>JARWIR010000014.1:10603652-12047304 GCA_029959085.1 Nemophila menziesii | reverse complement strand
AAACCGTTGTTAAGGTTTTTGAAGTTCCCCGAAGGATTTCTGCTAACTTTCGCATACTTTCTCAGATTGGGGCACATAATATTTGTTTTTTGAGTGCGTTGGGCCTTCTGGACTGACAGATAGCTTCGCCATCTAAGATGATCTGTTCTACGTGTTGAGATGTGTTTTATTGACTTTTAGGTTGTTTTTAATATTCTATTTTAGGATATCGTATTTTGGCCCAGATAGGGTTTTACCAACCGTAAAATTCAACCCTAATTTGTAAAGTCTCTAACGTTATACCCTAAACCATAAACACAAGACCTTAACCCTATAACCTACACCTAATCCATCACCATAAGCCCTAAATACTAACCATAAACTCTAACAATAAACCGTAACCAGAAACCCCAAACCCTAAACACTAAACCTTATACCATAATCACATAACCTTAGTCACTGAACCCTAACCATGGAAAGGATAATAACGTGAGTATTATGGCTTGTTTCTATCATCCAAACACGTTGCAAACCGTTTTTAAAGTTTTTGAAGTTCCCCGAAGGATTTCTGCTAACTTTCGCATACTTTCTCAGAATGGGGCACATAATATTTGTTTTTTGAGTGCGTTGGGCCTTCTGGGACCGACAGATAACTTCGCCATCTAAGATGATCTGTTTTACGTGTTGAGATGTGTTTTATTGACTTTTAGGTTGTTTTTAATATTCTATTTTAGGATATCGTATTTTGGCCCAGTTAGGGTTTTACCAACCGTAAAATTCAACCCTAATTTCTAAAGTCTCTAATGTTATACCCTAAACCATAAACACAAAACCTTAACCCTATAACCTACACCTAATCCATCACCATAAGCCCTAAATACTAACCATAAACTCTAACAATAAACCGTAACCAGAAACCCCAAACCCTAAACACTAAACCTTATACCATAATCACATAACCTTAGTCATTGAACCCTAACCATGGAAAGGATAATAACGTGAGTATTTTGGCTTGTTTCTATCATCCAAACACGTTGCAAACCGTTTTTAAGGTTTTTGAAGTTCCCCGAAGGATTTCTGCTAACTTTCGCATACTTTCTCAGAATGGGGAACATAATATTTGTTTTTTGAGTGCGTTGGGCCTTCTGGGACCGACAGATAGCTTCGCCATCTAAGATGATCTGTTTTACGTGTTGAGATGTGTTTTATTGACTTTTAGGTTGTTTTTAATATTCTATTTTAGGATATCGTATTTTGGCCCAGATAGGGTTTTACCAACCGTAAAATTCAACCCTAATTTATAAAGTCTCTAACGTTATACCCTAAACCATAAACACAAGACCTTAACCCTATAACCTACACCTAATCCATCACCATAAGCCCTAAATACTAACCATAAACTCTAACAATAAACCGTAACCAGAAACCCCAAACCCTAAACACTAAACCTTATACCATAATCACATAACCTTAGTCACTGAACCCTAACCATGGAAAGGATAATAACGTGAGTATTATGGCTTGTTTCTATCATCCAAACACGTTGCAAACCGTTTTTAAGGTTTTTGAAGTTCCCCGAAGGATTTCTGCTAACTTTCGCATACTTTCTCAGAATGGGGCACATAATATTGGTTTTTTGAGTGCGTTGGGCCTTCTGGGACCGACAGATAGCTTCGCCATCTAAGATGATCTGTTTTACGTGTTGAGATGTGTTTTATTGACTTTTAGGTTGTTTTTAATATTCTATTTTAGGATATCGTATTTTGGCCCAGTTAGGGTTTTACCAACCGTAAAATTCAACCCTAATTTCTAAAGTCTCTAACGTTATACCCTAAACCATAAACACAAAACCTTAACCCTATAACCTACACCTAATCCATCACCATAAGCCCTAAATACTAACCATAAACTCTAACAATAAACCGTAACCAGAAACCCCAAACCCTAAACACTAAACCTTATACCATAATCACATAACCTTAGTCACTGAACCCTAACCATGGAAATGATAATAACGTGAGTATTTTGGCTTGTTTCTATCATCCAAACACGTTGCAAACCGTTTTTAAGGTTTTTGAAGTTCCCCGAAGGATTTCTGCTAACTTTCGCATACTTTCTCAGAATGGGGAACATAATATTGGTTTTTTGAGTGCGTTGGGCCTTCTGGGACCGACAGATAACTTCGCCATCTAAGATGATCTGTTTTACGTGTTGAGATGTGTTTTATTGACTTTTAGGTTGTTTTTAATATTCTATTTTAGGATATCGTATTTTGGCCCAGTTAGGGTTTTACCAACCGTAAAATTCAACCCTAATTTATAAAGTCTCTAACGTTATACCCTAAACCATAAACACAAAACCTTAACCCTATAACCTACACCTAATCCATCACCATAAGCCCTAAATACTAAATATAAACTCTAACAATAAACCGTAACCAGAAACCCCAAACCCTAAAAACTAAACCTTATACCATAATCACATAACCTTAGTCACTGAACCCTAACCATGGAAAGGATAATAACGTGAGTATTTTGGCTTGTTTCTATCATCCAAACACGTTGCAAACCGTTTTTAAGGTTTTTGAAGTTCCCCGAAGGATTTCTGCTAACTTTCGCATACTTTCTCAGAATGGGGAACATAATATTGGTTTTTTGAGTGCGTTGGGCCTTCTGGGAGCGACAGATAACTTCGCCATCTAAGATGATCTGTTTTACGTGTTGAGACGTGTTTTATTGACTTTTAGGTTGTTGTTAATATTCTATTTTAGGATATCGTATTTTGGCCCAGTTAGGGGATTACCAACCGTAAGATTCAACCCTAATTTCTAAAGTCTCTAACGTTATACCCTAAACCATAAACATAAAACCTTAACCCTATAACCTACACCTAATCCATCACCATAAACCCTAAATACTAACCATAAACTCTAACAATAAACCGTAACCAGAAACCCCAAACCCTAAACACTAAACCTTATACCATAATCACATAACCTTAGTCACTGAACCCTAACCATGGAAAGGATAATAACGTGAAGATTTTGGCTTGTTTCTATCATCCAAACACGTTGCAAACCGTTGTTAAGGTTTTTGAAGTTCCCCGAAGGATTTCTGCTAACTTTCGCATACTTTCTCAGAATGGGGCACATAATATTTGTTTTTTGAGTGCGTTGGGCCTTCTGGACTGACATATAGCTTCGCCATCTAAGATGATCTGTTCTACGAGTTGAGATGTGTTTTATTGACTTTTAGGTTGTTTTTAATATTCTATTTTAGGATATCGTATTTTGGCCCAGATAGGGTTTTACCAACCGTAAAATTCAACCCTAATTTGTAAAGTCTCTAACGTTATACCCTAAACCATAAACACAAAACCATAACCCTATAACCTACACCTAATCCATCACCATAAGCCCTAAATACTAACCATAAACTCTAACAATAAACCGTAACCAGAAACCCCAAACCCTAAACACTAAACCTTATACCATAATCACATAACCTTAGTCACTGAACCCTAACCATGGAAAGGATAATAACGTGAGTATTTTGGCTTGTTTCTATCATCCAAACACGTTGCAAACCGTTTTTAAGGTTTTTGAAGTTCCCCGAAGGATTTCTGCTAACTTTCGCATACTTTCTCAGAATGGGGCACATAATATTTGTTTTTTGAGTGTGTTGGGCCTTCTGGGACCGACAGATAACTTCGCCATATAAGATGATCGGTTTTACGTGTTGAGATGTGTTTTATTGACTTTTAGGTTGTTTTTAATATTCTACTTTAGGATATCGTATTTTGGCCCAGTTAGGGTTTTACCAACCGTAAGATTCAACCCTAATTTCTAAAGTCTCTAACGTTATACCCTAAACCATAAACACAAAACCTTAACCCTATAACCTACACCTAATCCATCACCATAAGCCCTAAATACTAACCATAAACTCTAACAATAAACCGTAACCAGAAACCCCAAACCCTAAACACTAAACCTTATACCATAATCACATAACCTTAGTCACTGAACCCTAACCATGGAAAGGATAATAACGTGATAATTTTGGCTTGTTTCTATCATCCAAACACGTTGCAAACCGTTTTTAAGGTTTTTGAAGTTCCCCGAAGGATTTCTGCTAACTTTCGCATACTTTCTCAGAATGGGGCACATAATATTTGTTTTTTGAGTGCGTTGAGCCTTCTGGGAGCGACAGATAACTTCGCCATCTAAGATGATCTGTTTTACGTGTTGAGACGTGTTTTATTGACTTTTAGGTTGTTGTTAATATTCTATTTTAGGATATCGTATTTTGGCCCAGTTAGGGTTTTACCAACCGTAAGATTCAACCCTAATTTCTAAAGTCTCTAACGTTATACCCTAAACCATAAACACAAAACCTTAACCCTATAACCTACACCTAATCCATCACCATAAGCCCTAAATACTAACCATACACTCTAACAATAAACCGTAACCAGAAACCCCAAACCCTAAACACTAAACCGTATACCATAATCACATAACCTTAGTCACTGAACCCTAACCATGGAAAGGATAATAACGTGAAGATTTTGGCTTGTTTCTATCATCCAAACACGTTGCAAACCGTTTTTAAGGTTTTTGAAGTTCCCCGAAGGATTTCTGCTAACTTTCGCATACTTTCTCAGAATGGGGCACATAATATTTGTTTTTTGAGTGCGTTGGGCCTTCTGGACTGACAGATAACTTCGCCATCTAAGATGATCTGTTCTACGAGTTGAGATGTGTTTTATTGACTTTTAGGTTGTTTTTAATATTCTATTTTAGGATATCGTATTTTGGCCCAGATAGGGTTTTACCAACCGTAAAATTCAACCCTAATTTCTAAAGTCTCTAACGTTATACCCTAAACCATAAACACAAAACCTTAACCCTATAACCTACACCTAATCCATCACCATAAGCCCTAAATACTAACCATAAACTCTAACAATAAACCGTAACCAGAAACCCCAAACCCTAAACACTAAACCTTATACCATAATCACATAACCTTAGTCACTGAACCCTAACCATGGAAAGGATAATAACGTGAGTATTTTGGCTTGTTTCTATCATCCAAACACGTTGCAAACCGTTTTTAAGGTTTTTGAAGTTCCCCGAAGGATTTCTGCTAACTTTCGCATACTTTCTCAGAATGGGGCACATAATATTTGTTTTTTGAGTGCGTTGAGCCTTCTGGGAGCGACAGATAACTTCGCCATCTAAGATGATCTGTTTTACGTGTTGAGACGTGTTTTATTGACTTTTAGGTTGTTGTTAATATTCTATTTTAGGATATCGTATTTTGGCCCAGTTAGGGTTTTACCAACCGTAAGATTCAACCCTAATTTCTAAAGTCTCTAACGTTATACCCTAAACCATAAACACAAAACCTTAACCCTATAACCTACACCTAATCCATCACCATAAGCCCTAAATACTAACCATAAACTCTAACAATAAACCGTAACCAGAAACCCCAAACCCTAAACACTAAACCTTATACCATAATCACATAACCTTAGTCACTGAACCCTAACCATGGAAAGGATAATAACGTGACGATTTTGGCTTGTTTCTATCATCCAAACACGTTGCAAACCGTTTTTAAGGTTTTTGAAGTTCCCCGAAGGATTTCTGCTAACTTTCGCATACTTTCTCAGAATGGGGCACATAATATTTGTTTTTTGAGTGTGTTGGGCCTTCTGGGACCGACAGATAACTTCGCCATATAAGATGATCGGTTTTACGTGTTGAGATGTGTTTTATTGACTTTTAGGTTGTTTTTAATATTCTATTTTAGGATATCGTATTTTGGCCTAGTTAGGGTTTTACCAACCGTAAAATTCAACCCTAATTTCTAAAGTCTCTAACGTTATACCCTAAACCATAAACACAAAACCTTAACCCTATAACCTACACCTAATCCATCACCATAAGCCCTAAATACTAACCATAAACTCTAACAATAAACCGTAACCAGAAACCCCAAACCCTAAACACTAAACCGTATACCATAATCACATAACCTTAGTCACTGAACCCTAACCATGGAAAGGATAATAACGTGAAGATTTTGGCTTGTTTCTATCATCCAAACACGTTGCAAACCGTTGTTAAGGTTTTTGAAGTTCCCCGAAGGATTTCTGCTAACTTTCGCATACTTTCTCAGAATGGGGCACATAATATTTGTTTTTTGAGTGCGTTGAGCCTTCTGGGACCGACAGATAACTTCGCCATCTAAGATGATCTGTTTTACGTGTTGAGACGTGTTTTATTGACTTTTAGGTTGTTTTTAATATTCTATTTTAGGATATCGTATTTTGGCCCAGTTAGGGTTTTACCAACCGTAAAATTCAACCCTAATTTCTAAAGTCTCTAACGTTATACCCTAAACCATAAACACAAAACCTTAACCCTATAACCTACACCTAATCCATCACCATAAGCCCTAAATACTAACCATAAACTCTAACAATAAACCGTAACCAGAAACCCCAAACCCTAAACACTAAACCTTATACCATAATCACATAACCTTAGTCACTGAACCCTAACCATGGAAAGGATAATAACGTGAGTATTTTGGCTTGTTTCTATCATCCAAACACGTTGCAAACCGTTTTTAAGGTTTTTGAAGTTCCCCGAAGGATTTCTGCTAACTTTCGCATACTTTCTCAGAATGGGGCACATAATATTGGTTTTTTGACTGCGTTGGGCCTTCTGGACTGACATATAGCTTCGCCATCTAAGATGATCTGTTCTACGTGTTGAGATGTGTTTTATTGACTTTTAGGTTGTTTTTAATATTCTATTTTAGGATATCGTATTTTGGCCCAGATAGGGTTTTACCAACCGTAAAATTCAACCCTAATTTCTAAAGTCTCTAACGTTATACCCTAAACCATAAACACAAAACCTTAACCCTATAACCTACACCTAATCCATCACCATAAGCCCTAAATACTAACCATAAACTCTAACAATAAACCGTAACCAGAAACCCCAAACCCTAAACACTAAACCGTATACCATAATCACATAACCTTAGTCACTGAACCCTAACCATGGAAAGGATAATAACGTGATAATTTTGGCTTGTTTCTATCATCCAAACACGTTGCAAACCGTTTTTAAGGTTTTTGAAGTTCCCCGAAGGATTTCTGCTAACTTTCGCATACTTTCTCAGAATGGGTCACATAATATTTGTTTTTTGAGTGCGTTGGGCCTTCTGGGAGCGACAGATAACTTCGCCATCTAAGATGATCTGTTTTACGTGTTGAGACGTGTTTTATTGACTTTTAGGTTGTTTTTAATATTCTATTTTAGGATATCGTATTTTGGCCCAGTTAGGGTTTTACCAACCGTAAGATTCAACCCTAATTTCTAAAGTCTCTAACGTTATACCCTAAACCATAAACACAAAACCTTAACCCTATAACCTACACCTAATCCATCACCATAAGCCCTAAATACTAACCATAAACTCTAACAATAAACCGTAACCAGAAACCCCAAACCCTAAACACTAAACCTTATACCATAATCACATAACCTTAGTCACTGAACCCTAACCATGGAAAGGATAATAACGTGAAGATTTTGGCTTGTTTCTATCATCCAAACACGTTGCAAACCGTTGTTAAGGTTTTTGAAGTTCCCCGAAGGATTTCTGCTAACTTTCGCATACTTTCTCAGAATGGGGCACATAATATTTGTTTTTTGAGTGCGTTGGGCCTTCTGGACTGACAGATAGCTTCGCCATCTAAGATGATCTGTTCTACGTGTTGAGATGTGTTTTATTGACTTTTAGGTTTTTTTTAATATTCTATTTTAGGATATCGTATTTTGGCCCAGTTAGGGTTTTACCAACCGTAAAATTCAACCCTAATTTCTAAAGTCTCTAACGTTATACCCTAAACCATAAACACAAGACCTTAACCCTATAACCTACACCTAATCCATCACCATAAGCCCTAAATACTAACCATAAACTCTAACAATAAACCGTAACCAGAAACCCCAAACCCTAAACACTAAACCTTATACCATAATCACATAACCTTAGTCACTGAACCCTAACCATGGAAAGGATAATAACGTGAGTATTTTGGCTTGTTTCTATCATCCAAACACGTTGCAAACCGTTTTTAAGGTTTTTGAAGTTCCCCGAAGGATTTCTGCTAACTTTCGCATACTTTCTCAGAATGGGGAACATAATATTGGTTTTTTGACTGCGTTGGGCCTTCTGGGACCGACAGATAGCTTCGCCATCTAAGATGATCTGTTCTACGTGTTGAGATGTGTTTTATTGACTTTTAGGTTGTTTTTAATATTCTATTTTAGGATATCGTATTTTGGCCTGGTTAGGGTTTTACCAACCGTAAAATTCAACCCTAATTTCTAAAGTCTCTAACGTTATACCCTAAACCATAAACACAAAACCTTAACCCTATAACCTACACCTAATCCATCACCATAAGCCCTAGATACTAACCATAAACTCTAACAATAAACCGTAACCAGAAACCCCAAACCCTAAACACTAAACCGTATACCATAATCACATAACCTTAGTCACTGAACCCTAACCATGGAAAGGATAATAACGTGATAATTTTGGCTTGTTTCTATCATCCAAACACGTTGCAAACCGTTTTTAAGGTTTTTGAAGTTCCCCGAAGGATTTCTGCTAACTTTCGCATACTTTCTCAGAATGGGTCACATAATATTTGTTTTTTGAGTGCGTTGGGCCTTCTGGGAGCGACAGATAACTTCGCCATCTAAGATGATCTGTTTTACGTGTTGAGACGTGTTTTATTGACTTTTAGGTTGTTTTTAATATTCTATTTTAGGATATCGTATTTTGGCCCAGTTAGGGTTTTACCAACCGTAAGATTCAACCCTAATTTCTAAAGTCTCTAACGTTATACCCTAAACCATAAACACAAAACCTTAACCCTATAACCTACACCTAATCCATCACCATAAGCCCTAAATACTAACCATAAACTCTAACAATAAACCGTAACCAGAAACCCCAAACCCTAAAAACTAAACCTTATACCATAATCACATAACCTTAGTCACTGAACCCTAACCATGGAAAGGATAATAACGTGAAGATTTTGGCTTGTTTCTATCATCCAAACACATTGCAAACCGTTGTTAAGGTTTTTGAAGTTCCCCGAAGGATTTCTGCTAACTTTCGCATACTTTCTCAGAATGGGGCACATAATATTTGTTTTTTGAGTGCGTTGGGCCTTCTGGGACCGACAGATAGCTTCGCCATCTAAGATGATCTGTTCTACGTGTTGAGATGTGTTTTATTGACTTTTAGGTTGTTTTTAATATTCTATTTTAGGATATCGTATTTTGGCCCAGATAGGGTTTTACCAACCGTAAAATTTAACCCTAATTTGTAAAGTCTCTAACGTTATACCCTAAACCATAAACATAAAACCTTAACCCTATAACCTACACCTAATCCATCACCATAAGCCCTAAATACTAACCATAAACTCTAACAATAAACCGTAACCAGAAACCCCAAACCCTAAACACTAAACCTTATACCATAATCACATAACCTTAGTCACTGAACCCTAACCATGGAAAGGATAATAACGTGAGTATTTTGGCTTGTTTCTATCATCCAAACACGTTGCAAACCGTTTTTAAGGTTTTTGAAGTTCCCCGAAGGATTTCTGCTAACTTTCGCATACTTTCTCAAAATGGGGCACATAATATTTGTTTTTTGAGTGCGTTGGGCCTTCTGGGACCGACAGATAACTTCGCCATCTAAGATGATCTGTTTTACGTGTTGAGATGTGTTTTATTGACTTTTAGGTTGTTTTTAATATTCTATTTTAGGATATCGTATTTTGGCCCAGTTAGGGTTTTACCAACCGTAAAATTCAACCCTAATTTCTAAAGTCTCTAACGTTATACCCTAAACCATAAACACAAAACCTTAACCCTATAACCTAAACCTAATCCATCACCATAAGCCCTAGATACTAACCATAAACTCTAACAATAAACCGTAACCAGAAACCCCAAACCCTAAACACTAAACCTTATACCATAATCACATAACCTTAGTCACTGAACCCTAACCATGGAAAGGATAATAACGTGAGTATTTTGGCTTGTTTCTATCATCCAAACACGTTGCAAACCGTTTTTAAGGTTTTTGAAGTTCCCCGAAGGATTTCTGCTAACTTTCGCATACTTTCTCAGAATGGGGAACATAATATTGGTTTTTTGAGTGCGTTGGGCCTTCTGGGACCGACAGATAACTTCGCCATCTAAGATGATCTGTTTTACGTGTTGAGATGTGTTTTATTGACTTTTAGGTTGTTTTTAATATTCTATTTTAGGATATCGTATTTTGGCCCAGTTAGGGTTTTACCAACCGTAAAATTCAACCCTAATTTCTAAAGTCTCTAACGTTATACCCTAAACCATAAACACAAAACCTTAACCCTATAACCTACACCTAATCCATCACCATAAGCCCTAAATACTAACCATAAACTCTAACAATAAACCGTAACCAGAAACCCCAAACCCTAAACACTAAACCTTATACCATAATCACATAACCTTAGTCACTGAACCCTAACCATGGAAAGGATAATAACGTGAGTATTTTGGCTTGTTTCTATCATCCAAACACGTTGCAAACCGTTTTTAAGGTTTTTGAAGTTCCCCGAAGGATTTCTGCTAACTTTCGCATACTTTCTCAGAATGGGGAACATAATATTGGTTTTTTGAGTGCGTTGGGCCTTCTGGGACCGACAGATAACTTCGCCATCTAAGATGATCTGTTTTACGTGTTGAGATGTGTTTTATTGACTTTTAGGTTGTTTTTAATATTCTATTTTAGGATATCGTATTTTGGCCCAGTTAGGGTTTTACCAACCGTAAAATTCAACCCTAATTTCTAAAGTCTCTAACGTTATACCCTAAACCATAAACATAAAACCTTAACCCTATAACCTACACCTAATCCATCACCATAAGCCCTAAATACTAACCATAAACTCTAACAATAAACCGTAACCAGAAACCCCAAACCCTAAACACTAAACCTTATACCATAATCACATAACCTTAGTCACTGAACCCTAACCATGGAAAGGATAATAACGTGAAGATTTTGGCTTGTTTCTATCATCCAAACACGTTGCAAACCGTTTTTAAGGTTTTTGAAGTTCCCCGAAGGATTTCTGCTAACTTTCGCATACTTTCTCAGAATGGGGCACATAATATTTGTTTTTTGAGTGCGTTGGGCCTTCTGGGACTGACAGATAGCTTCGCCATCTAAGATGATCTGTTTTACGTGTTGAGAGGTGTTTTATTGACTTTTAGGTTGTTTTTAATATTCTATTTTAGGATATCGTATTTTGGCTCAGTTAGGGTTTTACCAATCGTAACATTCAACCCTAATTTCTAAAGTCTCTAACGTTATACCCTAAACCATAAACACAAAACCAGAACCCTATAACCTACACCTAATCCATCACCATAAGCCCTAAATACTAACCATAAACTCTAACAATAAACCGTAACCAGAAACCCCAAATCCTAAACACTAAACCTTATACCATAATCACATAACCTTAGTCACTGAACCCTAACCATGGAAAGGATAATAACGTGACGATTTTGGCTTGTTGTTATCATCCAAACACGTTGCAAACCGTTTTTAAGGTTTTTGAAGTTCCCCGAAGGATTTCTGCTAACTTTCGCATACTTTCTCAGAATGGGGCACATAATATTTGTTTTTTTAGTGTGTTGGGCCTTCTGGGACCGACAGATAACTTCGCCATCTAAGATGATCGGTTTTACGTGTTGAGATGTGTTTTATTGACTTTTAGGTTGTTTTTAATATTCTATTTTAGGATATCGTATTTTGGCCTGGTTAGGGTTTTATCAACCGTAAAATTCAACCCTAATTTCTAAAGTCTCTAACGTTATACCCTAAACCATAAACACAAAACCTTAACCCTATAACCTACACCTAATCCATCACCATAAGCCCTAAATACTAACCATACACTCTAACAATAAACCGTAACCAGAAACCCCAAACCCTAAACACTAAACCGTATACCATAATCACATAACCTTAGTCACTGAACCCTAACCATGGAAAGGATAATAACGTGATAATTTTGGCTTTTTCTATCATCCAAACACGTTGCAAACCGTTTTTAAGGTTTTTGAAGTTCCCCGAAGGATTTCTGCTAACTTTCGCATACTTTCTCAGAATGGGTCACATAATATTTGTTTTTTGAGTGCGTTGGGCCTTCTGGGAGCGACAGATAACTTCGCCATCTAAGATGATCTGTTTTACGTGTTGAGACGTGTTTTATTAACTTTTAGGTTGTTTTTAATATTCTATTTTAGGATATCGTATTTTGGCCCAGTTAGGGTTTTACCAACCGTAAAATTCAACCCTAATTTCTAAAGTGTCTAATGTTATACCCTAAACCATAAACAAAAAACCATAACCCTATAACCTACACCTAATCCATCACCATAAGCCCTAAATACTAACCATAAACTCTAACAATAAACCGTAACCAGAAACCCCAAACCCTAAACACTAAACCTTATACCATAATCACATAACCTTAGTCACTAAACCCTAACCATGGAACGGATAATAACGTGAGTATTTTGGCTTGTTTCTATCATCCAAACACGTTGCAAACCGTTTTTAAGGTTTTTGAAGTTCCCCGAAGGATTTCTGCTAACTTTCGCATACTTTCTCAGAATGGGGCACATAATATTTGTTTTTTGAGTGCGTTGGGCCTTCTGGGACCGACAGATAACTTCGCCATCTAAGATGATCTGTTTTACGTGTTGAGATGTGTTTTATTGACTTTTAGGTTGTTTTTAATATTCTATTTTAGGATATCGTATTTTGGCCCAGTTAGGGTTTTACCAACCGTAAAATTCAACCCTAATTTCTAAAGTCTCTAACGTTATACCCTAAACCATAAACACAAAACCTTAACCCTATAACCTACACCTAATCCATCACCATAAGCCCTAGATACTAACCATAAACTCTAACAATAAACCGTAACCAGAAACCCCAAACCCTAAACACTAAACCTTATACCATAATCACATAACCTTAGTCACTGAACCCTAACCATGGAAAGGATAATAACGTGAGTATTTTGGCTTGTTTCTATCATCCAAACACGTTGCAAACCGTTTTTAAGGTTTTTGAAGTTCCCCGAAGGATTTCTGCTAACTTTCGCATACTTTCTCAGAATGGGGAACATAATATTGGTTTTTTGAGTGCGTTGGGCCTTCTGGGACCGACAGATAACTTCGCCATCTAAGATGATCTGTTTTACGTGTTGAGATGTGTTTTATTGACTTTTAGGTTGTTTTTAATATTCTATTTTAGGATATCGTATTTTGGCCCAGTTAGGGTTTTACCAACCGTAAAATTCAACCCTAATTTCTAAAGTCTCTAACGTTATACCCTAAACCATAAACACAAAACCTTAACCCTATAACCTACACCTAATCCATCACCATAAGCCCTAAATACTAACCATAAACTCTAACAATAAACCGTAACCAGAAACCCCAAACCCTAAACACTAAACCTTATACCATAATCACATAACCTTAGTCACTGAACCCTAACCATGGAAAGGATAATAACGTGAGTATTTTGGCTTGTTTCTATCATCCAAACACGTTGCAAACCGTTTTTAAGGTTTTTGAAGTTCCCCGAAGGATTTCTGCTAACTTTCGCATACTTTCTCAGAATGGGGCACATAATATTTGTTTTTTGAGTGCGTTGGGCCTTCTGGGACCGACAGATAACTTCGCCATCTAAGATGATCTGTTTTACGTGTTGAGATGTGTTTTATTGACTTTTAGGTTGTTTTTAATATTCTATTTTAGGATATCGTATTTTGGCCCAGTTAGGGTTTTACCAACCGTAAAATTCAACCCTAATTTCTAAAGTCTCTAACGTTATACCCTAAACCATAAACACAAAACCTTAACCCTATAACCTACACCTAATCCATCACCATAAGCCCTAGATACTAACCATAAACTCTAACAATAAACCGTAACCAGAAACCCCAAACCCTAAACACTAAACCTTATACCATAATCACATAACCTTAGTCACTGAACCCTAACCATGGAAAGGATAATAACGTGAGTATTTTGGCTTGTTTCTATCATCCAAACACGTTGCAAACCGTTTTTAAGGTTTTTGAAGTTCCCCGAAGGATTTCTGCTAACTTTCGCATACTTTCTCAGAATGGGGAACATAATATTGGTTTTTTGAGTGCGTTGGGCCTTCTGGGACCGACAGATACCTTCGCCATCTAAGATGATCTGTTTTACGTGTTGAGATGTGTTTTATTGACTTTTAGGTTGTTTTTAATATTCTATTTTAGGATATCGTATTTTGGCCCAGTTAGGGTTTTACCAACCGTAAAATTCAACCCTAATTTCTAAAGTCTCTAACGTTATACCCTAAACCATAAACACAAAACCTTAACCCTATAACCTACACCTAATCCATCACCATAAGCCCTAAATACTAACCATAAACTCTAACAATAAACCGTAACCAGAAACCCCAAACCCTAAACACTAAACCTTATACCATAATCACATAACCTTAGTCACTGAACCCTAACCATGGAAAGGATAATAACGTGAGTATTTTGGATTGTTTCTATCATCCAAACACGTTGCAAACCGTTTTTAAGGTTTTTGAAGTTCCCCGAAGGATTTCTGCTAACTTTCGCATACTTTCTCAGAATGGGGAACATAATATTGGTTTTTTGAGTGCGTTGGGCCTTCTGGGACCGACAGATAACTTCGCCATCTAAGATGATCTGTTTTACGTGTTGAGATGTGTTTTATTGACTTTTAGGTTGTTTTTAATATTCTATTTTAGGATATCGTATTTTGGCCCAGTTAGGGTTTTACCAACCGTAAAATTCAACCCTAATTTCTAAAGTCTCTAACGTTATACCCTAAACCATAAACATAAAACCTTAACCCTATAACCTACACCTAATCCATCACCATAAACCCTAAATACTAACCATAAACTCTAACAATAAACCGTAACCAGAAACCCCAAACCCTAAACA
This sequence comes from Nemophila menziesii, assembly GCA_029959085.1. Lineage (NCBI taxonomy): Eukaryota > Viridiplantae > Streptophyta > Magnoliopsida > Boraginales > Hydrophyllaceae > Nemophila > Nemophila menziesii. Next base: position 12,032,145 of record JARWIR010000014.1, on the reverse strand, counting down.
CTAAACCTTATACCATAATCACATAACCTTAGTCACTGAACCCTAACCATGGAAAGGATAATAACGTGAAGATTTTGGCTTGTTTCTATCATCCAAACACGTTGCAAACCGTTTTTAAGGTTTTTGAAGTTCCCCGAAGGATTTCTGCTAACTTTCGCATACTTTCTCAGAATGGGGCACATAATATTTGTTTTTTGAGTGCGTTGGGCCTTCTGGGACTGACAGATAGCTTCGCCATCTAAGATGATCTGTTTTACGTGTTTAGAGGTGTTTTATTGACTTTTAGGTTGTTTTTAATATTCTATTTTAGGATATCGTATTTTGGCTCAGTTAGGGTTTTACCAATCGTAACATTCAACCCTAATTTCTAAAGTCTCTAACGTTATACCCTAAACCATAAACACAAAACCATAACCCTATAACCTACACCTAATCCATCACCATAAGCCCTAAATACTAACCATAAACTCTAACAATAAACCGTAACCAGAAACCCCAAATCCTAAACACTAAACCTTATACCATAATCACATAACCTTAGTCACTGAACCCTAACCATGGAAAGGATAATAACGTGACGATTTTGGCTTGTTGTTATCATCCAAACACGTTGCAAACCGTTTTTAAGGTTTTTGAAGTTCCCCGAAGGATTTCTGCTAACTTTCGCATGCTTTCTCAGAATGGGGCACATAATATTTGTTTTTTGAGTGCGTTGGGCCTTCTGACACCGACAGATAACTTCGCCATCTAAGATGATCTGTTTTACGTGGTGAGATGTGTTTTATTGACTTTTAGGTTGTTTTTAATATTCTATTTTAGGATATCGTATTTTGGCCCAGTTAGGGTTTTAACAACCGTAAAATTCAACCCTAATTTCTAAAGTCTCTAACGTTATACCCTAAACCATAAACACAAAACCTTAACCCTATAACCTACACCTAATCCATCACCATAAGCCCTAAATACTAACCATACACTCTAACAATAAACCGTAACCAGAAACCCCAAACCCTAAACACTAAACCGTATACCATAATCACATAACCTTAGTCACTGAACCCTAACCATGGAAAGGATAATAACGTGATAATTTTGGCTTGTTTCTATCATCCAAACACGTTGCAAACCGTTTTTAAGGTTTTTGAAGTTCCCCGAAGGATTTCTGCTAACTTTCGCATACTTTCTCAGAATGGGTCACATAATATTTGTTTTTTGAGTGCGTTGGGCCTTCTGGGAGCGACAGATAACTTCGCCATCTAAGATGATCTGTTTTACGTGTTGAGACGTGTTTTATTGACTTTTAGGTTGTTTTTAATATTCTATTTTAGGATATCTATCGTATTTTGGCCCAGTTAGGGTTTTACCACCGTAAAATTCAACCCTAATTTCTAAAGTCTCTAATGTTATACCCTAAACCATAACCAAAAAACCTTAACCCTATAACCTACACCTAATCCATCACCATAAGCCCTAAATACTAACCATAAACTCTAACAATAAACCGTAACCAGAAACCCCAAACCCTAAACACTAAACCTTATACCATAATCACATAACCTTAGTCACTAAACCCTAACCATGGAAAGGATAATAACATGAAGATTTTGGCTTGTTTCTATCATCCAAACACGTTGCAAACCGTTTTTAAGGTTTTTGAAGTTCCCCGAAGGATTTCTGCTAACTTTCGCATGCTTTCTCAGAATGGGGCACATAATATTTGTTTTTTGAGTGCGTTGGGCCTTCTGACACCGACAGATAACTTCGCCATCTAAGATGATCTGTTTTACGTGGTGAGATGTGTTTTATTGACTTTTAGGTTGTTTTTAATATTCTATTTTAGGATATCGTATTTTGGCCCAGTTAGGGTTTTACCAACCGTAAAATTCGACCCTAATTTCTAAAGTCTCTAACGTTATACCCTAAACCATAAACACAAAACCTTAACCCTATAACCTACACCTAATCCATCACCATAAGCCCTAAATACTAACCATACACTCTAACAATAAACCGTAACCAGAAACCCCAAACCCTAAACACTAAACCTTATACCATAATCACATAACCTTAGTCACTGAACCCTAACCATGGAAAGGATAATAACGTGATAATTTTGGCTTGTTTCTATCATCCAAACACGTTGCAAACCGTTTTTAAGGTTTTTGAAGTTCCCCGAAGGATTTCTGCTAACTTTCGCATACTTTCTCAGAATGGGGCACATAATATTTGTTTTTTGAGTGCGTTGGGCCTTCTGGGAGCGACAGATAACTTCGCCATCTAAGATGATCTGTTTTACGTGTTGAGACGTGTTTTATTGACTTTTAGGTTGTTTTTAATATTCTATTTTAGGATATCGTATTTTGGCCCAGTTAGGGTTTTACCAACCGTAAAATTCAACCCTAATTTCTAAAGTCTCTAATGTTATACCCTAAACCATAACCAAAAAACCTTAACCCTATAACCTACACCTAATCCATCACCATAAGCCCTAAATACTAACCATAAACTCTAACAATAAACCGTAACCAGAAACCCCAAACCCTAAACACTAAACCTTATACCATAATCACATAACCTTAGTCACTAAACCCTAACCATGGAAAGGATAATAACATGAAGATTTTGGCTTGTTTCTATCATCCAAACACGTTGCAAACCGTTTTTAAGGTTTTTGAAGTTCCCCGAAGGATTTCTGCTAACTTTCGCATACTTTCTCAGAATGGGTCACATAATATTTGTTTTTTGAGTGCGTTGGGCCTTCTGGGAGCGACAGATAACTTCGCCATCTAAGATGATCTGTTTTACGTGTTGAGACGTGTTTTATTGACTTTTAGGTTGTTTTTAATATTCTATTTTAGGATATCGTATTTTGGCTCAGTTAGGGTTTTACCAATCGTAACATTCAACCCTAATTTCTAAAGTCTCTAACGTTATACCCTAAACCATAAACACAAAACCATAACCCTATAACCTACACCTAATCCATCACCATAAGCCCTAAATACTAACCATAAACTCTAACAATAAACCGTAACCAGAAACCCCAAACCCTAAACACTAAACCTTATACCATAATCACATAACCTTAGTCACTAAACCCTAACCATGGAAAGGATAATAACATGAAGATTTTGGCTTGTTTCTATCATCCAAACACGTTGCAAACCGTTTTTAAGGTTTTTGAAGTTCCCCGAAGGATTTCTGCTAACTTTCGCATGCTTTCTCAGAATGGGGCACATAATATTTGTTTTTTGAGTGCGTTGGGCCTTCTGACACCGACAGATAACTTCGCCATCTAAGATGATCTGTTTTACGTGTTGAGATGTGTTTTATTGACTTTTAGGTTGTTTTTAATATTCTATTTTAGGATATCGTATTTTGGCCCAGTTAGGGTTTTACCAACCGTAAAATTCGACCCTAATTTCTAAAGTCTCTAACGTTATACCCTAAACCATAAACACAAAACCTTAACCCTATAACCTACACCTAATCCATCACCATAAGCCCTAAATACTAACCATACACTCTAACAATAAACCGTAACCAGAAACCCCAAACCCTAAACACTAAACCTTATACCATAATCACATAACCTTAGTCACTGAACCCTAACCATGGAAAGGATAATAACGTGATAATTTTGGCTTGTTTCTATCATCCAAACACGTTGCAAACCGTTTTTAAGGTTTTTGAAGTTCCCCGAAGGATTTCTGCTAACTTTCGCATACTTTCTCAGAATGGGGCACATAATATTTGTTTTTTGAGTGCGTTGGGCCTTCTGGGAGCGACAGATAACTTCGCCATCTAAGATGATCTGTTTTACGTGTTGAGACGTGTTTTATTGACTTTTAGGTTGTTTTTAATATTCTATTTTAGGATATCGTATTTTGGCCCAGTTAGGGTTTTACCAACCGTAAAATTCAACCCTAATTTCTAAAGTCTCTAATGTTATACCCTAAACCATAACCAAAAAACCTTAACCCTATAACCTACACCTAATCCATCACCATAAGCCCTAAATACTAACCATAAACTCTAACAATAAACCGTAACCAGAAACCCCAAACCCTAAACACTAAACCTTATACCATAATCACATAACCTTAGTCACTAAACCCTAACCATGGAAAGGATAATAACATGAAGATTTTGGCTTGTTTCTATCATCCAAACACGTTGCAAACCGTTTTTAAGGTTTTTGAAGTTATCCGAAGGATTTCTGCTAACTTTCGCATGCTTTCTCAGAATGGGGCACATAATATTTGTTTTTTGAGTGCGTTGGGCCTTCTGACACCGACAGATAACTTCGCCATCTAAGATGATCTGTTTTACGTGGTGAGATGTGTTTTATTGACTTTTAGGTTGTTTTTAATATTCTATTTTAGGATATCGTATTTTGGCTCAGTAAGGGTTTTACCAACCGTAACATTCGACCCTAATTTCTAAAGTCTCTAACGTTATACCCTAAACCATAAACACAAAACCTTAACCCTATAACCTACACCTAATCCATCACCATAAGCCTTAAATACTAACCATAAACTCTAACAATAAACCGTAACCAGAGACCCCAAACCCTAAACACTAAACCTTATACTATAATCACATAACCTTAGTCACTGAACCCTAACCATGGAAAGGATAATAACGTGAAGATTTTGGCTTGTTTCTATCATCCAAACACGTTGCAAACCGTTTTTAAGGTTTTTGAAGTTCCCCGAAGGATTTCTGCTAAGTTTCGCATACTTTCTCAGAATGGGGCACATAATATTTGTTTTTTGAGTGCATTGGGCCTTCTGGGACCGACAGATAACTTCGCCATCTAAGATGATCTGTTTTTCGTGTTGAGATGTGTTTTATTGACTTTTAGGTTGTTTTTAATATTCTATTTTAGGATATCGTATTTTGGCTCAGTAAGGGTTTTACCAACCGTAACATTCGACCCTAATTTCTAAAGTCTCTAGCGTTATACCCTAAACCATAAACACAAAACCTTAACCCTATAACCTACACCTAATCCATCACCATAAGCCTTAAATACTAACCATAAACTCTAACAATAAACCGTAACCAGAGACCCCAAACCCTAAACACTAAACCTTATACCATAATCACATAACCTTAGTCACTGAACCCTAACCATGGAAAGGATAATAACGTGAAGATTTTGGCTTATTTCTATCATCCAAACACGTTGCAAACTGTTTTTAAGGTTTTTGAAGTTCCCCGAAGGATTTCTGCTAACTTTTGCATACTTTCTCAGAATGGGGCACATAAGATATGTTTTTTGAGTGCGTTGGGCCTTCTGGGACCGACATATAGCTTCGCCATCTAAGATGATCTGTTTTACGTGTTGAGATGTGTTTTATTGACTTTTAGGTTGTTTTTAATACTCTATTTTTGGATATTGTATTTTTGCTCAGTTAGGGTTTTACCAACCGTAACATTCAACCCTAATTTCTAAAGTCTCTAACGTTATACACTAAACCATAAACACAAAACCTTAACCCTATAACCTACGCCTAATCCATCACCATAAGCCCTAAATACTAACCATAAACTCTAACAATAAACCGTAACCAGAAACGCAAAACCCTAAATTCTAAACCCTATAACCTAATCAGAGAACCTTAATCACTGAACCCTAACCATGGAAAGGATAATAACGTGAAGATTTTGGCTTGTTTCTATCATCCAAACACTTTGCAAACCGTTTTTAAGGTTTTTGAAGTTCCCCGAAGGATTTCTGCTAACTTTCGCATACTTTCTCAGAATGGTGCACATAATATATATTTTTTGAGTGCGTTGGGCCTTTTGGGACCGACAGATTATTTCGCTATCTAAGATGATCTTTTTTACGTGTTGAAATGTGTTTTACTGACTTTCAGGTTGGTTTTAATATTCTATTTTAGGATATCGTATTTTGGGTCATTTAGGGTTTTACCAACCATAACATTCAACCCTAATTTCTAAAGTCTCTAACGTTATACCCTAAACCCTAAACCATAAACACAAAACCTTAACCCTATAACCTACACCTAATCCATCACCATAAGCCCTAAATACTAACCATAAACTCTAACAATAAACCGTAACCAGAAACCCCAAACCCTAAACACTAAACCTTATACCATAATCACATAACCTTAGTCACTGAACCCTAACCATGGAAAGGATAATAACGTGAAGATTTTGGCTTGTTTCTATCATCCAAACACGTTACAAACCGTTTTTAAGGTTTTTGAAGTTCCCCGAAGGATTTCTGCTAACTTTCGCATACTTTCTCAGAATGGGGCACATAATATTTGTTTTTTGAGTGCGTTGGGCCTTCTGGCACCGACAGATAACTTTGCCATCTAAGATGATCTGTTTTACATGGTGAGATGTGTTTTATTGACTTTTAGGTTGTTTTTAATCTTCTATTTTAGGATATCGTATTTTGGCTCAGTAAGGGTTTTACCAACCGTAACATTCGACCCTAATTTCTAAAGTCTCTAACGTTATACCCTAAACCATGGAAAGGATAATAACGTGAAGATTTTGGCTTATATCTATCATGCAAACACGTTGCAAACCGTTTTTAAGGTTTTTGAAGTTCCCCGAAGGATTTCTGCTAACTTTCGCATACTTTCTCAGAATGGGGCACATAATATATGTTTTTTGAGTGCATTGGGCCTTCTAGGACCGACAGATAACTTCGCCATCTAAGATGATCTGTTTTACGTGTTGAGATGTGTTTTATTGACTTTTAGGTTGTTTTTAATTTTCTATTTTAGGATATCGTATTTTGGCCTAGTAAGGGTTTTACCAACCGTAAAATTCAACCCTAATTTCTAAAGTCTCTAACGTTATACCCTAAACCATAAACACAAAAACTTAACCCTATAACCTACACCTAATCCATCACCATAAGCCCTAAATACTAACCATAAACTCTAACAATAAACCGTAACCAGAAACCCGAAACCCTAAATTCTAAACCCTATAACCTAATCAGATAACCTTAATCACTGAACCCTAACCATGGAAAGGATCATAAAGTGAAGATTTTGGCTTGTTTCTATCATCCAAACACTTTGCAAACCGTTTTTATGGTTTTTGAAGTTCCCCGAAGGATTTCTGCTAACTTTCGCATACTTTCTCAGAATGGGGCACATAATATATATTTTTTGAGTGCGTTGGGCCTTCTGGGACCGACAGATTGCTTCGCTATCTAAGATGATCTTTTTTACGTGTTGAGATGTGTTTTATTGACTTTCAAGTTGTTTTTAATATTCTATTTTAGGATATCGTATTTTGGGTCAGTTAGGGTTTTACCAACCGTAACATTCAACCCTAATTTCTAAAGTCTCTAACGTTATACCCTAAACCATAAACACAAAACCTTAACCCTATAACCTACGCCTAATCCATCACCATAAGCCCTAAATACTAACCATAAACTCTAACAATAAACCGTAACCAGAAACCCCAAACCCTAAACACTAAACCTTATACCATAATCACATAACCTTAGTCACTGAACCCTAACCATGGAAAGGATAATAACATGAAGATTTTGGCTTGTTTCTATCATCCAAACACGTTGCAAACCGTTTTTAAGGTTTTTGAAGTTCCCCGAAGGATTTCTGCTAACTTTTGCATACTTTCTCAGAATGGGGCACATAATATATGTTTTTTGAGTGCGTTGGGCCTTCTGGGACCGACATATAGCTTCGCCATCTAAGATGATCTGTTTTACGTGTTGAGATGTGTTTTATTGACTTTTAGGTTGTTTTTAATATTCTATTTTTGGATAACGTATTTTTGCTCAGTTAGGGTTTTACCAACCGTAACATTCAACCCTAATTTCTAAAGTCTCTAACGTTATACCCTAAACCATAAACACAAAACCTTATTCCTATAACCTACACCTAATCCATCACCATAAGCCCTAAATACTAACCATAAACTCTAACAATAAACCGTAACCAGAAACCCCAAACCCTAAACACTAAACCTTATACCATAATCACATAACCTTAGTCACTGAACCCTAACCATGGAAAGGATAATAACGTGAAGATTTTGGCTTGTTTCTATCATCCAAACACGTTACAAACCGTTTTTAAGGTTTTTGAAGTTCCCCGAAGGATTTCTGCTAACTTTCGCATACTTTCTCAGAATGGGGCACATAATATATATTTTTTGAGTGCGTTGGGCCTTCTGGGACCGACATATAGCTTCGCCATCTAAGATGATCTGTTTTACGTGTTGAGATGTGTTTTATTGACTTTTAGGTTGTTTTTAATATTCTATTTTAGGATATCGTATTTTGGCTCAGTAAGGGTTTTACCAACCGTAACATTCGACCCTAATTTCTAAAGTCTCTAACGTTATACCCTAAACCATGGAAAGGATAATAACGTGAAGATTTTGGCTTATATCTATCATGCAAACACGTTGCAAACCGTTTTTAAGGTTTTTGAAGTTCCCCGAAGGATTTCTGCTAACTTTCGCATACTTTCTCAGAATGGGGCACATAATATATGTTTTTTGAGTGCATTGGGCCTTCTAGGACCGACAGATAACTTCGCCATCTAAGATGATCTGTTTTACGTGTTGAGATGTGTTTTATTGACTTTTAGGTTGTTTTTAATATTCTATTTTAGGATATCGTATTTTGGCCTAGTTAGGGTTTTACCAACCGTAAAATTCAACCCTAATTTCTAAAGTCTCTAACGTTATACCCTAAACCATAAACACAAAAACTTAACCCTATAACCTACACCTAATCCATCACCATAAGCCCTAAATACTAACCATAAACTCTAACAATAAACCGTAACCAGAAACCCGAAACCCTAAATTCTAAACCCTATAACCTATCAGATAACCTTAATCACTGAACCCTAACCATGGAAAGGATCATAAAGTGAAGATTTTGGCTTGTTTCTATCATCCAAACACTTTGCAAACCGTTTTTATGGTTTTTGAAGTTCCCCGAAGGATTTCTGCTAACTTTCGCATACTTTCTCAGAATGGGGCACATAATATATATTTTTTGAGTGCGTTGGGCCTTCTGGGACCGACAGATTGCTTCGCTATCTAAGATGATCTTTTTTACGTGTTGAGATGTGTTTTATTGACTTTCAAGTTGTTTTTAATATTCTATTTTAGGATATCGTATTTTTGGTCAGTTAGGGTTTTACCAACCGTAACATTCAACCCTAATTTCTAAAGTCTCTAACGTTATACCCTAAACCATAAACACAAAACCTTAACCCTATAACCTACGCCTAATCCATCACCATAAGCCCTAAATACTAACCATAAACTCTAACAATAAACCGTAACCAGAAACCCAAAACCCTAAATTCTAAACCCTATAACCTAATCAGATAACCTTAATCACTGAACCCTAACCATGGAAAGGATAATAACGTGAATATTTTGTCTTGTTTCTATCATCCAAACACTTTGCAAACCGTTTTTAAGGTTTTTGAAGTTCCCCGAAGGATTTCTGCTAACTTTCGCATACTTTCTCAGAATGGGGCACATAATATATGTTTTTTTGAGTGCGTTGGGCGTTCTGGGACCGACAGATAGCTTCGCCCTCTAAGATGATCTGTTTTCCGTGTTGAGATGTGTTTTATTGACTTTTAGGTTGTTTTTAATATTCTATTTTAGGATATCGTATTTTGGATCAGTTAGGGTTTTACCAACTGTAACATTCAGCCCTAATTTCTAAAGTCTCTAACGTTATACCCTAAACCATAAACACAAAACCTTAACCCTATACCTAATCCATCACCATAAGCCCTAAATACTAACCATAAACTCTAACAATAAACCGTAACCAGAAACCCGAAACCCTAAATTCTAAACCCTATAACCTAATCAGATAACCTTAATCACTGAACCCTAACCATGGAAAGGATAATAACGTGAAGATTTTGGCTTGTTTCTATCATCCAAACACTTTGCAAACCGTTTTTAAGGTTTTTGAAGTTCCCCGAAGGATTTCTGCTAACTTTCGCATACTTTCTCAGAATGGGGCACATAATATATGTTTTTTTGAGTGCGTTGGGCGTTCTGGGACCGACAGATAGCTTCGCCCTCTAATATGATCTGTTTTACGTGTTGAGATGTGTTTTATTGACTTTTAGGTTGTTTTTAATATTCTATTTTAGGATATCGTATTTTGGGTCAGTTAGGGTTTTACCAACCGTAACATTCAACCCTAATTTCTAAAGTCTCTAACGTTATACCGTAAACCATAAACACAAAACCTTAACCCTATAACCTACACCTAATCCATCACCATAAGCCCTAAATACTAACCATAAACTCTAACAATAAACCGTAACCAGAAAACCGAAACCCTAAATTCTAAACCCTATAACCTAATCAGATAACCTTAATCACTGAACCCTAACCATGGAAAGGATAATAACGTGAAGATTTTGGCTTGTTTCTATCATCCAAACACTTTGCAAACCGTTTTTAAGGTTTTTGAAGTTCCCCGAAGGATTTCTGCTAACTTTCGCATACTTTCTCAGAATGGGGCACATAATATATATTTTTTGAGTGCGTTTGGCCTTCTGGGACCGACAGATTGCTTCGCTATCTAAGATGATTTTTTTTACGTGTTGAGATGTGTTTTATTGACTTTCAGGTTGTTTTTAATATTCTATTTAAGGATATCGTATTTTGGGTCATTTAGGGTTTTACCAACCGTAACATTCAACCCTAATTTCTAAAGTCTCTAACGTTATACCCTAAACCCTAAACCATAAACACAAAACCTTAACCCTATAACCTACACCTAATCCATCACCATAAGCCCTAAATACTAACCATAAACTCTAACAATAAACCGTAACCAGAAACCCGAAACCCTGAATTCAAAACCCTATAACATAATCAGAAAACCTTAATCACTGAACCCTAACCATGGAAAGGAAAAAAACGTAAGATTTTGGCTTGTTTCTATCATCCAAACACTTTACAAACCGATTTTAAGGTTTTTGAAGTTCCCCGAAGGATTTCTGCTAACTTTCGCATACTTTCTCAGAATGGGGCACATAATATATGTTTTTTGAGTGCATTGGGCCTTCTGGGACCGACAGATCACTTCGCCATCTAAGATGATCTGTTTTACGTGTTGAGATGTGTTTTATTGACTTTTAGGTTGTTTTTAATATTCTATTTTAGGATATCGTATTTTGGGTCAGTTAGGGTTTTACCAACCGTAACATTCAACCCTAATTTCTAAAGTCTCTAACGTTATACCCTAAACCATAAACACAAAACCTTAACCCAATAACCTACGCCTAATCCATCACCATAAGCCATAAATACTAATCATAAACTCTAACAATAAACCATAACCAGAAACCCAAAACCCTAAATTCTAAACCCTATACCCTAATCAGATAACCTTAATCACTGAACCCTAACCATGGAAAGGATAATAACGTGAATATTTTGTCTATTTTCTATCATCCAAACACTTTGCAAACCGTTTTTAAGGTTTTTGAAGTTCCCCGAAGGATTTGTGCTAACTTTCGCATACTTTCTCAGAATGGGGCACATAATATATGTTTTTTGAGTGCGTTGGGCGTTCTGGGACCGACAGATTGCTTCTCCATCTAAGATGATCTGTTTTACGTGTTGAGATGTGTTTTATTGACTTTTATGTTGTTTTTAATATTCTATTTTAGGATATCGTATTTTGGGTCAGTTAGGGTTTTACCAACCGTAACATTCAACCCTAATTTCTAAAGTCTCTAACGTTATACCCTAAACCATAAACACAAAACCTTAACCCTATAACCTACACCTAATCCATCACCATAAGCCCTAAATACTAACCATAAACTCTAACAATAAACCGTAACCAGAAACCCGAAACCCTGAATTCTAAACCCTATAACCTAATCAGATAACCTTAATCACTGAACCCTAACCATGGAAAGGATAATAACGTGAAGTTTTTGGCTTGTTTCTATCATCCAAACACTTTGCAAACCGTTTTTAAGGTTTTTGAAGTTCCCCGAAGGATTTCTGCTAACTTTCGCATACTTTCTCAGAATTAGGCACATAATATATATTTTTTGAGTGCGTTGGGCCTTCTGGGATTGACAGATTGCTTCGCTATCTAAGATGATCTTTTTTATGTGTTGAGATGTGTTTTATTGACTTTCAAATTGTTTTTAATATTCTATTTTAGGATATTGTATTTTGGGTCATTTAGGGTTTTACCAACCGTAACATTCAACCCTAATTTCTAAAGTCTCTAACGTTATACCCTAAACCCTAAACCATAAACACAAAACCTTAACCCTATAACATACACCTAATCCATCACCATAAGCCCTAAATACTAACCATAAACTCTAACAATAAACCGTAACCAGAAACCTGAAACCCTGAATTCAAAACCCTATAACCTAATCAGAAAACCTTAATCACTAAACCCTAACCATGGAAAGGAAAAAAATGTAAGATTTTGGCTTGTTTCTATCATCCAAACACTTTACAAACCGATTTTAAGGTTTTTGAAGTTCCCCGAAGGATTTCTGCTAACTTTCGCATACTTTCTCAGAATGGGGCACATAATATATGTTTTTTGAGTGCGTTGGGCCTTCTGGGACCGACAGATCGCTTCGCCATCTAAGATGATCTGTTTTACGTGTTGAGATGTGTTTTATTGACTTTTAGGTTGTTTTTAATATTCTATTTTAGGATATCGTATTTTGGGTCAGTTAGGGTTTTACCAACCGTAACATTCAACCCTAATTTCTAAAGTCTCTAACGTTATACCCTAAACCATAAACACAAAACCTTAACCCAATAACCTACGCGTAATCCATCACCATAAGCCCTAAATACTAATCATAAACTCTAATAATAAACCGTAACCAGAAACCCAAAACCCTAAATTCTAAATCCTATAACCTAATCAGATAACCTTAATCACTGAACCCTAACCATGGAAAGGATAATAACGTGAATATTTTGTCTTGTTTCTATCATCCAAACACTTTGCAAACCGTTTTTAAGGTTTTTGAAGTTCCCCGAAGGATTTCTGCTAACTTTCGCATACTTTCTCAGAATGGGGCACATAATATATGTTTTTTGAGTGTGTTGGGCGTTCTGGGACCGACAGATTGCTTCTCCATCTAAGATGATCTGTTTTACGTGTTGAGATGTTTTTATTGACTTTTAGGTTGTTTTTAATATTCTATTTTAGGATATCGTATTTTGGGTCAGTTAGGGTTTTACCAACCGTAACATTCAACCCTAATTTCTAAAGTCTCTAACGTTATACCCTAAACCATAAACACAAAATCTTAACCCTATAACCTACACCTAATCCATCACCATAAGCCCTAAATACTAACCATAAACTCTAACAATAAACCGTAACCAGAAACCCGAAACCCTAAATTCTAAACCTATAACCTAATCAGATAACCTTAATCACTGAACCCTAACCATGGAAAGGAAATAACGTGAAGATTTTGACTTGTTTCTATCATCCAAACACTTTGCAAACCGTTTTTAAGGTTTTTGAAGTTCCCCGAAGGATTTCTGCTGACTTTCGCATACTTTCTCAGAATGGGGCACATAATATACATTTTTTGAGTGCGTTGGGCCTTCTGGGACCGACAGATTGCTTCGCTATCTAAGATGATCTTTTTTACGTGTTGAGATGTGTTTTATTGACTTTCAGGTTGTTTTTAATATTCTATTTTAGGATATCGTATTTTGGGTCATTTATGGTTTTACCAACCGTAACATTCAACCCTAATTTCTAAAGTCTCTAACGTTATACCCTAAACCCTAAACCATAAACACAAAACCTTAACCCTATAACCTACACCTAATCCATCACCATAAGCCCTAAATACTAACCATAAACTCTAACAATAAACCGTAACCAGAAACCCGAAACCCTGAATTCAAAACCCTATAACCTAATCAGAAAACCTTAATCACTGAACCCTAACCATGGAAAGGAAAAAAAACGTAAGATTTTGGCTTGTTTCTATCATCCAAACACTTTGCAAACCGTTTTTAAGGTTTTTGAAGTTCCCCGAAGGATTTCTGCTAACTTTCGCATACTTTCTCAGAATGGGGCACATAATATATGTTTTTTGAGTGCGTTGGGCCTTCTGGGACCGACAGATCGCTTCGCCGTCTAAGATGATCTGTTTTACGTGGTGAGATGTGTTTTATTGACTTGTAGGTTGTTTTTAATATTCTATTTTAGGATATCGTATATTGGGTCAGTTAGGGTTTTACCAACCGTAACATTCAACCCTAATTTCTAAAGTCTCTAACGTTATACCCTAAACCATAAACACAAAACCTTAACCCTATAACCTACACCTAATCCATCACCATAAGCCCTAAATACTAACCATAAACTCTAACAATAAACCTTAACCAGAAACCCAAAACCCTAAATTCTAAACCCTATAACCTAATCAGATATCCTTAATCACTGAACCCTAACCATGGAAAGGATAATAACGTGAATATTTTGTCTTGTTTCTATCATCCAAACACTTTGCAAACCGTTTTTAAGGTTTTTGAAGTTCCCCGAAGGATTTCTGCTAACTTTCGCATACTTTCTCAGAATGGGGCACATAATATATATTTTTTGAGTGCGTTGGGCGTTCTGGGACCGACAAATTGCTTCTCCATCTAAGATGATATGTTTTACGTGTTGAGATGTGTTTTATTGACTTTTAGGTTGTTTTTAATATTCTATTTTAGGATATCGTATTTTGTGTCAGTTAGGGTTTTACCAAACGTAACATTCAACCCTAATTTCTAAAGTCTTTAACGCTATACCCTAAACCATAAACACAAAACCTTAACCCTATAACCTACACCTAATCCATCACCATAAGCCCTAAATACTAACCATAAACTCTAACAATAAACCGTAACCAGAAACCCGAAACCCTAAATTCTAAACCCTATAACCTAATCAGATAACCTTAATCACTGAACCCTAACCATGGAAAGGATAATAACGTGAAGTTTTTGGCTTGTTTCTATCATCCAAACACTTTGCAAACCGTTTTTAAGGTTTTTGAAGTTCCCCGAAGGATTTCTGCTAACTTTCGCATACTTTCTCAGAATGGGGCACATAATATATATTTTTTGAGTGCGTTGGGCCTTCTGGGATTGACAGATTGCTTCGCTATCTAAGATGATCTTTTTTACGTGTTGAGATGTGTTTTATTGACTTTCAGGTTGTTTTTAATATTCTATTTTAGGATATCGTATTTTGGGTCATTTAGGGTTTTACCAACCGTAACATTCAACCCTAATTTCTAAAGTCTCTAACGTTATACCCTAAACCCTAAACCATAAACACAAAACCTTAACCCTATAACATACACCTAATCCATCACCATAAGCCCTAAATACTAACCATAAACTCTAACAATAAACCGTAACCAGAAACCCGAAACCCTGAATTCAAAACCCTATAACCTAATCAGAAAACCTTAATCACTGAACCCTAACCATGGAAAGGAAAAAAACGTAAGATTTTGGCTTGTTTCTATCATCCAAACACTTTAATAACCGATTTTAAGGTTTTTGAAGTTCCCCGAAGGATTTCTGCTAACTTTCGCATACTTTCTCAGAATGGGGCACATAATATATGTTTTTTGAGTGCGTTGGGCCTTCTGGGACCGACAGATCGCTTCGCCATCTAAGATGATCTGTTTTACGTGTTGAGATGTGTTTTATTGACTTTTAGGTTGTTTTTAATATTCTATTTTAGGATATCGTATTTTGGGTCAGTTAGGGTTTTACCAACCGTAACATTCAACCCTAATTTCTAAAGTTTCTAACGTTATACCCTAAACCATAAACACAAAACCTTAACCCAATAACCTACGCCTAATCCATCACCATAAGCCCTAAATACTAATCATAAACTCTAATAATAAACCGTAACCAGAAACCCAAAACCCTAAATTCTAAATCCTATAACTTAATCAGATAACCTTAATCACTGAACCCTAACCATGGAAAGGATAATAACGTGAATATTTTGTCTTGTTTCTATCATCCAAACACTTTGCAAACCGTTTCTAAGGTTTTTGAAGTTCCCCGAAGGATTTCTGCTAACTTTCGCATACTTTCTCAGAATGGGGCACATAATATATGTTTTTTGAGTGTGTTGGGCGTTCTGGGACCGACATATTGCTTCTCCATCTAAGATGATCTGTTTTACGTGTTGAGATGTTTTTATTGACTTTTAGGTTGTTTTTAATATTCTATTTTAGGATATCGTATTTTGGATCAGTTAGGGTTTTACCAACCGTAACATTCAACCCTAATTTCTAAAGTCTCTAACGTTATACCCTAAACCATAAACACAAAATCTTAACCCTATAACCTACACCTAATCCATCACCATAAGCCCTAAATACTAACCATAAACTCTAACAATAAACCGTAACCAGAAACCCGAAACCCTAAATTCTAAACCTATAACCTAATCAGATAACCTTAATCACTGAACCCTAACCATGGAAAGGAAATAACGTGAAGATTTTGACTTGTTTCTATCATCCAAACACTTTGCAAACCGTTTTTAAGGTTTTTGAAGTTCCCCGAAGGATTTCTGCTGACTTTCGCATACTTTCTCAGAATGGGGCACATAATATACATTTTTTGAGTGCGTTGGGCCTTCTGGGACCGACAGATTGCTTCGCTATCTAAGATGATCTTTTTTACGTGTTGAGATGTGTTTTATTGACTTTCAGGTTGTTTTTAATATTCTATTTTAGGATATCGTATTTTGGGTCATTTATGGTTTTACCAACCGTAACATTCAACCCTAATTTCTAAAGTCTCTAACGTTATACCCTAAACCCTAAACCATAAACACAAAACCTTAACCCTATAACCTACACCTAATCCATCACCATATGCCCTAAATACTAACCATAAACTCTAACAATAAACCGTAACCAGAAACCCGAAACCCTGAATTCAAAACCCTATAACCTAATCAGAAAACCTTAATCACTGAACCCTAACCATGGAAAGGAAAAAAAACGTAAGATTTTGGCTTGTTTCTATCATCCAAACACTTTGCAAACCGTTTTTAAGGTTTTTGAAGTTCCCCGAAGGATTTCTGCTAACTTTCGCATACTTTCTCAGAATGGGGCACATAATATATGTTTTTTGAGTGCGTTGGGCCTTCTGGGACCGACAGATCGCTTCGCCGTCTAAGATGATCTGTTTTACGTGTTGAGATGTGTTTTATTGACTTGTAGGTTGTTTTTAATATTCTATTTTAGGATATCGTATATTGGGTCAGTTAGGGTTTTACCAACCGTAACATTCAACCCTAATTTCTAAAGTCTCTAACGTTATACCCTAAACCATAAACACAAAACCTTAACCCAATAACCTACACCTAATCCATCACCATAAGCCCTAAATACTAACCATAAACTCTAACAATAAACCTTAACCAGAAACCCAAAACCCTAAATTCTAAACCCTATAACCTAATCAGATATCCTTAATCACTGAACCCTAACCATGGAAAGGATAATAACGTGAATATTTTGTCTTGTTTCTATCATCCAAACACTTTGCAAACCGTTTTTAAGGTTTTTAAAGTTCCCCGAAGGATTTCTGCTAACTTTCGCATACTTTCTCAGAATGGGGCACATAATATATATTTTTTGAGTGCGTTGGGCGTTCTGGGACCGACAAATTGCTTCTCCATCTAAGATGATATGTTTTACGTGTTGAGATGTGTTTTATTGACTTTTAGGTTGTTTTTAATATTCTATTTTAGGATATCGTATTTTGTGTCAGTTAGGGTTTTACCAACCGTAACATTCAACCCTAATTTCTAAAGTCTTTAACGCTATACCCTAAACCATAAACACAAAACCTTAACCCTATAACCTACACCTAATCCATAACCATAAGCCCTAAATACTAACCATAAACTCTAACAATAAACCATAACCAGAAACCCGAAACCCTAAATTCTAAACCCTATAACCTAATCAGATAACCTTAATCACTGAACCCTAACCATGGAAAGGATAATAACGTGAAGATTTTGGCTTGTTTATCTCATCCAAACACTTTGCAAACCGTTTTTAAGGTTTTTGAAGTTCCCCGAAGGATTTCTGCTAACTTTCGCATACTTTCTCAGAATGGGGCACATAATATATATTTTTTGAGTGCGTTGGGCCTTCTGGGACCGACAGATTGCTTCGCTATCTAAGATGATCTTTTTTACGTGTTGAGATGTGTTTTATTGACTTTCAGGTTGTTTTTAATATTCTATTTTAGGATATCGTATTTTGGGTCATTTAGGGTTTTACCAACCGTAACATTCAACCCTAATTTCTAAAGTCTCTAACGTTATACCCTATACCCTAAACCATAAACACAAAACCTTAACCCTATAACCTACACCTAATCCATCACCATAAGCCCTAAATACTAACCATAAACTCTAACAATAAACCGTAACCAGAAACCCGAAACCCTAAATTCTAAACCCTATAACCTAATCAGAAAACCTTAATCACTGAACCCTAACCATGGAAAGGAAAAAAACGTAAGATTTTGGATTGTTTCTATCATCCAAACACTTTGCAAACCGTTTATAAGGTTTCTGAAGTTCCCCGAAGGATTTCTGCTAACTTTCGCATACTTTCTCAGAATAGGGCACATAATATATGTTTTTTGAGTGCGTTGGGCCTTCTGGGACCGACAGATGGCTTCGCCATCTAAGATGATATGTTTTACATGTTAGAGCTGTGTTTTATTGACTTTTAGGTTGATTTTAATATTCTATTTTAGGATATCGTATTTTGGGTCAGTTAGGGTTTTACCAACCGTAACATTCAACCCTAATTTCTAAAGTCTCTAACGTTATACCCTAAACCATAAACGCAAAACCTTAACCCTATAAACTACACCTAATCCATCTCCATAAGCCCTAAATACTAACCATAAACTCTAACAATAAACCGTAACCAGAAACCCGAAACCCTAAATTCTAAACCCTATAACCTAATCAGATAACCTTAATCACTGAACCCTAACCATGGAAAGGATAATAACGTGAATATTTTGGCTTGTTTCTATCATCCAAACACTTTGCAAGCCGTTTTTAAGGTTTTTGAAGTTCCCCGAAGGATTTCTGCTAACTTTCGCATACTTTCTCAGAATGGGGCACATAATATATATTTTTTAAGTGCGTTGGGCCTTCTGGGACCGACAGATTGCTTCGCTATCTAAGATGATATTTTTTACGTGTTGAGATGTGTTTTATTGACTTTCAGGTTGTTTTTAATATTCTATTTTAGGATATCGTATTTTGGGTCATTTAGAGTTTTACCAACCTTAACATTCAACCCTAATTTCTAAAGTCTCTAACGTTATACCCTAAACCCTAAACCATAAACACAAAACCTTAACCCTATAACCTACACCTAATCCATCACCATAAGCCCTGAATACTAACCATAAACTCTAACAATAAACCGTAACCAGAAACCCGAAACCCTGAATTCAAAACCCTATAACCTAATCAGAAAACCTTAATCACTGAACCCTAACCATGGAAAGGAAAAAAAACGTAAGATTTTGGCTTGTTTCTATCATCCAAACACTTTGCAAACCGTTTTTAAGGTTTTTGAAGTTCCCCGAAGGATTTCTGCTAACTTTCGCATACTTTCTCAGAATGGGGCACATAATATATGTTTTTTTAGTGCGTTGGGCCTTCTATGACCGACAGATCGCTTCTCCATCTAAGATGATCTGTTTTACTTGTTGAGATGTGTTTTATTGACTTTTAGGTTGTTTTTAATATTCTATTTTAGGATATCGTATTTTGGGTCAGTTAGGGTTTTACCAACCGTAACATTCAACCCTAATTTCTAAAGTCTCTAACGTTATACCCTAAACCATAAACACAAAACCTTAACCCTATAAACTACACCTAATCCATCTCCATAAGCCCTAAATACTAACCATAAACTCTAACAATAAACCGTAACCAGAAACCCGAAACCCTAAATTCTAAACCCTATAACCTAATCAGAAAACCTTAATCACTGAACCCTAACCATGGAAAGGAAAAAAACGTAAGATTTTGGATTGTTTCTATCATCCAAACACTTTGCAAACCGTTTATAAGGTTTTTGAAGTTCCCCGAAGGATTTCTGCTAACTTTCGCATACTTTCTCAGAATAGGGCACATAATATATGTTTTTTGAGTGCGTTGGGCCTTCTGGGACCGACAGATGGCTTCGCCATCTAAGATGATCTGTTTTACATGTTGAGCTGTGTTTTATTGACTTTTAGGTTGATTTTAATATTCTATTTTAGGATATCGTATTTTGGGTCAGTTAGGGTTTTACCAACCGTAACATTCAACCCTAATTTCTAAAGTCTCTAACGTTATACCCTAAACCATAAACACAAAACCTTAACCCTATAAACTACACCTAATCCATCTCCATAAGCCCTAAATACTAACCATAAACTCTAACAATAAACCGTAACCAGAAACCCGAAACCCTAAATTCTAAACCCTATAACCTAATTAGATACCTTAATCACTGAACCCTAACCATGGAAAGGATAATAACGTGAAGATTTTGGCTTGTTTCTATCATCCAAACACTTTGCAAGCCGTTTTTAAGGTTTTTGAAGTTCCCCGAAGGATTTCTGCTAACTTTCGCATACTTTCTCAGAATGGGGCACATAATATATATTTTTAAGTGCGTTGGGCCTTCTGGGACCGACAGATTGCTTCGCTATCTAAGATGATATTTTTTACGTGTTGAGATGTGTTTTATTGACTTTCAGGTTGTTTTTAATATTCTATTTTAGGATATCGTATTTTGGGTCATTTAGAGTTTTACCAACCTTAACATTCAACCCTAATTTCTAAAGTCTCTAACGTTATACCCTAAACCCTAAACCATAAACACAAAACCTTAACCCTATAACCTACACCTAATCCATCACCATAAGCCCTGAATTCTAACCATAAACTCTAACAATAAACCGTAACCAGAAACCCGAAACAATGAATTCAAAACCCTATAACCTAATCAGAAAACCTTAATCACTGAACCCTAACCATGGAAAGGAAAAAAACGTAAGATTTTGGCTTGTTTCTATCATCCAAACACTTTGCAAACCGTTTTTAAGGTTTTTGAAGTTCCCCGAAGGATTTCTGCTAACTTTCGCATACTTTCTCAGAATGGGGCACATAATATATGTTTTTTTAGTGCGTTGGGCCTTCTATGACCGACAGATCGCTTCTCCATCTAAGATGATCTGTTTTACGTGTTGAGATGTGTTTTATTGACTTTTAGGTTGTTTTTAATATTCTATTTTAGGATATCGTATTTTGGTTCAGTTAGGGTTTTACCAACCGTAACATTCAACCCTAATTTCTAAAGTCTCTAACGTTATACCCTAAACCATAAACACAAAACCTTAACCCTATAACCTACACCTAATCCATCACCATAAGCCCTAAATACTAACCATAAACTCTAACAATAAACCGTAACCAGAAACCCGAAACCCTAAATTCTAAACCCTATAACCTAATCAAATAACCTTAATCACTGAACCCTAACCATGGAAAGGATAATAACGTGAAGTTTTTGGCTTGTTTCTATCATCCAAACACTTTGCAAACCGTTTTTAAGGTTTTTGAAGTTCCCCGAAGGATTTCTGCTAACTTTCGCATACTTTCTCAGAATGGGGCACATAATATATATTTTTTGAGTGCGTTGGGCCTTCTGGGATTGACAGATTGCTTCGCTATCTAAGATGATCTTTTTTACGTGTTGAGATGTGTTTTATTGACTTTCAGGTTATTTTTAATATTCTATTTTAGGATATCGTATTTTGGGTCATTTAGGGTTTTACCAACCGTAACATTCAACCCTAATTTCTAAAGTCTCTAACGTTATACCCTAAACCCTAAACCATAAACACAAAACCTTAACCCTATAACATACACCTAATCCATCACCATAAGCCCTAAATACTAACCATAAACTCTAACAATAAACCGTAACCAGAAACCCGAAACCCTGAATTCAAAACCCTATAACCTAATCAGAAAACCTTAATCACTGAACCCTAACCATGGAAAGGAAAAAAACGTAAGATTTTGGCTTGTTTCTATCATCCAAACACTTTACAAACCGATTTTAAGGTTTTTGAAGTTCCCCGAAGGATTTCTACTAACTTTCGCATACTTTCTCAGAATGGGGCACATAATATATGTTTTTTGAGTGCGTTGGGCCTTCTGGGACCGACAGATCGCTTCGCCATCTAAGATGATCTGTTTTACGTGTTGAGATGTGTTTTATTGACTTTTAGGTTGTTTTTAATATTCTATTTTAGGATATCGTATTTTGGGTCAGTTAGGGTTTTACCAACCGTAACATTCAACCCTAATTTCTAAAGTCTCTAACGTTATACCCTAAACCATAAACACAAAACCTTAACCCAATAACCTACGCCTAATCCATCACCATAAGCCCTAAATACTAATCATAAACTCTAATAATAAACCGTAACCAGAAACCCAAAACCCTAAATTCTAAATCCTATAACTTAATCAGATAACCTTAATCACTGAACCCTAACCATGGAAAGGATAAAAACGTGAATATTTTGTCTTGTTTCTATCATCCAAACACTTTGCAAACCGTTTTTAAGGTTTTTGAAGTTCCCCGAAGGATTTCTGCTAACTTTCGCATACTTTCTCAGAATGGGGCACATAATATATGTTTTTTGAGTGTGTTGGGCGTTCTGGGACCGACAGATTGCTTCTCCATCTAAGATGATCTGTTTTACGTGTTGAGATGTTTTTATTGACTTTTAGGTTGTTTTTAATATTCTATTTTAGGATATCGTATTTTGGGTCAGTTAGGGTTTTACCAACCGTAACATTCAACCCTAATTTCTAAAGTCTCTAACGTTATACCCTAAACCATAAACACAAAATCTTAACCCTATAACCTACACCTAATCCATCACCATAAGCCCTAAATACTAACCATAAACTCTAACAATAAACCGTAACCAGAAACCCGAAACCCTAAATTCTAAACCTATAACCTAATCAGATAACCTTAATCACTGAACCCTAACCATGGAAAGGAAATAACGTGAAGATTTTGACTTGTTTCTATCATCCAAACACTTTGCAAACCGTTTTTAAGGTTTTTGAAGTTCCCCGAAGGATTTCTGCTGACTTTCGCATACTTTCTCAGAATGGGGCACATAATATACATTTTTTGAGTGCGTTGGTCCTTCTGGGACCGACAGATTGCTTCGCTATCTAAGATGATCTTTTTTACGTGTTGAGATGTGTTTTATTGACTTTCAGGTTGTTTTTAATATTCTATTTTAGGATATCGTATTTTGGGTCATTTATGGTTTTACCAACCGTAACATTCAACCCTAATTTCTAAAGTCTCTAACGTTATACCCTAAACCCTAAACCATAAACACAAAACCTTAACCCTATAACCTACACCTAATCCATCACCATATGCCCTAAATACTAACCATAAACTCTAACAATAAACCGTAACCAGAAACCCGAAACCCTGAATTCAAAACCCTATAACCTAATCAGAAAACCTTAATCACTGAACCCTAACCATGGAAAGGAAAAAAACGTAAGATTTTGGCTTGTTTCTATCATCCAAACACTTTGCAAACCGTTTTTAAGGTTTTTGAAGTTCCCCGAAGGATTTCTGCTAACTTTCGCATACTTTCTCAGAATGGGGCACATAATATATGTTTTTTGAGTGCGTTGGGCCTTCTGGGACCGACAGATCGCTTCGCCGTCTAAGATGATCTGTTTTACGTGTTGAGATGTGTTTTATTGACTTGTAGGTTGTTTTTAATATTCTATTTTAGGATATCGTATATTGGGTCAGTTAGGGTTTTACCAACCGTAACATTCAACCCTAATTTCTAAAGTCTCTAACGTTATACCCTAAACCATAAACACAAAACCTTAACCCTATAACCTACACCTAATCCATCTCCATAAGCCCTAAATACTAACCATAAACTCTAACAATAAACCTTAACCAGAAACCCAAAACCCTAAATTCTAAACCCTATAACCTAATCAGATATCCTTAATCACTGAACCCTAACCATGGAAAGGATAATAACGTGAATATTTTGTCTTGTTTCTATCATCCAAACACTTTGCAAACCGTTTTTAAGGTTTTTGAAGTTCCCCGAAGGATTTCTGCTAACTTTCGCATACTTTCTCAGAATGGGGCACATAATATATATTTTTTGAGTGCGTTGGGCGTTCTGGGACCGACAAATTGCTTCTCCATCTAAGATGATATGTTTTACGTGTTGAGATGTGTTTTATTGACTTTTAGGTTGTTTTTAATATTCTATTTTAGGATATCGTATTTTGTGTCAATTAGGGTTTTACCAACCGTAACATTCAACCCTAATTTCTAAAGTCTTTAACGCTATACCCTAAACCATAAACACAAAACCTTAACCCTATAACCTACACCTAATCCATAACCATAAGCCCTAAATACTAACCATAAACTCTAACAATAAACCATAACCAGAAACCCGAAACCCTAAATTCTAAACCCTATAACCTAATCAGATAACCTTAATCACTGAACCCTAACCATGGAAAGGATAATAACGTGAAGATTTTGGCTTGTTTCTCTCATCCAAACACTTTGCAAACCGTTTTTAAGGTTTTTGAAGTTCCCCGAAGGATTTCTGCTAACTTTCGCATACTTTCTCAGAATGGGGCACATAATATATATTTTTTGAGTGCGTTGGGCCTTCTGGGACCGACAGATTGCTTCGCTATCTAAGATGATCTTTTTTACGTGTTGAGATGTGTTTTATTGACTTTCAGGTTGTTTTTAATATTCTATTTTAGGATATCGTATTTTGGGTCATTTAGGGTTTTACCAACCGTAACATTCAACCCTAATTTCTAAAGTCTCTAACGTTATACCCTATACCCTAATCCATAAACACAAAACCTTAACCCTATAACCTACACCTAATCCATCACCATAAGCCCTAAATACTAACCATAAACTCTAACAATAAACCGTAACCAGAAACCCTAAATTCTAAACCCTATAACCTAATCAAAAAACCTTAATCACTGAACCCTAACCATGGAAAGGAAAAAAACGTAAGATTTTGGATTGTTTCTATCATCCAAACACTTTGCAAACCATTTATAAGGTTTTTGAAGTTCCCCGAAGGATTTCTGCTAACTTTCGCATACTTTCTCAGAATAGGGCACATAATATATGTTTTTTGAGTGCGTTGGGCCTTCTGGGACCGACAGATGGCTTCGCCATCTAAGATGATCTGTTTTACATGTTAGAGCTGTGTTTTATTGACTTTTAGGTTGATTTTAATATTCTATTTTAGGATATCGTATTTTGGGTCAGTTAGGGTTTTACCAACCGTAACATTCAACCCTAATTTCTAAAGTCTCTAACGTTATACCCTAAACCATAAACGCAAAACCTTAACCCTATAAACTACACCTAATCCATCTCCATAAGCCCTAAATACTAACCATAAACTCTAACAATAAACCGTAACCAGAAACCCGAAACCCTAAATTCTAAACCCTATAACCTAATCAGATAACCTTAGTCACTGAACCCTAACCATGGAAAGGATAATAACGTGAAGATTTTGGCTTGTTTCTATCATCCAAACACTTTGCAAGCCGTTTTTAAGGTTTTTGAAGTTCCCCGAAGGATTTCTGCTAACTCTCGCATATTTTCTCAGAATGGGGCACATAATATATATTTTTTAAGTGCGTTGGGCCTTCTGGGACCGACAGATTGCTTCGCTATCTAAGATGATATTTTTTACGTGTTGAGATGTGTTTTATTGACTTTCAGGTTGTTTTTAATATTCTATTTTAGGATATCGTATTTTGGGTCATTTAGAGTTTTACCAACCTTAACATTCAACCCTAATTTCTAAAGTCTCTAACGTTATACCCTAAACCCTAAACCATAAACACAAAACCTTAACCCTATAACCTACACCTAATCCATCACCATAAGCCCTGAATACTAACCATAAACTCTAACAATAAACCGTAACCAGAAACCCGAAACCCTGAATTCAAAACCCTATAACCTAATCAGAAAACCTTAATCACTGAACCCTAACCATGGAAAGGAAAAAAAACGTAAGATTTTGGCTTGTTTCTATCATCCAAACACTTTGCAAACCGTTTTTAAGGTTTTTGAAGTTCCCCGAAGGATTTCTGCTAACTTTCGCATACTTTCTCAGAATGGGGCACATAATATATGTTTTTTTAGTGCGTTGGGCCTTCTATGACCGACAGATCGCTTCTCCATCTAAGATGATCTGTTTTACGTGTTGAGATGTGTTTTATTGACTTGTAGGTTGTTTTTAATATTCTATTTTAGGATATCGTATATTGGGTCAGTTAGGGTTTTACCAACCGTAACATTCAACCCTAATTTCTAAAGTCTCTAACGTTATACCCTAAACCATAAACACAAAACCTTA
Source organism: Nemophila menziesii (assembly GCA_029959085.1). NCBI lineage: Eukaryota > Viridiplantae > Streptophyta > Magnoliopsida > Boraginales > Hydrophyllaceae > Nemophila > Nemophila menziesii. Next base: position 12,005,523 of record JARWIR010000014.1, on the reverse strand, counting down.
ACCCTATAACCTACACCTAATCCATCTCCATAAGCCCTAAATACTAACCATAAACTCTAACAATAAACCTTAACCAGAAACCCAAAACCCTAAATTCTAAACCCTATAACCTAATCAGATATCCTTAATCACTGAACCCTAACCATGGAAAGGATAATAACGTGAATATTTTGTCTTGTTTCTATCATCCAAACACTTTGCAAACCGTTTTTAAGGTTTTTGAAGTTCCCCGAAGGATTTCTGCTAACTTTCGCATACTTTCTCAGAATGGGGCACATAATATATATTTTTTGAGTGCGTTGGGCGTTCTGGGACCGACAAATTGCTTCTCCATCTAAGATGATATGTTTTACGTGTTGAGATGTGTTTTATTGACTTTTAGGTTGTTTTTAATATTCTATTTTAGGATATCGTATTTTGTGTCAATTAGGGTTTTACCAACCGTAACATTCAACCCTAATTTCTAAAGTCTTTAACGCTATACCCTAAACCATAAACACAAAACCTTAACCCTATAACCTACACCTAATCCATAACCATAAGCCCTAAATACTAACCATAAACTCTAACAATAAACCATAACCAGAAACCCGAAACCCTAAATTCTAAACCCTATAACCTAATCAGATAACCTTAATCACTGAACCCTAACCATGGAAAGGATAATAACGTGAAGATTTTGGCTTGTTTCTCTCATCCAAACACTTTGCAAACCGTTTTTAAGGTTTTTGAAGTTCCCCGAAGGATTTCTGCTAACTTTCGCATACTTTCTCAGAATGGGGCACATAATATATATTTTTTGAGTGCGTTGGGCCTTCTGGGACCGACAGATTGCTTCGCTATCTAAGATGATCTTTTTTACGTGTTGAGATGTGTTTTATTGACTTTCAGGTTGTTTTTAATATTCTATTTTAGGATATCGTATTTTGGGTCATTTAGGGTTTTACCAACCGTAACATTCAACCCTAATTTCTAAAGTCTCTAACGTTATACCCTATACCCTAATCCATAAACACAAAACCTTAACCCTATAACCTACACCTAATCCATCACCATAAGCCCTAAATACTAACCATAAACTCTAACAATAAACCGTAACCAGAAACCCTAAATTCTAAACCCTATAACCTAATCAAAAAACCTTAATCACTGAACCCTAACCATGGAAAGGAAAAAAACGTAAGATTTTGGATTGTTTCTATCATCCAAACACTTTGCAAACCATTTATAAGGTTTTTGAAGTTCCCCGAAGGATTTCTGCTAACTTTCGCATACTTTCTCAGAATAGGGCACATAATATATGTTTTTTGAGTGCGTTGGGCCTTCTGGGACCGACAGATGGCTTCGCCATCTAAGATGATCTGTTTTACATGTTAGAGCTGTGTTTTATTGACTTTTAGGTTGATTTTAATATTCTATTTTAGGATATCGTATTTTGGGTCAGTTAGGGTTTTACCAACCGTAACATTCAACCCTAATTTCTAAAGTCTCTAACGTTATACCCTAAACCATAAACGCAAAACCTTAACCCTATAAACTACACCTAATCCATCTCCATAAGCCCTAAATACTAACCATAAACTCTAACAATAAACCGTAACCAGAAACCCGAAACCCTAAATTCTAAACCCTATAACCTAATCAGATAACCTTAGTCACTGAACCCTAACCATGGAAAGGATAATAACGTGAAGATTTTGGCTTGTTTCTATCATCCAAACACTTTGCAAGCCGTTTTTAAGGTTTTTGAAGTTCCCCGAAGGATTTCTGCTAACTCTCGCATATTTTCTCAGAATGGGGCACATAATATATATTTTTTAAGTGCGTTGGGCCTTCTGGGACCGACAGATTGCTTCGCTATCTAAGATGATATTTTTTACGTGTTGAGATGTGTTTTATTGACTTTCAGGTTGTTTTTAATATTCTATTTTAGGATATCGTATTTTGGGTCATTTAGAGTTTTACCAACCTTAACATTCAACCCTAATTTCTAAAGTCTCTAACGTTATACCCTAAACCCTAAACCATAAACACAAAACCTTAACCCTATAACCTACACCTAATCCATCACCATAAGCCCTGAATACTAACCATAAACTCTAACAATAAACCGTAACCAGAAACCCGAAACCCTGAATTCAAAACCCTATAACCTAATCAGAAAACCTTAATCACTGAACCCTAACCATGGAAAGGAAAAAAAACGTAAGATTTTGGCTTGTTTCTATCATCCAAACACTTTGCAAACCGTTTTTAAGGTTTTTGAAGTTCCCCGAAGGATTTCTGCTAACTTTCGCATACTTTCTCAGAATGGGGCACATAATATATGTTTTTTTAGTGCGTTGGGCCTTCTATGACCGACAGATCGCTTCTCCATCTAAGATGATCTGTTTTACTTGTTGATATGTGTTTTATTGACTTTTAGGTTGTTTTTAATATTCTATTTTAGGATATCGTATTTTGGGTCAGTTAGGGTTTTACCAACCGTAACATTCAACCCTAATTTCTAAAGTCTCTAACGTTATACCCTAAACCATAAACACAAAACCTTAACCCTATAAACTACACCTAATCCATCTCCATAAGCCCTAAATACTAACCATAAACTCTAACAATAAACCGTAACCAGAAACCCGAAACCCTAAATTCTAAACCCTATAACCTAATTAGATAACCTTAATCACTGAACCCTAACCATGGAAAGGATAATAACGTGAAGATTTTGGCTTGTTTCTATCATCCAAACACTTTGCAAGCCGTTTTTAAGGTTTTTGAAGTTCCCCGAAAGATTTCTGCTAACTTTCGCATACTTTCTCAGAATGGGGCACATAATATATATTTTTAAGTGCGTTGGGCCTTCTGGGACCGACAGATTGCTTCGCTATCTAAGATGATATTTTTTACGTGTTGAGATGTGTTTTATTGACTTTCAGGTTGTTTTTAATATTCTATTTTAGGATATCGTATTTTGGGTCATTTAGAGTTTTACCAACCTTAACATTCAACCCTAATTTCTAAAGTCTCTAACGTTATACCCTAAACCCTAAACCATAAACACAAAACCTTAACCCTATAACCTACACCTAATCCATCACCATAAGCCCTGAATTCTAACCATAAACTCTAACAATAAACCGTAACCAGAAACCCGAAACAATGAATTCAAAACCCTATAACCTAATCAGAAAACCTTAATCACTGAACCCTAACCATGGAAAGGAAAAAAACGTAAGATTTTGGCTTGTTTCTATCATCCAAACACTTTGCAAACCGTTTTTAAGGTTTTTGAAGTTCCCCGAAGGATTTCTGCTAACTTTCGCATACTTTCTCAGAATGGGGCACATAATATATGTTTTTTGAGTGCGTTGGGCCTTCTGGGACCGACAGATCGCTTCGCCATCTAAGATGATCTGTTTTACGTGTTGAGATGTGTTTTATTGACTTTTAGGTTGTTTTTAATATTCTATTTTAGGATATCGTATTTTGGGTCAGTTAGGGTTTTACCAACCGTAACATTCAACACTAATTTCTAAAGTCTCTAACGTTATACCCTAAACCATAAACACAAAACCTTAACCCAATAACCTACGCCTAATCCATCACCATAAGCCCTAAATACTAATCATAAACTCTAATAATAAACCGTAACCAGAAACCCAAAACCCTAAATTCTAAATCCTATAACTTAATCAGATAACCTTAATCACTGAACCCTAACCATGGAAAGGATAATAACGTGAATATTTTGTCTTGTTTCTATCATCCAAACACTTTGCAAACCGTTTTTAAGGTTTTTGAAGTTCCCCGAAGGATTTCTGCTAACTTTCGCATACTTTCTCAGAATGGGGCACATAATATATGTTTTTTGAGTGTGTTGGGCGTTCTGGGACCGACAGATTGCTTCTCCATCTAAGATGATTTGTTTTACGTGTTGAGATGTTTTTATTGACTTTTAGGTTGTTTTTAATATTCTATTTTAGGATATCGTATTTTGGGTCAGTTAGGGTTTTACCAACCGTAACATTCAACCCTAATTTCTAAAGTCTCTAACGTTATACCCTAAACCATAAACACAAAATCTTAACCCTATAACCTACACCTAATCCATCACCATAAGCCCTAAATACTAACCATAAACTCTAACAATAAACCGTAACCAGAAACCCGAAACCCTAAATTCTAAACCTATAACCTAATCAGATTACCTTAATCACTGAACCCTAACCATGGAAAGGAAATAACGTGAAGATTTTGACTTGTTTCTATCATCCAAACACTTTGCAAACCGTTTTTAAGGTTTTTGAAGTTCCCCGAAGGATTTCTGCTGACTTTCGCATACTTTCTCAGAATGGGGCACATAATATACATTTTTTGAGTGCGTTGGGCCTTCTGGGACCGACAGATTGCTTCGCTATCTAAGATGATCTTTTTTACGTGTTGAGATGTGTTTTATTGACTTTCAGGTTGTTTTTAATATTCTATTTTAGGATATCGTATTTTGGGTCATTTATGGTTTTACCAACCGTAAATTCAACCCTAATTTCTAAAGTCTCTAACGTTATACCCTAAACCCTAAACCATAAACACAAAACCTTAACCCTATAACCTACACCTAATCCATCACCATAAGCCCTGAATACTAACCATAAACTCTAACAATAAACCGTAACCAGAAACCCGAAACCCTGAATTCAAAACCCTATAACCTAATCAGAAAACCTTAATCACTGAACCCTAACCATGGAAAGGAAAAAACGTAAGACTTTGGCTTGTTTCTATCATCCAAACACTTTGCAAACCGTTTTTAAGGTTTTTGAAGTTCCCCGAAGGATTTCTGCTAACTTTCGCATACTTTCTCAGAATGGGGCACATAATATATGTTTTTTTAGTGCGTTGGGCCTTCTATGACCGACAGATCGCTTCTCCATCTAAGATGATCAGTTTTACGTGTTGAGATGTGTTTTATTGACTTTTAGGTTGTTTTTAATATTCTATTTTAGGATATCGTATTTTGGGTCAGTTAGGGTTTTACCAACCGTAACATTCAACCCTAATTTCTAAAGTCTCTAACGTTATACCCTAAACCATAAACACAAAACCTTAACCCTATAAACTACACCTAATCCATCTCCATAAGCCCTAAATACTAACCATAAACTCTAACAATAAACCGTAACCAGAAACCCGAAACCCTAAATTCTAAACCCTATAACCTAATCAGATAACCTTAATCACTGAACCCTAACCATGGAAAGGATAATAAGTTGAAGATTTTGGCTTGTTTCTATCATCCAAACACTTTGCAAACTGTTTTTAAGGTTTTTGAAATTCCCCGAAGGATTTCTGCTAACTTTCGCATACTTTCTCAGAATGGGGCACATAATATATGTTTTTTGAGTGCGTTGGGCCTTCTGGGACCGACAGATAGCTTCGCCATCTAAGATGATCTGTTTTACATGTTGAGCTGTGTTTTATTGACTTTTAGGTTGATTTTAATATTCTATTTTAGGATATCGTATTTTGGGTCAGTTAGGGTTTTACCAACCGTAACATTCAACCCTAATTTCTAAAGTCTCTAACGTTATACCCTAAACCATAAACACAAAACCTTAACCCTATAAACTACACCTAATCCATCTCCATAAGCCCTAAATACTAACCATAAACTCTAACAATAAACCGTAACCAGAAACCCGAAACCCTAAATTCTAAACCCTATAACCTAATCAGATAACCTTAATCACTGAACCCTAACCATGGAAAGGATAATAACGTGAAGATTTTGGCTTGTTTCTATCATCCAAACACTTTGCAAGCCGTTTTTAGGGTTTTTGAAGTTCCCCGAAGGATTTCTGCTAACTTTCGCATACTTTCTCAGAATGGGGCACATAATATATATTTTTTGAGTGCGTTGGGCCTTCTGGGACCGACAGATTGCTTCGCTATCGAAGATGATATTTTTTACGTGTTGAGATGTGTTTTATTGACTTTCAGGTTGTTTTTAATATTCTATTTTAGGATATCGTATTTTGGGTCATTTAGAGTTTTACCAACCTTAACATTCAACCCTAATTTCTAAAGTCTCTAACGTTATACCCTAAACCCTAAACCATAAACACAAAACCTTAACCCTATAACCTACACCTAATCCATCACCATAAGCCCTAAATACTAACCATAAACTCTAACAATAAACCGTAACCAGAAACCCGAAACCCTGAATTCAAAACCCTATAACCTAATCAGAAAACCTTAATCACTGAACCCTAACCATGGAAAGGAAAAAAACGTAAGATGTTGGCTTGTTTCTATCATCCAAACACTTTGCAAACCGTTTTTAAGGTTTTTGAAGTTCCCCGAAGGATTTCTGCTAACTTTCGCATACTTTCTCAGAATGGGGCACATAATATATGTTTTTTTAGTGCGTTGGGCCTTCTATGACCGACAGATCGCTTCTCCATCTAAGATGATCTGTTTTACATGTTGAGCTGTGTTTTATTGACTTTTAGGTTGATTTTAATATTCTATTTTAGGATATCGTATTTTGGGCCAGTTAGGGTTTTACCAACCGTAACATTCAACCCTAATTTCTAAAGTCTCTAACGTTATACCCTAAACCATAAACACAAAACCTTAACCCTATAAACTACACCTAATCCATCTCCATATGCCCTAAATACTAACCATAAACTCTAACAATAAACCGTAACCAGAAACCCGAAACCCTAAATTCTAAACCCTATAACCTAATCAGATAACCTTAATCACTGAACCCTAACCAAGGAAAGGATAATAACGTAAAGATTTTGGCTTGTTTCTATCATCCAAACACTTTGCAAACCGTTTTTAAGGTTTTTGAAGTTCCCCGAAGGATTTCTGCTAACTTTCGCATACTTTATCAGAATGGGGCACATAATATATATTTTTTGAGTGCGTTGGGCCTTCTGGGACCGACAGATTGCTTCGCTATCTAAGATGATCTTTTTTACGTGCTGGGATGTGTTTTATTGACTTTCAGGTTGTTTTTAATATTCTATTTTAGGATATCGTATTTTGGGTCATTTAGGGTTTTACCAACCGTAACATTCAACCCTAATTTCTAAAGTCTCTAACGTTATACCCTAAACCCTAAACCATAAACACAAAACCTTAACCCTATAAAATACACCTAATCCATCACCATAAGCCCAAAATACTAACCATAAACTCCAACAATAAACCGTAACCAGAAACCCGAAACCCTGAATTCAAAACCCTATAACCTAATCAGAAAACCTTAATCACTGAACCCTAACCATGGAAAGGAAAAAAAACGTAAGATTTTGGCTTGTTTCTATCATCCAAACACTTTGCAAACCGTTTTTAAGGTTTTTGAAGTTCCCCGAAGGATTTCTAACTTTCGCATACTTTCTCAGAATGGGGCACATAATATATGTTTTTTGAGTGCGTTGGGCCTTCTGGGACCGACAGATCGCTTCTCCATCTAAGATGATCTGTTTTACGTGTTGAGATGTGTTTTATTGACTTTTAGGTTGTTTTTAATATTCTATTTTAGGATATCGTATTTTGGGTCAGTTAGGGTTTTACCAACCGTAACATTCAACCCTAATTTCTAAAGTCTCTAACGTTATACCCTAAACCATAAACACAAAACCTTAACCCTATAAACTACACCTAATCCATTTCCATAAGCCCTAAATACTAACCATAAACTCTAACAATAAACCATAACCAGAAACCCGAAACCCTAAATTCTAAACCCTATAACCTAATCAGATAACCTTAATCACTAAACCCTAACCATGGAAAGGATAATAACGTGAAGATTTTGGCTTGTTTCTATCATCCAAACACTTTGCAAGCCGTTTTTAAGGTTTTTGAAGTTCCCCGAAGGAATTCTGCTAACTTTCGCATACTTTCTCAGAATGGGGCACATAATATATATTTTGTGAGTTCGTTGGGCCTTCTGGGACCGACAGATTGCTTCGCTATCTAATTTGATATTTTTTACATGTTGAGATGTGTTTTATTGACTTTCAGGTTATGTTTAATATTCTATTTTAGGATATCGTATTTTGGGTCATTTAGAGTTTTACCAACCTTAACATTCAACCCTAATTTCTAAAGTCTCTAACGTTATACCCTAAACCCTAAACCATAAACACAAAACCTTAACCCTATAACCTACACCTAATCCATCACCATAAGCCCTGAATACTAACCATAAACTCTAACAATAAACCGTAACCAGAAACCCGAAACCCTGAATTCAAAACCCTATAACCTAATCAGAAAACCTTAATCACTGAACCCTAATCATGGAAAGGAAAAAAACGTAAGATTTTGGCTTGTTTCTATCATCCAAACACTTTGCAAACCGTTTTTAAGGTTTTTGAAGTTCCCCGAAGGATTTCTGCTAACTTTCGCATACTTTCTCAGAATGGGGCACATAATATATGTTTTTTTAGTGCATTGGGCCTTCTATGACCGACAGATCGCTTCTCCATCTAAGATGATCTGTTTTACGTGTTGAGATGTGTTTTATTGACTTTTAGGTTGTTTTTAATATTCTATTTTAGGATATCGTATTTTGGGTCAGTTAGGGTTTTACCAACCGTAACATTCAACCCTAATTTCTAAAGTCTCTAACGTTATACCCTAAACCATAAACACAAAACCTTAACCCTATAAACTACACCTAATCCATCTCCATAAGCCCTAAATACTAACCATAAACTCAAACAATAAACCGTAACCAGAAACCCGAAACCCTAAATTCTAAACCCTATAACCTAATCAGATAACCTTAATCACTGAACCCTAACCAAGGAAAGGATAATAACGTAAAGATTTTGGCTTGTTTCTATCATCCAAACACTTTGCAAACCGTTTTTAAGGTTTTTGAAGTTCCCCGAAGGATTTCTGCTAACTTTCGCATACTTTCTCAGAATGGGGCACATAATATATATTTTTTGAGTGCGTTGGGCCTTCTGGGACCGACAGATTGCTTCGCTATCTAAGATGATCTTTTTTACGTGTTGAGATGTGTTTTATTGACTTTCAGGTTGTTTTTAATATTCTATTTTAGGATATCGTATTTTGGGTCATTTAGGGTTTTACCAACCGTAACATTCAACCCTAATTTCTAAAGTCTCTAACGTTATACCCTAAACCCTAAACCATAAACACAAAACCTTAACCCTATAACCTACACCTAATCCATCACCATAAGCCCAAAATACTAACTATAAACTCCAACAATAAACCGTAACCAGAAACCCGAAACCCTGAATTCAAAACCCTATAACCTAATCAGAAAACCTTAATCACTGAACCCTAACCATGGAAAGGAAAAAAAACGTAAGATTTTGGCTTGTTTCTATCATCCAAACACTTTGCAAACCGTTTTTAAGGTTTTTGAAGTTCCCCGAAGGATTTCTAACTTTCGCATACTTTCTCAGAATGGGGCACATAATATATGTTTTTTGAGTGCGTTGGGCCTTCTGGGACCGACAGATCGCTTCTCCATCTAAGATGATCTGTTTTACGTGTTGAGATGTGTTTTATTGACTTTTAGGTTGTTTTTAATATTCTATTTTAGGATATCGTATTTTGGGTCAGTTAGGGTTTTACCAACCGTAACATTCAACCCTAATTTCTAAAGTCTCTAACGTTATACCCTAAACCATAAACACAAAACCTTAACCCTATAAACTACACCTAATCCATCTCCATAAGCCCTAAATACTAACCATAAACTCTAACAATAAACCGTAACCAGAAACCCGAAACCCTAAATTCTAAACCCTATAACCTAATCAGATAACCTTAATCACTAAACCCTAACCATGGAAAGGATAATAACGTGAACATTTTGGCTTGTTTCTATCATCCAAACACTTTGCAAGCCGTTTTTAAGGTTTTTGAAGTTCCCCGAAGGAATTCTGCTAACTTTCGCATACTTTCTCAGAATGGGGCACATAATATATATTTTGTGAGTTCGTTGGGCCTTCTGGGACCGACAGATTGCTTCGCTATCTAATTTGATATTTTTTACGTGTTGAGATGTATTTTATTGACTTTCAGGTTATGTTTAATATTCTATTTTAGGATATCGTATTTTGGGTCATTTAGAGTTTTACCAACCTTACCATTCAACCCTAATTTCTCAAGTCTCTAACGTTATAACCTAAACCCTAAACCATAAACACAAAACCTTAACCCAATAACCTACACCTAATCCATCACCATAAGCCCTGAATACTAACCATAAACTCTAACAATAAACCGTAACCAGATACCCCGAAACCCTGAATTCAAAACCCTATAACCTAATCAGAAAACCTTAATCACTGAACCCTAACCATGGAAAGGAAAAAAACGTAAGATTTTGGCTTGTTTCTATCATCCAAACACTTTGCAAACCGTTTTTAAGGTTTTTGAAGTTCCCCGAAGGATTTCTGCTAACTTTCGCATACTTTCTCAGAATGGGGCACATAATATATGTTTTTTTAGTGCATTGGGCCTTCTATGACCGACAGATCGCTTCTCCATCTAAGATGATCTGTTTTACGTGTTGAGATGTGTTTTATTGACTTTTAGGTTGTTTTTAATATTCTATTTTAGGATATCGTATTTTGGGTCAGTTAGGGTTTTACCAACCGTAACATTCAACCCTAATTTCTAAAGTCTCTAACGTTATACCCTAAACCATAAACACAAAACCTTAACCCTATAAACTACACCTAATCCATCTCCATAAGCCCTAAATACTAACCATAAACTCTAACAATAAACCGTAACCAGAAACCCGAAACCCTAAATTCTAAACCCTATAACCTAATCAGATAACCTTAATCACTAAACCCTAACCATGGAAAGGATAATAACGTGAACATTTTGGCTTGTTTCTATCATCCAAACACTTTGCAAGCCGTTTTTAAGGTTTTTGAAGTTCCCCGAAGGAATTCTGCTAACTTTCGCATACTTTCTCAGAATGGGGCACATAATATATATTTTGTGAGTTCGTTGGGCCTTCTGGGACCAACAGATTGCTTCGCTATCTAATTTGATATTTTTTACGTGTTGAGATGTATTTTATTGACTTTCAGGTTATGTTTAATATTCTATTTTAGGATATCGTATTTTGGGTCATTTAGAGTTTTACCAACCTTAACATTCAACCCTAATTTCTAAAGTCTCTAACGTTATACCCTAAACCCTAAACCATATACACAAAACCTTAACCCAATAACCTACACCTAATCCATCACCATAAGCCCTGAAAACTAACCATAAACTCTAACAATAAACCGTAACCAGATACCCCGAAACCCTGAATTCAAAACCCTATAACCTAATCAGAAAACCTTAATCACTGAACCCTAACCATGGAAAGGAAAAAAACGTAAGATTTTGGCTTGTTTCTATCATCCAAACACTTTGCAAACCGTTTTTAAGGTTTTTGAAGTTCCCCGAAGGATTTCTGCTAACTTTCGCATACTTTCTCAGAATGGGGCACATAATATATGTTTTTTTAGTGCATTGGGCCTTCTATGACCGACAGATCGCTTCTCCATCTAAGATGATCTGTTTTACGTGTTGAGATGTGTTTTATTGACTTTTAGGTTGTTTTTAATATTCTATTTTAGGATATCGTATTTTGGGTCAGTTAGGGTTTTACCAACCGTAACATTCAACCCTAATTTCTAAAGTCTCTAACGTTATACCCTAAACCATAAACACAAAACCTTAACCCTATAAACTACACCTAATCCATCTCCATAATCCCTAAATACTAACCATAAACTCTAACAATAAACCGTAACCAGAAACCCGAAACCCTAAATTCTAAACCCTATAATCTAATCAGATAACCTTAATCACTGAACCCTAACCATGGAAAGGATAATAACGTGAAGATTTTGGCTTGTTTCTATCATCCAAACACTTTGCAAACCGTTTTTAAGGTTTTTGAAGTTCCCCGAAGGATTTCTGCTAACTTTCGCATACTTTCTCAGAATGGGGCACATAATATATGTTTTTTGAGTGCGTTGGGCGTTCTGGGACCGACAGATTGCTTCTCCATCTAAGATGATCTTTTTTACGTGTTGAGATGTGTTTTATTGACTTTTAGGTTGTTTTTAATATTCTATTTTAGGATATCGTATTTTGGGTCAGTTAGGGTTTTACCAACCGTAACATTCAACCCTAATTTCTAAAGTCTCTAACGTTATACCCTAAACCATAAACACAAAACCTTAACCCTATAACCTACACCTAATCCATCACCATAAGCCCTAAATACTAACCATAAACTCTAACAATAAACCGTAACCAGAAAACCGATACCCTAAATTCTAAACCCTATAACCTAATTAGAAAACCTCAATCACTGAACCCTAACCATGGAAAGGAAAAAAAACGTAAGAATTTGGCTTGTTTCTATCATCCAAACACTTTGCAAACCGTTTTTAAGGTTTTTGAAGTTCCCCGAAGGATTTCTGCTAACTTTCGCATACTTTCTCAGAATAGGGCACATAATATATGTTTTTTGAGTGCGTTGGGCCTTCTGGGACCGACAGATAGCTTCGCCATCTAAGATGATCTGTTTTACATGTTGAGCTGTGTTTTATTGACTTTTAGGTTGATTTTAATATTCTATTTTAGGATATCGTATTTTGGGCCAGTTAGGGTTTTACCAACCGTAACATTCAACCCTAATTTCTAAAGTCTCTAACGTTATACCCTAAACCATAAACACAAAACCTTAACCCTATAAACTAAACCTAATCCATCTCCAAATGCCCTAAATACTAACCATAAACTCTAACAATAAACCGTAACCAGAAACCCGAAACCCTAAATTCTAAACCCTATAACCTAATCAAATAACCTTAATCACTGAACCCTAACCAAGGAAAGGATAATAACGTAAAGATTTTGGCTTGTTTCTATCATCCAAACACTTTGCAAACCGTTTTTAAGGTTTTTGAAGTTCCCTGAAGGATTTCTGCTAACTTTCGCATACTTTCTCAGAATGGGGCACATAATATATATTTTTTGAGTGCGTTGGGCCTTCTGGGACCGACAGATTGCTTCGCTATCTAAGATGATCTTTTTTACGTGTTGAGATGTGTTTTATTGACTTTCAGGTTGTTTTTAATATTCTATTTTAGGATATCGTATTTTGGGTCATTTAGGGTTTTACCAACCGTAACATTCAACCCTAATTTCTAAAGTCTCTAACGTTATACCCTAAACCCTAAACCATAAACACAAAACCTTAACCCTATAACCTACACCTAATCCATCACCATAAGCCCAAAATACTAACCATAAACTCCAACAATAAACCGTAACCAGAAACCCGAAACCCTGAATTCAAAACCCTATAACCTAATCAGAAAACCTTAATCACTGAACCCTAACCATGGAAAGGAAAAAAAACGTAAGATTTTGGCTTGTTTCTATCATCCAAACACTTTGCAAACCGTTTTTAAGGTTTTTGAAGTTCCCCGAAGGATTTCTAACTTTCGCATACTTTCTCAGAATGGGGCACATAATATATGTTTTTTGAGTGCGTTGGGCCTTCTGGGACCGACAGATCGCTTCTCCATCTAAGATGATCTGTTTTACGTGTTGAGATGTGTTTTATTGACTTTTAGGTTGTTTTTAATATTCTATTTTAGGATATCGTATTTTGGGTCAGTTAGGGTTTTACCAACCGTAACATTCAACCCTAATTTCTAAAGTCTCTAACGTTATACCCTAAACCCTAAACCATAAACACAAAACCTTAACCCTATAACCTACACCTAATCCATCTCCATATGCCCTAAATACTAACCATAAACTCTAACAATAAACCGTAACCAGAAACCCGAAACCCTAAATTCTAAACCCTATAACCTAATCAGATAACCTTAATCACTGAACCCTAACCAAGGAAAGGATAATAACGTAAAGATTTTGGCTTGTTTCTATCATCCAAACACTTTGCAAACCGTTTTTAAGGTTTTTGAAGTTCCCCGAAGGATTTCTGCTAACTTTCGCATACTTTATCAGAATGGGGCACATAATATATATTTTTTGAGTGCGTTGGGCCTTCTGGGACCGACAGATTGCTTCGCTATCTAAGATGATCTTTTTTACGTGTTGGGATGTGTTTTATTGACTTTCAGGTTGTTTTTAATATTCTATTTTAGGATATCGTATTTTGGGTCATTTAGGGTTTTACCAACCGTAACATTCAACCCTAATTTCTAAAGTCTCTAACGTTATACCCTAAACCCTAAACCATAAACACAAAACCTTAACCCTATAAAATACACCTAATCCATCACCATAAGCCCAAAATACTAACCATAAACTCCAACAATAAACCGTAACCAGAAACCCGAAACCCTGAATTCAAAACCCTATAACCTAATCAGAAAACCTTAATCACTGAACCCTAACCATGGAAAGGAAAAAAAACGTAAGATTTTGGCTTGTTTCTATCATCCAAACACTTTGCAAACCGTTTTTAAGGTTTTTGAAGTTCCCCGAAGGATTTCTAACTTTCGCATACTTTCTCAGAATGGGGCACATAATATATGTTTTTTGAGTGCGTTGGGCCTTCTGGGACCGACAGATCGCTTCTCCATCTAAGATGATCTGTTTTACGTGTTGAGATGTGTTTTATTGACTTTTAGGTTGTTTTTAATATTCTATTTTAGGATATCGTATTTTGGGTCAGTTAGGGTTTTACCAACCGTAACATTCAACCCTAATTTCTAAAGTCTCTAACGTTATACCCTAAACCATAAACACAAAACCTTAACCCTATAAACTACACCTAATCCATCTCCATAAGCCCTAAATACTAACCATAAACTCTAACAATAAACCATAACCAGAAACCCGAAACCCTAAATTCTAAACCCTATAACCTAATCAGATAACCTTAATCACTAAACCCTAACCATGGAAAGGATAATAACGTGAAGATTTTGGCTTGTTTCTATCATCCAAACACTTTGCAAGCCGTTTTTAAGGTTTTTGAAGTTCCCCGAAGGAATTCTGCTAACTTTCGCATACTTTCTCAGAATGGGGCACATAATATATATTTTGTGAGTTCGTTGGGCCTTCTGGGACCGACAGATTGCTTCGCTATCTAATTTGATATTTTTTACATGTTGAGATGTGTTTTATTGACTTTCAGGTTATGTTTAATATTCTATTTTAGGATATCGTATTTTGGGTCATTTAGAGTTTTACCAACCTTAACATTCAACCCTAATTTCTAAAGTCTCTAACGTTATACCCTAAACCCTAAACCATAAACACAAAACCTTAACCCTATAACCTACACCTAATCCATCACCATAAGCCCTGAATACTAACCATAAACTCTAACAATAAACCGTAACCAGAAACCCGAAACCCTGAATTCAAAACCCTATAACCTAATCAGAAAACCTTAATCACTGAACCCTAATCATGGAAAGGAAAAAAACGTAAGATTTTGGCTTGTTTCTATCATCCAAACACTTTGCAAACCGTTTTTAAGGTTTTTGAAGTTCCCCGAAGGATTTCTGCTAACTTTCGCATACTTTCTCAGAATGGGGCACATAATATATGTTTTTTTAGTGCATTGGGCCTTCTATGACCGACAGATCGCTTCTCCATCTAAGATGATCTGTTTTACGTGTTGAGATGTGTTTTATTGACTTTTAGGTTGTTTTTAATATTCTATTTTAGGATATCGTATTTTGGATCAGTTAGGGTTTTACCAACCGTAACATTCAACCCTAATTTCTAAAGTCTCTAACGTTATACCCTAAACCATAAACACAAAACCTTAACCCTATAAACTACACCTAATCCATCTCCATAAGCCCTAAATACTAACCATAAACTCAAACAATAAACCGTAACCAGAAACCCGAAACCCTAAATTCTAAACCCTATAACCTAATCAGATAACCTTAATCACTGAACCCTAACCAAGGAAAGGATAATAACGTAAAGATTTTGGCTTGTTTCTATCATCCAAACACTTTGCAAACCGTTTTTAAGGTTTTTGAAGTTCCCCGAAGGATTTCTGCTAACTTTCGCATACTTTCTCAGAATGGGGCACATAATATATATTTTTTGAGTGCGTTGGGCCTTCTGGGACTGACAGATTGCTTCGCTATCTAAGATGATCTTTTTTACGTGTTGAGATGTGTTTTATTGACTTTCAGGTTGTTTTTAATATTCTATTTTAGGATATCGTATTTTGGGTCATTTAGGGTTTTACCAACCGTAACATTCAACCCTAATTTCTAAAGTCTCTAACGTTATACCCTAAACCCTAAACCATAAACACAAAACCTTAACCCTATAACCTACACCTAATCCATCACCATAAGCCCAAAATACTAACCATAAACTCCAACAATAAACCGTAACCAGAAACCCGAAACCCTGAATTCAAAACCCTATAACCTAATCAGAAAACCTTAATCACTGAACCCTAACCATGGAAAGGAAAAAAAACGTAAGATTTTGGCTTGTTTCTATCATCCAAACACTTTGCAAACCGTTTTTAAGGTTTTTGAAGTTCCCCGAAGGATTTCTAACTTTCGCATACTTTCTCAGAATGGGGCACATAATATATGTTTTTTGAGTGCGTTGGGCCTTCTGGGACCGACAGATCGCTTCTCCATCTAAGATGATCTGTTTTACGTGTTGAGATGTGTTTTATTGTTTTTAGGTTGTTTTTAATATTCTATTTTAGGATATCGTATTTTGGGTCAGTTAGGGTTTTACCAACCGTAACATTCAACCCTAATTTCTAAAGTCTCTAACGTTATACCCTAAACCATAAACACAAAACCTTAACCCTATAAACTACACCTAATCCATCTCCATAAGCCCTAAATACTAACCATAAACTCTAACAATAAACCGTAACCAGAAACCCGAAACCCTAAATTCTAAACCCTATAACCTAATCAGATAACCTTAATCACTAAACCCTAACCATGGAAAGGATAATAACGTGAACATTTTGGCTTGTTTCTATCATCCAAACACTTTGCAAGCCGTTTTTAAGGTTTTTGAAGTTCCCCGAAGGAATTCTGCTAACTTTCGCATACTTTCTCAGAATGGGGCACATAATATATATTTTGTGAGTTCGTTGGGCCTTCTGGGACCGACAGATTGCTTCGCTATCTAATTTGATATTTTTTACGTGTTGAGATGTATTTTATTGACTTTCAGGTTATGTTTAATATTCTATTTTAGGATATCGTATTTTGGGTCATTTAGAGTTTTACCAACCTTAACATTCAACCCTAATTTCTAAAGTCTCTAACGTTATACCCTAAACCCTAAACCATAAACACAAAACCTTAACCCAATAACCTACACCTAATCCATCACCATAAGCCCTGAATACTAACCATAAACTCTAACAATAAACCGTAACCAGATACCCCGAAACCCTGAATTCAAAACCCTATAACCTAATCAGAAAACCTTAATCACTGAACCCTAACCATGGAAAGGAAAAAAACGTAAGATTTTGGCTTGTTTCTATCATCCAAACACTTTGCAAACCGTTTTTAAGGTTTTTGAAGTTCCCCGAAGGATTTCTGCTAACTTTCGCATACTTTCTCAGAATGGGGCACATAATATATGTTTTTTTAGTGCATTGGGCCTTCTATGACCGACAGATCGCTTCTCCATCTAAGATGATCTGTTTTACGTGTTGAGATGTGTTTTATTGACTTTTAGGTTGTTTTTAATATTCTATTTTAGGATATCGTATTTTGGGTCAGTTAGGGTTTTACCAACCGTAACATTCAACCCTAATTTCTAAAGTCTCTAACGTTATACCCTAAACCATAAACACAAAACCTTAACCCTATAAACTACACCTAATCCATCTCCATAAGCCCTAAATACTAACCATAAACTCTAACAATAAACCGTAACCAGAAACCCGAAACCCTAAATTCTAAACCCTATAATCTAATCAGATAACCTTAATCACTGAACCCTAACCATGGAAAGGATAATAACGTGAAGATTTTGGCTTGTTTCTATCATCCAAACACTTTGCAAACCGTTTTTAAGGTTTTTGAAGTTCCCCGAAGGATTTCTGCTAACTTTCGCATACTTTCTCAGAATGGGGCACATAATATATGTTTTTTGAGTGCGTTGGGCGTTCTGGGACCGACAGATTGCTTCTCCATCTAAGATGATCTTTTTTACGTGTTGAGATGTGTTTTATTGACTTTTAGGTTGTTTTTAATATTCTATTTTAGGATATCGTATTTTGGGTCAGTTAGGGTTTTACCAACCGTAACATTCAACCCTAATTTCTAAAGTCTCTAACGTTATACCCTAAACCATAAACACAAAACCTTAACCCTATAACCTACACCTAATCCATCACCATAAGCCCTAAATACTAACCATAAACTCTAACAATAAACCGTAACCAGAAAACCGATACCCTAAATTCTAAACCCTATAACCTAATCAGAAAACCTCAATCACTGAACCCTAACCATGGAAAGGAAAAAAACGTAAGAATTTGGCTTGTTTCTATCATCCAAACACTTTGCAAACCGTTTTTAAGGTTTTTGAAGTTCCCCGAAGGATTTCTGCTAACTTTCGCATACTTTCTCAGAATAGGGCACATAATATATGTTTTTTGAGTGCGTTGGGCCTTCTGGGACCGACAGATGGCTTCGCCATCTAAGATGATCTGTTTTACATGTTGAGCTGTGTTTTATTGACTTTTAGGTTGATTTTAATATTCTATTTTAGGATATCGTATTTTGGGCCAGTTAGGGTTTTACCAACCGTAACATTCAACCCTAATTTCTAAAGTCTCTAACGTTATACCCTAAACCATAAACACAAAACCTTAACCCTATAAACTACACCTAATCCATCTCCATATGCCCTAAATACTAACCATAAACTCTAACAATAAACCGTAACCAGAAACCCGAAACCCTAAATTCTAAACCCTATAACCTAATCAAATAACCTTAATCACTGAACCCTAACCAAGGAAAGGATAATAACGTAAAGATTTTGGCTTGTTTCTATCATCCAAACACTTTGCAAACCGTTTTTAAGGTTTTTGAAGTTCCCTGAAGGATTTCTGCTAACTTTCGCATACTTTCTCAGAATGGGGCACATAATATATATTTTTTGAGTGCGTTGGGCCTTCTGGGACCGACAGATTGCTTCGCTATCTAAGATGATCTTTTTTACGTGTTGAGATGTGTTTTATTGACTTTCAGGTTGTTTTTAATATTCTATTTTAGGATATCGTATTTTGGGTCATTTAGGGTTTTACCAACCGTAACATTCAACCCTAATTTCTAAAGTCTCTAACGTTATACCCTAAACCCTAAACCATAAACACAAAACCTTAACCCTATAACCTACACCTAATCCATCACCATAAGCCCAAAATACTAACCATAAACTCCAACAATAAACCGTAACCAGAAACCCGAAACCCTGAATTCAAAACCCTATAACCTAATCAGAAAACCTTAATCACTGAACCCTAACCATGGAAAGGAAAAAAAACGTAAGATTTTGGCTTGTTTCTATCATCCAAACACTTTGCAAACCGTTTTAAGGTTTTTGAAGTTCCCCGAAGGATTTCGAACTTTCGCATACTTTCTCAGAATGGGGCACATAATATATGTTTTTTGAGTGCGTTGGGCCTTCTGGGACCGACAGATCGCTTCTCCATCTAAGATGATCTGTTTTACGTGTTGAGATGTGTTTTATTGACTTTTAGGTTGTTTTTAATATTCTATTTTAGGATATCGTATTTTGGGTCAGTTAGGGTTTTACCAACCGTAACATTCAACCCTAATTTCTAAAGTCTCTAACGTTATACCCTAAACCCTAAACCATAAACACAAAACCTTAACCCTATAACCTACACCTAATCCATCACCATAAGCCCTAAATACTAACCATAAACTCTAACAATAAACCGTAACCAGAAACCCCAAACCCTAAGCACTATACCTTATAACCTAATCCAAAAATCTTAATCACTGAACCCTAACCATGGAAATGATAATAACGTGAAGATTTTGGCTTGTTTCAATAATCCAAACACTTTGCAAACCGTTTTTAAGGTTTTTGAAGTTCCCCGAAGAATTTTTGCTACTTTCGCATACTTTCTCAGAATGGGGCACATAATATATGTTTTTTGAGTGCGTTGGGCCTTCTGGGACCGACATATCGCTTCGCCATCTAAGATGATCTGTTTTACGTGTTGAGATGTGTTTTATTGAATTTTAGGTTGTTTTTAATATTCTATTTTAGGATATCGTATTTTGGGTCAGCTAGGGTTTTACCAACCGTAACATTCAAACCTAATTTCTTAAATCTCTAACGTTATACCTTAAACCATACACACAAAACCTTAACCCTATAACCTACAACTAATCCATCACCTTAAGCCCTAAATACTGACAATAAACTCTAACAATAAACCGTAACCAGAAACCCCAAACCCCAAACCTTATACCCTAATCCAAAATGCATAATCGGTGAACCCTGACTATGGAAATGATAATAACGTGAAGATTTTGGTTTGTTTCTATCACCCAAATACTTTGCAAGCCGTTTTTAAGGTTTTTGAAGTTCCCCGAAGAATTTGTTGCTACTTTCACATACTTTCTCAGAATGGGGCACATAATATATGTTTTTTGAGTGCGTTGGGCCTTCTGGGACCGAAAGATAGCTTCGCCATCTAAGATGATCTGTTTTACATGTTGACCTGTGTTTTATTGACTTTTAGGTTGATTTTAATATTCTATTTTAGGATATCGTATTTTGGGTCAGTTAGGGTTTTACCAACCGTAACATTCAACCCTAATTTCTAAAGTCTCTAACGTTATACCCTAAACCATAAACGCAAAACCTTAACCCTATAAACTACACCTAATCCATCTCCATAAGCCCTAAATACTAACCATAAACTCTAACAATAAACCGTAACCAGAAACCCCAAACCCTAAATTCTAAACCCTATAACCTAATCATATAACCTTAATCACTTAACCCTAACCATGGAAAGGATAATAACGTGAAGATTTTGGCTTGTTTCTATGATCCAAACACTTTGCAAACTGTTTTTAAGGTTTTTGAAGTTCCCCGAAGGATTTCTGCTAACTTTCGCATACTTTCTCAGAATGGGGCACATAATATATGTTTTTTGAGTGCGTTGGGCCTTCTTAGACCGACAGATTGCTTCGCCATTAAGATGATCTATTTTACGTGTTGAGATGTGTTTTATTGACTTTTAGGTTGTTTTTAATATTCTATTTTAGGATATCGTATTTTGGGTCAGTTAGGGTTTTACCAACCGTAACATTCAAACCTAATTTCTTAAATCTCTAACGTTATACCTTAAACCATACACACAAAACCTTAACCCTATAACCTACAACTAATCCATCACCTTAAGCCCTAAATACTGACAATAAACTCTAACAATAAACCGTAACCAGAAACCCCAAACCCTAAACCTTATACCCTAATCCGAAATGCATAATCGGTGAACCCTGACTATGGAAATGATAATAACGTGAAGATTTTGGTTTGTTTCTATCACCCAAATATATTGCAAACCGTTTTTAAGGTTTTTGAAGTTCCCCGAAGAATTTTTTGCTACTTTCACATACTTTCTCAGAATGGGGCACATAATATATGTTTTTTGAGTGCGTTGGGCCTTCTGGGTCCGAAAGATCGCTTCGCCATCTAAGATGATCTGTTTTACATGTTGAGCTGTGTTTTATTGACTTTTAGGTTGATTTTAATATTCTATTTTAGGATGTCGTATTTTGGGTCAGTTAGGGTTTTACCAACCGTAACATTCAACCCTAATTTCTAAAGTCTCTAACGTTATACCCAAAACCATAAACACAAAACCTTAACCCTATAAACTACACCTAATCCATCTCCATAAGCCCTAAATACTAACCATAAACTCTAACAATAAACCGTAACCAGAAACCCCAAACCCTAAATTCTAAACCCTATAACCTAATCATATAACCTTATTCACTTAACCCTAACCATGGAAAGGATAATAACGTGAAGATTTTGGTTTGTTTCTATCACCCAAATACTTTGCAAACCGTTTTTAAGGTTTTTGAAGTTCCCCGAAGAATTTTTTGCTACTTTCGCATACTTTCTCAGAATGGGGCACATAATATATGTTTTTTGAGTGCGTTGGGCCTTCTTAGACCGACAGATTGCTTCGCCATTAAGATGATCTGTTTTACGTGTTGATATGTGTTTTATTGACTTTTAGGTTGTATTTAATATTCTATTTTAGGATATCGTATTTTTGGTTAGTTAGGGTTTTACCAACCGTAACATTCAACCCTAATTTCTAAAGTCTCTAACGTTATACCCTAAACCCTAAACCATAAACACAAAACCTTAACCCTATAACCTACACCTAATCCATCACCATAAGCCCTAAATACTAACCATAAACTCTAACAATAAACCGTAACCAGAAACCCCAAATCCTAAACACTAAACCTTATAACCTAATCCAAAAATCTTAATCACTGAACCCTAACCATGGAAATGATAATAACGTGAAGATTTTGGCTTGTTTTAATAATCCAAACACTTTGCAAACCGTTTTTAAGGTTTTTGAAGTTCCCCGAAGAATTTTTGCTACTTTCGCATACTTTCACAGAATGGGAAACATAATATATGTTTTTTGAGTGTGTTGGGCCTTCTGGGACCGACAAATCGCTTCGCCATCTAAGATGATCTGTTTTACGTATTGAGATGTGTTTTATTGAATTTTAGGTTGTTTTTAATATTCTATTTTAGGATATCGTATTTTGGGTCAGTTAGGGTTTTACCAACCGTAACATTCAAACCTAATTTCTTAAATCTCTAACGTTATACCTTAAACCATACACACAAAACCTTAACCCTATAACCTACAACTAATCTATCACCTTAAGCCCTAAATACTGACAATAAACTCTAACAATAAACCGTAACCAGAAACCCCAAACCCTAAATTCTAAACCCTATAACCTAATCATATAACCTTAATCACTGAACCCTGACCATGGAAAGGATAATAACGTGAAGATTTTGGCTTGTTTCTATCATCCAAACACTTTGCAAACTGTTTTTAAGGGTTTTGAAGTTCTCCGAAGGATTTCTGCTAACTTTCGCATACTTTCTCAGAATGGGGCAAGTAATATATGTTTTTTGAGTGCGTTGGGCCTTCTGGGACCGACAGATTGCTTCGCCATCTAAGATGATCTGTTTTACATGTTGAGCTGTGTTTTATTGACTTTTAGGTTGATTTTGATATTCTATTTTAGGATATCGTATTTTGGGTCAGTTAGGGTTTTACCAACCGTAACATTCAACCCTAATTTCTAAAGTCTCTAACGTTATACCCTAAACCATAAACACAAAACCTTAACCCTATAAACTACACCTAATCCATCTCCATAAGCCCTAAATACTAACCATAAACTCTAACAATAAACCGTAACCAGAAACCCCAAACCCTAAATTCTAAACCCTATAACCTAATCATATAACCTTAATCACTTAACCCTAACCATGGAAAGGATAATAACGTGAAGATTTTGGCTTGTTTCTATGATCCAAACACTTTGCAAACTGTTTTTAAGGTTTTTGAAGTTCCCCGAAGGATTTCTGCTAACTTTCGCATACTTTCTCAGAATGGGGCACATAATATATGTTTTTTGAGTGCGTTGGGCCTTCTTAGACCGACAGATTGCTTCGCCATTAAGATGATCTGTTTTACGTGTTGAGATGTGTTTTATTGACTTTTAGGTTGTTTTTAATATTCTATTTTAGGATATCGTATTTTGGGTCAGTTAGGGTTTTACCAACCGTAACATTCAAACCTAATTTCTTAAATCTCTAACGTTATACCTTAAACCATACACACAAAACCTTAACCCTATAACCTACAACTAATCCATCACCTTAAGCCCTAAATACTGACAATAAACTCTAACAATAAACCGTAACCAGAAACCCCAAACCCTAAACCTTATACCCTAATCCGAAATGCATAATCGGTGAACCCTGACTATGGAAATGATAATAACGTGAAGATTTTGGTTTGTTTCTATCACCCAAATATATTGCAAACCGTTTTTAAGGTTTTTGAAGTTCCCCGAAGAATTTTTTGCTACTTTCACATACTTTCTCAGAATGGGGCACATAATATATGTTTTTTGAGTGCGTTGGGCCTTCTGGGTCCGAAAGATCGCTTCGCCATCTAAGATGATCTGTTTTACATGTTGAGCTGTGTTTTATTGACTTTTAGGTTGATTTTAATATTCTATTTTAGGATGTCGTATTTTGGGTCAGTTAGGGTTTTACCAACCGTAACATTCAACCCTAATTTCTAAAGTCTCTAACGTTATACCCAAAACCATAAACACAAAACCTTAACCCTATAAACTACACCTAATCCATCTCCATAAGCCCTAAATACTAACCATAAACTCTAACAATAAACCGTAACCAGAAACCCCAAACCCTAAATTCTAAACCCTATAACCTAATCATATAACCTTATTCACTTAACCCTAACCATGGAAAGGATAATAACGTGAAGATTTTGGTTTGTTTCTATCACCCAAATACTTTGCAAACCGTTTTTAAGGTTTTTGAAGTTCCCCGAAGAATTTTTTGCTACTTTCGCATACTTTCTCAGAATGGGGCACATAATATATGTTTTTTGAGTGCGTTGGGCCTTCTTAGACCGACAGATTGCTTCGCCATTAAGATGATCTGTTTTACGTGTTGATATGTGTTTTATTGACTTTTAGGTTGTATTTAATATTCTATTTTAGGATATCGTATTTTTGGTTAGTTAGGGTTTTACCAACCGTAACATTCAACCCTAATTTCTAAAGTCTCTAACGTTATACCCTAAACCCTAAACCATAAACACAAAACCTTAACCCTATAACCTACACCTAATCCATCACCATAAGCCCTAAATACTAACCATAAACTCTAACAATAAACCGTAACCAGAAACCCCAAATCCTAAACACTAAACCTTATAACCTAATCCAAAAATCTTAATCACTGAACCCTAACCATGGAAATGATAATAACGTGAAGATTTTGGCTTGTTTTAATAATCCAAACACTTTGCAAACCGTTTTTAAGGTTTTTGAAGTTCCCCGAAGAATTTTTGCTACTTTCGCATACTTTCTCAGAATGGGAAACATAATATATGTTTTTTGAGTGTGTTGGGCCTTCTGGGACCGACAAATCGCTTCGCCATCTAAGATGATCTGTTTTACGTGTTGAGATGTGTTTTATTGAATTTTAGGTTGTTTTTAATATTCTATTTTAGGATATCGTATTTTGGGTCAGTTAGGGTTTTACCAACCGTAACATTCAAACCTAATTTCTTAAATCTCTAACGTTATACCTTAAACCATACACACAAAACCTTAACCCTATAACCTACAACTAATCTATAACCTTAAGCCCTAAATACTGACAATAAACTCTAACAATAAACCGTAACCAGAAACCCCAAACCCTAAATTCTAAACCCTATAACCTAATCATATAACCTTAATCACTGAACCCTGACCATGGAAAGGATAATAACGTGAAGATTTTGGCTTGTTTCTATCATCCAAACACTTTGCAAACTGTTTTTAAGGGTTTTGAAGTTCTCCGAAGGATTTCTGCTAACTTTCGCATACTTTCTCAGAATGGGGCACGTAATATATGTTTTTTGAGTGCGTTGGGCCTTCTGGGACCGACAGATTGCTTCGCCATCTAAGATGATCTGTTTTACATGTTGAGCTGTGTTTTATTGACTTTTAGGTTGATTTTAATATTCTATTTTAGGATATCGTATTTTGGGTCAGTTAGGGTTTTACCAACCGTAACATTCAACCCTAATTTCTAAAGTCTCTAACGTTATACCCTAAACCATAAACACAAAACCTTAACCCTATAAACTACACCTAATCCATCTCCATAAGCCCTAAATACTAACCATAAACTCTAACAATAAACCGTAACCAGAAACCCCAAACCCTAAATTTTAAACCCTATAACCTAATCATATAACCTTAATCACTTAACCCTAACCATGGAAAGGATAATAACGTGAAGATTTTGGCTTGTTTCTATGATCCAAACACTTTGCAAACTGTTTTTAAGGTTTTTGAAGTTCCCCGAAGGATTTCTGCTAACTTTCGCATACTTTCTCAGAATGGGGCACATAATATATGTTTTTTGAGTGCGTTGGGCCTTCTTAGACCGACAGATTGCTTCGCCATTAAGATGATCTGTTTTACGTGTTGAGATGTGTTTTATTGACTTTTAGGTTGTTTTTAATATTCTGTTTTAGGATATCGTATTTTGGGTCAGTTAGGGTTTTACCAACCGTAACATTCAAACCTAATTTCTTAAATCTCTAACGTTATACCTTAAACCATACACACAAAACCTTAACCCTATAACCTACAACTAATCCATCACCTTAAGCCCTAAATACTGACAATAAACTCTAACAATAAACCGTAACCATAAACCCCAAACCCTAAACCTTATACCCTAATCCGAAATGCATAATCGGTGAACCCTGACTATGGAAATGATAATAACGTGAAGATTTTGGTTTGTTTCAATCACCCAAATATATTGCAAACCGTTTTTAAGGTTTTTGAAGTTCCCCGAAGAATTTTTTGCTACTTTCACATACTTTCTCAGAATGGGGCACATAATATATGTTTTTTGAGTGCGTTGGGCCTTCTGGGTCCGAAAGATCGCTTCGCCATCTAAGATGATCTGTTTTACATGTTGAGCTGTGTTTTATTGACTTTTAGGTTGATTTTAATATTCTATTTTAGGATGTCGTATTTTGGGTCAGTTAGGGTTTTACCAACCGTAACATTCAACCCTAATTTCTAAAGTCTCTAACGTTATACCCAAAACCATAAACACAAAACCTTAACCCTATAAACTACACCTAATCCATCTCCATAAGCCCTAAATACTAACCATAAACTCTAACAATAAACCGTAACCAGAAACCCCAAACCCTAAATTCTAAACCCTATAACCTAATCATATAACCTTAATCACTTAACCCTAACCATGGAAAGGATAATAACGTGAAGATTTTGGCTTGTTTCTATGATCCAAACACTTTGCAAACTGTTTTTAAGGTTTTTGAAGTTCCCCGAAGGATTTCTGCTAACTTTCGCATACTTTCTCAGAATGGGGCACATAATATATGTTTTTTGAGTGCGTTGGGCCTTCTTAGACCGACAGATTGCTTCGCCATTAAGATGATCTGTTTTACGTGTTGAGATGTGTTTTATTGACTTTTAGGTTGTTTTTAATATTCTATTTTAGGATATCGTATTTTGGGTCAGTTAGGGTTTTACCAACCGTAACATTCAAATCTAATTTCTTAAATCTCTAACGTTATACCTTAAACCATACACACAAAACCTTAACCCTATAACCTACAACTAATCCATCACCTTAAGCCCTAAATACTGACAATAAACTCTAACAATAAACCGTAACCAGAAACCCCAAACCCTAAACCTTATACCCTAATCCGAAATGCATAATCGGTGAACCCTGACTATGGAAATGATAATAACGTGAAGATTTTGGTTTGTTTCTATCACCCAAATATATTGCAAACCGTTTTTAAGGTTTTTGAAGTTCCCCGAAGAATTTTTTGCTACTTTCACATACTTTCTCAGAATGGGGCACATAATATATGTTTTTTGAGTGCGTTGGGCCTTCTGGGTCCGAAAGATCGCTTCGCCATCTAAGATGATCTGTTTTACATGTTGAGCTGTGTTTTATTGACTTTTAGGTTGATTTTAATATTCTATTTTAGGATGTCGTATTTTGGGTCAGTTAGGGTTTTACCAACCGTAACATTCAACCCTAATTTCTAAAGTCTCTAACGTTATACGCAAAACCATAAACACAAAACCTTAACCCTATAAACTACACCTAATCCATCTCCATAAACCCTAAATACTAACCATAAACTCTAACAATAAACCGTAACCAGAAACCCCAAACCCTAAATTCTAAACCCTATAACCTAATCATATAACCTTATTCACTTAACCCTAACCATGGAAAGGATAATAACGTGAAGATTTTGGTTTGTTTCTATCACCCAAATACTTTGCAAACCGTTTTTAAGGTTTTTGAAGTTCCCCGAAGAATTTTTTGCTACTTTCGCATACTTTCTCAGAATGGGGCACATAATATATGTTTTTTGAGTGCGTTGGGCCTTCTTAGACCGACAGATTGCTTCGCCATTAAGATGATCTGTTTTACGTGTTGATATGTGTTTTATTGACTTTTAGGTTGTTTTTAATATTCTATTTTAGGATATCGTATTTTTGGTTAGTTAGGGTTTTACCAACCGTAACATTCAACCCTAATTTCTAAAGTCTCTAACGTTATACCCTAAACCCTAAACCATAAACACAAAACCTTAACCCTATAACCTACACCTAATCCATCACCATAAGCCCTAAATAAACATAAACTCTAACAATAAACCGTAACCAGAAACCCCAAATCCTAAACACTAAACCTTATAACCTAATCCAAAAATCTTAATCACTGAACCCTAACCATGGAAATGATAATAACGTGAAGATTTTGGCTTGTTTTAATAATCCAAACACTTTGCAAACCGTTTTTAAGGTTTTTGAAGTTCCCCGAAGAATTTTTGCTACTTTCGCATACTTTCTCAGAATGGGAAACATAATATATGTTTTTTGAGTGTGTTGGGCCTTCTGGGACCGACAAATCGCTTCGCCATCTAAGATGATCTGTTTTACGTGTTGAGATGTGTTTTATTGAATTTTAGGTTGTTTTTAATATTCTATTTTAGGATATCGTATTTTGGGTCAGTTAGGGTTTTACCAACCGTAACATTCAAACCTAATTTCTTAAATCTCTAACGTTATACCTTAAACCATACACACAAAACCTTAACCCTATAACCTACAACTAATCTATCACCTTAAGCCCTAAATACTGACAATAAACTCTAACAATAAACCGTAACCAGAAACCCCAAACCCTAAATTCTAAACCCTATAACCTAATCATATAACCTTAATCACTGAACCCTGACCATGGAAAGGATAATAACGTGAAGATTTTGGCTTGTTTCTATCATCCAAACACTTTGCAAACTGTTTTTAAGGTTTTTGAAGTTCTCCGAAGGATTTCTGCTAACTTTCGCATACTTTCTCAGAATGGGGCACGTAATATATGTTTTTTGAGTGCGTTGGGCCTTCTGGGACCGACAGATTGCTTCGCCATCTAAGATGATCTGTTTTACATGTTGAGCTGTGTTTTATTGACTTTTAGGTTGATTTTAATATTCTATTTTAGGATATCGTATTTTGGGTCAGTTAGGGTTTTACCAACCGTAACATTCAACCCTAATTTCTAAAGTCTCTAACGTTATACCCTAAACCATAAACACAAAACCTTAACCCTATAAACTACACCTAATCCATCTCCATAAGCCCTAAATACTAACCATAAACTCTAACAATAAACCGTAACCAGAAACCCGAAACCCTAAATTCTAAACCCTATAACCTAATCAGATAACCTTAATCACTGAACCCTAACCATGGAAAGGATAATAACGTGAAGATTTTGGCTTGTTTCTATCATCCAAACACTTTGCAAGCCGTTTTTAAGGTTTTTGAAGTTCCCCGAAGGATTTCTGCTAACTTTCGCATACTTTCTCAGAATGGGGCACATAATATATAGTTTTTAAGTGCGTTGGGCCATCTGGGACCGACAGATTGCTTCGCTATCTAAGATGATATTTTTTACGTGTTGAGATGTGTTTTATTGACTTTCAGGTTGTTTTTAATATTCTATTTTAGGATATCGTATTTTGGGTCATTTAGAGTTTTACCAACCTTAACATTCAACCCTAATTTCTAAAGTCTCTAACGTTATACCCTAAACCCTAAACCATAAACACAAAACCTTAACCCTATAACCTACACCTAATCCATCACCATAAGCCCTGAATACTAACCATAAACTCTAACAATAAACCGTAACCAGAAACCGAAACCCTGAATTCAAAACCCTATAACTTAATCAGAAAACCTTAATCACTGAACCCTAACCATGGAAAGGAAAAAAACGTAAGATTTTGGCTTGTTTCTATCATCCAAACACTTTGCAAACCGTTTTTAAGGTTTTTGAAGTTCCCCGAAGGATTTCTGCTAACTTTCGCATACTTTCTCAGAATGGGGCACATAATATATGTTTTTTTAGTGCGTTGGGCCTTCTATAACCGACAGATCGCTTCTCCATCTAAGATGATCTGTTTTACGTGTTGAGATGTGGTTTATTGACTTTTAGGTTGTTTTTAATATTCTATTTTAGGATATCGTATTTTGGGTCAGTTAGGGTTTTACCAACCGTAACATTCAACCCTAATTTCTAAAGTCTCTAACGTTATACCCTAAACCATAAACACAAAACCTTAACCCTATAAACTACACCTAATCCATCTCCATATGCCCTAAATACTAACCATAAACTCTAACAATAAACCGTAACCAGAAACCCGAAACCCTAAATTCTAAACCCTATAACCTAATCAGATAACCTTAATCACTGAACCCTAACCATGGAAAGGATAATAGGGTGAAGATTTTGGCTTGTTTCTATCATCCAAACACTTTGCAAACTGTTTTTAAGATTTTTGAAATTCCCCGAAGGATTTCTGCTAAATTTCGCATACTTTCTCAGAATGGGGCACATAATATATTTTTTTTGAGTGCGTTGGGCCTTCTGGGACCGACAGATAGCTTCGCCATCTAAGATGATCTGTTTTACATGTTGAGCTGTGTTTTATTGACTTTTAGGTTGATTTTAATATTCTATTTTTGGATATCGTATTTTGGGTCAGTTAGGGTTTTACCAACCGTAACATTCAACCCTAATTTCTAAAGTCTCTAACGTTATACCCTAAACCATAAACACAAAACCTTAACCCTATAAACTACACCTAATCCATCTCCATAAGCCCTAAATACTAACAATAAACTCTAACAATAAACCGTAACCAGGAACCCGAAACCCTAAATTCTAAACCCTATAACCTAATCAGATAACCTTAATCACTGAACCCTAACCATGGAAAGGATAATAACGTGAAGATTTTGGCTTGTTTCTATCATCCAAACACTTTGCAAGCCGTTTTTAAGGTTTTTGAAGTTCCCCGAAGGATTTCTGCTAACTTTCGCATACTTTCTCAGAATGGGGCACATAATATATATTTTTTGAGTGCGTTGGGCCTTCTGGGACCGACAGATTGCTTCGCTATTTAAGATGATATTTTTTACGTGTTGAGATGTGTTTTATTGACTTTCAGGTTGTTTTTAATATTCTATTTTAGGATATCGTATTTTGGGTCATTTAGAGTTTTACCAACCTTAACATTCAACCCTAATTTCTAAAGTCTCTAACGTTATACCCTAAACCCTAAACCATAAACACAAAACCTTAAACCTATAACCTACACCTAATCCATCACCATAAGCCCTGAATACTAACCATAAACTCTAACAATAAATCGTAACCAGAAACCCGAAACCCTGAATTCAAAACCCTATAACTTAATCAGAAAACCTTAATCACTGAACCCTAACCATGGAAAGGAAAAAAACGTAAGATTTTTGCTTGTTTCTATCATCCAAACACTTTGCAAACCGTTTTTAAGGTTTTTGAAGTTCCCCGAAGGATTTCTGCTAACTTTCGCATACTTTCTCAGAATGGGGCACATAATATATGTTTTTTTAGTGCGTTGGGCCTTCTATAACCGACAGATCGCTTCTCCATCTAAGATGATCTGTTTTACGTGTTGAGATGTGTTTTATTGACTTTTAGGTTGTTTTTAATATTCTATTTTAGGATATCGTATTTTGGGTCAGTTAGGGTTTTACCAACCGTAACATTCAACCCTAATTTCTAAAGTCTCTAACGTTATACCCTAAACCATAAACACAAAACCTTAACCCTATAAACTACACCTAATCCATCTCCATAAGCCCTAAATACTAACCATAAACTCTAACAATAAACCGTAACCAGAAACCCAAAACCCTGAATTCAAAACCCTATAACTTAATCAGAAAACCTTAATCACTGAACCCTAACCATGGAAAGGAAAAAAACGTAAGATTTTTGCTTGTTTCTATCATCCAAACACTTTGCAAACCGTTTTTAAGGTTTTTGAAGTTCCCCGAAGGATTTCTGCTAACTTTCGCATACTTTCTCAGAATGGGGCACATAATATATGTTTTTTTAGTGCGTTGGGCCTTCTATAACCGACAGATCGCTTCTCCATCTAAGATGATCTGTTTTACGTGTTGAGATGTGTTTTATTGACTTTTAGGTTGTTTTTAATATTCTATTTTAGGATATCGTATTTTGGGTCAGTTAGGGTTTTACCAACCGTAACATTCAACCCTAATTTCTAAAGTCTCTAACGTTATACCCTAAACCATAAACACAAAACCTTAACCCTATAAACTACACCTAATCCATCTCCATAAGCCCTAAATACTAACCATAAACTCTAACAATAAACCGTAACCAGAAACCCGAAACCCTAAATTCTAAACCCTATAACCTAATCAGATAACCTTAATCACTGAACCCTAACCATGGAAAGGATAATAAGGTGAAGATTTTGGCTTGTTTCTATCATCCAAACACTTTGCAAACTGTTTTTAAGATTTTTGAAATTCCCCGAAGGATTTCTGCTAACTTTCGCATACTTTCTCAGAATGGGGCACATAATATATGTTTTTTGAGTGCGTTGGGCCTTCTGGGACCGACAGATAGCTTCGCCATCTAAGATGATCTGTTTTACATGTTGAGCTGTGTTTTATTGACTTTTAGGTTGATTTTAATATTCTATTTTTGGATATCGTATTTTGGGTCAGTTAGGGTTTTACCAACCGTAACATTCAACCCTAATTTCTAAAGTCTCTAACGTTATACCCTAAACCATAAACACAAAACCTTAACCCTATAAACTACACCTAATCCATCTCTATAAGCCCTAAATACTAACAATAAACTCTAACAATAAACCGTAACCAGAAACCCGAAACCCTAAATTCTAAACCCTATAACCTAATCAGATAACCTTAATCACTGAACCCTAACCATGGAAAGGATAATAACGTGAAGATTTTGGCTTGTTTCTATCATCCAAACACTTTGCAAGCCGTTTTTAAGGTTTTTGAAGTTCCCCGAAGGATTTCTGCTAACTTTCGCATACTTTCTCAGAATGGGGCACATAATATATATTTTTTGAGTGCGTTGGGCCTTCTGGGACCGACAGATTGCTTCGCTATCTAAGATGATATTTTTTACGTGTTGAGATGTGTTTTATTGACTTTCAGGTTGTTTTTAATATTCTATTTTAGGATATCGTATTTTGGGTCATTTAGAGTTTTACCAACCTTAACATTCAACCCTAATTTCTAAAGTCTCTAACGTTATACCCTAAACCCTAAACCATAAACACAAAACCTTAACCCTATAACCTACACCTAATCCATCACCATAAGCCCTGAATACTAACCATAAACTCTAACAATAAACCGTAACCAGAAACCCGAAACCCTGAATTCAAAACCCTATAACCTAATCAGAAAACCTTAATCACTGAACCCTAACCATGGAAAGGAAAAAAAACGTAAGATTTTGGCTTGTTTCTATCATCCAAACACTTTGCAAACCGTTTTTAAGGTTTTTGAAGTTCCCCGAAGGATTTCTGCTAACTTTCGCATACTTTCTCAGAATGGGGCACATAATATATGTTTTTTTAGTGCGTTGGGCCTTCTATGACCGACAGATCGCTTCTCCATCTAAGATGATCTGTTTTACTTGTTGATATGTGTTTTATTGACTTTTAGGTTGTTTTTAATATTCTATTTTAGGATATCGTATTTTGGGTCAGTTAGGGTTTTACCAACCGTAACATTCAACCCTAATTTCTAAAGTCTCTAACGTTATACCCTAAACCATAAACACAAAACCTTAACCCTATAAACTACACCTAATCCATCTCCATAAGCCCTAAATACTAACCATAAACTCTAACAATAAACCGTAACCAGAAACCCGAAACCCTAAATTCTAAACCCTATAACCTAATCAGAAAACCTTAATCAC
Organism: Nemophila menziesii; assembly: GCA_029959085.1. NCBI lineage: Eukaryota > Viridiplantae > Streptophyta > Magnoliopsida > Boraginales > Hydrophyllaceae > Nemophila > Nemophila menziesii. The sequence continues at coordinate 11,971,212 of JARWIR010000014.1, read as the reverse complement.
TGAACCCTAACCATGGAAAGGAAAAAAACGTAAGATTTTGGCTTGTTTCTATCATCCAAACACTTTGCAAACCGTTTTTAAGGTTTTTGAAGTTCCCCGAAGGATTTCTGCTAACTTTCGCATACTTTCTCAGAATGGGGCACATAATATATGTTTTTTTAGTGCGTTGGGCCTTCTATAACCGACAGATCGCTTCTCCATCTAAGATGATCTGTTTTACGTGTTGAGATGTGTTTTATTGACTTTTAGATTGTTTTTAATATTATATTTTAGGATATCGTATTTTGGGTCAGTTAGGGTTTTACCAACCGTAACATTCAACCCTAATTTCTAAAGTCTCTAACGTTATACCCTAAACCATAAACACAAAACCTTAACCCTATAAACTACACCTAATCCATCTCCATAAGCCCTAAATACTAACCATAAACTCTAACAATAAACCGTAACCAGAAACCCGAAACCCTAAATTCTAAACCCTATAACCTAATCAGATAACCTTAATCACTGAACCCTAACCATGGAAAGGATAATAAGGTGAAGATTTTGGCTTGTTTCTATCATCCAAACACTTTGCAAACTGTTTTTAAGATTTTTGAAATTCCCCGAAGGATTTCTGCTAACTTTCGCATACTTTCTCAGAATGGGGCACATAATATATGTTTTTTGAGTGCGTTGGGCCTTCTGGGACCGACAGATAGCTTCGCCATCTAAGATGATCTGTTTTACGTGTTGAGATGTGTTTTATTGACTTTTAGGTTGATTTTAATATTCTATTTTTGGATATCGTATTTTGGGTCAGTTAGGGTTTTACCAACCGTAACATTCAACCCTAATTTCTAAAGTCTCTAACGTTATACCCTAAACCATAAACCATAAACACAAAACCTTAACCCTATAACCTACACCTAATCCATCACCATAAGCCCTGAATACTAACCATAAACTCTAACAATAAACCGTAACCAGAAACCCGAAACCCTGAATTCAAAACCCTATAACCTAATCAGAAAACCTTAATCACTGAACCCTAACCATGGAAAGGAAAAAAACGTAAGATTTTGGCTTGTTTCTATCATCCAAACACTTTGCAAACCGTTTTTAAGGTTTTTGAAGTTCCCCGAAGGATTTCTGCTAACTTTCGCATACTTTCTCAGAATGGGGCACATAATATATGTTTTTTTAGTGCGTTGGGCCTTCTATGACCGACAGATCGCTTCTCCATCTAAGATGATCTGTTTTACGTGTTGAGATGTGTTTTATTGACTTTTAGGTTGTTTTTAATATTCTATTTTAGGATATCGTATTTTGGGTCAGTTAGGGTTTTACCAACCGTAACATTCAACCCTAATTTCTAAAGTCTCTAACGTTATACCCTAAACCATAAACACAAAACCTTAACCCTATAAACTACACCTAATCCATCTCCATAAGCCCTAAATACTAACAATAAACTCTAACAATAAACCGTAACCAGAAACCCGAAACCCTAAATTCTAAACCCTATAACCTAATCAGATAACCTTAATCACTGAACCCTAACCATGGAAGGGATAATAACGTGAAGATTTTGGCTTGTTTCTATCATCCAAACACTTTGCAAGCCGTTTTTAAGGTTTTTGAAGTTCCCCGAAGGATTTCTGCTAACTTTCGCATACTTTCTCAGAATGGGGCACATAATATATGTTTTTTGAGTGCGTTGGGCCTTCTGGGACCGACAGATAGCTTCGCCATCTAAGATGATCTGTTTTACATGTTGAGCTGTGTTTTATTGACTTTCAGGTTGTTTTTAATATTCTATTTTAGGATATCGTATTTTGGGTCATTTAGAGTTTTACCAACCTTAACATTCAACCCTAATTTCTAAAGTCTCTAACGTTATACCCTAAACCCTAAACCATAAACACAAAACCTTAACCCTATAACCTACACCTAATCCATCACCATAAGCCCTGAATACTAACCATAAACTCTAACAATAAACCGTAACCAGAAACCCGAAACCCTGAATTCAAAACCCTATAACCTAATCAGAAAACCTTAATCACTGAACCCTAACCATGGAAAGGAAAAAAAACGTAAGATTTTGGCTTGTTTCTATCATCCAAACACTTTGCAAACCGTTTTTAAGGTTTTTGAAGTTCCCCGAAGGATTTCTGCTAACTTTCGCATACTTTCTCAGAATGGGGCACATAATATATGTTTTTTTAGTGCGTTGGGCCTTCTATGACCGACAGATCGCTTCTCCATCTAAGATGATCTGTTTTACTTGTTGATATGTGTTTTATTGACTTTTAAGTTGTTTTTAATATTCTATTTTAGGATATCGTATTTTGGGTCAGTTAGGGTTTTACCAACCGTAACATTCAACCCTAATTTCTAAAGTCTCTAACGTTATACCCTAAACCATAAACACAAAACCTTAACCCTATAAACTACACCTAATCCATCTCCATAAGCCCTAAATACTAACCATAAACTCTAACAATAAACCGTAACCAGAAACCCGAAACCCTAAATTCTAAACCCTATAACCTAATCAGAAAACCTTAATCACTGAACCCTAACCATGGAAAGGAAAAAAACGTAAGATTTTGGCTTGTTTCTATCATCCAAACACTTTGCAAACCGTTTTTAAGGTTTTTGAAGTTCCCCGAAGGATTTCTGCTAACTTTCGCATACTTTCTCAGAATGGGGCACATAATATATGTTTTTTTAGTGCGTTGGGCCTTCTATAACCGACAGATCGCTTCTCCATCTAAGATGATCTGTTTTACGTGTTGAGATGTGTTTTATTGACTTTTAGATTGTTTTTAATATTATATTTTAGGATATCGTATTTTGGGTCAGTTAGGGTTTTACCAACCGTAACATTCAACCCTAATTTCTAAAGTCTCTAACGTTATACCCTAAACCATAAACACAAAACCTTAACCCTATAAACTACACCTAATCCATCTCCATAAGCCCTAAATACTAACCATAAACTCTAACAATAAACCGTAACCAGAAACCCGAAACCCTAAATTCTAAACCCTATAACCTAATCAGATAACCTTAATCACTGAACCCTAACCATGGAAAGGATAATAAGGTGAAGATTTTGGCTTGTTTCTATCATCCAAACACTTTGCAAACTGTTTTTAAGATTTTTGAAATTCCCCGAAGGATTTCTGCTAACTTTCGCATACTTTCTCAGAATGGGGCACATAATATATGTTTTTTGAGTGCGTTGGGCCTTCTGGGACCGACAGATAGCTTCGCCATCTAAGATGATCTGTTTTACGTGTTGAGATGTGTTTTATTGACTTTTAGGTTGATTTTAATATTCTATTTTTGGATATCGTATTTTGGGTCAGTTAGGGTTTTACCAACCGTAACATTCAACCCTAATTTCTAAAGTCTCTAACGTTATACCCTAAACCATAAACCATAAACACAAAACCTTAACCCTATAACCTACACCTAATCCATCACCATAAGCCCTGAATACTAACCATAAACTCTAACAATAAACCGTAACCAGAAACCCGAAACCCTGAATTCAAAACCCTATAACCTAATCAGAAAACCTTAATCACTGAACCCTAACCATGGAAAGGAAAAAAACGTAAGATTTTGGCTTGTTTCTATCATCCAAACACTTTGCAAACCGTTTTTAAGGTTTTTGAAGTTCCCCGAAGGATTTCTGCTAACTTTCGCATACTTTCTCAGAATGGGGCACATAATATATGTTTTTTTAGTGCGTTGGGCCTTCTATGACCGACAGATCGCTTCTCCATCTAAGATGATCTGTTTTACGTGTTGAGATGTGTTTTATTGACTTTTAGGTTGTTTTTAATATTCTATTTTAGGATATCGTATTTTGGGTCAGTTAGGGTTTTACCAACCGTAACATTCAACCCTAATTTCTAAAGTCTCTAACGTTATACCCTAAACCATAAACACAAAACCTTAACCCTATAAACTACACCTAATCCATCTCCATAAGCCCTAAATACTAACAATAAACTCTAACAATAAACCGTAACCAGAAACCCGAAACCCTAAATTCTAAACCCTATAACCTAATCAGATAACCTTAATCACTGAACCCTAACCATGGAAGGGATAATAACGTGAAGATTTTGGCTTGTTTCTATCATCCAAACACTTTGCAAGCCGTTTTTAAGGTTTTTGAAGTTCCCCGAAGGATTTCTGCTAACTTTCGCATACTTTCTCAGAATGGGGCACATAATATATGTTTTTTGAGTGCGTTGGGCCTTCTGGGACCGACAGATAGCTTCGCCATCTAAGATGATCTGTTTTACATGTTGAGCTGTGTTTTATTGACTTTTAGGTTGATTTTAATATTCTATTTTTGGATATCGTATTTTTGGGTCAGTTAGGGTTTTAGCAACCGTAACATTCAACCCTAATTTCTAAAGTCTCTAACGTTATACCCTAAACCATAAACACAAAACCTTAACCCTATAAACTACACCTAATCCATCTCTATAAGCCCTAAATACTAACAATAAACTCTAACAATAAACCGTAACCAGAAACCCGAAACCCTAAATTCTAAACCCTATAACCTAATCAGATAACCTTAATCACTGAACCCTAACCATGGAAAGGATAATAACGTGAAGATTTTGGCTTGTTTCTATCATCCAAACACTTTGCAAGCCGTTTTTAAGGTTTTTGAAGTTCCCCGAAGGATTTCTGCTAACTTTCGCATACTTTCTCAGAATGGGGCACATAATATATATTTTTTGAGTGCGTTGGGCCTTCTGGGACCGACAGATTGCTTCGCTATCTAAGATGATATTTTTTACGTGTTGAGATGTGTTTTATTGACTTTCAGGTTGTTTTTAATATTCTATTTTAGGATATCGTATTTTGGGTCATTTAGAGTTTTACCAACCTTAACATTCAACCCTAATTTCTAAAGTCTCTAACGTTATACCCTAAACCCTAAACCATAAACACAAAACCTTAACCCTATAACCTACACCTAATCCATCACCATAAGCCCTGAATACTAACCATAAACTCTAACAATAAACCGTAACCAGAAACCCGAAACCCTGAATTCAAAACCCTATAACCTAATCAGAAAACCTTAATCACTGAACCCTAACCATGGAAAGGAAAAAAACGTAAGATTTTGGCTTGTTTCTATCATCCAAACACTTTGCAAACCGTTTTTAAGGTTTTTGAAGTTCCCCGAAGGATTTCTGCTAACTTTCGCATACTTTCTCAGAATGGGGCACATAATATATGTTTTTTTAGTGCGTTGGGCCTTCTATAACCGACAGATCGCTTCTCCATCTAAGATGATCTGTTTTACGTGTTGAGATGTGTTTTATTGACTTTTAGGTTGTTTTTAATATTATATTTTAGGATATCGTATTTTGGGTCAGTTAGGGTTTTACCAACCGTAACATTCAACCCTAATTTCTAAAGTCTCTAACGTTATACCCTAAACCATAAACACAAAACCTTAACCCTATAAACTACACCTAATCCATCTCCATAAGCCCTAAATACTAACCATAAACTCTAACAATAAACCGTAACCAGAAACCCGAAACCCTAAATTCTAAACCCTATAACCTAATCAGATAACCTTAATCACTGAACCCTAACCATGGAAAGGATAATAAGGTGAAGATTTTGGCTTGTTTCTATCATCCAAACACTTTGCGAACTGTTTTTAAGATTTTTGAAATTCCCCGAAGGATTTCTGCTAACTTTCGCATACTTTCTCAGAATGGGGCACATAATATATGTTTTTTGAGTGCGTTGGGCCTTCTGGGACCGACAGATAGCTTCGCCATCTAAGATGATCTGTTTTACGTGTTGAGATGTGTTTTATTGACTTTTAGGTTGATTTTAATATTCTATTTTTGGATATCGTATTTTGGGTCAGTTAGGGTTTTACCAACCGTAACATTCAACCCTAATTTCTAAACTCTCTAACGTTATACCCTAAACCATAAACCATAAACACAAAACCTTAACCCTATAACCTACACCTAATCCATCACCATAAGCCCTGAATACTAACCATAAACTCTAACAATAAACCGTAACCAGAAACCCGAAACCCTGAATTCAAAACCCTATAACCTAATCAGAAAACCTTAATCACTGAACCCTAACCATGGAAAGGAAAAAAACGTAAGATTTTGGCTTGTTTCTATCATCCAAACACTTTGCAAACCGTTTTTAAGGTTTTTGAAGTTCCCCGAAGGATTTCTACTAACTTTCGCATACTTTCTCAGAATGGGGCACATAATATATGTTTTTTGAGTGCGTTGGGCCTTCTGGGACCGACAGATAGCTTCGCCATCTAAGATGATCTGTTTTACATGTTGAGCTGTGTTTTATTGACTTTTAGGTTGATTTTAATATTCTATTTTTGGATATCGTATTTTGGGTCAGTTAGGGTTTTACCAACCGTAACATTCAACCCTAATTTCTAAAGTCTCTAACGTTATACACTAAACCATAAACACAAAACCTTAACCCTATAAACTACACCTAATCCATCTCTATAAGCCCTAAATACTAACAATAAACTCTAACAATAAACCGTAACCAGAAACCCGAAACCCTAAATTCTAAACCCTATAACCTAATCAGATAACCTTAATCACTGAACCCTAACCATGGAAAGGATAATAACGTGAAGATTTTGGCTTGTTTCTATCATCCAAACACTTTGCAAGCCGTTTTTAAGGTTTTTGAAGTTCCCCGAAGGATTTCTGCTAACTTTCGCATACTTTCTCAGAATGGGGCACATAATATATATTTTTTGAGTGCGTTGGGCCTTCTGGGACCGACAGATTGCTTCGCTATCTAAGATGATATTTTTTACGTGTTGAGATGTGTTTTATTGACTTTCAGGTTGTTTTTAATATTCTATTTTAGGATATCGTATTTTGGGTCATTTAGAGTTTTACCAACCTTAACATTCAACCCTAATTTCTAAAGTCTCTAACGTTATACCCTAAACCCTAAACCATAAACACAAAACCTTAACCCTATAACCTACACCTAATCCATCACCATAAGCCCTGAATACTAACCATAAACTCTAACAATAAACCGTAACCAGAAACCCGAAACCCTGAATTCAAAACCCTATAACCTAATCAGAAAACCTTAATCACTGAACCCTAACCATGGAAAGGAAAAAAACGTAAGATTTTGGCTTGTTTCTATCATCCAAACACTTTGCAAACCGTTTTTATGGTTTTTGAAGTTCCCCGAAGGATTTCTGCTAACTTTCGCATACTTTCTCAGAATGGGGCACATAATATATGTTTTTTTAGTGCGTTGGGCCTTCTATAACCGACAGATCGCTTCTCCATCTAAGATGATCTGTTTTACGTGTTGAGATGTGTTTTATTGACTTTTAGGTTGTTTTTAATATTATATTTTAGGATATCGTATTTTGGGTCAGTTAGGGTTTTACCAACCGTAACATTCAACCCTAATTTCTAAAGTCTCTAACGTTATACCCTAAACCATAAACACAAAACCTTAACCCTATAAACTACACCTAATCCATCTCCATAAGCCCTAAATACTAACCATAAACTCTAACAATAAACCGTAACCAGAAACCCGAAACCCTAAATTCTAAACCCTATAACCTAATCAGATAACCTTAATCACTGAACCCTAACCATGGAAAGGATAATAAGGTGAAGATTTTGGCTTGTTTCTATCATCCAAACACTTTGCAAACTGTTTTTAAGATTTTTGAAATTCCCCGAAGGATTTCTGCTAACTTTCGCATACTTTCTCAGAATGGGGCACATAATATATGTTTTTTGAGTGCGTTGGGCCTTCTGGGACCGACAGATGGCTTCGCCATCTAAGATGATCTGTTTTACGTGTTGAGATGTGTTTTATTGACTTTTAGGTTGATTTTAATATTCTATTTTTGGATATCGTATTTTGGGTCAGTTAGGGTTTTACCAACCGTAACATTCAACCCTAATTTCTAAAGTCTCTAACGTTATACCCTAAACCATAAACCATAAACACAAAACCTTAACCCTATAACCTACACCTAATCCATCACCATAAGCCCTGAATACTAACCATAAACTCTAACAATAAACCGTAACCAGAAACCCGAAACCCTGAATTCAAAACCCTATAACCTAATCAGAAAACCTTAATCACTGAACCCTAACCATGGAAAGGAAAAAAACGTAAGATTTTGGCTTGTTTCTATCATCCAAACACTTTGCAAACCGTTTTTAAGGTTTTTGAAGTTCCCCGAAGGATTTCTGCTAACTTTCGCATACTTTCTCAGAATGGGGCACATAATATATGTTTTTTTAGTGCGTTGGGCCTTCTATGACCGACAGATAGCTTCGCCATCTAAGATGATCTGTTTTACGTGTTGAGATGTGTTTTATTGACTTTTAGGTTGTTTTTAATATTCTATTTTAGGATATCGTATTTTGGGTCAGTTAGGGTTTTACCAACCGTAACATTCAACCCTAATTTCTAAAGTCTCTAACGTTATACCCTAAACCATAAACACAAAACCTTAACCCTATAAACTACACCTAATCCATCTCCATAAGCCCTAAATACTAACAATAAACTCTAACAATAAACCGTAACCAGAAACCCGAAACCCTAAATTCTAAACCCTATAACCTAATCAGATAACCTTAATCACTGAACCCTAACCATGGAAGGGATAATAACGTGAAGATTTTGGCTTGTTTCTATCATCCAAACACTTTGCAAGCCGTTTTTAAGGTTTTTGAAGTTCCCCGAAGGATTTCTGCTAACTTTCGCATACTTTCTCAGAATGGGGCACATAATATATATTTTTTGGGTGCGTTGGGCCTTCTGGGACCGACAGATTGCTTCGCTATCTAAGATGATATTTTTTACGTGTTGAGATGTGTTTTATTGACTTTCAGGTTGTTTTTAATATTCTATTTTAGGATATCGTATTTTGGGTCATTTAGAGTTTTACCAACCTTAACATTCAACCCTAATTTCTAAAGTCTCTAACGTTATACCCTAAACCCTAAACCATAAACACAAAACCTTAACCCTATAACCTACACCTAATCCATCACCATAAGCCCTGAATACTAACCATAAACTCTAACAATAAACCGTAACCAGAAACCCGAAACCCTGAATTCAAAATCCTATAACCTAATCAGAAAACCTTAATCACTGAACCCTAACCATGGAAAGGAAAAAAACGTAAGATTTTGGCTTGTTTCTATCATCCAAACACTTTGCAAACCGTTTTTTAGGTTTTTGAAGTTCCCCGAAGGATTTCTGCTAACTTTCGCATACTTTCTCAGAATGGGGCACATAATATATGTTTTTTAGTGCGTTGGGCCTTCTATAACCGACAGATCGCTTCTCCATCTAAGATGATCTGTTTTACGTGTTGAGATGTGTTTTATTGACTTTTAGGTTGTTTTTAATATTATATTTTAGGATATCGTATTTTGGGTCAGTTAGGGTTTTACCAACCGTAACATTCAACCCTAATTTCTAAAGTCTCTAACGTTATACCCTAAACCATAAACACAAAACCTTAACCCTATAAACTACACCTAATCCATCTCCATAAGCCATAAATACTAACCATAAACTCTAACAATAAACCGTAACCAGAAACCCGAAACCCTAAATTCTAAACCCTATAACCTAATCAGATAACCTTAATCGCTGAACCCTAACCATGGAAAGGATAATAAGGTGAAGATTTTGGCTTGTTTATATCATCCAAACACTTTGCAAACTGTTTTTAAGATTTTTGAAATTCCCCGAAGGATTTCTGCTAACTTTCGCATACTTTCTCAGAATGGGGCACATAATATATGTTTTTTGAGTGCGTTGGGCCTTCTGGGACCGACAGATAGCTTCGCCCTCTAAGATGATCTGTTTTACGTGTTGAGATGTGTTTTATTGACTTTTAGGTTGATTTTAATATTCTATTTTTGGATATCGTATTTTGGGTCAGTTAGGGTTTTACCAACCGTAACATTCAACCCTAATTTCTAAAGTCTCTAACGTTATACCCTAAACCATAAACCATAAACACAAAACCTTAACCCTATAACCTACACCTAATCCATCACCATAAGCCCTGAATACTAACCATAAACTCTAACAATAAACCGTAACCAGAAACCCGAAACCCTGAATTCAAAACCCTATAACCTAATCAGAAAACCTTAATCACTGAACCCTAACCATGGAAAGGAAAAAAACGTAAGATTTTGGCTTGTTTCTATCATCCAAACACTTTGCAAACCGTTTTTAAGGTTTTTGAAGTTCCCCGAAGGATTTCTGCTAACTTTCGCATACTTTCTCAGAATGGGGCACATAATATATGTTTTTTTAGTGCGTTGGGCCTTCTATGACCGACAGATCGCTTCTCCATCTTAGATGATCTGTTTTACGTGTTGAGATGTGTTTTATTGACTTTTAGGTTGTTTTTAATATTCTATTTTAGGATATCGTATTTTGGGTCAGTTAGGGTTTTACCAACCGTAACATTCAACCCTAATTTCTAAAGTCTCTAACGTTATACCCTAAACCATAAACACAAAACCTTAACCCTATAAACTACACCTAATCCATCTCCATAAGCCCTAAATACTAACCATAAACTCTAACAATAAACCGTAACCAGAAACCCGAAACCCTAAATTCTAAACCCTGTAACCTAATCAGATAACCTTAATCACTGAACCCTAACCATGGAAAGGATAATAACGTGAAGATTTTGGCTTGTTTCTATCATCCAAACACTTTGCAAACTGTTTTTAAGGTTTTTGAAGTTCCCCGAAGGATTTCTGCTAACTTTCGCATACTTTCTCAGAATGGGGCACATAATATATGTTTTTTGAGTGCGTTGGGCATTCTGGGACCAACAGTTTGCTTCTCCATCTAAGATGATCTTTTTTACGTGTTGAGATGTGTTTTATTGACTTTTAGGTTGTTTTTAATATTCTATTTTAGGATATCGTATTTTGGGTCAGTTAGGGTTTTACCAACCGTAAGATTCAACCCTAATTTCTAAAGTCTCTAACGTTATACCCTAAACCATAAACACAAAACCTTAACCCTATAACCTACACCTAATCCATCACCATAAGCCCTAAATACTAACCATAAACTCTAACAATAAACCGTAACCAGAAAACCGATACCCTAAATTCTAAACCCTATAACCTAATCAGAAAACCTCAATCACTGAACCCTAACCATGGAAAGGAAAAAACGTAAGAATTTGGCTTGTTTCTATCATCCAAACACTTTGCAAACCGTTTTTAAGGTTTTTGAAGTTCCCCGAAGGATTTCTGCTAACTTTCGCATACTTTCTCAGAATAGGGCACATAATATATGTTTTTTGAGTGCGTTGGGCCTTCTGGGACCGACAGATAGCTTCGCCATCTAAGATGATTTGTTTTACATGTTGAGCTGTGTTTTATTGACTTTTAGGTTGATTTTAATATTCTATTTTAGGATATCGTATTTTGGGCCAGTTAGGGTTTTACCAACCGTAACATTCAACCCTAATTTCTAAAGTCTCTAACGTTATACCGTAAACCATAAACACAAAACCTTAACCCTATAAACTACACCTAATCCATCTCCATATGCCCTAAATACTAACCATAAACTCTAACAATAAACCGTAACCAGAAACCCGAAACCCTAAATTCTAAACCCTATAACCTAATCAGATAACCTTAATCACTGAACCCTAACCAAGGAAAGGATAATAACGTAAAGATTTTGGCTTGTTTCTATCATCCAAACACTTTGCAAACCGTTTTTAAGGTTTTTGAAGTTCCCCGAAGGATTTCTGCTATCTTTCGCATACTTTCTCAGAATGGGGCACATAATATATATTTTTTGAGTGCGTTGGGCCTTCTGGGACCGACAGATTGCTTCGCTATCTAAGATGATCTTTTTTACGTGTTGAGATGTGTTTTATTGACTTTCAGGTTGTTTTTAATATTCTATTTTAGGATATCGTATTTTGGGTCATTTAGGGTTTTACCAACCGTAACATTCAACCCTAATTTCTAAAGTCTCTAACGTTATACCCTAAACCCTAAACCATAAACACAAAACCTTAACCCTATAACCTACACCTAATCCATCACCATAAGCCCAAAATACTAACCATAAATTCCAACAATAAACCGTAACCAGAAACCCGAAACCCTGAATTCAAAACCCTATAACCTAATCAGAAAACCTTAATCACTGAACCCTAACCATGGAAAGGAAAAAAAACGTAAGGTTTTGGCTTGTTTCTATCATCCAAACACTTTGCAAACCGTTTTTAAGGTTTTTGAAGTTCCCCGAAGGATTTCTAACTTTCGCATACTTTCTCAGAATGGGGCACATAATATATGTTTTTTGAGTGTGTTGGGCCTTCTGGGACCGACAGATCGCTTCTCCATCTAAGATGATCTGTTTTACGTGTTGAGATGTGTTTTATTGACTTTTAGTTTGTTTTTAATATTCTATTTTAGGATATCGTATTTTGTGTCAGTTAGGGTTTTACCAACCGTAACATTCAACCCTAATTTCTAAAGTCTCTAACGTTATACCCTAAACCCTAAACCATAAACACAAAACCTTAACCCTATAACCTACACCTAATCCATCACCATAAGCCCTAAATACTAACCATAAACTCTAACAATAAACCGTAACCAGAAACCCCAAACCCTAAACACTAAACCTTATAACCTAATCCAAAAATCTTAATCACTGATCCCTAACCATGGAAATGATAATAACGTGAAGATTTTGGCTTGTTTCAATAATCCAAACACTTTGCAAACCGTTTTTAAGGTTTTTGAAGTTCCCCGAAGAATTTTTGCTACTTTCGCATACTTTCTCAGAATGGGGCACATAATATATGTTTTTTGAGTGCGTTGGGCCTTCTGGGACCGACAAATCGCTTCGCCATCTAAGATGATCTGTTTTACGTGTTGAGATGTGTTTTATTGAATTTTAGGTTGTTTTTAATATTCTATTTTAGGATATCGTATTTTGGGTCAGTTAGGGTTTTACCAACCGTAACATTCAAACCTAATTTCTTAAATCTCTAACGTTATACCTTAAACCATACACACAAAACCTTAACCCTATAACCTACAACTAATCCATCACCTTAAGCCCTAAATACTGACAATAAACTCTAACAATAAACCGTAACCAGAAACCCCAAACCCCAAACCTTATACCCTAATCCAAAATGCATAATCGGTGAACCCTGACTATGGAAATGATAATAACGTGAAGATTTTGGTTTGTTTCTATCACCCAAATACTTTGCAAGCCGTTTTTAAGGTTTTTGAAGTTCCCCGAAGAATTTTTTGCTACTTTCACATACTTTCTCAGAATGGGGCACATAATATATGTTTTTTGAGTGCGTTGGGCCTTCTGGGACCGAAAGATAGCTTCGCCATCTAAGATGATCTGTTTTACATGTTGAGCTGTGTTTTATTGACTTTTAGGTTGATTTTAATATTCTATTTTAGGATATCGTATTTTGGGTCAGTTAGGGTTTTACCAACCGTAACATTCAACCCTAATTTCTAAAGTCTCTAACGTTATACCCAAAAGCATAAACACAAAACCTAAACCCTATAAACTACACCTAATCCATCTCCATAAGCCCTAAATACTAACCATAAACTCTAACAATAAACCGTAACCAGAAACCCCAAACCCTAAATTCTAAACCCTATAACCTAATCATATAACCTTAATCACTTAACCCTAACCATGGAAAGGATAATAACGTGAAGATTTTGGCTTGTTTCTATGATCCAAACACTTTGCAAACTGTTTTTAAGGTTTTTGAAGTTCCCCGAAGGATTTCTGCTAACTTTCGCATACTTTCTCAGAATGGGGCACATAATATATGTTTTTTGAGTGCGTTGGGCCTTCTTAGACCGACAGATTGCTTCGACATTAAGATGATCTGTTTTACGTGTTGAGATGTGTTTTATTGACTTTTAGGTTGTTTTTAATATTCTATTTTAGGATATCGTATTTTGGGTTAGTTAGGGTTTTACCAACCGTAACATTCAACCCTAATTTCTAAAGTCTCTAACGTTATACCCTAAACCATAAACACAAAACCTTAACCCTATAACCTACACCTAATCCATCACCATAAGAACTAAATACAAACCATAAACTCTAACAATAAACCGTAACCAGAAACCCCAAACCCTAAACCTTATACCCTAATCCAAAATGCATAATCGGTGAACCCTGACTATGGAAATGATAATAACGTGAAGATTTTGGTTTGTTTCTATCACCCAAATACATTGCAAACCGTTTTTAAGGTTTTTGAAGTTCCCCGAAGAATTTTTTGCTACTTTCACATGCTTTCTCAGAATGGGGCACATAATATATGTTTTTTGAGTGCGTTGGGCCTTCTGGGTCCGAAAGATCGCTTCGCCATCTAAGATGATCTGTTTTACATGTTGAGCTGTGTTTTATTGACTTTTAGGTTGATTTTAATATTCTATTTTAGGATGTCGTATTTTGGGTCAGTTAGGGTTTTACCAACCGTAACATTCAACCCTAATTTCTAAAGTCTCTAACGTTATACCCAAAACCATAAACACAAAACCTTAACCCTATAAACTACACCTAATCCATCTCCATAAGCCCTAAATACTAACCATAAACTCTAACAATAAACCGTAACCAGAAACCCCAAACCCTAAATTCTAAACCCTATAACCTAATCATATAACCTTAATCACTTAACCCTAACCATGGAAAGGATAATAACGTGAAGATTTTGGCTTGTTTCTATCATCCAAACACTTTGCAAACTGTTTTTAAGGTTTTTGAAGTTCCCCGAAGGATTTCTGCTAACTTTCGCATACTTTCTCAGAATGGGGAACATAATATATGTTTTTTGAGTGCGTTGGGCCTTCTTAGACCGACAGATTGCTTCGCCATTAAGATGATCTGTTTTACGTGTTGAGATGTGTTTTATTGACTTTTAGGTTGTTTTTAATATTCTATTTTAGGATATCGTATTTTGGGTTAGTTAGGGTTTTACCAACCGTAACATTCAACCATAATTTCTAAAGTCTCTAACGTTATACCCTAAACCATAAACACAAAACATTAACCCTATAACCTACACTTAATCCATCACCATAAGCCCTAAATACTAACCATAAACTCTAACAATAAACCGTAACCAGAAACCCCAAACCCTAAACACTAAACCTTATAACCTAATCCAAAAATCTTAATCACTGAACCCTAACCATGGAAATGATAATAACGTGAAGATTTTGGCTTGTTTCAATAATCCAAACACTTTGCAAACCGTTTTTAAGGTTTTTGAAGTTCCCCGAAGATTTTTTGCTACTTTCGCATACTTTCTCAGAATGGGGCACATAATATATGTTTTATGAGTGCGTTGGGCCTTCTGGGACCGACAAATCGCTTCGCCATCTAAGATGATCTGTTTTACGTGTTGAGATGTGTTTTATTGAATTTTAGGTTGTTTTTAATATTCTATTTTAGGATATCGTATTTTGGGTCAGTTAGGGTTTTACCAACCGTAACATTCAAACCTAATTTCTTAAATCTCTAACGTTATACCTTAAACCATACACACAAAACCTTAACCCTATAACCTACAACTAATCCATCACCTTAAGCCCTAAATACTGACAATAAACTCTAACAATAAACCGTAACCAGAAACCCCAAACCCTAAACCTTATACCCTAATCCGAAATGCATAATCGGTGAACCCTGACTATGGAAATGATAATAACGTGAAGATTTTGGTTTGTTTCTATCACCCAAATACTTTGCAAACCGGTTTTAAGGTTTTTGAAGTTCCCCGAAGAATGTTTTGCTACTTTCACATACTTTCTCAGAACGGGGCACATAATATATGTTTTTTGAGTGCGTTGGGCCTTCTGGGACCAAAAGATAGCTTCGCCATCTAAGATGATCTGTTTTACATGTTGAGTTGTGTTTTATTGACTTTTAGGTTGATTTTAATATTCTATTTTAGGATATCGTATTTTGGGTCAGTTAGGGTTTTACCAACCGTAACATTCAACCCTAATTTCTAAAGTCTCTAACGTTATACCCAAAACCATAAACACAAAACCTTAACCCTATAAACTACACCTAATCCATATCTCCATAAGCCCTAAATACTAACCATAAACTCTAACAATAAACCGTAACCAGAAACCCCAAACCCTAAATTCTAAACCCTATAACCTAATCATATAACCTTATTCACTTAACCCTAACCATGGAAAGGATAATAACGTGAAGATTTTGGTTTGTTTCTATCACCCAAATACTTTGCAAACCGTTTTTAAGGTTTTTGAAGTTCCCCGAAGAATTTTTTGCTACTTTTGCATACTTTCTCAGAATGGGGCACATAATATATGTTTTTTGAGTGCGTTGGGCCTTCTTAGACCGACAGATTGCTTCTCCATTAAGATGATCTATTTTACGTGTTGATATGTGTTTTATTGACTTTTAGGTTGTTTTTAATATTCTATTTTAGGATATCGTATTTTTGGTTAGTTAGGGTTTTACCAACCGTAACATTCAACCCTAATTTCTAAAGTCTCTAACGTTATACCCTAAACCATAAACACAAAACCTTAACCCTATAACCTACACTTAATCCATCACCATAAGCCCTAAATACTAACCAAAAACTCTAACAATAAACTGTGACCAGAAACCCCAAACCCTAAACACTAAACCTTATAACCTAATCCAAAAATCTTAATCACTGAACCCTAACCATGGAAATGATAATAACGCGAAGATTTTGGCTTGTTTCAATAATCCAAACACTTTGCAAACCGTTTTTAAGGTTTTTGAAGTTCCCCGAAGAATTTTTTCTACTTTCGCATACTTTCTCAGAATGGGAAACATAATATATGTTTTTTGAGTGTGTTGGGCCTCTGGGACCGACAAATCGCTTCGCCATCTAAGATGATCTGTTTTACGTGTTGAGATGTGTTATATTGAATTTTAGGTTGTTTTTAATATTCTATATTAGGATATCGTATTTTGGGTCAGTTAGGGTTTTACCAACCGTAACATTCAAACCTAATTTCTTAAATCTCTAACGTTATACCTTAAACCATACACACAAAACCTTAACCCTATAACCTACAACTAATCTATCACCTTAAGCCCTAAATACTGACAATAAACTCTAACAATAAACCGTAACCAGAAACCCCAAACCCTAAATTCTAAACCCTATAACCTAATCATATAACCTTAATCACTGAACCCTGACCATGGAAAGGATAATAACGTGAAGATTTTGGCTTGTTTCTATCATCCAAACACTTTGCAAACTGTTTTTAAGGTTTTTGAAGTTCTCCGAAGGATTTCTGCTAACTTTCGCATACTTTCTCAGAATGGGGCACATAATATATGTTTTTTTAGTGCGTTGGGCCTTCTATGAGCGACAGATCGCTTCTCCATCTTAGATGATCTGTTTTACGTGTTGAGATGTGTTTTATTGACTTTTAGGTTGTTTTTAATATTCTATTTTAGGATATCGTATTTTGGGTCAGTTAGGGTTTTACCAACCGTAACATTCAACCCTAATTTCTAAAGTCTCTAACGTTATACCCTAAACCATAAACACAAAACCTTAACCCTATAAACTACACCTAATCCATCTTCATAAGCCCTAAATACTAACCATAAACTCTAACAATAAACCGTAACCAGAAACCCGAAACCCGAAACCCTAAATTCTAAACCCTATAACCTAATCAGATAACCTTAATCACTGAACCCTAACCATGGAAAGGATAATAACGTGAAGATTTTGGCTTGTTTCTATCATCCAAACACTTTGCAAACCGTTTTTAAGGTTTTTGAAGTTCCCCGAAGGATTTCTGCTAACTTTCGCATACTTTCTCAGAATGGGGCACATAATATATGTTTTTTGAGTGCGTTGGGCATTCTGGGACCGACAGTTTGCTTCTCCATCTAAGATGATCTTTTTTACGTGTTGAGATGTGTTTTATTGACTTTTAGGTTGTTTTTAATATTCTATTTTAGGATATCGTATTTTGGGTCAGTTAGGGTTTTACCAACCGTAAGATTCAACCCTAATTTCTAAAGTCTCTAACGTTATACCCTAAACCATAAACACAAAACCTTAACCCTATAACCTACACCTAATCCATCACCATAAGCCCTAAATACTAACCATAAACTCTAACAATAAACCGTAACCAGAAAACCGATACCCTAAATTCTAAACCCTATAACCTAATCAGAAAACCTCAATCACTGAACCCTAACCATGGAAAGGAAAAAACGTAAGAATTTGGCTTGTTTCTATCATCCAAACACTTTGCAAACCGTTTTTAAGGTTTTTGAAGTTCCCCGAAGGATTTCTGCTAACTTTCGCATACTTTCTCAGAATAGGGCACATAATATATGTTTTTTGAGTGCGTTGGGCCTTCTGGGACCGACAGATAGCTTCGCCATCTAAGATGATCTGTTTTACATGTTGAGCTGTGTTTTATTGACTTTTAGGTTGATTTTAATATTCTATTTTAGGATATCGTATTTTGGGCCAGTTAGGGTTTTACCAACCGTAACATTCAACCCTAATTTCTAAAGTCTCTAACGTTATACCATAAACCATAAACACAAAACCTTAACCCTATAAACTACACCTAATCCATCTCCATATGCCCTAAATACTAACCATAAACTCTAACAATAAACCGTAACCAGAAACCCGAAACCCTAAATTCTAAACCCTATAACCTAATCAGATAACCTTAATCACTGAACCCTAACCAAGGAAAGGATAATAACGTAAAGATTTTGGCTTGTTTCTATCATCCAAACACTTTGCAAACCGTTTTTAAGGTTTTTGAAGTTCCCCGAAGGATTTCTGCTAACTTTCGCATACTTTCTCAGAATGGGGCACATAATATATATTTTTTGAGTGCGTTGGTCCTTCTGGGACCGACAGATTGCTTCGCTATCTAAGATGATCTTTTTTACGTGTTGAGATGTGTTTTATTGACTTTCAGGTTGTTTTTAATATTCTATTTTAGGATATCGTATTTTGGGTCATTTAGGGTTTTACCAACCGTAACATTCAACCCTAATTTCTAAAGTCTCTAACGTTATACCCTAAACCCTAAACCATAAACACAAAACCTTAACCCTATAACCTACACCTAATCCATCACCATAAGCCCAAAATACTAACCATAAATTCCAACAATAAACCGTAACCAGAAACCCGAAACCCTGAATTCAAAACCCTATAACCTAATCAGAAAACCTTAATCACTGAACCCTAACCATGGAAAGGAAAAAAAACGTAAGGTTTTGGCTTGTTTCTATCATCCAAACACTTTGCAAACCGTTTTTAAGGGTTTTGAAGTTCCCCGAAGGATTTCTAACTTTCGCATACTTTCTCAGAATGGGGCACATAATATATGTTTTTTGAGTGCGTTGGGCCTTCTGGGACCGACAGATCGCTTCTCCATCTAAGATGATCTGTTTTACGTGTTGAGATGTGTTTTATTGACTTTTAGGTTGTTTTTAATATTCTATTTTAGGATATCGTATTTTGTGTCAGTTAGGGTTTTACCAACCGTAACATTCAACCCTAATTTCTAAAGTCTCTAACGTTATACCCTAAACCCTAAACCATAAACACAAAACCTTAACCCTATAACCTACACCTAATCCATCACCATAAGCCCTAAATACTAACCATAAACTCTAACAATAAACCGTAACCAGAAACCCCAAACCCTAAACACTAAACCTTATAACCTAATCCAAAAATCTTAATCACTGAACCCTAACCATGGAAATGATAATAACGTGAAGATTTTGGCTTGTTTCAATAATCCAAACACTTTGCAAACCGTTTTTAAGGTTTTTGAAGTTCCCCGAAGAATTTTTGCTACTTTCGCATACTTTCTCAGAATGGGGCACATAATATATGTTTTTTGAGTTCGTTGGGCCTTCTGGGACCGACAAATCGCTTCGCCATCTAAGATGATCTGTTTTACGTGTTGAGATGTGTTTTATTGAATTTTAGGTTGTTTTTAATATTCTATTTTAGGATATCGTATTTTGGGTCAGTTAGGGTTTTACCAACCGTAACATTCAAACCTAATTTCTTAAATCTCTAACGTTATACCTTAAACCATACACACAAAACCTTAACCCTATAACCTACAACTAATCCATCACCTTAAGCCCTAAATACTGACAATAAACTCTAACAATAAACCGTAACCAGAAACCCCAAACCCCAAACCTTATACCCTAATCCAAAATGCATAATCGGTGAACCCTGACTATGGAAATGATAATAACGTGAAGATTTTGGTTTGTTTCTATCACCCAAATACTTTGCAAGCCGTTTTTAAGGTTTTTGAAGTTCCCCGAAGAATTTTTTGCTACTTTCACATACTTTCTCAGAATGGGGCACATAATATATGTTTTTTGAGTGCGTTGGGCCTTCTGGGACCGAAAGATAGCTTCGCCATCTAAGATGATCTGTTTTACATGTTGAGCTGTGTTTTATTGACTTTTAGGTTGATTTTAATATTCTATTTTAGGATATCGTATTTTGGGTCAGTTAGGGTTTTACCAACCGTAACATTCAACCCTAATTTCTAAAGTCTCTAACGTTATACCCAAAAGCATAAACACAAAACCTAAACCCTATAAACTACACCTAATCCATCTCCATAAGCCCTAAATACTAACCATAAACTCTAACAATAAACCGTAACCAGAAACCCCAAACCCTAAATTCTAAACCCTATAACCTAATCATATAACCTTAATCACTTAACCCTAACCATGGAAAGGATAATAACGTGAAGATTTTGGCTTGTTTCTATGATCCAAACACTTTGCAAACTGTTTTTAAGGTTTTTGAAGTTCCCCGAAGGATTTCTGCTAACTTTCGCATACTTTCTCAGAATGGGGCACATAATATATGTTTTTTGAGTGTGTTGGGCCTTCTTAGACCGACAGATTGCTTCGACATTAAGATGATCTGTTTTACGTGTTGAGATGTGTTTTATTGACTTTTAGGTTGTTTTTAATATTCTATTTTAGGATATCGTATTTTGGGTTAGTTAGGGTTTTACCAACCGTAACATTCAACCCTAATTTCTAAAGTCTCTAACGTTATACCCTAAACCATAAACACAAAACCTTAACCCTATAACCTACACCTAATCCATCACCATAAGAACTAAATACTAACCAAAAACTCTAATAATAAACCGTAACCAGAAACCCCAAACCCTAAACCTTATACCCTAATCCAAAATGCATAATCGGTGAACCCTGACTATGGAAATGATAATAACGTGAAGATTTTGGTTTGTTTCTATCACCCAAATACATTGCAAACCGTTTTTAAGGTTTTTGAAGTTCCCCGAAGAATTTTTTGCTACTTTCACATGCTTTCTCAGAATGGGGCACATAATATATGTTTTTTGAGTGCGTTGGGCCTTCTGGGTCCGAAAGATCGCTTCGCCATCTAAGATGATCTGTTTTACATGTTGAGCTGTGTTTTATTGACTTTTAGGTTGATTTTAATATTCTATTTTAGGATGTCGTATTTTGGGTCAGTTAGGGTTTTACCAACCGTAACATTCAACCCTAATTTCTAAAGTCTCTAACGTTATACCCAAAACCATAAACACAAAACCTTAACCCTATAAACTACACCTAATCCATCTCCATAAGCCCTAAATAATAACCATAAACTCTAACAATAAACCGTAACCAGAAACCCCAAACCCTGAATTCAAAACCCTATAACCTAATCAGAAAACCTTAATCACTGAACCCTAACCATGGAAAGGAAAAAAACGTAAGATTTTGGCTTGTTTCTATCATCCAAACACTTTGCAAACCGTTTTTAAGGTTTTTGAAGTTCCCCGAAGGATTTCTGCTAACTTTCGCATACTTTCTCAGAATGGGGCACATAATATATGTTTTTTTAGTGCGTTGGGCCTTCTATGACCGACAGATCGCTTCTCCATCTTAGATGATCTGTTTTACGTGTTGAGATGTGTTTTATTGACTTTTAGGTTGTTTTTAATATTCTATTTTAGGATATCGTATTTTGGGTCAGTTAGGGTTTTACCAACCGTAACATTCAACCCTAATTTCTAAAGTCTCTAACGTTATACCCTAAACCATAAACACAAAACCTTAACCCTATAAACTACACCTAATCCATCTCCATAAGCCCTAAATACTAACCATAAACTCTAACAATAAACCGTAACCAGAAACCCGAAACCCTAAATTCTAAACCCTATAACCTAATCAGATAACCTTAATCACTGAACCCTAACCATGGAAAGGATAATAACGTGAAGATTTTGGCTTGTTTCTATCATCCAAACACTTTGCAAACCGTTTTTAAGGTTTTTGAAGTTCCCCGAAGGATTTCTGCTAACTTTCGCATACTTTCTCAGAATGGGGCACATAATATATGTTTTTTGAGTGCGTTGGGCATTCTGGGACCGACAGTTTGCTTCTCCATCTAAGATGATCTTTTTTACGTGTTGAGATGTGTTTTATTGACTTTTAGGTTGTTTTTAATATTCTATTTTAGGATATCGTATTTTTGGTCAGTTAGGGTTTTACCAACCGTAAGATTCAACCCTAATTTCTAAAGTCTCTAACGTTATACCCTAAACCATAAACACAAAACCTTAACCCTATAACCTACACCTAATCCATCACCATAAGCCCTAAATACTAACCATAAACTCTAACAATAAACCGTAACCAGAAAACCGATACCCTAAATTCTAAACCCTATAACCTAATCAGAAAACCTTAATCACTGAACCCTAACCATGGAAAGGATAATAACGTGAAGATTTTGGCTTGTTTCTATCATCCAAACACTTTGCAAACCGTTTTTAAGGTTTTTGAAGTTCCCCGAAGGATTTCTGCTAACTTTCGCATACTTTCTCAGAATAGGGCACATAATATATGTTTTTTGAGTGCGTTGGGCCTTCTGGGACCGACAGATAGCTTCGCCATCTAAGATGATCTGTTTTACATGTTGAGCTGTGTTTTATTGACTTTTAGGTTGATTTTAATATTCTATTTTAGGATATCGTATTTTGGGCCAGTTAGGGTTTTACCAACCGTAACATTCAACCCTAATTTCTAAAGTCTCTAACGTTATACCGTAAACCATAAACACAAAACCTTAACCCTATAAACTACACCTAATCCATCTCCATATGCCCTAAATACTAACCATAAACTCTAACAATAAACCGTAACCAGAAACCCGAAACCCTAAATTCTAAACCCTATAACCTAATCAGATAACCTTAATCACTGAACCCTAACCAAGGAAAGGATAATAACGTAAAGATTTTGGCTTGTTTCTATCATCCAAACACTTTGCAAACCGTTTTTAAGGTTTTTGAAGTTCCCCGAAGGATTTCTGCTAACTTTCGCATACTTTCTCAGAATGGGGCACATAATATATATTTTTTGAGTGCGTTGGGCCTTCTGGGACCGACAGATTGCTTCGCTATCTAAGATGATCTTTTTTACGTGTTGAGATGTGTTTTATTGACTTTCAGGTTGTTTTTAATATTCTATTTTAGGATATCGTATTTTGGGTCATTTAGGGTTTTACCAACCGTAACATTCAACCCTAATTTCTAAAGTCTCTAACGTTATACCCTAAACCCTAAACCATAAACACAAAACCTTAACCCTATAACCTACACCTAATCCATCACCATAAGCCCAAAATACTAACCATAAATTCCAACAATAAACCGTAACCAGAAACCCGAAACCCTGAATTCAAAACCCTATAACCTAATCAGAAAACCTTAATCACTGAACCCTAACCATGGAAAGGAAAAAAAACGTAAGGTTTTGGCTTGTTTCTATCATCCAAACACTTTGCAAACCGTTTTTAAGGTTTTTGAAGTTCCCCGAAGGATTTCTAACTTTCGCATACTTTCTCAGAATGGGGCACATAATATATGTTTTTTGAGTGCGTTGGGCCTTCTGGGACCGACAGATCGCTTCTCCATCTAAGATGATCTGTTTTACGTGTTGAGATGTGTTTTATTGACTTTTAGGTTGTTTTTAATATTCTATTTTAGGATATCGTATTTTGTGTCAGTTAGGGTTTTACCAACCGTAACATTCAACCCTAATTTCTAAAGTCTCTAACGTTATACCCTAAACCCTAAACCATAAACACAAAACCTTAACCCTATAACCTACACCTAATCCATCACCATAAGCCCTAAATACTAACCATAAACTCTAACAATAAACCGTAACCAGAAACCCCAAACCCTAAACACTAAACCTTATAACCTAATCCAAAAATCTTAATCACTGAACCCTAACCATGGAAATGATAATAACGTGAAGATTTTGGCTTGTTTCAATAATCCAAACACTTTGCAAACCGTTTTTAAGGTTTTTGAAGTTCCCCGAAGAATTTTTGCTACTTTCGCATACTTTCTCAGAATGGGGCACATAATATATGTTTTTTGAGTGCGTTGGGCCTTCTGGGACCGACAAATCGCTTCGCCATCTAAGATGATCTGTTTTACGTGTTGAGATGTGTTTTATTGAATTTTAGGTTGTTTTTAATATTCTATTTTAGGATATCGTATTTTGGGTCAGTTAGGGTTTTACCAACCGTAACATTCAAACCTAATTTCTTAAATCTCTAACGTTATACCTTAAACCATACACACAAAACCTTAACCCTATAACCTACAACTAATCCATCACCTTAAGCCCTAAATACTGACAATAAACTCTAACAATAAACCGTAACCAGAAACCCCAAACCCCAAACCTTATACCCTAATCCAAAATGCATAATCAGTGAACCCTGACTATGGAAATGATAATAACGTGAAGATTTTGGTTTGTTTCTATCACCCAAATACTTTGCAAGCCGTTTTTAAGGTTTTTGAAGTTCCCCGAAGAATTTTTTGCTACTTTCACATACTTTCTCAGAATGGGGCACATAATATATGTTTTTTGAGTGCGTTGGGCCTTCTGGGACCGAAAGATAGCTTCGCCATCTAAGATGATCTGTTTTACATGTTGAGCTGTGTTTTATTGACTTTTAGGTTGATTTTAATATTCTATTTTAGGATATCGTATTTTGGGTCAGTTAGGGTTTTACCAACCGTAACATTCAACCCTAATTTCTAAAGTCTCTAACGTTATACCCAAAAGCATAAACACAAAACCTAAACCCTATAAACTACACCTAATCCATCTCCATAAGCCCTAAATACTAACCATAAACTCTAACAATAAACCGTAACCAGAAACCCCAAACCCTAAATTCTAAACCCTATAACCTAATCATATAACCTTAATCACTTAACCCTAACCATGGAAAGGATAATAACGTGAAGATTTTGGCTTGTTTCTATGATCCAAACACTTTGCAAACTGTTTTTAAGGTTTTTGAAGTTCCCCGAAGGATTTCTGCTAACTTTCGCATACTTTCTCAGAATGGGGCACATAATATATGTTTTTTGAGTGCGTTGGGCCTTCTTAGACCGACAGATTGCTTCGACATTAAGATGATCTGTTTTACGTGTTGAGATGTGTTTTATTGACTTTTAGGTTGTTTTTAATATTCTTTTTTAGGATATCGTATTTTGGGTTAGTTAGGGTTTTACCAACCGTAACATTCAACCCTAATTTCTAAAGTCTCTAACGCTATACCCTAAACCATAAACACAAAACCTTAACCCTATAACCTACACCTAATCCATCACCATAAGAACTAAATACAAACCATAAACTCTAACAATAAACCGTAACCAGAAACCCCAAACCCTAAACCTTATACCCTAATCCAAAATGCATAATCGGTGAACCCTGACTATGGAAATGATAATAACGTGAAGATTTTGGTTTGTTTCTATCACCCAAATACATTGCAAACCGTTTTTAAGGTTTTTGAAGTTCCCCGAAGAATTTTTTGCTACTTTCACATGCTTTCTCAGAATGGGGCACATAATATATGTTTTTTGAGTGCGTTGGGCCTTCTGGGTCCGAAAGATCGCTTCGCCATCTAAGATGATCTGTTTTACATGTTGAGCTGTGTTTTATTGACTTTTAGGTTGATTTTAATATTCTATTTTAGGATGTCGTATTTTGGGTCAGTTAGGGTTTTACCAACCGTAACATTCAACCCTAATTTCTAAAGTCTCTAACGTTATACCCAAAACCATAAACACAAAACCTTAACCCTATAAACTACACCTAATCCATCTCCATAAGCCCTAAATAATAACCATAAACTCTAACAATAAACCGTAACCAGAAACCCCAAACCCTAAATTCTAAACCCTATAACCTAATCATATAACCTTAATCACTTAACCCTAACCATGGAAAGGATAATAACGTGAAGATTTTGGCTTGTTTCTATCATCCAAACACTTTGCAAACTGTTTTTAAGGTTTTTGAAGTTCCCCGAAGGATTTCTGCTAACTTTCGCATACTTTCTCAGAATGGGGAACATAATATATGTTTTTTGAGTGCGTTGGGCCTTCTTAGACCGACAGATTGCTTCGCCATTAAGATGATCTGTTTTACGTGTTGAGATGTGTTTTATTGACTTTTAGGTTGTTTTTAATATTCTATTTTAGGATATCGTATTTTGGGTTAGTTAGGGTTTTACCAACCGTAACATTCAACCATAATTTCTAAAGTCTCTAACGTTATACCCTAAACCATAAACACAAAACATTAACCCTATAACCTACACTTAATCCATCACCATAAGCCCTAAATACTAACCATAAACTCTAACAATAAACCGTAACCAGAAACCCCAAACCCTAAACACTAAACCTTATAACCTAATCCAAAAATCTTAATCACTGAACCCTAACCATGGAAATGATAATAACGTGAAGATTTTGGCTTGTTTCAATAATCCAAACACTTTGCAAACCGTTTTTAAGGTTTTTGAAGTTCCCCGAAGATTTTTTGCTACTTTCGCATACTTTCTCAGAATGGGGCACATAATATATGTTTTTTGAGTGCGTTGGGCCTTCTGGGACCGACAAATCGCTTCGCCATCTAAGATGATCTGTTTTACGTGTTGAGATGTGTTTTATTGAATTTTAGGTTGTTTTTAATATTCTATTTTAGGATATCGTATTTTGGGTCAGTTAGGGTTTTACCAACCGTAACATTCAAACCTAATTTCTTAAATCTCTAACGTTATACCTTAAACCATACACACAAAACCTTAACCCTATAACCTACAACTAATCCATCACCTTAAGCCCTAAATACTGACAATAAACTCTAACAATAAACCGTAACCAGAAACCCCAAACCCTAAACCTTATACCCTAATCCAAAATGCATAATCGGTGAACCCTGACTATGGAAATGATAATAACGTGAAGATTTTGGTTTGTTTCTATCACCCAAATACTTTGCAAACCGTTTTTAAGGTTTTTGAAGTTCCCCGAAGAATTTTTTGCTACTTTCACATACTTTCTCAGAATGGGGCACATAATATATGTTTTTTGAGTGCGTTGGGCCTTCTGGGACCAAAAGATAGCTTCGCCATCTAAGATGATCTGTTTTACATGTTGAGCTGTGTTTTATTGACTTTTAGGTTGATTTTAATATTCTATTTTAGGATATCGCATTTTGGGTCAGTTAGGGTTTTACCAACCGTAACATTCAACCCTAATTTCTAAAGTCTCTAACGTTATACCCAAAACCATAAACACAAAACCTTAACCCTATAAACTACACCTAATCCATCCCCATAAGCCCTAAATACTAACCATAAACTCTAACAATAAACCGTAACCAGAAACCCGAAACCCTTAATTCTAAACCCTATAACCTAATCATATAACCTTAATCACTGAACACTAACCATGGAAAGGATAATAACGTGAAGATTTTGGCTTGTTTCTATCATCCAAACACTTTGCAAACTGTTTTTAAGGTTTTTGAAGTTCCCCGAAGGATTTCTGCTAACTTTCGCATACTTTCTCAGAATGGGGCACATAATATATGTTTTTTGAGTGCGTTGGGCCTTCTTAGACCGACAGATTGCTTCGCCATTAAGATGATCTAATTTACGTGTTGAGATGTGTTTTATTGACTTTTAGGTTGTTTTTAATATTCTATTTTAGGATATCGTATTTTGGGTTAGTTAGGGTTTTACCAACCGTAACATTCAACCCTAATTTCTAAAGTCTCTAACGTTATACCCTAAACCCTAAACCATAAACACAAAACATTAACCCTATAACCTACACCTAATCCATCACCATAAGCCCTAAATACTAACCATAAACTCTAACAATAAACCGTAACCAGAAACCCCAAATCCTAAACACTAAACCTTATAACCTAATCCAAAAATCTTAATCACTGAACCCTAACCATGTAAATGATAATAACGTGAAGATTTTGGCTTGTTTTAATAATCCAAACACTTGCAAACCGGTTTTAAGGTTTTTGAAGTTCCCCGAAGAATTTTTGCTACTTTCGCATACTTTCTCAGAATGGGAAACATAATATATGTTTTTTGAGTGTGTTGGGCCTTCTGGGACCGACAAATCGCTTCGCCATCTAAGATGATCTGTTTTACGTGTTGAGATGTGTTATATTGAATTTTAGGTTGTTTTTAATATTCTATTTTAGGATATCGTATTTTGGGTCAGTTAGGGTTTTACCAACCGTAACATTCAAACCTAATTTCTTAAATCTCTAACGTTATACCTTAAACCATACACACAAAACCTTAACCCTATAACCTACAACTAATCTATCACCTTAAGCCCTAAATACTGACAATAAACTCTAACAATAAACCGTAACCAGAAACCCCAAACCCTAAATTCTAAACCCTATAACCTAATCATATAACCTTAATCACTGAACCCTGACCATGGAAAGGATAATAACGTGAAGATTTTGGCTTGTTTCTATCATCCAAACACTTTGCAAACTGTTTTTAAGGTTTTTGAAGTTCTCCGAAGGATTTCTGCTAACTTTCGCATACTTTCTCAGAATGGGGCACGTAATATATGTTTTTTGTGTGCGTTGGGCCTTCTGGGACCGACAGATTGCTTCGCCATCTAAGATGATCTGTTTTACATGTTGAGATGTGTTTTATTGACTTTTAGGTTGTTTTTAATATTCTATTTTAGGATATCGTATTTTTGGTTAGTTAGGGTTTTACCAACCGTAACATTCAACCCTAATTTCTAAAGTCTCTAACGTAATACCCTAAACCATAAACACAAAACATTAACCCTATAACCTACACCTAATCCATCACCATAAGCCCTAAATACTAACCATAAACTCTAACAATAAACCGTAACCAGAAACCCGATACCCTAAATTCTAAACCCTATAACCTAATCAGAAAACCTAAATCGCTGAACCCTAACCATGGAAAGGAAAAAAATGTAAGATTTTGGCTTGTTTCTATCATCCAAACACTTTGGAAACCGTTTTTAAGGTTTTTGAAGTTCCCCGAAGGATTTCTGCTAACTTTCGCATACTTTCTCAGAATGGGGCACATAATATATGTTTTTTGAGTGTGTTGGGCCTTCTGGGACCGACAGATCGCTTCTCCATCTAAGATGATCTGTTTTACGTGTTAAGATGTGTTTTATTGACTTTTAGGTTGTTTTTAATATTCTATTTTAGGATAACGTATTTTGGGCCAGTTAGGGTTTTACTAACCGTGACATTCAACCCTAATTTCTAAAGTCTCTAACGTTATACCCTAAACCATAAACACAAAACCTTAACCCTATAACCTTCACCTAATCCATCACCATAAGTCCTAAATACTAACCATAAACTCGAACAATAAACCATAACCAGAAACCCCAAACCCTAAACACTAAACCTTATACCATAATCCAAAAACCTTAATCAGTGAACGCTAACTATGGAAATGATAATAACGTGAGGATTTTGGCTTGTTTCAATAATCCAAACACTTTGCAAACCGTTTTTAAGGTTTTTGAAGTTCCCCGAAGAATTTTTGCTACTTTCGCATACTTTCTCAGAATAGGGCACATAATATATGTTTTTTGAGTGTGTTGGGCCTTCTGGGACCGACAAATCGCTTCGCCATCTAAGATGATCTGTTTTACGTGTTGAGATGTGTTTTATTGAATTTTAGGTTGTTTTTAATATTCTATTTTAGGATATCGTATTTTGGGTCAGTTAGGGTTTTACCAACCGTATCATTCAAACCTAATTTCTTAAATCTCTAACGTTATACCTTAAACCATACACACAAAACCTTAACCCTATAACCTACAACTAATTCATCACCTTAAGCCCTAAATACAGACAATAAACTATAACAATAAACCGTAACCAGAAACCCCAAACCCTAAATTCTAAACCCTATAACCTAATCATATAACCTTATTCACTTAACCCTAACCATGGAAAGGATAATAACGTGAAGATTTTGGTTTGTTTCTATCACCCAAATACTTTGCAAACCGTTTTTAAGGTTTTTGAAGTTCCCCGAAGAATTTTTTGCTACTTTCGCATACTTTCTCAGAATGGGGCACATAATATATGTTTTTTGTGTGCGTTGGGCCTTCTTAGACCGACAGATTGCTTCGCCATTAAGATGATCTATTTTACGTGTTGATATGTGTTTTATTGACTTTTAGGTTGTTTTTAATATTCTATTTTAGGATATCGTATTTTTGGTTAGTTAGGGTTTTACCAACCGTAACATTCAACCCTAATTTCTAAAGTCTCTAACGTTATACCCTAAACCATAAACACAAAACCTTAACCCTATAACCTACACTTAATCCATCACCATAAGCCCTAAATACTTACCATAAACTCTAACAATAAACCGTGACCAGAAACCCCAAACCCTAAACACTAAACCTTATAACCTAATTCAAAAATCTTAATCACTGAACGCTAACCATGGAAATGATAATAACGTGAAGATTTTGGCTTGTTTCAATAATCCAAACACTTTGCAAACCGTTTTTAAGGTTTTTGAAGTTCCCCGAAGAATTTTTGCTACTTTCGCATACTTTCTCAGAATGGGCCACATAATATATGTTTTTTGAGTGCGTTGGGCCTTCTGGGACCGACAAATCGCTTCGCCATCTAAGATGATCTGTTTTACGTGTTGAGATGTGTTTTATTGAATTTTAGGTTGTCTTTAATATTCTATTTTAGGATATCGTATTTTGGGTCAGTTAGGGTTTTACCAACCGTAACATTCAAACCTAATTTCTTAAATCTCTAACGTTATACCTTAAACCATACACACAAAACCTTAACCCTATAACCTACAACTAATCCATCACCTTAAGCCCTAAATACTGACAATAAACTCTAACAATAAACCGTAACCAGAAACCCCAAACCCTAAACCTTATACCCTAATCCAAAATGCATAATCGGTGAACCTTGACTATGGAAATGATAATAACGTGAAGATTTTGGTTTGTTTCTATCACCCAAATACTTTGCAAACCGTTTTTAAGGTTTTTGAAGTTCCCCGAAGAATTTTTTGCTACTTTCGCATACTTTCTCAGAATGGGGCACATAAAATATGTTTTTTGAGTGCGTTGGGCTTTCTTAGACCGACAGATTGTTTCGCCATCTAAGATGATCTGTTTTACGTGTTGAGATGTGTTTTATTGACTTTTAGGTTGTTTTTAATATTCTATTTTAGAATATCGTATTTTGGGTTAGTTAGGGTTTTACCAACCGTAACATTCAACCCTAATTTCTAAAGTCTCTAACGTTATACCCTAAACCATAAACACAAAACCTTAACCCTATAACCTACACCTAATCCATCACCATAAGCCCTAAATACTAACCATAAACTCTAACAATAATCCGTAACCAGAAACCCCAAACCCTAAACACTAAACCTTATAACCTAATCCAAAAATCTTAATCACTGAACCCTAACCATGGAAATGATAATAACGTGAAGATTTTGGCTTGTTTCAATAATCCAAACACTTTGCAAACCGTTTTTAAGGTTTTTGAAGTTCCCCGAAGAATTTTTGCTACTTTCGCATACTTTCTCAGAGTGGGGCACATAATATATGTTTTTTGAGTGCGTTGGGCCTTCTGGGAACGAAATATAGCTTCGCCATCTAAGATGATCTGTTTTATGTGTTGAGATGTGTTTTATTGAATTTTAGGTTGTTTTTAATATTCTATTTTAGGATATCGTATTTTGGGTAAGTTAGGGTTTTACCAACCGTAACATTCAAACCTAATTTCTTAAATCTCTAACGTTATACCTTAAACCATACACACAAAACCTTAACCCTATAAATTACAACTAATCCATCACCTTAAGCCCTAAATACTGACCATAAACTCTAACAATAAACCGTAACCAGAAACCCCAAACCCTAAACACTAAACCATATAACCTAATCCAAAAATCTTAATCACTGAACCCTAACCATGGAAATGATAATAACGTGAATATTTTGGCTTGTTTCAATAATCCAAACACTTTGGAAACCGTTTTTAAGGTTTTTGAAGTTCCCCGAAGAATTTTTGCTACTTTCGCATACTTTCTCAGAATGGGGCACATAATATATGTTTTTTT
Organism: Nemophila menziesii; assembly: GCA_029959085.1. NCBI lineage: Eukaryota > Viridiplantae > Streptophyta > Magnoliopsida > Boraginales > Hydrophyllaceae > Nemophila > Nemophila menziesii. Next base: position 11,938,463 of record JARWIR010000014.1, on the reverse strand, counting down.
AGTGCGTTGGGCCTTCTGGGACCGACAGATCGCTTCGCCATCTAAGATGATCTGTTTTACATGTTGAGATGTGTTTTATTGACTTTTAGGTTGTTTTTAATATTCTATTTTAGGATAACGTATTTTTGGTCAGTTAGGGTTTTACTAACCGTAACATTTAACCCTAATTTCTAAAGTCTCTAACGTTATACCCTAAACCATAAACACAAAACCTTAACCCCATAAACTACACCTAATCCATCTCCATAAGCCCTAAATACTAATCATAAACTCAAACAATAAACCGTAACCAGAAACCCCAAACCCTAAATTCTAAACCCTATAGCCTAATCATATAACCTTAATCACTGAACCCTGACCATGGAAAGGATAATAACGTGAAGATTTTGGCTTGTTTCTATCATCCAAACACTTTGCAAACTGTTTTTAAGGTTTTTGAAGTTCCCCGAAGGATTTCTGCTAACTTTCGCGTACTTTCTCAGAATGGGGCACATAATATATGTTTTTTGAGTGCGTTGGGCCTTCTTAGACCGACAGATTGCTTCGCCATCTAAGATGATCTGTTTTACGTGTTGAGATTTGTTTTATTGACTTTTAGGTTGTTTTTAATATTCAATTTTAGGATATCGTATTTTGGGTCAGTTAGGGTTTTACCAACCGTAACATTCAACCCAAATTTCTAAAGTCTCTAACGTTATACCCTAAACCATAAACACCAAAACTTAACCCTATAACCTACACCTAATCCATCACCATAAGCCCTAAATACTAACCATAAACTCTAACAATAAACCGTAACCAGAAACCCGATACCCTTAATTCTAAACCCTATAACCTAATCAGAAAACCTAAATCACTGAACCCTAACCATGGAAAGGAAAAAAACGTAAGATTTAGGCTTGTTTCTATCATCCAAACACTTTGCAAACCGTTTTTAAGGTTTTTGAAGTTCCCCGAAGGATTTCTGCTAACTTTCGCATACTTTCTCAGAATGGGGCACATAATATATGTTTTTTGAGTGCGTTGGGCCTTCTGGGACCGACAGATCGCTTCGCCATCTAAGATGATCTGTTTTTCGTGTTAAGATGTGTTTTATTGACTTTTAGGTTGTTTTTAATATTCTACTTTAGGATAACGTATTTTGGGCCAGTTAGGGTTTTACTAACCGTAACATTCAACCCTAATTTCTAAAGTCTCTAACGTTATACCCTAAACCATAAACACAAAACCTTAACCCTATAACCTACACCTAATCCATCACCATAAGCTCTAAATACTAACCATAAACTCTAACAATAATCCGTAACCAGAAACCCCAAACCCTAAACACTAAACCTTATAACCTAATCCAAAAATCTTAATCACTGAACCCTAACCATGGAAATGATAATAACGTGAAGATTTTGGCTTGTTTCAATAATCCAAACACTTTGCAAACCGTTTTTAAGGTTTTTGAAGTTCCCCGAAGAATTTTTGCTACTTTCGCATACTTTCTCAGAATGGGGCACATAATATATGTTTTTTTAGTGCGTTGGGCCTTCTGGGACCGACAGATCGCTTCGCCATCCAAGATGATCTGTTTTACATGTTGAGATGTGTTTTATTGACTTTTAGGTTGTTTTTAATATTCTATTTTAGGATAACGTATTTTGGGTCAGTTAGGGTTTTACTAACCGTAACATTTAACCCTAATTTCTAAAGTCTCTAACGTTATACCCTAAACCATAAACACAAAACCTTAACCCCATAAACTACACCTAATCCATCTCCATAAGCCCTAAATACAAATCATAAACTCAAACAATAAACCGTAACCAGAAACCCCAAACCCTAAATTCTAAACTCTATAGCCTAATCATATAACCTTAATCACTGAACCCTGACCATGGAAAGGATAATAACGTGAAGATTTTGGCTTGTTTCTATCATCCAAACACTTTGCAAACTGTTTTTAAGGTTTTTGAAGTTCCCCGAAGGATTTCTGCTAACTTTCGCGTACTTTCTCAGAATGGGGCACATAATATATGTTTTTTGAGTGCGTTGGGCCTTCTTAGACCGACAGATTGCTTCGCCATCTAAGATGATCTGTTTTACGTGTTGAGATTTGTTTTATTGACTTTTAGGTTGTTTTTAATATTCAATTTTAGGATATCGTATTTTGGGTCAGTTAGGGTTTTACCAACCGTAACATTCAACCCAAATTTCTAAAGTCTCTAACGTTATACCCTAAACCATAAACACCAAAACTTAACCCTATAACCTACACCTAATCCATCACCATAAGCCCTAAATACTAACCATAAACTCTAACAATAAACCGTAACCAGAAACCCGATACCCTTAATTCTAAACCCTATAACCTAATCAGAAAACCTAAATCACTGAACCCTAACCATGGAAAGGAAAAAAACGTAAGATTTTGGCTTGTTTCTATCATCCAAACACTTTGCAAACCGTTTTTAAGGTTTTTGAAGTTCCCCGAAGGATTTCTGCTAACTTTCGCATACTTTCTCAGAATGGGGCACATAATATATGTTTTTTGAGTGTGTTGGGCCTTCTGGGACCGACAGATCGCTTCGCCATCTAAGATGATCTGTTTTTCGTGTTAAGATGTGTTTTATTGACTTTTAGGTTGTTTTTAATATTCTACTTTAGGATAACGTATTTTGGGCCAGTTAGGGTTTTACTAACCGTAACATTCAACCCTAATTTCTAAAGTCTCTAACGTTATACCCTAAACCATAAACACAAAACCTTAACCCTATAACCTACACCTAATCCATCACCATAAGCCCTAAATACTAACCATAAACTCTAACAATAATCCGTAACCAGAAACCCCAAACCCTAAACACTAAACCTTATAACCTAATCCAAAAATCTTAATCACTGAACCCTAACCATGGAAATGATAATAACGTGAAGATTTTGGCTTGTTTCAATAATCCAAACACTTTGCAAACCGTTTTTAAGGTTTTTGAAGTTCCCCGAAGAATTTTTGCTACTTTCGCATACTTTCTCAGAGTGGGGCACATAATATATGTTTTTTGAGTGCGTTGGGCCTTCTGGGAACGAAATATAGCTTCGCCATCTAAGATGATCTGTTTTATGTGTTGAGATGTGTTTTATTGAATTTTAGGTTGTTTTTAATATTCTATTTTAGGATATCGTATTTTGGGTAAGTTAGGGTTTTACAGACCGTAACATTCAAACCTAATTTCTTAAATCTCTAACGTTATACCTTAAACCATACACACAAAACCTTAACCCTATAACTTACAACTAATCCATCACCTTAAGCCCTAAATACTGACCATAAACTCTAACAATAAACCGTAACCAGAAACCCCAAACCCTAAACACTAAACCATATAACCTAATCCAAAAATCTTAATCACTGAACCCTAACCATGGAAATGATAATAACGTGAAGATTTTGGCTTGTTTCAATAATCCAAACACTTTGCAAACCGTTTTTAAGGTTTTTGAAGTTCCCCGAAGAATTTTTGCTACTTTCGCATACTTTCTCAGAATGGGGCACATAATATATGTTTTTTTAGTGCGTTGGGCCTTCTGGGACCGACAGATCGCTTCGCCATCTAAGATGATCTGTTTTACATGTTGAGATGTGTTTTATTGACTTTTAGGTTGTTTTTAATATTCTATTTTAGGATAACGTATTTTGGGTCAGTTAGGGTTTTACTAACCGTAACATTTAACCCTAATTTCTAAAGTCTCTAACGTTATACCCTAAACCATAAACACAAAACCTTAACCCCATAAACTACACCTAATCCATCTCCATAAGCCCTAAATACTAATCATAAACTCGAACAATAAACCGTAACCAGAAACCCCAAACCCTAAATTCTAAACCCTATAGCCTAATCATATAACCTTAATCACTGAACCCTGACCATGGAAAGGATAATAACGTGAAGATTTTGGCTTGTTTCTATCATCCAAACACTTTGCAAACTGTTTTTAAGGTTTTTGAAGTTCCCCGAAGGATTTCTGCTAACTTTCGCGTACTTTCTCAGAATGGGGCACATAATATATGTTTTTTGAGTGCGTTGGGCCTTCTTAGACCGACAGATTGCTTCGCCATCTAAGATGATCTGTTTTACGTGTTGAGATTTGTTTTATTGACTTTTAGGTTGTTTTTAATATTCTACTTTAGGATAACGTATTTTGGGCCAGTTAGGGTTTTACTAACCGTAACATTCAACCCTAATTTCTAAAGTCTCTAACGTTATACCCTAAACCATAAACACAAAACCTTAACCCTATAACCTACACCTAATCCATCACCATAAGCCCTAAATACTAACCATAAACTCTAACAATAATCCGTAACCAGAAACCCCAAACCCTAAACACTAAACCTTATAACCTAATCCAAAAATCTTAATCACTGAACCCTAACCATGGAAATGATAATAACGTGAAGATTTTGGCTTGTTTCAATAATCCAAACACTTTGCAAACCGTTTTTAAGGTTTTTGAAGTTCCCCGAAGAATTTTTGCTACTTTCGCATACTTTCTCAGAGTGGGGCACATAATATATGTTTTTTGAGTGCGTTGGGCCTTCTGGGAACGAAATATAGCTTCGCCATCTAAGATGATCTGTTTTATGTGTTGAGATGTGTTTTATTGAATTTTAGGTTGTTTTTAATATTCTATTTTAGGATATCGTATTTTGGGTAAGTTAGGGTTTTACCAACCGTAACATTCAAACCTAATTTCTTAAATCTCTAACGTTATACCTTAAACCATACACACAAAACCTTAACCCTATAACTTACAACTAATCCATCACCTTAAGCCCTAAATACTGACCATAAACTCTAACAATAAACCGTAACCAGAAACCCCAAACCCTAAACACTAAACCATATAACCTAATCCAAAAATCTTAATCACTGAACCCTAACCATGGAAATGATAATAACGTGAAGATTTTGGCTTGTTTCAATAATCCAAACACTTTGCAAACCGTTTTTAAGGTTTTTGAAGTTCCCCGAAGAATTTTTGCTACTTTCGCATACTTTCTCAGAATGGGGCACATAATATATGTTTTTTTAGTGCGTTGGGCCTTCTGGGACCGACAGATCGCTTCGCCATCTAAGATGATCTGTTTTACATGTTGAGATGTGTTTTATTGACTTTTAGGTTGTTTTTAATATTCTATTTTAGGATAACGTATTTTGGGTCAGTTAGGGTTTTACTAACCGTAACATTTAACCCTAATTTCTAAAGTCTCTAACGTTATACCCTAAACCATAAACACAAAACCTTAACCCCATAAACTACACCTAATCCATCTCCATAAGCCCTAAATACTAATCATAAACTCGAACAATAAACCGTAACCAGAAACCCCAAACCCTAAATTCTAAACCCTATAGCCTAATCATATAACCTTAATCACTGAACCCTGACCATGGAAAGGATAATAACGTGAAGATTTTGGCTTGTTTCTATCATCCAAACACTTTGCAAACTGTTTTTAAGGTTTTTGAAGTTCCCCGAAGGATTTCTGCTAACTTTCGCGTACTTTCTCAGAATGGGGCACATAATATATGTTTTTTGAGTGCGTTGGGCCTTCTTAGACCGACAGATTGCTTCGCCATCTAAGATGATCTGTTTTACGTGTTGAGATTTGTTTTATTGACTTTTAGGTTGTTTTTAATATTCTACTTTAGGATAACGTATTTTGGGCCAGTTAGGGTTTTACTAACCGTAACATTCAACCCTAATTTCTAAAGTCTCTAACGTTATACCCTAAACCATAAACACAAAACCTTAACCCTATAACCTACACCTAATCCATCACCATAAGCCCTAAATACTAACCATAAACTCTAACAATAATCCGTAACCAGAAACCCCAAACCCTAAACACTAAACCTTATAACCTAATCCAAAAATCTTAATCACTGAACCCTAACCATGGAAATGATAATAACGTGAAGATTTTGGCTTGTTTCAATAATCCAAACACTTTGCAAACCGTTTTTAAGGTTTTTGAAGTTCCCCGAAGAATTTTTGCTACTTTCGCATACTTTCTCAGAGTGGGGCACATAATATATGTTTTTTGAGTGCGTTGGGCCTTCTGGGAACGAAATATAGCTTCGCCATCTAAGATGATCTGTTTTATGTGTTGAGATGTGTTTTATTGAATTTTAGGTTGTTTTTAATATTCTATTTTAGGATATCGTATTTTGGGTAAGTTAGGGTTTTACCAACCGTAACATTCAAACCTAATTTCTTAAATCTCTAACGTTATACCTTAAACCATACACACAAAACCTTAACCCTATAACTTACAACTAATCCATCACCTTAAGCCCTAAATACTGACCATAAACTCTAACAATAAACCGTAACCAGAAACCCCAAACCCTAAACACTAAACCATATAACCTAATCCAAAAATCTTAATCACTGAACCCTAACCATGGAAATGATAATAACGTGAAGATTTTGGCTTGTTTCAATAATCCAAACACTTTGCAAACCGTTTTTAAGGTTTTTGAAGTTCCCCGAAGAATTTTTGCTACTTTCGCATACTTTCTCAGAATGGGGCACATAATATATGTTTTTTTAGTGCGTTGGGCCTTCTGGGACCGACAGATCGCTTCGCCATCTAAGATGATCTGTTTTACATGTTGAGATGTGTTTTATTGACTTTTAGGTTGTTTTTAATATTCTATTTTAGGATAACGTATTTTGGGTCAGTTAGGGTTTTACTAACCGTAACATTTAACCCTAATTTCTAAAGTCTCTAACGTTATACCCTAAACCATAAACACAAAACCTTAACCCCATAAACTACACCTAATCCATCTCCATAAGCCCTAAATACTAATCATAAACTCGAACAATAAACCGTAACCAGAAACCCCAAACCCTAAATTCTAAACCCTATAGCCTAATCATATAACCTTAATCACTGAACCCTGACCATGGAAAGGATAATAACGTGAAGATTTTGGCTTGTTTCTATCATCCAAACACTTTGCAAACTGTTTTTAAGGTTTTTGAAGTTCCCCGAAGGATTTCTGCTAACTTTCGCGTACTTTCTCAGAATGGGGCACATAATATATGTTTTTTGAGTGCGTTGGGCCTTCTTAGACCGACAGATTGCTTCGCCATCTAAGATGATCTGTTTTACGTGTTGAGATTTGTTTTATTGACTTTTAGGTTGTTTTTAATATTCTACTTTAGGATAACGTATTTTGGGCCAGTTAGGGTTTTACTAACCGTAACATTCAACCCTAATTTCTAAAGTCTCTAACGTTATACCCTAAACCATAAACACAAAACCTTAACCCTATAACCTACACCTAATCCATCACCATAAGCCCTAAATACTAACCATAAACTCTAACAATAATCCGTAACCAGAAACCCCAAACCCTAAACACTAAACCTTATAACCTAATCCAAAAATCTTAATCACTGAACCCTAACCATGGAAATGATAATAACGTGAAGATTTTGGCTTGTTTCAATAATCCAAACACTTTGCAAACCGTTTTTAAGGTTTTTGAAGTTCCCCGAAGAATTTTTGCTACTTTCGCATACTTTCTCAGAGTGGGGCACATAATATATGTTTTTTGAGTGCGTTGGGCCTTCTGGGAACGAAATATAGCTTCGCCATCTAAGATGATCTGTTTTATGTGTTGAGACGTGTTTTATTGAATTTTAGGTTGTTTTTAATATTCTATTTTAGGATATCGTATTTTGGGTAAGTTAGGGTTTTACTAACCGTAACATTCAAACCTAATTTCTTAAATCTCTAACGTTATACCTTAAACCATACACACAAAACCTTAACCCTATAACTTACAACTAATCCATCACCTTAAGCCCTAAATACTGACCATAAACTCTAACAATAAACCGTAACCAGAAACCCCAAACCCTAAACACTAAACCATATAACCTAATCCAAAAATCTTAATCACTGAACCCTAACCATGGAAATGATAATAACGTGAAGATTTTGGCTTGTTTCAATAATCCAAACACTTTGCAAACCGTTTTTAAGGTTTTTGAAGTTCCCCGAAGAATTTTTGCTACTTTCGCATACTTTCTCAGAATGGGGCACATAATATATGTTTTTTTTAGTGCGTTGGGCCTTCTGGGACCGACAGATCGCTTCGCCATCTAAGATGATCTGTTTTACATGTTGAGATGTGTTTTATTGACTTTTAGGTTGTTTTTAATATTCTATTTTAGGATAACGTATTTTGGGTCAGTTAGGGTTTTACTAACCGTAACATTTAACCCTAATTTCTAAAGTCTCTAACGTTATACCCTAAACCATAAACACAAAACCTTAACCCCATAAACTACACCTAATCCATCTCCATAAGCCCTAAATACTAATCATAAACTCGAACAATAAACCGTAACCAGAAACCCCAAACCCTAAATTCTAAACCCTATAGCCTAATCATATAACCTTAATCACTGAACCCTGACCATGGAAAGGATAATAACGTGAAGATTTTGGCTTGTTTCTATCATCCAAACACTTTGCAAACTGTTTTTAAGGTTTTTGAAGTTCCCCGAAGGATTTCTGCTAACTTTCGCGTACTTTCTCAGAATGGGGCACATAATATATGTTTTTTGAGTGCGTTGGGCCTTCTTAGACCGACAGATTGCTTCGCCATCTAAGATGATCTGTTTTACGTGTTGAGATTTGTTTTATTGACTTTTAGGTTGTTTTTAATATTCAATTTTAGGATATCGTATTTTGGGTCAGTTAGGGTTTTACCAACCGTAACATTCAACCCAAATTTCTAAAGTCTCTAACGTTATACCCTAAACCATAAACACCAAAACTTAACCCTATAACCTACACCTAATCCATCACCATAAGCCCTAAATACTAACCATAAACTCTAACAATAAACCGTAACCAGAAACCCGATACCCTTAATTCTAAACCCTATAACCTAATCAGAAAACCTAAATCACTGAACCCTAACCATGGAAAGGAAAAAAACGTAAGATTTTGGCTTGTTTCTATCATCCAAACACTTTGCAAACCGTTTTAAAGGTTTTTGAAGTTCCCCGAAGGATTTCTGCTAACTTTCGCATACATTCTCAGAATGGGGCACATAATATATGTTTTTTGAGTGCGTTGGGCCTTCTGGGACCGACAGATCGCTTCGCCATCTAAGATGATCTGTTTTTCGTGTTAAGATGTGTTTTATTGACTTTTAGGTTGTTTTTAATATTCTACTTTAGGATAACGTATTTTGGGCCAGTTAGGGTTTTAATAACCGTAACATTCAACCCTAATTTCTAAAGTCTCTAACGTTATACCCTAAACCATAAACACAAAACCTTAACCCTATAACCTTCACCTAATCCATCACCATAAGTCCTAAATAATAACCATAAACTCTAACAATAAACCGTAACCAGAAACCCCAAACCCTAAACACTAAACCTTATACCATAATCCAAAAACCTTAATCAGTGAACCCTAACTATGGAAATGATAATAACGTGAGGATTTTGGCTTGTTTCAATAATCCAAACACTTTGCAAACCGTTTTTAAGGTTTTTGAAGTTCCCCGAAGAATTTTTGCTACTTTTGCATACTTTCTCAGAATGGGGCACATAATATATGTTTTTTGAGTGTTCTGGGCCTTCTGGGACCGACAGATAGCTTCGCCATCTAAGATGATCTGTTTTACGTGCTGAGATGTGTTTTGTTGACTATTAGGTTGTTTTTAATATTCTATTTTTGGATATCGTATTTTGGGTCAGTTAGGGTTTTACAAACCGTAACATTCAAACCTAATTTCTTAAATCTCTAACGTTATACCTTAAACCATACACACAAAACCTTAACCCTATAACCTACAATTAATCCATCACCTTAAGCCCTAAATACTGACCATAAACTCTAACAATAAACCGTAACCAGAAACCCCAAACCCTAAACCTTATACCCTAATCCAAAATGCATAATCAGTGAACCCTGACTATGGAAATGATAATAACGTGAAGATTTTGGCTTGTTTCTATCACCGAAATACTTTGCAAACCGTTTTTAAGGTTTTTGAAGTTCCCCGAAGAATTTTTTGCTACTTTCACATACTTTCTCAGAATGGGGCACATAATATATGTTTTTTGAGTGCGTTGGGCCTTCTGGGACCGACAGATAGCTTCGCCGTCTAAGATGTTCTGTTTTACATGTTGAGCTGTGTTTTATTGACTTTTAGGTTGATTTTAATATTCTATTTTAGGATATCGTATTTTGGGTCAGTTAGGGTTTTACCAACCGTAACATTCAACCCTAATTTCTAAAGTCTCTAACGTTATACCCAAAACCATAAACACAAAACCTTAACCCTATAAACTACACCTAATCCATCTCCATAAGCCCTAAATACTAACCATAAACTCTAACAATAAACCGTAACCAGAAACCCGAAACCCTAAATTCTAAACCCTATAACCTAATCATATAACCTTAATCACTGAACCCTAACAATGGAAAGGATAATAACATGAAGATTTAGCTTGTTTCTATCATCCAAACACTTTGCAAACTGTTTTTAAGGTTTTTGAAGTTCCCCGAAAGATTTCTGCTAACTTTTGCATACTTTCTCAGAATGGGGCACATAATATATGTTTTTTGAGTGCGTTGGGCCTTCTTAGACCGGCAGATTGCTTCGCCATTAAGATGATCTGTGTTACGTGTTGAGATGTGTTTTATTGACTTTTAGGTTGTTTTTAATATTCTATTTTAGGATATCGTATTTTGGGTTAGTTAGGGTTTTACCAACCGTAACATTCAACCCTAATTTCTAAAGTCTCTAACGTTATACCCTAAACCATAAACACAAAACCTTAACCCTATAACCTACACCTAATCCATCACCATAAGCCCTAAATACTAACCTTAAACTCTAACAATAAACCGTAACCAGAAACCCCAAACCCTAAACACTAAACCTTATAACCTAATCCAAAAATCTTAATCACTGAACCCTAACCATGGAAATGATAATAACGTGAAGATTTTGGCTTGTTTCAATAATCCAAACACTTTGCAAACCGTTTTTAAGGTTTTTGAAGTTCCCCGAAGAATTTTTGCTACTTTCGCATACTTTCTCAGAATGGGGCACATAATATATGTTTTTTGAGTGCGTTGGGCCTTCTGGGACCGACAGATCGCTTCGCCATCTAAGATGATCTGTTTTACGTGTTGAGATGTGTTTTATTGAATTTTAGGTTGTTTTTAATATTCTATTTTAGGATATCGTATGTTGGGTCAGTTAGGGTTTTACCAACCGTAACATTCAAACCTAATTTCTTAAATCTCTAACGTTATACCTTAAACCATACACACAAAATCTTAACCCTATAACCTACAACTAATCCATCACCTTAAGCCCTAAATACTGACAATAAACTCTAACAATAAACCGTAACCAGAAACCCCAAACCCTAAACCTTATACCCTAATCCAAAATGCATAATCAGTGAACCCTGACTATGGAAATGATAATAACGTGAAGATTTTGGCTTGTTTCTATCACCGAAATACTTTGCAAACCGTTTTTAAGGTTTTTGAAGTTCCCCAAAGAATTTTTTGCTACTTTCACATACTTTCTCAGAATGGGGCACATAATATATGTTTTTTGAGTGCGTTGGGCCTTCTGGGACCGAAAGATAGCTTCGCCATCTAAGATGATCTGTTTTACATGTTGAGCTGTGTTTTATTGACTTTTAGGTTGATTTTAATATTCTATTTTAGGATATCGTATTTTGGGTCAGTTAGGGTTTTACCAACCGCAACATTCAACCCTAATTTCTAAAGTCTCTAACGTTATACCCAAAACCATAAACACAAAACTTTAACCCTATAAACTACACCTAATCCATCTCCATAAGCCCTAAATACTAACCATAAACTCTAACAATAAACCGTAACCAGAAACCCGAAACCCTAAATTCGAAACCCTATAACATAATCATATAACCTTAATCACTGAACCCTAACCATGGAAAGGATAATAACATGAAGATTTAGCTTGTTTCTATCATCCAAACACTTTGCAAACTGTTTTTAAGGTTTTTGAAGTTCCCCGAAAGATTTCTGCTAACTTTTGCATACTTTCTCAGAATGGGGCACATAATATATGTTTTTTGAGTGCGTTGGGCCTTCTTAGACCGGCAGATTGCTTCTCCATTAAGATGATCCGTGTTACGTGTTGAGATGTGTTTTATTGACTTTTAGGTTGTTTTTAATATTCTATTTTAGGATATCGTATTTTGGGTTAGTTAGGGTTTTACCAACCGTAACATTCAACCCTAATTTCTAAAGTCTCTAACGTTATACCCTAAACCATAAACACAAAACCTTAACCCTATAACCTACACCTAATCCATCACCATAAGCCCTAAATACTAACCATAAACTCTAACAATAAACCGTAACCAGAAACCCCAAACCCTAAACACTTAACCTTATAACCTAATCCAAAAATCTTAATCACTGAACCCTAACCATGGAAATGATAATAACGTGAAGATTTTGGCTTGATTCAATAATCCAAACACTTTGCAAACCGTTTTTAAGGTTTTTGAAGTTCCCCGAAGAATTTTTGCTACTTTCGCATACTTTCTCAGAATGGGGAACATAATATTTGTTTTTTGAGTGCGTTGGGCTTCTGGGACCGACAGATCGCTTCGCCATCTAAGATGATCTGTTTTACGTGTTGATATGTGTTTTATTGAATTTTAGGTTGTTTTTAATATTCTATTTTAGGATTTCGTATTTTGGGTCAGTTAGGGTTTTACCAACCGTAACATTCAAACCTAATTTCTTAAATCTCTAACGTTATACCTTAAACCATACACACAAAACCTTAACCCTATAACCTACAACTAATCCATCACCTTAAGCCCTAAATACTGACAATAAACTCTAACAATAAACCGTAACCAGAAACCCCAAACCCTAAACCTTATACCCTAATCCAAAATGCATAATCGGTGAACCCTGACTATGGAAATGATAATAACGTGAAAACTTTGGTTTGTTTCTATCACCCAAATACTTTGCAAACCGTTTTTAAGGTTTTTGAAGTTCCCCAAAGAATTTTTTGCTACTTTCACATACTTTCTCAGAATGGGGCACATAATATATGTTTTTTGAGTGCGTTGGGACTTCTGGGACCGAAAGATAGCTTCGCCATCTAATATGATCTGTTTTACATGTTGAGCTGTGTTTTATCGACTTTTAGGTTTATTTTAATATTCTATTTTTGGATATCGTATTTTGGGTCAGTTAGGGTTTTACCAACCGTAACATTCAACCGTAATTTCTAAAGTCTCTAACGTTATACCATAACGATAAACACAAAACCTTAACCCTATAAACTACACCTAATCCATCTCCATAAGCCCTAAATAATAACATAAACTGTAACAATAAACCGTAACCAGAAACCCCAAACCCTAAATTCTAAACCCTATAACCTAATAATATAACCTTAATCACTTAACCCTAACCATGGAAAGGATAATAACATGAAGATTTTGGCTTGTCTCTATCATCCATACACTTTGCAAACTGTTTTAAGGTTTTTGAAGTTCCCCGAAGGATTTCTGCTAACTTTCGCATACTTTCTCAGAATGGGGCACATAATATATGGTTTTTTGAGTGCGTTGGGCCTTCTTAGACCGACAGATTGCTTCGCCATCTAAGATGATTTGTTTTACGTGTTGAGATGTGTTTTATTGACTTTTAGGTTGTTTTTAATATTCCATTTTAGGATATCGTATTTTGGGTTAGTTAGGGTTTTACCAACCGTAACATTCAAACCTAATTTCTAAAGTCTCTAACGTTATACCCTAAACCATAAACACAATACCTTAACCCTATAACCTACACATAATCCATCACCACAAGCCCTAAATACTAACCATAAACTCTAACAATAAACCGTAACCAGAAACCTCAAAACCTAAACACTAAACCCTATAACCTAATCCAAAAATCTTAATCACTGAACCCTAACCATGGAAATGATAATAACGTGAAGATTTTGGCTTGTTTCAATAATCCAAACACTTTGCAAACCATTTTTAAGGTTTTTGAAGTTCCCCGAAGAATTTTTGCTACTTTCGCATACTTTCTTAGAATGGGGCACATAATATATGTTTTTTTAGTGCGTTGGGCCTTCTGGGACCGACAGATCGCTTCGCCATCTAAGATGATCTGTTTTACATGTTGAGATGTGTTTTATTGACTTTTAGGTTGTTTTTAATATTCTATTTTAGGATAACGTATTTTGGGTCAGTTAGGGTTTTACTAACCGTAACATTCAACCCTAATTTCTAAAGTCTCTAACGTTATACCCTAAACCATAACCACAAAACCTTAACCCTATAAACTACACCTAATCCATCTCCATAAGCCCTAAATACTAACCATAAACTCAAACAATAAACCGTAACCAGAAACCCCAAACCCTAAATTCTAAACCCTATAACCTAATCATATAACCTTAATCACTGAACCCTGACCATGGAAAGGATAATAACGTGAAGATTTTGGCTTGTTTCTATCATCCAAACACTTTGCAAACTGTTTTTAAGGTTTTTGAAGTTCCCCGAAGGATTTCTGCTAACTTTCGCATACTTTCTCAGAATGGGGCACATGATATATATGTTTTTTGAGTGCGTTGGGCCTTCTTAGACCGACAGATTGCTTCGCCATCTAAGATGATCTGTTTTACGTGTTGAGATGTGTTTTATTGACTTTTAGGTTGTTTTTAATATTCTATTTTAGGATATCGTATTTTGGGTTAGTTAGGGTTTTACCTACCGTAACATTCAACCCTAATTTCTAAAGTCTCTAACGTAATACCCTAAACCATAAACACAAAACCTTAACCCTATAACCTACACCTAATCCATCACCATAAGCCCTAAATACTAACCATAAACTCTAACAATAAACCGTAACCAGAAACCCGATACCCTAAATTCTAAACCCTATAACCTAATCAGATAACCTAAATCACTGAACCCTAACCATGGAAAGGAAAAAAACGTAAGATTTTGGCTTGTTTCTATCATCCAAACACTTTGCAAACCATTTTTAAGGTTTTTGAAGTTCCCCGAAGGATTTCTGCTAACTTTCGCATACTTTCTCAGAATGGGGCACATAATATATGTTTTTTGAGTGCGTTGGGCCTTCTGGGACCGACAGATTGCTTCGCCATCTAAGATGATCTGTTTTACGTGTTGAGATGTGTTTTATCGAATTTTAGGTTGTTTTTAATATTCTATTTTAGGATATCGTATTTTGGGTCAGTTAGGGTTTTACCAACCGTAACATTCAAACCTAATTTCTTAAATCTCTAACGTTATATCTTAAACCATACACACAAAACCTTAACCCTATAACCTACAACTAATCCATCACCTTAAGCCCTAAATACTGACAATAAACTCTAACAATAAACCGTAACCAGAAACCCAAACCCTAAACCTTATAACCTAATCCAAAATGCATAATCAGTGAACCCTGACTATGGAAATGATAATAACGTGAAGATTTTGGTTTGTTTCTATCACCCAAATACTTTGCAAACCGTTTTTAAGGTTTTTGAAGTTCCCCGAAGAATTTTTAGCTACTTTCACATACTTTCTCAGAATGGGGAACATAATATATGTTTTTTGAGTGCGTTGGGCCTTCTGGGACCGAAAGATAGCTTCGCCATCTAAGATGATCTGTTTTACATGTTGAGCTGTGTTTTATTGACTTTTAGGTTGATTTTAATATTCTATTTTAGGAAATCGTATTTTGGGTCAGTTAGGGTTTTACCAACCGTAACATTCAACCCTAATTTCTAAAGTCTCTAACGTTATACCCAAAACCATAAACACAAAACCTTAACCCTATAAACTACACCTAATCCATCCCCATAAGCCCTAAATACTAACCATAAACTCTAACAATAAACCGTAACCAGAAACCCGAAACCCTAAATTCTAAACCCTATAACCTAATCATATAACCTTAATCACTGAACCCTAACCATGGAAAGGATAATAACGTGAAGATTTTGGCTTGTTTCTATCATCCAAACACTTTGCAAACTGTTTTTAAGGTTTTTGAAGTTCCCCGAAGGATTTCTGCTAACTTTCGCATACTTTCTCAGAATGGGGCACATAATATATGTTTTTTGAGTGCGTTGGGCCTTCTTAGACCGAAATATTGCTTCGCCATTAAGATGATCTGTTTTACGTGTTGAGATGTGTTTTATTGACTTTTAGGTTGTTTTTAATATTCTATTTTAGGATATCGTATTTTGGGTTAGTTAGGGTTTTACAAACCGTAACATTCAACCCTAATTTCTAAAGTCTCTAACGTTATACCCTAAACCATAAACACAAAACCTTAACCCTATAACCTACACCTAATCCATCACCATAAGCCCTAAATACTAACCATAAACTCTAACAATAAACCGTAACCAGAAACCCCAAACCCTAAACACTAAACCTTATAACCTAATCCAAAAATATTAATCACTGAACCCTAACCATGGAAATGATAATAACGTGAAGATTTTGGCTTGATTCAATAATCCAAACACTTTGCAAACCGTTTTTAAGGTTTTTGAAGTTCCCCGAAGAATTTTTGCTACTTTCGCATACTTTCTCAGAATGGGGCACATAATATATGTTTTTTGAGTGCGTTGGGACTTCTGGGACCGACAAATCGCTTCGCCATCTAAGATGATCTGTTTTACGTGTTGAGATGTGTTTTATTGAATTTTAGGTTGTTTTTAATATTCTATTTTAGGATATCGTATTTTGGGTCAGTTAGGGTTTTACCAAACGTAACATTCAAACCTAATTTCTTAAATCTCTAACGTTATACCTTAAACCATACACACAAAACCTTAACCCTATAACCTACAACTAATCCATCACCTTAAGCCCTAAATACTGACAATAAACTCTAACAATAAACCGTAACCAGAAACCCCAAACCCTAAACCTTATACCCTAATCCAAAATGCATAATCGGTGAACCCTGACTATGGAAATGATAATAACGTGAAGATTTTGGTTTGTTTCTATCACCCAAATACTTTGCAAACCGTTTTTAAGGTTTTTGAAGTTCCCCGAAGAATTTTTTGCTACTTTCACATACTTTCTCTGAATGGGGCACATAATATATGTTTTTTGAGTGCGTTGGGCCTTCTGGGACCGAAAGATAGCTTCGCCATCTAATATGATCTGTTTTACATGTTGAGCTGTGTTTTATCGACTTTTAGGTTGATTTTAATATTCTATTTTTGGATATCGTATTTTGGGTCAGTTAGGGTTTTACCAACCGTAACATTCAACCCTAATTTCTAAAGTCTCTAACGTTATACCCTAAACCATAAACACAAAACCTTAACCCTATAAACTACACCTAATCCATCTCCATAAGCCCTAAATAATAACCATAAACTGTAACAATAAACCGTAACCAGAAACCCCAAACCCTATATTCTAAACCCTATAACCTAATAATATAACCTTAATCACTTAACCCTAACCATGGAAAGGATAATAACATGAAGATTTTGGCTTGTCTCTATCATCCATACACTTTGCAAACTGTTTTAAGGTTTTTGAAGTTCCCCGAAGGATTTCTGCTAACTTTCGCAGAATGGGGCACATAATATATGTTTTTTTGAGTGCGTTGGGCCTTCTTAGACCGACAGATTGCTTCGCCATCTAAGATGATTTGTTTTACGTGTTGAGATGTGTTTTATTGACTTTTAGGTTGTTTTTAATATTCCATTTTAGGATATCGTATTTTGGGTTAGTTAGGGTTTTACCAACCGTAACATTCAACCCTAATTTCTAAAGTCTCTAACGTTATACCCTAAACCATAAACACAAAACCTTAACCCTATAACCTACACCTAATCCATCACCATAAGCCCTAAATACTAACCATAAACTCTAACAATAAACCGTAACCAGAAACCCGATACCCTAAATTCTAAACCCTATAACCTAATCAGAAAACCTAAATCACTGAACCCTAACCAAGGAAAGGAAAAAAATGTAAGATTTTGGCTTGTTTCTATCATCCAAACACTTTGCAAACCGTTTTTAAGGTTTTTGAAGTTCCCCGAAGGATTTCTGCTAACTTTCGCATACTTTCTCAGAATGGGGCACATAATATATGTTTTTTGAGTGCGTTGGGCCTTCTGGGACCGACAGATCGCTTCGCCATCTAAGATGATCTGTTTTACGTGTTAAGATGTGTTTTATTGACTTTTAGGTTGTTTTTAATATTCTATTTTAGGATAACGTATTTTGGGCCAGTTAGGGTTTTACTAACCGTAACATTCAACCCTAATTTCTAAAGTCTCTAACGTTATACCCTAAACCATAAACACAAAACCTTAACCCTATAACCTTCACCTAATCCATCACCATAAGTCCTAAATACTAACCATAAACTCGAACAATAAACCATAACCAGAAACCCCAAACCCTAAACACTAAACCTTATACCATAATCCAAAAACCTTAATCAGTGAACCCTAACTATGGAAATGATAATAACGTGAGGATTTTTGCTTGTTTCAATAATCCAAACACTTTGCAAACCGTTTTTAAGGTTTTTGAAGTTCCCCGAAGAATTTTTGCTACTTTCGCATACTTTCTCAGAATAGGGCACATAATATATGTTTTTTGAGTGTGTTGGGCCTTCTGGGACCGACAAATCGCTTCGCCATCTAAGATGATCTGTTTTACGTGTTGAGATGTGTTTTATTGACTTTTAGGTTATTTTTAATATTCCATTTTAGGATATCGTATTTTGGGTTAGTTAGGGTTTTACCAACCGTAACATTCAACCCTAATTTCTAAAGTCTCTAACGTTATACCCTAAACCATAAACACAATACCTTAACCCTATAACCTACACCTAATCCATCACCATAAGCCCTAAATACTAACCATAAACTCTAACAATAAACCGTAACCAGAAACCCCAAACCCTAAACACTAAACCCTATAACCTAATCCAAAAATCTTAATCACTGAACCCTAACCATGGAAATGATAATAACGTGAAAATTTTGGCTTGTTTCAATAATCCAAACACTTTGCAAACCATTTTTAAGGTTTTTGAAGTTCCCCGAAGAATTTTTGCTACTTTCGCATACTCTCTTAGAATGGGGCACATAATATATGTTTTTTTAGTGCGTTGGGCCTTCTGGGACCGACAGATCGCTTCTCCATCTAAGATGATCTGTTTTACATGTTGAGATGTGTTTTATTGACTTTTAGGTTGTTTTTAATATTCTATTTTAGGATAACGTATTTTGGGTCAGTTAGGGTTTTACTAACCGTAACATTCAACCCTAATTTCTAAAGTCTCTAACGTTATACCCTAAACCATAAACACAAAACCTTAACCCTATAAACTACACCTAATCCATCTCCATAAGCCCTAAATACTAACCATAAACTCAAACAATAAACCGTAACTAGAAACCCCAAACCCTAAATTCTAAACCTATAACCTAATCATATAACCTTAATCACTGAACCCTGACCATGGAAAGGATAATAACGTGAAGATTTTGGCTTGTTTCTATCATCCAAACACTTTGCAAACTGTTTTTAAGGTTTTTGAAATTCCCCGAAGGATTTCTGCTAACTTTCGCATACTTTCTCAGAATGGGGCACATAATATATGTTTTTTAAGTGCGTTGGGACTTCTTAGACCGACAGATTGCTTCGCCATCTAAGATGATCTGTTTTACGTGTTGAGACGTGTTTTATTGACTTTTAGGTTGTTTTTAATATTCTATTTTAGGATATCGTATTTTGGGTTAGTTAGGGTTTTACCTACTGTAACATTCAACCCTAATTTCTAAAGTCTCTAACGTAATACCCTAAACCATAAACACAAAACCTTAACCCTATAACCTACACCTAATCCATCACCATAAGCCCTAAATACTAACCATAAACTCTAACAATAAACCGTAACCAGAAACCCGATACCCTAAATTCTAAACCCTATAACCTAATCAGAAAACCTAAATCACTGAACCCTAACCATGGAAAGGAAAAAAACGTAAGATTTTGGCTTGTTTCTATCATCCAAACACTTTTGCAAACCGTTTTTAAGGTTTTTGAAGTTCCCCGAAGGATTTCTGCTAACTTTCGCATACTTTCTCAGAATGGGGCACATAATATATGTTTTTTGAGTGCGTTGGGCCTTCTGGGACCGACAGATTGCTTCGCCATCTAAGATGATCTGTTTTACGTGTTGAGATGTGTTTTATTGAATTTTAGGTTGTTTTTAATATTCTATTTTAGGATATCGTATTTTGGGTCAGTTAGGGTTTTACCAACCGTAACATTCAAACCTAATTTCTTAAATCTCTAACGTTATACCTTAAACCATACACACAAAACCTTAACCCTATAACCTACAACTAATCCATCACCTTAAGCCCTAAATACTGACAATAAACTCTAACAATAAACCGTAACCAGAAACCCCAAACCCTAAACCTTATACCCTAATCCAAAATGCATAATCGGTGAACCCTGACTATGGAAATGATAATAACGTGAAGATTTTGGTTTGTTTCTATCACTTAAATACTTTGCAAACCGTTTTTAAGGTTTTTGAAGTTCCCCGAAGAATTTTTTGCTACTTTCACATACTTTCTCAGAATGGGGCACATAATATATGTTTTTTGAGTGCGTTGGGCCTTCTGGGAACGAAAGATAGCTTCGCCATCTAATATGATCTGTTTTACATGTTGAGCTGTGTTTTATCGACTTTTAGGTTGATTTTAATATTCTATTTTTGGATATCGTATTTTGGGTCAGTTAGGGTTATACCAACCGTAACATTCAACCCTAATTTCTAAAGTCTCTAACGTTATACCCTAAACCATAAACACAAAACCTTAACCCTATAAACTACACCTAATCCATCTCCATAAGCCCTAAATAATAACCATAAACTGTAACAATAAACCGTAACTAGAAACCCCAAACCCTAAATTCTAAACCCTATAACCTAATAATATAACCTAATAATATAACCTTAATCACTTAACCCTAACCATGGAAAGGATAATAACATGAATATTTTGGCTTGTCTCTATCATCCATACGCTTTGCAAACTGTTTTAAGGTTTTTGAAGTTCCCCGAAGGATTTCTGCTAACTTTCGCATACTTTCTCAGAATGGGCACATAATATATGTTTTTGAGTGCGTTGGGCCTTCTTAGACCGACAGATTGCTTCGCCATCTAAGATGATTTATTTTACGTGTTGAGATGTGTTTTATTGACTTTTAGGTTGTTTTTAATATTCCATTTTAGGATATCGTATTTTGGGTTAGTTAGGGTTTTACCAACCGTAACATTCAACCCTAATTTCTAAAGTCTCTAACGTTATACCCTAAACCATAAACACAATACCTTAACCCTATAACCTACACCTAATCCATCCCCATAAGCCCTAAATACTAACCATAAACTCTAACAATAAACCGTAACCAGAAACCCCAAACCCTAAACACTAAACCCTATAACCTAATCCAAAAATCTCAATCACTGAACCCTAACCATGGAAATGATAATAACGTGAAGATTTTGGCTTGTTTCAATAATCCAAACACTTTGCAAACCATTTTTAAGGTTTTTGAAGTTCCCCGAAGAATTTTTGCTACTTTCGCATACTCTCTTAGAATGGGGCACATAATATATGTTTTTTTAGTGCGTTGGGCCTTCTGGGACCGACAGATCGCTTCGCCATCTAAGATGATCTGTTTTACATGTTGAGATGTGTTTTATTGACTTTTAGGTTGTTTTTAATATTCTATTTTAGGATAACGTATTTTGGGTCAGTTAGGGTTTTACTAACCGTAACATTCAACCCTAATTTCTAAAGTCTCTAACGTTATACCCTAAACCATAAACACAAAACCTTAACCCTATAAACTACACCTAATCCATCTCCATAAGCCCTAAATACTAACCATAAACTCAAACAATAAACCTTAACCAGAAACCCCAAACCCTAAATTCTAAACCCTATAACCTAATCATATAACCTTAATCACTGAACCCTGACCATGGAAAGGATAATAACGTGAAGATTTTGGCTTGTTTCTATCATCCAAACACTTTGCAAACTGTTTTTAAGGTTTTTGAAATTCCCGGAAGGATTTCTGCTAACTTTCGCATACTTTCTCAGAATGGGGCACATAATATATGTTTTTTGAGTGCGTTGGGCCTTCTTAGACCGACAGATTGCTTAGCCATCTAAGATGATCTGTTTTACGTGTTGAGATGTGTTTTATTGACTTTTAGGTTGTTTTTAATATTCTATTTTAGGATATCGTATTTTGGGTTAGTTAGGGTTTTACCTACCGTAACATTCAACCCTAATTTCTAAAGTCTCTAACGTAATACCCTAAACCATAAACACAAAACCTTAACCCTATAACCTACACCTAATCCATCACCATAAGCCCTAAATACTAACCATAAACTCTAACAATAAACCGTAACCAGAAACCCGATACCCTAAATTCTAAACCCTATAACCTAATCAGAAAACCTAAATCACTGAACCCTAACCATGGAAAGGAAAAAAACGTAAGATTTTGGCTTGTTTCTATCATCCAAACACTTTGCAAACCGGTTTTAAGGTTTTTGAAGTTCCCCGAAGGATTTCTGCTAACTTTCGCATACTTTCTCAGAATGGGGCACATAATATATGTTTTTTGAGTGCGTTGGGCCTTCTGGGACCGACAGATTGCTTCGCCATCTAAGATGATCTGTTTTACGTGTTGAGATGTGTTTTATTGAATTTTTGGTTGTTTTTAATATTCTATTTTAGGATATCGTATTTTGGGTCAGTTAGGGTTTTACCAACCGTAACATTCAAACCTAATTTCTTAAATCTCTAACGTTATACCTTATACCATACACACAAAACCTTAACCCTATAACCTACAACTAATCCATCACCTTAAGCCCTAAATACTGACAATAAACTCTAACAATAAACCGTAACCAGAAACCCCAAACCCTAAACCTTATACCCTAATCCAAAATGCATAATCGGTGAACCCTGACTATGGAAATGATAATAACGTGAAGATTTTGGTTTGTTTCTATCACTTAAATACTTTGCAAACCGTTTTTAAGGTTTTTGAAGTTCCCCGAAGAATTTTTTGCTACTTTCACATACTTTCTCAGAATGGGGAACATAATATATGTTTTTTGAGTGCGTTGGGCCTTCTGGGACCGAAAGATAGCTTCGCCATCTAATATGATCTGTTTTACATGTTGAGCTGTGTTTTATCGACTTTTAGGTTGATTTTAATATTCCATTTTAGGATATCGTATTTTGGGTTAGTTAGGGTTTTACCAACCGTAACATTCAACCCTAATTTCTAAAGTCTCTAACGTTATACCCTAAACCATAAACACAAAACCTTAACCCTATAAACTACACCTAATCCATCTCCATAAGCCCTAAATAATAACCATAAACTGTAACAATAAACCGTAACCAGAAACCCCAAACCCTAAACCTTATACCCTAATCCAAAATGCATAATCGGTGAACCCTGACTATGGAAATGATAATAACGTGAAGATTTTGGTTTGTTTCTATCACTTAAATACTTTGCAAACCGTTTTTAATGTTTTTGAAGTTCCCCGAAGAATTTTTTGCTACTTTCACATACTTTCTCAGAATGGGGCACATAATATATGTTTTTTGAGTGCGTTGGGCCTTCTGGGACCGAAAGATAGCTTCGCCATCTAAGATGATCTGTTTTACGTGTTGAGATGTGTTTTATTGAATTTTAGGTTGTTTTTAATATTCTATTTTAGGATATCGTATTTTGGGTCAGTTAGGGTTTTACCAACCTTAACATTCAAACCTAATTTCTAAAGTCTCTAACGTTATACCCTAAACCAAAAACACAAAACCTTAACCCTATAAACTACACCTAATCCATCTCCATAATCCCTAATTAATAACCATAAACTGTAACAATAAACCGTAACTAGAAACCCCAAACCCTAAATTCTAAACCCTATAACCTAATAATATAACCTAATAATATAACCTTAATCACTTAACCCTAACCATGGAAAGGATAATAACATGAAGATTTTGGCTTGTCTCTATCATCCATACGCTTTGCAAACTGTTTTAAGGTTTTTGAAGTTCCCCGAAGGATTTCTGCTAACTTTCGCATACTTTCTCAGAATGGGGCACATAATATATGTTTTTTTGAGTGCGTTGGGCCTTCTTAGACCGACAGATTGCTTCGCCATCTAAGATGATTTGTTTTACGTGTTGAGATGTGTTTTATTGACTTTTAGGTTGTTTTTAATATTCCATTTTAGGATATTGTATTTTGGGTTAGTTAGGGTTTTACCAACCGTAACATTCAACCCTAATTTCTAAAGTCTCTAACGTTATACCCTAAACCATAAACACAATACCTTAACCCTATAACCTACACCTAATCCATCACCATAAGCCCTAAATACTAACCATAAACTCTAACAATAAACCGTAACCAGAAACCCCAAACCCTAAACACTAAACCCTATAACCTAATACAAAAATCTTAATCACTGAACCCTAACCATGGAAATGATAATAACGTGAAGATTTTGGCTTGTTTCAATAATCCAAACACTTTGCAAACCGTTTTTAAGGTTTTTGAAGTTCCCCGAAGAATTTTTGCTACTTTCGCATACTTTCTCAGAATGGGGCACATAATATATGTTTTTTTAGTTCGTTGGGCCTTCTGGGACCGACAGATCGCTTCGCCATCTAAGATGATCTATTTTACATGTTGAGATGTGTTTTATTGACTTTTAGGTTGTTTTTAATATTCTATTTTAGGATAACGTATTTTGGGTCAGTTAGGGTTTTACTAACTGTAACATTCAACCCTAGTTTCTAAAGTCTCCAACGTTATACCCTAAACCATAAACACAAAACCTTAACCCTATATAAACTACACCTAATCCATCTCCATAAGCCCTAAATACTAACCATAAACTCAAACAATAAACCGTAACCAGAAACCCCAAACCCTAAATTCTAAACCCTATAACCGAATCATATAACCTTAATCACTGAACCCTGACCATGGAAAGGATAATAACGTGAAGATTTTGGCTTGTTTCTATCATCCAAACACTTTGCAAACAGTTTTTAAGGTTTTTGAAGTTCCCCGAAGGATTTTTGCTAACTTTCGCATACTTTCTCAGAATGGGGCACATAATATATGTTTTTTGAGTGCGTTGGGCCTTCTTAGACCGACAGATTGCTTCGCCATCTAAGATGATCTGTTTTACGTGTTGAGATGTATTTTATTGACTTTTAGGTTGTTTTTAATATTCTATTTTAGGATATCGTATTTTGGGTTAGTTAGGGTTTTACCTACCGTAACATTCAACCCTAATTTCTAAAGTCTCTAACGTAATACCCTAAACCATAAACACAAAACCTTAACCCTATAACCTACACCTAATCCATCACCATAAGCCCTAAATACTAACCATAAACTCTAACAATAAACCGTAACCAGAAACCGGATACCCTAAATTCTAAACCCTATAACCTAATCAGAAAACCTAAATCACTGAACCCTAACCATGGAAAGGAAAAAAACGTAAGATTTTGGCTTGTTTCTATCATCCAAACACTTTGCAAACCGTTTTTAAGGTTTTTGAAGTTCCCCGAAGGATTTCAGCTAACTTTCGCATACTTTCTCAGAATGGGGCACATAATATATGTTTTTTGAGTGCGTTGGGCCTTCTGGGACCAACAGATCGCTTCGCCATCTAAGATGGTCTGTTTTACGTGTTAAGATGTGTTTTATTGACTTTTAGGTTGTTTTTAATATTCTATTTTAGGATAACGTATTTTGGGCCAGTTAGGGTTTTACTAACCGTAACATTCAACCCTAATTTCTAAAGTCTCTAACGTTATACCCTAAACCATAAACACAAAACCTTAACCCTATAACCTACACCTAATCCATCACCATAAGCCCTAAATACTAACCATAAACTCTAACAATAAACCGTAACCAGAAACCCGATACCCTAAATTCTAAACCCTATAACCTAATCAGAAAACCTAAATCACTGAACCCTAACCAAGGAAAGGAAAAAAATGTAAGATTTTGGCTTGTTTCTATCATCCAAACACTTTGCAAACCGTTTTTAAGGTTTTTGAAGTTCCCCGAAGGATTTCTGCTAACTTTCGCATACTTTCTCAGAATGGGGCACATAATATATGTTTTTTGAGTGCGTTGGGCCTTCTGGGACCGACAGATCGCTTCGCCATCTAAGATGATCTGTTTTACGTGTTAAGATGTGTTTTATTGACTTTTAGGTTGTTTTTAATATTCTATTTTAGGATAACGTATTTTGGGCCAGTTAGGGTTTTACTAACCGTAACATTCAACCCTAATTTCTAAAGTCTCTAACGTTATACCCTAAACCATAAACACAAAACCTTAACCCTATAACCTTCACCTAATCCATCACCATAAGTCCTAAATACTAACCATAAACTCGAACAATAAACCATAACCAGAAACCCCAAACCCTAAACACTAAACCTTATACCATAATCCAAAAACCTTAATCAGTGAACCCTAACTATGGAAATGATAATAACGTGAGGATTTTGGCTTGTTTCAATAATCCAAACACTTTGCAAACCGTTTTTAAGGTTTTTGAAGTTCCCCGAAGAATTTTTGCTACTTTCGCATACTTTCTCAGAATAGGGCACATAATATATGTTTTTTGAGTGTGTTGGGCCTTCTGGGACCGACAAATCGCTTCGCCATCTAAGATGATCTGTTTTACGTGTTGAGATGTGTTTTATTGACTTTTAGGTTGTTTTTAATATTCCATTTTAGGATATCGTATTTTGGGTTAGTTAGGGTTTTACCAACCGTAACATTCAACCCTAATTTCTAAAGTCTCTAACGTTATACCCTAAACCATAAACACAATACCTTAACCCTATAACCTACACCTAATCCATCACCATAAGCCCTAAATACTAACCATAAACTCTAACAATAAACCGTAACCAGAAACCCCAAACCCTAAACACTAAACCCTATAACCTAATCCAAAAATCTTAATCACTGAACCCTAACCATGGAAATGATAATAACGTGAAAATTTTGGCTTGTTTCAATAATCCAAACACTTTGCAAACCATTTTTAAGGTTTTTGAAGTTCCCCGAAGAATTTTTGCTACTTTCGCATACTCTCTTAGAATGGGGCACATAATATATGTTTTTTTAGTGCGTTGGGCCTTCTGGGACCGACAGATCGCTTCTCCATCTAAGATGATCTGTTTTACATGTTGAGATGTGTTTTATTGACTTTTAGGTTGTTTTTAATATTCTATTTTAGGATAACGTATTTTGGGTCAGTTAGGGTTTTACTAACCGTAACATTCAACCCTAATTTCTAAAGTCTCTAACGTTATACCCTAAACCATAAACACAAAACCTTAACCCTATAAACTACACCTAATCCATCTCCATAAGCCCTAAATACTAACCATAAACTCAAACAATAAACCGTAACTAGAAACCCCAAACCCTAAATTCTAAACCTATAACCTAATCATATAACCTTAATCACTGAACCCTGACCATGGAAAGGATAATAACGTGAAGATTTTGGCTTGTTTCTATCATCCAAACACTTTGCAAACTGTTTTTAAGGTTTTTAAATTCCCCGAAGGATTTCTGCTAACTTTCGCATACTTTCTCAGAATGGGGCACATAATATATGTTTTTTAAGTGCGTTGGGACTTCTTAGACCGAC
The DNA here is from genome assembly GCA_029959085.1 of Nemophila menziesii. Taxonomy (NCBI): domain Eukaryota; kingdom Viridiplantae; phylum Streptophyta; class Magnoliopsida; order Boraginales; family Hydrophyllaceae; genus Nemophila; species Nemophila menziesii. The sequence goes on along the minus strand of JARWIR010000014.1, from coordinate 11,910,520 downwards.
AGATTGCTTCGCCATCTAAGATGATCTGTTTTACGTGTTGAGACATGTTTTATTGACTTTTAGGTTGTTTTTAATATTCTATTTTAGGATATCGTATTTTGGGTTAGTTAGGGTTTTACCTACTGTAACATTCAACCCTAATTTCTAAAGTCTCTAACGTAATACCCTAAACCATAAACACAAAACCTTAACCCTATAACCTACACCTAATCCATCACCATAAGCCCTAAATACTAACCATAAACTCTAACAATAAACCGTAACCAGAAACCCGATACCCTAAATTCTAAACCCTATAACCTAATCAGAAAACCTAAATCACTGAACCCTAACCATGGAAAGGAAAAAAACGTAAGATTTTGGCTTGTTTCTATCATCCAAACACTTTTGCAAACCGTTTTTAAGGTTTTTGAAGTTCCCCGAAGGATTTCTGCTAACTTTCGCATACTTTCTCAGAATGGGGCACATAATATATGTTTTTTGAGTGCGTTGGGCCTTCTGGGACCGACAGATTGCTTCGCCATCTAAGATGATCTGTTTTACGTGTTGAGATGTGTTTTATTGAATTTTAGGTTGTTTTTAATATTCTATTTTAGGATATCGTATTTTGGGTCAGTTAGGGTTTTACCAACCGTAACATTCAAACCTAATTTCTTAAATCTCTAACGTTATACCTTAAACCATACACACAAAACCTTAACCCTATAACCTACAACTAATCCATCACCTTAAGCCCTAAATACTGACAATAAACTCTAACAATAAACCGTAACCAGAAACCCCAAACCCTAAACCTTATACCCTAATCCAAAATGCATAATCGGTGAACCCTGACTATGGAAATGATAATAACGTGAAGATTTTGGTTTGTTTCTATCACTTAAATACTTTGCAAACCGTTTTTAAGGTTTTTGAAGTTCCCCGAAGAATTTTTTGCTACTTTCACATACTTTCTCAGAATGGGGCACATAATATATGTTTTTTGAGTGCGTTGGGCCTTCTGGGAACGAAAGATAGCTTCGCCATCTAATATGATCTGTTTTACATGTTGAGCTGTGTTTTATCGACTTTTAGGTTGATTTTAATATTCTATTTTTGGATATCGTATTTTGGGTCAGTTAGGGTTATACCAACCGTAACATTCAACCCTAATTTCTAAAGTCTCTAACGTTATACCCTAAACCATAAACACAAAACCTTAACCCTATAAACTACACCTAATCCATCTCCATAAGCCCTAAATAATAACCATAAACTGTAACAATAAACCGTAACTAGAAACCCCAAACCCTAAATTCTAAACCCTATAACCTAATAATATAACCTAATAATATAACCTTAATCACTTAACCCTAACCATGGAAAGGATAATAACATGAATATTTTGGCTTGTCTCTATCATCCATACGCTTTGCAAACTGTTTTAAGGTTTTTGAAGTTCCCCGAAGGATTTCTGCTAACTTTCGCATACTTTCTCAGAATGGGCACATAATATATGTTTTTGAGTGCGTTGGGCCTTCTTAGACCGACAGATTGCTTCGCCATCTAAGATGATTTATTTTACGTGTTGAGATGTGTTTTATTGACTTTTAGGTTGTTTTTAATATTCCATTTTAGGATATCGTATTTTGGGTTAGTTAGGGTTTTACCAACCGTAACATTCAACCCTAATTTCTAAAGTCTCTAACGTTATACCCTAAACCATAAACACAATACCTTAACCCTATAACCTACACCTAATCCATCCCCATAAGCCCTAAATACTAACCATAAACTCTAACAATAAACCGTAACCAGAAACCCCAAACCCTAAACACTAAACCCTATAACCTAATCCAAAAATCTCAATCACTGAACCCTAACCATGGAAATGATAATAACGTGAAGATTTTGGCTTGTTTCAATAATCCAAACACTTTGCAAACCATTTTTAAGGTTTTTGAAGTTCCCCGAAGAATTTTTGCTACTTTCGCATACTCTCTTAGAATGGGGCACATAATATATGTTTTTTTAGTGCGTTGGGCCTTCTGGGACCGACAGATCGCTTCGCCATCTAAGATGATCTGTTTTACATGTTGAGATGTGTTTTATTGACTTTTAGGTTGTTTTTAATATTCTATTTTAGGATAACGTATTTTGGGTCAGTTAGGGTTTTACTAACCGTAACATTCAACCCTAATTTCTAAAGTCTCTAACGTTATACCCTAAACCATAAACACAAAACCTTAACCCTATAAACTACACCTAATCCATCTCCATAAGCCCTAAATACTAACCATAAACTCAAACAATAAACCGTAACCAGAAACCCCAAACCCTAAATTCTAAACCCTATAACCTAATCATATAACCTTAATCACTGAACCCTGACCATGGAAAGGATAATAACGTGAAGATTTTGGCTTGTTTCTATCATCCAAACACTTTGCAAACTGTTTTTAAGGTTTTTGAAATTCCCGGAAGGATTTCTGCTAACTTTCGCATACTTTCTCAGAATGGGGCACATAATATATGTTTTTTGAGTGCGTTGGGCCTTCTTAGACCGACAGATTGCTTAGCCATCTAAGATGATCTGTTTTACGTGTTGAGATGTGTTTTATTGACTTTTAGGTTGTTTTTAATATTCTATTTTAGGATATCGTATTTTGGGTTAGTTAGGGTTTTACCTACCGTAACATTCAACCCTAATTTCTAAAGTCTCTAACGTAATACCCTAAACCATAAACACAAAACCTTAACCCTATAACCTACACCTAATCCATCACCATAAGCCCTAAATACTAACCATAAACTCTAACAATAAACCGTAACCAGAAACCCGATACCCTAAATTCTAAACCCTATAACCTAATCAGAAAACCTAAATCACTGAACCCTAACCATGGAAAGGAAAAAAACGTAAGATTTTGGCTTGTTTCTATCATCCAAACACTTTGCAAACCGTTTTTAAGGTTTTTGAAGTTCCCCGAAGGATTTCTGCTAACTTTCGCATACTTTCTCAGAATGGGGCACATAATATATGTTTTTTGAGTGCGTTGGGCCTTCTGGGACCGACAGATTGCTTCGCCATCTAAGATGGTCTGTTTTACGTGTTAAGATGTGTTTTATTGACTTTTAGGTTGTTTTTAATATTCTATTTTAGGATAACGTATTTTGGGCCAGTTAGGGTTTTACCAACCGTAACATTCAACCCTAATTTCTAAAGTCTCTAACGTTATACCCTAAACCATAAACACAAAACCTTAACCCTATAACCTTCACCTAATCCATCACCATAAGTCGTAAATACTAACCATAAACTCTAACAATAAACCGTAACCAGAAACCCCAAACCCTAAACAATAAACCTTATACCATAATCCAAAAACCTTAATCAGTGAACCCTAACTATGGAAATGATAATAACGTGAGGATTTTGGCTTGTTTCAATAATCCAAACACTTTGCAAATCGTTTTTAAGGTTTTTGAAGTTCCCCGAAGAATTTTTGCTACTTTTGCATACTTGCTCAGAATGGGGCACATAATATATGTTTTTTGAGTGTTCTGGGCCTTCTGGGACCGACAGATAGCTTCGCCATCTAAGATGATCTGTTTTACGTGCTGAGATGTGTTTTATTGAATTTTAGGTTGTTTTTAATATTCTATTTTAGGATATCGTATTTTGGGTCAGTTAGGGTTTTACCAACCGTAACATTCAAACCTAATTTCTTAAATCTCTAACGTTATACCTTAAACCATACACACAAAACCTTAACCCTATAACCTACAACTAATCCATCACCTTAAGCCCTAAATACTGACAATAAACTCTAACAATAAACCGTAACCAGAAACCCCAAACCCTAAACCTTATACCCTAATCCAAAATGCATAATCGGTGAACCCTGACTATGGAAATGATAATAACGTGAAGATTTTGGTTTGTTTCTATCACCCAAATACTTTGCAAACCGTTTTTAAGGTTTTTGAAGTTCCCCGAAGAATTTTTTGCTACTTTCACATACTTTCTCAGAATGGGGCACATAATATATGTTTTTTGAGTGCGTTGGGCCTTCTGGGACCGAAAGATAGCTTCGCCATCTAATATGATCTGTTTTACATGTTGAGCTGTGTTTTATCGACTTTTAGGTTGATTTTAATATTCTATTTTTGGATATCGTATTTTGGGTCAGTTAGGGTTTTACCAACCGTAACATTCAACCCTAATTTCTAAAGTCTCTAACGTTATACCCTACCTAAACCATAAACACAAAACCTTAACCCTATAAACTACACCTAATCCATCTCCATAAGCCCTAAATAATAACCATAAACTGTAACAATAAACCGTAACCAGAAACCCCAAACCCTAAATTCTAAACCCTATAACCTAATAATATAACCTTAATCACTTAACCCTAACCATGGAAAGGATAATAACATGAAGATTTTGGCTTGTCTCTATCATCCATACACTTTGCAAACTGTTTTAAGGTTTTTGAAGTTCCCCGAAGGATTTCTGCTAACTTTCGCATACTTTCTCAGAATGGGGCACATAATATATGTTTTTTTGAGTGCGTTGGGCCTTCTTAGACCGACAGATTGCTTCGCCATCTAAGATGATTTGTTTTACGTGTTGAGATGTGTTTTATTGACTTTTAGGTTGTTTTTAATATTCCATTTTAGGATATCGTATTTTGGGTTAGTTAGGGTTTTACCAACCGTAACATTCAACCCTAATTTCTAAAGTCTCTAACGTTATACCCTAAACCATAAACACAATACCTTAACCCTATAACCTACACCTAATCCATCACCATAAGCCCTAAATACTAACCATAAACTCTAACAATAAACCGTAACCAGAAACCCCAAACCCTAAACACTAAACCCTATAACCTAATCCAAAAATCTTAATCACTGAACCCTAACCATGGAAATGATAATAACGTGAAGATTTTGGCTTGTTTCAATAATCCAAACACTTTGCAAGCCGTTTTTAAGGTTTTTGAAGTTCCCCGAAGAATTTTTGCTACTTTCGCATACTTTCTCAGAATGGGGCACATAATATATGTTTTTTTAGTGCGTTGGGCCTTCTGGGACCGACAGATCGCTTCGCCATCTAAGATGATCTGTTTTACATGTTGAGATGTGTTTTATTGACTTTTAGGTTGTTTTTAATATTCTATTTTAGGATAACGTATTTTGGGTCAGTTAGGGTTTTACTAACCGTAACATTCAACCCTAATTTCTAAAGTCTCTAACGTTATACCCTAAAACATAAACACAAAACCTTAACCCTATAAACTACACCTAATCCATCTCCATAAGCCCTAAATACTAACCATAAACTCAAACAATAAACCGTAACCAGAAACCCCAAACCCTAAATTCTAAACCCTATAACCTAATCATATAACCTTAATCACTGAACCCTGACCATGGAAAGGATAATAACGTGAAGATTTTGGCTTGTTTCTATCATCCAAACACTTTGCAAACAGTTTTTAAGGTTTTTGAAGTTCCCCGAAGGATTTCTGCTAGCTTTCGCATACTTTCTCACAATGGGGCACATAATATATGTTTTTTGAGTGCGTTGGGCCTTCTGGGACCGACAGATTGCTTCGCCATCTAAGATGATCTGTTTTACGTGTTGAGATGTGTTTTATTGAATTTTAGGTTGTTTTTAATATTCTATTTTAGGATATCGTATTTTGGGTCAGTTAGGGTTTTACCAACCGTAACATTCAAACCTAATTTCTTAAATCTCTAACGTTATACCTTAAACCATACACACAAAAACTTAACCCTATAACCTACAACTAATCCATCACCTTAAGCACTAAATACTGACAATAAACTCTAACAATAAACCGTAACCAGAAACCCCAAACCCTAAACCTTATACCCTAATCCAAAATGCATAATCGGTGAACCCTGACTATGGAAATGATAATAACGTGAAGATTTTGGTTTGTTTCTATCACCCAAATACTTTGCAAACCGTTTTTAAGGTTTTTGAAGTTCCCCGAAGAATTTTTTGCTACTTTCACATACTTTCTCAGAATGGGGCACATAATATATGTTTTTTGAGTGCGTTGGGCCTTCTGGGACCGAAAGATAGCTTCGCCATCTAATATGATCTGTTTTACATGTTAAGCTGTGTTTTATCGACTTTTAGGTTGATTTTAATATTCTATTTTTGGATATCGTATTTTGGGTCAGTTAGGGTTTTACCAACCGTAACATTCAACCCTAATTTCTAAAGTCTCTAACGTTATACCCTAAACCATAAACACAAAACCTTAACCCTATAAACTACACCTAATCCATCTCCATAAGCCCTAAATAATAACCATAAACTGTAACAATAAACCGTAACCAGAAACCCCAAACCCTAAATTCTAAACCCTATAACCTAATAATATAACCTTAATCACTTAACCCTAACCATGGAAAGGATAATAACATGAAGATTTTGGCTTGTCTCTATCATCCATACACTTTGCAAACTGTTTTAAGGTTTTTGAAGTTCCCCGAAGGATTTCTGCTAACTTTCGCATACTTTCTCAGAATGGGGCACATAATATATGTTTTTTTGAGTGCGTTGGGCCTTCTTAGACCGACAGATTGCTTCGCCATCTAAGATGATTTGTTTTACGTGTTGAGATGTGTTTTATTGACTTCTAGGTTGTTTTTAATATTCCATTTTAGGATATCGTATTTTGGGTTAGTTAGGGTTTTACCAACCGTAACATTCAACCCTAATTTCTAAAGTCTCTAACGTTATACCCTAAACCATAAACACAATACCTTAACCCTATAACCTACACCTAATCCATCACCATAAGCCCTAAATACTAACCATAAACTCTAACAATAAACCGTAACCAGAAACCCCAAACCCTAAACAGTAAACCCTATAACCTAATCCAAAAATCTTAATCACTGAACCCTAACCATGGAAATGATAATAACGTGAAGATTTTGGCTTGTTTCAATAATCCAAACACTTTGCAAACCGTTTTTAAGGTTTTTGAAGTTCCCCGAAGAATTTTTGCTACTTTCGCATACTTTCTCAGAATGGGGCACATAATATATGTTTTTTTAGTGCGTTGGGCCTTCTGGGACCGACAGATTGCTTCGCCATCTAAGATGATCTGTTTTACATGTTGAGATGTGTTTTATTGACTTTTAGGTTGTTTTTAATATTCTATTTTAGGATAATGTATTTTGGGTCAGTTAGGGTTTTACTAACCGTAACATTCAACCCTAATTTCTAAAGTCTCTAACGTTATACCCTAAAACATAAACACAAAACCTTAACCCTATAAACTACACCTAATCCATCTCCATAAGCCCTAAATACTAACCATAAACTCAAACAATAAACCGTAACCAGAAACCCCAAACCCTAAATTCTAAACCCTATAACCTAATCATATAACCTTAATCACTGAACCCTGACCATGGAAAGGATAATAACGTGAAGATTTTGGCTTGTTTCTATCATCCAAACACTTTGCAAACAGTTTTTAAGGTTTTTGAAGTTCCCCGAAGGATTTCTGCTAGCTTTCGCATACTTTCTCACAATGGGGCACATAATATATGTTTTTTGAGTGCGTTGGGCCTTCTGGGACCGACAGATTGCTTCGCCATCTAAGATGATCTGTTTTACGTGTTGAGATGTGTTTTATTGAATTTTAGGTTGTTTTTAATATTCTATTTTAGGATATCGTATTTTGGGTCAGTTAGGGTTTTACCAACCGTAACATTCAAACCTAATTTCTTAAATCTCTAACGTTATACCTTAAACCATACACACAAAAACTTAACCCTATAACCTACAACTAATCCATCACCTTAAGCCCTAAATACTGACAATAAACTCTAACAATAAACCGTAACCAGAAACCCCAAACCCTAAACCTTATACCCTAATCCAAAATGCATAATCGGTGAACCCTGACTATGGAAATGATAATAACGTGAAGATTTTGGTTTGTTTCTATCACCCAAATACTTTGCAAACCGTTTTTAAGGTTTTTGAAGTTCCCCGAAGAATTTTTTGCTACTTTCACATACTTTCTCAGAATGGGGCACATAATATATGTTTTTTGAGTGCGTTGGGCCTTCTGGGACCGAAAGATAGCTTCGCCATCTAATATGATCTGTTTTACATGTTGAGCTGTGTTTTATCGACTTTTAGGTTGATTTTAATATTCTATTTTTGGATATCGTATTTTGGGTCAGTTAGGGTTTTACCAACCGTAACATTCAACCCTAATTTCTAAAGTCTCTAACGTTATACCCTAAACCATAAACACAAAACCTTAACCCTATAAACTACACCTAATCCATCTCCATAAGCCCTAAATAATAACCATAAACTGTAACAATAAACCGTAACCAGAAACCCCAAACCCTAAATTCTAAACCCTATAACCTAATAATATAACCTTAATCACTTAACCCTAACCATGGAAAGGATAATAACATGAAGATTTTGGCTTGTCTCTATCATCCATACACTTTGCAAACTGTTTTAAGGTTTTTGAAGTTCCCCGAAGGATTTCTGCTAACTTTCGCATACTTTCTCAGAATGGGGCACATAATATATGTTTTTTTGAGTGCGTTGGGCCTTCTTAGACCGACAGATTGCTTCGCCATCTAAGATGATTTGTTTTACGTGTTGAGATGTGTTTTATTGACTTCTAGGTTGTTTTTAATATTCCATTTTAGGATATCGTATTTTGGGTTAGTTAGGGTTTTACCAACCGTAACATTCAACCCTAATTTCTAAAGTCTCTAACGTTATACCCTAAACCATAAACACAATACCTTAACCCTATAACCTACACCTAATCCATCACCATAAGCCCTAAATACTAACCATAAACTCTAACAATAAACCGTAACCAGAAACCCCAAACCCTAAACACCAAACCCTATAACCTAATCCAAAAATCTTAATCACTGAACCCTAACCATGGAAATGATAATAACGTGAAGATTTTGGCTTGTTTCAATAATCCAAACACTTTGCAAACCGTTTTTAAGGTTTTTGAAGTTCCCCGAAGAATTTTTGCTACTTTCGCATACTTTCTCAGAATGGGGCACATAATATATGTTTTTTTAGTGTGTTGGGCCTTCTGGGACCGACAGATCGCTTCGCCATCTAAGATGATCTGTTTTACATGTTGAGATGTGTTTTATTGACTTTTAGGTTGTTTTTAATATTCTATTTTAGGATAACGTATTTTGGGTCAGTTAGGGTTTTACTAACCGTAACATTCAACCCTAATTTCTAAAGTCTCTAACGTTATACCCTAAACCATAAACACAAAACCTTAACCCTATAAACTACACCTAATCTATCTCCATAAGCCCTAAATACTAACCATAAACTCAAACAATAAACCGTAACCAGAAACCCCAAACCCTAAATTCTAAACCCTATAACCTAATCATATAACCTTAATCACTGAACCCTGACCATGGAAAGGATAATAACGTGAAGATTTTGGCTTGTTTCTATCATCCAAACACTTTGCAAACAGTTTTTAAGGTTTTTGAAGTTCCCCGAAGGATTTCTGCTAACTTTCGCATACTTTCTCAGAATGGGGCACATAATATATGTTTTTTGAGTGCGTTGGGCCTTCTGGGACCGACAGATTGCTTCGCCATCTAAGATGATCTGTTTTACGTGTTGAGATGTGTTTTATTGAATTTTAGGTTGTTTTTAATATTCTATTTTAGGATATCGTATTTTGGGTCAGTTAGGGTTTTACCAACCGTAACATTCAAACCTAATTTCTTAAATCTCTAACGTTATACCTTAAACCATACACACAAAACCTTAACCCTATAACCTACAACTAATCCATCACCTTAAGCCCTAAATACTGACAATAAACTCTAACAATAAACCGTAACCAGAAACCCCAAACCCTAAACCTTATACCCTAATCCAAAATGCATAATCGGTGAACCCTGACTATGGAAATGATAATAACGTGAAGATTTTGGTTTGTTTCTATCACCCAAATACTTTGCAAACTGTTTTTAAGGTTTTTGAAGTTCCCCGAAGAATTTTTTGCTACTTTCACATACTTTCTCAGAATGGGGCACATAATATATGTTTTTTGAGTGCGTTGGGCCTTCTGGGACCGAAAGATAGCTTCGCCATCTAATATGATCTGTTTTACATGTTGAGCTGTGTTTTATCGACTTTTAGGTTGATTTTAATATTCTATTTTTGGATATCGTATTTTGGGTCAGTTAGGGTTTTACCAACCGTAACATTCAACCCTAATTTCTAAAGTCTCTAACGTTATACCCTAAACCATAAACACAAAACCTTAACCCTATAAACTACACCTAATCCATCTCCATAAACCCTAAATAATAACCATAAACTGTAACAATAAACCGTAACCAGAAACCCAAACCCTAAATTCTAAACCCTATAACCTAATAATATAACCTTAATCACTTAACCCTAACCATGGAAAGGATAATAACATGAAGATTTTGGCTTGTCTCTATCATCCATACACTTTGCAAACTGTTTTAAGGTTTTTGAAGTTCCCCGAAGGATTTCTGCTAACTTTCGCATACTTTCTCAGAATGGGGCACATAATATATGTTTTTTTGAGTGCGTTGGGCCTTCTTAGACCGACAGATTGCTTCGCCATCTAAGATGATTTGTTTTACGTGTTGAGATGTGTTTTATTGACTTTTAGGTTGTTTTTAATATTCCATTTTAGGATATCGTATTTTGGGTTAGTTAGGGTTTTACCAACCGTAACATTCAACCCTAATTTCTAAAGTCTCTAACGTTATACCCTAAACCATAAACACAATACCTTAACCCTATAACCTACACCTAATCCATCACCATAAGCCCTAAATACTAACCATAAACTCTAACAATAAACCGTAACCAGAAACCCCAAACCCTAAACACTAAACCCTATAACCTAATCAAAAAATCTTAATCACTGAACCCTAACCATGGAAATGATAATACCGTGAAGATTTTGGCTTGTTTCAATAATCCAAACACTTTGCAAACCGTTTTTAAGGTTTTTGAAGTTCCCCGAAGAATTTTTGCTACTTTCGCATACTTTCTCAGAATGGGGCACATAATATATGTTTTTTTAGTGTGTTGGGCCTTCTGGGACCGACAGATCGCTTCGCCATCTAAGATGATCTGTTTTACATGTTGAGATGTGTTTTATTGACTTTTAGGTTGTTTTTAATATTCTATTTTAGGATAACGTATTTTGGGTCAGTTAGGGTTTTACTAACCGTAACATTCAACCCTAATTTCTAAAGTCTCTAACGTTATACCCTAAACCATAAACACAAACCCTTAACCCTATAAACTACACCTAATCCATCTCCATAAGCCCTAAATACTAACCATAAACTCAAACAATAAACCGTAACCAGAAACCCCAAACCCTAAATTCTAAACCCTATAGCCTAATCATATAACCTTAATCACTGAACCCTGACCATGGAAAGGATAATAACGTGAAGATTTTGGCTTGTTTCTATCATCCAAACACTTTGCAAACAGTTTTTAAGGTTTTTGAAGTTCCCCGAAGGATTTCTGCTAACTTTCGCATACTTTCTCAGAATGGGTCACATAATATATGTTTTTTGAGTGCGTTGGGCCTTCTGGGACCGACAGATTGCTTCGCCATCTAAGATGATCTGTTTTACGTGTTCAGATGTGTTTTATTGAATTTTAGGTTGTTTTTAATATTCTATTTTAGGATATCGTATTTTGGGTCAGTTAGGGTTTTACCAACCGTAACATTCAAACCTAATTTCTTAAATCTCTAACGTTATACCTTAAACCATACACACAAAACCTTAACCCTATAACCTACAACTAATCCATCACCTTAAGCCCTAAATACTGACAATAAACTCTAACAATAAACCGTAACCAGAAACCCCAAACCCTAAACCTTATACCCTAATCCAAAATGCATAATCGGTGAACCCTGACTATGGAAATGATAATAACGTGAAGATTTTGGTTTGTTTCTATCACCCAAATACTTTGCAAACCGTTTTTAAGGTTTTTGAAGTTCCCCGAAGAATTTTTTGCTACTTTCACATACTTTCTCAGAATGGGGAACATAATATATGTTTTTTGAGTGCGTTGGGCCTTCTGGGACCGAAAGATAGCTTCGCCATCTAATATGATCTGTTTTACATGTTGAGCTGTGTTTTATCGACTTTTAGGTTGATTTTAATATTCTATTTTTGGATATCGTATTTTGGGTCAGTTAGGGTTTTACCAACCGTAACATTCAACCCTAATTTCTAAAGTCTCTAACGTTATACCCTAAACCATAAACACAAAACCTTAACCCTATAAACTACACCTAATCCATCTCCATAAGCCCTAAATAATAACCATAAACTGTAACAATAAACCGTAACCAGAAACCCAAACCCTAAATTCTAAACCCTATAACCTAATAATATAACCTTAATCACTTAACCCTAACCATGGAAAGGATAATAACATGAAGATTTTGGCTTGTCTCTATCATCCATACACTTTGCAAACTGTTTTAAGGTTTTTGAAGTTCCCCGAAGAATTTCTGCTAACTTTCGCATACTTTCTCAGAATGGGGCACATAATATATGTTTTTTTGAGTGCGTTGGGCCTTCTTAGACCGACAGATTGCTTCGCCATCTAAGATGATTTGTTTTACGTGTTGAGATGTGTTTTATTGACTTTTAGGTTGTTTTTAATATTCCATTTTAGGATATCGTATTTTGGGTTAGTTAGGGTTTTACCAACCGTAACATTCAACCCTAATTTCTAAAGTCTCTAACGTTATACCCTAAACCATAAACACAATACCTTAACCCTATAACCTACACCTAATCCATCACCATAAGCCCTAAATACTAACCATAAACTCTAACAATAAACCGTAACCAGAAACCCCAAACCCTAAACACTAAACCCTATAACCTAATCAAAAAATCTTAATCACTGAACCCTAACCATGGAAATGATAATACCGTGAAGATTTTGGCTTGTTTCAATAATCCAAACACTTTGCAAACCGTTTTTAAGGTTTTTGAAGTTCCCCGAAGAATTTTTGCTACTTTCGCATACTTTCTCAGAATGGGGCACATAATATATGTTTTTTTAGTGTGTTGGGCCTTCTGGGACCGACAGATCGCTTCGCCATCTAAGATGATCTGTTTTACATGTTGAGATGTGTTTTATTGACTTTTAGGTTGTTTTTAATATTCTATTTTAGGATAACGTATTTTGGGTCAGTTAGGGTTTTACTAACCGTAACATTCAACCCTAATTTCTAAAGTCTCTAACGTTATACCCTAAACCATAAACACAAACCCTTAACCCTATAAACTACACCTAATCCATCTCCATAAGCCCTAAATACTAACCATAAACTCAAACAATAAACCGTAACCAGAAACCCCAAACCCTAAATTCTAAACCCTATAGCCTAATCATATAACCTTAATCACTGAACCCTGACCATGGAAAGGATAATAACGTGAAGATTTTGGCTTGTTTCTATCATCCAAACACTTTGCAAACAGTTTTTAAGGTTTTTGAAGTTCCCCGAAGGATTTCTGCTAACTTTCGCATACTTTCTCAGAATGGGTCACATAATATATGTTTTTTGAGTGCGTTGGGCCTTCTGGGACCGACAGATTGCTTCGCCATCTAAGATGATCTGTTTTACGTGTTCAGATGTGTTTTATTGAATTTTAGGTTGTTTTTAATATTCTATTTTAGGATATCGTATTTTGGGTCAGTTAGGGTTTTACCAACCGTAACATTCAAACCTAATTTCTTAAATCTCTAACGTTATACCTTAAACCATACACACAAAACCTTAACCCTATAACCTACAACTAATCCATCACCTTAAGCCCTAAATACTGACAATAAACTCTAACAATAAACCGTAACCAGAAACCCCAAACCCTAAACCTTATACCCTAATCCAAAATGCATAATCGGTGAACCCTGACTATGGAAATGATAATAACGTGAAGATTTTGGTTTGTTTCTATCACCCAAATACTTTGCAAACCGTTTTTAAGGTTTTTGAAGTTCCCCGAAGAATTTTTTGCTACTTTCACATACTTTCTCAGAATGGGGAAAATAATATATGTTTTTTGAGTGCGTTGGGCCTTCTGGGACCGAAAGATAGCTTCGCCATCTAATATGATCTGTTTTACATGTTGAGCTGTGTTTTATCGACTTTTAGGTTGATTTTAATATTCTATTTTTGGATATCGTATTTTGGGTCAGTTAGGGTTTTACCAACCGTAACATTCAACCCTAATTTCTAAAGTCTCTAACGTTATACCCTAAACCATAAACACAAAACCTTAACCCTATAAACTACACCTAATCCATCTCCATAAGCCCTAAATAATAACCATAAACTGTAACAATAAACCGTAACCAGAAACCCCAAACCCTAAATTCTAAACCCTATAACCTAATAATATAACCTTAATCACTTAACCCTAACCATGGAAAGGATAATAACATGAAGATTTTGGCTTGTCTATATCATCCATACACTTTGCAAACTGTTTTAAGGTTTTTGAAGTTCCCCGAAGGATTTCTGCTAACTTTCGCATACTTTCTCAGAATGGGGCACATAATATATGTTTTTTTGAGTGCGTTGGGCCTTCTTAGACCGACAGATTGCTTCGCCATCTAAGATGATTTGTTTTACGTGTTGAGATGTGTTTTATTGACTTTTAGGTTGTTTTTAATATTCCATTTTAGGATATCGTATTTTGGGTTAGTTAGGGTTTTACCAACCGTAACATTCAACCCTAATTTCTAAAGTCTCTAACGTTATACCCTAAACCATAAACACAATACCTTAACCCTATAACCTACACCTAATCCATCACCATAAGCCCTAAATACTAACCATAAACTCTAACAATAAACCGTAACCAGAAACCCCAAACCCTAAACACTAAACCCTATAACCTAATCCAAAAATCTTAATCACTGAACCCTAACCATGGAAATGATAATAACGTGAAGATTTTGGCTTGTTTCAATAATCCAAACACTTTGCAAACCGTTTTTAAGGTTTTTGAAGTTCCCCGAAGAATTTTTGCTACTTTCGCATACTTTCTCCGAATGGGGCACATAATATATGTTTTTTTAGTGTGTTGGACCTTCTGGGACCGACAGATCGCTTCGCCATCTAAGATGATCTGTTTTACATGTTGAGATGTGTTTTATTGACTTTTAGGTTGTTTTTAATATTCTATTTTAGGATAACGTATTTTGGGTCAGTTAGGGTTTTACTAACCGTAACATACAACCCTAATTTCTAAAGTCTCTAACGTTATACCCTAAACCATAAACACAAAACCTTAACCCTATAAACTACACCTAATCCATCTCCATAAGCCCTAAATACTAACCATAAACTCAAACAATAAACCTTAACCAGAAACCCCAAACCCTAAATTCTAAACCCTATAACCTAATCATATAACCTTAATCACTGAACCCTGACCATGGAAAGGATAATAACGTGAAGATTTTGGCTTGTTTCTATCATCCAAACACTTTGCAAACAGTTTTTAAGGTTTTTGAAGTTCCCCGAAGGATTTCTGCTAACTTTCGCATACTTTCTCAGAATGGGGCACATAATATATGTTTTTTGAGTGCGTTGGGCCTTCTGGGACCGACAGATTGCTTCGCCATCTAAGATGATCTGTTTTACGTGTTGAGATGTGTTTTATTGAATTTTAGGTTGTTTTTAATATTCTATTTTAGGATATCGTATTTTGGGTCAGTTAGGGTTTTACCAACCGTAACATTCAAACCTAATTTCTTAAATCTCTAACGTTATACCTTAAACCATACACACAAAACCTTAACCCTATAACCTACAACTAATCCATCACCTTAAGCCCTAAATACTGACAATAAACTCTAACAATAAACCGTAACCAGAAACCCCAAACCCTAAACCTTATACCCTAATCCAAAATGCATAATCGGTGAACCCTGACTATGGAAATGATAATAACGTGAAGATTTTGGTTTGTTTCTATCACCCAAATACTTTGCAAACCGTTTTTAAGGTTTTTGAAGTTCCCCGAAGAATTTTTTGCTACTTTCACATACTTTCTCAGAATGGGGCACATAATATATGTTTTTTGAGTGCGTTGGGCCTTCTGGGACCGAAAGATAGCTTCACCATCTAATATGATCTGTTTTACATGTTGAGCTGTGTTTTATCGACTTTTAGGTTGATTTTAATATTCTATTTTTGGATATCGTATTTTGGGTCAGTTAGGGTTTTACCAACCGTAACATTCAACCCTAATTTCTAAAGTCTCTAACGTTATACCCTAAACCATAAACACAAAACCTTAACCCTATAAACTACACCTAATCCATCTCCATAAGCCCTAAATAATAACCATAAACTGTAACAATAAACCGTAACCAGAAACCCCAAACCCTAAATTCTAAACCCTATAACCTAATAATATAACCTTAATCACTTAACCCTAACCATGGAAAGGATAATAACATGAAGATTTTGGCTTGTCTCTATCATCCATACACTTTGCAAACTGTTTTAAGGTTTTTGAAGTTCCCCGAAGGATTTCTGCTAACTTTCGCATACTTTCTTAGAATGGGGAACATAATATATGTTTTTTTGAGTGCGTTGGGCCTTCTTAGACCGACAGATTGCTTCGCCATCTAAGATGATTTGTTTTACGTGTTGAGATGTGTTTTATTGACTTTTAGGTTGTTTTTAATATTCCATTTTAGGATATCGTATTTTGGGTTAGTTAGGGTTTTACCAACCGTAACATTCAACCCTAATTTCTAAAGTCTCTAACGTTATACCCTAAACCATAAACACAATACCTTAACCCTATAACCTACACCTAATCCATCACCATAAGCCCAAAATACTAACCATAAACTCTAACAATAAACCGTAACCAGAAACCCCAAAACCTAAACACTAAACCCTATAACCTAATCCAAAAATCTTAATCACTGAACCCTAACCATGGAAATGATAATAACGTGAAGATTTTGGCTTGTTTCAATAATCCAAACACTTTGCAAACCGTTTTTAAGGTTTTTGAAGTTCCCCGAAGAATTTTTGCTACTTTCGCATACTTTCTCAGAATGGGGCACATAATATATGTTTTTTTAGTGTGTTGGGCCTTCTGGGACCGACAGATCGCTTCGCCATCTAAGATGATCTGTTTTACATGTTGAGATGTGTTTTATTGACTTTTAGGTTGTTTTTAATATTCTATTTTAGGATAACGTATTTTGGGTCAGTTAGGGTTTTACTAACCGTAACATTCAACCCTAATTTCTAAAGTCTCTAACGTTATACCCTAAACCATAAACACAAAACCTTAACCCTATAAACTACACCTAATCCATCTCCATAAGCCCTAAATACTAACCATAAACTCAAACAATAAACCGTAACCAGAAACCCCAAACCCTAAATTCTAAACCCTATAGCCTAATCATATAACCTTAATCACTGAACCCTGACCATGGAAATGATAATAACGTGAAGATTTTGGCTTGTTTCTATCATCCAAACACTTTGCAAACAGTTTTTAAGGTTTTTGAAGTTCCCCGAAGGATTTCTGCTAACTTTCGCATACTTTCTCAGAATGGGGCACATAATATATGTTTTTTGAGTGCGTTGGGCCTTCTGGGACCGACAGATTGCTTCGCCATCTAAGATGATCTGTTTTACGTGTTGAGATGTGTTTTATTGAATTTTAGGTTGTTTTTAATATTCTATTTTAGGATATCGTATTTTGGGTCAGTTAGGGTTTTACCAACCGTAACATTCAAACCTAATTTCTTAAATCTCTAACGTTATACCTTAAACCATACACACAAAACCTTAACCCTATAACCTACAACTAATCCATCACCTTGAGCCCTAAATACTGACAATAAACTCTAACAATAAACCGTAACCAGAAACCCCAAACCCTAAACCTTATACCCTAATCCAAAATGCATAATCGGTGAACCCTGACTATGGAAATGATAATAACGTGAAGATTTTGGTTTGTTTCTATCACCCAAATACTTTGCAAACCGTTTTTAAGGTTTTTGAAGTTCCCCAAAGAATTTTTTGCTACTTTCACATACTTTCTCAGAATGGGGCACATAATATATGTTTTTTGAGTGCGTTGGGCCTTCTGGGACCGAAAGATAGCTTCGCCATCTAATATGATTTGTTTTACATGTTGAGCTGTGTTTTATCGACTTTTAGGTTGATTTTAATATTCTATTTTTGGATATCGTATTTTGGGTCAGTTAGGGTTTTACCAACCGTAACATTCAACCCTAATTTCTAAAGTCTCTAACGTTATACCCTAAACCATAAACACAAAACCTTAACCCTATAAACTACACCTAATCCATCTCCATAAGCCCTAAATAATAACCATAAACTGTAACAATAAACCGTAACCAGAAACCCCAAACCCTAAATTCTAAACCCTATAACCTAATAATATAACCTTAATCACTTAACCCTAACCATGGAAAGGATAATAACATGAAGATTTTGGCTTGTCTCTATCATCCATACACTTTGCAAACTGTTTTAAGGTTTTTGAAGTTCCCCGAAGGATTTCTGCTAACTTTCGCATACTTTCTTAGAATGGGGCACATAATATATGTTTTTTTGAGTGCGTTGGGCCTTCTTAGACCGACAGATTGCTTCGCCATCTAAGATGATTTGTTTTACGTGTTGAGATGTGTTTTATTGACTTTTAGGTTGTTTTTAATATTCCATTTTAGGATATCGTATTTTGGGTTAGTTAGGGTTTTACCAACCGTAACATTCAACCCTAATTTCTAAAGTCTCTAACGTTATACCCTAAACCATAAACACAATACCTTAACCTTATAACCTACACCTAATCCATCACCAAAAGCCCAAAATACTAACCATAAACTCTAACAATAAACCGTAACCAGAAACCCCAAACCCTAAACACTAAACCCTATAACCTAATCCAAAAATCTTAATCACTGAACCCTAACCATGGAAATGATAATAACGTGAAGATTTTGGCTTGTTTCAATAATCCAAACACTTTGCAAACCGTTTTTAAGGTTTTTGAAGTTCCCCGAAGAATTTTTGCTACTTTCGCATACTTTCTCAGAATGGGGCACATAATATATGTTTTTTTAGTGTGTTGGGCCTTCTGGGACCGACAGATCGCTTCGCCATCTAAGATGATCTGTTTTACATGTTGAGATGTGTTTTATTGACTTTTAGGTTGTTTTTAATATTCTATTTTAGGATAACGTATTTTGGGTCAGTTAGGGTTTTACTAACCGTAACATTCAACCCTAATTTCTAAAGTCTCTAACGTTATACCCTAAACCATAAACACAAAACCTTAACCCTATAAACTACACCTAATCCATCTCCATAAGCCCTAAATACTAACCATAAACTCAAACAATAAACCGTAACCAGAAACCCCAAACCCTAAATTCTAAACCCTATAGCCTAATCATATAACCTTAATCACTGAACCCTGACCATGGAAAGGATAATAACGTGAAGATTTTGGCTTGTTTCTATCATCCAAACACTTTGCAAACAGTTTTTAAGGTTTTTGAAGTTCCCCGAAGGATTTCTGCTAACTTTCGCATACTTTCTCAGAATGGGGCACATAATATATGTTTTTTGAGTGCGTTGGGCCTTCTGGGACCGACAGATTGCTTCGCCATCTAAGATGATCTGTTTTACGTGTTGAGATGTGTTTTATTGAATTTTAGGTTGTTTTTAATATTCTATTTTAGGATATCGTATTTTGGGTCAGTTAGGGTTTTACCAACCGTAACATTCAAACCTAATTTCTTAAATCTCTAACGTTATACCTTAAACCATACACACAAAACCTTAACCCTATAACCTACAACTAATCCATCACCTTGAGCCCTAAATACTGACAATAAACTCTAACAATAAACCGTAACCAGAAACCCCAAACCCTAAACCTTATACCCTAATCCAAAATGCATAATCGGTGAACCCTGACTATGGAAATGATAATAACGTGAAGATTTTGGTTTGTTTCTATCACCCAAATACTTTGCAAACCGTTTTTAAGGTTTTTGAAGTTCCCCAAAGAATTTTTTGCTACTTTCACATACTTTCTCAGAATGGGGCACATAATATATGTTTTTTGAGTGCGTTGGGCCTTCTGGGACCGAAAGATAGCTTCGCCATCTAATATGATTTGTTTTACATGTTGAGCTGTGTTTTATCGACTTTTAGGTTGATTTTAATATTCTATTTTTGGATATCGTATTTTGGGTCAGTTAGGGTTTTACCAACCGTAACATTCAACCCTAATTTCTAAAGTCTCTAACGTTATACCCTAAACCATAAACACAAAACCTTAACCCTATAAACTACACCTAATCCATCTCCATAAGCCCTAAATAATAACCATAAACTGTAACAATAAACCGTAACCAGAAACCCCAAACCCTAAATTCTAAACCCTATAACCTAATAATATAACCTTAATCACTTAACCCTAACCATGGAAAGGATAATAACATGAAGATTTTGGCTTGTCTCTATCATCCATACACTTTGCAAACTGTTTTAAGGTTTTTGAAGTTCCCCGAAGGATTTCTGCTAACTTTCGCATACTTTCTTAGAATGGGGCACATAATATATGTTTTTTTGAGTGCGTTGGGCCTTCTTAGACCGACAGATTGCTTCGCCATCTAAGATGATTTGTTTTACGTGTTGAGATGTGTTTTATTGACTTTTAGGTTGTTTTTAATATTCCATTTTAGGATATCGTATTTTGGGTTAGTTAGGGTTTTACCAACCGTAACATTCAACCCTAATTTCTAAAGTCTCTAACGTTATACCCTAAACCATAAACACAATACCTTAACCCTATAACCTACACCTAATCCATCACCAAAAGCCCAAAATACTAACCATAAACTCTAACAATAAACCGTAACCAGAAACCCCAAACCCTAAACACTAAACCCTATAACCTAATCCAAAAATCTTAATCACTGAACCCTAACCATGGAAATGATAATAACGTGAAGATTTTGGCTTGTTTCAATAATCCAAACACTTTGCAAACCGTTTTTAAGGTTTTTGAAGTTCCCCGAAGAATTTTTGCTACTTTCGCATACTTTCTCAGAATGGGGCACATAATATATGTTTTTTTAGTGTGTTGGGCCTTCTGGGACCGACAGATCGCTTCGCCATCTAAGATGATCTGTTTTACATGTTGAGATGTGTTTTATTGACTTTTAGGTTGTTTTTAATATTCTATTTTAGGATAACGTATTTTGGGTCAGTTAGGGTTTTACTAACCGTAACATTCAACCCTAATTTCTAAAGTCTCTAACGTTATACCCTAAACCATAAACACAAAACCTTAACCCTATAAACTACACCTAATCCATCTCCATAAGCCCTAAATACTAACCATAAACTCAAACAATAAACCGTAACCAGAAACCCCAAACCCTAAATTCTAAACCCTATAGCCTAATCATATAACCTTAATCACTGAACCCTGACCATGGAAAGGATAATAACGTGAAGATTTTGGCTTGTTTCTATCATCCAAACACTTTGCAAACAGTTTTTAAGGTTTTTGAAGTTCCCCGAAGGATTTCTGCTAACTTTCGCATACTTTCTCAGAATGGGGCACATAATATATGTTTTTTGAGTGCGTTGGGCCTTCTGGGACCGACAGATTGCTTCGCCATCTAAGATGATCTGTTTTACGTGTTGAGATGTGTTTTATTGAATTTTAGGTTGTTTTTAATATTCTATTTTAGGATATCGTATTTTGGGTCAGTTAGGGTTTTACCAACCGTAACATTCAAACCTAATTTCTTAAATCTCTAACGTTATACCTTAAACCATACACACAAAACCTTAACCCTATAACCTACAACTAATCCATCACCTTGAGCCCTAAATACTGACAATAAACTCTAACAATAAACCGTAACCAGAAACCCCAAACCCTAAACCTTATACCCTAATCCAAAATGCATAATCGGTGAACCCTGACTATGGAAATGATAATAACGTGAAGATTTTGGTTTGTTTCTATCACCCAAATACTTTGCAAACCGTTTTTAAGGTTTTTGAAGTTCCCCAAAGAATTTTTTGCTACTTTCACATACTTTCTCAGAATGGGGCACATAATATATGTTTTTTGAGTGCGTTGGGCCTTCTGGGACCGAAAGATAGCTTCGCCATCTAATATGATTTGTTTTACATGTTGAGCTGTGTTTTATCGACTTTTAGGTTGATTTTAATATTCTATTTTTGGATATCGTATTTTGGGTCAGTTAGGGTTTTACCAACCGTAACATTCAACCCTAATTTCTAAAGTCTCTAACGTTATACCCTAAACCATAAACACAAAACCTTAACCCTATAAACTACACCTAATCCATCTCCATAAGCCCTAAATAATAACCATAAACTGTAACAATAAACCGTAACCAGAAACCCCAAACCCTAAATTCTAAACCCTATAACCTAATAATATAACCTTAATCACTTAACCCTAACCATGGAAAGGATAATAACATGAAGATTTTGGCTTGTCTCTATCATCCATACACTTTGCAAACTGTTTTAAGGTTTTTGAAGTTCCCCGAAGGATTTCTGCTAACTTTCGCATACTTTCTTAGAATGGGGCACATAATATATGTTTTTTTGAGTGCGTTGGGCCTTCTTAGACCGACAGATTGCTTCGCCATCTAAGATGATTTGTTTTACGTGTTGAGATGTGTTTTATTGACTTTTAGGTTGTTTTTAATATTCCATTTTAGGATATCGTATTTTGGGTTAGTTAGGGTTTTACCAACCGTAACATTCAACCCTAATTTCTAAAGTCTCTAACGTTATACCCTAAACCATAAACACAATACCTTAACCCTATAACCTACACCTAATCCATCACCAAAAGCCCTAAATACTAACCATAAACTCTAACAATAAACCGTAACCAGAAACCCCAAACCCTAAACACTAAACCCTATAACCTAATCCAAAAATCTTAATCACTGAACCCTAACCATGGAAATGATAATAACGTGAAGATTTTGGCTTGTTTCAATAATCCAAACACTTTGCAAACCGTTTTTAAGGTTTTTGAAGTTCCCCGAAGAATTTTTGCTACTTTCGCATACTTTCTCAGAATGGGGCACATAATATATGTTTTTTTAGTGCGTTGGGCCTTCTGGGACCGACAGATCGCTTCGCCATCTAAGATGATCTGTTTTACATGTTCAGATGTGTTTTATTGACTTTTAGGTTGTTTTTAATATTCTATTTTAGGATAACGTATTTTGGGTCAGTTAGGGTTTTACTAACCGTAACATTCAACCCTAATTTCTAAAGTCTCTAACGTTATACCCTAAACCATAAACACAAAACCTTAACCCTATAAACTACACCTAATCCATCTCCATAAGCCCTAAATACTAACCATAAACTCAAACAATAAACCGTAACCAGAAACCCCAAACCCTAAATTCTAAACCCTATAGCCTAATCATATAACCTTAATCACTGAACCCTGACCATGGAAAGGATAATAACGTGAAGATTTTGGCTTGTTTCTATCATCCAAACACTTTGCAAACAGTTTTTAAGGTTTTTGAAGTTCCCCGAAGGATTTCTGCTAACTTTCGCATACTTTCTCAGAATGGGGCACATAATATATGTTTTTTGAGTGCGTTGGGCCTTCTGGGACCGACAGATTGCTTCGCCATCTAAGATGATCTGTTTTACGTGTTGAGATGTGTTTTATTGAATTTTAGGTTGTTTTTAATATTCTATTTTAGGATATCGTATTTTGGGTCAGTTAGGGTTTTACCAACCGTAACATTCAAACCTAATTTCTTAAATCTCTAACGTTATACCTTAAACCATACACACAAAACCTTAACCCTATAACCTACAACTAATCCATCACCTTGAGCCCTAAATACTGACAATAAACTCTAACAATAAACCGTAACCAGAAACCCCAAACCCTAAACCTTATACCCTAATCCAAAATGCATAATCGGTGAACCCTGACTATGGAAATGATAATAACGTGAAGATTTTGGTTTGTTTCTATCACCCAAATACTTTGCAAACCGTTTTTAAGGTTTTTGAAGTTCCCCAAAGAATTTTTTGCTACTTTCACATACTTTCTCAGAATGGGGCACATAATATATGTTTTTTGAGTGCGTTGGGCCTTCTGGGACCGAAAGATAGCTTCGCCATCTAATATGATTTGTTTTACATGTTGAGCTGTGTTTTATCGACTTTTAGGTTGATTTTAATATTCTATTTTTGGATATCGTATTTTGGGTCAGTTAGGGTTTTACCAACCGTAACATTCAACCCTAATTTCTAAAGTCTCTAACGTTATACCCTAAACCATAAACACAAAACCTTAACCCTATAAACTACACCTAATCCATCTCCATAAGCCCTAAATAATAACCATAAACTGTAACAATAAACCGTAACCAGAAACCCCAAACCCTAAATTCTAAACCCTATAACCTAATAATATAACCTTAATCACTTAACCCTAACCATGGAAAGGATAATAACATGAAGATTTTGGCTTGTCTCTATCATCCATACACTTTGCAAACTGTTTTAAGGTTTTTGAAGTTCCCCGAAGGATTTCTGCTAACTTTCGCATACTTTCTCAACATGGGGCACATAATATATGTTTTTTTGAGTGCGTTGGGCCTTCTTAGACCGACAGATTGCTTCGCCATCTAAGATGATTTGTTTTACGTGTTGAGATGTGTTTTATTGACTTTTAGGTTGTTTTTAATATTCCATTTTAGGATATCGTATTTTGGGTTAGTTAGGGTTTTACCAACCGTAACATTCAACCCTAATTTCTAAAGTCTCTAACGTTATACCCTAAACCATAAACACAATACCTTAACCCTATAACCTACACCTAATCCATCACCATAAGCCCTAAATACTAACCATAAACTCTAACAATAAACCGTAACCAGAAACCCCAAACCCTAAACACTAAACCCTATAACCTAATCCAAAAATCTTAATCACTGAACCCTAACCATGGAAATGATAATAACGTGAAGATTTTGGCTTGTTTCAATAATCCAAACACTTTGCAAACCGTTTTTAAGGTTTTTGAAGTTCCCCGAAGAATTTTTGCTACTTTCGCATACTTTCTCAGAATGGGGCACATAATATATGTTTTTTTAGTGCGTTGGGCCTTCTGGGACCGACAGATCGCTTCGCCATCTAAGATGATCTGTTTTACATGTTCAGATGTGTTTTATTGACTTTTACGTTGTTTTTAATATTCTATTTTAGGATAACGTATTTTGGGTCAGTTAGGGTTTTACTAACCGTAACATTCAACCCTAATTTCTAAAGTCTCTAACGTTATACCCTAAACCATAAACACAAAACCTTAACCCTATAAACTACACCTAATCCATCTCCATAAGCCCTAAATACTAACCATAAACTCAAACAATAAACCGTAACCAGAAACCCCAAACCCTAAATTCTAAACCCAATAACCTAATCATATAACCTTAATCACTGAACCCTGACCATGGAAAGGATAATAACGTGAAGATTTTGGCTTGTTTCTATCACCAAACACTTTGCAAACAGTTTTTAAGGTTTTTGAAGTTCCCCGAAGGATTTCTGCTAACTTTCGCATACTTTCTCAGAATGGGGCACATAATATATGTTTTTTGAGTGCGTTGGGCCTTCTGGGACCGACAGATTGCTTCGCCATCTAAGATGATCTGTTTTACGTGTTGAGATGTGTTTTATTGAATTTTAGGTTGTTTTTAATATTCCATTTTAGGATATCGTATTTTGGGTCAGTTAGGGTTTTACCAACCGTAACATTCAAACCTAATTTCTTAAATCTCTAACGTTATACCTTAAACCATACACACAAAACCTTAACCCTATAACCTACAACTAATCCATCACCTTAAGCCCTAAATACTGACAATAAACTCTAACAATAAACCGTAACCAGAAACCCCAAACCCTAAACCTTATACCCTAATCCAAAATGCATAATCGGTGAACCCTGACTATGGAAATGATAATAACGTGAAGATTTTGGTTTGTTTCTATCACCCAAATACTTTGCAAACCGTTTTTAATGTTTTTGAAGTTCCCCGAAGAATTTTCTGCTACTTTCACATACTTTCTCAGAATGGGGCACATAATATATGTTTTTTGAGTGCGTTGGGCCTTCTGGGACCGAAAGATAGCTTCGCCATCTAATATGATCTGTTTTACATGTTGAGCTGTGTTTTATCGACTTTTAGGTTGATTTTAATATTCTATTTTTGGATATCGTATTTTGGGTCAGTTAGGGTTTTACCAACCGTAACATTCAACCCTAATTTCTAAAGTCTCTAACGTTATACCCTAAACCATAAACACAAAACCTTAACCCTATAAACTACACCTAATCCATCTCCATAAGCCCTAAATAATAACCATAAACTGTAACAATAAACCGTAACCAGAAACCCCAAACCCTAAATTCTAAACCCTATAACCTAATAATATAACCTTAATCACTTAACCCTAACCATGGAAAGGATAATAACATGAAGATTTTGGCTTGTCTCTATCATCCATACACTTTGCAAACTGTTTTAAGGTTTTTGAAGTTCCCCGAAGGATTTCTGCTAACTTTCGCATACTTTCTCAGAATGGGGCACATAATATATGTTTTTTTGAGTGCGTTGGGCCTTCTTAGACCGACAGATTGCTTCGCCATCTAAGATGATTTGTTTTACGTGTTGAGATGTGTTTTATTGACTTTTAGGTTGTTTTTAATATTCCATTTTAGGATATCGTATTTTGGGTTAGTTAGGGTTTTACCAACCGTAACATTCAACCCTAATTTCTAAAGTCTCTAACGTTATACCCTAAACCATAAACACAATACCTTAACCCTATAACCTACACCTAATCCATCACCATAAGCCCTAAATACTAACCATAAACTCTAACAATAAACCGTAACCAGAAACCCCAAACCCTAAACACTAAACCCTATAACCTAATCCAAAAATCTTAATCACTGAACCCTAACCATGGAAATGATAATAACGTGAAGATTTTGGCTTGTTTCAATAATCCAAACACTTTGCAAACCGTTTTTAAGGTATTTGAAGTTCCCGGAAGAATATTTGCTACTTTCGCATACTTTCTCAGAATGGGGCACATAATATATGTTTTTTTAGTGCGTTGGGCCTTCTGGGACCGAAAGATCGCTTCGCCATCTAAGATGATCTGTTTTACATGTTGAGATGTGTTTTATTGACTTTTAGGTTGTTTTTAATATTCTATTTTAGGATAACGTATTTTGGGTCAGTTAGGGTTTTACTAACCGTAACATTCAACCCTAATTTCTAAAGTCTCTAACGTTATACCCTAAACCATAAACACAAAACCTTAACCCTATAAACTACACCTAATCCATCTCCATAAGCCCTAAATACTATCCATAAACTCAAACAATAAACCGTAACCAGAAACCCCAAACCCTAAATTCTAAACCCTATAACCTAATCATATAACCTTAATCACTGAACCCTGACCATCGAAAGGATAATAACGTGAAGATTTTGGCTTGTTTCTATCATCCAAACACTTTGCAAACTGTTTTTAAGGTTTTTGAAGTTCCCCGAAGGATTTCTGCTAACTTTCGCATACTTTCTCAGAATGGGGCACATAATATATGTTTTTTGAGTGAGTTGGGCCTTCTTAGACCGACAGATTGCTTCGCCATCTAAGATGATCTGTTTTACGTGTTGAGATGTGTTTTATTGACTTTTAGGTTGTTTTTAATATTCTATTTTAGGATATCGTATTTTGGGTTAGTTAGGGTTTTACCTACCGTAACATTCAACCCTAATTTCAAAAGTCTCTAACGTAATACCCTAAACCATAAACACAAAACCTTAACCCTATAACCTACACCTAATCCATCACCATAAGCCCTAAATACTAACCATAAACTCTAACAATAAACCGTAACCAGAAACCCGATACCCTAAATTCTAAACCCTATAACCTAATCAGAAAACCTAAATCACTGAACCCTAACCATGGAAAGGAAAAAAACGTAAGATTTTGGCTTGTTTCTATCATCCAAACACTTTGCAAACCGTTTTTAAGGTTTTTGAAGTTCCCCGAAGGATTTCTGCTAACTTTCGCATACTTTCTCAGAATGGGGCACATAATATATGTTTTTTGAGTGCGTTGGGCCTTCTGGGACCGACAGATTGCTTCGCCATCTAAGATGATCTGTTTTACGTGTTGAGATGTGTTTTATTGAATTTTAGGTTGTTTTTAATATTCTATTTTAGGATATCGTATTTTGGGTCAGTTAGGGTTTTACCAACCGTAACATTCAAACCTAATTTCTTAAATCTCTAACGTTATACCTTAAACCATACACACAAAACCTTAACCCTATAACCTACAACTAATCCATCACCTTAAGCCCTAAATACTGACAATAAACTCTAACAATAAACCGTAACCAGAAACCCCAAACCCTAAACCTTATACCCTAATCCAAAATGCATAATCGGTGAACCCTGACTATGGAAATGATAATAACGTGAAGATTTTGGTTTGTTTCTATCACCCAAATACTTTGCAAACCGTTTTTAAGGTTTTTGAAGTTCCCCGAAGAATTTTTTGCTACTTTCACATACTTTCTCAGAATGGGGCACATAATATATGTTTTTTGAGTGCGTTGGGCCTTCTGGGACCGAAAGATAGCTTCGCCATCTAATATGATCTGTTAAACATGTTGAGCTGTGTTTTATCGACTTTTAGGTTGATTTTAATATTCTATTTTTGGATATCGTATTTTGGGTCAGTTAGGGTTTTACCAACCGTAACATTCAACCCTAATTTCTAAAGTCTCTAACGTTATACCCTAAACCATAAACACAAAACCTTAACCCTATAAACTACACCTAATCCATCTCCATAAGCCCTAAATAATAACCATAAACTGTAACAATAAACCGTAACCAGAAACCCCAAACCCTAAATTCTAAACCCTATAACCTAATAATATAACCTTAATCACTTAACCCTAACCATGGAAAGGATAATAACATGAAGATTTTGGCTTGTCTCTATCATCCATACACTTTGCAAACTGTTTTAAGGTTTTTGAAGTTCCCCGAAGGATTTCTGCTAACTTTCGCATACTTTCTCAGAATGGGGCACATAATATATGTTTTTTTGAGTGCGTTGGGCCTTCTTAGACCGACAGATTGCTTCGCCATCTAAGATGATTTGTTTTACGTGTTGAGATGTGTTTTATTGACTTTTAGGTTGTTTTTAATATTCCATTTTAGGATATCGTATTTTGGGTTAGTTAGGGTTTTACCAACCGTAACATTCAACCCTAATTTCTAAAGTCTCTAACGTTATACCCTAAACCATAAACACAATACCTTAACCCTATAACCTACACCTAATCCATCACCATAAGCCCTAAATACTAACCATAAACTCTAACAATAAACCATAACCAGAAACCCCAAACCCTAAACACTAAACCCTATAACCTAATCCAAAAATCTTAATCACTGAACCCTAACCATGGAAATGATAATAACGTGAAGATTTTGGCTTGTTTCAATAATCCAAACACTTTGCAAACCGTTTTTAAGGTTTTTGAAGTTCCCCGAAGAATTTTTGCTACTTTCGCATACTTTCTCAGAATGGGGCACATAATATATGTTTTTTTAGTGCGTTGGGCCTTCTGGGACCGAAAGATCGCTTCGCCATCTAAGATGATCTGTTTTACATGTTGAGATGTGTTTTATTGACTTTTAGGTTGTTTTTAATATTCTATTTTAGGATAACGTATTTTGGGTCAGTTAGGGTTTTACTAACCGTAACATTCAACCCTAATTTCTAAAGTCTCTAACGTTATACCCTAAACCATAAACACAAAACCTTAACCCTATAAACTACACCTAATCCATCTCCATAAGCCCTAAATACTAACCATAAACTCAAACAATAAACCGTAACCAGAAACCCCAAACCCTAAATTCTAAACCCAATAACCTAATCATATAACCTTAATCACTGAACCCTGACCATGGAAAGGATAATAACGTGAAGATTTTGGCTTGTTTCTATCATCCAAACACTTTGCAAACAGTTTTTAAGGTTTTTGAAGTTCCCCGAAGGATTTTTGCTAACTTTCGCATACTTTCTCAGAATGGGGCACATAATATATGTTTTTTGAGTGCGTTGGGCCTTCTGGGACCGACAGATTGCTTCGCCATCTAAGATGATCTGTTTTACGTGTTGAGATGTGTTTTATTGAATTTTAGGTTGTTTTTAATATTCTATTTTAGGATATCGTATTTTGGGTCAGTTAGGGTTTTACCAACCGTAACATTCAAACCTAATTTCTTAAATCTCTAACGTTATACCTTAAACCATACACACAAAACCTTAACCCTATAACCTACAACTAATCCATCACCTTAAGCCCTAAATACTGACAATAAACTCTAACAATAAACCGTAACCAGAAACCCCAAACCCTAAACCTTATACCCTAATCCAAAATGCATAATCGGTGAACCCTGACTATGGAAATGATAATAACGTGAAGATTTTGGTTTGTTTCTATCACCCAAATACTTTGCAAACCGTTTTTAAGGTTTTTGAAGTTCCCCGAAAAATTTTCTGCTACTTTCACATACTTTCTCAGAATGGGGCACATAATATATGTTTTTTGAGTGCGTTGGGCCTTCTGGGACCGAAAGATAGCTTCGCCATCTAATATGATCTGTTTTACATGTTGAGCTGTGTTTTATCGACTTTTAGGTTGATTTTAATATTCTATTTTTGGATATCGTATTTTGGGTCAGTTAGGGTTTTACCAACCGTAACATTCAACCCTAATTTCTAAAGTCTCTAACGTTATACCCTAAACCATAAACACAAAACCTTAACCCTATAAACTACACCTAATCCATCTCCATAAGCCCTAAATAATAACCATAAACTGTAACAATAAACCGTAACCAGAAACCCCAAACCCTAAATTCTAAACCCTATAACCTAATAATATAACCTTAATCACTTAACCCTAACCATGGAAAGGATAATAACATGAAGATTTTGGCTTGTCTCTATCATCCATACACTTTGCAAACTGTTTTAAGGTTTTTGAAGTTGCCGGAAGAATATTTGCTACTTTCGCATACTTTCTCAGAATGGGGCACATAATATATGTTTTTTTAGTGCGTTGGGCCTTCTGGGACCGAAAGATCGCTTCGCCATCTAAGATGATCTGTTTTACATGTTGAGATGTGTTTTATTGACTTTTAGGTTGTTTTTAATATTCTATTTTAGGATAACGTATTTTGGGTCAGTTAGGGTTTTACTAACCGTAACATTCAACCCTAATTTCTAAAGTCTCTAACGTTATACCCTAAACCGTAAACACAAAACCTTAACCCTATAAACTACACCTAATCCATCTCCATAAGCCCTAAATACTATCCATAAACTCAAACAATAAACCGTAACCAGAAACCCCAAACCCTAAATTCTAAACCCTATAACCTAATCATATAACCTTAATCACTGAACCCTGACCATCGAAAGGATAATAACGTGAAGATTTTGGCTTGTTTCTATCATCCAAACACTTTGCAAACTGTTTTTAAGGTTTTTGAAGTTCCCCGAAGGATTTCTGCTAACTTTCGCATACTTTCTCAGAATGGGGCACATAATATATGTTTTTTGAGTGCGTTGGGCCTTCTTAGACCGACAGATTGCTTCGCCATCTAAGATGATCTGTTTTACGTGTTGAGATGTGTTTTATTGACTTTTAGGTTGTTTTTAATATTCTATTTTAGGATATCGTATTTTGGGTTAGTTAGGGTTTTACCTACCGTAACATTCAACCCTAATTTCAAAAGTCTCTAACGTAATACCCTAAACCATAAACACAAAACCTTAACCCTATAACCTACACCTAATCCATCACCATAAGCCCTAAATACTAACCATAAACTCTAACAATAAACCGTAACCAGAAACCCGATACCCTAAATTCTAAACCCTATAACCTAATCAGAAAACCTAAATCACTGAACCCTAACCATGGAAAGGAAAAAAACGTAAGATTTTGGCTTGTTTCTATCATCCAAACACTTTGCAAACCGTTTTTAAGGTTTTTGAAGTTCCCCGAAGGATTTCTGCTAACTTTCGCATACTTTCTCAGAATGGGGCACATAATATATGTTTTTTGAGTGCGTTGGGCCTTCTGGGACCGACAGATTGCTTCGCCATCTAAGATGATCTGTTTTACGTGTTGAGATGTGTTTTATTGAATTTTAGGTTGTTTTTAATATTCTATTTTAGGATATCGTATTTTGGGTCAGTTAGGGTTTTACCAACCGTAACATTCAAACCTAATTTCTTAAATCTCTAACGTTATACCTTAAACCATACACACAAAACCTTAACCCTATAACCTACAACTAATCCATCACCTTAAGCCCTAAATACTGACAATAAACTCTAACAATAAACCGTAACCAGAAACCCCAAACCCTAAACCTTATACCCTAATCCAAAATGCATAATCGGTGAACCCTGACTATGGAAATGATAATAACGTGAAGATTTTGGTTTGTTTCTATCACCCAAATACTTTGCAAACCGTTTTTAAGGTTTTTGAAGTTCCCCGAAGAATTTTTTGCTACTTTCACATACTTTCTCAGAATGGGGCACATAATATATGTTTTTTGAGTGCGTTGGGCCTTCTGGGACCGAAAGATAGCTTCGCCATCTAATATGATCTGTTTTACATGTTGAGCTGTGTTTTATCGACTTTTAGGTTGATTTTAATATTCTATTTTTGGATATCGTATTTTGGGTCAGTTAGGGTTTTACCAACCGTAACATTCAACCCTAATTTCTAAAGTCTCTAACGTTATACCCTAAACCATAAACACAAAACCTTAACCCTATAAACTACACCTAATCCATCTCCATAAGCCCTAAATAATAACCATAAACTGTAACAATAAACCGTAACCAGAAACCCCAAACCCTAAATTCTAAACCCTATAACCTAATAATATAACCTTAATCACTTAACCCTAACCATGGAAAGGATAATAACATGAAGATTTTGGCTTGTCTCTATCATCCATACACTTTGCAAACTGTTTTAAGGTTTTTGAAGTTCCCCGAAGGATTTCTGCTAACTTTCGCATACTTTCTCAGAATGGGGCACATAATATATGTTTTTTTGAGTGCGTTGGGCCTTCTTAGACCGACAGATTGCTTCGCCATCTAAGATGATTTGTTTTACGTGTTGAGATGTGTTTTATTGACTTTTAGGTTGTTTTTAATATTCCATTTTAGGATATCGTATTTTGGGTTAGTTAGGGTTTTACCAACCGTAACATTCAACCCTAATTTCTAAAGTCTCTAACGTTATACCCTAAACCATAAACACAATACCTTAACCCTATAACCTACACCTAATCCATCACCATAAGCCCTAAATACTAACCATAAACTCTAACAATAAACCATAACCAGAAACCCCAAACCCTAAACACTAAACCCTATAACCTAATCCAAAAATCTTAATCACTGAACCCTAACCATGGAAATGATAATAACGTGAAGATTTTGGCTTGTTTCAATAATCCAAACACTTTGCAAACCGTTTTTAAGGTTTTTGAAGTTCCCCGAAGAATTTTTGCTACTTTCGCATACTTTCTCAGAATGGGGCACATAATATATGTTTTTTTAGTGCGTTGGGCCTTCTGGGACCGACAGATCGCTTCGCCATCTAAGATGATCTGTTTTACCTGTTGAGATGTGTTTTATTGACTTTTAGGTTGTTTTGAATATTCTATTTTAGGATAACGTATTTTGGGTCAGTTAGGGTTTTACTAACCGTAACATTCAACCCTAATTTCTAAAGTCTCTAACGTTATACCCTAAACCATAAACACAAAACCTTAACCCTATAAACTACACCTAATCCATCTCCATAAGCCCTAAATACTAACCATAAACTCAAACAATAAACCGTAACCAGAAACCCCAAACCCTAAATTCTAAACCCTATAACCTAATCATATAACCTTAATCACTGAACCCTGACCATGGAAAGGATAATAACGTGAAGATTTTGGCTTGTTTCTATCATCCAAACAATTTGCAAACTGTTTTTAAGGTTTTTGAAGTTCCCCGAAGGATTTCTGCTAACTTTCGCATACTTTCTCAGAATGGGGCACATAATATATGTTTTTTGAGTGCGTTGGGCCTTCTGGGACCGACAGATTGATTCGCCATCTAAGATGATCTGTTTTACGTGTTGAGATGTGTTTTATTGAATTTTAGGTTGTTTTTAATATTCTATTTTAGGATATCGTATTTTGGGTCAGTTAGGGTTTTACCAACCGTAACATTCAAACCTAATTTCTTAAATCTCTAACGTTATACCTTAAACCATACACCCAAAACCTTAACCCTATAACCTACAACTAATCCATCACCTTAAGCCCTAAATACTGACAATAAACTCTAACAATAAACCGTAACCGGAAACCCCAAACCCTAAACCTTATACCCTAATCCAAAATGCATAATCGGTGAACCCTGACTATGGAAATGATAATAACGTGAAGATTTTGGTTTGTTTCTATCACCCAAATACTTTGCAAACCGTTTTTAAGGTTTTTGAAGTTCCCCGAAGAATTTTTTGCTACTTTCACATACTTTCTCAGAATGGGGCACATAATATATGTTTTTTGAGTGCGTTGGGCCTTCTGGGACCGAAAGATAGCTTCGCCATCTAATATGATCTTTTTTACATGTTGAGCTGTGTTTTATCGACTTTTAGGTTGATTTTAATATTCTATTTTTGGATATCGTATTTTGGGTCAGTTAGGGTTTTACCAACCGTAACATTCAACCCTAATTTCCAAAGTCTCTAACGTTATACCCTAAACCATAAACACAAAACCTTAACCCTATAAACTACACCTAATCCATCTCCATAAGCCCTAAATAATAACCATAAACTGTAACAATAAACCGTAACCAGAAACCCCAAACCCTAAATTCTAAACCCTATAACCTAATAATATAACCTTAATCACTTAACCCTAACCATGGAAAGGATAATAACATGAAGATTTTGGCTTGTCTCTATCATCCATACACTTTGCAAACTATTTTAAGGTTTTTGAAGTTCCCCGAAGGATTTCTGCTAACTTTCGCATACTTTCTCAGAATGGGGCACATAATATATGTTTTTTTGAGTGCGTTGGGCCTTCTGGGACCGAAAGATAGCTTCGCCATCTAATATGATCTGTTTTACATGTTGAGCTGTGTTTTATCGACTTTTAGGTTGATTTTAATATTCTATTTTTGGATATCGTATTTTGGGTCAGTTAGGGTTTTACCAACCGTAACATTCAACCCTAATTTCTAAAGTCTCTAACGTTATACCCTAAACCATAAACACAAAACCTTAACCCTATAAACTACACCTAATCCATCTCCATAAGCCCTAAATAATAACCATAAACTGTAACAATAAACCGTAACCAGAAACCCCAAACCCTAAATTCTAAACCCTATAACCTAATAATATAACCTTAATCACTTAACCCTAACCATGGCAAGGATAATAACATGAAGATTTTGGCTTGTCTCTATCATCCATACACTTTGCAAACTGTTTTAAGGTTTTTGAAGTTCCCCGAAGGATTTCTGCTAACTTTCGCATACTTTCTCAGAATGGGGCACATAATATATGTTTTTTTGAGTGCGTTGGGCCTTCTTAGACCGACAGATTGCTTCGCCATCTAAGATGATTTGTTTTACGTGTTGAGATGTGTTTTATTGACTTTTAGGTTGTTTTTAATATTCCATTTTAGGATATCGTATTTTGGGTTAGTTAGGGTTTTACCAACCGTAACATTCAACCCTAATTTCTAAAGTCTCTAACGTTATACCCTAAACCATAAACACAATACCTTAACCCTATAACCTACACCTAATCCATCACCATAAGCCCTAAATACTAACCATAAACTCTAACAATAAACCGTAACCAGAAACCCCAAACCCTAAACACTAAACCCTATAACCTAATCCAAAAATCTTAATCACTGAACCCTAACCATGGAAATGATAATAACGTGAAGATTTTGGCTTGTTTCAATAATCCAAACACTTTGCAAACCGTTTTTAAGGTTTTTGAAGTTCCCCGAAGAATTTTTGCTACTTTCGCATACTTTCTCAGAATGGGGCACATAATATATGTTTTTTTAGTGCGTTGGGCCTTCTGGGACCGACAGATCGCTTCGCCATCTAAGATGATCTGTTTTACCTGTTGAGATGTGTTTTATTGACTTTTAGGTTGTTTTTAATATTCTATTTTAGGATAACGTATTTTGGGTCAGTTAGGGTTTTACTAACCGTAACATTCAACCCTAATTTCTAAAGTCTCTAACGTTATACCCTAAACCATAAACACAAAACCTTAACCCTATAAACTACACCTAATCCATCTCCATAAGCCCTAAATACTAACCATAAACTCAAACAATAAACCGTAACCAGAAACCCCAAACCCTAAATTCTAAACCCTATAACCTAATCATATAACCTTAATCACTGAACCCTGACCATGGAAAGGATAATAACGTGAAGATTTTGGCTTGTTTCTATCATCCAAACAATTTGCAAACTGTTTTTAAGGTTTTTGAAGTTCCCCGAAGGATTTCTGCTAACTTTCGCATACTTTCTCAGAATGGGGCACATAATATATGTTTTTTGAGTGCGTTGGGCCTTATTAGACCGACAGATTGCTTCGCCATCTAAGATGATCTGTTTTACGTGTTGAGATGTGTTTTATTGACTTTTAGGTTGTTTTTAATATTCTATTTTAGGATATCGTATTTTGGGTTAGTTAGGGTTTTACCTACCGTAACATTCAACCCTAATTTCTAAAGTCTCTAACGTAATACCCTAAACCATAAACACAAAACCTTAACCCTATAACCTACACCTAATCCATCACCATAAGCCCTAAATACTAACCATAAACTCTAACAATAAACCGTAACCAGAAACCCGATACCCTAAATTCTAAACCCTATAACCTAATCAGAAAACCTAAATCACTGAACCCTAACCATGGAAAGGAAAAAAACGTAAGATTTTGGCTTGTTTCTATCATCCAAACACTTTGCAAACCGTTTTTAAGGTTTTTGAAGTTCCCCGAAGGATTTCTGCTAACTTTCGCATACTTTCTCAGAATGGGGCACATAATATATGTTTTTTGAGTGTGTTGGGCCTTCTGGGACCGACAGATTGCTTCTCCATCTAAGATGATCTGTTTTACGTGTTGAGATGTGTTTTATTGAATTTTAGGTTGTTTTTAATATTCTATTTTAGGATATCGTATTTTGGGTCAGTTAGGGTTTTACCAACCGTAACATTCAAACCTAATTTCTTAAATCTCTAACGTTATACCTTACACCATACACACAAAACCTTAACCCTATAGCCTACAACTAATCCATCACCTTAAGCCCTAAATACTGACAATAAACTCTAACAATAAACCGTAACCAGAAACCCCAAACCCTAAACCTTATACCCTAATCCAAAATGCATAATCGGTGAACCCTGACTATGGAAATGATAATAACGTGAAGATTTTGGTTTGTTTCTATCACCCAAATACTTTGCAAACCGTTTTTAAGGTTTTTGAAGTTCCCCGAAGAATTTTTTGCTACTTTCACATACTTTCTCAGAATGGGGCACATAATATATGTTTTTTGAGTGCGTTGGGCCTTCTGGGACCGAAAGATAGCTTCGCCATCTAATATGATCTGTTTTACATGTTGAGCTGTGTTTTATCGACTTTTAGGTTGATTTTAATATTCTATTTTTGGATATCGTATTTTGGGTCAGTTAGGGTTTTACCAACCGTAACATTCAACCCTAATTTCTAAAGTCTCTAACGTTATACCCTAAACCATAAACACAAAACCTTAACCCTATAAACTACACCTAATCCATCTCCATAAGCCCTAAATAATAACCATAAACTGTAACAATAAACCGTAACCAGAAACCCCAAACCCTAAATTCTAAACCCTATAACCTAATAATATAACCTTAATCACTTAACCCTAACCATGGAAAGGATAATAACATGAAGATTTTGGCTTTTCTCTATCATCCATACACTTTGCAAACTGTTTTAAGGTTTTTGAAGTTCCCCGAAGGATTTCTGCTAACTTTCGCATACTTTCTCAGAATGGGGCACATAATATATGTTTTTTTGAGTGCGTTGGGCCTTCTTAGACCGACAGATTGCTTCGCCATCTAAGATGATTTGTTTTACGTGTTGAGATGTGTTTTATTGACTTTTAGGTTGTTTTTAATATTCCATTTTAGGATATCGTATTTTGGGTTAGTTAGGGTTTTACCAACCGTAACATTCAACCCTAATTTCTAAAGTCTCTAACGTTATACCCTAAACCATAAACACAATACCTTAACCCTATAACCTACACCTAATCCATCACCATAAGCCCTAAATACTAACCATAAACTCTAACAATAAACCGTAACCAGAAACCCCAAACCCTAAACACTAAACCCTATAACCTAATCCAAAAATCTTAATCACTGAACCCTAACCATGGAAATGATAATAACGTGAAGATTTTGGCTTGTTTCAATAATCCAAACACTTTGCAAACCGTTTTTAAGGTTTTTGAAGTTCCCCGAAGAATTTTTGCTACTTTCGCATACTTTCTCAGAATGGGGCACATAATATATGTTTTTTTAGTGCGTTGGGCCTTCTGGGACCGACAGATCGCTTCGCCATCTAAGATGATCTGTTTTACCTGTTGAGATGTGTTTTATTGACTTTTAGGTTGTTTTGAATATTCTATTTTAGGATAACGTATTTTGGGTCAGTTAGGGTTTTACTAACCGTAACATTCAACCCTAATTTCTAAAGTCTTTAACGTTATACCCTAAACCATAAACACAAAACCTTAACCCTATAAACTACACCTAATCCATCTCCATAAGCCCTAAATACTAACCATAAACTCAAACAATAAACCGTAACCAGAAACCCCAAACCCTAAATTCTAAACCCTATAACCTAATCATATAACCTTAATCACTGAACCCTGACCATGGAAAGGATAATAACGTGAAGATTTTGGCTTGTTTCTATCATCCAAACAATTTGCAAACTGTTTTTAAGGTTTTTGAAGTTCCCCGAAGGATTTCTGCTAACTTTCGCATACTTTCTCAGAATGGGGCACATAATATATGTTTTTTGAGTGCGTTGGGCCTTATTAGACCGACAGATTGCTTCGCCATCTAAGATGATCTGTTTTACGTGTTGAGATGTGTTTTATTGACTTTTAGGTTGTTTTTAATATTCTATTTTAGGATATCGTATTTTGGGTTAGTTAGGGTTTTACCTACCGTAACATTCAACCCTAATTTCTAAAGTCTCTAACGTAATACCCTAAACCATAAACACAAAACCTTAACCCTATAACCTACACCTAATCCATCACCATAAGCCCTAAATACTAACCATAAACTCTAACAATAAACCGTAACCAGAAACCCCAAACCCTAAACACTAAACCTTATACCATAATCCAAAAACCTTAATCAGTGAACCCTAACTATGGAAATGATAATAACGTGAGGATTTTGGCTTGTTTCAATAATCCAAACACTTTGCAAACCGTTTTTAAGGTTTTTGAAGTTCCCCAAAGAATTTTTGCTACTTTTGCATACTTTCTCAGAATGGGGCACATAATATATGTTTTTTGAGTGTTCTGGGACTTCTGGGACCGACAGATAGCTTCGCCATCTAAGATGATCTGTTTTACGTGCTGAGATGTGTTTTATTGACTATTAGGTTGTTTTTAATATTCTATTTTAGGATATCGTATTTTGGGTCAGTTAGGGTTTTACCAACCGTAACATTCAAACCTAATTTCTTAAATCTCTAACGTTATACCTTAAACCATACACACAAAACCTTAACCCTATAACCTACAATTAATCCATCACCTTAAGCCCTAAATACTGACCATAAACTCTAACAATAAACTGTAACCAGAAACCCCAAACCCTAAACCTTATACCCTAATCCAAAATGCATAATCAGTGAACCCTGACTATGGAAATGATAATAACGTGAAGATTTTGGCTTGTTTCTATCACCGAAATACTTTGCAAACCGTTTTTAAGGTTTTTGAAGTTCCCCGAAGAATTTTTTGCTACTTTCACATACTTTCTCAGAATGGGGCACATAATATATGTTTTTTGAGTGCGTTGTGCTTTCTGGGACCGACAGATAGCTTCGCCATCTAAGATGATCTGTTTTACATGTTGAGCTGTGTTTTATTGACTTTTAGGTTGATTTTAATATTCTATTTTAGGATATCGTATTTTGGGTTAGTTAGGGTTTTACCAACCGTAACATTCAACCCTAATTTCTAAAGTCTCTAACGTTATACCCTAAACCATAAACACAAAACCTTAACCCTATAAACTACACCTAATCCATCTCCATAAGCCCTAAATACTAACCATAAACTCTAATAATAAACCGTAACCAGAAACCCGAAACCCTAAATTCTAAACCCTATAACCTAATCATATAACCTTAATCACTGAACCCTAACCATGGAAAGGATAATAACGTGAAGATTTTGGCTTGTTTCTATCATCCAAACACTTTGCAAACTGTTTTTAAGGTTTTTGAAGTTCCCCGAAGGATTTCTGCTAACTTTTGCATACTTTCTCAGAATGGGGCACATAATATATGTTTTTTGAGTGCGTTGGGCCTTCTTAGACCGACAGATTGCTTCGCCATTAAGATGACCTGTGTTACGTGTTGAGATGTGTTTTATTGACTTTTAGGTTGTTTTTAATATTCTATTTTAGGATATCGTATTTTGGGTTAGTTAGGGTTTTACCAACCGTAACATTCAACCCTAATTTCTAAAGTCTCTAACGTTATACCCTAAACCATAAACACAAAACCTTAACCCTATAACCTTCACCTAATCCATCACCATAAGTCGTAAATACTAACCATAAACTCTAACAATAAACCGTAACCAGAAACCCCAAACCCTAAACACTAAACCTTATACCATAATCCAAAAACCTTAATCAGTGAACCCTAACTATGGAAATGATAATAACGTGAGGATTTTGGCTTGTTTCAATAATCCAAACACTTTGCAAACCGTTTTTAAGGTTTTTGAAGTTCCCCAAAGAATTTTTGCTACTTTTGCATACTTTCTCAGAATGGGGCACATAATATATGTTTTTTGAGTGTTCTGGGCCTTCTGGGACCGACAGATAGCTTCGCCATCTAAGATGATCTGTTTTACGTGCTGAGATGTGTTTTATTGACTATTAGGTTGTTTTTAATATTCTATTTTAGGATATCGTATTTTGGGTCAGTTAGGGTTTTACCAACCGTAACATTCAAACCTAATTTCTTAAATCTCTAACGTTATACCTTAAACCATACACACAAAACCTTAACCCTATAACCTACAACTAATCCATCACCTTAAGCCCTAAATACTGACCATAAACTCTAACAATAAACCGTAACCAGAAACCCCAAACCCTAAACCTTATACCCTAATCCAAAATGCATAATCAGTGAACCCTGACTATGGAAATGACAATAACGTGAAGATTTTGGTTTGTTTCTATCACCCAAATACTTTGCAAACCGTTTTTAAGGTTTTTGAAGTTCCCCGAAGAATTTTTTGCTACTTTCACATACTTTCTCAGAATGGGGCACATAATATATGTTTTTTGAGTGCGTTGGGCTTTCTGGGACCGACAGATAGCTTCGCCATCTAAGATGATCTGTTTTACATGTTGAGCTGTGTTTTATTGACTTTTAGGTTGATTTTAATATTCTATTTTAGGATATCGTATTTTGGGTCAGTTAGGGTTTTACCAACCGTAACATTCAACCCTAATTTCTAAAGTCTCTAACGTTATACCCAAAACCATAAACACAAAACATTAACCCTATAAACTACACCTAATCCATCTCCATAAGCCCTAAATACTAACCATAAACTCTAATAATAAACCGTAACCAGAAACCCGAAACCCTAAATTCTAAACCCTATAACCTAATCATATAACCTTAATCACTGAACCCTAACCATGGAAAGGATAATAACGTGAAGATTTTGGCTTGTTTCTATCATCCAAACACTTTGCAAACTGTTTTTAAGGTTTTTGAAGTTCCCCGAAGGATTTCTGCTAACTTTTGCATACTTTCTCAGAATGGGGCACATAATATATGTTTTTTGAGTGCGTTGGGCCTTCTTAGACCGACAGATTGCTTCGCCATTAATATGACCTGTGTTACGTGTTGAGATGTGTTTTATTGACTTTTAGGTTGTTTTTAATATTCTATTTTAGGATATCGTATTTTGGGTTAGTTAGGGTTTTACCAACCGTAACATTCAACCCTAATTTCTAAAGTCTCTAACGTTATACCCTAAACCATAAACACAATACCTTAACCCTATAACCTACACCTAATCCATCACCATAAGCCCTAAATACTAACCATAAACTCTAACAATAAACCGTAACCAGAAACCCCAAACCCTAAACACTAAACCTTATAACCTAATCCAAAAATCTTAATCACTGAACCCTAACCATGGAAATGATAATAACGTGAAGATTTTGGCTTGTTTCAATAATCCAAACACTTTGCAAACCGTTTTTAAGGTTTTTGAAGTTCCCCGAAGAATTTTTGCTACTTTCGCATACTTTCTCAGAATGGGGCACATAATATATGTTTTTTGAGTGCGTTGGGCCTTCTGGAACTGACATATAACTTCACCATCTAAGATGATCTGTTTTACATGTTGAGATGTGTTTTATTGACTTTTAGGTTGTTTTTAATATTCTATTTTAGGATATCGTATTTTGGGTCAGGTAGGGTTTTACCAACCGTAACATTCAAACCTAATTTCTTAAATCTCTAACGTTATACCTTAAACCATACACACAAAACCTTAACCCTATAACCTACAACTAATCCATCACCTTAAGCCCTAAATACTGACCATAAACTCTAACAATAAACCGTAACCAGAAACCCCAAACCCTAAACCTTATACCCTAATCCAAAATGCATAATCAGTGAACCCTGACTATGGAAATGACAATAACGTGAAGATTTTGGTTTGTTTCTATCACCCAAATACTTTGCAAACCGTTTTTAAGGTTTTTGAAGTTCCCCGAAGAATATTTTGCTACTTTCACATACTTTCTCAGAATGGGGCACATAATATATGTTTTTTGAGTGCGTTGGGCCTTCTGGGACCGAAAGATAGCTTCGCCATCTAAGATGATCTGTTTTACATGTTGAGCTGTGTTTTATTGACTTTTAGGTTGATTTTAATATTCTATTTAGGATATCGTATTTTGGGTCAGTTAGGGTTTTACCAACCGTAACATTCAACCCTAATTTCTAAAGTCTCTAACGTTATACCCAAAACCATAAACACAAAACCTTAACCCTATAAACTACACCTAATCCATCCCTATAAGCCCTAAATACTAACCATAAACTCTAACAATAAACCGTAACCAGAAACCCGAAACCCTAAATTCTAAACCCTATAACCTAATCA
This sequence comes from Nemophila menziesii, assembly GCA_029959085.1. Classification (NCBI taxonomy): domain Eukaryota; kingdom Viridiplantae; phylum Streptophyta; class Magnoliopsida; order Boraginales; family Hydrophyllaceae; genus Nemophila; species Nemophila menziesii. Next base: position 11,866,605 of record JARWIR010000014.1, on the reverse strand, counting down.
TATAACCTTAATCACTGAACCCTAACCATGGAAAGGATAATAACGTGAAGATTTTGGCTTGTTTCTATCATCCAAACACGTTAGAAACCGTTTTTAAGGTTTTTGAAGTTCCCCGAAGGATTTCTGCTAACTTTCGCATACTTTCTCAGAATGGGGCACATAATATATGTTTTTTGAGTGCGTTGGGCCTTCTTAGACCGACAGATTGCTTCGCCATTAAGATGATCTGTTTTACGTGTTGAGATGTGTTTTATTGACTTTTAGGTTGTTTTTAATATTCTATTTTAGGATATCGTATTTTGGGTTAGTTAGGGTTTTACCTACCGTAACATTCAACCCTAATTTCAAAAGTCTCTAACGTAATACCCTAAACCATAAACACAAAACCTTAACCCTATAACCTACACCTAATCCATCACCATAAGCCCTAAATACTAACCATAAACTCTAACAATAAACCGTAACCAGAAACCCGATACCCTAAATTCTAAACCCTATAACCTAATCAGAAAACCTAAATCACTGAACCCTAACCATGGAAAGGAAAAAAACGTAAGATTTTGGCTTGTTTCTATAATCCAAACACTTTGCAAACCGTTTTTAAGGTTTTTGAAGTTCCCCGAAGGATTTCTGCTAACTTTCGCATACTTTCTCAGAATGGGGCACATAATATATGTTTTTGAGTGCGTTGGGCCTTCTGGGACCGACAGATTGCTTCGCTATCTAAGATGATCTGTTTTACGTGTTGAGATGTGTTTTATTGAATTTTAGGTTGTTTTTAATATTCTATTTTAGGATATCGTATTTTGGGTCAGTTAGGGTTTTACCAACCGTAACATTCAAACCTAATTTCTTAAATCTCTAACGTTATACCTTAAACCATACACACAAAACCTTAACCCTATAACCTACAACTAATCCATCACCTTAATCCCTAAATACTGACAATAAACTCTAACATAAACCGTAACCAGAAACCCCAAACCCTAAACCTTATACCCTAATCCAAAATGCATAATCGGTGAACCCTGACTATGGAAATGATAATAACGTGAAGATTTTGGTTTGTTTCTATCACCCAAATACTTTGCAAACCGTTTTTAAGGTTTTTGAAGTTCCCCGAAGAATTTTTTGCTACTTTCACATACTTCCTCAGAATGGGGCACATAATATATGTTTTTTGAGTGCGTTGGGCCTTCTGGGACCGAAAGATAGCTTCGCCATCTAATATGATCTGTTTTACATGTTGAGCTGTGTTTTATCGACTTTTAGGTTGATTTTAATATTCTATTTTTGGATATCGTATTTTGGGTCAGTTAGGGTTTTACCAACCGTAACATTCAACCCTAATTTCTAAAGTCTCTAACGTTATACCCTAAACCATAAACACAAAACCTTAACCCTATAAACTACACCTAATCCATCTCCATAAGCCCTAAATAATAACCATAAACTGTAACAATAAACCGTAACCAGAAACCCCAAACCCTAAATTCTAAACCCTATAACCTAATAATATAACCTTAATCACTTAACCCTAACCATGGCAAGGATAATAACATGAAGATTTTGGCTTGTCTCTATCATCCATACACTTTGCAAACTGTTTTAAGGTTTTTGAAGTTCCCCGAAGGATTTCTGCTAACTTTCGCATACTTTCTCAGAATGGGGCACATAATATATGTTTTTTTGAGTGCGTTGGGCCTTCTTAGACCGACAGATTGCTTCGCCATCTAAGATGATTTGTTTTACGTGTTGAGATGTGTTTTATTGACTTTTAGGTTGTTTTTAATATTCCATTTTAGGATATCGTATTTTGGGTTAGTTAGGGTTTTACCAACCGTAACATTGAACCCTAATTTCTAAAGTCTCTAACGTTATACCCTAAACCATAAACACAATACCTTAACCCTATAACCTACACCTAATCCATCACCATAAGCCCTAAATACTAACCATAAACTCTAACAATAAACCGTAACCAGAAACCCCAAACCCTAAACACTAAACCCTATAACCTAATCCAAAAATCTTAATCACTGAACCCTAACCATGGAAATGATAATAACGTGAAGATTTTGGCTTGTTTCAATAATCCAAACACTTTGCAAACCGTTTTTAAGGTTTTTGAAGTTCCCCGAAGAATTTTTGCTACTTTCGCATACTTTCTCAGAATGGGGCACATAATATATGTTTTTTTAGTGCGTTGGGCCTTCTGGGACCGACAGATCGCTTCGCCATCTAAGATGATCTGTTTTACCTGTTGAGATGTGTTTTATTGACTTTTAGGTTGTTTTTAATATTCTATTTTAGGATAACGTATTTTGGGTCAGTTAGGGTTTTACTAACCGTAACATTCAACCCTAATTTCTAAAGTCTCTAACGTTATACCCTAAACCATAAACACAAAACCTTAACCCTATAAACTACACCTAATCCATCTCCATAAGCCCTAAATACTAACCATAAACTCAAACAATAAACCGTAACCAGAAACCCCAAACCCTAAATTCTAAACCCTATAACCTAATCATATAACCTTAATCACTGAACCCTGACCATGGAAAGGATAATAACGTGAAGATTTTGGCTTGTTTCTATCATCCAAACAATTTGCAAACTGTTTTTAAGGTTTTTGAAGTTCCCCGAAGGATTTCTGCTAACTTTCGCATACTTTCTCAGAATGGGGCACATAATATATGTTTTTTGAGTGCGTTGGGCCTTATTAGACCGACAGATTGCTTCGCCATCTAAGATGATCTGTTTTACGTGTTGAGATGTGTTTTATTGACTTTTAGGTTGCTTTTAATATTCTATTTTAGGATATCGTATTTTGGGTTAGTTAGGGTTTTACCTACCGTAACATTCAACCCTAATTTCTAAAGTCTCTAACGTAATACCCTAAACCATAAACACAAAACCTTAACCCTATAACCTACACCTAATCCATCACCATAAGCCCTAAATACTAACCATAAACTCTAACAATAAACCGTAACCAGAAACCCGATACCCTAAATTCTAAACCCTATAACCTAATCAGAAAACCTAAATCACTGAACCCTAACCATGGAAAGGAAAAAAACGTAAGATTTTGGCTTGTTTCTATCATCCAAACACTTTGCAAACCGTTTTTAAGGTTTTTGAAGTTCCCCGAAGGTTTTCTGCTAACTTTCGCATACTTTCTCAGAATGGGGCACATAATATATGTTTTTTGAGTGTGTTGGGCCTTCTGGGACCGACAGATTGCTTCGCCATCTAAGATGATCTGTTTTACGTGTTGAGATGTGTTTTATTGAATTTTAGGTTGTTTTTAATATTCTATTTTAGGATATCGTATTTTGGGTCAGTTAGGGTTTTACCAACCGTAACATTCAAACCTAATTTCTTAAATCTCTAACGTTATACCTTAAACCATACACACAAAACCTTAACCCTATAACCTACAACTAATCCATCACCTTAAGCCCTAAATACTGACAATAAACTCTAACAATAAACCGTAACCAGAAACCCCAAACCCTAAACCTTATACCCTAATCCAAAATGCATAATCGGTGAACCCTGACTATGGAAATGATAATAACGTGAAGATTTTGGTTTGTTTCTATCACCCAAATACTTTGCAAACCGTTTTTAAGGTTTTTGAAGTTCCCCGAAGAATTTTTGCTACTTTCACATACTTTCTCAGAATGGGGCACATAATATATGTTTTTTGAGTGCGTTGGGCCTTCTGGGACCGAAAGATAGCTTCGCCATCTAATATGATCTGTTTTACATGTTGAGCTGTGTTTTATCGACTTTTAGGTTGATTTTAATATTCTATTTTTGGATATCGTATTTTGGGTCAGTTAGGGTTTTACCAACCGTAACATTCAACCCTAATTTCTAAAGTCTCTAACGTTATACCCTAAACCATAAACACAAAACCTTAACCCTATAAACTACACCTAATCCATCTCCATAAGCCCTAAATAATAACCATAAACTGTAACAATAAACCGTAACCAGAAACCCCAAACCCTAAATTCTAAACCCTATAACCTAATAATATAACCTTAATCACTTAACCCTAACCATGGAAAGGATAATAACATGAAGATTTTGGCTTGTCTCTATCATTCATACACTTTGCGAACTGTTTTAAGGTTTTTGAAGTTCCCCGAAGGATTTCTGCTAACTTTCGCATACTTTCTCAGAATGGGGCACATAATATATGTTTTTTTGAGTGCGTTGGGCCTTCTTAGCCCGACAGATTGCTTCGCCATCTAAGATGATTTGTTTTACGTGTTGAGATGTGTTTTATTGACTTTTAGGTTGTTTTTAATATTCCATTTTAGGATATCGTATTTTGGGTTAGTTAGGGTTTTACCAACCGTAACATTCAACCCTAATTTCTAAAGTCTCTAACGTTATACCCTAAACCATAAACACAATACCTTAACCCTATAACCTACACCTAATCCATCACCATAAGCCCTAAATACTAACCATAAACTCTAACAATAAACCGTAACCAGAAACCCCAAACCCTAAACACTAAACCCTATAACATAATCCAAAAATCTTAATCACTGAACCCTAACCATGGAAATGATAATAACGTGAAGATTTTGGCTTGTTTCAATAATCCAAACACTTTGCAAACCGTTTTTAAGGTTTTTGAAGTTCCCCGAAGAATTTTTGCTACTTTCGCATACTTTCTCAGAATGGGGCACATAATATATGTTTTTTTAGTGCGTTGGGCCTTCTGGGACCAACAGATCGCTTCGCCATCTACGATGATCTGTTTTACCTGTTGAGATGTGTTTTATTGACTTTTAGGTTGTTTTTAATAGTCTATTTTAGGATAACGTATTTTGGGTCAGTTAGGGTTTTACTAACCGTAACATTCAACCCTAATTTCTAAAGTCTCTAACGTTATACCCTAAACCATAAACACAAAACCTTAACCCTATAAACTACACCTAATCCATCTCCATAAGCCCTAAATACTAACCATAAACTCAAACAATAAACCTTAACCAGAAACCCCAAACCCTAAATTCTAAACCCTATAACCTAATCATATAACCTTAATCACTGAACCCTGACCATGGAAAGGATAATAACGTGAAGATTTTGGCTTGTTTCAATAATCCAAACACTTTGCAAACCGTTTTTAAGGTTTTTGAAGTTCCCCGAAGGATTTCTGCTAACTTTCGCATACTTTCTCAGAATGGGGCACATAATATATGTTTTTTGAGTGCGTTGGGCCTTCTGGGACCAACAGATCGCTTCGCCATCTAAGATGATCTGTTTTACGTGTTAAGATGTGTTTTATTGACTTTTAGGTTGTTTTTAATATTCTATTTTAGGATAACGTATTTTGGGCCAGTTAGGGTTTTACTAACCGTAACATTCAACCCTAATTTCTAAAGTCTCTAACGTTATACCCTAAACCATAAACACAAAACCTTAACCCTATAACCTTCACCTAATCCATCACCATAAGTCGTAAATACTAACCATAAACTCTAACAATAAACCATAACCAGAAACCCCAAACCCTAAACACTAAACCTTATACCATAATCCAAAAACCTTAATCAGTGAACCCTAACTATGGAAATGATAATAACGTGAGGATTTTGGCTTGTTTCAATAATCCAAACACTTTGCAAACCGTTTTTAAGGTTTTTGAAGTTCCCCAAAGAATTTTTGCTACTTTTGCATAGTTTCTCAGAATGGGGCACATAATATATGTTTTTTGAGTGTTCTGGGCCTTCTGGGACCGACAGATAGCTTCGCCATCTAAGATGATCTGTTTTACGTGCTGAGATGTGTTTTATTGACTATTAGGTTGTTTTTAATATTCTATTTTAGGATATCGTATTTTGGGTCAGTTAGGGTTTTACCAACCGTAACATTCAAACCTAATTTCTTAAATCTCTAACGTTATACCTTAAACCATACACACAAAACCTTAACCCTATAACCAACAAATAATCCATCACCTTAAGCCCTAAATACTGACCATAAACTCTAACAATAAACCGTAACCAGAAACCCCAAACCCTAAACCTTATACCCTAATCCAAAGTGCATAATCAGTGAACCCTGACTATGGAAATGACAATAACGTGAAGATTTTGGTTTGTTTCTATCACCCAAATACTTTGCAAACCGTTTTAAGGTTTTTGAAGTTCCCCGAAGAATTTTTTGCTACTTTCACATACTTTCTCAGAATGGGGCACATAATATATGTTTTTTGAGTGCGTTGGGCTTTCTGGGACCGACAGATAGCTTCGCCATCTAAGATGATCTGTTTTACATGTTGAGCTGTGTTTTATTGACTTTTAGGTTGATTTTAATATTCTATTTTAGGATATCGTATTTTGGGTCAGTTAGGGTTTTACCAACTGTAACATTCAACCCTAATTTCTAAAGTCTCTAACGTTATACCCAAAACCATAAACACAAAACCTTAACCCTATAAACTACACCTAATCCATCTCCATAAGCCCTAAATACTAACCATAAACTCTAATAATAAACCGTAACCAGAAACCCGAAACCCTAAATTCTAAACCCTATAACCTAATCATATAACCTTAATCACTGAACCCTAACCATGGAAAGGATAATAACGTGAAGATTTTGGCTTGTTTCTATCATCCAAACACTTTGCAAACTGTTTTTAAGGTTTTTGAAGTTCCCCGAAGGATTTCTGCTAACTTTTGCATACTTTCTCAGAATGGGGCACATAATATATGTTTTTTGAGTGCGTTGGGCCTTCTTAGACCGACAGATTGCTTCGCCATTAAGATGACCTGTGTTACGTGTTGAGATGTGTTTTATTGACTTTTAGGTTGTTTTTAATATTCTATTTTAGGATATCGTATTTTGGGTTAGTTAGGGTTTTACCAACCGTAACATTCAACCCTAATTTCTAAAGTCTCTAACGTTATACCCTAAACCATAAACACAAAACCTTAACCCTATAACCTTCACCTAATCCATCACCATAAGTCGTAAATACTAACCATAAACTCTAACAATAAACCGTAACCAGAAACCCCAAACCCTAAACACTAAACCTTATACCATAATCCAAAAACCTTAATCAGTGAACCCTAACTATGGAAATGATAATAACGTGAGGATTTTGGCTTGTTTCAATAATCCAAACACTTTGCAAACCGTTTTTAAGGTTTTTGAAGTTCCCCAAAGAATTTTTGCTACTTTTGCATACTTTCTCAGAATGGGGCACATAATATATGTTTTTTGAGTGTTCTGGGCCTTCTGGGACCGACAGATAGCTTCGCCATCTAAGATGATCTGTTTTACATGCTGAGATGTGTTTTATTGACTATTAGGTTGTTTTTAATATTCTATTTTAGGATATCGTATTTTGGGTCAGTTAGGGTTTTACCAACCGTAACATTCAAACCTAATTTCTTAAATCTCTAACGTTATACCTTAAACCATACACACAAAACCTTAACCCTATAACCTACAATTAATCCATTACCTTAAGCCCTAAATACTGACCATAAACTCTAACAATAAACCGTAACCAGAAACCCCAAACCCTAAACCTTATACCCTAATCCAAAATGCATAATCAGTGAACCCTGACTATGGAAATGATAATAACGTGAAGATTTTGGCTTGTTTCTATCACCGAAATACTTTGCAAACCGTTTTTAAGGTTTTTGAAGTTCCCCGAAGAATTTTTTGCTACTTTCACATACTTTCTCAGAATGGGGCACATAATATATGTTTTTTGAGTGCGTTGGGCTTTCTGGGACCGACAGATAGCTTCGCCATCTAAGATGATCTGTTTTACATGTTGAGCTGTGTTTTATTGACTTTTAGGTTGATTTTAATATTCTATTTTAGGATATCGTATTTTGGGTCAGTTAGGGTTTTACCAACCGTAACATTCAACCCTAATTTCTAAAGTCTCTAACGTTATACCCAAAACCATAAACACAAAACATTAACCCTATAAACTACACCTAATCCATCTCCATAAGCCCTAAATACTAACCATAAACTCTAATAATAAACCGTAACCAGAAACCCGAAACCCTAAATTCTAAACCCTATAACCTAATCATATAACCTTAATCACTGAACCCTAACCATGGAAAGGATAATAACGTGAAGATTTTGGCTTGTTTCTATCATCCAAACACTTTGCAAACTGTTTTTAAGGTTTTTGAAGTTCCCCGAAGGATTTCTGCTAACTTTTGCATACTTTCTCAGAATGGGGCACATAATATATGTTTTTTGAGTGCGTTGGGCCTTCTTAGACCGACAGATTGCTTCGCCATTAAGATGACCTGTGTTACGTGTTGAGATGTGTTTTATTGACTTTTAGGTTGTTTTTAATATTCTATTTTAGGATATCGTATTTTGGGTTAGTTAGGGTTTTACCAACCGTAACATTCAACCCTAATTTCTAAAGTCTCTAACGTTATACCCTAAACCATAAACACAAAACCTTAACCCTATAACCAACACCTAATCCATCACCATAAGCCCTAAATACTAACCATAAACTCTAACAATAAACCGTAACCAGAAACCCCAAACCCTAAACACTAAACCTTATAACCTAATCCAAAAATCTTAATCACTGAACCCTAACCATGGAAATGATAATAACGTGAAGATTTTGGCTTGTTTCAATAATCCAAACACTTTGCAAACCGTTTTTAAGGTTTTTGAAGTTCCCCGAAGAATTTTTGCTACTTTCGCATACTTTCTCAGAATGGGGCACATAATATATGTTTTTTGAGTTCGTTGGGCCTTCTGGAACTGACATATAACTTCACCATCTAAGATGATCTGTTTTACATGTTGAGATGTGTTTTATTGACTTTTAGGTTATTTTTAATATTCTATTTTAGGATATCGTATTTTGGGTCAGGTAGGGTTTTACCAACCGTAACATTCAAACCTAATTTCTTAAATCTCTAACGTTATACCTTAAACCATACACACAAAACCTTAACCCTATAACCTACAACTAATCCATCACCTTAAGCCCTAAATACTGACCATAGACTCTAACAATAAACCGTAACCAGAAACCCCAAACCCTAAACCTTATTACCTAATCCAAAATGCATAATCAGTGAACCCTGACTATGGAAATGACAATAACGTGAAGATTTTGGTTTGATTCTATCACCCAAATACTTTGCAAACCGTTTTTAAGGTTTTTGAAGTTCCCCGAAGAATTTTTTGCTACTTTCACATACTTTCTCAGAATGGGGCACATAATATATGTTTTTTGAGTGCGTTGGGCCTTCTGGGACCGAAAGATAGCTTCGCCATCTAAGATGATCTGTTTTACATGTTGAGCTGTGTTTTATTGACTTTTAGGTTGATTTTAATATTCTATTTAGGATATCGTATTTTGGGTCAGTTAGGGTTTTACCAACCGTAACATTCAACCCTAATTTCTAAAGTCTCTAAAGTTATACCTAAAACCATAAACACAAAACCTTAACCCTATAAACTACACCTAATCCATCCCTATAAGCCCTAAATACTAACCATAAACTCTAACAATAAACCGTAACCAGAAACCCGAAACCCTAAATTCTAAACCCTATAACCTAATCATATAACCTTAATCACTGAACCCTAACCATGGAAAGGATAATAACGTGAAGATTTTGGCTTGTTTCTATCATCCAAACACTTTGCAAACTGTTTTTAAGGTTTTTGAAGTTCCCCGAAGGATTTCTGCTAACTTTCGCATACTTTCTCAGAATGGGGCACATAATATATGTTTTTTGAGTGCGTTGGTCCTTCTTAGACCGACAGATTGCTTCGCCATTAAGATGATCTGTTTTACGTGTTGAGATGTGTTTTATTGACTTTTAGGTTGTTTTTAATATTCTATTTTAGGATATCGTATTTTGGGTTAGTTAGGGTTTTACCAACCGTAACATTCAACCCTAATTTCTAAAGTCTCTAACGTTATACCCTAAACCATAAACACAATACCTTAACCCTATAACCTACACCTAATCCATCACCATAAGCCCTAAATACTAACCATAAACTCTAACAATAATCCGTAACCAGAAACCCCAAACCCTAAACACTAAACCTTATAACCTAATCCAAAAATCTTAATCACTGAACCCTAACCATGGAAATGATAATAACGTGAAGATTATGGCTTGTTTCAATAATCCAAACACTTTGCAAACCGTTTTTAAGGTTTTTGAAGTTCCCCGAAGAATTTTTCTACTTTCGCATACTTTCTCAGAATGGGGCACATAATATATGTTTTTTGAGTGCGTTGGGCCTTCTGGGAACGACAGATAGCTTCGCCATCTAAGATGATCTGTTTTACGTGTTGAGATGTGTTTTTTGTTTTTAATATTCTATTTTAGGATATCGTATTTTGGGTCAGGTAGGGTTTTACCAACCGTAACATTCAAACCTAATTTCTTAAATCTCTAACGTTATACCTTAAACCATACACACAAAACCTTAACCCTATAACCTACAACTAATCCATCACCTTAAGCCCTAAATACTGACCATAAACTCTAACAATAAACCGTAACCAGAAACCCCAAACCCTAAACCTTATACCCTAATCCAAAATGCATAATCAGTGAACCCTGACTATGGAAATGACAATAACGTGAAGATTTTGGTTTGTTTCTATCACCCAAATACTTTGCAAACCGTTTTTAAGGTTTTTGAAGTTCCCCGAAGAATTTTTTGCTACTTTCACATACTTTCTCAGAATGGGGCACATAATATATGTTTTTTGAGTGCGTTGGGCTTTCTGGGACCGACAGATAGCTTCGCCATCTAAGATGATCTGTTTTACATGTTGAGCTGTGTTTTATTGACTTTTAGGTTGATTTTAATATTCTATTTTAGGATATCGTATTTTGGGTCAGTTAGGGTTTTACCAACCGTAACATTCAACCCTAATTTCTAAAGTCTCTAACGTTATACCCAAAACCATAAACACAAAACCTTAACCCTATAAACTACACCTAATCTCTCTCCATAAGCCCTAAATACTAACCATAAACTCTAATAATAAACCGTAACCAGAAACCCGAAACCCTAAATTCTAAACCCTATAACCTAATCATATAACCTTAATCACTGAACCCTAACCATGGAAAGGATAATAACGTGAAGATTTTGGCTTGTTTCTATCATCCAAACACTTTGCAAACTATTTTTAAGGTTTTTGAAGTTCCCCGAAGGATTTCTGCTAACTTTTGCATACTTTCTCAGAATGGGGCACATAATATATGTTTTTTGAGTGCGTTGGGCCTTCTTAGACCGACAGATTGCTTCGCGATTAAGATGACCTGTGTTACGTGTTGAGATGTGTTTTATTGACTTTTAGGTTGTTTTTAATATTCTATTTTAGGATATCGTATTTTGGGTTAGTTAGGGTTTTACCAACCGTAACATTCAACCCTAATTTCTAAAGTCTCTAACGTTATACCCTAAACCATAAACACAAAACCTTAACCCTATAACCAACACCTAATCCATCACCATAAGCCCTAAATACTAACCATAAACTCTAACAATAAACCGTAACCAGAAACCCCAAACCCTAAACACTAAACCTTATAACCTAATCCAAAAATCTTAATCACTGAACCCTAACCATGGAAATGATAATAACGTGAAGATTTTGGCTTGTTTCAATAATCCAAACACTTTGCAAACCGTTTTTAAGGTTTTTGAAGTTCCCCGAAGAATTTTTGCTACTTTCGCATACTTTCTCAGAATGGGGCACATAATATATGTTTTTTGAGTGCGTTGGGACTTCTGGAACTGACATATAACTTCACCATCTAAGATGATCTGTTTTACATGTTGAGATGTGTTTTATTGACTTTTAGGTTGTTTTTAATATTCTATTTTAGGATATCGTATTTTGGGTTAGTTAGGGTTTTACCAACCGTAACATTCAAACCTAATTTCTTAAATCTCTAACGTTATACCTTAAACCATACACACAAAACCTTAACCCTATAACCTACAACTAATCCATCACCTTAAGCCCTAAATACTGACAATAAACTCTAACAATAAACCGTAACCAGAAACCCCAAACCCTAAACCTTATACCCTAATCCAAAATGCATAATCAGTGAACCCTGACTATGGAAATGATAATAACGTGAAGATTTTGGTTTGTTTCTATCACCCAAATACTTTGCAAACCGTTTTTAAGGTTTTTGAAGTTCCCCGAAGAATTTTTTGCTACTTTCACATACTTTCTCAGAATGGGGCACATAATATATGTTTTTTGAGTGCGTTGGGCCTTCTGGGACCGAAAGATAGCTTCGCCATCTAATATGATCTATTTTACATGTTGAGCTGTGTTTTATCGACTTTTAGGTTGATTTTAATATTCTATTTTTGGATATCGTATTTTAGGTCAGTTAGGGTTTTACCAACCGTAACATTCAACCCTAATTTCTAAAGTCTCTAACGTTATACCCTAAACCATAAACACAAAACCTTAACCCTATAAACTACACCTAATCCATCTCCATAAGCCCTAAATAATAACCATAAACTGTAACAATAAACCGTAACCAGAAACCCCAAACCCTAAATTCTAAACCCTATAACCTAATAATATAACCTTAATCACTTAACCCTAACCATGCAAAGGATAATAACATGAAGATTTTGGCTTGTCTCTATCATCCATACACTTTGCAAACTATTTTAGGGTTTTTGAAGTTCCCCGAAGGATTTCTACTAACTTTCGCATACTTTCTCAGAATAGGGCACATAATATATGTTTTTTTGAGTGCGTTGGGCCTTCTTAGACCGACAGATTGCTTCGCCATCTAAGATGATTTGTTTTACGTGTTGAGATGTGTTTTATTGACTTTTAGGTTGTTTTTAATATTCTATTTTAGGATATCGTATTTTGGGTTAGTTAGGGTTTTACCAACCGTAACATTCAACCCTAATTTCTAAAGTCTCTAACGTTATACCCTAAACCATAAACACAATACCTTAACCCTATAACCTACACCTAATCCATCACCATAAGCCCTAAATACTAACCATAAACTCTAACAATAATCCGTAACCAGAAACCCCAAACCCTAAACACTAAACCTTATAACCTAATCCAAAAATCTTAATCACTGAACCCTAACCATGGAATTGATAATAACGTGAAGATTATGGCTTGTTTCAATAATCCAAACACTTTGCAAACCGTTTTTAAGGTTTTTGAAGTTCCCCGAAGAATTTTTGCTACTTTCGCATACTTTCTCAGAATGGGGCACATAATATATGTTTTTTGAGTGCGTTGGGCCTTCTGGGAACGACAGATAGCTTCGCCATCTAAGATGATCTGTTTTACGTGTTGAGATGTGTTTTTTGTTTTTAATATTCTATTTTAGGATATCGTATTTTGGGTCAGGTAGGGTTTTACCAACCGTAACATTCAAACCTAATTTCTTAAATCTCTAACGTTATACCTTAAACCATACACACAAAACCTTAACCCTATAACCTACAACTAATCCATCACCTTAAGCCCTAAATACTGACCATAAACTCTAACAATAAACCGTAACCAGAAACCCCAAACCCTAAACCTTATACCCTAATCCAAAATGCATAATCAGTGAACCCTGACTATGGAAATGACAATAACGTGAAGATTTTGGTTTGTTTCTATCACCCAAATACTTTGCAAACCGTTTTTAAGGTTTTTGAAGTTCCCCGAAGAATTTTTTGCTACTTTCACATACTTTCTCAGAATGGGGCACATAATATATGTTATTGAGTGCGTTGGGCCTTCTGGGACCGAAAGATAGCTTCGCCATCTAAGATGATCAGTTTTACATGTTGAGCTGTGTTTTATTGACTTTTAGGATTTTAATATTATATTTTAGGATATCGTATTTTGGGTCAGTTAGGGTTTTACCAACCGTAACATTCAAACCTAATTTCTTAAATCTCTAACGTTATACCTTAAACCATACACACAAAACCTTAACCCTATAACCTACAACTAATCCATCACTATAAGTCCTAAATACTGACCATAAACTCTAACAATAAACCGTAACCAGAAACGCTAAACCCTAAACACTAAACCCTATAACCTAATCCAAAAATCTTAATCACTGAACCCTAACCATGGAAATGATAATAACGTGAATATTTTGGCTTGTTTCAATAATCCAAACACTTTGCAAACCGTTTTTAAGGTTTTTGAAGTTCCCCGAAGAATTTTTGCTACTTTCGCATATTTTCTCAGAACGGGGCACATAATATATGTTTTTTGAGTGCGTTGGGCCTTCTTAGACCGACAGATTGTTTCGCCATCTAAGATGATCTGTTTTACGTGTTGAGATGTGTTTTATTGAATTTTAGGTTAATTTTAATATTCTATTTTAGGATATCGTATTTTGGGTCAGTTAGGGTTTTACCAACCGTAACATTCAAACCTAATTTCTTAAATCTCTAACGTTATACCTTAAACCATACACACAAAACCTTAACCCTATAACCTACAACTAATCCATCACCTTAAGTCCTAAATACTGACCATAAACTCTAACAATAAACCGTAACCAGAAACCCCAAACCCTAAACACTAAACCCTATAACCTAATCCAAAAATCTTAATCATTGAACCCTAACCATGGAAATAATAATAACGTGAAGATTTTGGCTTGTTTCAATAATCCAAACACTTTGCAAACCGTTTTTAAGGTTTTTGAAGTTCCCCGAAGAATTTTTGCTACTTTCGCATACTTTCTCAGAACGGGGCACATAATATATGTTTTTTGAGTGCGTTGGGCCTTCTTAGACCGACAGATTGTTTCGCCATCTAAGATGATCTGTTTTACGTGTTGAGATGTGTTTTATTGAATTTTAGGTTAATTTTAATATTCTATTTTAGGATATCGTATTTTGGGTCAGTTAGGGTTTTACCAACCGTAACATTCAAACCTAATTTCTTAAATCTCAAACGTTATACCTTAAACCATACACACAAAACCTTAACCCTATAACCTACAACTAATCCATCACCTTAAGTCCTAAATACTGACCATAAACTCTAACAATAAACCGTAACCAGAAACCCCAAACCCTAAACACTAAACCCTATAATCTAATCCAAAAATCTTAATCATTGAACCCTAACCATGGAAATGATAATAACGTGAAGATTTTGGCTTGTTTCAATAATCCAAACACTTTGCAAACCGTTTTTAAGGTTTTTGAAGTTCCCCGAAGAATTTTTGCTACTTTCGCATACTTTCTCAGAATGGGGCACATAATATATGTTTTTTGAGTGCGTTGGGCCTTCTGGGAACGACAGATAGCTTCGCCATCTAAGATGATCTGTTTTACGTGTTGAGATGTGTTTTTTGTTTTTAATATTCTATTTTAGGATATCGTATTTTGGGTCAGTTAGGGTTTTACCAACCGTAACATTCAAACCTAATTTCTTAAATCTCTAACGTTATACCTTAAACCATACACACAAAACCTTAACCCTATAACCTACAACTAATCCATCACCTTAAGCCCTTAATACTGACCATAAACTCTAACAATAAACCGTAACCAGAAACCCTAAACCCTAAACCTTATACCCTAATCCAAAATGCATAATCAGTGAACCCTGACTATGGAAATGATAATAACGTGAAGATTTTGGTTTGTTTCTATCACCCAAATACTTTGCAAACCGTTTTTAAGGTTTTTGAAGTTCCCCGAAGAATTTTTTGCTACTTTCACATACTTTCTCAGAATGGGGAACATAATATATGTTTTTTGAGTGCGTTGGGCCTTCTGGACCGAAAGATAGCTTCGCCATCTAAGATGATCTGTTTTACATGTTGAGCTGTGTTTTATTGACTTTTAGGTTGATTTTAATATTCTATTTTAGGATATCGTATTTTGGGTCAGTTAGGGTTTTACCAACCGTAACATTCAACCCTAATTTCTAAAGTCTCTAACGTTATACCCTAAACCATAAACACAAAACCTTAACCCTATAAACTACACCTAATCCATCTCCATAAGCCCTAAATACTAACCATAAACTCTAACAATAAAACCGTAACCAGAAACCCCAAACCCTAAATTCTAAACCCTATAACCTAATCATATAACCTTAATCACTTAACCCTAACCATGGAAAGGATAATAACGTGAAGATTTTGGCTTGTTTCAATAATCCAAACACTTTTTGCAAACCGTTTTTAAGGTTTTTGAAGTTCCCCGAAGAATTTTTGCTACTTTCGCATAGTTTCTCATAATGGGGCACATAATATATGTTTTTTGAGTGCGTTGGGCCTTCTGGGAACGACAGATTGCTTCGCCATCTAAGATGATATGTTTTACGTGTTGAGATGTGTTTTATTGAATTTTAGGTTGTTTTTAATATTCTATTTTAGGATATCGTATTTTGGGTCAGTTAGGGTTTTACCAACCGTAACATTCAAACCTAATTTCTTAAATCTCTAACGTTATACCTTAAACCATACACACAAAACCTTAACCCTATTACCTACAACTAATCCATCACTATAAGTCCTAAATACTGACAATAAACTCTAACAATAAACCGTAACCAGAAACCCTAAACCCTAAACACTAAACCCTATAACCTAATCCAAAAATCTTAATCATTGAACCCTAACCATGGAAATGATAATAACATGAAGATTTTGGCTTGTTTCAATAATCCAAACACTTTGTAAACCGTTTTTAAGGTTTTTGAAGTTCCCCGAAGAATTTTTGCTACTTTCGCATACTTTCTCAGAATGGGGCACATAATATATGTTTTTATAGTGCGTTGGGCCTTCTGGGACCGACAGATCGCTTCGCCATCAAAGATGATCTGTTTTACGTGTTGAGATGTGTTTTATTGACTTTTAGGCTGTTTTTAATATTCTATTTTAGGATAACGTATTTTGGGTCAGTTAGGGTTTTACTAACCGTAACATTCAACCCTAATTTCTAAAGTCTCTAACGTTATACCCTAAACCATAAACACAAAACCTTAACCCTATAACCTACACCTAATCCATCACCATAAGACCTAAATACTAACCATAAACTCTAACAATAAACCGTAACCAGAAACCCCAAACCCTAAACACTAAACCTTATACCATAATCCAAAAACCTTAATCAGTGAACCCTCACTATGGAAATGATAATAACGTGAAGATTTTGGCTTGTTTCAATAATCCAAACACTTTGCAAACCGTTTTTAAGGTTTTTGAAGTTCCCCGAAGAATTTTTGCTACTTTCGCATACTTTCTCAGAATGGGGCACATAATATATATGTTTTTTGAGTGTTCTGGGCCTTTTGGGACCGACAGATAGCTTCGCCATCTAAGATGATCTGTTTTACGTGTTGAGATGTGTTTATTGACTTTTAGGTTGTTTTTAATATTCTATTTTAGGATATCGTATTTTGGATCAGTTAGGGTTTTACCAACCGTAACATTCAACCCTAATTTCTAAAGTCTCTAACGTTATACCCTAAACCATAAACACAAAACCTTAACCCTATAAACTACACCTAATCCATCTCCATAAGCCCTAAATACTAACCATAAACTCTAACAATAAACCGTAACCAGAAACCCCAAACCCTAAATTCTAAACCCTATAACCTAATCATATAACCTTAATCACTTAACCCTAACCATGGAAAGGATAATAACGTGAAGATTTTGGCTTGTTTCTATCATCCAAACACTTTGCAAACTGTTTTAAGGTTTTTGAAGGTCCCCGAAGGATTTCTGCTAACTTTCGCATACTTTCTCAGAATGGGGCACATAATATATGTTTTTTGAGTGCGTTGGGCCTTCTTAGACCGACAGATTGCTTCGCCATGTAAGATGATCTGTTTTACGTGTTGAGATGTGTTTTATTGACTTTTAGGTTGTTTTTAATATTCTATTTTAGGATAACGTATTTTGGGTCAGTTAGGGTTTTACTAACCGTAACATTCAACCCTAATTTCTAAAGTCTCTAACGTTATACCCTAAACCATAAACACAAAACCTTAACCCTATAACCTACACCTAGTCCATCACCATAAGACCTAAATACTAACCATAAACTCTAACAATAAACCGTAACCAGAAACCCCAAACCCTAAACACTAAACCTTATACCATAATCCAAAAACCATAATCAGTGAACCCTCACTATGGAAATGATAATAACGTGAAGATTTTGGCTTGTTTCAATAATCCAAACACTTTGCAAACCGTTTTTAAGGTTTTTGAAGTTCCCCGAAGAATTTTTGCTACTTTCGCATACTTTCTCAGAATGGGGCACATAATATATGTTTTTTGAGTGTTCTGGGCCTTTTGGGACCGACAGATAGCTTCGCCATCTAAGATGATCTGTTTTACGTGTTGAGATGTGTTTTATTGACTTTTAGGTTGTTTTTAATATTCTATTTTAGGATATCGTATTTTGGGTCAGTTAGGGTTTTACCAACCGTAACATTCAACCCTAATTTCTAAAGTCTCTAACGTTATACCCTAAACCATAAACACAAAACCTTAACCCTATAAACTACACCTAATCCATCTCCATAAGCCCTAAATACTAACCATAAACTATAACAATAAACCGTAACCAGAAACCCCAAACCCTAAATTCTAAACCCTATAACCTAATCATATAACCTTAATCACTTAACCCTAACCATGGAAAGGATAATAACGTGAAGATTTTGGCTTGTTTCTATCATCCAAACACTTTGCAAACTGTTTTAAGGTTTTTGAAGGTCCCCGAAGGATTTCTGCTAACTTTCGCATACTTTTTCAGAATGGGGCACATATTATATGTTTTTTGAGTGCGTTGGGCCTTCTTAGACCGACAGATTGCTTCGCCATCTAAGATGATCTGTTTTACGTGTTGAGATGTGTTTTATTGACTTTTAGGTTGTTTTTAATATTCTATTTTAGGATATCGTATTTTGGGTTAGTTAGGGTTTTACCAACCGTAACATTCAACCCTAATTTCTAAAGTCTCTAACTTTATACCCTAAACCATAAACACAAAACATTAACCCTATAACCTACACCTAATCCATCACAATAAGCCCTAAATACTAACCATAAACTCTAACAATAAACCGTAACCAGAAACCCCAAACCCTAAACACTAAACCTTATAATCTAATCCAAAAATCTTAATCACTGAACCCTAACCATGGAAATGATAATAACGTGAATATTTTGGCTTGTTTCAATAATCCAAACACTTTTTGCAAACCGTTTTTAAGGTTTTTGAAGTTCCCCGAAGAATTTTTGCTACTTTCGCATACTTTCTCAGAATGGGGCACATAATATATGTTTTTTTGAGTGCGTTGGGCCTTCTGAGAACGACAGATTGCTTCGCCATCTAAGATGATCTGTTTTACGTGTTGAGATGTGTTTTATTGAATTTTAGGTTGTTTTTAATATACTATTTTAGGATATCGTATTTTGGGTCAGTTAGGGTTTTACCAACCGTAACATTCAAACCTAATTTCTTAAATCTCTAACGTTATACCTTAAACCATAAACACAAAACCTTAACCCTATAACCTACAACTAATCCATCACCATAAGTCCTAAATACTGACCATAAACTCTAACAATAAACCGTAACCAGAAACCCCAAACCCTAAACACTAAACCCTATAACCTAATCCAAAAATCTTAATCATTGAACCCTAACCATGGAAATGATAATAACGTGAAGATTTTGGCTTGTTTCAATAATCCAAACACTTTGCAAACCGTTTTTAAGGTTTTTGAAGTTCCCCGAAGAATTTTTGCTACTTTCGCATACTTTCTCAGAATGGGGCACATAATATATGTTTTTATAGTGCGTTGGGCCTTCTGGGACCGACAGATCGCTTCGCCATCTAAGATGATCTGTTTTACGTGTTGAGATGTGTTTTATTGACTTTTAGGTTGTTTTTAATATTCTATTTTAGGATAACGTATTTTGGGTCAGTTAGGGTTTTACTAACCGTAACATTCAACCCTAATTTCTAAAGTCTCTAACGTTATACCCTAAACCATAAACACAAAACCTTAACCCTATAACCTACACCTAATCCATCACCATAAGACCTAAATACTAACCATAAACTCTAACAATAAACCGTAACCAGAAACCCCAAACCCTAAACACTAAACCTTATACCATAATCCAAAAACCTTAATCAGTGAACCCTCACTATGTAAATGATAATAACGTGAAGATTTTGGCTTGTTTCAATAATCCAAACACTTTGCAAACCGTTTTTAAGGTTTTTGAAGTTCCTTGAAGAATTTTTGCTACTTTCGCATACTTTCTCAGAATGGGGCACATAATATATGTTTTTTGAGTGTTGTGGGCCTTCTGGGACCGACGGATAGCTTCGCCATCTAAGATGATCTGTTTTACGTGTTGAGATGTGTTTTATTGACTTTTAGGTTGTTTTTAATATTCTATTTTAGGATATCGTATTTTGGGTCAGTTAGGGTTTTACCAACCGTAACATTCAACCCTAAATTCTTAAATCTCTAACGTTATACCTTAAACCATATACACAAAACATTAACCCTATAGACTACACCTAATCCATCACCATAAGCCCTAATTACTAACCATAAACTCTAACAATAAACCGTAACCAGAAACCCCAAACCCTAAACACTAAACCTTATACCCTAATCCAAAAACCTTAATCAGTGAATCCTAACTATGGAAATGATAATAACGTGAAGATTTTGGCTTGTTTCCATCATCCAGACACTTTGCAAACCGTTTTTAAGGTTTTTGAAGTTCCCCGAAGAATTTTTGCTACTTTCGCATACTTTCTCAGAATGGGGCACATAATATATGTTTTTTGAGTGTTCTGGGCCTTCTGGGACCGACAGATCGCTTCTCCATCTAAGATGTGTTTTATTGACTTTTAGGTTGTTTTTCATATTCTATTTTAGGATATTGTATTTTTGGTCAGTTAGGGTTTTACCAACCGTAACATTCAACCCTAATTTCTAACGTCTCTAACGTTATATCATAAACCATAAACACAAAACCTTAACCCTATAACCTACACCTAATCCATCACCATAAGCCCTAAATACTAACCATAAACTCTAACAATAAACCGTAACCAGAAACCCCAAACCCTAAACACAAAACCTTATACCCTAATCAAAAAACCTTAATCAGTGAACCCTAACTATTAAATTGATAATAACGTGAAGATTATCTCTTGTTTCTATCATCCAATCACTTTTCCAACTGTCTTTAAGGTTTTTAAAGTTCGCCGAAGAATTTTTGCTACTTTCGAATACTTTCTCAGAATGGGGCACATAATATATGTTTTGTGAGTACGTTGGCCCTTCTGGGACCGACAGATAGCTTCGCCATCTAAGATGATCTGTTTTACGTGTTGAGATGTTTTTTTATTGACTTTCAGGTTGTTTTTAATATTATATTTTAGGATATCGTATTTTGGGTCAGTTAGGGTTTTACCAACCGTAACATTCAACCCTAATTTCTAAAGTCTCTAACTTTATACCCTAAACCATAAACACAAAACCTTAACCCTATAAACTACACCGAATCAATCAGTAAGCCCTAAATAGTAACCATAAACTCTAACAATAAACCATAACCAGAAAAACCCAAAACCTATATTCCAAACCCTATTACCTAATCACATAATCTTAATTTTTGAACCCTAACCATGGAAAGGATAATAACGTGAAGATTTTGTCTTGTTTCTATCATCCAAACACTGTGCAAACCGTTTTTAAGGTTTTTGAAGTTCCCCGAAGGATTTCCGCTAACTTTCGCAGACTTTCTGAGAATGGGGAACATAAAATATGTTTTTTGAGTGCGTTGGGCCTTCTGGGACCGACAGATAGCTTCGCCATCTAAGATGATCTGTTTTACGTGTTGAGATGTGTTTATTGACTTTTAGGTTGATTTTAATATTATAATTTAGGATATCGTATTTTGGGTCAGTTAGGGTTTTACCAACCGTAACATTCAACCCTAATTTTTAAAGTCTCTAACGTTATACCCTAAACCATAAGTACAAAACCTTAACCCTATAGCATACACCTAATCCATCACCATAAGCCATAAATACTAACCATAAACTCTAACAATGAACCGTAACCAGAAACCCCAAACCCTAAACACATAACCTTAAACCTTAATCCAAAAAGCTTAATCAGTGACGTGAAAATTTTGGCTTGTTTATATCATCCAAAAACTTTGGAAACTGTTTTTAAGGTTTTTGAAGATCCTCGAAGAATTTTTGCTACTTTCGCATACTTTCTCAGAATGGGGCACATAATATTTTTTTTTTGAGTGCGTTGGGCCTTCTGGGACCGACAGATAGCTTCGCCATCTAAGATGATCTATTTTACGTGTTGAGATGTGTTTTATTGAATTTTAGGTCTTTTTTAATATTCTATTTTAGGATATCGTATTTTGGGTCAGTTAGGGTTTTACCAACCGTAATATTCAACCCTAATTTCTTAAATCTCTAACGTTATACCTTAAACCATACACACAAAACCTTAACCCTATAACCTACAACTAATCCATCACCTTAAGCCCTAAATACTGACCATAAACTCTAACAATAAACCGTAACCAGAAACCCCAAACCCTAAATACTAAACCCTATACCCTAATACCAAAACCTTAATCACAGAACCCTAACCATGTAAAGGATAATAACGAGAAGATTTTGGCTTGTTTCTATCATCCAAATACTCTGCAAACCGTTTTTAAGGTTTTTGAAGTTCCCCGAAGAATTTTTGCTACTTTCGCATAATTTCTCAGAATGGGGCACATAATATATGTTTTTTGAGTGCGTTGGGCCTTCTGGGACCGACAGATGGCTTCGCCATCTAAGATGATCTGTTTTACGTGTTGAGATGTGTTTTATTGACTTTTACGTTGATTTTAATATTATAATTTAGGATATCGTATTTTGGGTCAGTTAGGGTTTTACCAACCGTAACATTCAACCCTAATTTCTTAAATCTCTAACGCTATACCTTAAACCATACACACAAAACCTTAACCCTATAACCTACAACTAATCCATCACCTTAAGCCCTAAATACTGACCATAAACCGTAACCAGAAACCCCAAACCCTAAACACTAAACCTTATACCCTAATCCAAAAAGCATAATCTGTAAACCCTAACTATGGAAATGATAATAACGTGAAGATTTTGGCTTGTTTCTATCATCCAAACACTTTGGAAACTGTTTTAAAGGTTTTTGAAGTTCCCCGAAGAATTTTTGCTACTTTCGCATAATTTCTCAGAATGGGGCACATAATATATGTTTTTTGAGTGCGTTGGGCCTTCTGGGACCGACAGATCGCTTTGCCATCTAAGGTGATCTGTTTTACGTGTTGAGATGTGGTTTATTGACTTTTAGGTTGATTTTAATATTATAATTTAGGATATCGTATTTTGGGTTAGTTAGGGTTTTACCAACCGTAACATTCAACCCTAATTTTTAAAGTCTCTAACGTTATACCCTAGACCATAAGTACAAAACCTTAACCGTATAGCATACACCTAATCCATCACCATAAGCCATAAATACTAACCATAAACTCTAACAATGAACCGTAACCAGAAACCCCAAACCCTAAACACATAACCTTAAACCCTAGTCCAAAAAGCTTAATCAGTGACGTGAAGATTTTGGCTTGTTTATATCATCCAAAAACTTTGGAAACTGTTTTTAAGGTTTTTGAAGATCCCCGAAGAATTTTTGCTACTTTCGCATACTTTCTCAGAATGGGGCACATAATATATGTTTTTTGAGTGCGTTGGGCCTTCTGGGACCGACAGATAGCTTCTCCATCTAAGATGATCTATTTTACGTGTTGAGATGTGTTTTATTGAATTTTAGGTCTTTTTTAATATCCTATTTTAGGATATCGTATTCTGAGTCAGTTAGGGTTTTACCAACCGTAACATTCAACCCTAATTTCTTAAATCTCTAACGTTATACCTTAAACCATACACACAAAACCTTAACCCTATAACCTACAACTAATCCATCACCTTAAGCCCTAAATACTGACCATAAACTCTAACAATAAACCGTAACCAGAAACCCCAAACCCTAAATACTAAACCCAATACCCTAATACCAAAACCTTAATCACAGAACCCTAACCATGGAAAGGATAATAACGTGAAGATTTTGGCTTGTTTCTATCATCCAAATACTCTGCAAACCGTTTTTAAGTTTTTTGAAGTTCCCCGAAGAATTTTTGCTACTTTCGCATAATTTCTCAGAATGGGGCACATAATATATGTTTTTTGAGTGCGTTGGGCCTTCTGGGACCGACAGATGGCTTCGCCATCTAAGATGATCTGTTTTACGTGTTGAGATGTGGTTTATTGACTTTTAGGTTGATTTAAATATTATAATTTAGGGTATCGTATTTTGGGTCAGTTAGGGTTTTACCAACCGTAACATTCAACCCTAATTTCTTAAATCTCTTACGTTATACCTTAAACCATACACAAAAAACCTTAACCCTATAACCTACACCTAATCCATCACCTTAAGCCCTAAATACTGTCCATAAACTCTAACAATAAACCGTAACCAGAAACCCCAAACCCTAAACACTAAACCTTATACCCTAATCCAAAAAGCATAATCAGTGAACCCTAACCATGAAAAGGATAATAACGTGAATATTTTGGCTTGTTTCTTTCCTCCAAACACTCTGCAAACCGTTTTTAAGGTTTTCGAAGTTCCAGGAGGATTTTCGGTAAATTTCGCATACTTTTTCATAATGGGGCACATAATATATGTTTTTTTGGTGCGTTGGGCCTTCAGGGACCGACACGTAACTTCGCCATCTAAGATGATCTATTTTACGTTTTGAGATGTGTTTTGTTGAATTTTAGGTTGTTTTTAATATACTATTTTAGGATATCGTATTTTGGGTCCGTTAGGGTTATACCAACCGTAACATTCAACCCTAATTTCTAAAGTCTCTAACATTATACCCTAAACCATAAACACAAAACCTTAACCTTATAACCTATACCTAATCCATCACCATATGCCCTAAATACTAACAATAAACTCTAACAATAAACCACAAACCCCAAACCCTAAATACTAAACCCTATACCCTAATCCGAAAACCTTAATCACTAACCTAACCATGGAAAGGATAATAACGTGAAGATTTTGGCTTGTTTCTTTCATGCAAACACTCTGCAAACCGTTTTTAAGGTTTTCGAAGTTCCAGGAGGATATTTCGGTAACTTTCGCATACTTTTTCATAATGGGGGACATAATATATGTTTTTTGAGTGCGTTGGACCATCTGGGACCGACACATAACTTCGCCATCTAAGATGATCTATTTTACGTTTTGAGATGTGTTTTGTTGAATTTTAGGTTGTTTTTAATATACAATTTTAGGATATCGTATTTTGGGTCCGTTAGGGTTATACCAACCGTAACATTCAGCCCTAATTTCTAAAGTCTCTAACGTTATACCCTAAACCATAAACCCAAAACCCTAACCTTATAACATATACCTAATCCATCACCATATGCCCTAAATACTAACCATAAACTCTAATAATAAACCACAAACCCCAAACCTTAAATACTAAACCCTATACCCTAATCCCAAAATCTTAATCACTAACCTAACCATGGAAAGGATAATAACGTGAAGATTTTGGCTTGTTTCTTTCATGCAAACACTCTGCAAACCGTTTTTAAGGTTTTCGAAGTTCCAGGAGGATTTTCGGTAACTTTCGCATACTTTTTCATAATGGGGGACATAATATATGTTTTTTGAGTGCGTTGGACCTTCTGGGACCGACACATAACTTCGCCATCTAAGATGATCTATTTTACGTTTTGAGATGTGTTTTGTTGAATTTTAGGTTGTTTTTAATATACTATTTTTGGATATCGAATTTTGGGTCCGTTAGGGTTATACCAACCTTAACATTCAACCCTAATTTCTAAAGTCTCTAACGTTATACCCTAAACCATAAACACAAAACCTTAACCTTATAACCTATACCTAATCCATCACCATATGCCCTAAATACTAACAATAAACTCTAACAATAAACAACAAACCCCAAACCCTAAATACTAAACCCTTTACCCTAATCCGAAAACCTTAATCACTAACCCTAACCATGGAAAAGATAATAACGTGAAGATTTTGGCTTGTTTCTATCATCCAAACACTCTACAAACCGTTTTTAAGATTTTCGAAGTTCCCAGGAGGATTTTTTGCTAACTTTCGCATACTTTCTCAGAATGGGGCACATAATGTATGTTTTTTGAGTGCGTTGGGCCTTCTAGGACCGACACATAACTTCGCCATCTAAGATGATCTGTTTTACGTTTTGAGATGTGTTTTGTTGACTTTTAGGTTGTTTTTAATATACTATTTTAGGATATCGTATTTTGGGTCCGTTAGGGTTTTGCCAACCGTAACATTCAACCCTAATTTCAAAAGACTCTAACGTTATACCCTGAACAATAAACACAAAACCTTTACCTTATAACCTATAACTAATCCATCACCGTATGACCTAAATACTAACCATAAACTCTAACAATAAACCACAAACCCCAAACCCTAAATACTAAACCCTATACCCTAATCCCAAAACCTTAATCACTAACCCTAACCATGAAAAGGATAATAACGTGAATATTTTGGCTTGATTCTTTCCTCCAAACACTCTGCAAACCGTTTTTAAGGTTTTCGAAGTTCCAGGAGGATTTTCGGTAAATTTCGCATACTTTTTCATAATGGGGCACATAATATATGATTTTTTGGTGCGTTGGGCCTTCAGGGACCGACACATAACTTCGCCATCTAAGATGATCTATTTTACGTTTTGAGATGTGTTTTGTTGAATTTTAGGTTGTTTTTAATATACTATTTTAGGATATCGTATTTTGGGTCCGTTAGGGTTATACCAACCGTAACATTCAAACCTAATTTCTAAAGTCTCTAACGTTATACCCTAAACCATAAACACAAAACCTTAACCTTATAACCTATACCTAATCCATCACCATATGCCCTAAATACTAACCATAAACTCTAACAATAAACCACAAACCCCAAACCCTAAATACTAAACCCTATACCCTAATCCCAAAACCTTAATCACTAACCTAACCATGGAAAGGATAATAACGTGAAGATTTTGGCTTGTTTCTTTCATGCAAACACTCTGCAAACCGTTTTTAAGGTTTTCGAAGTTCTAGGAGGATTTTCGGTAACTTTCGCATAATTTTTCATAATGCGGGACATAATATATGTTTTTTGAGTGCGTTGGACCTTCTGGGACCGACACATAACTTCGCCATCTAAGATGATCTATTTTACGTTTTGAGATGTGTTTTGTTGAATTTTAGGTTGTTTTTAATATACTATTTTAGGATATCGTATTTTGGGTCCGTTAGGGTTATACCAACCGTAACATTCAGCCCTAATTTCTAAAGTCTCTAACGTTATACCCTAAACCATAAACCCAAAACCCTAACCTTATAACACATACCTAATCCATCACTATATGCCCTAAATACTAACCATAAACTCTAATAATAAACCACAAACCCCAAACCTTAAATACTAAACCCTATACCCTAATCCCAAAACCTTAATCACTAACCTAACCATGGAAAGGATAATAACGTGAAGATTTTGGCTTGTTTCTTTCATGCAAACACTCTGCAAACCGTTTTTAAGGTTTTCGAAGTTCCAGGAGGATTTTCGGTAACTTTCGCATACTTTTTCATAATGGGGGACATAATATATGTTTTTTGAGTGCGTTGGACCTTCTGGGACCGACACATAACTTCGCCATCTAAGATGATCTATTTTACGTTTTGAGATGTGTTTTGTTGAATTTTAGGTTGTTTTTAATATACTATTTTAGGATATCGTATTTTGGGTCCGTTAGGGTTATACCAACCGTAACATTCAACCCTAATTTCTAAAGTCTCTAACGTTATACTCTAAACCATAAACACAAAACCTTAACCTTATAACCTATACCTAATCCATCACCATATGCCCTAAATACTAACAATAAACTCTAACAATAAACAACAAATCCCAAACCCTAAATACTAAACCCTTTACCCTAATCCGAAAACCTTAATCACTAACCCTAACCATGAAAAAGATAATAACGTGAAGATTTTGGCTTGTTTTTATCATCCAAACACTCTGCAAACCGTTTTTAATATTTTCGAAGTTCCCAGGAGGATTTTTTGCTAACTTTCGCATTCTTTCTCAGAATGGGGCACATAATGTATGTTTTTTGAGTGCGTTGGGCCTTCTAGGACCGACACATAACTTCGCCATCTAAGATGATCTGTTTTATTTTTGAGATGTGTTTTGTTGACTTTTAGGTTGTTTTTAATATACTATTTTAGGATATCGTATTTTGGGTCCGTTAGGGTTATGCCATTCGTAACATTCAACCCTAATTTCAAAAGACTCTAACGTTATACCCTGAACAATAAACACAAAACCTTTACCTTATAACCCATAACTAATCCATCACTGTATGACCTAAATACTAACCATAAACTCTAACAATAAACCACAAACCCCAAACCCTAAATACTAAACCCTATTCCCTAATCCCAAAACCTTAATCACTAACCCTAACCATGAAAAGGATAATAACGTGAAGATTTTGGCTTGTTTCTTTCCTCCAAACACTCTGCAAACCGTTTTTAAGGTTTTCGAAGTTCCAGGAGGATTTTCGGTAAATTTCGCATACTTGTTCATAATGGGGCACATAATATATGTTTTTTTGGTGCGTTGGGCCTTCAGGGACCGACACATAACTTCGCCATCTAAGATGATCTATTTTACGTTCTGAACAATAAACACTCTGCAAACCGTTTTTAATATTTTCGAAGTTCCCAGGAGGATGTTTTGCTAACTTTCGCATTCTTTCTCAGAATGGGGCACATAATGTATGTTTTTTGAGTGCGTTGGGCCTTCTAGGACCGACACATAACTTCGCCATCTAAGATGATCTGTTTTATTTTTGAGATGTGTTTTGTAATCCTCCGTTAGGGTTATGCCAACCGTAACATTCAACCCTAATTTCAAAAGACTCTAACGTTATACCCTGAACAATAAACACAAAACCTTTACCTTATAACCCATAACTAATCCATCACTGTATGACCTCAATAAACCACAAACCCCAAACCCTAAATACTAAACCATCCCCTAATCCCAAAACCTTAATCACTAACCTAATCATGGAAAGGATAATAACGTGAAGATTTTGGCTTGTTTCTTTCATGCAAACACTCTGCAAACCGTTTTTAAGGTTTTCGAAGTTCCAGGAGGATTTTCGGTAACTTTCGCATACTTTTTCATAATGGGGGACATAATATATGTTTTTTGAGTGCGTTGGGCCTTCAGGGGCCGACACATAACTTCGCCATCTAAAATGATCTATTTAACGTTTTGAGATGTGTTTTGTTGAATTTTAGGTTGTTTTTAATATACTATTTTAGGATATCGTATTTTGGGTCCGTTAGGGTTATACCAACCGTAACATTCAGCCCTAATTTCTAAAGTCTCTAACGTTATACCCTAAAACATAAACCCAAAACCCTAACCTTATAACATATACCTAATCCATCACCATATGCCCTAAATACTAACCATAAACTCTAATAATAAACTACAAACCCCAAACCTTAAATACTAAACCCTATACCCTAATCCCAAAACCTTAATCACTAACCTAACCATGGAAAGGATAATAATGTGAAGATTTTGGCTTGTTTCTTTCATCCAAACACTCTGCAAACCGTTTTTAAGGTTTTCGAAGTTCCAGGAGGATTTTCGGTAACTTTCGTATACTTTTTCATAATGGGGGACATAATATATGTTTTTTGAGTGCGTTGGACCTTCTGGGACCGACACATAATTTCGCCATCTAAGATGATCTATTTTACGTTTTGAGATGTGTTTTGTTGAATTTTAGGTTGTTTTTAATATACTATTTTAGGATATCGTATTTTGGGTCCGTTAGGGTTATACCAACCGTAACATTCAATCCTAATTTCTAAAGTCTCTAACGTTATACCCTAAACCATAAACACAAAACCTTAACCTTATAACCTATACCTAATCCATCACCATATGCCCTAAATACTAACAATAAACTCTAACAATAAACAACAAACCCCAAACCCTAAATACTTTACCCTTTACCCTAATCCGAAAACCTTAATCACTAACCCTAACCATGGAAAAGATTATAACATGAATATTTTGGCTTGTTTCTATCATCCAAACACTCTACAAACCGTTTTTAAGATTTTCAAAGTTCCCAGGAGGATTTTTTGCTAACTTTCGCATACTTTCTCAGAATGGGGCACATAATGTATGTTTTTTGAGTGCGTTGGGCCTTCTAGGACCGACACATAACTTCGCCATCTAAGATGATATGTTTTACGTTTTGAGATGTGTTTTGTTGACTTTTAGGTTGTTTTTAATATACTATTTTAGGATATCGTATTTTGGGTCCGTTAGGGTTATGCCAACCGTAACATTCAACCCTAATTTCAAAAGACTCTAACGTTATACCCTGAACAATAAACACAAAACCTTTACCTCATAACCTATAACTAATCCATCACCGTATGACCTAAATACTAACCATAAACTCTAACAATAAACCACAAACCCCAAACCCTAAATACTAAACCATATACCCTAATCCCAAAACCTTAATCACTAACCCTAACCATGAAAAGTATAATAACGTGAAGATTTTGGCTTGTTTCTTTCCTCCAAACACTCTGCAAACCGTTTTTAAGGTTTTCGAAGTTCCAGGAGGATTTTCGGTAAATTTCGCATACTTTTTCATAATGGGGCACATAATATATGTTTTTTTGGTGCGTTGGGCCTTCAGGGACCGACACATAACTTCGCCATCTAAGATAATCTATTTTACGTTTTGAGATGTGTTTTGTTGAATTTTAGGTTGTTTTTAATATACTATTTTAGGATATCGTATTTTGGGTCCGTTAGGGTTATACCAACCGTAACATTCAACCCTAATTTCTAAAGTCTCTAACGTTATACCCTAAACCATAAACACAAAACCTTAACCTTATAACCTATACCTAATCCATCACCATATGCCCTAAATACTAACCATAAACTCTAACAATAAACCACAAACCCAAACCCTAAATACTATACCCTATACCCTAATCCCAAAACCTTAATCACTAACCTAACCATGGAAAGGATAATAACGTGAAGATTTTGGCTTGTTTCTTTCATGCAAACACTCTGCAAACCGTTTTCAAGGTTTTCGAAGTTCCAGGAGGATTTTCGGTAACTTTCGCATACTTTTTCATAATGGGGGACATAATATATGTTTTTTGAGTGCGTTGGACCTTCTGGGACCGACACATAACTTCGCCATCTAAGATGATCTATTTTACGTTTTGAGATGTGTTTTGTTGAATTTTAGGTTGTTTTTAATATACTATTTTAGGATATCGTATTTTGGGTCCGTTAGGGTTATACCAACCGTAACATTCAGCCCTAATTTCTAAAGTCTCTAACGTTATACCCTAAACCATAAACCCAAAACCCTAACCTTATAACATATACCTAATCCATCACCATATGCCCTAAATACTAACCATAAACAATAACAATAAACCACAAACCCCAAACCTTAAATACTAAACCCTATACCCTAATCCCAAAACCTTAATCACTAACCTAACCATGGAAAGGATAATAACGTGAAGATTTTGGCTTGTTTCTTTCATGCAAACACTCTGCAAACCGTTTTCAAGGTTTTCGAAGTTCCAGGAGGATTTTCGGTAACTTTCGCATACTTTTTCATAATGGGGGACATAATATATGTTTTTTGAGTGCGTTGGACCTTCTGGGACCGACACATAACTTCGCCATCTAAGATGATCTATTTTACGTTTTGAGATGTGTTTTGTTGAATTTTAGGTTGTTTTTAATATACTATTTTAGGATATCGTATTTTGGGTCCGTTAGGGTTATACCAACCGTAACATTCAGCCCTAATTTCTAAAGTCTCTAACGTTATACCCTAAACCATAAACCCAAAACCCTAACCTTATAACATATACCTAATCCATCACCATATGCCCTAAATACTAACCATAAACTCTAACAATAAACCACAAACCCCAAACCTTAAATACTAAATACTAAACCCTATACCCTAATCCCAAAACCTTAATCACTAACCTAACCATGGAAAGGATAATAACGTGAAGATTTTGGCTTGTTTCTTTCATGCAAACACTCTGCAAACTGTTTTTAAGGTTTTCGAAGTTCCAGGAGGATTTTCGGTAACTTTCGCATACTTTTACATAATGGGGGACATAATATATGTTTTTTGAGTGCGTTGGACCTTCTGGGACCGACACATAACTTCGCCATCTAAGATGATCTATTTTACGTTTTGAGATGTGTTTTGTTGAATTTTAGGTTGTTTTTAATATACTATTTTAGGATATCGTATTTTGGGTCCGTTAGGGTTATACCAACCGTAACATTCAACCCTAATTTTTAAAGTCTCTAACGTTATACCCTAAACCATAAAAACAAAACCTTAACCTTATAACCTATACCTAATCCATCACCATATGCCCTAAATACTAACAATAAACTCTAACAATAAACAACAAACCCCAAACCCTAAATACTAAACCCTTTACCCTAATCCGAAAACCTTAATCACTAACCCTAACCATGGAAAAGATAATAACGTGAAGATTTTGGCTTGTTTCTTTCATGCAAACACTCTGCAAACCGTTTTTAAGGTTTTCGAAGTTCCAGGAGGATTTTCGGTAAATTTCGCATACTTTTTCATAATGGGGCACATAATATATGTTTTTTTGGTGCGTTGGGCCTTCAGGGACCGACACATAACTTCGCCATCTAAGATGATCCATTTTACGTTTTGAGATGTGTTTTGTTGAATTTTAGGTTGTTTTTAATATACTATTTTAGGATATCGTATTTTGGGTCCGTTAGGGTTATACCAACCGTAACATTCAACCCTAATTTCTAAAGTCTCTAACGTTATACCCTAAACCATAAACACAAAACCTTAACCTTATAACCTATACCTAATCCATCACCATATGCCCTAAATACTAACCATAAACTCTAACAATAAAGCACAAACCCAAACCCTAAATACTATACCCTATACCCTAATCCCAAAACCTTAATCACTAACCTAACCATGGAAAGGATAATAACGTGAAGATTTTGGCTTGTTTCTTTCATGCAAACACTCTGCAAACCGTTTTTAAGGTTTTCGAAGTTCCAGGAGGATTTTCGGTAACTTTCGCATACTTTTTCATAATGGGGGACATAATATATGTTTTTTGAGTGCGTTAGACCTTCTGGGACCGACACATAACTTCGCCATCTAAGATGATCTATTTTACGTTTTGAGATGTGTTTTGTTGAATTTTAGGTTGTTTTTAATATACTATTTTAGGATATCGTATTTTGGGTCCGTTAGGGTTATACCAACCGTAATATTCAGCCCTAATTTCTAAGTCTCTAACGTTATACCCTAAACCATAAACCCAAAACCCTAACCTTATAACATATACCTAATCCATCACCATATCCCTAAATACTAACAATAAACCACAAACCCCAAACCCTAAATACTAAACACTATACCCTAATCCCAAAACCTTAATCACTAACCCTAACCATGGAAAAGATAATAACGTGAAGATTTTGGCTTGTTTCTATCATCCAAACACACTGCAAACCGTTTTTAAGATTTTCGAAGTTCCCAGGAGGATTTTTCTCTAACTTTCGCATACTTTCTCAGAATGGGGAACATAATGTATGTTTTTTGAGTGCGTTGGGCCTTTTAGGACCGACAAATAGCTTCGCCATCTAAGATGATCTGTTTTACGTTTTGAGATGTGTTTTGTTGACTTTTAGGCTGTTTTTAATATACTATTTTAGGATATCGTATTTTGGGTCCGTTAGGGTTATACCAACCGTAACATTCAACCCTAATTTCTAAAGACTCTAACGTTATACCCTAAACCATAAACACAAAACCTTTACCTTATAACCTATAACTAATCCATCACCGTATGACCTAAATACTAACCATAAACTCTAAAAATAAACCACAAACCCCAAACCCTAAATACTAAACCCTATAACCTAATCCCAAAACCTTAATCACTAACCCTAACCATGGAAAGGATAATAACATGAAGATTTTGTCTTGTTTCTTTCATCCAAACACTCTGCAAACCGTTTTTATGGTTTTCGATATTCCTGGGAGGATTTTCGGTAACTTTCGCATATTTTTTTAGAATGGGGCACATAATATATGTTTATTGAGTGCGTTGGGCCTTCTAGGACCGACACATAGCTTCGCCATCTAAGATGATCTGTTTTACGTTTTGAGTGTGTTTTGTTGTTGACTTTTAGGTTGTATTTATTATACAATTTTAGGATATCGTATTTTGGGTCCTTTAGGGTTATAACAACCGTAACATTCAACCCTAATTTCTAAAGTCTCTAACGTTAAACCCTAAACCATAAACACAAAACCTTTACCTTATAACCTATAACTAATCCATCACCGTATGACCTAAATACTAACCATAAACTCTAACAATAAACCACAAACCCCAAACCCTAAATACTAAACCCTATACCCTAATCCCAAAACCTTAATCACTAACCCTAACTATGGAAAGGATAATAACGTGAAGATTTTGGCTTCTTTCTTTCATGCAAACACTCTGCAAACCGTTTTTAAGGTTTTCGAAGTTCCAGGAGGATTTTCGGTAACTTTCGCATACTTTTTCATAATGGGGGACATAATATATGTTTTTTGAGTGCGTTGGACCTTCTGGGACCGACACATAACTTCGCCATCTAAGATGATCTATTTTACGTTTTGAGATGTGTTTTGTTGAATTTTAGGTTGTTTTTAATATACTATTTTAGGATATCGTATTTTGGGTCCGTTAGGGTTATACCAACCGTAACATTCAGCCCTAATTTCTAAAGTCTCTAACGTTATACCCTAAACCATAAACCCAAAACCCTAACCTTATAACATATACCTAATCCATCACCATATGCCCTAAATACTAACCATAAACTCTAACAATAAACCACAAACCCCAAACCTTAAATACTAAACCCTATACCCTAATCCCAAAACCTTAATCACTAACCTAACCATGGAAAGGATAATAACGTGAAGATTTTGGCTTGTTTCTTTCATGCAAACACTCTGCAAACCGTTTTTAAGGTTTTCGAAGTTCCAGGAGGATTTTCGGTAACTTTCGCATACTTTTACATAATGGGGGACATAATATATGTTTTTTGAGTGCGTTGGACCTTCTGGGACCGACACATAACTTCGCCATCTAAGATGATCTATTTTACGTTTTGAGATGTGTTTTGTTGAATTTTAGGTTGTTTTTAATATACTATTTTAGGATATCGTATTTTGGGTCCGTTAGGGTTATACCAACCGTAACATTCAACCCTAATTTTTAAAGTCTCTAACGTTATACCCTAAACCATAAAAACAAAACCTTAACCTTATAACCTATACCTAATCCATCACCATATGCACTAAATACTAACAATAAACTCTAACAATAAACAACAAACCCCAAACCCTAAATACTAAACCCTTTACCCTAATCCGAAAACCTTAATCACTAACCCTAACCATGGAAAAGATAATAACGTGAAGATTTTGGCTTGTTTCTTTCATGCAAACACTCTGCAAACCGTTTTTAAGGTTTTCGAAGTTCCAGGAGGATTTTCGGTAAATTTCGCATACTTTTTCATAATGGGGGACATAATATATGTTTTTTTGGTGCGTTGGGCCTTCAGGGACCGACACATAACTTCGCCATCTAAGATGATCTATTTTACGTTTTGAGATGTGTTTTGTTGAATTTTAGGTTGTTTTTAATATACTATTTTAGGATATCGTATTTTGGGTCCGTTAGGGTTATACCAACCGTAACATTCAACCCTAATTTCTAAAGTCTCTAACGTTATACCCTAAACCATAAACACAAAACCTTAACCTTATAACCTATACCTAATCCATCACCATATGCCCTAAATACTAACCATAAACTCTAACAATAAAGCACAAACCCAAACCCTAAATACTATACCCTATACCCTAATCCCAAAACCTTAATCACTAACCTAACCATGGAAAGGATAATAACGTGAAGATTTTGGCTTGTTTCTTTCATGCAAACACTCTGCAAACCGTTTTCAAGGTTTTCGAAGTTCCAGGAGGATTTTCGGTAACTTTCGCATACTTTTTCATAATGGGGGACATAATATATGTTTTTTGAGTGCGTTGGACCTTCTGGGACCGACACATAACTTCGCCATCTAAGATGATCTATTTTACGTTTTGAGATGTGTTTTGTTGAATTTTAGGTTGTTTTTAATATACTATTTTAGGATATCGTATTTTGGGTCCGTTAGGGTTATACCAACCGTAACATTCAGCCCTAATTTCTAAAGTCTCTAACGTTATACCCTAAACCATAAACCCAAAACCCTAACCTTATAACATATACCTAATCCATCACCATATGCCCTAAATACTAACCATAAACTCTAACAATAAACCACAAACCCCAAACCTTAAATACTAAACCCTATACCCTAATCCCAAAACCTTAATCACTAACCTAACCATGGAAAGGATAATAACGTGAAGATTTTGGCTTGTTTCTTTCATGCAAACACTCTGCAAACTGTTTTTAAGGTTTTCGAAGTTCCAGGAGGATTTTCGGTAACTTTCGCATACTTTTACATAATGGGGGACATAATATATGTTTTTTGAGTGCGTTGGACCTTCTGGGACCGACACATAACTTCGCCATCTAAGATGATCTATTTTACGTTTTGAGATGTGTTTTGTTGAATTTTAGGTTGTTTTTAATATACTATTTTAGGATATCGTATTTTGGGTCCGTTAGGGTTATACCAACCGTAACATTCAACCCTAATTTTTAAAGTCTCTAACGTTATACCCTAAACCATAAAAACAAAACCTTAACCTTATAACCTATACCTAATCCATCACCATATGCCCTAAATACTAACAATAAACTCTAACAATAAACAACAAACCCCAAACCCTAAATACTAAACCCTTTACCCTAATCCGAAAACCTTAATCACTAACCCTAACCATGGAAAAGATAATAACGTGAAGATTTTGGCTTGTTTCTTTCATGCAAACACTCTGCAAACCGTTTTTAAGGTTTTCGAAGTTCCAGGAGGATTTTCGGTAAATTTCGCATACTTTTATAATGGGGCACATAATATATGTTTTTTTGGTGCGTTGGGCCTTCAGGGACCGACACATAACTTCGCCATCTAAGATGATCTATTTTACGTTTTGAGATGTGTTTTGTTGAATTTTAGGTTGTTTTTAATATACTATTTTAGGATATCGTATTTTGGGTCCGTTAGGGTTATACCAACCGTAACATTCAACCCTAATTTCTAAAGTCTCTAACGTTATACCCTAAACCATAAACACAAAACCTTAACCTTATAACCTATACCTAATCCATCACCATATGCCCTAAATACTAACCATAAACTCTAACAATAAAGCACAAACCCAAACCCTAAATACTATACCCTATACCCTAATCCCAAAACCTTAATCACTAACCTAACCATGGAAAGGATAATAACGTGAAGATTTTGGCTTGTTTCTTTCATGCAAACACTCTGCAAACCGTTTTTAAGGTTTTCGAAGTTCCAGGAGGATTTTCGGTAACTTTCGCATACTTTTTCATAATGGGGGACATAATATATGTTTTTTGAGTGCGTTAGACCTTCTGGGACCGACACATAACTTCGCCATCTAAGATGATCTATTTTACGTTTTGAGATGTGTTTTGTTGAATTTTAGGTT
This sequence comes from Nemophila menziesii, assembly GCA_029959085.1. Lineage (NCBI taxonomy): Eukaryota > Viridiplantae > Streptophyta > Magnoliopsida > Boraginales > Hydrophyllaceae > Nemophila > Nemophila menziesii. Next base: position 11,828,508 of record JARWIR010000014.1, on the reverse strand, counting down.
GTTTTTAATATACTATTTTAGGATATCGTATTTTGGGTCCGTTAGGGTTATACCAACCGTAATATTCAGCCCTAATTTCTAAGTCTCTAACGTTATACCCTAAACCATAAACCTAAAACCCTAACCTTATAACATATACCTAATCCATCACCATATCCCTAAATACTAACAATAAACCACAAACCCCAAACCCTAAATACTAAACACTATACCCTAAACCCAAAACCTTAATCACTAACCCTAACCATGGAAAAGATAATAACGTGAAGATTTTGGCTTGTTTCTATCATCCAAACACACTGCAAACCGTTTTTAAGATTTTCGAAGTTCCCAGGAGGATTTTTCGCTAACTTTCGCATACTTTCTCAGAATGGGGAACATAATGTATGTTTTTTGAGTGCGTTGGGCCTTTTAGGACCGACAAATATCTTCGCCATCTAAGATGATCTGTTTTACGTTTTGAGATGTGTTTTGTTGACTTTTAGGCTGTTTTTAATATACTATTTTAGGATATCGTATTTTGGGTCCTTTAGGGTTATAACAACCGTAACATTCAACCCTAATTTCTAAAGTCTCTAACGTTAAACCCTAAACCATAAACACAAAACCTTTACCTTATAACCTATAACTAATCCATCACCGTATGACCTAAATACTAACCATAAACTCTAACAATAAACCACAAACCCCAAACCCTAAATACTAAACCCTATACCCTAATCCCAAAACCTTAATCACTAACCCTAACTATGGAAAGGATAATAACGTGAAGATTTTGGCTTCTTTCTTTCATGCAAACACTCTGCAAACCGTTTTTAAGGTTTTCGAAGTTCCAGGAGGATTTTCGGTAACTTTCGCATACTTTTTCATAATGGGGGACATAATATATGTTTTTTGAGTGCGTTGGACCTTCTGGGACCGACACATAACTTCGCCATCTAAGATGATCTATTTTACGTTTTGAGATGTGTTTTGTTGAATTTTAGGTTGTTTTTAATATACTATTTTAGGATATCGTATTTTGGGTCCGTTAGGGTTATACCAACCGTAACATTCAGCCCTAATTTCTAAAGTCTCTAACGTTATACCCTAAACCATAAACCCAAAACCCTAACCTTATAACATATACCTAATCCATCACCATATGCCCTAAATACTAACAATAAACCACAAACCCCAAACCCTAAATACTAAACCCTATACCCTAATCCCAAAACCTTAATCACTAACCCTAACCATGGAAAAGATAATAACGTGAAGATTTTGGCTTGTTTCTATCATCCAAACACACTACAAACCGTTTTTAAGATTTTCGAAGTTCCCAGGAGGATTTTTCGCTAACTTTCGCATACTTTCTCAGAATGGGGCACATAATGTATGTTTTTTGAGTGCGTTGGGCCTTCTAGGACCGACAAATAGCTTCGCCATCTAAGATGATCTGTTTTACGTTTTGAGATGTGTTTTGTTGACTTTTAGGCTGTTTTTAATATACTATTTTAGGATATCGTATTTTGGGTCCGTTAGGGTTATACCAACCGTAACATTCAACCCTAATTTCTAAAGACTCTAACGTTATACCCTAAACCATAAACACAAAACCTTTACCTTATAACCTATAACTAATCCATCACCGTATGACCTAAATACTAACCATAAACTCTAAAAATAAACCACAAACCCCAAACCCTAAATACTAAACCCTATAACCTAATCCCAAAACCTTAATCACTAACCCTAACCATGGAAAGGATAATAACATGAAGATTTTGTCTTGTTTCTTTCATCCAAACACTCTGCAAACCGTTTTTATGGTTTTCGATATTCCTGGGAGGATTTTCGGTAACTTTCGCATATTTTTTCAGAATGGGGCACATAATATATGTTTTCTGAGTGCGTTGGGCCTTCTAGGACCGACACATAGCTTCGCCATCTAAGATGATCTGTTTTACGTTTTGAGTGTGTTTTGTTGACTTTTAGGTTGTATTTATTATACAATTTTAGGATATCGTATTTTGGGTCCTTTAGGGTTATAACAACCGTAACATTCAACCCTAATTTCTAAAGTCTCTAACGTTAAACCCTAAACCATAAACACAAAACCTTTACCTTATAACCTATAACTAATCCATCACCGTATGACCTAAATACTAACCATAAACTCTAACAATAAACCACAAACCCCAAACCCTAAATACTAAACACTATACCCTAATCCCAAAACCTTAATCACTAACCCTAACTATGGAAAGGATAATAACGTGAAGATTTTGGCTTGTTTCTTTCATGCAAACACTCTGCAAACCGTTTTTAAGGTTTTCGAAGTTCCAGGAGGATTTTCGGTAACTTTCGCATACTTTTTCATAATGGGGGACATAATATATGTTTTTTGAGTGCATTGGACCTTCTGGGACCGACACATAACTTCGCCATCTAAGATGATCTATTTTACGTTTTGAGATGTGTTTTGTTGAATTTTAGGTTGTTTTTAATATGCTATTTTAGGATATCGTATTTTGGGTCTGTTAGGGTTATACCAACCGTAACATTCAGCCCTAATTTCTAAAGTCTCTAACGTTATACCCTAAACCATAAACCCAAAACCCTAACCTTATAACATATACCTAATCCATCACCATATGCCCTAAATACTAACCATAAACTCTAACAATAAACCACAAACCCCAAACCTTAAATACTAAACCCTATACCCTAATCCTAAAACCTTAATCACTAACCTAACCATGGAAAGGATAATAACGTGAAGATTTTGGCTTGTTTCTTTCATGCAAACACTCTACAAACCGGTTTTATGGTTTTCGAAGTTCCAGGAGGATTTTCGGTAACTTTCGCATACTTTTTCATAATACGGGACATAATATATGTTTTTTGAGTGCGTTGGACCTTCTGGGACCGACACATAACTTCGCCATCTAAGATGATCTATTTTACGTTTTGATATGTGTTTTGTTGAATTTTAGGTTGTTTTTAATATACTATTTTAGGATATCGTATTTTGGGTCCGTTAGGGTTATACCAACCGTAACATTCAGCCCTAATTTCTAAAGTCTCTAACGTTATACCCTAAACCATAAACCCAAAACCCTAACCTTATAACATATACCTAATCCATCACCATATGCCCTAAATACTAACAATAAACCCCAAACCCCAAACCCTAAATACTAAACCCTATACCCTAATCCCAAAACCTTAATCACTAACCCTAACCATGGAAAAGATAATAACGTGAAGATTTTGGCTTGTTTCTATCATCCAAACACACTGCAAACCGTTTTTAAGATTTTCGAAGTTCCCAGGAGGATTTTTCGCTAACTTTCGCATACTTTCTCAGAATGGGGCACATAATGTATGTTTTTTTGAGTGCGTTGGGCCTTCTAGGACCGACAAATAGCTTCGCCATCTAAGATGATCTGTTTTACGTTTTGAGATGTGTTTTGTTGACTTTTAGGCTGTTTTTAATATACTATTTTAGGATATCGTATTTTGGGTCCGTTAGGGTTATACCAACCGTAACATTCAACCCTAATTTCTAAAGACTCTAACGTTATACCCTAAACCATAAACACAAAACCTTTACCTTATAACCTATAACTAATCCATCACCGTATGACCTAAATACTAACCATAAACTCTAAAAATAAACCACAAACCCCAAACCCTAAATACTAAACCCTATAACCTAATCCCAAAACCTTAATCACTAACCCTAACCATGGAAAAGATAATAACGTGAAGATTTTGGCTTGTTTCTATCATCCAAACACACTGCAAACCGTTTTTAAGATTTTCGAAGTTCCCAGGAGGATTTTTCGCTAACTTTCGCATACTTTCTCAGAATGGGGAACATAATGTATGTTTTTTGAGTGCGTTGGGCCTTTTAGGACCGACAAATAGCTTCGCCATCTAAGATGATCTGTTTTACGTTTTGAGATGTGTTTTGTTGACTTTTAGGCTGTTTTTAATATACTATTTTAGGATATCGTATTTTGGGTCCGTTAGGGTTATACCAACCGTAACATTCAACCCTAATTTCTAAAGACTCTAACGTTATACCCTAAACCATAAACACAAAACCTTTACCTTATAACCTATAACTAATCCATCACCGTATGACCTAAATACTAACCATAAACTCTAAAAATAAACCACAAACCCCAAACCCTAAATACTAAACCCTATAACCTAATCCCAAAACCTTAATCACTAACCCTAACCATGGAAAGGATAATAACATGAAGATTTTGTCTTGTTTCTTTCATCCAAACACTCTGCAAACCGTTTTTATGGTTTTCGATATTCCTGGGAGGATTTTCGGTAACTTTCGCATATTTTTTTAGAATGGGGCACATAATATATGTTTATTGAGTGCGTTGGGCCTTCTAGGACCGACACATAGCTTCGCCATCTAAGATGATCTGTTTTACGTTTTGAGTGTGTTTTGTTGTTGACTTTTAGGTTGTATTTATTATACAATTTTAGGATATCGTATTTTGGGTCCTTTAGGGTTATACCAACCGTAACATTCAACCCTAATTTCTAAAGTCTCTAACGTTAAACCCTAAACCATAAACACAAAACCTTTACCTTATAACCTATGACTAATCCATCACCGTATGACCTAAATACTAACCATAAACTCTAACAATAAACCACAAACCCCAAACCCTAAATACTAAACCCTATACCCTAATCCCAAAACCTTAATCACTAACCCTAACTATGGAAAGGATAATAACGTGAAGATTTTGGCTTCTTTTTTTCATGCAAACACTCTGCAAACCGTTTTTAAGGTTTTCGAAGTTCCAGGAGGATTTTCGGTAACTTTCGCATACTTTTTCATAATGGGGGACATAATATATGTTTTTTGAGTGCGTTGGACCTTCTGGGACCGACACATAACTTCGCCATCTAAGATGATCTATTTTACGTTTTGAGATGTGTTTTGTTGAATTTTAGGTTGTTTTTAATATACTATTTTAGGATATCGTATTTTGGGTCCGTTAGGGTTATACCAACCGTAACATTCAGCCCTAATTTCTAAAGTCTCTAACGTTATACCCTAAACCATAAACCCAAAACCCTAACCTTATAACATATACCTAATCCATCACCATATGCCCTAAATACTAACAATAAACCACAAACCCCAAACCCTAAATACTAAACACTATACCCTAATCCCAAAACCTTAATCACTAACCCTAACCATGGAAAAGATAATAACGTGAAGATTTTGGCTTGTTTCTATCATCCAAACACACTACAAACCGTTTTTAAGATTTTCGAAGTTCCCAGGAGGATTTTTCGCTAACTTTCGCATACTTTCTCAGAATGGGGCACATAATGTATGTTTTTTGAGTGCGTTGGGCCTTCTAGGACCGACAAATAGCTTCGCCATCTAAGATGATCTGTTTTACGTTTTGAGATGTGTTTTGTTGACTTTTAGGCTGTTTTTAATATACTATTTTAGGATATCGTATTTTGGGTCCGTTAGGGTTATACCAACCGTAACATTCAACCCTAATTTCTAAAGACTCTAACGTTATACCCTAAACCATAAACACAAAACCTTTACCTTATAACCTATAACTAATCCATCACCGTATGACCTAAATACTAACCATAAACTCTAAAAATAAACCACAAACCCCAAACCCTAAATACTAAACCCTATAACCTAATCCCAAAACCTTAATCACTAACCCTAACCATGGAAAGGATAATAACATGAAGATTTTGTCTTGTTTCTTTCATCCAAACACTCTGCAAACCGTTTTTATGGTTTTCGATATTCCTGGGAGGATTTTCGGTAACTTTCGCATATTTTTTCAGAATGGGGCACATAATATATGTTTTCTGAGTGCGTTGGGCCTTCTAGAACCGACACATAGCTTCGCCATCTAAGATGATCTGTTTTACGTTTTGAGTGTGTTTTGTTGACTTTTAGGTTGTATTTATTATACAATTTTAGGATATCGTATTTTGGGTCCTTTAGGGTTATAACAACCGTAACATTCAACCCTAATTTCTAAAGTCTCTAACGTTAAACCCTAAACCATAAACACAAAACCTTTACCTTATAACCTATAACTAATCCATCACCGTATGACCTAAATACTAACCATAAACTCTAACAATAAACCACAAACCCCAAACCCTAAATACTAAACACTATACCCTAATCCCAAAACCTTAATCACTAACCCTAACTATGGAAAGGATAATAACGTGAAGATTTTGGCTTGTTTCTTTCATGCAAACACTCTGCAAACCGTTTTTAAGGTTTTCGAAGTTCCAGGAGGATTTTCGGTAACTTTCGCATACTTTTTCATAATGGGGGACATAATATATGTTTTTTGAGTGCGTTGGACCTTCTGGGACCGACACATAACTTCGCCATCTAAGATGATCTATTTTACGTTTTGAGATGTGTTTTGTTGAATTTTAGGTTGTTTTTAATATGCTATTTTAGGATATCGTATTTTGGGTCCGTTAGGGTTATACCAACCGTAACATTCAGCCCTAATTTCTAAAGTCTCTAACGTTATACCCTAAACCATAAACCCAAAACCCTAACCTTATAACATATACCTAATCCATCACCATATGCCCTAAATACTAACCATAAACTCTAACAATAAACCACAAACCCCAAACCTTAAATACTAAACCCTATACCCTAATCCTAAAACCTTAATCACTAACCTAACCATGGAAAGGATAATAACGTGAAGATTTTGGCTTGTTTCTTTCATGCAAACACTCTACAAACCGGTTTTATGGTTTTCGAAGTTCCAGGAGGATTTTCGGTAACTTTCGCATACTTTTTCATAACGGGGGACATAATATATGTTTTTTGAGTGCGTTGGACCTTCTGGGACCGACACATAACTTCGCCATCTAAGATGATCTATTTTACGTTTTGATATGTGTTTTGTTGAATTTTAGGTTGTTTTTAATATACTATTTTAGGATATCGTATTTTGGGTCCGTTAGGGTTATACCAACCGTAACATTCAGCCCTAATTTCTAAAGTCTCTAACGTTATACCCTAAACCATAAACCCAAAACCCTAACCTTATAACATATACCTAATCCATCACCATATGCCCTAAATACTAACAATAAACCCCAAACCCCAAACCCTAAATACTAAACCCTATACCCTAATCCCAAAACATTAATCACTAACCCTAACCATGGAAAAGATAATAACGTGAAGATTTTGGCTTGTTTCTATCATCCAAACACACTGCAAACCGTTTTTAAGATTTTCGAAGTTCCCAGGAGGATTTTTCGCTAACTTTCGCATACTTTCTCAGAATGGGGCACATAATGTATGTTTTTTTGAGTGCGTTGGGCCTTCTAGGACCGACAAATAGCTTCGCCATCTAAGATGATCTGTTTTACGTTTTGAGATGTGTTTTGTTGACTTTTAGGCTGTTTTTAATATACTATTTTAGGATATCGTATTTTGGGTCCGTTAGGGTTATACCAACCGTAACATTCAACCCTAATTTCTAAAGACTCTAACGTTATACCCTAAACCACAAACACAAAACCTTTACCTTATAACCTATACCTAATCCATCACCGTATGACCTAAATACTAACCATAAACTCTAAAAATAAACCACAAACCCCAAACCCTAAATACTAAACCCTATAACCTAATCCCAAAACCTTAATCACTAACCCTAACCATGGAAAGGATAATAACATGAAGATTTTGTCTTGTTTCTTTCATCCAAACACTCTGCGAACCGTTTTTATGGTTTTCGATATTCCTGGGAGGATTTTCGGTAACTTTCGCATATTTTTTCAGAATGGGGCACATAATATATGTTTTTTGAGTGCGTTGGGCCTTCTAGGACCGACACATAGCTTCGCCATCTAAGATGATCTGTTTTACGTTTTGAGTTTGTTTTGTTGACTTTTAGGTTGTATTTATTATACAATTTTAGGATATCGTATTTTGGGTCCTTTAGGGTTATAACAACCGTAACATTCACCCCTAATTTCTAAAGTCTCTAACGTTAAACCCTAAACCGTAAACACAAAACCTTTACCTTATAACCTATAACTAATCCATCACCGTATGACCTAAATACTAACCATAAACTCTAACAATAAACCACAAACCCCAAACCCTAAATACTAAACCCTATACCCTAATCCCAAAACCTTAATCACTAACCCTAACTATGGAAAGGATAATAACGTGAAGATTTTGGCTTGTTTCTTTCATGCAAACACTCTGCAAAGCGTTTTTAAGGTTTTCGAAGTTCCAGGAGGATTTTCGGTAACTTTCGCATACTTTTTCATAATGGGGGACATAATATATGTTTTTTGAGTGCGTTGGACCTTCTGGGACCGACACATAACTTCGCCATCTAAGATGATCTATTTTACGTTTTGAGATGTGTTTTGTTGAATTTTAGGTTGTTTTTAATATGCTATTTTAGGATATCGTATTTTGGGTCCGTTAGGGTTATACCAACCGTAACATTCAGCCCTAATTTCTAAAGTCTCTAACGTTATACCCTAAACCATAAACACAAAACCTTAACCTTATAACCTATACCTAATCCATCACCATATGCCCTAAATACTAACCATAAACTCTAACAATAAACCACAAACCCCAAACCCTAAATACTAAACCCTATACCCTAATCCCAAAACCTTAATCACTAACCTAACCATGGAAAGGATAATAACGTGAAGATTTTGGCTTGTTTCTTTCATGCAAACACTCTGCAAACCGTTTTTAAGGTTTTCGAAGTTCTAGGAGGATTTTCGGTAACTTTCGCACAATTTTTCATAATGCAGGACATAATATATGTTTTTTGAGTGCGTTGGACCTTCTGGGACCGACACATAACTTCGCCATCTAAGATGATCTATTTTACGTTTTGAGATGTGTTTTGTTGAATTTTAGGTTGTTTTTAATATACTATTTTAGGATATCGTATTTTGGGTCCGTTAGGGTTATACCAACCGTAACATTCAGCCCTAATTTCTAAAGTCTCTAACGTTATACCCTAAACCATAAACCCAAAACCCTAACCTTATAACACATACCTAATCCATCACCGTATGCCCTAAATACTAACCATAAACTCTAATAATAAACCGCAAACCCCAAACCTTAAATACTAAACCCTATACCCTAATCCCAAAACCTTAATCACTAACCTAACCATGGAAAGGATAATAACGTGAAGATTTTGGCTTGTTTCTTTCATGCAAACACCCTGCAAACCGTTTTTAAGGTTTTCGAAGTTCCAGGAGGATTTTCGGTAACTTTCGCATACTTTTTCATAATGGGGGACATAATATATGTTTTTTGAGTGCGTTGGACCTTCTGGGACCGACACATAACTTCGCCATCTAAGATGATCTATTTTACGTTTTGAGATGTGTTTTGTTGAATTTTAGGTTGTTTTTAATATACTATTTTAGGATATCGTATTTTGGGTCCGTTAGGGTTATACCAACCGTAACATTCAACCCTAATTTCTAAAGTCTCTAACGTTATACTCTAAACCATAAACACAAAACCTTAACCTTATAACCTATACCTAATCCATCACCATATGCCCTAAATACTAACAATAAACTCTAACAATAAACAACAAATCCCAAACCCTAAATACTAAACCCTTTACCCTAATCCGAAAACCTTAATCACTAACCCTAACCATGAAAAAGATAATAACGTGAAGATTTTGGCTTGTTTTTATCATCCAAACACTCTGCAAACCGTTTTTAATATTTTCGAAGTTCCCAGGAGGATTTTTTGCTAACTTTCGCATTCTTTCTCAGAATGGGGCACATAATGTATGTTTTTTGAGTGCGTTGGGCCTTCTAGGACCGACACATAACTTCGCCATCTAAGATGATCTGTTTTATTTTTAAGATGTGTTTTGTTGACTTTTAGGTTGTTTTTAATATACTATTTTAGGATATCGTATTTTGGGTCCGTTAGGGTTATGCCATTCGTAACATTCAACCCTAATTTCAAAAGACTCTAACGTTATACCCTGAACAATAAACACAAAACCTTTACCTTATAACCCATAACTAATCCATCACTGTATGACCTAAATACTAACCATAAACTCTAACAATAAACGACAAACCCCAAACCCTAAATACTAAACCCTATTCCCTAATCCCAAAACCTTAATCACTAACCCTAACCATGAAAAGGATAATAACGTGAAGATTTTGGCTTGTTTCTTTCCTCCAAACACTCTGCAAACCGTTTTTAAGGTTTTCGAAGTTCCAGGAGGATTTTCGGTAAATTTCGCATACTTATTCATAATGGGGCACATAATATATGTTTTTTTGGTGCGTTGGTCCTTCAGGGACCGACACATAACTTCGCCATCTAAGATGATCTATTTTACGTTCTGAACAATAAACACTCTGCAAACCGTTTTTAATATTTTCGAAGTTCCCAGGAGGATGTTTTGCTAACTTTCGCATTCTTTCTCAGAATGGGGCACATAATGTATGTTTTTTGAGTGCGTTGGGCCTTCTAGGACCGACACATAACTTCGCCATCTAAGATGATCTGTTTTATTTTTGAGATGTGTTTTGTAATCCTCCGTTAGGGTTATGCCAACCGTAACATTCAACCCTAATTTCAAAAGACTCTAACGTTATACCCTGAACAATAAACACAAAACCTTTACCTTATAACCCATAACTAATCCATCACTGTATGACCTCAATAAACCACAAACCCCAAACCCTAAATACTAAACCATCCCCTAATCCCAAAACCTTAATCACTAACCTAATCATGGAAAGGATAATAACGTGAAGATTTTGGCTTGTTTCTTTCATGCAAACACTCTGCAAACCGTTTTTAAGGTTTTCGAAGTTCCAGGAGGATTTTCGGTAACTTTCGCATACTTTTTCATAATGGGGGACATAATATATGTTTTTTTGAGTGCGTTGGGCCTTCAGGGGCCGACACATAACTTCGCCATCTAAGATGATCTATTTTACGTTTTGAGATGTGTTTTGTTGAATTTTAGGTTGTTTTTAATATACTATTTTAGGATATCGTATTTTGGGTCCGTTAGGGTTATACCAACCGTAACATTCAGCCCTAATTTCTAAAGTCTCTAACGTTATACCCTAAACCATAAACCCAAAACCCTAACCTTATAACATATACATAATCCATCACCATATGCCCTAAATACTAACCATAAACTCTAATAATAAACTACAAACCCCAAACCTTAAATACTAAACCCTATACCCTAATCCCAAAACCTTAATCACTAACCTAACCATGGAAAGGATAATAATGTGAAGATTTTGGCTTGTTTCTTTCATCCAAACACTCTGCAAACCGTTTTTAAGGTTTTCGAAGTTCCAGGAGGATTTTCGGTAACTTTCGTATACTTTTTCATAATGGGGGACATAATATATGTTTTTTGAGTGCGTTGGACCTTCTGGGACCGACACATAACTTCGCCATCTAAGATGATCTATTTTACGTTTTGAGATGTGTTTTGTTGAATTTTAGGTTGTTTTTAATATACTATTTTAGGATATCGTATTTTGGGTCCGTTAGGGTTATACCAACCGTAACATTCAACCCTAATTTCTAAAGTCTCTAACGTTATACCCTAAACCATAAACACAAAACCTTAACCTTATAACCTATACCTAATCCATCACCATATGCCCTAAATACTAACAATAAACTCTAACAATAAACAACAAACCCCAAACCCTAAATACTTTACCCTTTACCCTAATCCGAAAACCTTAATCACTAACCCTGACCATGGAAAAGATAATAACATGAATATTTTGGCTTGTTTCTATCATCCAAACACTCTACAAACCGTTTTTAAGATTTTCAAAGTTCCCAGGAGGATTTTTTGCTAACTTTCGCATACTTTCTCAGAATGGGGCACATAATGTATGTTTTTTGAGTGTGTTGGGCCTTCTAGGACCGACACATAACTTCGACATCTAAGATGATCTGTTTTACGTTTTGAGATGTGTTTTGTTGACTTTTAGGTTGTTTTTAATATACTATTTTAGGATATCGTATTTTGAGTCCGTTAGGGTTATGCCAACCGTAACATTCAACCCTAATTTCAAAAGACTCTAACGTTATACCCTGAACAATAAACACAAAACCTTTACCTCATAACCTATAACTAATCCATCACCGTATGACCTAAATACTAACCATAAACTCTAACAATAAACCACAAACCCCAAACCCTAAATACTAAACCATATACCCTAATCCCAAAACCTTAATCACTAACCCTAACCATGAAAAGTATAATAACGTGAAGATTTTGGCTTGTTTCTTTCCTCCAAACACTCTGCAAACCGTTTTTAAGGTTTTCGAAGTTCCAGGAGGATTTTCGGTAAATTTCGCATACTTTTTCATAATGGGGCACATAATATATGTTTTTTTGGTGCGTTGGGCCTTCAGGGACCGACACATAACTTCGCCATCTAAGATAATCTATTTTACGTTTTGAGATGTGTTTTGTTGAATTTTAGGTTGTTTTTAATATACTATTTTAGGATATCGTATTTTGGGTCCGTTAGGGATATACCAACCGTAACATTCAACCCTAATTTCTAAAGTCTCTAACGTTATACCCTAAACCATAAACACAAAACCTTAACCTTATAACCTATACCTAATCCATCACCATATGCCCTAAATACTAACCATAAACTCTAACAATAAACCACAAACCCAAACCCTAAATACTATACCCTATACCCTAATCCCAAAACCTTAATCACTAACCTAACCATGGAAAGGATAATAACGTGAAGATTTTGGCTTGTTTCTTTCATGCAAACACTCTGCAAACCGTTTTCAAGGTTTTCGAAGTTCCAGGAGGATTTTCGGTAACTTTCGCATACTTTTTCATAATGGGGGACATAATATATGTTTTTTGAGTGCGTTGGACCTTCTGGGACCGACACATAACTTCGCCATCTAAGATGATCTATTTTACGTTTTGAGATGTGTTTTGTTGAATTTTAGGTTGTTTTTAATATACTATTTTAGGATATCGTATTTTGGGTCCGTTAGGGTTATACCAACCGTAACATTCAGCCCTAATTTCTAAAGTCTCTAACGTTATACCCTAAACCATAAACCCAAAACCCTAACCTTATAACATATACCTAATCCATCACCATATGCCCTAAATACTAACCATAAACTCTAACAATAAACCACAAACCCCAAACCTTAAATACTAAACCCTATACCCTAATCCCAAAACCTTAATCACTAACCTAACCATGGAAAGGATAATAACGTGAAGATTTTGGCTTGTTTCTTTCATGCAAACACTCTGCAAACCGTTTTCAAGGTTTTCGAAGTTCCAGGAGGATTTTCGGTAACTTTCGCATACTTTTTCATAATGGGGGACATAATATATGTTTTTTGAGTGCGTTGGACCTTCTGGGACCGACACATAACTTCGCCATCTAAGATGATCTATTTTACGTTTTGAGATGTGTTTTGTTGAATTTTAGGTTGTTTTTAATATACTATTTTAGGATATCGTATTTTGGGTCCGTTAGGGTTATACCAACCGTAACATTCAGCCCTAATTTCTAAAGTCTCTAACGTTATACCCTAAACCATAAACCCAAAACCCTAACCTTATAACATATACCTAATCCATCACCATATGCCCTAAATACTAACCATAAACTCTAACAATAAACCACAAACCCCAAACCTTAAATACTAAACCCTATACCCTAATCCCAAAACCTTAATCACTAACCTAACCATGGAAAGGATAATAACATGAAGATTTTGGCTTGTTTCTTTCATGCAAACACTCTGCAAACCGTTTTTAAGGTTTTCGAAGTTCCAGGAGGATTTTCGGTAACTTTCGCATACTTTTACATAATGGGGGACATAATATATGTTTTTTGAGTGCGTTGGACCTTCTGGGACCGACACATAACTTCGCCATCTAAGATGATCTATTTTACGTTTTGAGATGTGTTTTGTTGAATTTTAGGTTGTTTTTAATATACTATTTTAGGATATCGTATTTTGGGTACGTTAGGGTTATACCAACCGTAACATTCAACCCTAATTTTTAAAGTCTCTAACGTTATACCCTAAACCATAAAAACAAAACCTTAACCTTATAACCTATACCTAATCCATCACCATATGCCCTAAATACTAACAATAAACTCTAACAATAAACAACAAACCCCAAACCCTAAATACTAAACCCTTTACCCTAATCCGAAAACCTTAATCACTAACCCTAACCATGGAAAAGATAATAACGTGAAGATTTTGGCTTGTTTCTTTCATGCAAACACTCTGCAAACCGTTTTTAAGGTTTTCGAAGTTCCAGGAGGATTTTCGGTAAATTTCGCATACTTTTTCATAACGGGGCACATAATATATGTTTTTTTGGTGCGTTGGGCCTTCAGGGACCGACACATAACTTCGCCATCTAAGATTATCTATTTTACGTTTTGAGATGTGTTTTGTTGAATTTTAGGTTGTTTTTAATATACTATTTTAGGATATCGTATTTTGGGTCCGTTAGGGTTATACCAACCGTAACATTCAACCCTAATTTCTAAAGTCTCTAACGTTATACCCTAAACCATAAACACAAAACCTTAACCTTATAACCTATACCTAATCCATCACCATATGCCCTAAATACTAACCATAAACTCTAACAATAAAGCACAAACCCAAACCCTAAATACTATACCCTATACCCTAATCCCAAAACCTTAATCACTAACCTAACCATGGAAAGGATAATAACGTGAAGATTTTGGCTTGTTTCTTTCATGCAAACACTCTGCAAACCGTTTTTAAGGTTTTCGAAGTTCCAGGAGGATTTTCGGTAACTTTCGCATACTTTTTCATAATGGGGGACATAATATATGTTTTTTGAATGCGTTAGACCTTCTGGGACCGACACATAACTTCGCCATCTAAGATGATCTATTTTACGTTTTGAGATGTGTTTTGTTGAATTTTAGGTTGTTTTTAATATACTATTTTAGGATATCGTATTTTGGGTCCGTTAGGGTTATACCAACCGTAATATTCAGCCCTAATTTCTAAGTCTCTAACGTTATACCCTAAACCATAAACCCAAAACCCTAACCTTATAACATATACCTAATCCATCACCATATCCCTAAATACTAACAATAAACCACAAACCCCAAACCCTAAATACTAAACACTATACCCTAATCCCAAAACCTTAATCACTAACCCTAACCATGGAAAAGATAATAACGTGAAGATTTTGGCTTGTTTCTATCATCCAAACACACTGCAAACCGTTTTTAAGATTTTCGAAGTTCCCAGGAGGATTTTTCGCTAACTTTCGCATACTTTCTCAGAATGGGGCACATAATGTATGTTTTTTGAGTGCGTTGGGCCTTTTAGGACCGACAAATAGCTTCGCCATCTAAGATGATCTGTTTTACGTTTTGAGATGTGTTTTGTTGACTTTTAGGCTGTTTTTAATATACTATTTTAGGATATCGTATTTTGGGTCCGTTAGGGTTATACCAACCGTAACATTCAACCCTAATTTCTAAAGACTCTAACGTTATACCCTAAACCATAAACACAAAACCTTTACCTTATAACCTATAACTAATCCATCACCGTATGACCTAAATACTAACCATAAACTCTAAAAATAAACCACAAACCCCAAACCCTAAATACTAAACCCTATAACCTAATCCCAAAACCTTAATCACTAACCCTAACCATGGAAAGGATAATAACATGAAGATTTTGTCTTGTTTATTTCATCCAAACACTCTGCAAACCGTTTTTATGGTTTTCGATATTCCTGGGAGGATTTTCGGTAACTTTCGCATATTTTTTTAGAATGGGGCACATAATATATGTTTATTGAGTGCGTTGGGCCTTCTAGGACCGACACATAGCTTCGCCATCTAAGATGATCTGTTTTACGTTTTGAGTGTGTTTTGTTGTTGACTTTTAGGTTGTATTTATTATACAATTTTAGGATATCGTATTTTGGGTCCTTTAGGGTTATAACAACCGTAACATTCAACCCTAATTTTTAAAGTCTCTAACGTTAAACCCTAAACCATAAACACAAAACCTTTACCTTATAACCTATAACTAATCCATCACCGTATGACCTAAATACTAACTATAAACTCTAACAATAAACCACAAACCCCAAACCCTAAATACTAAACCCTATACCCTAATCCCAAAACCTTAATCACTAACCCTAACTATGGAAAGGATAATAACGTGAAGATTTTGGCTTCTTTCTTTCATGCAAACACTCTGCAAACCGTTTTTAAGGTTTTCGAAGTTCCAGGAGGATTTTCGGTAACTTTCGCATACTTTTTCATAATGGGGGACATAATATATGTTTTTTGAGTGCGTTGGACCTTCTGGGACTGACACATAACTTCGCCATCTAAGATGATCTATTTTACGTTTTGAGATGTGTTTTGTTTAATTTTAGGTTGTTTTTAATATACTATTTTAGGATATCGTATTTTGGGTCCGTTAGGGTTATACCAACCGTAACATTCAGCCCTAATTTCTAAAGTCTTTAACGTTATACCCTAAACCATAAACCCAAAACCCTAACCTTATAACATATACCTAATCCATCACCATATGCTCTAAATACTAACCATAAACTCTAACAATAAACCACAAACCCCAAACCTTAAATACTAAACCCTATACCCTAATCCTAAAACCTTAATCACTAACCTAACCATGGAAAGGATAATAACGTGAAGATTTTGGCTTGTTTCTTTCATGCAAACACTCTGCAAACCGTTTTTAAGGTTTTCGAAGTTCCAGGAGGATTTTCGGTAACTTTCGCATACTTTTTCATAATGGGGGACATAATATATGTTTTTTGAGTGCGTTGGACCTTCTGGGACCGACACATAACTTCGCCATCTAAGATGATCTATTTTACGTTTTGAGATGTGTTTTGTTGAATTTTAGGTTGTTTTTAATATACTATTTTAGGATATCGTATTTTGGGTCCGTTAGGGTTATACCAACCGTAACATTCAGCCCTAATTTCTAAAGTCTTTAACGTTATACCCTAAACCATAAACCCAAAACCCTAACCTTATAACATATACCTAATCCATCACCATATGCCCTAAATACTAACCATAAACTCTAACAATAAACCACAAACCCCAAACCTTAAATACTAAACCCTATACCCTAATCCTAAAACCTTAATCACTAACCTAACCATGGAAAGGATAATAACGTGAAGATTTTGGCTTGTTTCTTTCATGCAAACACTCTACAAACCGTTTTTAAGGTTTTCGAAGTTCCAGGAGGATTTTCGGTAACTTTCGCATACTTTTTCATAATGGGGGACATAATATATGTTTTTTGAGTGCGTTGGACCTTCTGGGACCGACACATAACTTCGCCATCTAAGATGATCTATTTTACGTTTTGAGATGTGTTTTGTTGAATTTTAGGTTGTTTTTAATATACTATTTTAGGATATCGTATTTTGGGTCCGTTAGGGTTATACCAACCGTAACATTCAGCCCTAATTTCTAAAGTCTCTAACGTTATACCCTAAACCATAAACCCAAAACCCTAACCTTATAACATATACCTAATCCATCACCATATGCCCTAAATACTAACCATAAACTCTAACAATAAACCACAAACCCCAAACCTTAAATACTAAACCCTATACCCTAATCCTAAAACCTTAATCACTAACCTAACCATGGAAAGGATAATAACGTGAAGATTTTGGCTTGTTTCTTTCATGCAAACACTCTGCAAACCGTTTTTAAGGTTTTCGAAGTTCCAGGAGGATTTTCGGTAACTTTCGCATACTTTTTCATAATGGGGGACATAATATATGTTTTTTGAGTGCGTTGGACCTTCTGGGACCGACACATAACTTCGCCATCTAAGATGATCTATTTTACGTTTTGAGATGTGTTTTGTTGAATTTTAGGTTGTTTTTAATATACTATTTTAGGATATCGTATTTTGGGTCCGTTAGGGTTATACCAACCGTAACATTCAGCCCTAATTTCTAAAGTCTCTAACGTTATACCCTAAACCATAAACCCAAAACCCTAACCTTATAACATATACCTAATCCATCACCATATGCCCTAAATACTAACAATAAACCACAAACCCCAAACCCTAAATACTAAACCCTATACCCTAATCCCAAAACCTTAATCACTAACCCTAACCATGGAAAAGATAATAACGTGAAGATTTTGGCTTGTTTCTATCATCCAAACACACTGCAAACCGTTTTTAAGATTTTCGAAGTTCCCAGGAGGATTTTTCGCTAACTTTCGCATACTTTCTCAGAATTGGGCACATAATGTATGTTTTTTGAGTGCGTTGGGCCTTTTAGGACCGACAAATAGCTTCGCCATCTAAGATGATCTGTTTTACGTTTTGAGATGTGTTTTGTTGACTTTTAGGCTGTTTTTAATATACTATTTTAGGATATCGTATTTAGGGTCCGTTAGGGTTATACCAACCGTAACATTCAACCCTAATTTCTAAAGACTCTAACGTTATACCCTAAACCATAAACACAAAACCTTTACCTTATAACCTATAACTAATCCATCACCGTATGACCTAAATACTAACCATAAACTCTAAAAATAAACCACAAACCCCAAACCCTAAATACTAAACCCTATAACCTAATCCCAAAACCTTAATCACTAACCCTAACCATGGAAAGGATAATAACATGAAGATTTTGTCTTGTTTCTTTCATCCAAACACTCTGCAAACCGTTTTTATGGTTTTCGATATTCCTGGGAGGATTTTCGGTAACTTTCGCATATTTTTTTAGAATGGGGCACATAATATATGTTTATTGAGTGCGTTGGGCCTTCTAGGACCGACACATAGCTTCGCCATCTAAGATGATCTGTTTTACGTTTTGAGTGTGTTTTGTTGTTGACTTTTAAGTTGTATTTATTATACAATTTTAGGATATCGTATTTTGGGTCCTTTAGGGTTATAACAACCGTAACATTCAACCCTAATTTTTAAAGTCTCTAACGTTAAACCCTAAACCATAAACACAAAACCTTTACCTTATAACCTATAACTAATCCATCACCGTATGACCTAAATACTAACTATAAACTCTAACAATAAACCACAAACCCCAAACCCTAAATACTAAACCCTATACCCTAATCCCAAAACCTTAATCACTAACCCTAACTATGGAAAGGATAATAACGTGAAGATTTTGGCTTCTTTCTTTCATGCAAACACTCTGCAAACCGTTTTTAAGGTTTTCGAAGTTCCAGGAGGATTTTCGGTAACTTTCGCATACTTTTTCATAATGGGGGACATAATATATGTTTTTTGAGTGCGTTGGACCTTCTGGGACCGACACATAACTTCGCCATCTAAGATGATCTATTTTACGTTTTGAGATGTGTTTTGTTGAATTTTAGGTTGTTTTTAATATACTATTTTAGGATATCGTATTTTGGGTCCGTTAGGGTTATACCAACCGTAACATTCAGCCCTAATTTCTAAAGTCTCTAACGTTATACCCTAAACCATAAACCCAAAACCCTAACCTTATAACATATACCTAATCTATCACCATATGCCCTAAATACTAACCATAAACTCTAACAATAAACCACAAACCCCAAACCTTAAATACTAAACCCTATACCCTAATCCTAAAACCTTAATCACTAACCTAACCATGGAAAGGATAATAACGTGAAGATTTTGGCTTGTTTCTTTCATGCAAACACTCTGCAAACCGTTTTTAAGGTTTTCGAAGTTCCAGGAGGATTTTCGGTAACTTTCGCATACTTTTTCATAATGGGGGACATAATATATGTTTTTTGAGTGCGTTGGACCTTCTGGGACCGACACATAACTTCGCCATCTAAGATGATCTATTTTACGTTTTGAGATGTGTTTTGTTGAATTTTAGGTTGTTTTTAATATACTATTTTAGGATATCGTATTTTGGGTCCGTTAGGGTTATACCAACCGTAACATTCAGCCCTAATTTCTAAAGTCTCTAACGTTATACCCTAAACCATAAACCCAAAACCCTAACCTTATAACATATACCTAATCCATCACCATATGCCCTAAATACTAACAATAAACCACAAACCCCAAACCCTAAATACTAAACCCTATACCCTAATCCCAAAACCTTAATCACTAACCCTAACCATGGAAAAGATAATAACGTGAAGATTTTGGCTTGTTTCTATCATCCAAACACACTGCAAACCGTTTTTAAGATTTTCGAAGTTCCCAGGAGGATTTTTCGCTAACTTTCGCATACTTTCTCAGAATGGGGCACATAATGTATGTTTTTTGAGTGCGTTGGGCCTTCTAGGACCGACAAATAGCTTCGCCATCTAAGATGATCTGTTTTACGTTTTGAGATGTGTTTTGTTGACTTTTAGGCTGTTTTTAATATACTATTTTAGGATATCGTATTTTGGGTCCGTTAGGGTTATACCAACCGTAACATTCAACCCTAATTTCTAAAGACTCTAACGTTATACCCTAAACCATAAACACAAAACCTTTACCTTATAACCTATAACTAATCCATCACCGTATGACCTAAATACTAACCATAAACTCTAAAAATAAACCACAAACCCCAAACCCTAAATACTAAACCCTATAACCTAATCCCAAAACCTTAATCACTAACCCTAACCATGGAAAGGATAATAACATGAAGATTTAGTCTTGTTTCTTTCATCCAAACACTCTGCAAACCGTTTTTATGGTTTTCGATATTCCTGGGAGGATTTTCGTTAACTTTCGCATATTTTTTCAGAATGGGGCACATAATATATGTTTTTTGAGTGAGTTGGGCCTTCTAGGACCGACACATAGCTTCGCCATCTAAGATGATCTGTTTTACGTTTTGAGTGTGTTTTGTTGACTTTTAGGTTGTATTTATTATACAATTTTAGGATATCGTATTTTGGGTCCTTTAGGGTTATAACAACCGTAACATTCAACCCTAATTTCTAAAGTCTCTAACGTTAAACCCTAAACCATAAACACAAAACCTTTACCTTATAACCTATAACTAATCCATCACCGTATGACCTAAATACTAACCATAAACTATAACAATAAACCACAAACCCCAAACCCTAAATACTAAACCCTATACCCTAATCCCAAAACCTTAATCACTAACCCTAACTATGGAAAGGATAATAACGTGAAGATTTTGGCTTGTTTCTTTCATGCAAACACTCTGCAAACCGTTTTTAAGGTTTTCGAAGTTCCAGGAGGATTTTCGGTAACTTTCGCATACTTTTTCATAATGGGGGACATAATATATGTTTTTTGAGTGCGTTGGACCTTCTGGGACCGACACATAACTTCGCCATCTAAGATGATCTATTTTACGTTTTGAGATGTGTTTTATTGAATTTTAGGTTGTTTTTAATATGCTATTTTAGGATATCGTATTTTGGGTCCGTTAGGGTTATACCAACCGTAACATTCAGCCCTAATTTCTAAAGTCTCTAACGTTATACCCTAAACCATAAACCCAAAACCCTAACCTTATAACATATACCTAATCCATCACCATATGCCCTAAATACTAACCATAAACTCTAACAATAAACCACAAACCCCAAACCTTAAATACTAAACCCTATACCCTAATCCTAAAACCTTAATCACTAACCTAACCATGGAAAGGATAATAACGTGAAGATTTTGGCTTGTTTCTTTCATGCAAACACTCTACAAACCGTTTTTAAGGTTTTCGAAGTTCCAGGAGGATTTTCGGTAACTTTCGCATACTTTTTCATAATGGGGGACATAATATATGTTTTTTGAGTGCGTTGGACCTTCTGGGACCGACAAATAACTTCGCCATCTAAGATGATCTATTTTACGTTTTGATATGTGTTTTGTTGAATTTTAGGTTGTTTTTAATATACTATTTTAGGATATCGTATTTTGGGTCCGTTAGGGTTATACCAACCGTAACATTCAGCCCTAATTTCTAAAGTCTCTAACGTTATACCCTAAACCATAAACCCAAAACCCTAACCTTATAACATATACCTAATCCATCACCATATGCCCTAAATACTAACAATAAACCCCAAACCCCAAACCCTAAATACTAAACCCTATACCCTAATCCCAAAACCTTAATCACTAACCCTAACCATGGAAAAGATAATAACGTGAAGATTTTGGCTTGTTTCTATCATCCAAACACACTGCAAACCGTTTTTAAGATTTTCGAAGTTCCCAGGAGGATTTTTCGCTAACTTTCGCATACTTTCTCAGAATGGGGCACATAATGTATGTTTTTTTGAGTGCGTTGGGCCTTCTAGGACCGACAAATAGCTTCGCCATCTAAGATGATCTGTTTTACGTTTTGAGATGTGTTTTGTTGACTTTTAGGCTGTTTTTAATATACTATTTTAGGATATCGTATTTTGGGTCCGTTAGGGTTATACCAACCGTAACATTCAACCCTAATTTCTAAAGACTCTAACGTTATACCCTAAACCACAAACACAAAACCTTTACCTTATAACCTATACCTAATCCATCACCGTATGACCTAAATACTAACCATAAACTCTAAAAATAAACCACAAACCCCAAACCCTAAATACTAAACCGTATAACCTAATCCCAAAACCTTAATCACTAACCCTAACCATGGAAAGGATAATAACATGAAGATTTTGTCTTGTTTCTTTCATCCAAACACTCTGCGAACCGTTTTTATGGTTTTCGATATTCCTGGGAGGATTTTTGGTAACTTTCGCATATTTTTTCAGAATGGGGCACATAATATATGTTTTTTGAGTGCGTTGGGCCTTCTAGGACCGACACATAGCTTCGCCATCTAAGATGATCTGTTTTACGTTTTGAGTTTGTTTTGTTGACTTTTAGGTTGTATTTATTATACAATTTTAGGATATCGTATTTTGGGTCCTTTAGGGTTATAACAACCGTAACATTCACCCCTAATTTCTAAAGTCTCTAACGTTAAACCCTAAACCATAAACACAAAACCTTTACCTTATAACCTATAACTAATCCATCACCGTATGACCTAAATACTAACCATAAACTCTAACAATAAACCACAAACCCCAAACCCTAAATACTAAACCCTATACCCTAATCCCAAAACCTTAATCACTAACCCTAACTATGGAAAGGATAATAACGTGAAGATTTTGGCTTGTTTCTTTCATGCAAACACTCTGCAAACCGTTTTTAAGGTTTTCGAAGTTCCAGGAGGATTTTCGGTAACTTTCGCATACTTTTTCATAATGGGGGACATAATATATGTTTTTTGAGTGCGTTGGACCTTCTGGGACCGACACATAACTTCGCCATCTAAGATGATCTATTTTACGTTTTGAGATGTGTTTTGTTGAATTTTAGGTTGTTTTTAATATGCTATTTTAGGATATCGTATTTTGGGTCCGTTAGGGTTATACCAACCGTAACATTCAGCCCTAATTTCTAAAGTCTCTAACGTTATACCCTAAACCATAAACCCAAAACCCTAACCTTATAACATATACCTAATCCATCACCATATGCCCTAAATACTAACCATAAACTCTAACAATAAACCACAAACCCCAAACCTTAAATACTAAACCCTATACCCTAATCCTAAAACCTTAATCACTAACCTAACCATGGAAAGGATAATAACGTGAAGATTTTGGCTTGTTTCTTTCATGCAAACACTCTACAAACCGTTTTTAAGGTTTTCGAAGTTCCAGGAGGATTTTCGGTAACTTTCGCATACTTTTTCATAATGGGGGACATAATATATGTTTTTTGAGTGCGTTGGACCTTCTGGGACAGACACATAACTTCGCCATCTAAGATGATCTATTTTACGTTTTGAGATGTGTTTTGTTGAATTTTAGGTTGTTTTTAATATACTATTTTAGGATATCGTATTTTGGGTCCGTTAGGGTTATACCAACCGTAACATTCAGCCCTAATTTCTAAAGTCTCTAACGTTATACCCTAAACCATAAACCCAAAACCCTAACCTTATAACATATACCTAATCCATCACCATATGCCCTAAATACTAACAATAAACCACAAACCCCAAACCCTAAATACTAAACCCTATACCCTAATCCCAAAACCTTAATCACTAACCCTAACCATGGAAAAGATAATAACGTGAAGATTTTGGCTTGTTTCTATCATCCAAACACACTGCAAACCGTTTTTAAGATTTTCGAAGTTCCCAGGAGGATTTTTCGCAAACTTTCGCATACTTTCTCAGAATGGGGCACATAATGTATGTTTTTTTGAGTGCGTTGGGCCTTCTAGGACCGACAAATAGCTTCGCCATCTAAGATGATCTGTTTTACGTTTTGAGATGTGTTTTGTTGACTTTTAGGCTATTTTTAATATACTATTTTAGGATATCGTATTTTGGGTCCGTTAGGGTTATACCAACCGTAACATTCAACCCTAATTTCTAAAGACTCTAACGTTATACCCTAAACCATAAACACAAAACCTTTACCTTATAACCTATAACTAATCCATCACCGTATGACCTAAATACTAACCATAAACTCTAAAAATAAACCACAAACCCCAAACCCTAAATACTAAACCCTATAACCTAATCCCAAAACCTTAATCACTAACCCTAACCATGGAAAGGATAATAACATGAAGATTTTGTCTTGTTTCTTTCATCCAAACACTCTGCAAACCGGTTTTATGGTTTTCGATATTCCTGGGAGGATTTTCGGTAACTTTCGCATATTTTTTCAGAATGGGGCACATAATATATGTTTTTTGAGTGCGTTGGGCCTTCTAGGACCGACACATAGCTTCGCCATCTAAGATGATCTGTTTTACGTTTTGAGTGTGTTTTGTTGACTTTTAGGTTGTATTTATTATACAATTTTAGGATATCGTATTTTGGGTCCTTTAGGGTTATAACAACCGTAACATTCACCCCTAATTTCTAAAGTCTCTAACGTTAAACCCTAAACCATAAACACAAAACCTTTACCTTATAACCTATAACTAATCCATCACCGTATGACCTAAATACTAACCATAAACTCTAACAATAAACCACAAACCCCAAACCCTAAATACTAAACCCTATACCCTAATCCCAAAACCTTAATCACTAACCCTAACTATGGAAAGGATAATAACGTGAAGATTTTGGCTTGTTTCTTTCATGCAAACACTCTGCAAACCGTTTTTAAGGTTTTCGAAGTTCCAGGAGGATTTTCGGTAACTTTCGCATACTTTTTCATAATGGGGGACATAATATATGTTTTTTGAGTGCGTTGGACCTTCTGGGACCGACACATAACTTCGCCATCTAAGATGATCTATTTTACGTTTTGAGATGTGTTTTGTTGAATTTTAGGTTGTTTTTAATATACTATTTTAGGATATCGTATTTTGGGTCCGTTAGGGTTATACCAACCGTAACATTCAGCCCTAATTTCTAAAGTCTCTAACGTTATACCCTAAACCATAAACCCAAAACCCTAACCTTATAACATATACCTTATCCATCACCATATGCCCTAAATACTAACCATAAACTCTAACAATAAACCACAAACCCCAAACCTTAAATACTAAACCCTATACCCTAATCCTAAAACCTTAATCACTAACCTAACCATGGAAAGGATAATAACGTGAAGATTTTGGCTTGTTTCTTTCATGCAAACACTCTACAAACCGTTTTTAAGGTTTTCGAAGTTCTAGGAGGATTTTCGGTAACTTTCGCATACTTTTTCATAATGGGGGACATAATATATGTTTTTTGAGTGCGTTGGACCTTCTGGGACCGACACATAACTTCGCCATCTAAGATGATCTATTTTACGTTTTGAGATGTGTTTTGTTGAATTTTAGGTTGTTTTTAATATACTATTTTAGGATATCGTATTTTGGGTCCGTTAGGGTTATACCAACCGTAACATTCAGCCCTAATTTCTAAAGTCTCTAACGTTATACCCTAAACCATAAACCCAAAACCCTAACCTTATAACATATACCTAATCCATCACCATATGCCCTAAATACTAACAATAAACCACAAACCCCAAACCCTAAATACTAAACCCTATACCCTAATCCCAAAACCTTAATCACTAACCCTAACCGTGGAAAAGATAATAACGTGAAGATTTTGGCTTGTTTCTATCATCCAAACACACTGCAAACCGTTTTTAAGATTTTCGAAGTTCCCAGGAGGATTTTTCGCTAACTTTCGCATACTTTCTCAGAATGGGGCACATAATGTATGTTTTTTTGAGTGCGTTGGGCCTTCTAGGACCGACAAATAGCTTCGCCATCTAAGATGATCTGTTTTACGTTTTGAGATGTGTTTTGTTGACTTTTAGGCTGTTTTTAATATACTATTTTAGGATATCGTATTTTGGGTCCGTTAGGGTTATACCAACCGTAACATTCAACCCTAATTTCTAAAGACTCTAACGTTATACCCTAAACCATAAACACAAAACCTTTACCTTATAACCTATAACTAATCCATCACCGTATGACCTAAATACTAACCATAAACTCTAAAAATAAACCACAAACCCCAAACCCTAAATACTAAACCCTATAACCTAATCCCAAAACCTTAATCACTAACCCTAACCATGGAAAGGATAATAACATGAAGATTTTGTCTTGTTTCTTTCATCCAAACACTCTGCAATCCGGTTTTATGGTTTTCGATATTCCTGGGAGGATTTTCGGTAACTTTCGCATATTTTTTCAGAATGGGGCACATAATATATGTTTTTTGAGTGCGTTGGGCCTTCTAGGACCGACACATAGCTTCGCCATCTAAGATGATCTGTTTTACGTTTTGAGTGTGTTTTGTTGACTTTTAGGTTGTATTTATTATACAATTTTAGGATATCGTATTTTGGGTCCTTTAGGGTTATAACAACCGTAACATTCACCCCTAATTTCTAAAGTCTCTAACGTTAAACCCTAAACCATAAAAACAAAACCTTTACCTTATAACCTATAACTAATCCATCACCGTATGACCTAAATACTAACCATAAACTCTAACAATAAACCACAAACCCCAAACCCTAAATACTAAACCCTATACCCTAATCCCAAAACCTTAATCACTAACCCTAACTATGGAAAGGATAATAACGTGAAGATTTTGGCTTGTTTCTTTCATGCAAACACTCTGCAAACCGTTTTTAAGGTTTTCGAAGTTCCAGGAGGATTTTCGGTAACTTTCGCATACTTTTTCATAATGGGGGACATAATATATGTTTTTTGAGTGCGTTGGACCTTCTGGGACCGACACATAACTTCGCCATCTAAGATGATCTATTTTACGTTTTGAGATGTGTTTTGTTGAATTTTCGGTTGTTTTTAATATACTATTTTAGGATATCGTATTTTGGGTCCGTTAGGGTTATACCAACCGTAACATTCAGCCCTAATTTCTAAAGTCTCTAACGTTATACCCTAAACCATAAACCCAAAACCCTAACCTTATAACATATACCTAATCCATCACCATATGCCCTAAATACTAACCATAAACTCTAACAATAAACCACAAACCCCAAACCTTAAATACTAAACCCTATACCCTAATCCTAAAACCTTAATCACTAACCTAACCATGGAAAGGATAATAACGTGAAGATTTTGGCTTGTTTCTTTCATGCAAACACTCTGCAAACCGTTTTTAAGGTTTTCGAAGTTCCAGGAGGATTTTCGGTAACTTACACATACTTTTTCATAATGGGGGACATAATATATGTTTTTTGAGTGCGTTGGACCTTCTGGGACCGACACATAACTTCGCCATCTAAGATGATCTATTTTACGTTTTGATATGTGTTTTGTTGAATTTTAGGTTGTTTTTAATATACTATTTTAGGATATCGTATTTTGGGTCCGTTAGGGTTATACCAACCGTAACATTCAGCCCTAATTTCTAAAGTCTCTAATGTTATACCCTAAACCATAAACCCAAAACCCTAACCTTATAACATATACCTAATCCATCACCATATGCCCTAAATACTAACAATAAACCACAAACCCCAAACCCTAAATACTAAACCCTATACCCTAATCCCAAAACCTTAATCACTAACCCTAACCATGGAAAAGATAATAACGTGAAGATTTTGGCTTGTTTCTATCATCCAAACACACTGCAAACCGTTTTTAAGATTTTCGAAGTTCCCAGGAGGATTTTTCGCTAACTTTCGCATACTTACTCAGAATGGGGCACATAATGTATGTTTTTTGAGTGCGTTGGGCCTTCTAGGACCGACAAATAGCTTCGCCATCTAAGATGATCTGTTTTACGTTTTGAGATGTGTTTTGTTGACTTTTAGGCTATTTTTAATATACTATTTTAGGATATCGTATTTTGGGTCCGTTAGGGTTATACCAACCGTAACATTCAACCCTAATTTCTAAAGACTCTAACGTTATACCCTAAACCATAAACACAAAACCTTTACCTTATAACCTATAACTAATCCATCACCGTATGACCTAAATACTAACCATAAACTCTAAAAATAAACCACAAACCCCAAACCCTAAATACTAAACCCTATAACCTAATCCCAAAACCTTAATCACTAACCCTAACCATGGAAAGGATAATAACATGAAGATTTTGTCTTGTTTCTTTCATCCAAACACTCTGCAAACCGGTTTTATGGTTTTCGATATTCCTGGGAGGATTTTCGGTAACTTTCGCATATTTTTTCAGAATGGGGCACATAATATATGTTTTTTGAGTGCGTTGGGCCTTCTAGGACCGACACATAGCTTCGCCATCTAAGATGATCTGTTTTACGTTTTGAGTGTGTTTTGTTGACTTTTAGGTTGTATTTATTATACAATTTTAGGATATCGTATTTTGGGTCCTTTAGGGTTATAACAACCGTAACATTCACCCCTAATTTCTAAAGTCTCTAACGTTAAACCCTAAACCATAAACACAAAACCTTTACCTTATAACCTATAACTAATCCATCACCGTATGACCTAAATACTAACCATAAACTCTAACAATAAACCACAAACCCCAAACCCTAAATACTAAACCCTATACCCTAATCCCAAAACCTTAATCACTAACCCTAACTATGGAAAGGATAATAACGTGAAGATTTTGGCTTGTTTCTTTCATGCAAACACTCTGCAAACCGTTTTTAAGGTTTTCGAAGTTCCAGGAGGATTTTCGGTAACTTTCGCATACTTTTTCATAATGGGGGACATAATATATGTTTTTTGAGTGCGTTGGACCTTCTGGGACCGACACATAACTTCGCCATCTAAGATGATCTATTTTACGTTTTGAGATGTGTTTTGTTGAATTTTAGGTTGTTTTTAATATACTATTTTAGGATATCGTATTTTGGGTCCGTTAGGGTTATACCAACCGTAACATTCAGCCCTAATTTCTAAAGTCTCTAACGTTATACCCTAAACCATAAACCCAAAACCCTAACCTTATAACATATACCTTATC
Source organism: Nemophila menziesii (assembly GCA_029959085.1). Classification (NCBI taxonomy): domain Eukaryota; kingdom Viridiplantae; phylum Streptophyta; class Magnoliopsida; order Boraginales; family Hydrophyllaceae; genus Nemophila; species Nemophila menziesii. The sequence goes on along the minus strand of JARWIR010000014.1, from coordinate 11,798,833 downwards.
CATCACCATATGCCCTAAATACTAACCATAAACTCTAACAATAAACCACAAACCCCAAACCTTAAATACTAAACCCTATACCCTAATCCTAAAACCTTAATCACTAACCTAACCATGGAAAGGATAATAACGTGAAGATTTTGGCTTGTTTCTTTCATGCAAACACTCTACAAACCGTTTTTAAGGTTTTCGAAGTTCTAGGAGGATTTTCGGTAACTTTCGCATACTTTTTCATAATGGGGGACATAATATATGTTTTTTGAGTGCGTTGGACCTTCTGGGACCGACACATAACTTCGCCATCTAAGATGATCTATTTTACGTTTTGAGATGTGTTTTGTTGAATTTTAGGTTGTTTTTAATATACTATTTTAGGATATCGTATTTTGGGTCCGTTAGGGTTATACCAACCGTAACATTCAGCCCTAATTTCTAAAGTCTCTAACGTTATACCCTAAACCATAAACCCAAAACCCTAACCTTATAACATATACCTAATCCATCACCATATGCCCTAAATACTAACAATAAACCACAAACCCCAAACCCTAAATACTAAACCCTATACCCTAATCCCAAAACCTTAATCACTAACCCTAACCGTGGAAAAGATAATAACGTGAAGATTTTGGCTTGTTTCTATCATCCAAACACACTGCAAACCGTTTTTAAGATTTTCGAAGTTCCCAGGAGGATTTTTCGCTAACTTTCGCATACTTTCTCAGAATGGGGCACATAATGTATGTTTTTTTGAGTGCGTTGGGCCTTCTAGGACCGACAAATAGCTTCGCCATCTAAGATGATCTGTTTTACGTTTTGAGATGTGTTTTGTTGACTTTTAGGCTGTTTTTAATATACTATTTTAGGATATCGTATTTTGGGTCCGTTAGGGTTATACCAACCGTAACATTCAACCCTAATTTCTAAAGACTCTAACGTTATACCCTAAACCATAAACACAAAACCTTTACCTTATAACCTATAACTAATCCATCACCGTATGACCTAAATACTAACCATAAACTCTAAAAATAAACCACAAACCCCAAACCCTAAATACTAAACCCTATAACCTAATCCCAAAACCTTAATCACTAACCCTAACCATGGAAAGGATAATAACATGAAGATTTTGTCTTGTTTCTTTCATCCAAACACTCTGCAATCCGGTTTTATGGTTTTCGATATTCCTGGGAGGATTTTCGGTAACTTTCGCATATTTTTTCAGAATGGGGCACATAATATATGTTTTTTGAGTGCGTTGGGCCTTCTAGGACCGACACATAGCTTCGCCATCTAAGATGATCTGTTTTACGTTTTGAGTGTGTTTTGTTGACTTTTAGGTTGTATTTATTATACAATTTTAGGATATCGTATTTTGGGTCCTTTAGGGTTATAACAACCGTAACATTCACCCCTAATTTCTAAAGTCTCTAACGTTAAACCCTAAACCATAAACACAAAACCTTTACCTTATAACCTATAACTAATCCATCACCGTATGACCTAAATACTAACCATAAACTCTAACAATAAACCACAAACCCCAAACCCTAAATACTAAACCCTATACCCTAATCCCAAAACCTTAATCACTAACCCTAACTATGGAAAGGATAATAACGTGAAGATTTTGGCTTGTTTCTTTCATGCAAACACTCTGCAAACCGTTTTTAAGGTTTTCGAAGTTCCAGGAGGATTTTCGGTAACTTTCGCATACTTTTTCATAATGGGGGACATAATATATGTTTTTTGAGTGCGTTGGACCTTCTGGGACCGACACATAACTTCGCCATCTAAGATGATCTATTTTACGTTTTGAGATGTGTTTTGTTGAATTTTCGGTTGTTTTTAATATACTATTTTAGGATATCGTATTTTGGGTCCGTTAGGGTTATACCAACCGTAACATTCAGCCCTAATTTCTAAAGTCTCTAACGTTATACCCTAAACCATAAACCCAAAACCCTAACCTTATAACATATACCTAATCCATCACCATATGCCCTAAATACTAACCATAAACTCTAACAATAAACCACAAACCCCAAACCTTAAATACTAAACCCTATACCCTAATCCTAAAACCTTAATCACTAACCTAACCATGGAAAGGATAATAACGTGAAGATTTTGGCTTGTTTCTTTCATGCAAACACTCTGCAAACCGTTTTTAAGGTTTTCGAAGTTCCAGGAGGATTTTCGGTAACTTACACATACTTTTTCATAATGGGGGACATAATATATGTTTTTTGAGTGCGTTGGACCTTCTGGGACCGACACATAACTTCGCCATCTAAGATGATCTATTTTACGTTTTGATATGTGTTTTGTTGAATTTTAGGTTGTTTTTAATATACTATTTTAGGATATCGTATTTTGGGTCCGTTAGGGTTATACCAACCGTAACATTCAGCCCTAATTTCTAAAGTCTCTAATGTTATACCCTAAACCATAAACCCAAAACCCTAACCTTATAACATATACCTAATCCATCACCATATGCCCTAAATACTAACAATAAACCACAAACCCCAAACCCTAAATACTAAACCCTATACCCTAATCCCAAAACCTTAATCACTAACCCTAACCATGGAAAAGATAATAACGTGAAGATTTTGGCTTGTTTCTATCATCCAAACACACTGCAAACCGTTTTTAAGATTTTCGAAGTTCCCAGGAGGATTTTTCGCTAACTTTCGCATACTTACTCAGAATGGGGCACATAATGTATGTTTTTTGAGTGCGTTGGGCCTTCTAGGACCGACAAATAGCTTCGCCATCTAAGATGATCTGTTTTACGTTTTGAGATGTGTTTTGTTGACTTTTAGGCTGTTTTTAATATATTATTTTAGGATATCGTATTTTGGGTCCGTTAGGGTTATACCAACCGTAACATTCAACCTAATTTCTAAAGACTCTAACGTTATACCCTAAACCATAAACACAAAACCTTTACCTTATAACCTATAACTAATCCATCACCGTATGACCTAAATACTAACCATAAACTCTAAAAATAAACCACAAACCCCAAAACCTTAATCACTAACCCTAACCATGGAAAGGATAATAACATGAAGATTTTGTCTTGTTTCTTTCATCCAAACACTCTGCAAACCGTTTTTATGGTTTTCGATATTCCTGGGAGGATTTTCGGTAACTTTCGCATATTTTTTCAGAATGGGGCACATAATATATGTTTTTTGAGTGCGTTGGGCCTTCTAGGACCGACACATAGCTTCGCCATCTAAGATGATCTGTTTTACGTTTTGAGTGTGTTTTGTTGACTTTTAGGTTGTATTTATTATACAATTTTAGGATATCGTATTTTGGGTCCTTTAGGGTTATAACAACCGTAACATTCAACCCTAATTTCTAAAGTCTCTAACGTTAAACCCTAAACCATAAACACAAAACCTTTACCTTATAACCTATAACTAATCCATCACCGTATGACCTAAATACTAACCATAAACTCTAACAATAAACCACAAACCCCAAACCCTAAATACTAAACCCTATACCCTAATCCCAAAACCTTAATCACTAACCCTAACTATGGAAAGGATAATAACGTGACGATTTGGCTTGTTTCTTTCATGCAAACACTCTGCAAACAGTTTTTAAGGTTTTCGAAGTTCCAGGAGGATTTTCGGTAACTTTCGCATACTTTTTCATAATGGGGGACATAATATATGTTTTTTGAGTGCGTTGGACCTTCTGGGACCGACACATAACTTCGCCATCTAAGATGATCTATTTTACGTTTTGAGATGTGTTTTGTTGAATTTTAGGTTGTTTTTAATATACTATTTTAGGATATCGTATTTTGGGTCCGTTAGGGTTATACCAACCGTAACATTCAGCCCTAATTTCTAAAGTCTCTAACGTTATACCCTAAACCATAAACCCAAAACCCTAACCTTATAACATATACCTAATCCATCACCATATGCCCTAAATACTAACCATAAACTCTAACAATAAACCACAAACCCCAAACCTTAAATACTAAACCCTATACCCTAATCCTAAAACCTTAATCACTAACCTAACCATGGAAAGGATAATAACGTGAAGATTTTGGCTTGTTTCTTTCATGCAAACACTCTGCAAACCGTTTTTAAGGTTTTCGAAGTTCCAGGAGGATTTTCGGTAACTTTCACATACTTTTTCATAATGGGGGACATAATATATGTTTTTTGAGTGCGTTGGACCTTCTGGGACCGACACATAACTTCGCCATCTAAGATGATCTATTTTACGTTTTGATATGTGTTTTGTTGAATTTTAGGTTGTTTTTAATATACTATTTTAGGATATCGTATTTTGGGTCCGTTAGGGTTATACCAACCGTAACATTCAGCCCTAATTTCTAAAGTCTCTAATGTTATACCCTAAACCATAAACCCAAAACCCTAACCTTATAACATATACCTAATCCATCACCATATGCCCTAAATACTAACAATAAACCACAAACCCCAAACCCTAAATACTAAACCCTATACCCTAATCCCAAAACCTTAATCACTAACCCTAACCATGGAAAAGATAATAACGTGAAGATTTTGGCTTGTTTCTATCATCCAAACACACTGCAAACCGTTTTTAAGATTTTCGAAGTTCCCAGGAGGATTTTTCGCTAACTTTCGCATACTTACTCAGAATGGGGCACATAATGTATGTTTTTTGAGTGCGTTGGGCCTTCTAGGACCGACAAATAGCTTCGCCATCTAAGATGATCTGTTTTACGTTTTGAGATGTGTTTTGTTGACTTTTAGGCTGTTTTTAATATACTATTTTAGGATATCGTATTTTGGGTCCGTTAGGGTTATACCAACCGTAACATTCAACCTAATTTCTAAAGACTCTAACGTTATACCCTAAACCATAAACACAAAACCTTTACCTTATAACCTATAACTAATCCATCACCGTATGACCTAAATACTAACCATAAATTCTAAAAATAAACCACAAACCCCAAAACCTTAATCACTAACCCTAACCATGGAAAGGATAATAACATGAAGATTTTGTCTTGTTTCTTTCATCCAAACACTCTGCAAACCGTTTTTATGGTTTTCGATATTCCTGGGAGGATTTTCGGTAACTTTCGCATATTTTTTCAGAATGGGGCACATAATATATGTTTTTTGAGTGCGTTGGGCCTTCTAGGACCGACACATAGCTTCGCCATCTAAGATGATCTGTTTTACGTTTTGAGTGTGTTTTGTTGACTTTTAGGTTGTATTTATTATACAATTTTAGGATATCGTATTTTGGGTCCTTTAGGGTTATAACAACCGTAACATTCAACCCTAATTTCTAAAGTCTCTAACGTTAAACCCTAAACCATAAACACAAAACCTTTACCTTATAACCTATAACTAATCCATCACCGTATGACCTAAATACTAACCATAAACTCTAACAATAAACCACAAAACCCAAACCCTAAATACTAAACCCTATACCCTAATCCCAAAACCTTAATCACTAACCCTAACTATGGAAAGGATAATAACGTGACGATTTGGCTTGTTTCTTTCATGCAAACACTCTGCAAACCGTTTTTAAGGTTTTCGAAGTTCCAGGAGGATTTTCGGTAACTTTCGCATACTTTTTCATAATGGGGGACATAATATATGTTTTTTGAGTGCGTTGGACCTTCTGGGACCGACACATAACTTCGCCATCTAAGATGATCTATTTTACGTTTTGAGATGTGTTTTGTTGAATTTTAGGTTGTTTTTAATATACTATTTTAGGATATCGTATTTTGGGTCCGTTAGGGTTATACCAACCGTAACATTCAACCCTAATTTCTAAAGTCTCTAACGTTATACCCTAAACCATAAACCCAAAACCCTAACCTTATAACATATACCTAATCCATCACCATATGCCCTAAATACTAACCATAAACTCTAACAATAAACCACAAACCCCAAACCTTAAATACTAAACCCTATACCCTAATCCTAAAACCTTAATCACTAACCTAACCATGGAAAGGATAATAACGTGAAGATTTTGGCTTGTTTCTTTCATGCAAACACTCTGCAAACCGTTTTTAAGGTTTTCGAAGTTCCAGGAGGATTTTCGGTAACTTTCGCATACTTTTTCATAATGGGGGACATAATATATGTTTTTTGAGTGCGTTGGACCTTCTGGGACCGACACATAACTTCGCCATCTAAGATGATCTATTTTACGTTTTGAGATGTGTTTTGTTGAATTTTAGGTTGTTTTTAATATACTATTTTAGGATATCGTATTTTGGGTCCGTTAGGGTTATACCAACCGTAACATTCAACCCTAATTTCTAAAGACTCTAACGTTATACCCTAAACCATAAACACAAAACCTTTACCTTATAACCTATAACTAATCCATCACCGTATGACCTAAATACTAACCATAAACTCTAAAAATAAACCACAAACCCCAAACCCTAAATACTAAACCCTATAACCTAATCCCAAAACCTTAATCACTAACCCTAACCATGGAAAGAATAATAACGTGAAGATTTTGTCTTGTTTCTTTCATCCAAACACTCTGCAAACCGTTTTTATGGTTTTCGATATTCCTGGGAGGATTTTCGGTAACTTTCGCATATTTTTTCAGAATGGGGCACATAATATATGTTTTTTGAGTGCGTTGGGCCTTCTAGGACCGACACATAGCTTCGCCATCTAAGATGATCTGTTTTACGTTTTGAGTGTCTTTTGTTGACTTTTAGGTTGTATTTATTATACAATTTTAGGATATCGTATTTTGGGTCCTTTAGGGTTATAACAACCGTAACATTCAACCCTAATTTCTAAAGTCTCTAACGTTAAACCCTAAACCATAAACACAAAACCTTTACCTTATAACCTATAACTAATCCATCACCGTATGACCTAAATACTAACCATAAACTCTAACAATAAACCACAAACCCCAAACCCTAAATACTAAACCCTATACCCTAATCCCAAAACCTTAATCACTAACCCTAACTATGGAAAGGATAATAACGTGAAGATTTTGGCTTGTTTCTTTCATGCAAACACTCTGCAAACCGTTTTTAAGGTTTTCGAAGTTCCAGGAGGATTTTCGGTAACTTTCGCATACTTTTTCATAATGGGGGACATAATATATGTTTTTTGAGTGCGTTGGACCTTCTGGGACCGACACATAACTTCGCCATCTAAGATGATCTATTTTACGTTTTGAGATGTGTTTTGTTGAATTTTAGGTTGTTTTTAATATACTATTTTAGGATATCGTATTTTGGGTCCGTTAGGGTTATACCAACCGTAACATTCAACCCTAATTTCTAAAGACTCTAACGTTATACCCTAAACCATAAACACAAAACCTTTACCTTATAACCTATAACTAATCCATCACCGTATGACCTAAATACTAACCATAAACTCTAAAAATAAACCACAAACCCCAAACCCTAAATACTAAACCCTATAACCTAATCCCAAAACCTTAATCACTAACCCTAACCATGGAAAGAATAATAACGTGAAGATTTTGTCTTGTTTCTTTCATCCAAACACTCTGCAAACCGTTTTTATGGTTTTCGATATTCCTGGGAGGATTTTCGGTAACTTTCGCATATTTTTTCAGAATGGGGCACATAATATATGTTTTTTGAGTGCGTTGGGCCTTCTAGGACCGACACATAGCTTCGCCATCTAAGATGATCTGTTTTACGTTTTGAGTGTCTTTTGTTGACTTTTAGGTTGTATTTATTATACAATTTTAGGATATCGTATTTTGGGTCCTTTAGGGTTATAACAACCGTAACATTCAACCCTAATTTCTAAAGTCTCTAACGTTAAACCCTAAACCATAAACACAAAACCTTTACCTTATAACCTATAACTAATCCATCACCGTATGACCTAAATACTAACCATAAATTCTAACAATAAACCACAAACCCCAAACCCTAAATACTAAACCCTATACCCTAATCCCAAAACCTTAATCACTAACCCTAACTATGGAAAGGATAATAACGTGAAGATTTTGGCTTGTTTCTTTCATGCAAACACTCTGCAAACCGTTTTTAAGGTTTTCGAAGTTCCAGGAGGATTTTCGGTAACTTTCGCATACTTTTTCATAATGGGGGACATAATATATGTTTTTTGAGTGCGTTGGACCTTCTGGGACCGACACATAACTTCGCCATCTAAGATGATCTATTTTACGTTTTGAGATGTGTTTTGTTGAATTTTAGGTTGTTTTTAATATACTATTTTAGGATATCGTATTTTGGTTCCGTTAGGGTTATACCAACCGTAACATTCAGCCCTAATTTCTAAAGTCTCTAACGTTATACCCTAAACCATAAACCCAAAACCCTAACCTTATAACATATACCTAATCCATCACCATATGCCCTAAATACTAACCATAAACTCTAACAATAAACCACAAACCCCAAACCTTAAATACTAAACCCTATACCCTAATCCTAAAACCTTAATCACTAACCTAACCATGGAAAGGATAATAACGTGAAGATTTTGGCTTCTTTCTTTCATGCAAACACTCTGCAAACCGTTTTTAAGGTTTTCGAAGTTCCAGGAGGATTTTCGGTAACTTTCGCATACTTTTTCATAATGGGGGACATAATATATGTTTTTTGAGTGCGTTGGACCTTCTGGGACCGACACATAACTTCGCCATCTAAGATGATCTATTTTACGTTTTGAGATGTGTTTTGTTGAATTTTAGGTTGTTTTTAATATACTATTTTAGGATATCGTATTTTGGGTCCGTTAGGGTTATACCAACCGTAACATTCAACCCTAATTTCTAAAGACTCTAACGTTATACCCTAAACCATAAACACAAAACCTTTACCTTATAACCTATAACTAATCCATCACCGTATGACCTAAATACTAACCATAAACTCTAAAAATAAACCACAAACCCCAAACCCTAAATACTAAACCCTATAACCTAATCCCAAAACCTTAATCACTAACCCTAACCATGGAAAGAATAATAACGTGAAGATTTTGTCTTGTTTCTTTCATCCAAACACTCTGCAAACCGTTTTTATGGTTTTCGATATTCCTGGGAGGATTTTCGGTAACTTTCGCATATTTTTTCAGAATGGGGCACATAATATATGTTTTTTGAGTGCGTTGGGCCTTCTAGGACCGACACATAGCTTCGCCATCTAAGATGATCTGTTTTACGTTTTGAGTGTGTTTTGTTGACTTTTAGGTTGTATTTATTACACAATTTTAGGATATCGTATTTTGGGTCCTTTAGGGTTATAACAACCGTAACATTCAACCCTAATTTCTAAAGTCTCTAACGTTAAACCCTAAACCATAAACACAAAACCTTTACCTTATAACCTATAACTAATCCATCACCGTATGACCTAAATACTAACCATAAACTCTAACAATAAACCACAAACCCCAAACCCTAAATACTAAACCCTATACCCTAATCCGAAAACCTTAATCACTAACCCTAACCATGGAAAAGATAATAACGTGAAGATTTTGGCTTGTTTCTATCATCCAAACACTCTACAAACCGATTTTAAGATTTTCGAAGTTCCCAGGAGGATTTTTTGCTAACTTTCGCATACTTTCTCAGAATGGGGCACATAATGTATGTTTTTTGAGTGCGTTGCGCCTTCTAGGACCGACACATAACTTCTCCATCTAAGATGATCTGTTTTACGTTTTGAGATGTGTTTTGTTGACTTTTAGGTTGTTTTTAATATACTATTTTAGGATATCGTATTTTGGGTCCGTTAGGGTTATGCCAACCGTAACATTCAACCCTAATTTCTAAAGACTCTAACGTTATACCCTAAACCATAAACACAAAACCTTTACCTTATAACCTATAACTAATCCATCACCGTATGACCTAAATACTAACCATAAACTCTAAAAATAAACCACAAACCCCAAACCTTAAATACTAAACCCTATAACCTAATCCCAAAACCTTAATCACTAACCCTAACTATGGAAAGGATAATAACGTGAAGATTTTGGCTTGTTTCTTTCATGCAAACATTCTGCAAACCGTTTTTAAGGTTTTCGAAGTTCCAGGAGGATTTTCGGTAACTTTCGCATACTTTTTCATAATGGGGGACATAATATATGTTTTTTGAGTGCGTTGGACCTTCTGGGACCGACACATAACTTCGCCATCTAAGATGATCTATTTTACGTTTTGAGATGTGTTTTGTTGAATTTTAGGTTGTTTTTAATATACTATTTTAGGATATCGTATTTTGGGTCCGTTAGGGTTATACCAACCGTAACATTCAGCCCTAATTTCTAAAGTCTCTAACGTTATACCCTAAACCATAAACCCAAAACCCTAACCTTATAACATATACCTAATCCATCACCATATGCCCTAAATACTAACCATAAACTCTAACAATAAACCACAAACCCCAAACCTTAAATACTAAACCCTATACCCTAATCCCAAAACCTTAATCACTAACCTAACCATGGAAAGGATAATAACGTGAAGATTTTGGCTTGTTTCTTTCATGCAAACACTCTGCAAACCGTTTTTAAGGTTTTCGAAGTTCTAGGAGGATTTTCGGTAACTTTCGCATACTTTTTCATAATGGGGGACATAATATATGTTTTTTGAGTGCGTTGGACCTTCTGGGACCGACACATAACTTCGCCATCTAAGATGATCTATTTTACGTTTTGAGATGTGTTTTGTTGAATTTTAGGTTGTTTTTAATATACTATTTTAGGATATCGTATTTTGGTTCCGTTAGGGTTATACCAACCGTAACATTCAGCCCTAATTTCTAAAGTCTCTAACGTTATACCCTAAACCATAAACCCAAAACCCTAACCTTATAACATATACCTAATCCATCACCATATGCCCTAAATACTAACCATAAACTCTAACAATAAACCACAAACCCCAAACCTTAAATACTAAACCCTATACCCTAATCCTAAAACCTTAATCACTAACCTAACCATGGAAAGGATAATAACGTGAAGATTTTGGCTTGTTTCTTTCATGCAAACACTCTGCAAACCGTTTTTAAGGTTTTCGAAGTTCCAGGAGGATTTTCGGTAACTTTCGCATACTTTTTCATAATGGGGGACATAATATATGTTTTTTGAGTGCGTTGGACCTTCTGGGACCGACACATAACTTCGCCATCTAAGATGATCTATTTTACGTTTTGAGATGTGTTTTGTTGAATTTTAGGTTGTTTTTAATATACTATTTTAGGATATCGTATTTTGGGTCCGTTAGGGTTATACCAACCGTAAAATTCAACCCTAATTTCTAAAGACTCTAACGTTATACCCTAAACCATAAACACAAAACCTTTACCTTATAACCTATAACTAATCCATCACCGTATGACCTAAATACTAACCATAAACTCTAAAAATAAACCACAAACCCCAAACCCTAAATACTAAACCCTATAACCTAATCCCAAAACCTTAATCACTAACCCTAACCATGGAAAGAATAATAACGTGAAGATTTTGTCTTGTTTCTTTCATCCAAACACTCTGCAAACCGTTTTTATGGTTTTCGATATTCCTGGGAGGATTTTCGGTAACTTTCGCATATTTTTTCAGAATGGGGCACATAATATATGTTTTTTGAGTGCGTTGGGCCTTCTAGGACCGACACATAGCTTCGCCATCTAAGATGATCTGTTTTACGTTTTGAGTGTGTTTTGTTGACTTTTAGGTTGTATTTATTATACAATTTTAGGATATCGTATTTTGGGTCCTTTAGGGTTATAACAACCGTAACATTCAACCCTAATTTCTAAAGTCTCTAACGTTAAACCCTAAACCATAAACACAAAACCTTTACCTTATAACCTATAACTAATCCATCACCGTATGACCTAAATACTAACCATAAACGCTAACAATAAACCACAAACCCCAAACCCTAAATACTAAACCCTATACCCTAATCCGAAAACCTTAATCACTAACCCTAACCATGGAAAAGATAATAACGTGAAGATTTTGGCTTGTTTCTATCATCCAAACACTCTACAAACCGATTTTAAGATTTTCGAAGTTCCCAGGAGGATTTTTTGCTAACTTTCGCATACTTTCTCAGAATGGGGCACATAATGTATGTTTTTTGAGTGCGTTGCGCCTTCTAGGACCGACACATAACTTCGCCATCTAAGATGATCTGTTTTACGTTTTGAGATGTGTTTTGTTGACTTTTAGGTTGTTTTTAATATACTATTTTAGGATATCGTATTTTGGGTCCGTTAGGGTTATGCCAACCGTAACATTCAACCCTAATTTCTAAAGACTCTAACGTTATACCCTAAACCATAAACACAAAACCTTTACCTTATAACCTATAACTAATCCATCACCGTATGACCTAAATACTAACCATAAACTCTAAAAATAAACCACAAACCCCAAACCTTAAATACTAAACCCTATAACCTAATCCCAAAACCTTAATCACTAACCCTAACTATGGAAAGGATAATAACGTGAAGATTTTGGCTTGTTTCTTTCATGCAAACATTCTGCAAACCGTTTTTAAGGTTTTCGAAGTTCCAGGAGGATTTTCGGTAACTTTCGCATACTTTTTCATAATGGGGGACATAATATATGTTTTTTGAGTGCGTTGGACCTTCTGGGACCGACACATAACTTCGCCATCTAAGATGATCTATTTTACGTTTTGAGATGTGTTTTGTTGAATTTTAGGTTGTTTTTAATATACTATTTTAGGATATCGTATTTTGGGTCCGTTAGGGTTATACCAACCGTAACATTCAGCCCTAATTTCTAAAGTCTCTAACGTTATACCCTAAACCATAAACCCAAAACCCTAACCTTATAACATATACCTAATCCATCACCATATGCCCTAAATACTAACCATAAACTCTAACAATAAACCACAAACCCCAAACCTTAAATACTAAACCCTATACCCTAATCCCAAAACCTTAATCACTAACCTAACCATGGAAAGGATAATAACGTGAAGATTTTGGCTTGTTTCTTTCATGCAAACACTCTGCAAACCGTTTTTAAGGTTTTCGAAGTTCCAGGAGGATTTTCGGTAACTTTCGCATAAATTTACATAATGGGGGACATAATATATGTTTTTTGAGTGTGTTGGACCTTCTGGGACCGACACATAACTTCGCCATCTAAGATGATCTATTTTACGTTTTGAGATGTGTTTTGTTGAATTTTAGGTTGTTTTTAATATACTATTTTAGGATATCGTATTTTGGGTCCGTTAGGGTTATACCAACCGTAACATTCAACCCTAATTTTTAAAGTCTCTAACGTTATACCCTAAACCATAAAAACAAAACCTTAACCTTATAACCTATACATAATCCATCACCATATGCCCTAAATACTAACAATAAACAACAAACCCCAAACCCTAAATACTAAACCCTTTACCCTAATCCGAAAACCTTAATCACTAACCCTAACCATGGAAAAGATAATAACGTGAAGATTTTGGCTTGTTTCTATCATCCAAACACTCTACAAACCGTTTTTAAGATTTTCGAAGTTCCCAGGAGGATTTTTTGCTAACTTTCGCATACTTTCTCAGAATAGGGCACATAATGTATGTTTTTTGAGTGCGTTGCGCCTTCTAGGACCGACACATAACTTCGCCATCTAAGATGATCTGTTTTACGTTTTGAGATGTGTTTTGTTGACTTTTAGGTTGTTTTTAATATACTATTTTAGGATATCGTATTTTGGGTCCGTTAGGGTTATGCAAACCGTAACATTCAACCCTAATTTCTAAAGACTCTAACGTTATACCCTAAACCATAAACACAAAACCTTTACCTTATAACCTATAACTAATCCATCACCGTATGACCTAAATACTAACCATAAACTCTAAAAATAAACCACAAACCCCAAACCCTAAATACTAAACCCTATAACCTAATCCCAAAACCTTAATCACTAACCCTAACTATGGAAAGGATAATAACGTGAAGATTTTGGCTTGTTTCTTTCATGCAAACATTCTGCAAACAGTTTTTAAGGTTTTCGAAGTTCCAGGAGGATTTTCGGTAACTTTCGCATACTTTTTCATAATGGTGGACATAATATATGTTTTTCGAGTGCGTTGGACCTTCTGGGACCGACACATAACTTCGCCATCTAAGATGATCTATTTTACGTTTTGAGATGTGTTTTGTTGGATTTTAGGTTGTTTTTAATATACTATTTTAGGATATCGTATTTTGGGTCCGTTAGGGTTATACCAACCGTAACATTCAGCCCTAATTTCTAAAGTCTCTAACGTTATACCCTAAACCATAAACCCAAAACCCTAACCTTATAACATATACCTAATCCATCACCATATGCCCTAAATACTAACCATAAACTCTAACAATAAACCACAAACCCCAAACCTTAAATACTAAACCCTATACCCTAATCCCAAAACCTTAATCACTAACCTAACCATGGAAAGGATAATAACGTGAAGATTTTGGCTTGTTTCTTTCATGCAAACACTCTGCAAACCGTTTTTAAGGTTTTCGAAGTTCCAGGAGGATTTTCGGTAACTTTCGCATAAATTTACATAATGGGGGACATAATATATGTTTTTTGAGTGTGTTGGACCTTCTGGGACCGACACATAACTTCGCCATCTAAGATGATCTATTTTACGTTTTGAGATGTGTTTTGTTGAATTTTAGGTTGTTTTTAATATACTATTTTAGGATATCGTATTTTGGGTCCGTTAGGGTTATACCAACCGTAACATTCAACCCTAATTTCTAAAGTCTCTAACGTTATACCCTAAACCATAAACCCAAAACCCTAACCTTATAACATATACCTAATCCATCACCATATGCCCTAAATACTAACCATAAACTCTAACAATAAACCACAAACCCCAAACCTTAAATACTAAACCCTATACCCTAATCCTAAAACCTTAATCACTAACCTAACCATGGAAAGGATAATAACGTGAAGATTTTGGCTTGTTTCTTTCATGCAAACACTCTGCAAACCGTTTTTAAGGTTTTCGAAGTTCCAGGAGGATTTTCGGTAACTTTCGCATACTTTTTCATAATGGGGGACATAATATATGTTTTTTGAGTGCGTTGGACCTTCTGGGACCGACACATAACTTCGCCATCTAAGATGATCTATTTTACGTTTTGAGATGTGTTTTGTTGAATTTTAGGTTGTTTTTAATATACTATTTTAGGATATCGTATTTTGGTTCCGTTAGGGTTATACCAACCGTAACATTCAGCCCTAATTTCTAAAGTCTCTAACGTTATACCCTAAACCATAAACCCAAAACCCTAACCTTATAACATATACCTAATCCATCACCATATGCCCTAAATACTAACCATAAACTCTAACAATAAACCACAAACCCCAAACCTTAAATACTAAACCCTATACCCTAATCCTAAAACCTTAATCACTAACCTAACCATGGAAAGGATAATAACGTGAAGATTTTGGCTTCTTTCTTTCATGCAAACACTCTGCAAACCGTTTTTAAGGTTTTCGAAGTTCCAGGAGGATTTTCGGTAACTTTCGCATACTTTTTCATAATGGGGGACATAATATATGTTTTTTGAGTGCGTTGGACCTTCTGGGACCGACACATAACTTCGCCATCTAAGATGATCTATTTTACGTTTTGAGATGTGTTTTGTTGAATTTTAGGTTGTTTTTAATATACTATTTTAGGATATCGTATTTTGGGTCCGTTAGGGTTATACCAACCGTAACATTCAACCCTAATTTCTAAAGACTCTAACGTTATACCCTAAACCATAAACACAAAACCTTTACCTTATAACCTATAACTAATCCATCACCGTATGACATAAATACTAACCATAAACTCTAAAAATAAACCACAAACCCCAAACCCTAAATACTAAACCCTATAACCTAATCCCAAAACCTTAATCACTAACCCTAACCATGGAAAGAATAATAACGTGAAGATTTTGTCTTGTTTCTTTCATCCAAACACTCTGCAAACCGTTTTTATGGTTTTCGATATTCCTGGGAGGATTTTCGGTAACTTTCGCATATTTTTTCAGAATGGGGCACATAATATATGTTTTTTGAGTGCGTTGGGCCTTCTAGGACCGACACATAGCTTCGCCATCTAAGATGATCTGTTTTACGTTTTGAGTGTCTTTTGTTGACTTTTAGGTTGTATTTATTATACAATTTTAGGATATCGTATTTTGGGTCCTTTAGGGTTATAACAACCGTAACATTCAACCCTAATTTCTAAAGTCTCTAACGTTAAACCCTAAACCATAAACACAAAACCTTTACCTTATAACCTATAACTAATCCATCACCGTATGACCTAAATACTAACCATAAACTCTAACAATAAACCACAAACCCCAAACCCTAAATACTAAACCCTATACCCTAATCCCAAAACCTTAATCACTAACCCTAACTATGGAAAGGATAATAACGTGAAGATTTTGGCTTGTTTCTTTCATGCAAACACTCTGCAAACCGTTTTTAAGGTTTTCGAAGTTCCAGGAGGATTTTCGGTAACTTTCGCATACTTTTTCATAATGGGGGACATAATATATGTTTTTTGAGTGCGTTGGACCTTCTGGGACCGACACATAACTTCGCCATCTAAGATGATCTATTTTACGTTTTGAGATGTGTTTTGTTGAATTTTAGGTTGTTTTTAATATACTATTTTAGGATATCGTATTTTGGTTCCGTTAGGGTTATACCAACCGTAACATTCAGCCCTAATTTCTAAAGTCTCTAACGTTATACCCTAAACCATAAACCCAAAACCCTAACCTTATAACATATACCTAATCCATCACCATATGCCCTAAATACTAACCATAAACTCTAACAATAAACCACAAACCCCAAACCTTAAATACTAAACCCTATACCCTAATCCTAAAACCTTAATCACTAACCTAACCATGGAAAGGATAATAACGTGAAGATTTTGGCTTCTTTCTTTCATGCAAACACTCTGCAAACCGTTTTTAAGGTTTTCGAAGTTCCAGGAGGATTTTCGGTAACTTTCGCATACTTTTTCATAATGGGGGACATAATATATGTTTTTTGAGTGCGTTGGACCTTCTGGGACCGACACATAACTTCGCCATCTAAGATGATCTATTTTACGTTTTGAGATGTGTTTTGTTGAATTTTAGGTTGTTTTTAATATACTATTTTAGGATATCGTATTTTGGGTCCGTTAGGGTTATACCAACCGTAACATTCAACCCTAATTTCTAAAGACTCTAACGTTATACCCTAAACCATAAACACAAAACCTTTACCTTATAACCTATAACTAATCCATCACCGTATGACCTAAATACTAACCATAAACTCTAAAAATAAACCACAAACCCCAAACCCTAAATACTAAACCCTATAACCTAATCCCAAAACCTTAATCACTAACCCTAACCATGGAAAGAATAATAACGTGAAGATTTTGTCTTGTTTCTTTCATCCAAACACTCTGCAAACCGTTTTTATGGTTTTCGATATTCCTGGGAGGATTTTCGGTAACTTTCGCATATTTTTTCAGAATGGGGCACATAATATATGTTTTTTGAGTGCGTTGGGCCTTCTAGGACCGACACATAGCTTCGCCATCTAAGATGATCTGTTTTACGTTTTGAGTGTGTTTTGTTGACTTTTAGGTTGTATTTATTATACAATTTTAGGATATCGTATTTTGGGTCCTTTAGGGTTATAACAACCGTAACATTCAACCCTAATTTCTAAAGTCTCTAACGTTAAACCCTAAACCATAAACACAAAACCTTTACCTTATAACCTATAACTAATCCATCACCGTATGACCTAAATACTAACCATAAACTCTAACAATAAACCACAAACCCCAAACCCTAAATACTAAACCCTATACCCTAATCCGAAAACCTTAATCACTAACCCTAACCATGGAAAAGATAATAACGTGAAGATTTTGGCTTGTTTCTATCATCCAAACACTCTACAAACCGATTTTAAGATTTTCGAAGTTCCCAGGAGGATTTTTTGCTAACTTTCGCATACTTTCTCAGAATGGGGCACATAATGTATGTTTTTTGAGTGCGTTGCGCCTTCTAGGACCGACACATAACTTCGCCATCTAAGATGATCTGTTTTACGTTTTGAGATGTGTTTTGTTGACTTTTAGGTTGTTTTTAATATACTATTTTAGGATATCGTATTTTGGGTCCGTTAGGGTTATGCCAACCGTAACATTCAGCCCTAATTTCTAAAGACTCTAACGTTATACCCTAAACCATAAACACAAAACCTTTACCTTATAACCTATAACTAATCCATCACCGTATGACCTAAATACTAACCATAAACTCTAAAAATAAACCACAAACCCCAAACCTTAAATACTAAACCCTATAACCTAATCCCAAAACCTTAATCACTAACCCTAACTATGGAAAGGATAATAACGTGAAGATTTTGGCTTGTTTCTTTCATGCAAACATTCTGCAAACCGTTTTTAAGGTTTTCGAAGTTCCAGGAGGATTTTCGGTAACTTTCGCATACTTTTTCATAATGGGGGACATAATATATGTTTTTTGAGTGCGTTGGACCTTCTGGGACCGACACATAACTTCGCCATCTAAGATGATCTATTTTACGTTTTGAGATGTGTTTTGTTGAATTTTAGGTTGTTTTTAATATACTATTTTAGGATATCGTATTTTGGGTCCGTTAGGGTTATACCAACCGTAACATTCAGCCCTAATTTCTAAAGTCTCTAACGTTATACCCTAAACCATAAACCCAAAACCCTAACCTTATAACATATACCTAATCCATCACCATATGCCCTAAATACTAACCATAAACTCTAACAATAAACCACAAACCCCAAACCTTAAATACTAAACCCTATACCCTAATCCCAGAACCTTAATCACTAACCTAACCATGGAAAGGATAATAACGTGAAGATTTTGGCTTGTTTCTTTCATGCAAACACTCTGCAAACCGTTTTTAAGGTTTTCGAAGTTCTAGGAGGATTTTCGGTAACTTTCGCATACTTTTTCATAATGGGGGACATAATATATGTTTTTTGAGTGCGTTGGACCTTCTGGGACCGACACATAACTTCGCCATCTAAGATGATCTATTTTACGTTTTGAGATGTGTTTTGTTGAATTTTAGGTTGTTTTTAATATACTATTTTAGGATATCGTATTTTGGTTCCGTTAGGGTTATACCAACCGTAACATTCAGCCCTAATATCTAAAGTCTCTAACGTTATACCCTAAACCATAAACCCAAAACCCTAACCTTATAACATATACCTAATCCATCACCATATGCCCTAAATACTAACCATAAACTCTAACAATAAACCACAAACCCCAAACCTTAAATACTAAACCCTATACCCTAATCCTAAAACCTTAATCACTAACCTAACCATGGAAAGGATAATAACGTGAAGATTTTGGCTTGTTTCTTTCATGCAAACACTCTGCAAACCGTTTTTAAGGTTTTCGAAGTTCCAGGAGGATTTTCGGTAACTTTCGCATACTTTTTCATAATGGGGGACATAATATATGTTTTTTGAGTGCGTTGGACCTTCTGGGACCGACACATAACTTCGCCATCTAAGATGATCTATTTTACGTTTTGAGATGTGTTTTGTTGAATTTTAGGTTGTTTTTAATATACTATTTTAGGATATCGTATTTTGGGTCCGTTAGGGTTATACCAACCGTAAAATTCAACCCTAATTTCTAAAGACTCTAACGTTATACCCTAAACCATAAACACAAAACCTTTACCTTATAACCTATAACTAATCCATCACCGTATGACCTAAATACTAACCATAAACTCTAAAAATAAACCACAAACCCCAAACCCTAAATACTAAACCCTATAACCTAATCCCAAAACCTTAATCACTAACCCTAACCATGGAAAGAATAATAACGTGAAGATTTTGTCTTGTTTCTTTCATCCAAACACTCTGCAAACCGTTTTTATGGTTTTCGATATTCCTGGGAGGATTTTCGGTAACTTTCGCATATTTTTTCAGAATGGGGCACATAATATATGTTTTTTGAGTGCGTTGGGCCTTCTAGGACCGACACATAGCTTCGCCATCTAAGATGATCTGTTTTACGTTTTGAGTGTGTTTTGTTGACTTTTAGGTTGTATTTATTATACAATTTTAGGATATCGTATTTTGGGTCCTTTAGGGTTATAACAACCGTAACATTCAACCCTAATTTCTAAAGTCTCTAACGTTAAACCCTAAACCATAAACACAAAACCTTTACCTTATAACCTATAACTAATCCATCACCGTATGACCTAAATACTAACCATAAACGCTAACAATAAACCACAAACCCCAAACCCTAAATACTAAACCCTATACCCTAATCCGAAAACCTTAATCACTAACCCTAACCATGGAAAAGATAATAACGTGAAGATTTTGGCTTGTTTCTATCATCCAAACACTCTACAAACCGATTTTAAGATTTTCGAAGTTCCCAGGAGGATTTTTTGCTAACTTTCGCATACTTTCTCAGAATGGGGCACATAATGTATGTTTTTTGAGTGCGTTGCGCCTTCTAGGACCGACACATAACTTCGCCATCTAAGATGATCTGTTTTACGTTTTGAGATGTGTTTTGTTGACTTTTAGGTTGTTTTTAATATACTATTTTAGGATATCGTATTTTGGGTCCGTTAGGGTTATGCCAACCGTAACATTCAACCCTAATTTCTAAAGACTCTAACGTTATACCCTAAACCATAAACACAAAACCTTTACCTTATAACCTATAACTAATCCATCACCGTATGACCTAAATACTAACCATAAACTCTAAAAATAAACCACAAACCCCAAACCTTAAATACTAAACCCTATAACCTAATCCCAAAACCTTAATCACTAACCCTAACTATGGAAAGGATAATAACGTGAAGATTTTGGCTTGTTTCTTTCATGCAAACATTCTGCAAACCGTTTTTAAGGTTTTCGAAGTTCCAGGAGGATTTTCGGTAACTTTCGCATACTTTTTCATAATGGGGGACATAATATATGTTTTTTGAGTGCGTTGGACCTTCTGGGACCGACACATAACTTCGCCATCTAAGATGATCTATTTTACGTTTTGAGATGTGTTTTGTTGAATTTTAGGTTGTTTTTAATATACTATTTTAGGATATCGTATTTTGGGTCCGTTAGGGTTATACCAACCGTAACATTCAGCCCTAATTTCTAAAGTCTCTAACGTTATACCCTAAACCATAAACCCAAAACCCTAACCTTATAACATATACCTAATCCATCACCATATGCCCTAAATACTAACCATAAACTCTAACAATAAACCACAAACCCCAAACCTTAAATACTAAACCCTATACCCTAATCCCAAAACCTTAATCACTAACCTAACCATGGAAAGGATAATAACGTGAAGATTTTGGCTTGTTTCTTTCATGCAAACACTCTGCAAACCGTTTTTAAGGTTTTCGAAGTTCCAGGAGGATTTTCGGTAACTTTCGCATAAATTTACATAATGGGGGACATAATATATGTTTTTTGAGTGTGTTGGACCTTCTGGGACCGACACATAACTTCGCCATCTAAGATGATCTATTTTACGTTTTGAGATGTGTTTTGTTGAATTTTAGGTTGTTTTTAATATACTATTTTAGGATATCGTATTTTGGGTCCGTTAGGGTTATACCAACCGTAACATTCAACCCTAATTTTTAAAGTCTCTAACGTTATACCCTAAACCATAAAAACAAAACCTTAACCTTATAACCTATACATAATCCATCACCATATGCCCTAAATACTAACAATAAACAACAAACCCCAAACCCTAAATACTAAACCCTTTACCCTAATCCGAAAACCTTAATCACTAACCCTAACCATGGAAAAGATAATAACGTGAAGATTTTGGCTTGTTTCTATCATCCAAACACTCTACAAACCGTTTTTAAGATTTTCGAAGTTCCCAGGAGGATTTTTTGCTAACTTTCGCATACTTTCTCAGAATAGGGCACATAATGTATGTTTTTTGAGTGCGTTGCGCCTTCTAGGACCGACACATAACTTCGCCATCTAAGATGATCTGTTTTACGTTTTGAGATGTGTTTTGTTGACTTTTAGGTTGTTTTTAATATACTATTTTAGGATATCGTATTTTGGGTCCGTTAGGGTTATGCAAACCGTAACATTCAACCCTAATTTCTAAAGACTCTAACGTTATACCCTAAACCATAAACACAAAACCTTTACCTTATAACCTATAACTAATCCATCACCGTATGACCTAAATACTAACCATAAACTCTAAAAATAAACCACAAACCCCAAACCCTAAATACTAAACCCTATAACCTAATCCCAAAACCTTAATCACTAACCCTAACTATGGAAAGGATAATAACGTGAAGATTTTGGCTTGTTTCTTTCATGCAAACATTCTGCAAACAGTTTTTAAGGTTTTCGAAGTTCCAGGAGGATTTTCGGTAACTTTCGCATACTTTTTCATAATGGTGGACATAATATATGTTTTTCGAGTGCGTTGGACCTTCTGGGACCGACACATAACTTCGCCATCTAAGATGATCTATTTTACGTTTTGAGATGTGTTTTGTTGGATTTTAGGTTGTTTTTAATATACTATTTTAGGATATCGTATTTTGGGTCCGTTAGGGTTATACCAACCGTAACATTCAGCCCTAATTTCTAAAGTCTCTAACGTTATACCCTAAACCATAAACCCAAAACCCTAACCTTATAACATATACCTAATCCATCACCATATGCCCTAAATACTAACCATAAACTCTAACAATAAACCACAAACCCCAAACCTTAAATACTAAACCCTATACCCTAATCCCAAAACCTTAATCACTAACCTAACCATGGAAAGGATAATAACGTGAAGATTTTGGCTTGTTTCTTTCATGCAAACACTCTGCAAACCGTTTTTAAGGTTTTCGAAGTTCCAGGAGGATTTTCGGTAACTTTCGCATAAATTTACATAATGGGGGACATAATATATGTTTTTTGAGTGTGTTGGACCTTCTGGGACCGACACATAACTTCGCCATCTAAGATGATCTATTTTACGTTTTGAGATGTGTTTTGTTGAATTTTAGGTTGTTTTTAATATACTATTTTAGGATATCGTATTTTGGGTCCGTTAGGGTTATACCAACCGTAACATTCAACCCTAATTTCTAAAGTCTCTAACGTTATACCCTAAACCATAAACCATAAACCCTAACCTTATAACATATACCTAATCCATCACCATATGCCCTAAATACTAACCATAAACTCTAACAATAAACCACAAACCCCAAACCTTAAATACTAAACCCTATACCCTAATCCTAAAACCTTAATCACTAACCTAACCATGGAAAGGATAATAACGTGAAGATTTTGGCTTGTTTCTTTCATGCAAACACTCTGCAAACCGTTTTTAAGGTTTTCGAAGTTCCAGGAGGATTTTCGGTAACTTTCGCATAGTTTTTCATAATGGGGGACATAATATATGTTTTTTGAGTGCGTTGGACCTTCTGGGACCGACACATAACTTCGCCATCTAAGATGATCTATTTTACGTTTTGAGATGTGTTTTGTTGAATTTTAGGTTGTTTTTAATATACTATTTTAGGATATCGTATTTTGGGTCCGTTAGGGTTATACCAACCGTAACATTCAACCCTAATTTCTAAAGACTCTAACGTTATACCCTAAACCATAAACACAAAACCTTTACCTTATAACCTATAACTAATCCATCACCGTATGACCTAAATACTAACCATAAACTCTAAAAATAAACCACAAACCCCAAACCCTAAATACTAAACCCTATAACCTAATCCCAAAACCTTAATCACTAACCCTAACCATGGAAAGAATAATAACGTGAAGATTTTGTCTTGTTTCTTTCATCCAAACACTCTGCAAACCGTTTTTATGGTTTTCGATATTCCTGGGAGGATTTTCGGTAACTTTCGCATATTTTTTCAGAATGGGGCACATAATATATGTTTTTTGAGTGCGTTGGGCCTTCTAGGACCGACACATAGCTTCGCCATCTAAGATGATCTGTTTTACGTTTTGAGTGTGTTTTGTTGACTTTTAGGTTGTATTTATTATACAATTTTAGGATATCGTATTTTGGGTCCTTTAGGGTTATAACAACCGTAACATTCAACCCTAATTTCTAAAGTCTCTAACGTTAAACCCTAAACCATAAACACAAAACCTTTACCTTATAACCTATAACTAATCCATCACCGTATGACCTAAATACTAACCATAAACTCTAACAATAAACCACAAACCCCAAACCCTAAATACTAAACCCTATACCCTAATCCGAAAACCTTAATCACTAACCCTAACCATGGAAAAGATAATAACGTGAAGATTTTGGCTTGTTTCTATCATCCAAACACTCTACAAACCGATTTTAAGATTTTCGAAGTTCCCAGGAGGATTTTTTGCTAACTTTCGCATACTTTCTCAGAATGGGGCACATAATGTATGTTTTTTGAGTGCGTTGCGCCTTCTAGGACCGACACATAACTTCGCCATCTAAGATGATCTGTTTTACGTTTTGAGATGTGTTTTGTTGACTTTTAGGTTGTTTTTAATATACTATTTTAGGATATCGTATTTTGGGTCCGTTAGGGTTATGCCAACCGTAACATTCAACCCTAATTTCTAAAGACTCTAACGTTATACCCTAAACCATAAACACAAAACCTTTACCTTATAACCTATAACTAATCCATCACCGTATGACCTAAATACTAACCATAAACTCTAAAAATAAACCACAAACCCCAAACCTTAAATACTAAACCCTATAACCTAATCCCAAAACCTTAATCACTAACCCTAACTATGGAAAGGATAATAACGTGAAGATTTTGGCTTGTTTCTTTCATGCAAACATTCTGCAAACCGTTTTTAAGGTTTTCGAAGTTCCAGGAGGATTTTCGGTAACTTTCGCATACTTTTTCATAATGGGGGACATAATATATGTTTTTTGAGTGCGTTGGACCTTCTGGGACCGACACATAACTTCGCCATCTAAGATGATCTATTTTACGTTTTGAGATGTGTTTTGTTGAATTTTAGGTTGTTTTTAATATACTATTTTAGGATATCGTATTTTGGGTCCGTTAGGGTTATACCAACCGTAACATTCAGCCCTAATTTCTAAAGTCTCTAACGTTATACCCTAAACCATAAACCCAAAACCCTAACCTTATAACATATACCTAATCCATCACCATATGCCCTAAATACTAACCATAAACTCTAACAATAAACCACAAACCCCAAACCTTAAATACTAAACCCTATACCCTAATCCCAAAACCTTAATCACTAACCTAACCATGGAAAGGATAATAACGTGAAGATTTTGGCTTGTTTCTTTCATGCAAACACTCTGCAAACCGTTTTTAAGGTTTTCGAAGTTCCAGGAGGATTTTCGGTAACTTTCGCATAAATTTACATAATGGGGGACATAATATATGTTTTTTGAGTGTGTTGGACCTTCTGGGACCGACACATAACTTCGCCATCTAAGATGATCTATTTTACGTTTTGAGATGTGTTTTGTTGAATTTTAGGTTGTTTTTAATATACTATTTTAGGATATCGTATTTTGGGTCCGTTAGGGTTATACCAACCGTAACATTCAACCCTAATTTTTAAAGTCTCTAACGTTATACCCTAAACCATAAAAACAAAACCTTAACCTTATAACCTATACATAATCCATCACCATATGCCCTAAATACTAACAATAAACAACAAACCCCAAACCCTAAATACTAAACCCTTTACCCTAATCCGAAAACCTTAATCACTAACCCTAACCATGGAAAAGATAATAACGTGAAGATTTTGGCTTGTTTCTATCATCCAAACACTCTACAAACCGTTTTTAAGATTTTCGAAGTTCCCAGGAGGATTTTTTGCTAACTTTCGCATACTTTCTCAGAATAGGGCACATAATGTATGTTTTTTGAGTGCGTTGCGCCTTCTAGGACCGACACATAACTTCGCCATCTAAGATGATCTGTTTTACGTTTTGAGATGTGTTTTGTTGACTTTTAGGTTGTTTTTAATATACTATTTTAGGATATCGTATTTTGGGTCCGTTAGGGTTATGCAAACCGTAACATTCAACCCTAATTTCTAAAGACTCTAACGTTATACCCTAAACCATAAACACAAAACCTTTACCTTATAACCTATAACTAATCCATCACCGTATGACCTAAATACTAACCATAAACTCTAAAAATAAACCACAAACCCCAAACCCTAAATACTAAACCCTATAACCTAATCCCAAAACCTTAATCACTAACCCTAACTATGGAAAGGATAATAACGTGAAGATTTTGGCTTGTTTCTTTCATGCAAACATTCTGCAAACAGTTTTTAAGGTTTTCGAAGTTCCAGGAGGATTTTCGGTAACTTTCGCATACTTTTTCATAATGGTGGACATAATATATGTTTTTCGAGTGCGTTGGACCTTCTGGGACCGACACATAACTTCGCCATCTAAGATGATCTATTTTACGTTTTGAGATGTGTTTTGTTGGATTTTAGGTTGTTTTTAATATACTATTTTAGGATATCGTATTTTGGGTCCGTTAGGGTTATACCAACCGTAACATTCAGCCCTAATTTCTAAAGTTTCTAACGTTATACCCTAAACCATAAACCCAAAACCCTAACCTTATAACATATACCTAATCCATCACCATATGCCCTAAATACTAACCATAAACTCTAACAATAAACCACAAACCCCAAACCTTAAATACTAAACCCTATACCCTAATCCCAAAACCTTAATCACTAACCTAACCATGGAAAGGATAATAACGTGAAGATTTTGGCTTGTTTCTTTCATGCAAACACTCTGCAAACCGTTTTTAAGGTTTTCGAAGTTCCAGGAGGATTTTCGGTAACTTTCGCATAAATTTACATAATGGGGGACATAATATATGTTTTTTGAGTGTGTTGGACCTTCTGGGACCGACACATAACTTCGCCATCTAAGATGATCTATTTTACGTTTTGAGATGTGTTTTGTTGAATTTTAGGTTGTTTTTAATATACTATTTTAGGATATCGTATTTTGGGTCCGTTAGGGTTATACCAACCGTAACATTCAACCCTAATTTTTAAAGTCTCTAACGTTATACCCTAAACCATAAAAACAAAACCTTAACCTTATAACCTATACCTAATCCATCACCATATGCCCTAAATACTAACAATAAACTCTAACAATAAACAACAAACCCCAAACCCTAAATACTAAACCCTTTACCCTAATCCGAAAACCTTAATCACTAACCCTAACCATGGAAAAGATAATAACGTGAAGATTTTGGCTTGTTTCTATCATCCAAACACTCTACAAACCGTTTTTAAGATTTTCGAAGTTCCCAGGAGGATTTTTTGCTAACTTTCGCATACTTTCTCAGAATGGGGCACATAATGTATGTTTTTTGAGTGCGTTGCGCCTTCTAGGACCGACACATAACTTCGCCATCTAAGATGATCTGTTTTACGTTTTGAGATGTGTTTTGTTGACTTTTAGGTTGTTTTTAATATACTATTTTAGGATATCGTATTTTGGGTCCGTTAGGGTTATGCCAACCGTAACATTCAACCCTAATTTCTAAAGACTCTAACGTTATACCCTAAACCATAAACACAAAACCTTTACCTTATAACCTATAACTAATCCATCACCGTATGACCTAAATACTAACCATAAACTCTAAAAATAAACCACAAACCCCAAACCCTAAATACTAAACCCTATAACCTAATCCCAAAACCTTAATCACTAACCCTAACTATGGAAAGGATAATAACGTGAAGATTTTGGCTTGTTTCTTTCATGCAAACATTCTGCAAACCGTTTTTAAGGTTTTCGAAGTTCCAGGAGGATTTTCGGTAACTTTCGCATACTTTTTCATAATGGGGGACATAATATATGTTTTTTGAGTGCGTTGGACCTTCTGGGACCGACACATAACTTCGCCATCTAAGATGATCTATTTTACGTTTTGAGATGTGTTTTGTTGAATTTTAGGTTGTTTTTAATATACTATTTTAGGATATCGTATTTTGGGTCCGTTAGGGTTATACCAACCGTAACATTCAGCCCTAATTTCTAAAGTCTCTAACGTTATACCCTAAACCATAAACCCAAAACCCTAACCTTATAAGATATACCTAATCCATCACCATATGCCCTAAATACTAACCATAAACTCTAACAATAAACCACAAACCCCAAACCTTAAATACTAAACCCTATACCCTAATCCCAAAACCTTAATCACTAACCTAACCATGGAAAGGATAATAACGTGAAGATTTTGGCTTGTTTCTTTCATGCAAACACTCTGCAAACCGTTTTTAAGGTTTTCGAAGTTCCAGGAGGATTTTCGGTAACTTTCGCATACTTTTACATAATGGGGGACATAATATTTTTTTTTTGAGTGTGTTGGACCTTCTGGGACCGACACATAACTTCGCCATCTAAGATGATCTATTTTACGTTTTGAGATGTGTTTTGTTGAATTTTAGGTTGTTTTTAATATACTATTTTAGGATATCGTATTTTGGGTCCGTTAGGGTTATACCAACCGTAACATTCAACCCTAATTTTTAAAGTCTCTAACGTTATACCCTAAACCATAAAAACAAAACATTAACCTTATAACCTATACCTAATCCATCACCATATGCCCTAAATACTAACAATAAACTCTAACAATAAACCACAAACCCCAAACCCTAAATACTAAACCCTTTACCCTAATCCGAAAACCTTAATCACTAACCCTAACCATGGAAAAGATAATAACGTGAAGATTTTGGCTTGTTTCTATCATCCAAGCACATTGCAAACCGTTTTTAAGATTTTCGAAGTTCCCAGGAGGATTTTTCGCTAACTTTCGCATACTTTCTCAAAATGGGGCACATAATGTATGTTTTTTGAGTGCGTTGGGCATTCTAGGACCGACAAATAGCTTCGCCATCTAAGATGATCTGTTTTACGTTTTGAAATGTGTTTTGTTGACTTTTAGGCTGTTTTTAATATACTATTTTAGGATATCGTATTTTGGGTCCGTTAGGGTTATACCAACCGTAACATTCAACCCTAATTTCTAAAGACTCTAACGTTATACCCTAAACCATAAACATAAAACCTTTACCTTATAACCTATAACTAATCCATCACCGTATGACCTAAATACTAACCATAAACTCTAAAAATAAACCACAAACCCCAACCCCTAAATACTAAACCCTATAACCTAATCCCAAAACCTTAATCACTAACCCTAACCATGGAAAGAATAATAACGTGAAGATTTTGTCTTGTTTCTTTCATCCAAACACTCTGCAAACCGTTTTTATGGTTTTCGATATTCCTGGGAGGATTTTCGGTAACTTTCACATATTTTTTCAGAATGGGGCACATAATATATGTTTTTTGAGTGCGTTGGGCCTTCTAGGACCGACACATAGCTTCGCCATCTAAGATGATCTGTTTTACGTTTTGAGTGTGTTTTGTTGACTTTTAGGTTGTATTTATTATACAATTTTAGGATATCGTATTTTGGGTCCTTTAGGGTTATAACAACCGTAACATTCAACCCTAATTTCTAAAGTCTCTAACGTTAAACCCTAAACCATAAACACAAAACCTTTACCTTATAACCTATAACTAATCCATCACCGTATGACCTAAATACTAACCATAAACTCTAACAATAAACCACAAACCCCAAACCCTAAATACTAAACCCTATACCCTAATCCCAAAACCTTAATCACTAACCCTAACTATGGAAAGGATAATAACGTGAAGATTTTGGCTTGTTTCTTTCATGCAAACACTCTGCAAACCGTTTTTAAGGTTTTCGAAGTTCCAGGAGGATTTTTCGGTAACTTTCGCATACTTTTTCATAATGGGGGACATAATATATTTTTTTTTGAGTGCGTTGGACCTTCTGGGACCGACACATAACTTCGCCATCTAAGATGATCTATTTTACGTTTTGAGATGTGTTTTGTTGAATTTTAGGTTGTTTTTAATATACTATTTTAGGATATTGTATTTTGGGTCCGTTAGGGTTATACCAACCGTAACATTCAGCCCTAATTTCTAAAGTCTCTAACGTTATACCCTAAACCATAAACCCAAAACCCTAACCTTATAACATATACCTAATCCATCACCATATGCCCTAAATACTAACCATAAACTCTAACAATAAACCACAAACACCAAACCTTAAATAATAAACCCTATACCCTAATCCCAAAACCTTAATCACTAACCTAACCATGGAAAGGATAATAACGTGAAGATTTTGGCTTGTTTCTTTCATGCAAACACTCTGCAAACCGTTTTTAAGGTTTTCGAAGTTCCAGGAGGATTTTCGGTAACTTTCGCATAAATTTACATAATGGGGGACATAATATATGTTTTTTGAGTGTGTTGGACCTTCTGGGACCGACACATAACTTCGCCATCTAAGATGATCTATTTTACGTTTTGAGATGTGTTTTGTTGAATTTTAGGTTGTTTTTAATATACTATTTTAGGATATCGTATTTTGGGTCCGTTAGGGTTATACCAACCGTAACATTCAACCCTAATTTTTAAAGTCTCTAACGTTATACCCTAAACCATAAAAACAAAACCTTAACCTTATAACCTATACATAATCCATCACCATATGCCCTAAATACTAACAATAAACAACAAACCCCAAACCCTAAATACTAAACCCTTTACCCTAATCCGAAAACCTTAATCACTAACCCTAACCATGGAAAAGATAATAACGTGAAGATTTTGGCTTGTTTCTATCATCCAAACACTCTACAAACCGTTTTTAAGATTTTCGAAGTTCCCAGGAGGATTTTTTGCTAACTTTCGCATACTTTCTCAGAATAGGGCACATAATGTATGTTTTTTGAGTGCGTTGCGCCTTCTAGGACCGACACATAACTTCGCCATCTAAGATGATCTGTTTTACGTTTTGAGATGTGTTTTGTTGACTTTTAGGTTGTTTTTAATATACTATTTTAGGATATCGTATTTTGGGTCCGTTAGGGTTATGCAAACCGTAACATTCAACCCTAATTTCTAAAGACTCTAACGTTATACCCTAAACCATAAACACAAAACCTTTACCTTATAACCTATAACTAATCCATCACCGTATGACCTAAATACTAACCATAAACTCTAAAAATAAACCACAAACCCCAAACCCTAAATACTAAACCCTATAACCTAATCCCAAAACCTTAATCACTAACCCTAACTATGGAAAGGATAATAACGTGAAGATTTTGGCTTGTTTCTTTCATGCAAACATTCTGCAAACAGTTTTTAAGGTTTTCGAAGTTCCAGGAGGATTTTCGGTAACTTTCGCATACTTTTTCATAATGGTGGACATAATATATGTTTTTCGAGTGCGTTGGACCTTCTGGGACCGACACATAACTTCGCCATCTAAGATGATCTATTTTACGTTTTGAGATGTGTTTTGTTGGATTTTAGGTTGTTTTTAATATACTATTTTAGGATATCGTATTTTGGGTCCGTTAGGGTTATACCAACCGTAACATTCAGCCCTAATTTCTAAAGTCTCTAACGTTATACCCTAAACCATAAACCCAAAACCCTAACCTTATAACATATACCTAATCCATCACCATATGCCCTAAATACTAACCATAAACTCTAACAATAAACCACAAACCCCAAACCTTAAATACTAAACCCTATACCCTAATCCCAAAACCTTAATCACTAACCTAACCATGGAAAGGATAATAACGTGAAGATTTTGGCTTGTTTCTTTCATGCAAACACTCTGCAAACCGTTTTTAAGGTTTTCGAAGTTCCAGGAGGATTTTCGGTAACTTTCGCATAAATTTACATAATGGGGGACATAATATATGTTTTTTGAGTGTGTTGGACCTTCTGGGACCGACACATAACTTCGCCATCTAAGATGATCTATTTTACGTTTTGAGATGTGTTTTGTTGAATTTTAGGTTGTTTTTAATATACTATTTTAGGATATCGTATTTTGGGTCCGTTAGGGTTATACCAACCGTAACATTCAACCCTAATTTTTAAAGTCTCTAACATTATACCCTAAACCATAAAAACAAAACCTTAACCTTATAACCTATACCTAATCCATCACCATATGCCCTAAATACTAACAATAAACTCTAACAATAAACAACAAACCCCAAACCCTAAATACTAAACCCTTTACCCTAATCCGAAAACCTTAATCACTAACCCTAACCATGGAAAAGATAATAACGTGAAGATTTTGGCTTGTTTCTATCATCCAAACACTCTACAAACCGTTTTTAAGATTTTCGAAGTTCCCAGGAGGATTTTTTGCTAACTTTCGCATACTTTCTCAGAATGGGGCACATAATGTATGTTTTTTGAGTGCGTTGCGCCTTCTAGGACCGACACATAACTTCGCCATCTAAGATGATCTGTTTTACGTTTTGAGATGTGTTTTGTTGACTTTTAGGTTGTTTTTAATATACTATTTTAGGATATCGTATTTTGGGTCCGTTAGGGTTATGCCAACCGTAACATTCAACCCTAATTTCTAAAGACTCTAACGTTATACCCTAAACCATAAACACAAAACCTTTACCTTATAACCTATAACTAATCCATCACCGTATGACCTAAATACTAACCATAAACTCTAAAAATAAACCACAAACCCCAAACCCTAAATACTAAACCCTATAACCTAATCCCAAAACCTTAATCACTAACCCTAACTATGGAAAGGATAATAACGTGAAGATTTTGGCTTGTTTCTTTCATGCAAACATTCTGCAAACCGTTTTTAAGGTTTTCGAAGTTCCAGGAGGATTTTCGGTAACTTTCGCATACTTTTTCATAATGGGGGACATAATATATGTTTTTTGAGTGCGTTGGACCTTCTGGGACCGACACATAACTTCGCCATCTAAGATGATCTATTTTACGTTTTGAGATGTGTTTTGTTGAATTTTAGGTTGTTTTTAATATACTATTTTAGGATATCGTATTTTGGGTCCGTTAGGGTTATACCAACCGTAACATTCAGCCCTAATTTCTAAAGTCTCTAACGTTATACCCTAAACCATAAACCCAAAACCCTAACCTTATAACATATACCTAATCCATCACCATATGCCCTAAATACTAACCATAAACTCTAACAATAAACCACAAACCCCAAACCTTAAATACTAAACCCTATACCCTAATCCCAAAACCTTAATCACTAACCTAACCATGGAAAGGATAATAACGTGAAGATTTTGGCTTGTTTCTTTCATGCAAACACTCTGCAAACCGTTTTTAAGGTTTTCGAAGTTCCAGGAGGATTTTCGGTAACTTTCGCATACTTTTACATAATGGGGGACATAATATTTTTTTTTTGAGTGTGTTGGACCTTCTGGGACCGACACATAACTTCGCCATCTAAGATGATCTATTTTACGTTTTGAGATGTGTTTTGTTGAATTTTAGGTTGTTTTTAATATACTATTTTAGGATATCGTATTTTGGGTCCGTTAGGGTTATACCAACCGTAACATTCAACCCTAATTTTTAAAGTCTCTAACGTTATACCCTAAACCATAAAAACAAAACATTAACCTTATAACCTATACCTAATCCATCACCATATGCCCTAAATACTAACAATAAACTCTAACAATAAACCACAAACCCCAAACCCTAAATACTAAACCCTTTACCCTAATCCGAAAACCTTAATCACTAACCCTAACCATGGAAAAGATAATAACGTGAAGATTTTGGCTTGTTTCTATCATCCAAGCACATTGCAAACCGTTTTTAAGATTTTCGAAGTTCCCAGGAGGATTTTTCGCTAACTTTCGCATACTTTCTCAAAATGGGGCACATAATGTATGTTTTTTGAGTGCGTTGGGCATTCTAGGACCGACAAATAGCTTCGCCATCTAAGATGATCTGTTTTACGTTTTGAAATGTGTTTTGTTGACTTTTAGGCTGTTTTTAATATACTATTTTAGGATATCGTATTTTGGGTCCGTTAGGGTTATACCAACCGTAACATTCAACCCTAATTTCTAAAGACTCTAACGTTATACCCTAAACCATAAACATAAAACCTTTACCTTATAACCTATAACTAATCCATCACCGTATGACCTAAATACTAACCATAAACTCTAAAAATAAACCACAAACCCCAACCCCTAAATACTAAACCCTATAACCTAATCCCAAAACCTTAATCACTAACCCTAACCATGGAAAGAATAATAACGTGAAGATTTTGTCTTGTTTCTTTCATCCAAACACTCTGCAAACCGTTTTTATGGTTTTCGATATTCCTGGGAGGAT
Source organism: Nemophila menziesii (assembly GCA_029959085.1). NCBI lineage: Eukaryota > Viridiplantae > Streptophyta > Magnoliopsida > Boraginales > Hydrophyllaceae > Nemophila > Nemophila menziesii. The sequence continues at coordinate 11,764,206 of JARWIR010000014.1, read as the reverse complement.
TTTCGGTAACTTTCACATATTTTTTCAGAATGGGGCACATAATATATGTTTTTTGAGTGCGTTGGGCCTTCTAGGACCGACACATAGCTTCGCCATCTAAGATGATCTGTTTTACGTTTTGAGTGTGTTTTGTTGACTTTTAGGTTGTATTTATTATACAATTTTAGGATATCGTATTTTGGGTCCTTTAGGGTTATAACAACCGTAACATTCAACCCTAATTTCTAAAGTCTCTAACGTTAAACCCTAAACCATAAACACAAAACCTTTACCTTATAACCTATAACTAATCCATCACCGTATGACCTAAATACTAACCATAAACTCTAACAATAAACCACAAACCCCAAACCCTAAATACTAAACCCTATACCCTAATCCCAAAACCTTAATCACTAACCCTAACTATGGAAAGGATAATAACGTGAAGATTTTGGCTTGTTTCTTTCATGCAAACACTCTGCAAACCGTTTTTAAGGTTTTCGAAGTTCCAGGAGGATTTTTCGGTAACTTTCGCATACTTTTTCATAATGGGGGACATAATATATTTTTTTTTGAGTGCGTTGGACCTTCTGGGACCGACACATAACTTCGCCATCTAAGATGATCTATTTTACGTTTTGAGATGTGTTTTGTTGAATTTTAGGTTGTTTTTAATATACTATTTTAGGATATTGTATTTTGGGTCCGTTAGGGTTATACCAACCGTAACATTCAGCCCTAATTTCTAAAGTCTCTAACGTTATACCCTAAACCATAAACCCAAAACCCTAACCTTATAACATATACCTAATCCATCACCATATGCCCTAAATACTAACCATAAACTCTAACAATAAACCACAAACACCAAACCTTAAATAATAAACCCTATACCCTAATCCCAAAACCTTAATCACTAACCTAACCATGGAAAGGATAATAACGTGAAGATTTTGGCTTGTTTCTTTCATGCAAACACTCTGCAAACCGTTTTTAAGGTTTTCGAAGTTCCAGGAGGATTTTCGGTAACTTTCGCATAAATTTACATAATGGGGGACATAATATATGTTTTTTGAGTGCGTTGGACCTTCTGGGACCGACACATAACTTCGCCATCTAAGATGATCTATTTTACGTTTTGAGATGTGTTTTGTTGAATTTTAGGTTGTTTTTAATATACTATTTTAGGATATCGTATTTTGGGTCCGTTAGGGTTATACCAACCGTAACATTCAGCCCTAATTTCTAAAGTCTCTAACGTTATACCCTAAACCATAAACCCAAAACCCTAACCTTATAACATATACCTATTCCATCACCATATGCCCTAAATACTAACCATAAACTCTAACAATAAACCACAAACCCCAAACCTTAAATACTAAACCCTATACCCTAATCCCAAAACCTTAATCACTAACCTAACAATGGAAAGGATAATAACGTGAAGATTTTGGCTTGTTTCTTTCATGCAAACACTCTGCAAACCGTTTTTAAGGTTTTCGAAGTTCCAGGAGGATTTTCGGTAACTTTCGCATAAATTTACATAATGGGGGACATAATATATGTTTTTTGAGTGCGTTGGACCTTCTGGGACCGACACATAACTTCGCCATCTAAGATGATCTATTTTACGTTTTGAGATGTGTTTTGTTGAATTTTAGCTTGTTTTTAATATACTATTTTAGGATATTGTATTTTGGGTCCGTTAGGGTTATACCAACCGTAACATTCAGCCCTAATTTCTAAAGTCCCTAACGTTATACCCTAAACCATAAACCCAAAACCCTAACCTTATAACATATACCTAATCCATCACCATATGCCCTAAATACTAACCATAAACTCTAACAATAAACCACAAACCCCAAACCTTAAATACTAAACCCTATACCCTAATCCCAAAACCTTAATCACTAACCTAACCATGGAAAGGATAATAACGTGAAGATTTTGGCTTGTTTCTTTCATGCAAACACTCTGCAAACCGTTTTTAAGGTTTTCGAAGTTCCAGGAGGATTTTCGGTAACTTTCGCATAAATTTACATAATGGGGGACATAATATATGTTTTTTGAGTGTGTTGGACCTTATGGGACCGACACATAACTTCGCCATCTAAGATGATCTATTTTACGTTTTGAGATGTGTTTTGTTGAATTTTAGGTTGTTTTTAATATACTATTTTAGGATATCGTATTTTGGGTCCGTTAGGGTTATACCAACCGTAACATTCAACCCTAATTTTTAAAGTCTCTAACGTTATACCCTAAACCATAAAAACAAAACCTTAACCTTATAACCTATACCTAATCCATCACCATATGCCCTAAATACTAACAATAAACTCTAACAATAAACAACAAACCCCAAACCCTAAATACTAAACCCTTTACCCTAATCCGAAAACCTTAATCACTAACCCTAACCATGGAAAAGATAATAACGTGAAGATTTTGGCTTGTTTCTATCATCCAAACACTCTACAAACCGTTTTTAAGATTTTCAAAGTTCCCAGGAGGATTTTTTGCTAACTTTCGCATACTTTCTCAGAATGGGGCACATAATGTATGTTTTTTGAGTGCGTTGGGCCTTCTAGGACCGACACATAACTTCGCCATCTAAGATGATCTGTTTTACGTTTTGAAATGTGTTTTGTGGACTTTTAGGTTGTTTTTAATATACTATTTTAGGATATCGTATTTTGGGTCCGTTAGAGTTATGCCAACCGTAACATTCAACCCTAATTACAAAAGACTCTAACCACAAAACCTGAACAATAAACACAAAACCTTTACCTTATAACCTATAACTAATCCATCATCGTATGACCTAAATACTAACCATAAACTCTAACAATAAACCACAAACCCCAAACCCTAAATACTAAACCCTATACCCTAATCCCAAAACCTTAATCACTAACCCTAACTATGGAAAGGATAATAACGTGAAGATTTTGGCTTGTTTCTTTCATGCAAAGATTCTGCAAACCGTTTTTAAGGTTTTCGAAGTTCCAGGAGGATTTTCGGTAACTTTCGCATACTTTTTCATAATGGGGGACATAATATATGTTTTTTGAGTGCGTTGGACCTTCTGGGACCGACACATAACTTCGCCATCTAAGATGATCTATTTTACGTTTTGAGATGTGTTTTGTTGAATTTTAGGTTGTTTTTAATATACTATTTTAGGATATTGTATTTTGGGTCCGTTAGGGTTATACCAACCGTAACATTCAGCCCTAATTTCTAAAGTCTCTAACGTTATACCCTAAACCATAAACCCAAAACCCTAACCTTATAACATATACCTAATCCATCACCATATGCCCTAAATACTAACCATAAACTCTAACAATAAACCACAAACACCAAACCTTAAATAATAAACCCTATACCCTAATCCCAAAACCTTAATCACTAACCTAACCATGGAAAGGATAATAACGTGAAGATTTTGGCTTGTTTCTTTCATGCAAACACTCTGCAAACCGTTTTTAAGGTTTTCGAAGTTCCAGGAGGATTTTCGGTAACTTTCGCATAAATTTACATAATGGGGGACATAATATATGTTTTTTGAGTGCGTTGGACCTTCTGGGACCGACACATAACTTCGCCATCTAAGATGATCTATTTTACGTTTTGAGATGTGTTTTGTTGAATTTTAGGTTGTTTTTAATATACTATTTTAGGATATCGTATTTTGGGTCCGTTAGGGTTATACCAACCGTAACATTCAGCCCTAATTTCTAAAGTCTCTAACGTTATACCCTAAACCATAAACCCAAAACCCTAACCTTATAACATATACCTATTCCATCACCATATGCCCTAAATACTAACCATAAACTCTAACAATAAACCACAAACCCCAAACCTTAAATACTAAACCCTATACCCTAATCCCAAAACCTTAATCACTAACCTAACAATGGAAAGGATAATAACGTGAAGATTTTGGCTTGTTTCTTTCATGCAAACACTCTGCAAACCGTTTTTAAGGTTTTCGAAGTTCCAGGAGGATTTTCGGTAACTTTCGCGTAAATTTACATAATGGGGGACATAATATATGTTTTTTGAGTGCGTTGGACCTTCTGGGACCGACACATAACTTCGCCATCTAAGATGATCTATTTTACGTTTTGAGATGTGTTTTGTTGAATTTTAGCTTGTTTTTAATATACTATTTTAGGATATCGTATTTTGGGTCCGTTAGGGTTATACCAACCGTAACATTCAGCCCTAATTTCTAAAGTCCCTAACGTTATACCCTAAACCATAAACCCAAAACCCTAACCTTATAACATATACCTAATCCATCACCATATGCCCTAAATACTAACCATAAACTCTAACAATAAACCACAAACCCCAAACCTTAAATACTAAACCCTATACCCTAATCCCAAAACCTTAATCACTAACCTAACCATGGAAAGGATAATAACGTGAAGATTTTGGCTTGTTTCTTTCATGCAAACACTCTGCAAACCGTTTTTAAGGTTTTCGAAGTTCCAGGAGGATTTTCGGTAACTTTCGCATAAATTTACATAATGGGGGACATAATATATGTTTTTTGAGTGTGTTGGACCTTATGGGACCGACACATAACTTCGCCATCTAAGATGATCTATTTTACGTTTTGAGATGTGTTTTGTTGAATTTTAGGTTGTTTTTAATATACTATTTTAGGATATCGTATTTTGGGTCCGTTAGGGTTATACCAACCGTAACATTCAACCCTAATTTTTAAAGTCTCTAACGTTATACCCTAAACCATAAAAACAAAACCTTAACCTTATAACCTATACCTAATCCATCACCATATGCCCTAAATACTAACAATAAACTCTAACAATAAACAACAAACCCCAAACCCTAAATACTAAACCCTTTACCCTAATCCGAAAACCTTAATCACTAACCCTAACCATGGAAAAGATAATAACGTGAAGATTTTGGCTTGTTTCTATCATCCAAACACTCTACAAACCGTTTTTAAGATTTTCAAAGTTCCCAGGAGGATTTTTTGCTAACTTTCGCATACTTTCTCAGAATGGGGCACATAATGTATGTTTTTTGAGTGCGTTGGGCCTTCTAGGACCGACACATAACTTCGCCATCTAAGATGATCTGTTTTACGTTTTGAAATGTGTTTTGTGGACTTTTAGGTTGTTTTTAATATACTATTTTAGGATATCGTATTTTGGGTCCGTTAGAGTTATGCCAACCGTAACATTCAACCCTAATTACAAAAGACTCTAACCACAAAACCTGAACAATAAACACAAAACCTTTACCTTATAACCTATAACTAATCCATCATCGTATGACCTAAATACTAACCATAAACTCTAACAATAAACCACAAACCCCAAACCCTAAATACTAAACCCTATACCCTAATCCCAAAACCTTAATCACTAACCCTAACTATGGAAAGGATAATAACGTGAAGATTTTGGCTTGTTTCTTTCATGCAAAGATTCTGCAAACCGTTTTTAAGGTTTTCGAAGTTCCAGGAGGATTTTCGGTAACTTTCGCATACTTTTTCATAATGGGGGACATAATATATGTTTTTTGAGTGCGTTGGACCTTCTGGGACCGACACATAACTTCGCCATCTAAGATGATCTATTTTACGTTTTGAGATGTGTTTTGTTGAATTTTAGGTTGTTTTTAATATACTATTTTAGGATATCGTATTTTGGGTCCGTTAGGGTTATACCAACCGTAACATTCAGCCCTAATTTCTAAAGTCTCTAACGTTATACCCTAAACCATAAACCCAAAACCCTAACCTTATAACATATACCTAATCCATCACCATATTCCCTAAATACTAACCATAAACTCTAACAATAAACCACAAACCCCAAACCTTAAATACTAAACCCTATACCCTAATCCCAAAACCTTAATCACTAACCTAACCATGGAAAGGATAATAACGTGAAGATTTTGGCTTGTTTCTTTCATGCAAACACTCTGCAAACCGTTTTTACGGTTTTCGAAGTTCCAGGAGGATTTTCGGTAACTTTCGCATACTTTTACATAATGGGGGACATAATATATGTTTTTTGAGTGTGTTGGACCTTCTGGGACCGACACATAACTTCGCCATCTAAGATGATCTATTTTACGTTTTGAGATGTGTTTTGTTGAATTTTAGGTTGTTTTTAATATACTATTTTAGGATATCGTATTTTGGGTCCGTTAGGGTTATACCAACCGTAACATTCAACCCTAATTTTTAAAGTCTCTAACGTTATACCCTAAACCATAAAAACAAAACATTAACCTTATAACCTATACCTAATCAATCACCATATGCCCTAAATACTAACAATAAACTCTAACAATAAACAACAAACCCCAAACCCTAAATACTAAACCCTTTACCCTAATCTGAAAACCTTAATCACTAACCCTAACCATGGAAAAGATAATAACGTGAAGATTTTGGCTTGTTTCTATCATACAAACACTCTACAAACCGTTTTTAAGATTTTCGAAGTTCCCAGGAGGATTTTTTGCTAACTTTCGCATACTTTCTCAGAATGGGGCACATAATGTATGTTTTTTGAGTGCGTTGGGCCTTCTAGGACCGACACATAACTTCGCCATCTAAGATGATCTGTTTTACGTTTTGAGATGTGTTTTATTGACTTTTAGGTTGTTTTTAATATACTATTTTAGGATAATGTATTTTGGGTCCGTTAGGGTTATGCCAACCGTAACATTCAACCCTAATTTCAAAAGACTCTAACGTTATACCCTGAACAATAAACACAAAACCTTTACCTTATAACCTATAACTAATCCATCATCGTATGACCTAAATACTAACCATAAACTCTAACAATAAACCACAAACCCCAAACCCTAAATACTAAACCCTATACCCTAATCCCAAAACCTTAATCACTAACCCTAAACATGAAAAGGATAATAACGTGAAGATTTTGGCTTGTTTCTTTCCTCCAAACACTCTGCAAACCGTTTGTAAGGTTTTCGAAGTCCCAGGAGGATTTTCGTTAAATTTCGCATACTTTTTCATAATGGGGCACATAATATATGTTTTTTTGGTGCGTTGGGCCTTCAGGGACCGACACATAACTTCGCCATCTAAGATGATCTATTTTACGTTTTGAGATGTGTTTTGTTGAATTTTAGGTTGTTTTTAATATACTATTTTAGGATATCGTATTTTGGGTCCGTTAGGGTTATACCAACCGTAACATTCAACCCTAATTTCTAAAGTCTCTAACGTTATACCCTAAACCATAAACACAAAACCTTAACCTTATAACCTATACCTAATCCATCACCATATGCCCTAGATACTAACCATAAACTCTAACAATAAACCACAAACCCCAAACCCTAAATACTAAACCCTATACCCTAATCCCAAAACCTTAATCACTAACCTAACCATGGAAAGGATAATAACGTGAAGATTTTGGCTTGTTTCTTTCATGCAAACACTCTGCAAACCGTTTTTAAGGTTTTCGAAGTTCCAGGAGGATTTTCGGTAACTTTCACATACTTTTTCATAATGGGGGGCATAATATATGTTTTTTGAGTGCATTGGACCTTTTGGGACCGACACATAACTTCGCCATCTAAGATGATCTATTTTACGTTTTGAGATGTGTTTTGTTGAATTTTAGGTTGTTTTTAATATACTATTTTAGGATATCGTATTTTGGGTCCGTTAGGGTTATACCAAACGTAACATTCAGCCCTAATTTCTAAAGTCTCTCACGTTATACCCTACCCTAAACCATAAACCCAAAACCCTAACCTTATAACATATACCTAATCCATCACCATATGCCCTAAATACTAACAATAAACCCCAAACCCCAAACCCTAAATACTAAACCCTATACCCTAATCCCAAAACCTTAATCACTAACCCTAACCATGGAAAAGATAATAACGTGAAGATTTTGGCTTGTTTCTATCATCCAAACACAGTGCAAACCGTTTTTAAGATTTTCGAAGTTCCCAGGAGGATTTTTCGCTAACTTTCGCATACTTTCTCAGAATGGGGCACATAATGTATGTTTTTTGAGTGCGTTGGGCCTTCTAGGACCGACAAATAGCTTCGCCATCTAAGATGATCTGTTTTACGTTTTGAGATGTGTTTTGTTGACTTTTAGGCTGTTTTTAATATACTATTTTAGGATATCGTATTTTGGGTCCGTTAGGGTTATACCAACCGTAACATTCAACCCTAATTTCTAAAGACTCTAACGTTATACCCTAAACCATAAACACAAAACCTTTACCTTATAACCTATAACTAATCCATCACCGTATGACCTAAATACTAACCATAAACTCTAAAAATAAACCACAAACCCCAAACCCTAAATACTAAACCCTATAACCTAATCCCAAAACCTTAATCACTAACCCTAACCATGGAAAGGATAATAACATGAAGATTTTGTCTTGTTTCTTTCATCCAAACACTCTGCAAACCGTTTTTATGGTTTTCGATATTCCTGGGAGGATTTTCGGTAACTTTCGCATATTTTTTCATAATGGGGCACATAATATATGTTTTTTGAGTGCGTTGGGCCTTCTAGGACAGACACATAGCTTCGCCATCTAAAATGATCTGTTTTACGTTTTGAGTGTGTTTTGTTGTTGACTTTTAGGTTGTATTTATTATACAATTTTAGGATATCGTATTTTGGGTCCTTTAGGGTTATAACAACCGTAACATTCAACCCTAATTTCTAAAGTCTCTAACGTTAAACGCTAAACCATAAACACAAAACCTTTACCTTATAACCTATAACTAATCCATCACCGTATGACCTAAATACTAACCATAAACTCTAACAATAAACCACAAACCCCAAACCCTAAATACTAAACCCTATACCCTAATCCCAAAACCTTAATCACTAACCCTAACTATGGAAAGGATAATAACGTGAAGATTTTGGCTTGTTTCTTTTATCCAAACACTCTGCAAACCGTTTTTAAGGTTTTCGAAGTTCCCAGGAGGATTTTCGGTAACTTTCGTATACTTTTTCAGAATGAGGCACATAATATATGTTTTTTGAGTGCGTTTGGGCCTTCTGGGACCGACACATAGCTTCGCCATCTAAGATGATCTGTTTTACGTTTTGAGATGTGTTTTGTTGACTTTTAAGTTGTTTTTAATATATTATTTTAGGATATCGTATTTTGGGTCCGTTAGGGTTATACCAAGCGTAAAATTCAACCCTAATTTCTAAAGTTACCCTAAACCATAAACACAAAACCTTAACCTTATAATAAACTATACCTAATCCATCACCATATGCCCTAAATACTAAGCATAAACTCAAACAATAAACCAGAAACCCCAAACTCTAAATACTAAACCCTATACCCTAATCCCAAAACCTTAATCACTAACCCTAACCATGGAAAGGATAATAACATGAAGATTTTGGCTAGTTTTTTTCATCCAAACACTCTGCAAACCGTTTTTATGGTTTTCGAAGTTCCCAGGAGGATTTTCGGTAACTTTCGCATAATTTTTCAGAATGGGGCACATAATATATGTTTTTTGAGTGCGTTGGGCCTTCTGGGACCGACACATAGCTTCGCCATCTAAGATGATCTATTTTACGTTTTGAGATGTGTTTTGTTGACTTTTAGGTTGTTTTTAATATACTATTTTAGGATATCGTATTTTGGGTCCGTTAGGGTTATACCAACCGTAAAATTCAACCCTAATTTCTAAAGTCTCAAACGTTATACCCTAAACCATAAACAAAAAACCTTAACCTTATAATAAACTATACCTAATCCATCACCATATGCCCTAAATATTAACCATAAACTCTAACAATAAACCAGAAACCCAAACTCTAAATACTAAACCCTATACCCTAATCCCAAAACCTTAATCACTAACCCTAACCATGGAAAGGATAATAACATGAAGATTTTGGCTTGTTTCTTTCATCCATACACTCTGTAAACCGTTTTTAAGGTTTTCGAAGTTCCCAGGAGGATTTTCGGTAACTTTCGTAAACTTTTTCAGAATGAGGCACATAATATATGTTTTTTGAGTGCGTTGGGCCTTCTGGGACCGACACATAGCTTCGCCATCTAAGATGATCTGTTTTACGTTTTGACATGTGTTTTGTTGACTTTTAGGTTGTTTTTAATATATTATTTTAGGATATCGTATTTCGGGTCCGTTAGGGTTATACCAACCGTAACATTCAACCCTAATTTCTAAAGTCTCTAACGTTATACCCTAAACCATAAACACAAAACCTTAACCTTATAATAAACTATACCTAATCCATCACCATATTCCCTAAATACTAACCATAAACTCTAACAATAAACCAGAAACCCCAAACTCTAAATACTAAACCCTATACCCTAATCCCAAAACCTTAATCACTAACCCTAACCATGGAAAGGATAATAACATGAAGATTTTGGCTTGTTTCTTTCATCCAAACACTCTGCAAACCGTTTTTAAGGTTTTCGAAGTTCCCAGGAGGATTTTCGGTAACTTTCGTATACTTTTTCAGAAGGAGGCACATAATATATGTTTTTTGAGTGCGTTGGGCCTTGTGGGACCGACACATAGCTTCGCCATCTAAGATGATCTATTTTACGTTTTAAGATGTGTTTTGTTGACTCTTAGATTTTTTTTAATATACTATTTTAGGATATCGTATTTTGGGACCGTTAGGGTTATACCAACCGTAACATTCAACCCTAATTTTTAAAGTCTCTAACGTTATACCCTAAACCATAAAAACAAAACCTTTACCTTATAACCTATACCTAATCCATCACCGTATGCCCTAAATACTAACCATAAACTCTAACAATAAACCAGAAACCCCAAACCCTAAATACTAAACCCTATACCCTAATCCCAAAACCTTAATAACTAACCATGGAAAGGATAACAACGTGAAGATTTTGGCTTGTTTCTATCATCAAAACACTCTGCAAACCTTTTTTAAGATTTTCGAAGTTCCTAGGAGGATTTTTCGCTAACTTTCGCAAACTTTCTCAGAATGGGGCACATATTATATGTTTTTTGAGTGCATTGGGCCTTCTGGGACCGACACATAGCTTCTCCATCTAAGATGATCTGTTTTACGTTTTGAGATGTGTTTTGTTAACTTTTAGATTGTTTTTAATATTCTATTTTAGAATATCGTATTTTGGGTCCGTTAGGGTTATACCAACCGTAACATTCAACCCTGATTTCTAAAGACTCTAACGTTATACCGTAAACCATAAACACAAAACCTTTACCTTATAAACTATACCAAATCCATCACCGTATGCCCTAAACACTAACCATAAACTCTAACAATAAACCAGAAACCCCAAACCCTAAATACTAAACCCGACATCCTAATCCCAAAACCTTAATCACTAACCCTATCCATGGAAGGGATAATATCGTGAAGATTTTGTCTTGTTTCTTTCATCCAAACACTCTGCAAACCGTTTTTAAGGTTTTCAAGTTCCCAGGAGGATTTTCGCTAACTTTTGCATAATTTCTCACAATAGGGCACATATTATATGTATTTTGAGTGTGTTCGGTATTCTGGGACCGACACATAGCTTTGCCATCTAAGATGATCTGTTTTACGTTTTGAGATGTGTTTTGTTGACTTTTAGGTTGTTTTTAATATACTATTTTAGGATATTGTATTTTGGGTCCGTTAGAGTTATACCAACCGTAACATTCAACCCTAATTTCTAAAGTCTCTAACGTTATACCCTAAACGATAAACACAAAACCTTGACCTTATAACCTATACCTAATCCATCACCATATGCCCTAAATACTAACCATAAACTCTAACAATAAACCAGAAACCCCAAACCCTAAATACTAAACCCGATACCCTAATCCCAAAACCTTAATCACTAAGCCTAACCATGGAAGGGATAATATCTTGAAGATTTTGGCTTTTTTCTTTCATCCAAACACTCTGCAAACCGTTTTTAAGGTTTTCGAAGTTCCTAGGAGGATTTTCGCTAACTGTCGCATACTTTTTCAGAATGGGGCACATAATATATGTTTTTTTGAGTGCGTTGGGCCTTCTGGGACCGACGCATAGCTTCGCCATCTAAGATGATCTATTTTACGTTTTAAGATGTGTTTTGTTGACTTTTGGGTCGTTTTTAATATACTATTTTAGGATATCGTATTTAGGCCCCGTTAGGGTTATACCAACCGTAACATTCAACCCTAATTTCTAAAGTCTCTAACATTATACCCTAAACCATAAAAACAAAACCTTTACCTTATAACCTATACCTAATCCATCACCGTATGCCCTAAATACTAACCATAAACTCTAACAATAAACCAGAAACCCCAAACCCTAAATACTAAACCCGATACCCTAATCCCAAAACCTTAATCACTAACCCTAACCATGGAAGGGATAATATCGTGAAGATTTTGACTTGTTTCTTTCATCCAAACACTCTGCAAACCGTTTTGAAGGTTTTCGAAGTTCCCAGGAGGATTTTCGCTAACTGTCGCATACTTTTTCAGAATGGGGCACATAATATATGTTTTTTTGAGTGCGTTGGGCCTTCTGGGACCGACGCATAGCTTCGCCATCTAAGATGATATATTTTACGTTTTAAGATGTGTTTTGTTGACTTTTAGGTCGTTTTTAATATACTATTTTAGGATATCGTATTTAGGGCCCGTTAGGGTTATACCAACCGTAACATTCAACCCTAATTTCTAAAGTCTCTAACATTATACCCTAAACCATAAAAACAAAACCTTTACCTTATAACCTATACCTAATCCATCACCGTATGCCCTAAATACTAACCATAAACTCTAACAATAAACCAGAAACACCAAACCCTAAATACTAAACCCGATACCCTAATCCCAAAACCTTAATCACTATCCCTAACCATGGAAGGGATAATATCGTGAAGATTTTGGCTCGTTTCTTTCATCCAAACACTCTGCAAACCGTTTTTAAGGTTTTCGAAGTTCCCAGGAGGATTTTCGCTAACTGTCGCCTACTTTTTCAGAATGGGGCACATAATATATGTTTTTTTGAGTGCGTTGGGCCTTCTGGGACCGACGCATAGCTTCGCCATCTAAGATGATCTATTTTACGTTTTAAGATGTGTTTTGTTGACTTTTAGGTTGTTTTTAATATACTATGTTAGGATATCGTATTTAGGGCCCGTTAGGGTTATACCATCCGTAACATTCAACCCTAATTTCTAAAGTCTCTATCATTATACCCTAAACCATAAAAACAAAACCTTTACCTTATAACCTATACCTAATCCATCACCGTATGCCCTAAATACTAACCATAAACTCTAACAATAAACCAGAAACCCCAAACCCTAAATACTAAACCTTATACCCTAATCCCAAAACCTTAATCACTAACCATTTAAAGTATAATAACGTGAAGTTTTTGGCTGGTTTCTATCATCCAAACACTCTGCGAACCGTTTTTAAGATTTTCGAAGTTCCCAGGAGGATTTTTCGCTAACTTTCGCATACTTTCTCAGAATGGGAAACATATTATATGTTTTTTGAGTGCGTTGGGCCTATTGGGACCGACACATAGCTTCTCCATCTAAGATGATTTGTTTTACATTTTGAGATATGTTTTGTTGACTTTTAGGTTGTTTTTAATATTCTATTTTAGAATATCGTATTTTGGGTCCGTTAGGGTTATACCAACCGTAACATTCAACCCTGATTTCTAAAGACTCTAACGTTATACCGTAAACCATAAACACAAAACCTTTACCTTATAAACTATACCAAATCCATCACCGTATGCCCTAAACACTAACCATAAAATCTAACAATAAACCAGAAACCCCAAACCTAAATACTAAACCCGACATCCTAATCCCAAAACCTTAATCACTAACCCTAACCATGGAAGGGATAATATCGTGAAGATTTTGACTTGTTTCTTTCATCCAAACACTCTGCAAACCGTTTTAAAGGTTTTCGAAGTTCCCAGGAGGATTTTCGCTAACTGTCGCATACTTTTTCAGAATGGGGCACATAATATATGTTTTTTTGAGTGCGTTGGGCCTTCTGGGACCGACGCATAGCTTCGCCATCTAAGATGATCTATTTTACGTTTTAAGATGTGTTTTGTTGACTTTTGGGTCGTTTTTAATATACTATTTTAGGATATCGTATTTAGGCCCCGTTAGGGTTATACCAACCGTAACATTCAACCCTAATTTCTAAAGTCTCTAACATTATACCCTAAACCATAAAAACAAAACCTTTACCTTATAACCTATACCTAATCCATCACCGTATGCCCTAAATACTAACCATAAACTCTAACAATAAACCAGAAACACCAAACCCTAAATACTAAACCCGATACGCTAATCCCAAAACCTTAATCACTAACCCTAACCATGGAAGGGATAATATCGTGAAGATTTTGGCTTGTTTCTTTCATCCAAACACTCTGCAAACCGTTTTTAAGGTTTTCGAAGTTCCCAGGAGGATTTTCGCTAACTGTCGCATACTTTTTCAGAATGGGGCACATAATATATGTTTTTTTGAGTGCGTTGGGCCTTCTGGGACCGACGCATAGCTTCGCCATCTAAGATGATCTATTTTACGTTTTAAGATGTGTTTTGTTGACTTTTAGGTCGTTTTTAATATACTATTTTAGGATATCGTATTTAGGGCCCGTTAGGGTTATACCAACCGTAACATTCAACCCTAATTTCTAAAGTCTCTAACATTATACCCTAAACCATAAAAACAAAACCTTTACCTTATAACCTATACCTAATCCATCACCGTATGCCCTAAATACTAACCATAAACTCTAACAATAAACCAGAAACACCAAACCCTAAATACTAAACCCGATACGCTAATCCCAAAACCTTAATCACTAACCCTAACCATGGAAGGGATAATATCGTGAAGATTTTGGCTTGTTTCTTTCATCCAAACACTCTGCAAACCGTTTTTAAGGTTTTCGAAGTTCCCAGGAGGATTTTCGCTAACTGTCGCATACTTTTTCAGAATGGGGCACATAATATATGTTTTTTTGAGTGCGTTGGGCCTTCTGGGACCGACGCATAGCTTCGCCATCTAAGATGATCTATTTTACGTTTTAAGATGTGCTTTGTTGACTTTTAGGTTGTTTTTAATATACTATTTTAGGATATTGTATTTAGGGCCCGTTAGGGTTATACCATTCGTAACATTCAACCCTAATTTCTAAAGTCTCTATCATTATACCCTAAACCATAAAAACAAAACCTTTACCTTATAACCTATACCTAATCCATCACCGTATGCCCTAAATACTAACCATAAACTCTAACAATAAACCAGAAACACCAAACCCTAAATACTAAACCCGATACCCTAATCCCAAAACCTTAATCACTAACCCTAACCATGGAAGGGATAATATCGTGAAGATTTTGGCTTGTTTCTTTCATCCAAACACTCTGCAAACCGTTTTTAAGGTTTTCGAAGTTCCCAGGAGGATTTTCGCTAACTGTCGCCTACTTTTTCAGAATGGGGCACATAATATATGTTTTTTTGAGTGCGTTGGGCCTTCTGGGACCGACGCATAGCTTCGCCATCTAAGATGATCTATTTTACGTTTTAAGATGTGTTTTGTTGACTTTTAGGTTGTTTTTAATATACTATGTTAGGATATCGTATTTAGGGCCCGTTAGGGTTATACCATCCGTAACATTCAACCCTAATTTCTAAAGTCTCTATCATTATACCCTAAACCATAAAAACAAAACCTTTACCTTATAACCTATACCTAATCCATCACCGTATGCCCTAAATACTAACCATAAACTCTAACAATAAACCAGAAACCCCAAACCCTAAATACTAAACCCTATACCCTAATCCCAAAACCTTAATCACTAACCATTTAAAGTATAATAACGTGAAGTTTTTGGCTGGTTTCTATCATCCAAACACTCTGCGAACCGTTTTTAAGATTTTCGAAGTTCCCAGGAGGATTCTTCGCTAACTTTCGCATACTTTCTCAGAATGGGAAACATATTATATGTTTTTTGAGTGCGTTGGGCCTTCTGGGACCGACACATAGCTTCTCCATCTAAGATGATTTGTTTTACATTTTGAGATATGTTTTGTTGACTTTTAGGTTGTTTTTAATATTCTATTTTAGAATATCGTATTTTGGGTCCGTTAGGGTTATACCAACCGTAACATTCAACCCTGATTTCTAAAGACTCTAACGTTATACCGTAAACCATAAACACAAAACCTTTACCTTATAAACTATACCAAATCCATCACCGTATGCCCTAAACACTAACCATAAACTCTAACAATAAACCAGAAACCCCAAACCCTAAATACTAAACCCGACATCCTAATCCCAAAACCTTAATCACTAACCCTAACCATGGAAGGGATAATATCGTGAAGATTTTGACTTGTTTCTTTCATCCAAACACTCTGCAAACCGTTTTAAAGGTTTTCGAAGTTCCCAGGAGGATTTTCGCTAACTGTCGCATACTTTTTCAGAATGGGGCACATAATATATGTTTTTTTGAGTGCGTTGGGCCTTCTGGGACCGACGCATAGCTTCGCCATCTAAGATGATCTATTTTACGTTTTAAGATGTGTTTTGTTGACTTTTGGGTCGTTTTTAATATACTATTTTAGGATATCGTATTTAGGCCCCGTTAGGGTTATACCAACCGTAACATTCAACCCTAATTTCTAAAGTCTCTAACATTATACCCTAAACCATAAAAACAAAACCTTTACCTTATAACCTATACCTAATCAATCACCGTATGCCCTAAATACTAAACATAAACTCTAACAATAAACCAGAAACCCCAAACCCTAAATACAAAACCCGATACCCTAATCCCAAAACCTTAATCACTAACCCTAACCATGGAAGGGATAATATCGTGAAGATTTTGACTTGTTTCTTTCATCCAAACACTCTGCAAACCGTTTTAAAGGTTTTCGAAGTTCCCAGGAGGATTTTCGCTAACTGTCGCATACTTTTTCAGAATGGGGCACATAGTATATGTTTTTTTGAGTGCGTTGGGCCTTCTGGGACCGACGCATAGCTTCGCCATTTAAGATGATCTATTTTACGTTTTAAGATTTGTTTTGTTGACTTTTAGGTCGTTTTTAATATACTATTTTAGGATATCGTATTTAGGGCCCGTTAGGGTTATACCAACCGTAACATTCAACCCTAATTTCTAAAGTCTCTAACATTATACCCTAAACCATAAAAACAAAACCTTTACCTTATAACCTATACCTAATCCATCACCGTATGTCCTAAATACTAACCATAAACTCTAACAATAAACCAGAAACACCAAACCCTAAATACTAAACCCGATACGCTAATCCCAAAACCTTAATCACTAACCCTAACCATGGAAGGGATAATATCGTGAAGATTTTGGCTTGTTTCTTTCATCCAAACACTCTGCAAACCGTTTTTAAGGTTTTCGAAGTTCCCAGGAGGATTTTCGCTAACTGTCGCATACTTTTTCAGAATGGGGCACATAATATATGTTTTTTTGAGTGCGTTGGGCCTTCTGGGACCGACGCATAGCTTCGCCATCTAAGATGATCTATTTTACGTTTTAAGATGTGTTTTGTTGACTTTTAGGTTGTTTTTAATATACTATTTTAGGATATCGTATTTAGGGCCCGTTAGGGTTATACCATTCGTAACATTCAACCCTAATTTCTAAAGTCTCTATCATTATACCCTAAACCATAAAAACAAAACCTTTACCTTATAACCTATACCTAATCCATCACCGTATTCCCTAAATACTAACCATAAACTCTAACAATAAAGCAGAAACCCCAAACCCTAAATACTAAACCCTATACCCTAATCCCAAAACCTTAATCACTAACCATTGAAAGTATAATAACGTGAAGTTTTTGGCTGGTTTCTATCATCCAAACACTCTGCGAACCGTTTTTAAGATTTTCGAAGTTCCCAGGAGGATTTTTCGCTAACTTTCGCATACTTTCTCAGAATGGGAAACATATTATATGTTTTTTGAGTGCGTTGGGCCTTCTGGGACCGACACATAGCTTCTCCATCTAAGATGATTTGTTTTACATTTTGAGATATGTTTTGTTGACTTTTAGGTTGTTTTTAATATTCTATTTTAGAATATCGTATTTTGGGTCCGTTAGGGTTATACCAACCGTAACATTCAACCCTGATTTCTAAAGACTCTAACGTTATACCGTAAACCATAAACACAAAACCTTTACCTTATAAACTATACCAAATCCATCACCGTATGCCCTAAACACTAACCATAAACTCTAACAATAAACCAGAAACCCCAAACCCTAAATACTAAACCCGATATCCTAATCCAAAAACCTTAATCACTAACCCTAACCATGGAAGGGATAATATCATGAAGATTTTGGCTTGTTTCTTTCATCCAAACACTCTGCAAACCGTTTTTAAGGTTTTCGAAGTTCCCAGGAGGATTTTCGCTAACTGTCGCATACTTTTTCAGAATGGGGCACATAATATATGTTTTTTTGAGTGCGTTGGGCCTTCTGGGACCGACGCATAGCTTCGCCATCTAAGATGATCTATTTTACGTTTTAAGATGTGTTTTGTTGACTTTTAGGTCGTTTTTAATATACTATTTTAGGATATCGTATTTAGGGCCCGTTAGGGTTATACCAACCGTAACATTCAACCCTAATTTCTAAAGTCTCTAACATTATACCCTAAACCATAAAAACAAAACCTTTACCTTATAACCTATACGTAATCCATCACCGTATGCCCTAAATACTAACCATAAACTCTAACAATAAACCAGAAACACAAAACCCTAAATACTAAACTCGATACCCTAATCCCAAAACCTTAATCACTAACCCTAACCATGGAAGGGATAATATCATGAAGATTTTGGCTTGTTTCTTTCATCCAAACACTCTGCAAACCGTTTTTAAGGTTTTCGAAGTTCCCAGGAGGATTTTCGCTAACTGTCGCATACTTTTTCAGAATGGGGCACATAATATATGTTTTTTTGAGTGCGTTGGGCCTTCTGGGACCGACGCATAGCTTCGCCATCTAAGATGATCTATTTTACGTTTTAAGATGTGTTTTGTTGACTTTTAGGTTGTTTTTAATATACTATTTTAGGATATCGTATTTAGGGCCCGTTAGGGTTATACCATCCGTAACATTCAACCCTAATTTCTAAAGTCTCTATCATTATACCCTAAACCATAAAAACAAAACCTTTACCTTATAACCTATACCTAATCCATCACCGTATGCCCTAAATACTAACCATAAACTCTAACAATAAACCAGAAACCCCAAACCCTAAATACTAAACCCTATACCCTAATTCCAAAACCTTAATCACTAACCATTGAAAGTATAATAACGTGAAGTTTTTGGCTGGTTTCTATCATCCAAACACTCTGCGAACCGTTTTTAAGATTTTCGAAGTTCCCAGGAGGATTTTTCGCTAACTTTCGCATACTTTCTCAGAATGGGAAACATATTATATGTTTTTTGAGTGCGTTGGGCCTTCTGGGACCGACACATAGCTTCTCCATCTAAGATGATTTGTTTTACATTTTGAGATATGTTTTGTTGACTTTTAGGTTGTTTTTAATATTCTATTTTAGAATATCGTATTTTGGGTCCGTTAGGGTTATACCAACCGTAACATTCAACCCTGATTTCTAAAGACTCTAACGTTATACCGTAAACCATAAACACAAAACCTTTAACTTATAAACTATACCAAATCCATCACCGTATGCCCTAAACACTAACCATAAACTCTAACAATAAACCAGAAACCCCAAACCCTAAATACTAAACCCGATATCCTAATCCCAAAACCTTAATCACTAACCCTAACCATGGAAGGGATAATATCGTGAAGATTTTGGCTTGTTTCTTTCATCCAAACACTCTGCAAACCGTTTTTAAGGTTTTCGAAGTTCCCAGGAGGATTTTCGCTAACTGTCGCATACTTTTTCAGAATGGGGCACATAATATATGTTTTTTTGAGTGCGTTGGGCCTTCTAGGACCGACACATAGTTTCGCCATCTAAGATGATCTATTTTACGTTTTGAGATGTGTTTTGTTGACTTTTAGGTTGTTTTTAATATACTATTTTAGGATATCGTATTTTGGGTCCGTTAGAGTTATACCAATCGTAACATTCAACCCTTAATTTCTAAAGTCTCTAACGTTATACCCTAAACCATAAACACAAAACCTTTACCTTATAACCTATACCTAATCCATCACCATATGCCCAAAATACTAACCATAACCTCTAAGAATAAAACGGAAACCCCAAACCCTAAATACTAAACCCTATACCCTAATGCCAAAACCTTAATCACTAACCCTAACCATGGAAAGGATAATAACATGAAGATTTTGGCTTGTTTCTTTCATCAAAACGCTCTGCAGACCGTTGTTAAGGTTTTCGAAGTTCCCAGGAGGATTTTCGGTAACTTTCGCATAATTTTTCAGAATGGGGCACATAATATATGTTTTTTGAGTGCGTTGGGCCTTCAGGGACCGACGCATAGCTTCGCCATCTAAGATGATCTATTTTACGTTTTGAGATGTGTTTTGTTGACTTTTAGGTTGTTTTTAATATACTATTTTAGGATATCGTATTTTGGGTCCGTTAGAGTTATACCAACCGTAACATTCAACCCTAATTTCTAAAGTCTCTAACGTTATACCCTAAACCATAAACACAAAACCTTTACCTTATAACCTATACCTAATCCATCACCATATGCCCTAAATACTAACCATAACCTCTAAGAATATACCAGAAACCCCAAACCCTAAATACTAAACCCGATACCCTAATCCCAAAACCTTAATCACTAACCTTAACCATGGAAGGATATTCACGTGAAGATTTTGGCTTGTTTCTTTCATCCAAACACTCTGCAAACCGTTTTTAAGGTTTTCGAAGTTCCCAGGAGGATTTTCAATAATTTTCGCATAATTTTTTAGAATGGGGCACATAATATATGTTTTTTAGTGCGTTGGGCCTTCTGGGACCGACATAGCTTCGCCATCTAAGATGATCTATTTTACGTTTTGAGATGTGTTTTGTTGACTTTTAGGTTGTTTTTAATATACTATTTTAGGATATCGTATTTTGGGTCCGTTAGGGTTATACCAACTGTAACATTCAACCCTAATTTCTAAAGTCTCAAACGTTATACCCTAAACCATAAACAAAAAACCTTAACCTTATAATAAACTATACCTAATCCATCACATTATGCCCTAAATACTAACCATAAACTCTAACAATAAACCAGAAACCCCAAACTCTAAATACTAAACCCTATACCCTAATCCCAAAACCTTAATCACCAACCCTAACCATGGAAAGGATAATAACATGAAGATTTTGGCTTGTTTCTTTCATCCAAACACTCTGCAAACCGTTTTTAAGATTTTCGAAGTTCCCAGGAGGATTTTCGGTTACTTTCGCATAATTTTTCAGAATGGGGCACATAATATATGTTTTTTGAGTGCGTTGGGCCTTCTGGGACCGAAACATAGCTTCGTCATCTAAGATGATCTATTTTACGTTTTGAGATGTGTTTTGTTGACTTTTAGGTTATTTTTAATATACTATTTTAGGATATTGTATTTTGGGTCCGTTAGGGTTATACCAACCGTAACATTCAACCCTAATTTCTAAAGTCTCAAACGTTATACCCTAAACCATAAACACAAAACCTTTACCTTATAACCTATATCTAATCCATCACCATATGCCCTAAATACTAACCATAAAATCTAAGAATAAACCAGAAACCCCAAACCCTAAATACTAAACCCGATACCCTAATCCCAAAACCTTAATCACTAACCTTAACCATGGAAGGATATTCACGTGAAGATTTTGGCTTGTTTCTTTCATCCAAACACTCTGCAAACCGTTTTTAAGGTTTTCGAAGTTCCCAGGAGGATTTTCAGTAACTTTCTCATAATTTTTCAGAATGGGGCACATAATATATGTTTTTTTAGTGCATTGGGCCTTCTGGGACCGACACATAGCTTCGCCATCTAAGATGATCTATTTTACGTTTTGAGATGTGTTTTGTTGACTTTTAGGTTGTTTTTAATATACTATTTTAGGATATCGTATTTTGGGTCCGTTAGGGTTATACCAACTGTAACATTCAACCCTAATTTCTAAAGTCTCAAACGTTATACCCTAAACCATAAACAAAAAACCTTAACCTTATAATAAACTATACCTAATCCATCACATTATGCCCTAAATACTAACCATAAACTCTACCAATAAACCAGAAACCCCAAACTCTAAATACTAAACCCTATACCCTAATCCCAAAACCTTAATCACTAACCCTAACCATGGAAAGGATAATAACATGAAGATTTTGGCTTGTTTCTTTCATCCAAACACTCTGCAAACCGTTTTTAAGATTTTCGAAGTTCCCAGGAGGATTTTCGGTAACTCTCGCATAATTTTTCAGAATGGGGCACATAATATATGTTTTTTGAGTGCGTTGGGCCTTCTGGGACCGACACATAGCTTCGCCATCTAAGATGATCCATTTTACGTTTTGAGATGTGTTTTGTTGACTTTTAGGTTATTTTTAATATACTATTTTAGGATATTGTATTTTGGGTCCGTTAGGGTTATACCAACCGTAACATTCAACCCTAATTTCTAAAGTCTCAAACGTTATACCCTAAACCATAAACGAAAAACCTTAACCTTATAATAAACTATACCTAATCCATCACCATATGCCCTAAATACTAACCATAAACTCTAACAATAAAACAGAAACCCCAAACTCTAAATACTAAACCCTATACCCTAATCCCAAAACCTTAATCACTAACCCTAACCATGGAAAGGATAATAACATGAAGATTTTTGCTTGTTTCTTTCATCCAAACACTCTGCAAACCGTTTTTAAGATTTCCGAAGTTCCCAGGAGGATTTTCGGTAACTTTCGCATAATTTTTCAGAATGGGGCACATAATATATGTTTTTTGAGTGCGTTGGGCCTTCTGGGACCGACACATAGCTTCGCCATCTAAGATGATCTGTTTTACGTTTTGAGATGTGTTTTGTTGACTTTTAGGTTGTTTTTAATATTCTATTTTAGGATATTGTATTTTGGGTCCGTTAGGGTTATACCAACCGTAACATTCAACCCTAATTTCTAAAGTCTTAAACGTTATACCCTAAACCATAAACAAACAACCTTAACCTTATAATAAACTATACCTAATCCATCACCATATGCCCTAAATACTAACCATAAACTCTAACAATAAAACAGAAACCCCAAACTCTAAATACTAAACCCTATACCCTAATCCCAAAACCTTAATCACTAACCCTAACCATGGAAAGGATAATAACATGAAGATTTTGGCTTGTTTCTTTCATCCAAACACTTTACAAACCGTTTTTAAGGTTTTCGAAGTTCCTAGGAGGATTTTTGGTAACTTTCGTATACTTTTTCAGAATGAGGCACATAATATATGTTTTTTGAGTGTGTTGGGCCTTCTGGGACCGACACATAGCTTCGCCATCTAAGATGATTTGTTTTACGTTTTGAGATGTGTTTTGTTGACTTTTAGGTTGTTTTTAATATACTATTTTAGGATATCGTATTTTGGGTCCGTTAGGGTTATACCAACTGTAACATTCAACCCTAATTTCTAAAGTCTCAAACGTTATACCCTAAAACTTAAACAAAAAACCTTAACCTTATAATAAACTATACCTAATCCATCACCATATGCCCTAAATACTAACCATAAACTCTAACAATTAACCAGAAACCCCAAACTCTAAATACTAAACCCTATACCCTAATCCCAAAACCTTAATCACTAACCCTAACCATGGAAAGGATAATAACATGAAGATTTTGGCTTGTTTCTTTCATCCAAACAATCTACAAACCGTTTTTAAGATTTTTGAAGTTCCCAGGAGGATTTTCGGTAACTTTCGCATAATTTTTCAGAATGGGGCACATAATATATGTTTTTTGAGTGCGTTGGGCCTTCTGGGACCGACACATAGCTTCGCCATCTAAGATGATCTATTTTACGTTTTGAGATGTGTTTTGTTGACTTTTAGGTTATTTTTAATATACTATTTTAGGATATTGTATTTTGGGTCCGTTAGGGTTATACCAACTGTAACATTCAACCCTAATTTCTAAAGTCTCAAACGTTATACCCTAAACCATAAACGAAAAACCTTAACCTTATAATAAACTATACCTAATCCATCACCATATGCCCTAAATACTAACCATAAACTCTAACAATAAAACAGAAACCCCAAACTCTAAATACTAAACCCTATACCCTAATCCCAAAACCTTAATCACTAACCCTAACCATGGAAAGGATAATAACATGAAGATTTTGGCTTGTTTCTTTCATCCAAACACTCTGCAAACCGTTTTTAAGATTTCTGAAGTTCCCAGGAGGATTTTCGGTTACTTTCGCATAATTTTTCAGAATGGGGCACATAATATATGTTTTTTGAGTGCGTTGGGCGTTCTGGGACCGACACATAGCTTCGCCATCTAAGATGATCTGTTTTACGTTTTGAGATGTGTTTTGTTGACTTTTAGGTTGTTTTTAATATACTATTTTAGGATATTGTATTTTGGGTCCGTTAGGGTTATACCAACCGTAACATTCAACCCTAATTTCTAAAGTCTTAAACGTTATACCCTAAACCATAAATAAAAAACCTTAACCTTATAATAAACTATACCTAATCCATCACCATATGCCCTAAATACTAACCATAAACTCTAACAATAAAACAGAAACCCCAAACTCTAAATACTAAACCCTATACCCTAATCCCAAAACCTTAATCACTAACCCTAACCATGGAAAGGATAATAACATGAAGATTTTGGCTCGTTTCTTTCATCCAAACACTTTGCAAACCGTTTTTAAGGTTTTCGAAGTTCCCAGGAGGATTTTCGGTAACTTTCGTATACTTTTTCAGAATGAGGCACATAATATATGTTTTTTGAGTGCGTTGGGCCTTCTGGGACCGACACATAGCTTCGCCATCTAAGATGATCTGTTTTACGTTTTGAGATGTATTTTGTTGACTTTTAGGTTGTTTTTAATATACTATTTTAGGATATCGTATTTTGGGTCCGTTAGGGTTATACCAACCGTAACATTCAACCCTGATTTCTAAAGTCTCTAAAGTTATACCCTAAACCATAAACACAAAACCTTAACCTCATAATAAACTATACCTAATCCATCACGATATGCCCTAAATACTAACCATAAACTCTAACAATAAACCAGAAACCCCAAACTCTAAATACTAAACCCTATACCCTAATCCCAAAACCTTAATCACTAACCCTAACCATGGAAAGGATAATAACATGAAGATTTTGGCTTGTTTCTTTCATCCAAACGCTCTGCAAACCGTTTTTAAGGTTTTCGAAGTTCCCAGGAGGATTTTCGGTAACTTTCGTATACTTTTTCAGAATGAGGCACATAATATATGTTTTTTGAGTGCGTTGGGCCTTGTGGGACCGACACATAGCTTCGCCATCTAAGATGATCTATTTTACGTTTTAAGATGTGTTTTGTTGACTTTTAGGTTGTTTTTAATATACTATTTTAGGATATCGTATTTTGGGACCGTTAGGGTTATACCAACCGTAACATTCAACCCTAATTTCTAAAGTCTCTAACGTTATACCCTAAACCATAAAAACAAAACCTTTACCTAATAACCTATACCTAATCCATCACCGTATGCCCTAAATACTAACCATAAACTCTAACAATAAACCAGAAACCCCAAACCCTAAATACTAAACCCTATACGCTAATCCCAAAACCTTAATCACTAACCATGGAAAGGATAACAACGTGAAGATTTTGGCTTGTTTCTATCATCCAAACACTCTGCGAACCTTTTTTAAGATTTTCGAAGTTCCCAGGAGGATTTTTCGCTAACTTTCGCATACTTTCTCAGAATGGGGCACATATTATATGTTTTTTGAGTGCGTTGGGCCTTCTGGGACCGACACATAGCTTCGCCATCTAAGATGATCTGATTTATGTTTTGAGATGTGTTTTGTTAGCTTTTAGATTGTTTTTAATATTCTATTTTAGATTATCGTATTTTGGGTCCGTTAGGGTTATACCAACCGTAACATTCAACCCTAATTTCTAAAGACTCTAACGTTATACCGTAAACCATAAACACAAAACCTTTACCTAATAAACTATACCAAATCCATCACCGTATGCCCTAAATACTAACCATAAACTCTAACAATAAACCAGAAACCCCAAACCCTAAATACTAAACCCGATACCCTAATCCCAAAACCTTAATCACTAACCCTAACCATGGAAAGGATAATAACGTGAAGATTTTGGCTTGTTTCTTTCATTCAAACACTCTGCAAACCGTTTTTAAGGTTTTCGAAGTTCCCAGGAGGATTTTCGGTAACTTTCGCATACTTTTTCAGAATGGGGCACATAATATATGTTTTTTGAGTGCGTTAGGCCTTCTGGGACCGACAGATCGCTTCGCCATCTAAGATCATCTGTTTTACGTGTTGAGATGTGTTTTGTTGATTTTTAGGTTGTTTTTAATATTCTATTTTAGGATATCGTATTTTGGCACAGTTAGGGTTTTACCAACCGTAACATTCAAACCTAATTTCTAAAGTCTCTAACGTTATACCCTAAACCATAAACACAAAACCTTAACCCTATATAACCTACACCTAATCCATCACCATAAGCCCTAAATACTAAGCATAAACTCTAAAAATAAACCGTAACCAGAAACCCCAAACCCTAAACACTAAACCTTATACCATAATCACATAACCTTAGTAACTTAACCCTAACCATGGAAAGGATAATAACATGACAATTTTGGCTTGTTTCTTTCATCTAAACACTCTGCAAACCGTTTTTAAGGTTTTTGAAGTTCCCAGGAGGATTTTCGCTAACTGTGGCATACTTTTTCAGAATGGGGCACATAATATATGTTTTTTTGAGTGCGTTGGGCCTTCTGTGACCGACGCATAGCTTCGCCATCTAAGATGATCTATTTTACGTTTTGAGATGTGTTTTGTTGACTTTTAGGTTGTTTTTAATATACTATTTTAGGATATCGTATTTTGGGTCCGTTAGAGTTATACCAACCATAACATTCAACCCTAATTTCTAAAGTCTCAAACGTTATACCCTAAACCATAAACACAAAACCTTTACCTTATAACATATACCTAATCCATCACCATATGCCCTAAATACTAATCATAACCTCTAAGAATAAACCAGAAACCCCAAACCCTACATACTAAACCCGATACCCTAATCCCAATACCTTAATCACTAACCTTAACCATGGAAAGGATATTCACGTGAAGATTTTGGCTTGTTTCTTTCATCCAAACACTCTGCAAACCGTTTTTATGGTTTTTGAAGTTCCCAGGAGGATTTTCGGTAACTTTCGCATAATTTTTCAGAATGGGGCACATAATATATGTTTTTTGAGTGCGTTGGGCCTTCTGGGACCGACACATAGCTTCGCCATCTAAGATGATCTATTTTACGTTTTGAGATGTTTTTTGTTGACTTTTAGGTTGTTTTTAATATACTATTTTAGGATATCGTATTTTGGGTCCGTTAGGGTTATACCAGCTGTAACATTCAACCCTAATTTCTAAAGTCTCAAACGTTATACCCTAAACCATAAACAAAAAACCTTAACCTTATAATAAACTATAGCTAATCCATCACATTATGCCCTAAATACTAACCATAAACTCTAACAATAAACCAGAAACCCCAAACTCTAAATACTAAACCCTATACCCTAATCCCAAAACCTTAATCACTAACCCTAACCATGGAAAGGATAATAACATGAAGATTTTGGCTTGTTTCTTTCATCCAAACACTCTGCAAACCGTTTTTAAGATTTTCGAAGTTCCCAGGAGGATTTTCGGTAAGTTTCGCATAATTTTTCAGAATGGGGCACATAATATATGTATTTTGAGTGCGTTGGGCCTTCTGGGACCGACACATAGCTTCGCCATCTAAGATGATCTATTTTACGTTTTGAGATGTGTTTTGTTGACTTTTAGGTTGTTTTTAATATACTATTTTAGGATATTGTATTTTGGGTCCATTAGGGTTATACCAACCGTAACATTCAACCCTAATTTCTAAAGTCTCAAACGTTATACCCTAAACCATAAACAAAAAACCTTAACCTTATAATAAACTATACCTAATCCATCACCATATGCCCTAAATACTAACCATAAACTCTAACAATAAAACAAAAACCACAAACTCTAAATACTAAACCCTATACCCTAATCCCAAAACCTTAATCACTAACCCTAACCATGGAAAGGATAATAACATGAAGATTTTGGCTTCTTTCTTTCATCTAAACACTCTGCAAACTGTTTTTAAGGTTTTCGAAGTTCCCAGGAGGATTTTCGGTAACTTTCGTATACTTTTACAGAATGAGGCACATAATATATGTTTTTTGAGTGCGTTGGGCCTTCTGGGACTGACACATAGCTTCGCCATCTAAGATGATATGTTTTACGTTTTGAGATGTGTTTTGTTGACTTTTAGGTTGTTTTTAATATACTATTTTAGGATATCGTATTTTGGGTCCGTAAGGGTTATACCAACCGTAACATTCAACCCTAATTTCTAAAGTCTCTAACGTTATACCCTAAACCATAAACACAAAACCTTAACCTTATAATAAACTATACCTAATCCATCACCATATGCCCTAAATACTAACCATAAACTCTAACAATAAACCAGAAACCCCAAACTCTAAATACTAAACCCTATACCCTAATCCCAAAACCTTAATCACTAACCCTAACCATGGAATGGATAATAACATGAAGATTTTGGCTTGTTTCTTTCATCCAAACACTCTGCAAACCGTTTTTAAGGTTTTCGAAGTTCCCAGGAGGATTTTCGGTAACTTTCGTATACTTTTTCAGAATGAGTTACATAATATATGTTTTTTGAGTGCGTTGGGCCTTGTGGGACCGACACATAGCTTCGCCATCTAAGATGATCTATTTTACGTTTTAAGATGTGTTTTGTTGACTTTTAGGTTGTTTTTAATATACTATTTTAGGATATCGTGTTTTGGGATCGTTAGGGTTATACCAACCGTAACATTCAACCCTAATTTCTAAAGTCTCTAACGTTATACCCTAAACCATAAAAACAAAACCTTTACCTTATAACCTATACCTAATCCATCACCGTATGCCCTAAATACTCACCATAAACTCTAACAATAAACCAGAAACCCCAAACCCTAAATACTAAACCCTATACCCTAATCCCAAAACCTTAATCACTAACCATGGAAAGGATAACAACGTGAAGATTTTGGCTTGTTTCTATCATCCAAACACTCTGCGAACCTTATTTAAGATTTTCGAAGTTCCCAGGAGGATTTTTCGCTAACTTTCGCATACTTTCTCAGAATGGGGCACATATTATATGTTTTTTGAGTGAGTTGGGCCTTCTGGGACCGACACATAGCTTCGCCATCTGAGATGATCTGTTTTACGTTTTGAGATGTGTTTTGTTAACTTTTAGATTGTTTTTAATATTCTATTTTAGAATATCGTATTTTGGGTCCGTTAGGGTTATACCAACCGTAACATTCAACAATAATTTCTAAAGACTCTAACGTTATACCGTAAACCATAACACAAAACCTTTACCTTATAAACTATACCAAATCCATCACCGTATGCCCTAAATACTAACTATAAACTCTAACAATAAACCAGAAACCCCAAACCCTAAATACTAAACCCGATACCCTAATCCCAAAACCTTAATCACTAACTCTAACCATGGAAAGGATAATAACGTGAAGATTTTGGCTTGTTTCTTTTATCCAAACACTCTGCAAACCGTTTTTAAGGTTTTAGAAGTTCCCAGGAGGATTTTCGGTAACTTTCGCATACTTTTTCAGAATGGGGCACATAATATATGTTTTTTGAGTGCGTTGGGCCTTCTGGGACCGACAGATCGCTTCGCCATCTAAGATGATCTGTTTTACGTGTTGAGATGTGTTTTGTTGACTTTTAGGTTGTTTTTAATATTCTATTTTAGGATATCGTATTTTGGGTCCGTTAGAGTTATAACAACCATAACATTCGACCCTAATTTCTAAATTCTCTAACGTTATACCCTAAACCATAAACACAAAACCTTAACCATATATCCAACACCTAACCATCACCATAAGGCCTAAATACTAACCATAAACTCTAACAATAAACCGTAACCAGAAACCCCAAACCCTAAACACTAAACTTTATACTTTAATCCAAAAACCTTAATCAGTGAACCCTAACTATGGAAATGATAATAACGTGAAGATTTTGGCTTGTTTCTATCATCCAAACACTTTGCAAACCGTTTTTAAGGTTTTTGAAGTTCCCCGAATTTTTTTTGCTACTTTCGCATACTTTCTCAGAATGGGGCACATAATATATATTTTTTGAGTGCGTTGGGCCTTCTGGGACCGACAGATCGCTTCATCATCTAACATGATCTGTTTTACGTGTTGAGATGTGTTTTATTGACTTTTAGGTTGTTTTTAATATTTTATTTTAGGATATCGTATTTTGGCTCAGTTAGGGTTTAACCAACCGTAACATTCAACACTAATTTCTAAAGTCTCTAACGTTATACCCTGATCCATAAACACAAAACCTTAATCCTATAACCTACACCTAATCCATCACCATAAGGCCTAAATACTAACCATAAACTCTAACAATAAACCGTAACCAGAAACCCCAAACCCTAAACACTAAACCTTATACCCTAATCCAAAAACCTTACTCAGTGAACCCTAACTATGGAAATGATAATAACGTGAAGATTTTGGCTTGTTTCTATCATCTAAACACTTTGCAAACCGTTTTTAAGGTTTTTGAAGTTCCCCGAAGAATTTTTGCTACTTTCGCATACTTTCTCAGAATGGGGCACATAATATATGTTTTTTGAGTGCGTTGGGCCTTCTGGGACCGACAAATAGCTTCGCCATCTAAGATGATCAGTTTTACGTGTTTAGATGTGTTTTATTGACTTTTAGGTTGTTTTTAATATTCTATTTTAGGATATCGTATTTTGGGTCCGTTAGGGTTATACCAGCTGTAACATTCAACCCTAATTTCTAAAGTCTCAAACGTTATACCCTAAACCATAAACAAAAAACCTTAACCTTATAATAAACTATACCTAATCCATCACATTATGCCCTAAATACTAACCATAAACTCTAACAATAAACCAGAAACCCCAAACTCTAAATACTAAACCCTATACCCTAATCCCAAAACCTTAATCACTAACCCTAACCATGGAAAGGATAATAACATGAAGATTTTGGCTTGTTTCTTTCATCCAAACACTCTGCAAACCGTTTTTAAGATTTTCGAAGTTCCCAGGAGGATTTTCGGTAAGTTTCGCATAATTTTTCAGAATGGGGCACATAATATATGTATTTTGAGTGCGTTGGGCCTTCTGGGACCGACACATAGCTTCGCCATCTAAGATGATCTATTTTACGTTTTGAGATGTGTTTTGTTGACTTTTAGGTTGTTTTTAATATACTATTTTAGGATATTGTATTTTGGGTCCGTTAGGGTTATACCAACCGTAACATTCAACCCTAATTTCTAAAGTCTCAAACGTTATACCCTAAACCATAAACAAAAAACCTTAACCTTATAATAAACTATACCTAATCCATCACCATATGCCCTAAATACTAACCATAAACTCTATCAATAAAACAGAAACCCCAAACTCTAAATACTAAACCCTATACCCTAATCCCAAAACCTTAATCACTAACCCTAACCATGGAAAGGATAATAACATGAAGATTTTGGCTTCTTTCTTTCATCTAAACACTCTGCAAACTGTTTTTAAGGTTTTCGAAGTTCCCAGGAGAATTTTCGGTAACTTTCGTATACTTTTACA
The DNA here is from genome assembly GCA_029959085.1 of Nemophila menziesii. NCBI lineage: Eukaryota > Viridiplantae > Streptophyta > Magnoliopsida > Boraginales > Hydrophyllaceae > Nemophila > Nemophila menziesii. Next base: position 11,732,043 of record JARWIR010000014.1, on the reverse strand, counting down.
GAATCAGGCACATAATATATGTTTTTTGAGTGCGTTGGGCCTTCTGGGACTGACACATAGCTTCGCCATCTAAGATGATATGTTTTACGTTTTGAGATGTGTTTTGTTGACTTTTAGGTTGTTTTTAATATACTATTTTAGGATATCGTATTTTGGGTCCGTTAGGGTTATACCAACCGCAACATTCAACCCTAATTTCTAAAGTCTCTAACGTTATACTCTAAACCAAAAACACAAAACCTTAACCTTATAATAAACTATACCTAATCCATCACCATATGCCCTAAATACTAACCATAAACTCTAACAATAAACCAGAAACCCCAAACTCTAAATACTAAACCCTATACCCTAATCCCAAAACCTTAATCACTAACCCTAACCATGGAATGGATAATAACATGAAGATTTTGGCTTGTTTCTTTCATCCAAACACTCTGCAAACCGTTTTTAAGGTTTTCGAAGTTCCCAGGAGGATTTTCGGTAACTTTCGTATACTTTTTCAGAATGAGTTACATAATATATGTTTTTTGAGTGCGTTGGGACTTGTGGGACCGACACATAGCTTCGCCATCTAAGATGATCTATTTTACGTTTTAAAATGTGTTTTGTTGACTTTTAGGTTGTTTTTAATATACTATTTTAGGATATCGTGTTTTGGGACCGTTAGGCTTATACCAACCGTAACATTCAACCCTAATTTCTAAAGTCTCAAACGTTATACCCTAAACCATAAAAACAAAACCTTTACCTTATAACCTATACCTAATCCATCACCGTATGCTTTAAATACTCACCATAAACTCTAACAATAAACCAGAAACCCCAAACCCTAAATACTAAACCCTATACCCTAATCCCAAAACCTTAATCACTAACCATGGAAAGGATAACAACGTGAAGATTTTGGCTTGTTTCTATCATCCAAACACTCTGCGAACCTTTTTTAAGATTTTCGAAGTTCCCAGGAGGATTTTTCGCTAACTTTCGCATACTTTCTCAGAATGGGGCACATATTATATGTTTTTTGAGTGAGTTGGGCCTTCTGGGACCGACACATAGCTTCGCCATCTAAGATGATCTGTTTTACGTTTTGAGATGTGTTTTGTTAACTTTTAGATTGTTTTTAATATTCTATTTTAGAATATCGTATTTTGGGTCCGTTAGGGTTATACCAACCGTAACATTCAACCCTAATTTCTAAAGACTCTAACGTTATACCGTAAACCATAACACAAAACCTTTATCTTATAAACTATACCAAATCCATCACCGTATGCCCTAAATACTAACTATAAACTCTAACAATAAACCAGAAACCCCAAACCCTAAATACTAAACCCGATACCCTAATCCCAAAACCTTAATCACTAACCCTAACCATGGAAAGGATAATAACGTGAAGATTTTGGCTTGTTTCTTTTATCCAAACACTCTGCAAACCGTTTTTAAGGTTTTCGAAGTTCCCAGGAGGATTTTCGGTAACTTTCGCATACTTTTTCAGAATGGGGCACATAATATATGTTTTTTGAGTGCGTTGGGCCTTCTGGGACCGACAGATCGCTTCGCCATCTAAGATGATCTGTTTTACGTGTTGAGATGTGTTTTGTTGACTTTTAGGTTGTTTTTAATATTCTATTTTAGGATATTGTATTTTGGGTTAGTTAGGGTTTTACCAACCGTAACATTCGACCCTAATTTCTAAATTCTCTAACGTTATACCTAAACCATAAACACAAAACCTTAACCATATATCCAACACCTAATCCATCACCATAAGGCCTAAATACTAACCATAAACTCTAACAATAAACCGTAACCAGAAACCCCAAACCCTAAACACTAAACTTTATACTTTAATCCAAAAACCTTAATCAGTGAACCCTAACTATGGAAATGATAATAACGTGAAGATTTTGGCTTGTTTCTATCATCCAAACACTTTGCAAACCGTTTTTAAGGTTTTTGAAGTTCCCCGAATTTTTTTTGCTACTTTCGCATACTTTCTCAGAATGGGGCACATAATATATGTTTTTTGAGTGCGTTGGGCCTTCTGGGACCGACAGATCGCTTCATCATCTAACATGATCTGTTTTACGTGTTGAGATGTGTTTTATTGACTTTTAGGTTGTTTTTAATATTTTATTTTAGGATATCGTATTTTGGCTCAGTTAGGGTTTAACCAACCGTAACATTCAACACTAATTTCTAAAGTCTCTAACGTTATACCCTGATCCATAAACACAAAACCTTAATCCTATAACCTACACCTAATCCATCACCATAAGGCCTAAATACTAACCATAAACTCTAACAATAAACCGTAACCAGAAACCCCAAACCCTAAACACTAAACCTTATACCCTAATCCAAAAACCTTACTCAGTGAACCCTAACTATGGAAATGATAATAACGTGAAGATTTTGGCTTGTTTCTATCATCTAAACACTTTGCAAACCGTTTTTAAGGTTTTTGAAGTTCCCCGAAGAATTTTGGCTACTTTCGCATACTTTCTCAGAATGGGGCACATAATATATGTTTTTTGAGTGCGTTGGGCCTTCTGGGACCGACAAATAGCTTCGCCATCTAAGATGATCAGTTTTACGTGTTTAGATGTATTTTATTGACTTTTAGGTTGTTTTTAATATTCTATTTTAGGATATCGTACTTTGGGTCAGTTAGGGTTTTACCAACCGTAACATTCGACCCTAATTTCTAAAGTCTCTAACGTTATACCCTAAACCATAAACACAAAACCTTAACCATATATCCAACACCTAATCCATCACCATAAGGCCTAAATACTAACCATAAACTCTAACAATAAACCATAACCAAGAACCCCAAACCCTAAACACTAAACTTTATACCCTAATCCAAAAACCTTAATCAGTGAACCCTAACTATGGAAATGATAATAACGTGAAGATTTTGGCTTGTTTCTATCATCCAAACACTTTGCAAACCGTTTTTAAGGTTTTTGAAGTTCCCCGAAGAATTTTTGCTACTTTCGCATACTTTCTCAGAATGGGGCACATAATATATGTTTTTTTGAGTGCGTTGGGCCTTCTGGGACCGACGCATAGCTTCGCCATCTAAGATGATCTATTTTACGTTTTGAGATGTGTTTTGTTGACTTTTAGGTCTTTTTTAATATACTATTTTAGGATATCGTATTTTGGGTCCGTTAGAGTTATACCAACCGTAACATTCAACCCTAATTTCTAAAGTCTCTAACGTTATACCCTAAACCATAAACACAAAACCTTTACCTTATAACCTATACCTAATCCATCACCATATGCCCTAAATACTAACCTAACCTCTAAGAATAAACCAGAAACCCCAAACCCTAAATACTAAACCCGATACCCTAATCCCAAAACCTTAATCACTAACCTTAACCATGGAAAGGATATTCACGTTAAGATTTTGGCTTGTTTCTTTCATCCAAACACTCTACAAACCGTTTTTATGGTTTTCGACGTTCCCAGGAGGATTTTCGGTAACTTTCGCATAATTTTTCAGAATGGGGCACATAATACATGTTTTTTGAGTGCGTTGGGCCTTTTGGGACCGACACATAGCTTCGCCATCTAAGATGATCTATTTTACGTTTTGAGATGTGTTTTGTTGACTTTTAGGTTGTGTTTAATATACTATTTTAGGATATCGTATTTTGGGTCCGTTAGGGTTATACCAACTATAACATTCAACCCTAATTTCTAAAGTCTCAAACGTTATACCCTAAACCATAAACAAAAAACCTTAACCTTATAATAAACTATACCTAATCCATCACATTATGCCCTAAATACTAACCATAAACTCTAACAATAAACCAGAAACCCCAAACTCTAAATACTAAACCCTATACCCTAATCCCAAAACCTTAATCACTAACCCTAACCATGGAAAGGATAATAACATGAAGATTTTGGCTTGTTTCTTTCATCCAAACAATCTACAAACCGTTTTTAAGATTTTCGAAGTTCCCAGGAGGATTTTCGGTAAGTTTCGCATATTTTTTCAGAATGTGGCACATAATATATGTTTTTTGAGTGCGTTGGGCCTTCTGGGACCGACACATAGCTTCGCCATCTAAAATGATCTATTTTACGTTTTGAGATGTGTTTTGTTGACTTTTAGGTTGTTTTTAATTTACTATTTTAGGATATTGTATTTTGGGTCCGTTAGGGTTATACCAACCGTAACATTCAACCCTAATTTCTAAAGTCTCTAACGTTATACCCTAAACCATAAACAAAAAACCTTAACCTTATAATAAACTATACCTAATCCATCACCATATGCCCTAAATACTAACCATAAACTCTAACAATAAAACAGAAACCCCAAACTCTAAATACTAAACCCTATACCCTAATCCCAAAACCTTAATCACTAACCCTAACCATGGAAAGGATAATAACATGAAGATTTTGGCTTGTTTCTTTCACCCAAACACTTTGCAAACCGTTTTTAAGGTTTTCGAAGTTCCTAGGAGGATTTTCGGTAACTTTCGTATACTTTTTCAGAATGAGGCACATAATATATGTTTTTTGAGTGCGTTGGGCCTTCTGGGACCGACACATAGCTTCACCATCTAAGATGATCTGTTTTACGTTTTGAGATGTGTTTTGTTAACTTTTAGGTTGTTTTTAATATACTATTTTAGGATATCGTATTTTGGGTCCGTTAGGGTTATACCAACCGTAACATTCAACCCTAATTTCTAAAGTCTCTAACGTTATACCCTAAACCATAAACACAAAACCTTAACCTTATAATAAACTATACCTGATCCATCACCATATGCCCTAAATACTAACCATAATCTCTAACAATAAAACAGAAACCCCAAACTCTAAATACTAAACCCTATACCCTAATCCCAAAACCTTAATCACTAACCCTAACCATGGAAAGGATAATAACATGAAGATTTTGGCTTGTTTCTTTCATCCAAACACTCTGCAAACCGTTTTTAAGGTTTTCGAAGTTCCCAGGAAGATTTTCGGTAACTTTCGTATACTTTTTCAGAATGAGGCACATAATATATGTTTTTTGAGTGCGTTGGGCCTTGTGGGACCGACACATAGCTTCGCCATCTAAGATGATCTATTTTACGTTTTAAGATGTGTTTTGTTAACTTTTAGGTTGTTTTTAATATACTATTTTAGGATATCGTATTTTGGGACCGTTAGGGTTATACCAACCGTAACATTCAACCCTAATTTCTAAAGTCTCTAACGTTATACCCTAAACCATAAAAACAAAACCTTTACCTTATAACCTATACCTAATCCATCACCGTATGCCCTAAATACTAACCATAAACTCTAACAATAAACCAGAAACCCCAAACCCTAAATACTAAACCCTATACCCTAATCCCAAATCCTTAATCACTAACCATGGAAAGGATAACAACGTGAAGATTTTGGCTTGTTTCTATCATCCAAACACTCTGCGAACCTTTTTTAAGATTTTCGATGTTCCCAGGAGGATTTTTCGCTAACTTTCGCATACTTTCTCAGAATGGGGCACATATTATATGTTTTTTTAGTGCGTTGGGCCTTCTGGGACCGACACATAGCTTCACCATCTAAGATGATCTGTTTTACGTTTTGAGATGTGTTTTGTTAACTTTTAGATTGTTTTTAATATTCTATTTTAGAATATCGTATTTTGGGTCCGTTAGGGTTATACCAACCGTAACATTCAACCCTAATTTCTAAAGACTCTAACGTTATACCGTAAACCATAAACACAAAACCTTTACCTTATAAACTATACCAAATCCATCACCGTATGCCCTAAATACTAACCATAAACTCTAACAATAAACCCGAAACCCCAAACCCTAAATACTAAACCCGATACCCTAATCCCAAAACCTTAATCACTAACCCTAACCATGGAAAGGATAATAACGTGAAGATTTTGGCTTGTTTCTTTCATCCAAACACTCTGCAAACCGTTTTTAAGGTTTTCGAAGTTCCCAGGAGGATTTTCGCTAACTTTCGCATACTTTTTCAGAATGGGGCACATAATATATGTTTTTTGAGTGCGTTGGGCCTTCTGGGACCAACAGATCGCTTCGCCATCTAAGATGATCTGTTTTACGTGTTGAGATGTGTTTTGTTGACTTTTAGGTTGTTTTTAATATTCTATTTTAGGACATCGTATTTTGGGTCAGTTAGGGTTTTACCAACCGTAACATTCGACCCTAATTTCTAAAGTCTCTAACGTTTTACCCTAAACCATAAACACAAAACCTTAACCATATAACTTACACCTAAACCATCAACATAAGGCCTAAATACTAACCATAAACTCTAACAATAAACCGTAACCAGAAACCCCCAACCCTAAACACTAAACCTTATACCCTAATCCAAAAACCTTAATCAGTGATCCCTAACTATGGAAATGATAATAACGTGAAGATTTTGGCTTGTTTCTATCATCCAAACACTTTGCAAACCGTTTTTAAGGTTTTTGAAGTTCCCCGAAGAATTTTTGCTACTTTCGCATACTTTCTCAGAATGGGACACATAATATATGTTTTTTGAGTGCGTTGGGCCTTCTGGGACCAACAAATAACTTCGCCATCTAAGATGATCTGTTTTACGTGTTGAGATGTGTTTTATTGACTTTTAGGTCTTTTTTAATATACTATTTTAGGATATTGTATTTTGGGTCCGTTAGAGTTATACCAACCGTAACATTCAACCCTAATTTCTAAAGTCTCTAACGTTATACCCTAAACCATAAACACAAAACCTTTACCTTATAACCTATACCTAATCCATCACCATATGCCCTAAATACTAACCTAACCTCTAAGAATAAACCAGAAACCCCAAACCCTAAATACTAAACCCGATACCCTAATCCCAAAACCTTAATCACTAACCTTAACCATGGAAAGGATATTCACGTTAAGATTTTGGCTTGTTTCTTTCATCCAAACACTCTACAAACCGTTTTTATGGTTTTCGACGTTCCTAGGAGGATTTTCGGTAACTTTCGCATAATTTTTCAGAATGGGGCACATAATATATGTTTTTTGAGTGCGTTGGGCCTTTTGGGACCGACACATAGCTTCGCCATCTAAGATGATCTATTTTACGTTTTGAGATGTGTTTTGTTGACTTTTAGGTTGTGTTTAATATACTATTTTAGGATATCGTATTTTGGGTCCGTTAGGGTTATACCAACTATAACATTCAACCCTAATTTCTAAAGTCTCAAACGTTATACCCTAAACCATAAACAAAAAACCTTAACCTTATAATAAACTATACCTAATCCATCACATTATGCCCTAAATACTAACCATAAACTCTAACAATAAACCAGAAACCCCAAACTCTAAATACTAAACCCTATACCCTAATCCCAAAACCTTAATCACTAACCCTAACCATGGAAAGGATAATAACATGAAGATTTTGGCTTGTTTCTTTCATCCAAACAATCTGCAAACCGTTTTTAAGATTTTCGAAGTTCCCAGGAGGATTTTCGGTAAGTTTCGCATATTTTTTTCAGAATGTGGCACATAATATATGTTTTTTGAGTGCGTTGGGCCTTCTGGGACCGACACATAGCTTCGCCATCTAAAATGATCTATTTTACGTTTTGAGATGTGTTTTGTTGACTTTTAGGTTGTTTTGAATATACTATTTTAGGATATTGTATTTTGGGTCCGTTAGGGTTATACCAACCGTAACATTCAACCCTAATTTCTAAAGTCTCTAACGTTATACCCTAAACCATAAACAAAAAACCTTAACCTTATAATAAACTATACCTAATCCATCACCATATGCCCTAAATACTAACCATAAACTCTAACAATAAAACAGAAACCCCAAACTCTAAATACTAAACCCTATACCCTAATCCCAAAACCTTAATCACTAACCCTAACCATGGAAAGGATAATAACATGAAGATTTTGGCTTGTTTCTTTCACCCAAACACTTTGCAAACCGTTTTTAAGGTTTTCGAAGTTCCCAGGAGGATTTTCGGTAACTTTCGTATACTTTTTCAGAATGAGGCACATAATATATGTTTTTTGAGTGCGTTGGGCCTTCTGGGACCGACACATAGCTTCACCATCTAAGATGATCTGTTTTACGTTTTGAGATGTGTTTTGTTAACTTTTAGGTTGTTTTTAATATACTATTTTAGGATATCGTATTTTGGGTCCGTTAGGGTTATACCAACCGTAACATTCAACCCTAATTTCTAAAGTCTCTAACGTTATACCCTAAACCATAAACACAAAACCTTAACCTTATAATAAACTATACCTGATCCATCACCATATGCCCTAAATACTAACCATAATCTCTAACAATAAAACAGAAACCCCAAACTCTAAATACTAAACCCTATACCCTAATCCCAAAACCTTAATCACTAACCCTAACCATGGAAAGGATAATAACATGAAGATTTTGGCTTGTTTCTTTCATCCAAACACTCTGCAAACCGTTTTTAAGGTTTTCGAAGTTCCCAGGAAGATTTTCGGTAACTTTCGTATACTTTTTCAGAATGAGGCACATAATATATGTTTTTTGAGTGCGTTGGGCCTTGTGGGACCGACACATAGCTTCGCCATCTAAGATGATCTATTTTACGTTTTAAGATGTGTTTTGTTAACTTTTAGGTTGTTTTTAATATACTATTTTAGGATATCGTATTTTTGGACCGTTAGGGTTATACCAACCGTAACATTCAACCCTAATTTCTAAAGTCTCTAACGTTATACCCTAAACCATAAACACAAAACCTTTACCTTATAACCTATACCTAATCCATCACCGTATGCCCTAAATACTAACCATAAACTCTAACAATAAACCAGAAACCCCAAACCCTAAATACTAAACCCTATACCCTAATCCCAAATCCTTAATCACTAACCCTAACCATGGAAAGGATAATAACGTGAAGATTTTGGCTTGTTTCTTTCATCCAAACACTCTGCAAACCGTTTTTAAGGTTTTCGAAGTTCCCAGGAGGATTTTCGCTAACTTTCGCATACTTTTTCAGAATGGGGCACATAATATATGTTTTTTGAGTGCGTTGGGCCTTCTGGGACCGACAGATCGCTTCGCCATCTAAGATGATCTGTTTTACGTGTTGAGATGTGTTTTGTTGACTTTTAGGTTGTTTTCAATATTCTATTTTAGGACATCGTATTTTGGGTCAGTTAGGGTTTTACCAACCGTAACATTCGACCCTAATTTCTAAAGTGTCTAACGTTTTACCCTAAACCATTAACACAAAACCTTAACCATATATCCAACACCTAATACATCACCATAAGGCCTAAATACTAACTATAAACTCTAACAATAAACCGTAACCAGAAACCCCCAACCCTAAACACTAAACCTTATACCCTAATCCAAAAAACTTAATCAGTGAACCCTAACTATGGAAATGATAATAACGTGAAGATTTTGGCTTGTTTCTATCATCCAAACACTTTGCAAACCGTTTTTAAGGTTTTTGAAGTTCCCCGAAGAATTTTTGCTACTTTCGCATACTTTCTCAGAATGGGACACATAATATATGTTTTTTGAGTGCGTTGGGCCTTCTGGGACCAACAAATAACTTCGCCATCTAAGATGATCTGTTTTACGTGTTGAGATGTGTTTTATTGACTTTTAGGTTGTTTTTAATATTCTATTTTAGGATATCGTATTTTGGGTCAGTTAGGGTTTTACCAACCGTAACATTCAACCCTAATTTCTAAAGTCTCTAACGTTATACCCTAAACCATAAAAACAAAACCTTAACCATATAACCTACACCTAATCCATCACCATAAGGCCTAAATACTAACCATAAACTCTAACAATAAACCGTAACCAGAAACCCCATACCCTAAACACTAAACCTTATACCCTAATCCAAAAACCTTAATCAGTGAACCCTAACTATGGAAATGATAATAACGTGAAGATTTTGGCTTGTTTCTATCATCCAAACACTTTGCAAACCGTTTTTAAGGTTTTTGAACTTCCCCGAAGAATTTTTGCTGCTTTCGCATACTTTCTCAAAACGGGGCACATAATACATGTTTTTTTGAGTGCGTTGGGCCTTCTGGGACCGACAGATCGCTTCGTCATCTAAGATGATCTGTTTTACGTGTTGAGATGTGTTTTATTGACTTTTAGGTTGTTTTTAATATTCAATTTTAGGATATCGTATTTTGGCTCAGCTAGGGTTTTACCAACCGTAACATTCAACACTAATTTCTAAAGTCTCTAACATTATACCCTAAACCATAAACACAAAACCTTAACCCTATAACCTACACCTAATCCATCACCATAAGGCCTAAATACTAACCATAAACTCTAACAGTAAACCGTAACCAGAAACCCCAAACCCTAAACACTAAACCTTATACCCTAATCCAAAAACCTTACTCAGTGAACCCTAACTATGGAAATGATAATAACGTGAAGATTTTGGCTTGTTGCTATCATCTAAACACTTTGCAAACCGTTTTTAAGGTTTTTGAAGTTCCCCGAAGAATTTTTGCTACTTTCGCATATTTTCTCAGAATGGGGCACATAATATATGTTTTTTGAGTGCGTTGGGCCTTCTAGGACCGACAGATAACTTCGCCATCAAAGATGATCTGTTTTACGTGTTGAGATGTGTTTTATTGACTTTTAGGTTGTTTTTAATATTATATTTTAGGATATCGTATTTTGGCTCAGTTAGGGTTTTACCAACCGTAACATTCAACCCTAATTTCTAAAGTCTCTAACGTTATACCCTAAACCATAAACACAAAACCTTAACCCTATAACCTACACCTAATCCATCACCATAAGCCCTAAATACTAACCCAAACCCCAAACACTAAACCTTATACCCTAATCCAAAAACCTTACTCAGTGAACCCTAACTATGGAAATGATAATAACGTGAAGATTTTGGCTTGTTTCTATCATCTAAACACTTTGCAAACCGTTTTTAAGGTTTTTGAAGTTCCCCGAAGAATTTTTGCTACTTTCGCATACTTTCTCAGAATGGGGCACATAATATATGTTTTTTGAGTGCGATGGGCCTTCTGGGACCGACAGATAGCTTCGTCATCTAAGATGATCTGTTTTACGTGTTGAGATGTGTTTTATTGACTTTTAGGTTGTATTTAATATTCTATTTTAGGATATCGTATTTTGGCTCAGTTAGGGTATTACCAACCGTAACATTCAACCCTAATTTCTAAAGTCTCTAACGTTATACCCTACCTAAACCATAAACACAAAACCTTAACCCTATAACCTACACCTACTCCATCACCATAAGCCCTAAATAATAACCATAAACTCTAACAATAAATCGTAAACAGAAACCCCAAACCCTAAACACTAAACCTTATACCATAATCACATAACCTTAGTGAAGATTTTGGCTTGTTTTTATCATTAAAACACGTTGCAAACCGTTTTTAAGGTTTTTGAAGTTCCCCGAAGGATTTCTGCTAACTTTCGCATACTTTCTCAGAATGGGGCACATAATATATGTTTTTTGAGTGCGTTGGGCCTTCTGGAACAGACATATAACTTTTCCATCTAAGATGATCTGTTTTACGTGTTGAGATGTATTTTATTGACTTTTAGGTTGTTTTTAATATTCTATTTTAGGATATCGTATTTTGGGTCAGTTAGGGTTTTACCAACCGTAACATTCAAGCCTAATTTCTAAAGTCTCTAACGTTATATCCTAAACCATAAACACAAAACCTTAACCATATAACCTACACCTAATCCATCACCATAAGGCCTAAATACTAACCATAAACTCTAACAATAAACCGTAACCAGAAACCCCCAACCGTAAACACTAAACCTTATACCCTAATCCAAAAACCTTAATCAGTGAACCCTAACTATGGAAATGATAATAACGTGAAGATTTTGGCTTGTTTCTATCATCCAAACACTTTGCAAACCGTTTTTAAGGTTTTTGAAGTTCCCCGAAGAATTTTTGCTACTTTCGCATACTTTCTCAGAATGGGACACATAATATATGTTTTTTGAGTGCGTGGGCCTTCTGGGACCAACAAATAACTTCTCCATCTAAGATGATCTGTTTTACGTGTTGAGATGTGTTTTATTGACTTTTAGGTTGTTTTTAATATTCTATTTTAGGATATCGTATTTTGGGTCAGTTAGGGTTTTACCAACCGTAACATTCAACCCTAATTTCTAAAGTCTCTAACGTTATACCCTAAACCATAAAAACAAAACCTTAACCATATAACCTACACCTAATCCATCACCATAAGGCCTAAATACTAACCATAAACTCTAACAATAAACCGTAACCAGAAACCCCATACCCTAAACACTAAACCTTATACCCTAATCCAAAAACCTTAATCAGTGAACCCTAACTATGGAAATGATAATAACGTGAAGATTTTGGCTTGTTTCTATCATCCAAACACTTTGCAAACCGTTTTTAAGGTTTTTGAACTTCCCCGAAGAATTTTTGCTGCTTTCGCATACTTTCTCAAAACGGGGCACATAATACATGTTTTTTTGAGTGCGTTGGGCCTTCTGGGACCGACAGATCGCTTCGTCATCTAAGATGATCTGTTTTACGTGTTGAGATGTGTTTTATTGACTTTTAGGTTGTTTTTAATATTCAATTTTAGGATATCGTATTTTGGCTCAGTTAGGGTTTTACCAACCGTAACATTCAACACTAATTTCTAAAGTCTCTAACGTTATACCCTAAACCATAAACACAAAACCTTAACCCTATAACCTACACCTAATCCATCACCATAAGGCCTAAATACTAACCATAAACTCTAACAGTAAACCGTAACCAGAAACCCCAAACCCTAAACACTAAACCTTATACCCTAATCCAAAAACCTTACTCAGTGAACCCTAACTATGGAAATGATAATAACGTGAAGATTTTGGCTTGTTGCTATCATCTAAACACTTTGCAAACCGTTTTTAAGGTTTTTGAAGTTCCCCGAAGAATTTTTGCTACTTTCGCATATTTTCTCAGAATGGGGCACATAATATATGTTTTTTGAGTGCGTTGGGCCTTCTAGGACCGACAGATAACTTCGCCATCAAAGATGATCTGTTTTACGTGTTGAGATGTGTTTTATTGACTTTTAGGTTGTTTTTAATATTCTATTTTAGGATATCGTATTTTGGCTCAGTTAGGGTTTTACCAACCGTAACATTCAACCCTAATTTCTAAAGTCTCTAACGTTATACCCTAAACCATAAACACAAAACCTTAACCCTATAACCTACACCTAATCCATCACCATAAGCCCTAAATACTAACCCAAACCCCAAACACTAAACCTTATACCCTAATCCAAAAACCTTACTCAGTGAACCCTAACTATGGAAATGATAATAACGTGAAGATTTTGGCTTGTTTCTATCATCTAAACACTTTGCAAACCGTTTTTAAGGTTTTTGAAGTTCCCCGAAGAATTTTTGCTACTTTCGCATACTTTCTCAGAATGGGGCACATAATATATGTTTTTTGAGTGCGATGGGCCTTCTGGGACCGACAGATAGCTTCGTCATCTAAGATGATCTGTTTTACGTGTTGAGATGTGTTTTATTGACTTTTAGGTTGTATTTAATATTCTATTTTAGGATATCGTATTTTGGCTCAGTTAGGGTATTACCAACCGTAACATTCAACCCTAATTTCTAAAGTCTCTAACGTTATACCCTACCTAAACCATAAACACAAAACCTTAACCCTATAACCTACACCTACTCCATCACCATAAGCCCTAAATAATAACCATAAACTCTAACAATAAATCGTAAACAGAAACCCCAAACCCTAAACACTAAACCTTATACCATAATCACATAACCTTAGTGAAGATTTTGGCTTGTTTTTATCATTAAAACACGTTGCAAACCGTTTTTAAGGTTTTTGAAGTTCCCCGAAGGATTTCTGCTAACTTTCGCATACTTTCTCAGAATGGGGCACATAATATATGTTTTTTGAGTGCGTTGGGCCTTCTGGAACAGACATATAACTTTTCCATCTAAGATGATCTGTTTTACGTGTTGAGATGTATTTTATTGACTTTTAGGTTGTTTTTAATATTCTATTTTAGGATATCGTATTTTGGGTCAGTTAGGGTTTTACCAACCGTAACATTCAAGCCTAATTTCTAAAGTCTCTAACGTTATATCCTAAACCATAAACACAAAACCTTAACCATATAACCTACACCTAATCCATCACCATAAGGCCTAAATACTAACCATAAACTCTAACAATAAACCGTAACCAGAAACCCCCAACCCTAAACACTAAACCTTCTACCCTAATCCAAAAACCTTAATCAGTGAACCCTAACTATGGAAATGATAATAACGTGAAGATTTTGGCTTGTTTCTATCATCCAAACACTTTGCAAACCGTTTTTAAGGTTTTTGAAGTTCCCCGAAGAATTTTTGCTACTTTCGCATACTTTCTCAGAATGGGGCACATAATATTTGTTTTTTGAGTGCGTTGGGCCTTCTGGGACCAACAAATAACTTCGCCATCTAAGATGATCTGTTTTACGTGTTGAGATGTGTTTTATTGACTTTTAGGTTGTTTTTAATATTCTATTTTAGGATATCGTATTTTGGGTCAGTTAGGGTTTTACCAACCGTAACATTCAACACTAATTTCTAAAGTCTCTAACGTTATACCCTAAACCATAAACACAAAACCTTAACCCTATAACCTACACCTAATCCATCACCATAAGGCCTAAATACTAACCATAAACTCTAACAGTAAACCGTAACCAGAAACCCCAAACCCTAAACACTAAACCTTATACCCTAATCCAAAAACCTTACTCAGTGAACCCTAACTGTGGAAATGATAATAACGTGAAGATTTTGGCTTGTTGCTATCATCTAAACACTTTGCAAACCGTTTTTAAGGTTTTTGAAGTTCCCCGAAGAATTTTTGCTACTTTCGCATACTTTCTCAGAATGGGGCACATAATATATGTTTTTTGAGTGCGTTGGGCCTTCTGGAACAGACATATAACTTTGCCATCTAAGATGATCTGTTTTACGTGTTGAGATGTATTTTATTGACTTTTAGGTTGTTTTTAATATTCTATTTTAGGATATCGTATTTTGGGTCAGTTAGGGTTTTACCAACCGTGACATTCAAGCATAATTTCTAAAGTCTCTAACGTTATATCCTAAACCATAAACACAAAACCTTAACCATATAACCTACACCTAATCCATCACCATAAGGCCTAAATACTAACCATAAACTCTAACAATAAACCGTAACCAGAAACCCCCAACCCTAAACACTAAACCTTATACCCTAATCCAAAAACCTTAATCAGTGAACCCTAACTATGGAAATGATAATAACGTGAAGATTTTGGCTTGTTTCTATCATCCAAACACTTTGCAAATCGTTTTTAAGGTTTTTGAAGTTCCCCGAAAATTTTTTGCTACTTTCGCATACTTTCTCAGAATGGGGCACATAATATTTGTTTTTTGAGTGCGTTGGGCCTTCTGGGACCAACAAATAACTTCGCCATCTAAGATGATCTGTTTTACGTGTTGAGATGTGTTTTATTGACTTTTAGGTTGTTTTTAATATTCTATTTTAAGATATCGTATTTTGGGTCAGTTAGGGTTTTACCAACCGTAACATTCAACACTAATTTCTAAAGTCTCTAACGTTATACCCTAAACCATAAACACAAAACCTTAACCTATAACCTACACCTAATCCATCACCATAAGGCCTAAATACTAACCATAAACTCTAACAGTAAAGCGTAACCAGAAACCCCAAACCCTAAACACTAAACCTTATACCCTAATTCAAAAACCTTAATCAGTGAACCCTAACTATGGAAATGATAATAACGTGAAGATTTTGGCTTGTTTCTATCATCCAAACACTTTGCAAACCGTTTTTAAGGTTTTTGAACTTCCCCGAAGAATTTTTGCTACTTTCGCATACTTTCTCAAAATAGGGCACATAATACATTTTTTTTGAGTGCGTTGGGCCTTCTGGGAACGACAGATCGCTTCGTCATCTAAGATGATCTGTTTTACGTGTTGAGATGTGTTTTATTGACTTTTAGGTTGTTTTTAATATTCTATTTTAGGATATCGTATTTTGGCTCAGTTAGGGTTTTACCAACCGTAACATTCAACACTAATTTCTAAAGTCTCTAACGTTATACCCTAAACCATAAACACAAAACCTTAACCCTATAACCTACACCTAATCCATCACCATAAGGCCTAAATACTAACCATAAACTCTAACAGTAAACCGTAACCAGAAACCCCAAACCCTAAACACTAAACCTTATACCCTAATCCAAAAACCTTACTCAGTGAACCCTAACTATGGAAATGATAATAACGTGAAGATTTTGGCTTGTTGCTATCATCTAAACACTTTGCAAACCGTTTTTAAGGTTTTTGAAGTTCCCCGAAGAATTTTTGCTACTTTCGCATATTTTCTCAGAATGGGGCACATAATATATGTTTTTTGAGAGCGTTGGGCCTTCTGGGACCGACAGATAACTTCGCCATCAAAGATGATCTGTTTTACGTGTTGAGATGTGTTTTATTGACTTTTAGGTTGTTTTTAATATTCTATTTTAGGATATCGTATTTTGGCTCAGTTAGGGTTTTACCAACCGTAACATTCAACCCTAATTTCTAAAGTCTCTAACGTTATACCCTAAACCATAAACACAAAACCTTAACCCTATAACCTACACCTAATCCATCACCATAAGCCCTAAATACTAACCCCAAACCCCAAACACTAAACCTTATACCCTAATCCAAAAACCTTACTCAGTGAACCCTAACTATGGAAATGATAATAACGTGAATATTTTGGCTTGTTTCTATCATCTAAGCACTTTGCAAACCATTTTTAAGGTTTTTGAAGTTCCCCGAAGAATTTTTGCTACTTTCGCATACTTTCTCAGAATGGGGCACATAATATATGTTTTTTGAGTGCGATGGGCCTTCTGGGACCGACAGATAGCTTCGTCATCTAAGATGATCTGTTTTACGTGTTGAGATGTGTTTTATTGACTTTTAGGTTGTTTTTAATATTCTATTTTAGGATATCGTATTTTGGCTCAGTTAGGGTATTACCAACCGTAACATTCAACCCTAATTTCTAAAGTCTCTAACGTTATACCCTACCTAAACCATAAACACAAAACCTTAACCCTATAACCTACACCTACTCCATCACCATAAGCCCTAAATACTAACCATAAACTCTAACAATAAATCGTAACCAGAAACGCCAAACCCTAAACACTAAACCTTATACCATAATCACATAACCTTAGTCACTGAACCCTAACCATGGAAAGGATAATAACGTGAAGATTTTGGCTTGTTTTTATCATTCAAACACGTTGCAAACCGTTTTTAAGGTTTTTGAAGTTCCCCGAAGGATTTCTGCTAACTTTCGCATACTTTCTTAGAATGGGGCACATAATATATGTTTTTTGAGTGCGTTGGGCCTTCTGGAACAGACATATAACTTTGCCATCTAAGATGATCTGTTTTACGTGTTGAGATGTATTTTATTGACTTTTAGGTTGTTTTTAATATTCTATTTTAGGATATCGTATTTTGGGTCAGTTAGGGTTTTACCAACCGTAACATTCAAGCCTAATTTCTAAAGTCTCTAACGTTATATCCTAAACCATAAACACAAAACCTTAACCATATAACCTACACCTAATCCATCACCATAAGGCCTAAATACTAACCATAAACTCTAACAATAAACCGTAACCAGAAACCCCCAACCCTAAACACTAAACCTTATACCCTAATCCAAAAACCTTAATCAGTGAACCCTAACTATGGAAATGATAATAACGTGAAGATTTTGGCTTGTTTCTATCATCCAAACACTTTGCAAACCGTTTTAAGGTTTTTGAAGTTCCCCGAAGAATTTTTGCTACTTTCGCATATTTTCTCAGAATGGGGCACATAATATATGTTTTTTGAGTGCGTTGGGCCTTCTAGGACCGACAGATAACTTCGCCACCAAAGATGATCTGTTTTACGTGTTGAGATGTGTTTTATTGACTTTTAGGTTGTTTTTAATATTCTATTTTAGGATATCGTATTTTGGCTCAGTTAGGGTTTTACCAACCGTAACATTCAACCCTAATTTCTAAAGTCTCTAACGTTATACCCTAAACCATAAACACAAAACCTTAACCCTATAACCTACACCTAATCCATCACCATAAGCCCTAAATACTAACCCAAACCCCAAACACTAAACCTTATACCCTAATCCAAAAACCTTACTCAGTGAACCCTAACTATGGAAATGATAATAACGTGAAGATTTTGGCTTGTTTCTATCATCTAAACACTTTGCAAACCGTTTTTAAGGTTTTTGAAGTTCCCCGAAGAATTTTTGCTACTTTCGCATACTTTCTCAGAATGGGGCACATAATATATGTTTTTTGAGTGCGATGGGCCTTCTGGGACCGACAGATAGCTTCGTCATCTAAGATGATCTGTTTTACGTGTTGAGATGTGTTTTATTGACTTTTAGGTTGTATTTAATATTCTATTTTAGGATATCGTATTTTGGCTCAGTTAGGGTATTACCAACCGTAACATTCAACCCTAATTTCTAAAGTCTCTAACGTTATACCCTACCTAAACCATAAACACAAAACCTTAACCCTATAACCTACACCTACTCCATCACCATAAGCCCTAAATAATAACCATAAACTCTAACAATAAATCGTAAACAGAAACCCCAAACCCTAAACACTAAACCTTATACCATAATCACATAACCTTAGTGAAGGTTTTGGCTTGTTTTTATCATTAAAACACGTTGCAAACCGTTTTTAAGGTTTTTGAAGTTCCCCGAAGGATTTCTGCTAACTTTCGCATACTTTCTCAGAATGGGGCACATAATATATGTTTTTTGAGTGCGTTGGGCCTTCTGGAACAGACATATAACTTTTCCATCTAAGATGATCTGTTTTACGTGTTGAGATGTATTTTATTGACTTTTAGGTTGTTTTTAATATTCTATTTTAGGATATCGTATTTTGGGTCAGTTAGGGTTTTACCAACCGTAACATTCAAGCCTAATTTCTAAAGTCTCTAACGTTATATCCTAAACCATAAACACAAAACCTTAACCATATAACCTACACCTAATCCATCACCATAAGGCCTAAATACTAACCATAAACTCTAACAATAAACCGTAACCAGAAACCCCCAACCCTAAACACTAAACCTTATACCCTAATCCAAAAACCTTAATCAGTGAACCCTAACTATGGAAATGATAATAACGTGAAGATTTTGGCTTGTTTCTATCATCCAAACACTTTGCAAACCGTTTTTAAGGTTTTTGAAGTTCCCCGAAGAATTTTTGCTACTTTCGCATACTTTCTCAGAATGGGGCACATAATATTTGTTTTTTGAGTGCGTTGGGCCTTCTGGGACCAACAAATAACTTCGCCATCTAAGATGATCTGTTTTACGTGTTGAGATGTGTTTTATTGACTTTTAGGTTGTTTTTAATATTCTATTTTAGGATATCGTATTTTGGGTCAGTTAGGGTTTTACCAACCGTAACATTCAACACTAATTTCTAAAGTCTCTAACGTTATACCCTAAACCATAAACACAAAACCTTAACCCTATAACCTACACCTAATCCATCACCATAAGGCCTAAATACTAACCATAAACTCTAACAGTAAACCGTAACCAGAAACCCCAAACCCTAAACACTAAACCTTATACCCTAATCCAAAAACCTTACTCAGTGAACCCTAACTGTGGAAATGATAATAACGTGAAGATTTTGGCTTGTTGCTATCATCTAAACACTTTGCAAACCGTTTTTAAGGTTTTTGAAGTTCCCCGAAGAATTTTTGCTACTTTCGCATACTTTCTCAGAATGGGGCACATAATATATGTTTTTTGAGTGCGTTGGGCCTTCTGGAACAGACATATAACTTTGCCATCTAAGATGATCTGTTTTACGTGTTGAGATGTATTTTATTGACTTTTAGGTTGTTTTTAATATTCTATTTTAGGATATCGTATTTTGGGTCAGTTAGGGTTTTACCAACCGTAACATTCAAGCATAATTTCTAAAGTCTCTAACGTTATATCCTAAACCATAAACACAAAACCTTAACCATATAACCTACACCTAATCCATCACCATAAGGCCTAAATACTAACCATAAACTCTAACAATAAACCGTAACCAGAAACCCCCAACCCTAAACACTAAACCTTATACCCTAATCCAAAAACCTTAATCAGTGAACCCTAACTATGGAAATGATAATAACGTGAAGATTTTGGCTTGTTTCTATCATCCAAACACTTTGCAAATCGTTTTTAAGGTTTTTGAAGTTCCCCGAAAATTTTTTGCTACTTTCGCATACTTTCTCAGAATGGGGCACATAATATTTGTTTTTTGAGTGCGTTGGGCCTTCTGGGACCAACAAATAACTTCGCCATCTAAGATGATCTGTTTTACGTGTTGAGATGTGTTTTATTGACTTTTAGGTTGTTTTTAATATTCTATTTTAAGATATCGTATTTTGGGTCAGTTAGGGTTTTACCAACCGTAACATTCAACACTAATTTCTAAAGTCTCTAACGTTATACCCTAAACCATAAACACAAAACCTTAACCTATAACCTACACCTAATCCATCACCATAAGGCCTAAATACTAACCATAAACTCTAACAGTAAAGCGTAACCAGAAACCCCAAACCCTAAACACTAAACCTTATACCCTAATTCAAAAACCTTAATCAGTGAACCCTAACTATGGAAATGATAATAACGTGAAGATTTTGGCTTGTTTCTATCATCCAAACACTTTGCAAACCGTTTTTAAGGTTTTTGAACTTCCCCGAAGAATTTTTGCTACTTTCGCATACTTTCTCAAAATAGGGCACATAATACATTTTTTTTTGAGTGCGTTGGGCCTTCTGGGAACGACAGATCGCTTCGTCATCTAAGATGATCTGTTTTACGTGTTGAGATGTGTTTTATTGACTTTTAGGTTGATTTTAATATTCTATTTTAGGATATCGTATTTTGGCTCAGTTAGGGTTTTACCAACCGTAACATTCAACACTAATTTCTAAAGTCTCTAACGTTATACCCTAAACCATAAACACAAAACCTTAACCCTATAACCTACACCTAATCCATCACCATAAGGCCTAAATACTAACCATAAACTCTAACAGTAAACCGTAACCAGAAACCCCAAACCCTAAACACTAAACCTTATACCCTAATCCAAAAACCTTACTCAGTGAACCCTAACTATGGAAATGATAATAACGTGAAGATTTTGGCTTGTTGCTATCATCTAAACACTTTGCAAACCGTTTTTAAGGTTTTTGAAGTTCCCCGAAGAATTTTTGCTACTTTCGCATATTTTCTCAGAATGGGGCACATAATATATGTTTTTTGAGAGCGTTGGGCCTTCTGGGACCGACAGATAACTTCGCCATCAAAGATGATCTGTTTTACGTGTTGAGATGTGTTTTATTGACTTTTAGGTTGTTTTTAATATTCTATTTTAGGATATCGTATTTTGGCTCAGTTAGGGTTTTACCAACCGTAACATTCAACCCTAATTTCTAAAGTCTCTAACGTTATACCCTAAACCATAAACACAAAACCTTAACCATATAACCTACACCTAATCCATCACCATAAGGCCTAAATACTAACCATAAACTCTAACAATAAACCGTAACCAGAAACCCCAAACCCTAGACACTAAACCTTATACCCTAATCCAAAAACCTTAATCAGTAAACCCTAACTATGGAAATGATAATAACGTGAAGATTTTGGCTTGTTTCTATCATCCAAACACTGTGCAAACCGTTTTTAAGGTTTTTGAAGTTCCCCGAAGAATTTTTGCTACTTTCGCATACTTTCTCAGAATGGGGCACATAATATATGTTTTTTGAGTGCGTTGGGCCTTCTGGGACCGACAGATAGCTTCACCATCTAAGATGATCTGTTTTACGTGTTGAGATGTGTTTTATTGAATTTTAGGTTGTTTTTAATATTCTATTTTAGGATATCGTATTTTGGCTCAGTTAGGGTTTTACAAACCGTAACATTCAACCCTAATTTCTAAAGTCTCTAACGTTATACCCTAAACCATAAACACAAAACCTTAACCATATAACCTACATCTAATCCATCAACATAAGGCCTAAATACTAACCATAAAGTCTAACAATAAACCGTAACCAGAAACCCCAAACCCTAAACACTAAACCTTATACCCTAATCCAAAAACCTTAATCAGTGAACCCTTACTATGGAAATGATAATAACGTGAAGATTTTGGCTTGTTTCTATCATCCAAACACTTTGCAAACCGTTTTTAAGGTTTTTGAAGTTTCCCGAAGGATTTCTGCTAACTTTCGCATACTTTCTCAGAATGGGGCACATAATATATGTTATTTGAGTGCGTTGGGCCTTCTGGGACCGACAGATAGCTTCGCCATCTAAGATGATCTGTTTTACGTGTTGAGATGTGTTTTATTGAATTTTAGGTTGTTTTTAATATTCTATTTTAGGATATCGTATTTTGGCTCAGTTAGGGTTTTACCAACCGTAACATTCAACCCTAATTTCTAAAGTCTCTAACGTTATACCCTAAACCATAAACACAAAACCTTAACCCTATAACCTACACCTAATCCATCACCATAAACCCTAAATACTAACCACAAACCCTAACAATAAACCGTAACCAGAAACCCCAAACCCTAAACACTAAACCTTATACCATAATCACATAACCTTAGTCACTGAACCCTAACAATGGAAAGGATAATAACGTGAAGATTTTGGCTTGTTTCTATCATCCAAACACGTTGCAAACCGTTTTAAAGGTTTTGTTGAATTTCCCCGAAGGATTTCTGCTAACTTTCGCATACTTTCTCAGAATGGGGCACATAATATATGTTTTTTGAGTGCGTTGGGCCTTCTGGGACCGACAGATCGCTTCTCCATCTAAGATGATCTGTTTTACGTGTTGAGATGTGTTTTATTGAATTTTAGGTTGTTTTTAATATTCTATTTTAGGATATCGTATTTTGGCTCAGTTAGGGTTTTACCAACCGTAACATTCAACCCTAATTTCTAAAGTCTCTAACTTTATACCCTAAACCATAAACACAAAACCTTAACCATATAACTTACACCTAAACCATCAACATAAGGCCTAAATACTAACCATAAACTCTAACAATAAACCGTAACCAGAAACCCCTAACCCTAAACACTAAACCTTATACCCTAATCCAAAAACCTTAATCAGTGAACCCTAACTATGGAAATGATAATAACGTGAAGATTTTGGCTTGTTTCTATCATCCAAAAACTTTGCAAACCGTTTTTAAGGTTTTTGAAGTTCCCTAAAGAATTTTTGCTACTTTCGCATACTTTCTCAGAATGGGGCACATAATATATGTTTTTTGAGTGCGTTGGGCCTTCTGGGACCGACAGATAGCTTCGCTATCTAAGATGATCTGTTTTACATGTTGAGATGTGTTTTATTGACTTTTAGGTTGTTTTTATTATTCTATTTTAGGATATCGTATTTTGGGTCAGTTAGGGTTTTACCAACCGTAACATTCAACCCTAATTTCTAAAGTCTCTAACGTTATACCCCTAAACCATATACACAAAACCTTAACCCTATAACCTACACCTAATCCATCACCATAAACCCTAAATACTTCCACAAACCCTAACAATAAACCGTAACCAGAAACCCCAAACCCTAAACACTAAACCTTATACCATAATCACATAACCTTAGTCACTGAACCCTAACAATGGAAAGGATAATAACGTGAAGATTTTGGCTTGTTTCTATCATCCAAACACGTTGCAAACCGTTTTAAAGGTTTTGTTGAATTTCCCCGAAGGATTTCTGCTAACTTTCGCATACTTTCTCCGAATGGGGCACATAATATATGTTTTTTGAGTGCGTCGGGCCTTCTGGAACTGACATATAACTTCGCCATCTAAGATGATCTGTTTTACGTGTTGAGATGTGTTTTATTGACTTTTAGGTTGTTTTTAATATTCTATTTTAGGATATCGTATTTTGGATCAGTTAGGGTTTTACCAACCGTAACATTCAAGCCTAATTTCTAAAGTCTCTAACGTTATACCCTAAACCATAAACACAAAACCTTAACCATATAACCTACACCTAATCCATCACCATAAGGCCTAAATACTAACCATAAACTCTAACAATAAACCGTAACCAGAAACCCCAAACCCTAAACACTAAACCTTATACCCTAATCCAAAAACCTTAATCAGTAAACCCTAACTATGGAAATGATAATAACGTGAAGATTTTGGCTTGTTTCTATCATCCAAACACTTTGCAAACCGTTTTTAAGGTTTTCGAAGTTCCCCGAAGAATTTTTGCTACTTTCGCATACTTTCTCAGAATGGGGCACATAATATATGTTTTTTGAGTGCGTTGGGCCTTCTGGGACCGACAGATAGCTTCACCATCTAAGATGATCTGTTTTACGTGTTGAGATGTGTTTTATTGAATTTTAGGTTGTTTTTAATATTCTATTTTAGGATATCGTATTTTGGCTCAGTTAGGGTTTTACAAACCGTAACATTCAACCCTAATTTCTAAAGTCTCTAACGTTATACCCTAAACCATAAACACAAAACCTTAACCATATAACCTACACCTAATCCATCAACATAAGGCCTAAATACTAACCATAAAGTCTAACAATAAACCGTAACCAGAAACCCCAAACCCTAAACACTAAACCTTATACCCTAATCCAAAAACCTTAATCAGTGAACCCTTACTATGGAAATGATAATAACGTGAAGATTTTGGCTTGTTTCTATCATCCAAACACTTTGCAAACCGTTTTTAAGGTTTTTGAAGTTCCCCGAAGGATTTCTGCTAACTTTCGCATACTTTCTCAGAATGGGGCACATAATATATGTTATTTGAGTGCGTTGGGCCTTCTGGGACCGACAGATAGCTTCGCCATCTAAGATGATTTGTTTTACGTGTTGAGATGTGTTTTATTGAATTTTAGGTTGTTTTTCATATTCTATTTTAGGATATCGTATTTTGGCTCAGTTAGGGTTTTACCAACCGTAACATTCAACCCTAATTTCTAAAGTCTCTAACGTTATACCCTAAACCATAAACACAAAACCTTAACCCTATAACCTACACCTAATCCATCACCATAAACCCTAAATACTAACCACAAACCCTAACAATAAACCGTAACCAGAAACCCCAAACCCTAAACACTAAACCTTATACCATAATCACATAACCTTAGTCACTGAACCCTAACAATGGAAAGGATAATAACGTGAAGATTTTGGCTTGTTTCTATCATCCAAACACGTTGCAAACCGTTTTAAAGGTTTTGTTGAATTTCCCCGAAGGATTTCTGCTAACTTTCGCATACTTTCTCAGAATGGGGCACATAATATATGTTTTTTGAGTGCGTCGGGCCTTCTGGAACTGACATATAACTTCGCCATCTAAGATGATCTGTTTTACGTGTTGAGATGTGTTTTATTGACTTTTAGGTTGTTTTTAATATTCTATTTTAGGATATCGTATTTTGGATCAGTTAGGGTTTTACCAACCGTAACATTCAAGCCTAATTTCTAAAGTCTCTAACGTTATACCCTAAACCATAAACACAAAACCTTAACCATATAACCTACACCTAATCCATCACCATAAGGCCTAAATACTAACCATAAACTCTAACAATAAACCGTAACCAGAAACCCCAAACCCTAAACACTAAACCTTATACCCTAATCCAAAAACCTTAATCAGTAAACCCTAACTATGGAAATGATAATAACGTGAAGATTTTGGCTTGTTTCTATCATCCAAACACTTTGCAAACCGTTTTTAAGGTTTTTGAAGTTCCCCGAAGAATTTTTGCTACTTTCGCATACTTTCTCAGAATGGGGCACATAATATATGTTTTTTGAGTGCGTTGGGCCTTCTGGGACCGACAGATAGCTTCACCATCTAAGATGATCTGTTTTACGTGTTGAGATGTGTTTTATTGAATTTTAGGTTGTTTTTAATATTCTATTTTAGGATATCGTATTTTGGCTCAGTTAGGGTTTTACAAACCGTAACATTCAACCCTAATTTCTAAAGTCTCTAACGTTATACCCTAATCCATAAACACAAAACCTTAACCATATAACCTACACCTAATCCATCAACATAAGGCCTAAATACTAACCATAAAGTCTAACAATAAACCGTAACCAGAAACCCCAAACCCAAAACACTAAACCTTATACCCTAATCCAAAAACCTTAATCAGTGAACCCTTACTATGGAAATGATAATAACGTGAAGATTTTGGCTTGTTTCTATCATCCAAACACTTTGCAAACCGTTTTTAAGGTTTTTGAAGTTCCCCGAAGGATTTCTGCTAACTTTCGCATACTTTCTCAGAATGGGGCACATAATATATGTTATTTGAGTGCGTTGGGCCTTCTGGGACCGACAGATAGCTTCGCCATCTAAGATGATCTGTTTTACGTGTTGAGATGTGTTTTATTGAATTTTAGGTTGTTTTTAATATTCTATTTTAGGATATCGTATTTTGGCTCAGTTAGGGTTTTACCAACCGTAACATTCAACCCTAATTTCTAAAGTCTCTAACGTTATACCCTAAACCATAAACACAAAACCTTAACCCTATAACCTACACCTAATCCATCACCATAAACCCTAAATACTAACCACAAACCCTAACAATAAACCGTAACCAGGAACCCCAAACCCTAAACACTGAACCTTATACCATAATCACATAACCTTAGTCACTGAACCCTAACAATGGAAAGGATAATAACGTGAAGATTTTGGCTTGTTTCTATCATCCAAACACGTTGCAAACCGTTTTAAAGGTTTTGTTGAATTTCCCCGAAGGATTTCTGCTAACTTTCGCATACTTTCTCAGAATGGGGCACATAATATATGTTTTTTGAGTGCGTTGGGCCTTCTGGGACCGACAGATCGCTTCGCCATCTAAGATGATCTGTTTTACGTGTTGAGATGTGTTTTATTGAATTTTAGGTTGTTTTTAATATTCTATTTTAGGATATCGTATTTTGGCTCAGTTAGGGTTTTACCAACCGTAACATTCAACCCTAATTTCTAAAGTCTCTGACTTTATACCCTAAACCATAAACACAAAACCTTAACCATATAACTTACACCTAAACCATCAACATAAGGCCTAAATACTAACCATAAACTCTAACAATAAACCGTAACCAGAAACCCCTAACCCTAAACACTAAACCTTATACCCTAATCCAAAAACCTTAATCAGTGAACCCTAACTATGGAAATGATAATAACGTGAAGATTTTGGCTTGTTTCTATCATCCAAAAACTTTGCAAACCGTTTTTAAGGTTTTTGAAGTTCCCTAAAGAATTTTTGCTACTTTCGCATACTTTCTCAGAATGGGGCACATAATATATGTTTTTTGAGTGCGTTGGGCCTTCTGGACCGAGAGATAGCTTCGCTATCTAAGATGATCTGTTTTACATGTTGAGATGTGTTTTATTGACTTTTAGGTTGTTTTTAATATTCTATTTTAGGATATCGTATTTTGGGTCAGTTAGGGTTTTACCAACCGTAACATTCAACCCTAATTTCTAAAGTCTCTAACGTTATACCCCTAAACCATAAACACAAAACCTTAACCATATAACCTACACTTAATCCATCACCATAAGGCCTAAATACTAACCATAAACTCTAACAATAAACCGTAACCAGAAACCCCAAACCCTAAACACTAAACCTTATACCCTAATCCAAAAACCTTAATCAGTAAACCCTAACTATGGAAATGATAATAACGTGAAGATTTTGGCTTGTTTCTATCATCCAAACACTTTGCAAACCGTTTTTAAGGTTTTTGAAGTTCCCCGAAGAATTTTTGCTACTTTCGCATACTTTCTCAGAATGGGGCACATAATATATGTTTTTTGAGTGCGTTGGGCCTTCTGGGACCGACAGATAGCTTCACCATCTAAGATGATCTGTTTTACGTGTTGAGATGTGTTTTATTGAATTTTAGGTTGTTTTTAATATTCTATTTTAGGATATCGTATTTTGGCTCAGTTAGGGTTTTACAAACCGTAACATTCAACCCTAATTTCTAAAGTCTCTAACGTTATACCCTAAACCATAAACACAAAACCTTAACCATATAACCTACACCTAATCCATCAACATAAGGCCTAAATACTAACCATAAAGTCTAACAATAAACCGTAACCAGAAACCCCAAACCCTAAACACTAAACCTTATACCCTAATCCAAAAACCTTAATCAGTGAACCCTTACTATGGAAATGATAATAACGTGAAGATTTTGGCTTGTTTCTATCATCCAAACACTTTGCAAACCGTTTTTAAGGTTTTTGAAGTTCCCCGAAGGATTTCTGCTAACTTTCGCATACTTTCTCAGAATGGGGCACATAATATATGTTATTTGAGTGCGTTGGGCCTTCTGGGACCGACAGATAGCTTCGCCATCTAAGATGATCTGTTTTACGTGTTGAGATGTGTTTTATTGAATTTTAGGTTGTTTTTAATATTCTATTTTAGGATATCGTATTTTGGCTCAGTTAGGGTTTTACCAACCGTAACATTCAACCCTAATTTCTAAAGTCTCTAACGTTATACCCTAAACCATAAACACAAAACCTTAACCCTATAACCTACACCTAATCCATCACCATAAACCCTAAATACTAACCACAAACCCTAACAATAAACCGTAACCAGAAACCCCAAACCCTAAACACTGAACCTTATACCATAATCACATAACCTTAGTCACTGAACCCTAACAATGGAAAGGATAATAACGTGAAGATTTTGGCTTGTTTCTATCATCCAAACACGTTGCAAACCGTTTTAAAGGTTTTGTTGAATTTCCCCGAAGGATTTCTGCTAACTTTCGCATACTTTCTCAGAATGGGGCACATAATATATGTTTTTTGAGTGCGTTGGGCCTTCTGGGACCGACAGATCGCTTCGCCATCTAAGATGATCTGTTTTACGTGTTGAGATGTGTTTTATTGAATTTTAGGTTGTTTTTAATATTCTATTTTAGGATATCGTATTTTGGCTCAGTTAGGGTTTTACCAACCGTAACATTCAACCCTAATTTCTAAAGTCTCTAACTTTATACCCTAAACCATAAACACAAAACCTTAACCATATAACTTACACCTAAACCATCAACATAAGGCCTAAATACTAACCATAAACTCTAACAATAAACCGTAACCAGAAACCCCTAACCCTAAACACTAAACCTTATACCCTAATCCAAAAACCTTAATCAGTGAACCCTAACTATGGAAATGATAATAACGTGAAGATTTTGGCTTGTTTCTATCATCCAAAAACTTTGCAAACCGTTTTTAAGGTTTTTGAAGTTCCCTAAAGAATTTTTTCTACTTTCGCATACTTTCTCAGAATGGGGCACATAATATATGTTTTTTGAGTGCGTTGGGCCTTCTGGACCGAGAGATAGCTTCGCTATCTAAGATGATCTGTTTTACATGTTGAGATGTGTTTTATTGACTTTTAGGTTGTTTTTAATATTCTATTTTAGGATATCGTATTTTGGGTCAGTTAGGGTTTTACCAACCGTAACATTCAACCCTAATTTCTAAAGTCTCTAACGTTATACCCCTAAACCATAAACACAAAACCTTAACCATATAACCTACACTTAATCCATCACCATAAGGCCTAAATACTAACCATAAACTCTAACAATAAACCGTAACCAGAAACCCCAAACCCTAAACACTAAACCTTATACCCTAATCCAAAAACCTTAATCAGTAAACCCTAACTATGGAAATGATAATAACGTGAAGATTTTGGCTTGTTTCTATCATCCAAACACTTTGCAAACCGTTTTTAAGGTTTTTGAAGTTCCCCGAAGAATTTTTGCTACTTTCGCATACTTTCTCAGAATGGGGCACATAATATATGTTTTTTGAGTGCGTTGGGCCTTCTGGGACCGACAGATAGCTTCACCATCTAAGATGATCTGTTTTACGTGTTGAGATGTGTTTTATTGAATTTTAGGTTGTTTTTAATATTCTATTTTAGGATATCGTATTTTGGCTCAGTTAGGGTTTTACAAACCGTAACATTCAACCCTAATTTCTAAAGTCTCTAACGTTATACCCTAAACCATAAACACAAAACCTTAACCATATAACCTACACCTAATCCATCAACATAAGGCCTAAATACTAACCATAAAGTCTAACAATAAACCGTAACCAGAAACCCCAAACCCTAAACACTAAACCTTATACCCTAATCCAAAAACCTTAATCAGTGAACCCTTACTATGGAAATGATAATAACGTGAAGATTTTGGCTTGTTTCTATCATCCAAACACTTTGCAAACCGTTTTTAAGGTTTTTGAAGTTCCCCGAAGGATTTCTGCTAACTTTCGCATACTTTCTCAGAATGGGGCACATAATATATGTTATTTGAGTGCGTTGGGCCTTCTGGGACCGACAGATAGCTTCGCCATCTAAGATGATCTGTTTTACGTGTTGAGATGTGTTTTATTGAATTTTAGGTTGTTTTTAATATTCTATTTTAGGATATCGTATTTTGGCTCAGTTAGGGTTTTACCAACCGTAACATTCAACCCTAATTTCTAAAGTCTCTAACGTTATACCCTAAACCATAAACACAAAACCTTAACCCTATAACCTACACCTAATCCATCACCATAAACCCTAAATACTAACCACAAACCCTAACAATAAACCGTAACCAGAAACCCCAAACCCTAAACACTGAACCTTATACCATAATCACATAACCTTAGTCACTGAACCCTAACAATGGAAAGGATAATAACGTGAAGATTTTGGCTTGTTTCTATCATCCAAACACGTTGCAAACTGTTTTAAAGGTTTTGTTGAATTTCCCCGAAGGATTTCTGCTAACTTTCGCATACTTTCTCAGAATGGGGCACATAATATATGTTTTTTGAGTGCGTTGGGCCTTCTGGGACCGACAGATCGCTTTGCCATCTAAGATGATCTGTTTTACGTGTTGAGATGTGTTTTATTGAATTTTAGGTTGTTTTTAATATTCTATTTTAGGATATCGTATTTTGGCTCAGTTAGGGTTTTACAAACCGTAACATTCAACCCTAATTTCTAAAGTCTCTAACGTTATACCCTAAACCATAAACACAAAACCTTAACCATATAACCTACACCTAATCCATCAACATAAGGCCTAAATACTAACCATAAAGTCTAACAATAAACCGTAACCAGAAACCCCAAACCCTAAACACTAAACCTTATACCCTAATCCAAAAACCTTAATCAGTGAACCCTTACTATGGAAATGATAATAACGTGAAGATTTTGGCTTGTTTCTATCATCCAAACACTTTGCAAACCGTTTTTAAGGTTTTTGAAGTTCCCCGAAGGATTTCTGCTAACTTTCGCATACTTTCTCAGAATGGGGCACATAATATATGTTATTTGAGTGCGTTGGGCCTTCTGGGACCGACAGATAGCTTCGCCATCTAAGATGATCTGTTTTACGTGTTGAGATGTGTTTTATTGAATTTTAGGTTGTTTTTAATATTCTATTTTAGGATATCGTATTTTGGCTCAGTTAGGGTTTTACCAACCGTAACATTCAACCCTAATTTCTAAAGTCTCTAACGTTATACCCTAAACCATAAACACAAAACCTTAACCCTATAACCTACACCTAATCCATCACCATAAACCCTAAATACTAACCACAAACCCTAACAATAAACCGTAACCAGAAACCCCAAACCCTAAACACTGAACCTTATACCATAATCACATAACCTTAGTCACTGAACCCTAACAATGGAAAGGATAATAACGTGAAGATTTTGGCTTGTTTCTATCATCCAAACACGTTGCAAACTGTTTTAAAGGTTTTGTTGAATTTCCCCGAAGGATTTCTGCTAACTTTCGCATACTTTCTCAGAATGGGGCACATAATATATGTTTTTTGAGTGCGTTGGGCCTTCTGGGACCGACAGATCGCTTTGCCATCTAAGATGATCTGTTTTACGTGTTGAGATGTGTTTTATTGAATTTTAGGTTGTTTTTAATATTCTATTTTAGGATATCGTATTTTGGCTCAGTTAGGGTTTTACAAACCGTAACATTCAACCCTAATTTCTAAAGTCTCTAACGTTATACCCTAAACCATAAACACAAAACCTTAACCATATAACCTACACCTAATCCATCAACATAAGGCCTAAATACTAACCATAAAGTCTAACAATAAACCGTAACCAGAAACCCCAAACCCTAAACACTAAACCTTATACCCTAATCCAAAAACCTTAATCAGTGAACCCTTACTATGGAAATGATAATAACGTGAAGATTTTGGCTTGTTTCTATCATCCAAACACTTTGCAAACCGTTTTTAAGGTTTTTGAAGTTCCCCGAAGGATTTCTGCTAACTTTCGCATACTTTCTCAGAATGGGGCACATAATATATGTTATTTGAGTGCGTTGGGCCTTCTGGGACCGACAGATAGCTTCGCCATCTAAGATGATCTGTTTTACGTGTTGAGATGTGTTTTATTGAATTTTAGGTTGTTTTTAATATTCTATTTTAGGATATCGTATTTTGGCTCAGTTAGGGTTTTACCAACCGTAACATTCAACCCTAATTTCTAAAGTCTCTAACGTTATACCCTAAACCATAAACACAAAACCTTAACCCTATAACCTACACCTAATCCATCACCATAAACCCTAAATACTAACCACAAACCCTAACAATAAACCGTAACCAGAAACCCCAAACCCTAAACACTGAACCTTATACCATAATCACATAACCTTAGTCACTGAACCCTAACAATGGAAAGGATAATAACGTGAAGATTTTGGCTTGTTTCTATCATCCAAACACGTTGCAAACCGTTTTAAAGGTTTTGTTGAATTTCCCCGAAGGATTTCTGCTAACTTTCGCATACTTTCTCAGAATGGGGCACATAATATATGTTTTTTGAGTGCGTTGGGCCTTCTGGGACCGACAGATCGCTTTGCCATCTAAGATGATCTGTTTTACGTGTTGAGATGTGTTTTATTGAATTTTAGGTTGTTTTTAATATTCTATTTTAGGATATCGTATTTTGGCTCAGTTAGGGTTTTACCAACCGTAACATTCAACCCTAATTTCTAAAGTCTCTAACTTTATACCCTAAACCATAAACACAAAACCTTAACCATATAACTTACACCTAAACCATCAACATAAGGCCTAAATACTAACCATAAACTCTAACAATAAACCGTAACCAGAAACCCCTAACCCTAAACACTAAACCTTATACCCTAATCCAAAAACCTAAATCAGTGAACCCTAACTATGGAAATGATAATAACGTGAAGATTTTGGCTTGTTTCTATCATCCAAAAACTTTGCAAACCGTTTTTAAGGTTTTTGAAGTTCCCTAAAGAATTTTTGCTACTTTCGCATACTTTCTCAGAATGGGGCACATAATATATGTTTTTTGAGTGCGTTGGGCCTTCTGGACCGAGAGATAGCTTCGCTATCTAAGATGATCTGTTTTACATGTTGAGATGTGTTTTATTGACTTTTAGGTTGTTTTTAATATTCTATTTTAGGATATCGTATTTTGGGTCAGTTAGGGTTTTACCAACCGTAACATTCAACCCTAATTTCTAAAGTCTCTAACGTTATACCCCTAAACCATAAACACAAAACCTTAACCATATAACCTACACTTAATCCATCACCATAAGGCCTA
This sequence comes from Nemophila menziesii, assembly GCA_029959085.1. Classification (NCBI taxonomy): domain Eukaryota; kingdom Viridiplantae; phylum Streptophyta; class Magnoliopsida; order Boraginales; family Hydrophyllaceae; genus Nemophila; species Nemophila menziesii. The sequence goes on along the minus strand of JARWIR010000014.1, from coordinate 11,697,986 downwards.
AATACTAACCATAAACTCTAACAATAAACCGTAACCAGAAACCCCAAACCCTAAACACTAAACCTTATACCCTAATCCAAAAACCTTAATCAGTAAACCCTAACTATGGAAATGATAATAACGTGAAGATTTTGGCTTGTTTCTATCATCCAAACACTTTGCAAACCGTTTTTAAGGTTTTTGAAGTTCCCCGAAGAATTTTTGCTACTTTCGCATACTTTCTCAGAATGGGGCACATAATATATGTTTTTTGAGTGCGTTGGGCCTTCTGGGACCGAAAGATAGCTTCACCATCTAAGATGATCTGTTTTACGTGTTGAGATGTGTATTATTGAATTTTAGGTTGTTTTTAATATTCTATTTTAGGATATCGTATTTTGGCTCAGTTAGGGTTTTACAAACCGTAACATTCAACCCTAATTTCTAAAGTCTCTAACGTTATACCCTAAACCATAAACACAAAACCTTAACCATATAACCTACACCTAATCCATCAACATAAGGCCTAAATACTAACCATAAAGTCTAACAATAAACCGTAACCAGAAACCCCAAACCCTAAACACTAAACCTTATACCCTAATCCAAAAACCTTAATCAGTGAACCCTTACTATGGAAATGATAATAACGTGAAGATTTTGGCTTGTTTCTATCATCCAAACACTTTGCAAACCGTTTTTAAGGTTTTTGAAGTTCCCCGAAGGATTTCTGCTAACTTTCGCATACTTTCTCAGAATGGGGCACATAATATATGTTATTTGAGTGCGTTGGGCCTTCTGGGACCGACAGATAGCTTCGCCATCTAAGATGATCTGTTTTACGTGTTGAGATGTGTTTTATTGAATTTTAGGTTGTTTTTAATATTCTATTTTAGGATATCGTATTTTGGCTCAGTTAGGGTTTTACCAACCGTAACATTCAACCCTAATTTCTAAAGTCTCTAACGTTATACCCTAAACCATAAACACAAAACCTTAACCCTATAACCTACACCTAATCCATCGCCATAAACCCTAAATACTAACCACAAACACTAACAATAAACCGTAACCAGAAACCCCAAACCCTAAACACTGAACCTTATACCATAATCACATAACCTTAGTCACTGAACCCTAACAATGGAAAGGATAATAACGTGAAGATTTTGGCTTGTTTCTATCATCCAAACACGTTGCAAACCGTTTTAAAGGTTTTGTTGAATTTCCCCGAAGGATTTCTGCTAACTTTCGCATACTTTCTCAGAATGGGGCACATAATATATGTTTTTTGAGTGCGTTGGGCCTTCTGGGACCGACAGATCGCTTCGCCATCTAAGATGATCTGTTTTACGTGTTGAGATGTGTTTTATTGAATTTTAGGTTGTTTTTAATATTCTATTTTAGGATATCGTATTTTGGCTCAGTTAGGGTTTTACCAACCGTAACATTCAACCCTAATTTCTAAAGTCTCTAACTTTATACCCTAAACCATAAACACAAAACCTTAACCATATAACTTACACCTAAACCATCAACATAAGGCCTAAATACTAACCATAAACTCTAACAATAAACCGTAACCAGAAACCCCTAACCCTAAACACTAAACCTTATACCCTAATCCAAAAACCTTAATCAGTGAACCCTAACTATGGAAATGATAATAACGTGAAGATTTTGGCTTGTTTCTATCATCCAAAAACTTTGCAAACCGTTTTTAAGGTTTTTGAAGTTCCCTAAAGAATTTTTGCTACTTTCGCATACTTTCTCAGAATGGGGCACATAATATATGTTTTTTGAGTGTGTTGGGCCTTCTGGACCGAGAGATAGCTTCGCTATAAAAGATGATCTGTTTTACATGTTGAGATGTGTTTTATTGACTTTTAGGTTGTTTTTAATATTCTATTTTAGGATATCGTATTTTGGGTCAGTTAGGGGTTTACCAACCGTAACATTCAACCCTAATTTCTAAAGTCTCTAACGTTATACCCCTAAACCATAAACACAAAACCTTAACCATATAACCTACACTTAATCCATCACCATAAGGCCTAAATACTATCCATAAACTCTAACAATAAACCGTAACCAGAAACCCCAAACCCTAAACACTAAACCTTATACCCTAATCCAAAAACCTTAATCAGTGAACCCTAACTATGGAAATGATAATAACGTGAAGATTTTGGCTTGTTTCTATCATCCAAACACTTTGCAAACCGTTTTTAAGGTATTTGAAGTTCCCCGAACTATTTCTGCTAACTTTCGCATACTTTCTCAGAATGGGGAACATATTATATGTTTTTTGTGTGCGTTGGGCCTTCTGGGACTGACAGATAGCTTCGCCATCTAAGATGATCTGTTTTACGTGTTGAGATGTGTTTTATAGACTTTTAGGTTGTTTTTAATATTCTATTTTAGGATATCGTATTTTGGCTCAGTTAGGGTTTTACCAACCGTAACCTTCAACCCTAATTTCTAAAGTCTCTAACGTTATACCCTAAACCATAAACACAAAACCTTAACCATATAACCTGCACCAAATCCATCAACATAAGGCCTAAATACTAACCATAATCTCTAACAATAAACCGTAACCAGAAACCCCAAACCCTAAACACTAAACCTTATACCCTAATCCAAAAACCTTAATCAGTGAACCCTAACTATGGAAATGATAATAACGTGAAGGTTTTGGCTTGTTTCTATCATCCAATCACTTTGCAAACCGTTTTTAAGGTTTTTGAAGTTCCCCGAAGGATTTCTGCTAACTTTCGCATAATTTCTCAGAATGGGGCACATAATATATGTTATTTGAGTTCGTTGGGCCTTCTGGGAACGACAGATAGCTTCACCATTTAAGATGATCTGTTTTACGTGTTGAGATGTGTTTTATTGAATTTTAGGTTGTTTTTAATATTCTATTTTAGGATATCGTATTTTGGCTCAGTTAGGGTTTTATAACCGTAACATTCAACCCTAATTTCTAAAGTCTCTAACGTTATACCCTAAACCATAAACATAAAACCTTAACCATATAACCTACACCTAATCCATCAACATAAGGCCTAAATACTAACCATAAAGTCTAACAATAAACCGTAACCAGAAACCCCAAACCCTAAACACTAAACCTTATACCCTAATCCAAAAACCTTAATCAGTGAACTCTTACTATGGAAATGATAATAACGTGTAGATTTTGGCTTGTTTCTATCATCCAAACACTTTGCAAACCGTTTTTAAGGTTTTTGAAGTTCCCCGAAGGATTTCTGCTAACTTTCGCATACTTTCTCAGAATGGGGCACATAATATATGTTATTTGAGTGCGTTGGGCCTTCTGGGACCGACAGATAGCTTCGCCATCTAAGATGATCTGTTTTACGTGTTGAGATGTGTTTTATTGAATTTTAGGTTGTTTTTAATATTCTATTTTAGGATATCGTATTTTGGCTCAGTTAGGGTTTTACCAACCGTAACATTCAACCCTAATTTCTAAAGTCTCTAACGTTATACCCTAAACCATAAACACAAAACCTTAACACTATAACCTACACCTAATCCATCACCATAAACCCTAAATACTAACCACAAACCCTAACAATAAACCGTAACCAGAAACCCCAAACCCTAAACACTAAACATTATACCATAATCACATAACCTTAGTCACTGAACCCTAACCATGGAAAGGATAATAACGTGAAGATTTTGGCTTGTTTCTATCATCCAAACACGTTGCAAACCGTTTTAAAGGTTTTGTTGAATTTCCCTGAAGGATTTCTGCTAACTTTCGCATACTTTCTCAGAATGGGGCACATAATATATGTTTTTTGAGTGCGTTGGGCCTTCTGGGACCGACAGATAGCTTCGCCATCTAAGATGATCTGTTTTACGTGTTGAGATGTGTTTTATTGACTTTTAGGTTGTTTTTAATATTCTATATTAGGATATCGTATTTTGGCTTAGTTAGGGTTTTACCAACCGTAACATTCAACCCTAATTTCTAAAGTCTCTAACGTTATACCCCAAACCCTAAACACTAAACCTTATACCCTAATCCAAAAACCTTAATCAGTGAAACCTAACTATGGAAATGATAATAACGTGAAGATTTTGGCTTGTTTCTATCATCCAAACACTTTGCAAACCGTTTTTAAGGTTTTTGAAGTTCCCCGAAGAATATTTGCTACTTTCGCATACTTTCGCATAATTTCTCAGAATGGGGCACATAATATATGTTTTTTGAGTGCGTTGGGCCTTCTGGGACCGACAGATCGCTTCGCCATCTAAGATGATCTGTTTTACGTGTTGAGATGTGTTTTATTGAATTTTAGGTTGTTTTTAATATTCTATTTTAGGATATCGTGTTTTGGCTCAGTTATGGTTTTACCAACCGTAACATTCAACCCTAATTTCTAAAGTCTCTAACGTTATACCCTAAACCATAAACACAAAACCTTAACCATATAACCTACACCTAATCCATCAACATAAGGCCTAAATACTAACCATAAAGTCTAACAATAAACCGTAACCAGAAACACCAAACCCTAAACACTAAACCTTATACCCTAATCCAAAAACCTTAATCAGTGAACTCTTACTATGGAAATGATAATAACGTGAAGATTTTGGCTTGTTTCTATCATCCAAACACTTTGCAAACCGTTTTTAAGGTTTTTGAAGTTCCCCGAAGGATTTCTGCTAACTTTCGCATACTTTCTCAGAATGGGGCACATAATATATGTTATTTGAGTGCGTTGGGCCTTCTGGGACCGACAGATTGCTTCGCCATCTAAGATGATCTGTTTTACGTGTTGAGATGTGTTTTATTGAATTTTAGGTTGTTTTTAATATTCTATTTTAGGATATCGTATTTTGGCTCAGTTAGGGTTTTACCAACCGTAACATTCAACCCTAATTTCTAAATTCTCTAACGTTATACCCTAAACCATAAACACAAAACCTTAACACTATAACCTACACCTAATCCATCACCATAAACCCTAAATACTAACCACAAACCCTAACAATAAACCGTAACCAGAAACCCCAAACCCTAAACACTAAACCTTATACCATAATCACATAACCTTAGTCACTGAACCCTAACCATGGAAAGGATAATAACGTGAAGATTTTGGCTTGTTTCTATCATCCAAACACGTTGCAAACCGTTTTAAAGGTTTTGTTGAATTTCCCCGAAGGATCTCTGCTAACTTTCGCATACTTTCTCAGAATGGGGCACATAATATATGTTTTTTGAGTGCGTTGGGCCTTCTGGGACCGACAGATGGCTTCGCCATCTAAGATGATCTGTTTTACGTGTTGAGATGTGTTTTATTGACTTTTAGGTTGTTTTTAATATTCTATATTAGGATATCGTATTTTGGCTTAGTTAGGGTTTTACCAACCGTAACATTCAACCCTAATTTCTAAAGTCTCTAACGTTATACCCCAAACCCTAAATACTAAACCTTATACCCTAATCCAAAAACCTTAATCAGTGAAACCTAACTATGGAAATGAAACGTGAAGATTTTGGCTTGTTTCTATCATCCAAACACTTTGCAAACCGTTTTTAAGGTTTTTGAAGTTCCCCGAAGAATATTTGCTACTTTCGCATACTTTCGCATACTTTCTCAGAATGGGGCACATAATATATGTTTTTTGAGTGCGTTGGGCCTTCTGGGACCGACAGATCGCTTCGCCATCTAAGATGATCTGTTTTACGTGTTGAGATGTGTTTTATTGAATTTTAGGTTGTTTTTAATATTCTATTTTAGGATATCGTGTTTTGGCTCAGTTAGGGTTTTACCAACCGTAACATTCAACCCTAATTTCTAAAGTCTCTAACGTTATACCCTAAACCATAAACACAAAACCTTAACACTATAACCTACACCTAATCCATCACCATAAACCCTAAATACTAACCACAAACCCTAACAATAAACCGTAACCAGAAACCCCAAACCCTAAACACTAAACATTATACCATAATCACATAACCTTAGTCACTGAACCCTAACCATGGAAAGGATAATAACGTGAAGATTTTGGCTTGTTTCTATCATCCAAACACGTTGCAAACCGTTTTAAAGGTTTTGTTGAATTTCCCTGAAGGATTTCTGCTAACTTTCGCATACTTTCTCAGAATGGGGCACATAATATATGTTTTTTGAGTGCGTTGGGCCTTCTGGGACCGACAGATAGCTTCGCCATCTAAGATGATCTGTTTTACGTGTTGAGATGTGTTTTATTGACTTTTAGGTTGTTTTTAATATTCTATATTAGGATATCGTATTTTGGCTTAGTTAGGGTTTTACCAACCGTAACATTCAACCCTAATTTCTAAAGTCTCTAACGTTATACCCCAAACCCTAAACACTAAACCTTATACCCTAATCCAAAAACCTTAATCAGTGAAACCTAACTATGGAAATGATAATAACGTGAAGATTTTGGCTTGTTTCTATCATCCAAACACTTTGCAAACCGTTTTTAAGGTTTTTGAAGTTCCCCGAAGAATATTTGCTACTTTCGCATACTTTCGCATAATTTCTCAGAATGGGGCACATAATATATGTTTTTTGAGTGCGTTGGGCCTTCTGGGACCGACAGATCGCTTCGCCATCTAAGATGATCTGTTTTACGTGTTGAGATGTGTTTTATTGAATTTTAGGTTGTTTTTAATATTCTATTTTAGGATATCGTGTTTTGGCTCAGTTATGGTTTTACCAACCGTAACATTCAACCCTAATTTCTAAAGTCTCTAACGTTATACCCTAAACCATAAACACAAAACCTTAACCATATAACCTACACCTAATCCATCAACATAAGGCCTAAATACTAACCATAAAGTCTAACAATAAACCGTAACCAGAAACACCAAACCCTAAACACTAAACCTTATACCCTAATCCAAAAACCTTAATCAGTGAACTCTTACTATGGAAATGATAATAACGTGAAGATTTTGGCTTGTTTCTATCATCCAAACACTTTGCAAACCGTTTTTAAGGTTTTTGAAGTTCCCCGAAGGATTTCTGCTAACTTTCGCATACTTTCTCAGAATGGGGCACATAATATATGTTATTTGAGTGCGTTGGGCCTTCTGGGACCGACAGATTGCTTCGCCATCTAAGATGATCTGTTTTACGTGTTGAGATGTGTTTTATTGAATTTTAGGTTGTTTTTAATATTCTATTTTAGGATATCGTATTTTGGCTCAGTTAGGGTTTTACCAACCGTAACATTCAACCCTAATTTCTAAATTCTCTAACGTTATACCCTAAACCATAAACACAAAACCTTAACACTATAACCTACACCTAATCCATCACCATAAACCCTAAATACTAACCACAAACCCTAACAATAAACCGTAACCAGAAACCCCAAACCCTAAACACTAAACCTTATACCATAATCACATAACCTTAGTCACTGAACCCTAACCATGGAAAGGATAATAACGTGAAGATTTTGGCTTGTTTCTATCATCCAAACACGTTGCAAACCGTTTTAAAGGTTTTGTTGAATTTCCCCGAAGGATCTCTGCTAACTTTCGCATACTTTCTCAGAATGGGGCACATAATATATGTTTTTTGAGTGCGTTGGGCCTTCTGGGACCGACAGATGGCGAAGCCATCTAAGATGATCTGTTTTACGTGTTGAGATGTGTTTTATTGACTTTTAGGTTGTTTTTAATATTCTATATTAGGATATCGTATTTTGGCTTAGTTAGGGTTTTACCAACCGTAACATTCAACCCTAATTTCTAAAGTCTCTAACGTTATACCCCAAACCCTAAACACTAAACCTTATACCCTAATCCAAAAACCTTAATCAGTGAAACCTAACTATGGAAATGAAACGTGAAGATTTTGGCTTGTTTCTATCATCCAAACACTTTGCAAACCGTTTTTAAGGTTTTTGAAGTTCCCCGAAGAATATTTGCTACTTTCGCATACTTTCGCATACTTTCTCAGAATGGGGCACATAATATATGTTTTTTGAGTGCGTTGGGCCTTCTGGGACCGACAGATCGCTTCGCCATCTAAGATGATCTGTTTTACGTGTTGAGATGTGTTTTATTGAATTTTAGGTTGTTTTTAATATTCTATTTTAGGATATCGTGTTTTGGCTCAGTTAGGGTTTTACCAACCGTAACATTCAACCCTAATTTCTAAAGTCTCTAACGTTATACCCTAAACCATAAACACAAAACCTTAACACTATAACCTACACCTAATCCATCACCATAAACCCTAAATACTAACCACAAACCCTAACGATAAACCGTAACCAGAAACCCCAAACCCTAAACACTAAACCTTATACCATAATCACATAACCTTAGTCACTGAACCCTAACCATGGAAAGGATAATAACGTGAAGATTTTGGCTTGTTTCTATCATCCAAACACGTTGCAAACCGTTTTAAAGGTTTTGTTGAATTTCCCCGAAGGATTTCTGCTAACTTTCACATACTTTCTCAGAATGGGGCACATAATATATGTTTTTTGAGTGCGTTGGGCCTTCTGGGACCGACAGATCGCTTCGCCATCTAAGAGATCTGTTTTAGGTGTTGAGATGTGTTTTATTGAATTTTAGGTTGTTTTTAATATTCTATTTTAGGATATCGTATTTTGGCTCAGTTAGGGTTTTACCAACCGTAACATTCAACCCTAATTTCTAAAGTCTCTAACGTTATACCCTAAACCATAAACACAAAACATTAACCATATAACTTACACCTAAACCATCAACATAAGGCCTAAATACTAACCATAAACTCTAACAATAAACCGTAACCAGAAACCCCTAACCCTAAACACTAAACCTTATACCCTAATCCAAAAACCTTAATCAGTGAACCCTAACTATGGAAATGATAATAACGTGAAGATTTTGGCTTGTTTCTATCATCCAAAAACTTTGCAAACCGTTTTTAAGGTTTTTGAAGTTCCCTAAAGAATTTTTGCTACTTTCGCATACTTTCTCAGAATGGGGCACATAATATATGTTTTTTGAGTGCGTTGGGCCTTCTGGGACCGACAGATCGCTTCGCCATCTAAGATGATCTGTTTTAGGTGTTGAGATGTGTTTTATTGAATTTTAGGTTGTTTTTAATATTCTATTTTAGGATATCGTATTTTAGGTCAGTTAGGGTTTTACCAACCGTAACATTCGACCCTAATTTCTAAAGTCTCTAACGTTATACCCTAAACCATAAACACAAAACCTTAACCACTAACCATAAACTCTAACAATAAACCGTAACCAGAAACCCCAAACCCTAAACACTAAACCTTATACCCTAATCCAAAAACCATAATCAGTGAACCCTAACTATGGAAATGATAATAACGTGAAGATTTTGGCTTGTTTCTATAATCCAAACATTTGCAAACCGTTTTTAAGGTTTTTGAAGTTCCCCGAAGAATTTTTGCTACTTTCGCATACTTTCTCAGAATGGGGCACATAATATATGTTATTTGAGTGCGTTGGGCCTTCTGGGACCGACAGATAGCTTCGCCATCTAAGATGATCTGTTTTACGTGTTGAGATGTGTTTTATTGACTTTTAGGTTGTTTTTAATATTCTATTTTAGGATATCGTATTTTGGCTCAGTTAGGGTTTTACCAACCGTAACATTCAACCCTAATTTCTAAAGTCTCTAACGTTATACCCTAAACCATAAACACAAAACCTTAACCCAATAACCTACACCTAATCCATCACCATAAGTCCTAAATACTAACCATAAACTCTAACAGTAAACCGTAACCAGAAACCCCAAACCCTAAACACTAAACCTTATACCATAATCACATAACCTTAGTCACTGAACCCTAACCACGGAAAGGATAATAACGTGAAGATTTTGGCTTGTTTCTATCATCCAAACACGTTGCAAACCGTTTTTAAGGTTTTTGAAGTTCCCCGAAGGATTTCTGCTAACTTTCGCATACTTTCTCAGAATGGGGCACATAATATATGTTTTTTGAGTGCGTCAGGCCTTCTGGAACTGACATATAACTTCGCCATCTAAGATGATCTGTTTTACGTGTTGAGATGTGTTTTATTGACTTTTAGGTTGTTTTTAATATTCTATTTTAGGATATCGTATTTTGGGTAAGTTACGGTTTTACCAACCGTAATATTCGACCCTAATTTCAAAAGTCTCTAATGTTATACCCTAAACCATAACAACAAAACCTTAACCATATAACCTACACCTAATCCATCACCATAAGGCCTAAATACTAACCATAAACTCTAACAATAAACCGTAACCAGAAACCCCAAACCCCAAACCCCAAACCCCAAACCCTAAACACTAAACCTTATACCCTAATCCAAAAACCTTAATCAGTGAACCCTAACTATGGAAATGATAAAAACGTGAAGATTTTGGCTTGTTTCTATCATCCAAACACTTTGCAAACCGTTTTTAAGGTTTTTGAAGTTCCCCGAAGAATTTTTGCTACTTTCGCATACTTTCTCAGAATGGGGCACATAATATATGTTTTTTGAGTGCGTTGGACCTTCTGGGACCGACAGATAGCTTAGACATCTAAGATGATCTGTTTTACGTGTTGAGATGTGTTTTATTGACTTTTAGGTTGTTTTTAATATTCTATTTTAGGATATCGTATTTTCGCTCAGTTAGGGTTTTACCAACCATAACATTCAACCCTAATTTCTAAAGTCTCTAACGTTATACCCTAAACCATAAACACAAAACCTCAACCATATAACCTACACCTAATCCATCACCATAAGGCCTAAATACTAACCATAAACTCTAACAATAAACCATAACCAGAAACCCCAAACCCTAAACACTAAACCTTATACCCTAATCCAAAAACCTTAATCAGTGAACCCTAACTATGGAAATGATAATAACGTGAAGATTTTGGCTTGTTTCTATAATTAAAACATTTGCAAACCGTTTTTAAGGTTTTTGAAGTTCCCCGAAGAATTTTTGCTACTTTCGCATACTTTCTCAGAATGGGGCACATAATATATGTTTTTTGAGTGCGTTGGGACTTCTGGGACCGACAGATAGCTTAGACATCTAAGATGATCTGTTTTACGTGTTGAGATGTGTTTTATTGACTTTTAGGTTGTTTTTAATATTCTATTTTAGGATATCGTATTTTGGCTCAGTTAGGGTTTTACCAACCGTAACATTCAACCCTAATTTCTAATGTCTCTAACGTTATACCCTAAACCATAAACACAAACCCTTAACCCTATAACCTACACCTAATCCATCACCATAAGTCCTAAATACTAACCATAAACTCTAACAGTAAACCGTAACCGTAAACCCCAAACCCTAAACACTAAACCTTATACCATAATCACATAACCTTAGTCACTGAACCCTAACCACGGAAAGGATAATAACGTGAATATTTTGGCTTGTTTCTATTATCCAAACACGTTGCAAACCGTTTTTAAGGTTTTTGAAGTTCCCCGAAGGATTTCTGCTAACTTTCGCATACTGTCTCAGAATGGGGCACATAATATATGTTTTTTGAGTGCGTCGGGCCTTCTGGAACTGTCATATAACTTCGCCATCTAAGATGATCTGTTTTACGTGTTGAGATGTGTTTTATTGACTTTTAGGTTGTTTTTAATATTCTATTTTTGGATATCGTATTTTGGGTCAGTTAGGGTTTTACCAACCGTAATATTCGACCCTAATTTCTAAAGTATCTAATGTTATACCCTAAACCATAAACACAAAACCTTAACCATATAACCTACACCTAATCCATCACCATAAGGCCTAAATACTAACCATTAACTCTAACAATAAACCGTAACCAGAAACCCCAAACCCTAAACACTAAACCTTATACCCTAATCCAAACACTTTGCAAACCGTTTTTAAGGTTTTTGAAGTTCCCCGAAGAATTTTTGCTACTTTCGCATACTTTCTCAGAATGGGGAACATAATATATGTTTTTTGAGTGCGTCGGGCCTTCTGGAACTAACATATAACTTCGCCATCTAAGATGATCTGTTTTACGTGTTGAGATATGTTTTATTGACTTTTAGGTTGTTTTTAATATTCTATTTTAGGATATCGTATTTTGGGTCAGTTAGGGTTTTACCAACCGTAATATTCGACCCTAATTTCTAAAGTCTCTAATGTTATACCCTAAACCATAAACACAAAACCTTAACCATATAACCTACACCTAATCCATCACCATAAGCCCTAAATACTAACCATAAACTCTAACAATAAACCGTAACCAGAATCCCCTAACCCTAAACACTAAACCTTATACCATAATCACATAACCTTAGTCACTGAACCCTAAACACGGAAAGGATAATAACGTGAAGATTTTGGCTTGTTTCTATCATCCAAACACGTTGCAAACCGTTTTTATGGTTTTTGAAGTTCCCCGAAGGATTTCTGTTAACTTTCGCATACTTTCTCAGAATGGGGCACATAATATATGTTTTTTGAGTGCGTCAGGCCTTCTGGAACTGACATATAACTTCGCCATCTAAGATGATCTGTTTTACGTGTTGAGATGTGTTTTATTGACTTTTAGGTTGTTTTTAATATTCTATTTTAGGATATCGTATTTTGGGTAAGTTAGTGTTTTACCAACCGTAATATTCGACCCTAATTTCAAAAGTCTCTAATGTTATACCCTAAACCATAACAATAAAACCTTAACCATATAACCTACACCTAATCCATCACCATAAGGCCTAAATACTAACCATAAACTCTAACAATAAACCGTAACCAGAAACCCCAAACCCCAAACCCCAAACCCTAAACACTAAACCTTATACCCTAATCCAAAAACCTTAATCAGTGAACCCTAACTATGGAAATGATAAAAACGTGAAGATTTTGGCTTGTTTCTATCATCCAAACACTTTGCAAACCGTTTTTAAGGTTTTTGAAGTTCCCCGAAGAATTTTTGCTACTTTCGCATACTTTCTCAGAATGGGGCACATAATATATGTTTTTTGAGTGCGTTGGACCTTCTGGGACCGACAGATAGCTTAGACATCTAAGATGATCTGTTTTACGTGTTGAGATGTGTTTTATTGACTTTTAGGTTGTTTTTAATATTCTATTTTAGGATATCGTATTTTCGCTCAGTTAGGGTTTTACCAACCATAACATTCAACCCTAATTTCTAAAGTCTCTAACGTTATACCCTAAACCATAAACACAAAACCTTAACCATATAACCTACACCTAATCCATCACCATAAGGCCTAAATACTAACCATAAACTCTAACAATAAACCATAACCAGAAACCCCAAACCCTAAACACTAAACCTTATACCCTAATCCAAAAACCTTAATCAGTGAACCCTAACTATGGAAATGATAATAACGTGAAGATTTTGGCTTGTTTCTATAATTAAAACATTTGCAAACCGTTTTTAAGGTTTTTGAAGTTCCCCGAAGAATTTTTGCTACTTTCGCATACTTTCTCAGAATGGGGCACATAATATATGTTTTTTGAGTGCGTTGGGACTTCTGGGACCGACAGATAGGTTAGACATCTAAGATGATCTGTTTTACGTGTTGAGATGTGTTTTATTGACTTTTAGGTTGTTTTTAATATTCTATTTTAGGATATCGTATTTTGGCTCAGTTAGGGTTTTACCAACCGTAACATTCAACCCTAATTTCTAATGTCTCTAACGTTATACCCTAAACCATAAACACAAAACCTTAACCCTATAACCTACACCTAATCCATCACCATAAGTCCTAAATACTAACCATAAACTCAAACAGTAAACCGTAACCGTAAACCCCAAACCCTAAACACTAAACCTTATACCATAATCACATAACCTTAGTCACTGAACCCTAACCACGGAAAGGATAATAACGTTAATATTTTGGCTTGTTTCTATTATCCAAACACGTTGCAAACCGTTTTTAAGGTTTTTGAAGTTCCCCGAAGGATTTCTGCTAACTTTCGCATACTGTCTCAGAATGGGGCACATAATATATGTTTTTTGAGTGCGTCGGGCCTTTTGGAACTGTCATATAACTTCGCCATCTAAGATGATCTGTTTTACGTGTTGAGATGTGTTTTATTGACTTTTAGGTTGTTTTTAATATTCTATTTTTGGATATCGTATTTTGGGTCAGTTAGGGTTTTACCAACCGTAATATTCGACCCTAATTTCTAAAGTATCTAATGTTATACCCTAAACCATAAACACAAAACCTTAACCATATAACCTACACCTAATCCATCACCATAAGGCCTAAATACTAACCATTAACTCTAACAATAAACCGTAACCAGAAACCCCAAACCCTAAACACTAAACCTTATACCCTAATCCAAAAACCTTAATCAGTGAACCCTAACTATGGAAATGATAATAACGTGAAGGTTTTGGCTTGTTTCTATCATCCAAACACTTTGCAAACCGTTTTTAAGGTTTTTGAAGTTCCCCGAAGGATTTCTGCTAACTTTCGCATAATTTCTCAGAATGGGGCACATAATATATGTTATTTGAGTGCGTTGGGCCTTTTGGGACCGACAGATAGCTTCACCATCTAAGATGATCTGTTTTACGTGTTGAGATGTGTTTTATTGAATTTTAGGTTGTTTTTAATATTCTATTTTAGGATATCGTATTTTGGCTCAGTTAGGGTTTTACCAACCGTAACATTCAACCCTAATTTCTAAAGTCTCTAACGTTATACCCTAAACCATAAACACAAAACCTTAACCATATAACCTACACCTAATCCATCAACATAAGGCCTAAATACTAACCATAAACTCTAACAATAAACCGTAACCAGAAACCCCAAACCCTAAACACTAAACCTTATACCCTAATCCAAAAACCTTAATCAGTGAACCCTTACTATGGAAATGATAATAACGTGAAGATTTTGGTTTGTTTCTATCATCCAAACACTTTGCAAACCGTTTTTAAGGTTTTTGAAGTTCCCCGAAGGATTTTTGCTAACTTTCGCATACTTTCTCAGAATGGGGCACATAATATATGTTATTTGAGTACGTTGGGACTTCTGGGACCGACAGATAGCTTCGCCATCTAAGATGATCTGTTTTACGTGTTGAGATGTGTTTTATTGAATTTTAGGTTGTTTTTAATATTCTATTTTAGGATATCGTATTTTGGCTCAGTTAGGGTTTTACCAACCGTAACATTCAACCCTAATTTCTAAAGTCTCTAACGTTATACCCTAAACCATAAACACAAAACCTTATTCCTATAACCTACACCTAATCCATCACCATAAGCCCTAAATACTAACCATAAACTCTAACAATAAACCGTAACCAGAAACCCCAAACCCTAAACACTAAACCTTATACCATAATCACATAACCTTAGTCACTAAACCCTAACGATGGAAAGGATAATAACATGAAGATTTTGGTTTGTTTCTATCATCCAAACACGTTGCAAACCGTTTTAAAGGTTTTGTTGAAGTTCCCCTAAGGATTTCTGCTAACTTTCGCATACTTTCTCAGAATGGGGCACATAATATATGTTTTTTGAGTGCGTTGGGCCTTCTGGGACCGACAAATAACTTCGCCATCTAAGATGATCTATTTTACGTGTTGAGATGTGTTTTATTGACTTTTAGGTTGTTTTTAATATTCTATATTAGGATATCGTATTTTGGCTCAGTTAGGGTTTTACCAACCGTAACATTCAACCCTAATTTCTAAAGTTTCTAACGTTATACCCCAAACCCTAAACACTAAACCTTATACCCTAATCCAAAAACCTTAATCAGTGAAACCTAACTATGGAAATGATAATAACGTGAAGATTTTGGCTTTTTCTATCATCCAAACACTTTGCAAACCGTTTTTAAGGTTTTTGAAGTTCCCCGAAGAATATTTGCTACTTTCGCATACTTTCGCATACTTTCTCAGAATGGGGCACATAATATATGTTTTTTGAGTGCGTTGGGCCTTCTGGGACCGACAGATCGCTTCGCCATCTAAGATGATCTGTTTTACGTGTTGAGATGTGTTTTATTGAATTTTAGGTTGTTTTTAATATTCTATTTTAGGATATCGTGTTTTGGCTCAGTTAGGGTTTTACCAACCGTAAGATTCAACCCTAATTTCTAAAGTCTCTAACGTTATACCCTAAACCATAAACACAAAACCTTAACCATATAACCTACACCTAATCCATCAACATAAGGCCTAAATACTAACCATAAACTCTAACAATAAACCGTAACCAGAAACCTCAAACCCTAAACACTAAACCTTATACCCTAATCCAAAAACCTTAATCAGTGAACCCTAACTATGGAAATGATAATAACGTGAAGGTTTTGGCTTGTTTCTATCATCCAAACACTTTGCAAACCGTTTTTAAGGTTTTTGAAGTTCCCCGAAGGATTTCTGCTAACTTTCGCATAATTTCTCAGAATGGGGCACATAATATATGTTATTTGAGTGCGTTGGGCCTTTTTGGACCGACAGATAGCTTCACCATCTAAGATGATCTGTTTTACGTGTTGAGATGTGTTTTATTGAATTTTAGGTTGTTTTTAATATTCTATTTTAGGATATCGTATTTTGGCTCAGTTAGGGTTTTACCAACCATAACATTCAACCCTAATTTCTAAAGTCTCTAACGTTATACCCTAAACCATAAACACAAAACCTTAACCATATAACCTACACCTAATCCATCAACATAAGGCCTAAATACTAACCATAAACTCTAACAATAAACCGTAACCAGAAACCCCAAACCCTAAACACTAAACCTTATACCCTAATCCAAAAACCTTAATCAGTGAACCCTTACTATGGAAATGATAATAACGTGAAGATTTTGGCTTGTTTCTATCATCCAAACACTTTGCAAACCGTTTTTAAGGTTTTTGAAGTTCCCCGAAGGATTTCTGCTAACTTTCGCATACTTTCTCAGAATGGGGCACATAATATATGTTATTTGAGTGCGTTGGGACTTCTGGGACCGACAGATAGCTTCGCCATCTAAGATGATCTGTTTTACGTGTTGAGATGTGTTTTATTGAATTTTAGGTTGTTTTTAATATTCTATTTTAGGATATCGTATTTTGGCTCAGTTAGGGTTTTACCAACCGTAACATTCAACCCTAATTTCTAAAGTCTCTAACGTTATACCCTAAACCATAAACACAAAACCTTAACCATATAACCTACACCTAATCCATCAACATAAGGCCTAAATACTAACCATAAACTCTAACAATAAACCGTAACCAGAAACCCCGAACCCTAAACACTAAACCTTATACCCTAATCCAAAAACCTTAATCAGTGAACCCTTACTATGGAAATGATAATAACGTGAAGATTTTGGCTTGTTTCTATCATCCAAATACTTTGCAAACCATTTTTAAGGTTTTTGAAGTTCCCCGAAGGATTTCTGCTAACTTTCGCATACTTTCTCAGCATGGGGCACATAATATATGTTATTTGAGTGCGTTGGGCCTTCTGGGACCGACAGATAGCTTTGCCATCTAAGATAATCTGTTTTACGTGTTGAGATGTGTTTTATTGAATTTTAGGTTGTTTTTAATATTCTATTTTAGGATATCGTATTTTGGCTCAGTTAGGGTTTTACCAACCGTAACATTCAACCCTAATTTCTAAAGTCTCTAACGTTATACCCTAAACCATAAACACAAAACCTTAACCCTATAACCTACACCTAATCCATCACCATAAACCCTAAATACTAACCACAAACCCTAACAATAAACCGTAACCAGAAACCCCAAACCCTAAACACTAAACCTTATACCATAATCACATAACCTTAGTCACTGAACCCTAAGCATGGAAAGGATAATAACGTGAAGATTTTGGCTTGTTTCTATCATCCAAACACGTTGCAAACCGTTTTAAAGGTTTTGTTGAATTTCCCCGAAGGATTTCTGCTAACTTTCACATACTTTCTCAGAATGGGGCACATAATATATGTTTTTTGAGTGCGTTGGGCCATCTGGGACCGACAGATCGCTTCGCCATCTAAGAGATCTGTTTTAGGTGTTGAGATGTGTTTTATTGAATTTTAGGTTGTTTTTAATATTCTATTTTAGGATATCGTATTTTGGCTCAGTTAGGGTTTTACCAACCGTAACATTCAACCCTAATTTCTAAAGTCTCTAACGTTATACCCTAAACCATAAACACAAAACATTAACCATATAACTTACACCTAAACCATCAACATAAGGCCTAAATACTAACCATAAACTCTAACAATAAACCGTAACCAGAAACCCCTAACCCTAAACACTAAACCTTATACCCTAATCCAAAAACCTTAATCAGTGAACCCTAACTATGGAAATGATAATAACGTGAAGATTTTGGCTTGTTTCTATCATCCAAAAACTTTGCAAACCGTTTTTAAGGTTTTTGAAGTTCCCTAAAGAATTTTTGCTACTTTCGCATACTTTCTCAGAATGGGGCACATAATATATGTTTTTTGAGTGCGTTGGGCCTTCTGGGACCGACAGATCGCTTCGCCATCTAAGATGATCTGTTTTAGGTGATGAGATGTGTTTTATTGAATTTTAGGTTGTTTTTAATATTCTATTTTAGGATATCGTATTTTAGGTCAGTTAGGGTTTTACCAACCGTAACATTCGACCCTAATTTCTAAAGTCTCTAACGTTATACCCTAAACCATAAACACAAAACCTTAACCACTAACCATAAACTCTAACAATAAACCGTAACCAGAAACCCCAAACCCTAAACACTAAACTTTATACCCTAATCCAAAAACCATAATCAGTGAACCCTAACTATGGAAATGATAATAACGTGAAGATTTTGGCTTGTTTCTATAA
Organism: Nemophila menziesii; assembly: GCA_029959085.1. NCBI lineage: Eukaryota > Viridiplantae > Streptophyta > Magnoliopsida > Boraginales > Hydrophyllaceae > Nemophila > Nemophila menziesii. Next base: position 11,679,106 of record JARWIR010000014.1, on the reverse strand, counting down.
TCCAAACATTTGCAAACCGTTTTTAAGGTTTTTGAAGTTCCCCGAAGAATTTTTGCTACTTTCGCATACTTTCTCAGAATGGGGCACATAATATATGTTATTTGAGTGCGTTGGGCCTTCTGGGACCGACAGATAGCTTCGCCATCTAAGATGATCTGTTTTACGTGTTGAGATGTGTTTTATTGACTTTTAGGTTGTTTTTAATATTCTATTTTAGGATATCGTATTTTGGCTCAGTTAGGGTTTTACCAACCGTAACATTCAACCCTAATTTCTAAAGTCTCTAACGTTATACCCTAAACCATAAATACAAAACCTTAACCCAATAACCTACACCTAATCCATCACCATAAGTCCTAAATACTAACCATAAACTCTAACATTAAACCGTAACCAGAAACCCCAAACCCTAAACACTAAACCTTATACCATAATCACATAACCTTAGTCACTGAACCCTAACCACGGAAAGGATAATAACGTGAAGATTTTGGCTTGTTTCTATCATCCAAACACGTTGCAAACCGTTTTTAAGGTTTTTGAAGTTCCCCGAAGGATTTCTGCTAACTTTCGCATACTTTCTCAGAATGGGGCACATAATATATGTTTTTTGAGTGCGTCAGGCCTTCTGGAACTGACATATAACTTCGCCATCTAAGATGATCTGTTTTACGTGTTTAGATGTGTTTTATTGACTTTTAGGTTGTTTTTAATATTCTATTTTAGGATATCGTATTTTGGGTAAGTTAGGGTTTTACCAACCGTAATATTCGACCCTAATTTCAAAAGTCTCTAATGTTATACCCTAAACCATAACAACAAAACCTTAACCATATAACCTACACCTAATCCATCACCATAAGGCCTAAATACTAACCATAAACTCTAACAATAAACCGTAACCAGAAACCCCAACCCCAAACCCCAAACCCTAAACACTAAACCTTATACCCTAATCCAAAAACCTTAATCAGTGAACCCTAACTATGGAAATGATAAAAACGTGAAGATTTTGGCTTGTTTCTATCATCCAAACACTTTACAAACCGTTTTTAAGGTTTTTGAAGTTCCCCGAAGAATTTTTGCTACTTTCGCATACTTTCTCAGAATGGGGCACATAATATATGTTTTTTGAGTGCGTTGGACCTTCTGGGACCGGCAGATAGCTTAGACATCTAAGATGATCTGTTTTACGTGTTGAGATGTGTTTTATTGACTTTTAGGTTGTTTTTAATATTCTATTTTAGGATATCGTATTTTCGCTCAGTTAGGGTTTTACCAACCATAACATTCAACCCTAATTTCTAAAGTCTCTAACGTTATACCCTAAACCATAAACACAAAACCTTAACCATATAACCTACACCTAATCCATCACCATAAGGCCTAAATACTAACCATAAACTCTAACAATAAACCATAACCAGAAACCCCAAACCCTAAACACTAAACCTTATACCCTAATCCAAAAACCTTAATCAGTGAACCCTAACTATGGAAATGATAATAACGTGAAGATTTTGGCTTGTTTCTATAATTAAAACATTTGCAAACCGTTTTTAACGTTTTTGAAGTTCCCCGAAGAATTTTTGCTACTTTCGCATACTTTCTCAGAATGGGGCACATAATATATGTTTTTTGAGTGCGTTGGGACTTCTGGGACCGACAGATAGCTTAGACATCTAAGATGATCTGTTTTACGTGTTGAGATGTGTTTTATTGACTTTTAGGTTGTTTTTAATATTCTATTTTAGGATATCGTATTTTGGCTCAGTTAGGGTTTTACCAACCGTAACATTCAACCCTAATTTCTAATGTCTCTAACGTTATACCCTAAACCATAAACACAAAACCTTAACCCTATAACCTACACCTAATCCATCACCATAAGTCCTAAATACTAACCATAAACTCTAACAGTAAACCGTAACCGTAAACCCCAAACCCTAAACACTAAACCTTATACCATAATCACATAACCTTAGTCACTGAACCCTAACCACGGAAAGGATAATAACGTGAATATTTTGGCTTGTTTCTATTATCCAAACACGTTGCAAACCGTTTTTAAGGTTTTTGAAGTTCCCCGAAGGATTTCTGCTAACTTTCGCATACTGTCTCAGAATGGGGCACATAATATATGTTTTTTGAGTGCGTCGGGCCTTCTGGAACTGTCATATAACTTCGCCATCTAAGATGATCTGTTTTACGTGTTGAGATGTGTTTTATTGACTTTTAGGTTGTTTTTAATATTCTATTTTTGGATATCGTATTTTGGGTCAGTTAGGGTTTTACCAACCGTAATATTCGACCCTAATTTCTAAAGTATCTAATGTTATACCCTAAACCATAAACACAAAACCTTAACTATATAACCTACACCTAATCCATCACCATAAGGCCTAAATACTAACCATTAACTCTAACAATAAACCGTAACCAGAAACCCCAAACCCTAAACACTAAACCTTATACCCTAATCCAAACACTTTGCAAACCGTTTTTAAGGTTTTTGAAGTTCCCCGAAGAATTTTTGCTACTTTCGCATACTTTCTCAGAATGGGGAACATAATATATGTTTTTTGAGTGCGTCGGGCCTTCTGGAACTAACATATAACTTCGCCATCTAAGATGATCTGATTTACGTGTTGAGATATGTTTTATTGACTTTTAGGTTGTTTTTAATATTCTATTTTAGGATATCGTATTTTGGGTCAGTTAGGGTTTTACCAACCGTAATATTCGACCCTAATTTCTAAAGTCTCTAATGTTATACCCTAAACCATAAACACAAAACCTTAACCATATAACCTACACCTAATCCATCACCATAAGCCCTAAATACTAACCATAAACTCTAACAATAAACCGTAACCAGAATCCCCTAACCCTAAACACTAAACCTTATACCATAATCACATAACCTTAGTCACTGAACCCTAAACACGGAAAGGATAATAACGTGAAGATTTTGGCTTGTTTCTATCATCCAAACACGTTGCAAACCGTTTTTATGGTTTTTGAAGTTCCCCGAAGGATTTCTGCTAACTTTCGCATACTTTCTCAGAATGGGGCACATAATATATGTTTTTTGAGTGCGTCAGGCCTTCTGGAACTGACATATAACTTCGCCATCTAAGATGATCTGTTTTACGTGTTGAGATGTGTTTTATTGACTTTTAGGTTGTTTTTAATATTCTATTTTAGGATATCGTATTTTGGGTAAGTTAGTGTTTTACCAACCGTAATATTCGACCCTAATTTCAAAAGTCTCTAATGTTATACCCTAAACCATAACAACAAAACCTTAACCATATAACCTACACCTAATCCATCACCATAAGGCCTAAATACTAACCATAAACTCTAACAATAAACCGTAACCAGAAACCCCAAACCCCAAACCCCAAACCCTAAACACTAAACCTTATACCCTAATCCAAAAACCTTAATCAGTGAACCCTAACTATGGAAATGATAAAAACGTGAAGATTTTGGCTTGTTTCTATCATCCAAACACTTTGCAAACCGTTTTTAAGGTTTTTGAAGTTCCCCGAAGAATTTTTGCTACTTTCGCATACTTTCTCAGAATGGGGCACATAATATATGTTTTTTGAGTGCGTTGGACCTTCTGGGACCGACAGATAGCTTAGACATCTAAGATGATCTGTTTTACGTGTTGAGATGTGTTTTATTGACTTTTAGGTTGTTTTTAATATTCTATTTTAGGATATCGTATTTTCGCTCCGTTAGGGTTTTACCAACCATAACATTCAACGCTAATTTCTAAAGTCTCTAACGTTATACCCTAAACCATAAACACAAAACCTTAACCATATAACCTACACCTAATCCATCACCATAAGGCCTAAATACTAACCATAAACTCTAACAATAAACCATAACCAGAAACCCCAAACCCTAAACACTAAACCTTATACCCTAATCCAAAAACCTTAATCAGTGAACCCTAACTATGGAAATGATAATAACGTGAAGATTTTGGCTTGTTTCTATAATTAAAACATTTGCAAACCGTTTTTAACGTTTTTGAAGTTCCCCGAAGAATTTTTGCTACTTTCGCATACTTTCTCAGAATGGGGCACATAATATATGTTTTTTGAGTGCGTTGGGACTTCTGGGACCGACAGATAGCTTAGACATCTAAGATGATCTGTTTTACGTGTTGAGATGTGTTTTATTGACTTTTAGGTTGTTTTTAATATTCTATTTTAGGATATCGTATTTTGGCTCAGTTAGGGTTTTACCAACCGTAACATTCAACCCTAATTTCTAATGTCTCTAACGTTATACCCTAAACCATAAACACAAAACCTTAACCCTATAACCTACACCTAATCCATCACCATAAGTCCTAAATACTAACCATAAACTCTAACAGTAAACCGTAACCGTAAACCCCAAACCCTAAACACTAAACCTTATACCATAATCACATAACCTTAGTCACTGAACCCTAACCACGGAAAGGATAATAACGTGAATATTTTGGCTTGTTTCTATTATCCAAACACGTTGCAAACCGTTTTTAAGGTTTTTGAAGTTCCCCGAAGGATTTCTGCTAACTTTCGCATACTGTCTCAGAATGGGGCACATAATATATGTTTTTTGAGTGCGTCGGGCCTTCTGGAACTGTCATATAACTTCGCCATCTAAGATGATCTGTTTTACGTGTTGAGATGTGTTTTATTGACTTTTAGGTTGTTTTTAATATTCTATTTTTGGATATCGTATTTTGGGTCAGTTAGGGTTTTACCAACCGTAATATTCGACCCTAATTTCTAAAGTATCTAATGTTATACCCTAAACCATAAACACAAAACCTTAACTATATAACCTACACCTAATCCATCACCATAAGGCCTAAATACTAACCATTAACTCTAACAATAAACCGTAACCAGAAACCCCAAACCCTAAACACTAAACCTTATACCCTAATCCAAACACTTTGCAAACCGTTTTTAAGGTTTTTGAAGTTCCCCGAAGAATTTTTGCTACTTTCGCATACTTTCTCAGAATGGGGAACATAATATATGTTTTTTGAGTGCGTCGGGCCTTCTGGAACTAACATATAACTTCGCCATCTAAGATGATCTGTTTTACGTGTTGAGATATGTTTTATTGACTTTTAGGTTGTTTTTAATATTCTATTTTAGGATATCGTATTTTGGGTCAGTTAGGGTTTTACCAACCGTAATATTCGACCCTAATTTCTAAAGTCTCTAATGTTATACCCTAAACCATAAACACAAAACCTTAACCATATAACCTACACCTAATCCATCACCATAAGCCCTAAATACTAACCATAAACTCTAACAATAAACCGTAACCAGAATCCCCTAACCCTAAACACTAAACCTTATACCATAATCACATAACCTTAGTCACTGAACCCTAAACACGGAAAGGATAATAACGTGAAGATTTTGGCTTGTTTCTATCATCCAAACACGTTGCAAACCGTTTTTATGGTTTTTGAAGTTCCCCGAAGGATTTCTGCTAACTTTCGCATACTTTCTCAGAATGGGGCACATAATATATGTTTTTTGAGTGCGTCAGGCCTTCTGGAACTGACATATAACTTCGCCATCTAAGATGATCTGTTTTACGTGTTGAGATGTGTTTTATTGACTTTTAGGTTGTTTTTAATATTCTATTTTAGGATATCGTATTTTGGGTAAGTTAGTGTTTTACCAACCGTAATATTCGACCCTAATTTCAAAAGTCTCTAATGTTATACCCTAAACCATAACAACAAAACCTTAACCATATAACCTACACCTAATCCATCACCATAAGGCCTAAATACTAACCATAAACTCTAACAATAAACCGTAACCAGAAACCCCAAACCCCAAACCCCAAACCCTAAACACTAAACCTTATACCCTAATCCAAAAACCTTAATCAGTGAACCCTAACTATGGAAATGATAAAAACGTGAAGATTTTGGCTTGTTTCTATCATCCAAACACTTTGCAAACCGTTTTTAAGGTTTTTGAAGTTCCCCGAAGAATTTTTGCTACTTTCGCATACTTTCTCAGAATGGGGCACATAATATATGTTTTTTGAGTGCGTTGGACCTTCTGGGACCGACAGATAGCTTAGACATCTAAGATGATCTGTTTTACGTGTTGAGATGTGTTTTATTGACTTTTAGGTTGTTTTTAATATTCTATTTTAGGATATCGTATTTTCGCTCCGTTAGGGTTTTACCAACCATAACATTCAACGCTAATTTCTAAAGTCTCTAACGTTATACCCTAAACCATAAACACAAAACCTTAACCATATAACCTACACCTAATCCATCACCATAAGGCCTAAATACTAACCATAAACTCTAACAATAAACCATAACCAGAAACCCCAAACCCTAAACACTAAACCTTATACCCTAATCCAAAAACCTTAATCAGTGAACCCTAACTATGGAAATGATAATAACGTGAAGATTTTGGCTTGTTTCTATAATTAAAACATTTGCAAACCGTTTTTAAGGTTTTTGAAGTTCCCCGAAGAATTTTTGCTACTTTCGCATACTTTCTCAGAATGGGGCACATAATATATGTTTTTTGAGTGCGTTGGGACTTCTGGGACCGACAGATAGGTTAGACATCTAAGATGATCGGTTTTACGTGTTGAGATGTGTTTTATTGACTTTTAGGTTGTTTTTAATATTCTATTTTAGGATATCGTATTTTGGCTCAGTTAGGGTTTTACCAACCGTAACATTCAACCCTAATTTCTAATGTCTCTAACGTTATACCCTAAACCATAAACACAAAACCTTAACCCTATAACCTACACCTAATCCATCACCATAAGTCCTAAATACTAACCATAAACTCAAACAGTAAACCGTAACCGTAAACCCCAAACCCTAAACACTAAACCTTATACCATAATCACATAACCTTAGTCACTGAACCCTAACCACGGAAAGGATAATAACGTGAATATTTTGGCTTGTTTCTATTATCCAAACACGTTGCAAACCGTTTTTAAGGTTTTTGAAGTTCCCCGAAGGATTTCTGCTAACTTTCGCATAATGTCTCAGAATGGGGCACATAATATATGTTTTTTGAGTGCGTCGGGCCTTCTGGAACTGTCATATAACTTCGCCATCTAAGATGATCTGTTTTACGTGTTGAGATGTGTTTTATTGACTTTTAGGTTGTTTTTAATATTCTATTTTTGGATATCGTATTTTGGGTCAGTTAGGGTTTTACCAACCGTAATATTCGACCCTAATTTCTAAAGTATCTAATGTTATACCCTAAACCATAAACACAAAACCTTAACCATATAACCTACACCTAATCCATCACCATAAGGCCTAAATACTAACCATTAACTCTAACAATAAACCGTAACCAGAAACCCCAAACCCTAAACACTAAACCTTATACCCTAATCCAAACACTTTGCAAACCGTTTTTAAGGTTTTTGAAGTTCCCCGAAGAATTTTTGCTACTTTCGCATACTTTCTCAGAATGGGGCACATAATATATGTTTTTTGAGTGCGTCGGGCCTTCTGGAACTAACATATAACTTCGCCATCTAAGATGATCTGTTTTACGTGTTGAGATGTGTTTTATTGACTTTTAGGTTGTTTTTAATATTCTATTTTAGGATATCGTATTTTGGGTCAGTTAGGGTTTTACCAACCGTAATATTCGACCCTAATTTCTAAAGTCTCTAATGTTATACCCTAAACCATAAACACAAAACCTTAACCATATAACCTACACCTAATCCATCACCATAAGCCCTAAATAATAACCATAAACTCTAACAATAAACCGTAACCAGAATCCCCTAACCCTAAACACTAAACCTTATATCTTAATCACATAACCTTAGTCACTGAACCCTAAACACGGAAAGGATAATAACGTGAAGATTTTGGCTTGTTTCTATCATCCAAACACGTTGCAAACCGTTTATAAGGTTTTTAAAGTTCCCCGAAGGATTTCTGCTAACTTTCGCATACTTTCTCAGAATGGGGCACATAATATATGTTTTTTGAGTGCGTTGGGCCTTCTGGAACTGACAGATAGCTTCGCCATCTAAGATGATCTGTTTTACGTGTTGAGATGTGTTTTATTGACTTTTAGGTTGTTTTTAATATTCTATTTTAGGATATCGTATTTTGGGTCAGTTAGGGTTTTACCATCCGTAACATTCGACCCTAATTTCTAAAGTCTCTAACGTTATACCCTAAACCATAAACACAAAACCTTAACCCTATAACCTACACCTAATCCATCACCATAAGGCCTAAATACTAACCATAAACTTTAACAATAAACCGTAACCAGAAACCCCAAACCCTAAACACTAAACCTTATACCATAATCACATAACCTTAGTCACTGAACCCTAACCACGGAAAGAATAATAACGTGAAGATTTTGGCTTGTTTCTATCATCCAAACACGTTGCAAACCGTTTTTAAGGTTTTTGAAGTTCCCCGAAGGATTTCTGCTAACTTTCGCATAATTTCTAAGAATGGGGCACATAATATATGTTTTTGAGTGCGTCGGGCCTTCTGGAACTGACATATAACTTCGCCATCTAAGATGATCTGTTTTACGTGTTGAGATGTGTTTTATTGACTTTTAGGTTGTTTTTAATATTCTATTTTAGGATATCGTATTTTGGGTCAGTTAGGGTTTCACCAACCGTAACATTCGACCCTAATTTCTAAAGTCTCTAACGTTATACCCTAAACCATAAACACAAAACCTTAACCATATAACCTACACCTAATCCATCACCATAAGGCCTAAATACTAACCATAAACTCTAACAATAAACCGTAACCAGAAACCCAAACCCTAAATACTAAACCTGATACCCTAATCCAAAAACCTTAATCAGTGAACCCTAAATATGGAAATGATAATAACGTGAAGATTTTGGCTTGTTTCTATCATCCAAACACTTTGCAAACCGTTTTAAAGGTTTTTGAAGTTCCCCGAAGGATTTCTGCTAACTTTCGCATACTTTCTCAGAATGGGGCACATAATATATGTTTTTTGAGTGCGTCGGGCCTTCTGGAACTGACATATAACTTCGCCATCTAAGATGATCTGTTTTACGTGTTGAGATGTATTTTATTGAATTTTAGGTTGTTTTTAATATTCTATATTAGGATATCGTATTTTGGGCCAGTTAGGGTTTTACCAACCGTAACATTCAACCCTAATTTCTAAAGTCTCTAACGTTATACCCTAAACAATAAACATAAAACCTTAACCATATAACCTACACCTAATCCATCACCATAAGGCCTAAATACTAACCATAAACTCTAACAATAAACCGTAACATGAAACCCCAAACCCTAAACACTAAACCTTATACCATAATCACATAGCCTTAGTCACTGAACCCTAACCACGGAAAGGATAATAACGTGAAGATTTTGGCTTGTTTCTATCATCCAAACACTTTGCAAACCGTTTTTAAGGTTTTTGAAGTTCCCCGAAGAATTACTGCTAACTTTCGCATACTTTCTCAGAATGGGGCACATAATATATGTTTTTTGAGTGCGTTGGGCCTTCTGGAACTGACAGATAGCTTCGCCATCTAAGATGATCTGTTTTACGTGTTGAGATGTGTTTTATTGACTTTTAGGTTGTTTTTAATATTCTATTTTAGGATATCGTATTTTGGCTTAGTTAGGGTTTTACCAACCATAACATTCAACCCTAATTTCTAAAGTCTCTAACGTTATACCCTAAACCATAAACACAAAACCTTAACTCTATAACCTACACCTAATCCATCACCATAAGCCCTAAATACTAACCATAAACTCTAACAATAAACCGTAACCCGAAACCCCAAACACTAAACACTAAACCTTATACCATAATCACATAACCTTAGTCACTGAACCCTAACCACGGAAAGGATAATAACGTGAAGATTTTGGCTTGTGTCTATCATCCAAACACGTTGCAAACCGTTTTTAAGGTTTGAAGTTCCCCGAAGGATTTCTGCTAACTTTCGCATAATTTCTCAGAATGGGGCACATAATATATGTTTTTGAGTGCGTCGGGCCTTCTGGAACTGACATATAACTTCGCCATCTAAGATGAACTGTTTTACGTGTTGAGATGTGTTTTATTGACTTTTAGGTTGTTTTTAATATTCTATTTTAGGATATCGTATTTTGGGTCAGTTAGGGTTTCACCAACCGTAACATTCGACCCTAATTTCTAAAGTCTCTAACGTTATACCCTAAACCATAAACACAAAACCTTAACCATATAACCTACACCTAATCCATCACCATAAGGCCTAAATACTAACCATAAACTCTAACAATAAACCGTAACCAGAAACCCAAACCCTAAACACTAAACCTTATACCCTAATCCAAAAACCTTAATCAGTGAACCCTAAATATGGAAATGATAATAACGTGAAGATTTTGGCTTGTTTCTATCATCCAAACACTTTGCAAACCGTTTTTAAGGTTTTTGAAGTTCCCCGAAGAATTTTTGCTACTTTCGCATACTTTCTCAGAATGGGACACATAATATATGTTTTTTGAGTGCGTTGGGCCTTCTGGAACTGACATATAACTTCACCATCTAAGATGATCTGTTTTACATGTTGAGATGTGTTTTATTGACTTTTAGGTTGTTTTTAGTATTCTATTTTAGGATATCGTATTTTGGGTCAGTTAGGGTTTTACCATCCGTAACATTCGACCCTAATTTCTAAAGTCTCTAACGTTATACCCTAAACCATAAACACAAAACCTTACCCATATAACCTACACCTAATCCATCACCATAAGGCCTAAATACTAACCATAAACTCTAACAATAAACCGTAACCAGAAACCCCAAACCCTAAACACTAAACCTTATACCATAATCACATAACCTTAGTCACTGAACCCTAACCACGGAAAGGATAATAACGTGAAGATTTTGGCTTGTTTCTATCATCCAAACACGTTGCAAACCGTTTTTAAGGTTTTTGAAGTTCCCCGAAGGATTTCTGCTAACTTTCCCATACTTTCTCAGAATGGGGCACATAATATATGGTCTTTGAGTGCGTTGGGCCTTCTGAAACTGACAGATAGCTTCGCCATCTAAGATGATCTGTTTTACGTGTTGAGATGTGTTTTATTGACTTTTAGGTTGTTTTTAATATTCTATTTTAGGATATCGTATTTTGGCTCAGTTAGGGTGTTACCAACCATAACATTCAACCCTAATTTCTAAAGTCTCTAACGTTATACCCTAAACCATAAACACAAAACCTTAACCCTATAACCTACACCTAATCCATCACCATAAGCCCTAAATATTAACCATGAACTCTAACAATAAACCGTAACCAGAAACCCCAAACCCTAAACACTAAACCTTATACCATAATCACATAACCTTACTCACTGAACCCTAACCACGGAAAGAATAATAACGTGAAGATTTTGGCTTGTTTCTATCATCCAAACACGTTGCAAACCGTTTTGAAGGTTTTTGAAGTTCCCCGAAGGATTTCTGCAAACTTTCGCATACTTTCTCAGAATGGGGCACATAATATATGTTTTTTGAGTGCGTTGGGCCTTCTGGAACTGACATATAACTTCACCATCTAAGATGATCTGTTTTACATGTTGAGATGTGTTTTATTGACTTTTAGGTTGTTTTTAATATTCTATTTTAGGATATCGCATTTTGGGTCAGTTAGGGTTTTACCATCCGTAACATTCGACCCTAATTTCTAAAGTCTCTAACGTTATACCCTAAACCATAAACACAAAACCTTAACCATATAACTTACACCTAATCCATCACCATAAGCCGTAAATACTAACCATAAACTCTAACAATAAACCGTAACCAGAAACCCCAAACCCTAAACACTAAACCTTATACCATAATCACATAGCCTTAGTCACTGAACCCTAACCACGGAAAGGATAATAACTTGAAGATTTTGGCTTGTTTCTATCATCCAAACACGTTGCAACCCGTTTTTAAGGTTTTTGAAGTTCCCCGAAGGATTTCTGCTAACTTTCCCATACTTTCTCAGAATGGGGCACATAATATATGTTCTTTGAGTGCGTTGGGCCTTCTGGAACTGACAGATAGCTTCGCCATCTAAGATGATCTGTTTTACGTGTTAAGATGTGTTTTATTGACTTTTAGGTTGTTTTTAATATTCTATTTTAGGATATCGTATTTTGGCTCAGTTAGGGTTTTACCAACCATAACATTCAACCCTAATTTCTAAAGTCTCTAACGTTATACCCTAAACCATAAACAGAAAACCTTAACCCTATAACCTACACCTAATCCATCACCATAAGCCCTAAATACTAACCATAAACTCTAACAATAAACCGTAACCAGAAACCCCAAACCCTAAACACTGAACCTTATACCATAATCACATAACCTTAGTCACTGAACCCTAACCACGGAAAGGATAATAACGTGAAGATTTTGGCTTGTTTCTATCATCCAAACACGTTGCAAACCGTTTTTAAGGTTTTTGAAGTTCCCCGAAGGATTTCTGCTAACTTTCGCATAATTTCTCAGAATGGGGCACATAATATATGTTTTTGAGTGCGTCGGGCCTTCTGGAACTGACATATAACTTCGCCATCTAAGATGATCTGTTTTACGTGTTGAGATGTGTTTTATTGACTTTTAGGTTGTTTTTAATATTCTATTTTAGGATATCGTATTTTGGGTCAGTTAGGGTTTCACCAACCGTAACATTCGACCCTAATTTCTAGAGTCTCTAACGTTATACCCTAAACCATAAACACAAAACCTTAACCATATAACCTACACCTAATCCATCACCATAAGCCCTAAATACTAACCATAAACTCTAACAATAAACCGTAACCAGAAACCCCAAACCCTAAACACTAAACCTTATACCATAGTCACTGAACCCTAACCACAGAAAGGATAATAACATGAAGATTTTGGCTTGTTTCTATCATCCAAACACATTGCAAACCGTTTTTACGGTTTTTGAAGTTCCCCGAAGGGGTTTTTGAAGTTCCCTGAAGGATTTCTGCTAACTTTCGCATACTTTCTCAGAATGGGCCACATAATATATGTTTTTTGAGTGCGTCGGGCCTTCTGGAACTGACATATAACTTCGCCATCTAAGATGATCTGTTTTACGTGTTGAGATGTATTTTATTGAATTTTAGGTTGTTTTTAATATTCTATTTTAGGATATCGTATTTTGGGCCAGTTAGGGTTTTACTAACCGTAACATTCAACCCTAATTTCTAAAGTCTCTAACGTTATACCCTAAACCATAAACATAAAACCTTAACCATATAACCTACACCTAATCCATCACCATAAGGCCTAAATACTAACCATAAACTCTAACAATAAACCGTAACCAGAAACCCCAAACCCTAAACACTAAACCTTATACCATAATCACATAACCTTAGTCACTGAACCCTAACCCCGGAAAGGATAATAACGTGAAGATTTTGGCTTGTTTCTATCATCCAAACACTTTGCAACCGTTTTTAAGGTTTTTGAAGTTCCCAGAAGAATTTTTGCTACTTTCGCATACTTTCTCAGAATGGGGCACATAATATATGTTTTTTGAGTGCGTTGGGCCTTCTGGGACCGACAGATAGCTTCGCCATCTAAGATGATCTGTTTTACGTGTTGAGATGTGTTTTATTGACTTTTAGGTTGTTTTTAATATTCTATTTTAGGATATCGTATTTTGGCTCAGTTAGGGATTTACCAACCATAACATTCAACCCTAATTTCTAAAGTCTCTAACGTTATACCCTAAACCATAAACACAAAACCTTAACCCTATAACCTACACCTAATCCATCACCATAAGCCCTAAATACTAACCATAAACTCTAACAATAAACCGTAACCAGAAACCCCAAACCCTAAACACTAAACCTTTTACCATAATCACATAACCTTACTCACTGAACCCTAACCACGGAAAGGATAATAACGTGAAGATTTTGACTTGTTTCTATTATCCAAACACGTTGCAAACCGTTTTTAAGGTTTTTGAAGTTCCCCGAAGGATTTCTGCAAACTTTCGCATACTTTCTCAAAATGGGGCACATAATATATGTTTTTTGAGTGCGTTGGGCCTTCTGGAACTGACATATAACTTCACCATCTAAGATGATCTGTTTTACATGTTGAGATGTGTTTTATTGACTTTTAGGTTGTTTTTAATATTCTATTTTAGGATATCGCATTTTGGGTCAGTTAGGGTTTTACCATCCGTAACATTCGACCCTAATTTCTAAAGTCTCTAACGTTATACCCTAAACCATAAACACAAAACCTTAACCATATAACCTACACCTAATCCATCACCATAAGGCCTAAATACTAACCATAAACTCTAACAATAAACCGTAACCAGAAACCCCAAACCCTAAACACTAAACCTTATACCATAATCACATAGCCTTAGTCACTGAACCCTAACCACGGAAAGGATAATAACTTGAAGATTTTGGCTTGTTTCTATCATCCAAACACGTTGCAACCCGTTTTTAAGGTTTTTGAAGTTCCCCGAAGGATTTCTGCTAATTTCCCATACTTTCTCAGAATGGGGCACATAATATATGTTCTTTGAGTGCGTTGGTCCTTCTGGAACTGACAGATAGCTTCGCCATCTAAGATGATCTGTTTTACATGTTGAGATGTGTTTTATTGACTTTTAGGTTGTTTTTAATATTCTATTTTAGGATATCGTATTTTGGCTCAGTTAGGGTTTTACCAACCATAACATTCAACCCTAATTTCTAAAGTCTCTAACGTTATACCCTTAACCATAAACAGAAAACCTTAAACCTATAACCTACACCTAATCCATCACCATAAGCCCTAAATACTAACCATAAACTCTAACAATAAACCGTAACCAGAAACCCCAAACCCTAAACACTAAACCTTATACCATAATCACATAACCTTAGTCACTGAACCCTAACCACGGAAAGGATAATAACGTGAAGATTTTGGCTTGTTTCTAGCATCCAAACACGTTGCAAACCGTTTTTAAGGTTTTTGAAGTTCCCCGAAGGATTTCTGCTAACTTTCGCATAATTTCTCAGAATGGGGCACATAATAAATGTTTTTTGACTGCGTTGGGCCTTCTGGAACTGACATATAACTTCACCATCTAAGATGATCTGTTTTACATGTTGAAATGTGTTTTATTGACTTTTAGGTTGTTTTTAATATTCTATTTTAGGATATCGTATTTTGGGTCAGTTAGGGTTTTACCATCCGTAACATTCGACCCTAATTTCTAAAGTCTCTAACGTTATACCCTAAACCATAAACACAAAACCTTACCCATATAACCTACACCTAATCCATCACCATAAGGCCTAAATACTAACCATAAAATCTAACAATAAACCGTAACCAGAAACCCCAAACCCTAAACACTAAACCTTATACCATAATAACATAACCTTAGTCACTGAACCCTAACCACGGAAAGGATAATAACGTGAAGATTTTGGCTTGTTTCTATCATCCAAACACGTTGCAAACCGTTTTTAAGGTTTTTGAAGTTCCCCGAAGGATTTCTGCTAACTTTCGCATACTTTCTCAGAATGGGGCACATAATATATGGTCTTTGAGTGCGTTGGGCCTTCTGGAACTGACAGATCGCTTCGCCATCTAAGATGATCTGTTTTACGTGTTGAGATGTATTTTATTGAATTTTAGGTTGTTTTTAATATTCTATTTTAGGATATCGTATTTTGGGCCAGTTAGGGTTTTACCAACCGTAACATTCAACCCTAATTTCTAAAGTCTCTAACGTTATACCCTAAACCATAAACATAAAACCTTAACCATATAACCTACACCTAATCCATCACCATAAGGCCTAAATACTAACCATAAACTCTAACAATAAACCGTAACCAGAAACCCCAAACCCTAAACACTAAACCTTATACCATAATCACATAACCTTACTCACTGAACCCTAACCACGGAAAGGATAATAACGTGAAGATTTTGGCTTGTTTCTATCATCCAAACACGTTGCAAACCGTTTTTAAGGTTTTTGAAGTTCCCCGAAGGATTTCTGCTAACTTTCCCATACTTTCTCAGAATGGGGCACATAATATATGGTCTTTGAGTGCGTCGGGCCTTCTGGAACTGACAGATAGCTTCGCCATCTAAGATGATCTGTTTTACGTGTTGAGATGTGTTTTATTGACTTTTAGGTTGTTTTTAATATTCTATTTTAGGATATCGTATTTTGGCTCAGTTAGGGTGTTACCAACCATAACATTCAACCCTAATTTCTAAAGTCTCTAACGTTATACCCTAAACCATAAACACAAAACCTTAACCCTATAACCTACACCTAATCCATCACCATAAGCCCTAAATACTAACCATAAACTCTAACAATAAACCGTAACCAGAAACCCCAAACCCTAAACACTAAACCTTATACCATAATCACATAACCTTACTCACTGAACCCTAACCACGGAAAGAATAATAACGTGAAGATTTTGGCTTGTTTCTATCATCCAAACACGTTGCAAACCGTTTTTTAGGTTTTTGAAGTTCCCCGAAGGATTTCTACAAACTTTCGCATACTTTCTCAGAATGGGGCACATAATATATGTTTTTTGAGTGCGTTGGGCCTTCTGGAACTGACATATAACTTCACCATCTAAGATGATCTGTTTTACATGTTGAGATGTGTTTTATTGACTTTTAGGTTGTTTTTAATATTCTATATTAGGATATCGCATTTTGGGTCAGTTAGGGTTTTACCATCCGTAACATTCGACCCTAATTTCTAAAGTCTCTAACGTTATACCCTAAACCATAAACACAAAACCTTAACCATATAACCTACACCTAATCCATCACCATAAGGCCTAAATACTAACCATAAACTCTAACAATAAACCGTAACCAGAAACCCCAAACCCTAAACACTAAACCGTATACCATAATCACATAGCCTTAGTCACTGAACCCTAACCACGCAGAGGATAATAACTTGAAGATTTTGGCTTGTTTCTATCATCCAAACACGTTGCAACCCGTTTTTAAGGATTTTGAAGTTCCCCGAAGGATTTCTGCTAACTTTCCCATACTTTCTCAGAATGGGGCACATAATATATGTTCTTTGAGTGCGTTGGGCCTTCTGGAACTGACAGATAGCTTCGCCATCTAAGATGATCTGTTTTACGTGTTGAGATGTGTTTTATTGACTTTTAGGTCGTTTTTAATATTCTATTTTAGGATATCGTATTTTGGCTCAGTTAGGGTTTTACCAACCATAACATTCAACCCTAATTTCTAAAGTCTCTAACGTTATACCCTAAACCATAAACAGAAAACCTTAACCCTATAACCTACACCTAATCCATCACCATAAGCCCTAAATACTAACCATAAACTCTAACAATAAACCGTAACCAGAAACCCCAAACCCTAAACACTAAACCTTATACCATAATCACATAACCTTAGTCACTGAACCCTAACCACGGAAAGGATAATAACGTGAAGATTTTGGCTTGTTTCTATCATCCAAACACGTTGCAAACCGTTTTTAAGGTTTTTGAAGTACCCCGAAGGATTTCTGCTAACTTTCGCATAATTTCTCAGAATGGGGCACATAATATATGTTTTTGAGTGCGTCGGGCCTTCTGGAACTGACATATAACTTCGCCATCTAAGATGATCTGTTTTACGTGTTGAGATGTGTTTTATTGACTTTTAGGTCGTTTTTAATATTCTATTTTAGGATATCGTATTTTGGCTCAGTTAGGGTTTTACCAACCATAACATTCGACCCTAATTTCTAAAGTCTCTAACGTTATACCCTAAACCATAAACAGAAAACCTTAACCCTATAACCTACACCTAATCCATCACCATAAGCCCTAAATACTAACCATAAACTCTAACAATAAACCGTAACCAGAAACCCCAAACCCTAAACACTAAACCTTATACCATAATCACATAACCTTAGTCACTGAACCCTAACCATGGAAAGGATAATAACGTGAAGATTTTGGCTTGTTTCTATCATCCAAACACGTTGCAAACCGTTTTTAAGGTTTTTGAAGTTCCCCGAAGGATTTTTGCTAACTTTCGCATAATTTCTCAGAATGGGGCACATAATATATGTTTTTGAGTGCGTCGGGCCTTCTGGAACTGACATATAACTTCGCCATCTAAGATGATCTGTTTTACGTGTTGAGATGTGTTTTATTGACTTTTAGGTTGTTTTTAATATTCTATTTTAGGATATCGTATTTTGGGTCAGTTAGGGTTTCACCAACCGTAACATTCGACCCTAATTTCTAAAGTCTCTAACGTTATACCCTAAACCATAAACACAAAACCATAACCATATAACCTACACCTAATCCATCACCATAATGCCTAAATACTAACCATAAACTCTAACAATAAACCGTAACCAGAAACCCAAACCCTAAACACTAAACCTTATACCCTAATCCAGAAACCTTAATCAGTGAACCCTAACCACGGAAATGATAATAACGTGAAGATTTTGGCTTGTTTCTATCATCCAAACACTTTGCAAACCGTTTTTAAGGTTTTTGAAGTTCCCCGAAGAATTTCTGCTACTTTCGCATACTTTCTCAGAATGGGGCACATAATATATGTTTTTTGAGTGCGTTGGGCCTTCTGGAACTGACATATAACTTCACCATCTAAGATGATCTGTTTTACCTGTTGAGATGTGTTTTATTGACTTTTAGGTTGTTTTTAATATTCTATTTTAGGATATCATATTTTGGGTCAGTTAGGGTTTTACCATCCGTAATTCGACCCTAATTTCTAAAGTCTCTATAGTTATATCCTAAACCATAAACAAAAAACCTTACCCATATAACCTACACCTAATCCATCACCATAAGGCCTAAATACTAACCATAAACTCTAACAATAAACCGTAACCAGAAACCCCAAACCCTAAACACTAAACCTTATACCATAATCACATAACCTTAGTCACTGAACCCTAACCACGGAAAGGATAATAACATGAAGATTTTGGCTTGTTTCTATCATCCAAACACGTTGCAAACCGTTTTTACGGTTTTTGAAGTTCCCCGAAGGATTTCTGCTAACTTTCGCATACTTTCTCAGAATGGGGCACATAATATATGTTTTTTGAGTGCGTCGGGCCTTCTGGAACTGACATATAACTTCGCCATCTAAGATGATCTGTTTTACGTGTTGAGATGTATTTTATTGAATTTTAGGTTGTTTTTAATATTCTATTTTAGGATATCGTATTTTGGGCCAGTTAGGGTTTTACCAACCGTAACATTCAACCCTAATTTATAAAGTCTCTAACGTTATACCCTAAACCATAAACATAAAACCTTAACCATATAACCTACACCTAATCCATCACCATAAGGCCTAAATACTAACCATAAACTCTAACAATAAACCGTAACCAGAAACCCCAAACCCTAAACACTAAACCTTATACCCTAATCAAAAAACCTTAATCAGTGAACCCTAACTATGGAAATGATAATAACGTGAAGATTTTGGCTTGTTTCTATCATCCAAACACTTTGCAACCGTTTTTAAGGTTTTTGAAGTTCCAAGAAGAATTTTTGCTACTTTCGCATACTTTCTCAGAATGGGGCACATAATATATGTTTTTTGAGTGCGTTGGGCCTTCTGGGACCGACAGATAGCTTCGCCATCTAAGATGATCTGTTTTACGTGTTGAGATGTGTTTTATTGACTTTTAGGTTGTTTTTAATATTCTATTTTAGGATATCGTATTTTGGCTCAGTTAGGGTTTTACCAACCATAACATTCAACCCTAATTTCTAAAGTCTCTATAGTTATACCCTAAACCATAAACACAAAACCTTAACCCTATAACCTACACCTAATCCATCACCATAAGCCCTAAATACTAACCATAAACTCTAACAATAAACCGTAACCAGAAACCCCAAACCCTAAACACTAAACCTTATATCATAATCACATAACCTTACTCACTGAACCCTAACCACGGAAAGGATAATAACGTGAAGATTTTGGCTTGTTTCTATCATCCAAACACGTTGCAAACCGTTTTTAAGATTTTTGAAGTTCCCCGAAGGATTTCTGCAAACTTTCGCATACTTTCTCAGAATGGGGCACATAATATATATTTTTTGAGTGCGTTGGGCCTTCTGGAACTGACATATAACTTCACCATCTAAGATGATCTGTTTTACGTGTTGAGATGTGTTTTATTGACTTTTAGGTTGTTTTTAATATTCTATTTTAGGATATCGTATTTTGGGCCAGTTAGGGTTTTACCAACCGTAACATTCTACCCTAATTTCTAAAGTCTCTAACGTTATACCCTAAACCATAAACATAAAACCTTAACCATATAACCTACACCTAATCCATCACCATAAGGCCTAAATACTAACCATAAACTCTAACAATAAACCGTAACCAGAAACCCCAAACCCTAAACACTAAACCTTATACCCTAATCAAAAAACCTTAATCAGTGAACCCTAACTATGGAAATGATAATAACGTGAAGATTTTGGCTTGTTTCTATCATGCAAACACTTTGCAACCGTTTTTAAGGTTTTTGAAGTTCCAAGAAGAATTTTTGCTACTTTCGCATACTTTCTCAGAATGGGGCACATAATATATGTTTTTTGAGTGCGTTGGGCCTTCTGGAACTGACATATAACTTCGCCATCTAAGATGATCTGTTTTACGTGTTGAGATGTATTTTATTGAATTTTAGGTTGTTTTTAATATTCTATTTTAGGATATCGTATTTTGGCTCAGTTAGGGTTTTACCAACCATAACATTCAACCCTAATTTCTAAAGTCTCTAACGTTATACCCTAAACCATAAACAGAAAACCTTAACCATATAACCTACACCTAATCCATCACCATAAGGCCTAAATACTAACCATAAACTCTAACAATAAACCGTAACCAGAAACCCCAAACCCTAAACACTAAACCTTATACCATAATCACATAGCCTTAGTCACTGAACCCTAACCACGGAAAGGATAATAACTTGAAGATTTTGGCTTGTTTCTATCATCCAAACACGTTGCAACCCGTTTTTAAGGTTTTTGAAGTTCCCCGAAGGGTTTCTGCAAACTTTCGCATACTTTCTCAGAATGGGGCACATAATATATGTTCTTTGAGTGCGTTGGGCCTTCTGGAACTGACAGATCGCATCGCCATCTAAGATGATCTGTTTTACGTGTTGAGATGTGTTTTATTGACTTTTAGGTTGTTTTTAATATTCTATTTTAGGATATCGTATTTTGGCTCAGTTAGGGTTTTACCAACCATAACATTCAACCCTAATTTCTAAAGTCTCTAACGTTATACCCTAAACCATAAACAGAAAACCTTAACCCTATAACCTACACCTAATCCATCACCATAAGCCCTAAATACTAACCATAAACTCTAACAATAAACAGTAACCAGAAACCCCAAACCCTAAACACTAAACCTTATACCATAATCACATAACCTTAGTCACTGAACCCTAACCACGGAAAGGATAATAACGTGAAGATTTTGGCTTGTTTCTATCATCCAAACACGTTGCAACCCGTTTTTAAGGTTTTTGAACTTCCCCGAAGGATTTCTGCGAACTTTCGCATAATTTCTCAGAATGGGGCACATAATATATGTTTTTAAGTGCGTCGGGCCTTCTGGAACTGACATATAACTTCGCCATCTAAGATGATCTGTTTTACGTGTTGAGATGTGTTTTATTGACTTTTAGGTTGTTTTTAATATTCTATTTTAGGATATCGTATTTTGGGTCAGTTAGGGTTTCACCAACCGTAACATTCGACCCTAATTTCTAAAGTCTCTAACGTTATACCCTAAACCATAAACACAAAACCTTAACCATATAACCTACACCTAATCCATCACCATAAGGCCTAAATACTAACCATAAACTCTAACAATAAACCGTAACCAGAAACCCAAACCCTAAACACTAAACCTTATACCCTAATCCAAAAACCTTAATCAGTGAACCCTAAATATGGAAATGATAATAACGTGAAGATTTTGGCTTGTTTCTATCATCCAAACACTTTGCAAACCATTTTTAAGGTTTTTGAAGTTCCCCGAAATTTTTTTGCTACTTTCGCATACTTTCTCAGAATGGGGCACATAATATATGTTTTTTGAGTGCGTAGGGCCTTCTGGAACTGACATATAACTTCACCATCTAAGATGATCTGTTTTACATGTTGAGATGTGTTTTATTGACTTTTAGGTTGTTTTTAATATTCTATTTTAGGATATCGTATTTTGGGTCAGTTAGGGTTTTACCATCCGTAACATTCGACCCTAATTTCTAAAGTCTCTAACGTTATACCCTAAACCATAAACACAAAACCTTACCCATATAACCTACACCTAATCCATCACCATAAGGCCTAAATACTAACCATAAAATCTAACAATAAACCGTAACCAGAAACCCCAAACCCTAAACACTAAACCTTATACCATAATCACATAACCTTAGTCACTGAACCCTAACCACGGAAAGGATAATAACGTGAAGATTTTGGCTTGTTTCTATCATCCAAACACGTTGCAAACCGTTTTTAAGGTTTTTGAAGTTCCCCGAAGGATTTCTGCTAACTTTCGCATAATTTCTCAGAATGGGGCACATAATATATGTTTTTGAGTGCGTCGGGCCTTCTGGAACTGACATATAACTTCGCAATCTAAGATGATCTGTTTTACGTGTTGAGATGTGTTTTATTGACTTTTAGGTTGTTTTTAATATTCTATTTTAGGATATCGTATTTTGGGTCAGTTAGGGTTTCACCAACCGTAACATTCGACCCTAATTTCTAAAGTCTCTAACGTTATACCCTAAACCATAAACACAAAACCTTAACCATATAACCTACACCTAATCCATCACCATAAGGCCTAAATACTAACCATAAACTCTAACAATAAACCGTAACCAGAAACCCAAACCCTAAACACTAAACCTTATACCCTAATCCAAAAACCTTAATCAGTGAACCCTAAATATGGAAATGATAATAACGTGAAGATTTTGGCTTGTTTCTATCATCCAAACACTTTGCAAACCGTTTTTAAGAATTTTGAAGTTCCCCGAAATTTTTTTGCTACTTTCGCATACTTTCTCAGAATGGGGCACATAATATATGTTTTTTGAGTGCGTTGGGCCTTCTGGAACTGACATATAACTTCACCATCTAAGATGATCTGTTTTACATGTTGAGATGTGTTTTATTGACTTTTAGGTTGTTTTTAATATTCTATTTTAGGATATCGTATTTTGGGTCAGTTAGGGTTTTACCATCCGTAACATTCGACCCTAATTTCTAAAGTCTCTAACGTTATACCCTAAACCATAAACACAAAACCTTACCCATATAACCTACACCTAATCCATCACCATAAGGCCTAAATACAAACCATAAAATCTAACAATAAACCGTAACCAGAAACCCCAAACCCTAAACACTAAACCTTATACCATAATCACATAACCTTAGTCACTGAACCCTAACCACGGAAAGGATAATAACGTGAAGATTTTGGCTTGTTTCTATCATCCAAACACGTTGCAAACCGTTTTTAAGGTTTTTGAAGTTCCCCGAAGGATTTCTGCTAACTTTCCCATACTTTCTCAGAATGGGGCACATAATATATGTTCTTTGAGTGCGTGGGGCCTTCTGGAACTGACAGATAGCTTCGCCATCTAAGATGATCTGTTTTACGTGTTGAGATGTGTTTTATTGACTTTTAGGTTGTTTTTAATATTCTATTTTAGGATATCGTATTTTGGCTCAGTTAGGGTTTTACCAACCATAATATTCAACCCTAATTTCTAAAGTCTCTAACGTTATACCCTAAACCATAAACACAAAACCTTAACCCTATAACCTACACCTAATCCATCACCATAAGCCCTAAATACTAACCATAAACTCTAACAATAAACCGTAACCAGAAACCCCAAACCCTAAACACTAAACCTTATACCATAATCACATAACCTTAGTCACTGAACCCTAACCACGGAAAGGATAATAACGTGAAGATTTTGGCTTGTTTCTATCATCCAAACAGGTTGCAAACCGTTTTTAAGGTTTTTGTTCCCCGAAGGATTTCTGCTAACTTTCGCATACTTTCTCAGAATGGGGCACATAATATATGTTTTTTGAGCTCGTCGGGCCTTCTGGAACTGACATATAACTTCGCCATCTAAGATGATCTGTTTTACGTGTTGAGACGTATTTTATTGAATTTTAGGTTGTTTTTAATATTCTATTTTAGGATATCGTATTTTGGGCCAGTTAGGGTTTTACCAACCGTAACATTCAACCCTAATTTCTAAAGTCTCTAACGTTATACCCTAAACCATAAACACAAAACCTTAACCATATAACCTACACCTAATCCATCACCATAAGGCCTAAATACTAACCACAAACTCTAACAATAAACCATAACCAGAAACCCCAAACCCTAAACACTAAACCTTATACCCTAATCCAAAAACCTTAATCAGTGAACCCTAACTATGGAAATGATAATAACGTGAAGATTTTGGCTTGTTTCTATCATCCAAACACTTTGCAAACCGTTTTTAAGGTTTTTGAAGTTCCCCGGAGAATTTTTGCTACTTTCGCATACTTTCTCAGAATGGGGCACATAATATATGTTTTTTGAGTGCGTTAAGCCTTCTGGGACCGACAGATCGCTTCGCCATCTAAGATGATCTGTTTTACGTGTTGAGATGTGTTTTATTGACTTTTAGGTTGTTTTTAATATTCTATTTTAGGATATCGTATTTTGGGTCAGTTAGGGTTTTACCAACCGTAACATTCGACCCTAATTTCTAAAGTCTCTAACGTTATACCCTAAACCATAAACACAAAACCTTAACCATATAACCTACACCTAATCCATCTCCATAAGGCCTAAATACTAACCATAAACTCTAACAATAAACCGTAACCAGAAACCCCAAACCCTAAACACTAAACCTTATACCCTAATCCAAAAACCTTAATCAGTGAACCCTAACTATGGAAATGATAATAACGTGAAGATTTTGGCTTGTTTCTATCATCCAAACACTTTGCAAACCGTTTTTAAGGTTTTTGAAGTTCCCCGAAGAATTTTTGCTACTTTCACACACTTTTTCAGAATGGGGCACATAATATATGTTTTTTGAGTGCGTTGGGCCTTCTGGGACCGACAGATAGCTTCGCCATCTAAGATGATCTGTTTTACGTGTTGAGATGTGTTTTATTGACTTTTAGGTTGTTTTTAATATTCTATTTTAGGATATCGTATTTTGGCTCAGTAAAGGTTTTACCAACCGTAACATTCAACCCTAATTTCTAAAGTCTCTAACGTTATACCCTAAACCATAAACACAAAACCTTAACCCTATAACCTACACCTAATCCATCACCATAAGCCCTAAATACTAACCATAAACTCTAACAATAAACCGTAGCCAGAAACCCCAAACCCTAAACACTATACCTTATACCATAATCACATAACCTTAGTCACTGAACCCTAACCACGGAAAGGATAATAACGTGAAGATTTTGGCTTGTTTCTATCATCCAAACACGTTGCAAACCGTTTTTAAGGTTTTTGAAGTTCCCCGAAGGATTTCTGCTAACTTTCGCATACTTTCTCAGAATGGGGCACATAATATATGTTTTTTGAGTGCGTGTTGGGCCTTCTGGGACCGACAAATAACTTCGCCATCTAAGATGATCTGTTTTACGTGTTGAGATGTGTTTTATTGACTTTTAGGTTGTTTTTAATATTCTATTTTAGGATATCGTATTTTGGCTCAGTTAGGGTTTTACCAACCATAACATTCAACCCTAATTTCTAAAGTCTCTAACGTTATACCCTAAACCATAAACACAAAACCTTAACCATATAACCTACACCTAATCCATCACCATAAGGACTAAATACTAACCATAAACTCTAACAATAAACCGTAACCAGAAACCCCAAACCCTAAACACTAAACCTTATACCCTAATCCAAAAACCTTAATCAGTGAACCCTAACTATGGAAATGATAATAACGTGAAGATTTTCGCTTGTTTCTATCATCCAAACACTTTGCAAACCGTTTTTAAGGTTTTTGAAGTTCCCCGAAGAATTTTTGCTACTTTCGCACACTTTCTTAGAATGGGGCACATAATATATGTTTTTTGAGTGCGTTGGGCCTTCTGGGACCGACAGATAGCTTCGCCATCTAAGATCTGTTTTACGTGTTGAGATGTGTTTTATTGAATTTTAGGTTGTTTTTAATATTCTATTTTAGGATATCGTATTTTGGCTCAGCTAGGGTTTTACCAACCATAACATTCGACCCTAATTTCTAAAGTCTCTAACGTTATACCCTAAACCATAAACACAAAACCTTAACCCTATAACCTACACCTAATCCATCACCATAAGCCCTAAATACTAACCATAAACTCTAACAATAAACCGTAACCAGAAACCCCAAACCCTAAACACTAAACCTTATACCATAATCACATAGCCTTAGTCACTGAACCCTAACCACGGAAAGGATAATAACTTGAAGATTTTGGCTTGTTTCTATCATCCAAACACGTTGCAACCCGTTTTTAAGGTTTTTGAAGTTCCCCGAAGGATTTCTGCTAACTTTCCCATACTTTCTCAGAATGGGGCACATAATATATGTTCTTTGAGTGCGTTGGGCCTTCTGGAACTGACAGATAGCTTCGCCATCTAAGATGATCTGTTTTACGTGTTAAGATGTGTTTTATTGACTTTTAGGTTGTTTTTAATATTCTATTTTAGGATATCGTATTTTGGCTCAGTTAGGGTTTTACCAACCATAACATTCAACCCTAATTTCTAAAGTCTCTAACGTTATACCCTAAACCATAAACACAAAACCTTAACCCTATAACCTACACCTAATCCATCACCATAAGCCCTAAATACTAACCATAAACTTTAACAATAAACCGTAGCCAGAAACCCCAAAGCCTAAACACTAAACCTTTTACCATAATCACATAACCTTAGTCATTGAACCCTAACCACGGAAAGGATAATAACGTGAAGATTTTTGCTTGTTTCTATCATCCAAACACGTTGCAAACCGTTTTTAAGGTTTTTGAAGTTCCCCGAAGGATTTCTGCTATTTTTTGCATACTTTCTCAGAATGGGGCACATAATATATGTTTTTTGAGTGCGTCGGGCCTTCTGGAACTGACATATAACTTCGCCATCTAAGATGATCTGTTTTACGTGTTGAGATGTGTTTTATTGACTTTTAGGTTGTTTTTAATATTCTATTTTAGGATATCTTATTTTGGCTCAGTTAGGGTTTTACCAACCGTAACATTCGACCCTAATTTCTAAAGTCTCTAACGTTATACCCTAAACCATAAACACAAAACCTTAACCCTATAACCTACACCTAATCCATACCATAAGCCCTAAACACTAACCATAAACTCTAACAATAAACCGTAACCAGAAACCCCAAACCCAAAACACTAAACCTTATACCATAATCACATAACCTTAATCAGTGAACCCTAACCACGGAAATAATAATAACGTGAAGATTTTGGCTTGTTTCTATCATCCAAACATGTTGCAAACCGTTTTTATGGTTTTTGAAGTTCCCCGAAGGAATTTTGCTAACTTTCGCATACTTTCTCAGAATGGGGCACATAATATATGTTTTTTGAGTGCGTCGGGCCTTCTGGAACTGACATATAACTTCGCCATCTAAGATGATCTGTTTTACGAGTTGAGATGTGTTTTATTGACTTTTAGGCTATTTTTAATATTCTATTTTAGGATATCGTATTTTGGCTCAGTTAGGGTTTTACCAACCATAACATTCAACCCTAATTTCTAAAGTCTCTAACGTTATACCCTAAACCATAAACACAAAACCTTAACCCTATAACCTACACCTAATCCATCACCATAAGCCCTAAATACTAACCATAAACTCTAACAATAAACCGTAGCCAGAAACCCCAAAGCCTAAACACTAAACCTTTTACCATAATCACATAACCTTAGTCACTGAACCCTAACCACGGAAAGGATAATAACGTGAAGATTTTTGCTTGTTTCTATCATCCAAACACGTTGCAAACCGTTTTTAAGGTTTTTGAAGTTCCCCGAAGGATTTCTGCTATTTTTCGCATACTTTCTCAGAATGGGGAACATAATATATGTTTTTTGAGTGCGTCGGGCCTTCTAGAACTGACATATAACTTCGCCATCTAAGATGATCTGTTTTACGTGTTGAGATGTGTTTTATTGACTTTTAGGTTGTTTTTAATATTCTATTTTAGGATATCTTATTTTGGCTCAGTTAGGGTTTTACCAACCGTAACATTCGACCCTAATTTCTAAAGTCTCTAACGTTATACCCTAAACCATAAACACAAAACCTTAACCCTATAACCTACACCTAATCCATCACCATAAGCCCTAAACACTAACCATAAACTCTAACAATAAACCGTAACCAGAAACCCCAAACCCAAAACACTAAACCTTATACCATAATCACATAACCTTAATCAGTGAACCCTAACCACGGAAATAATAATAACGTGAAGATTTTGGCTTGTTTCTATCATTCAAACACGTTGCAAACCGTTTTTATGGTTTTTGAAGTTCCCCGAAGGATTTTTGCTAACTTTCGCATACTTTCTCAGAATGGGGCACATAATATATGTTTTTTGAGTGCCTCGGGCCTTCTGGAACTGACATATAACTTCGCCATCTAAGATGATCTGTTTTACGTGTTGAGATGTGTTTTATTGACTTTTAGGTTGTTTTTAATATTCTATTTTAGGATATCGTATTTTGGCTCAGTAAGGGTTTTACCAACCGTAACATTCAACCCTAATTTCTAAAGTCTCTAACGTTATACCCTAAACCATAAACACAAAACCTTAACCCTATAACCTACACCTAATCCATCACCATAAGCCCTAAATACTAACCATAAACTCTAACAATAAACCGTAGCCAGAAACCCCAAACCCTAAACACTATACCTTATACCATAATCACATAACCTTAGTCACTGAACCCTAACCACGGAAAGGATAATAACGTGAAGATTTTGGCTTGTTTCTATCATCCAAACACGTTGCAAACCGTTTTTAAGGTTTTTGAAGTTCCCCGAAGGATTTCTGCTAACTTTCGCATACTTTCTCAGAATGGGGCACATAATATATGTTTTTTGAGTGCGTGTTGGGCCTTCTGGGACCGACAAATAACTTCGCCATCTAAGATGATCTGTTTTACGTGTTGAGATGTGTTTTATTGACTTTTAGGTTGTTTTTAATATTCTATTTTAGGATATCGTATTTTGGCTCAGTTAGGGTTTTACCAACCATAACATTCAACCCTAATTTCTAAAGTCTCTAACGTTATACCCTAAACCATAAACACAAAACCTTAACCATATAACCTACACCTAATCCATCACCATAAGGACTAAATACTAACCATAAACTCTAACAATAAACCGTAACCAGAAACCCCAAACCCTAAACACTAAACCTTATACCCTAATCCAAAAACCTTAATCAGTGAACCCTAACTATGGAAATGATAATAACGTGAAGATTTTGGCTTGTTTCTATCATCCAAACACTTTGCAAACCGTTTTTAAGGTTTTTGAAGTTCCCCGAAGAATTTTTGCTACTTTCGCACACTTTCTTAGAATGGGGCACATAATATATGTTTTTTGAGTGCGTTGGGCCTTCTGGGACCGACAGATAGCTTCGCCATCTAAGATGATCTGTTTTACGTGTTGAGATGTGTTTTATTGAATTTTAGGTTGTTTTTAATATTCTATTTTAGGATATCGTATTTTGGCTCAGCTAGGGTTTTACCAACCATAACATTCGACCCTAATTTCTAAAGTCTCTAACGTTATACCCTAAACCTACACCTAATCCATCACCATAAGCCCTAAATACTAACCATAAACTCTAACAATAAACCGTAACCAGAAACCCCAAACCCTAAACACTAAACCTTTTACCATAATCACATAACCTTAATCAGTGAACCCTAACCACGGAAAGGATAATAACGTGAAGATTTTGGCTTGTTTCTATCATCCAAACACGTTGCAAACCGTTTTTATGGTTTTTGAAGTTCCCCGAAGGATTTTTGCTATTTTTCGCATACTTTCTCAGAATGGACCACATAATATATGTTTTTTGAGTGCGTCGGGCCTTCTGGAACTGACATATAACTTCACCATCTAAGATGATCTGTTTTACGAGTTGAGATGTGTTTTATTGACTTTTAGGCTGTTTTTAATATCCTATTTTAGGATATCTTATTTTGGCTCAGTTAGGGTTTTACCAACCGTAACATTCGACCCTAATTTCTAAAGTCTCTAACGTTATACCCTAAACCATAAACACAAAACCTTAACCCTATAACCTACACCTAATCCATCACCATAAGCCCTAAACACTAACCATAAACTCTAACAATAAACCGTAACCAGAAACCCCAAACCCAAAACACTAAACCTTATACCATAATCACATAACCTTAATCAGTGAACCCTAACCACGGAAATAATAATAACGTGAAGATTTTGGCTTGTTTCTATCATCCAAACACGTTGCAAACCGTTTTTATGGTTTTTGAAGTTCCCCGAAGGACTTTTGCTAACTTTCGCATACTTTCTAAGAATGGGGCACATAATATATGTTTTTTGAGTGCGTCGGGCCTTCTGGAACTGACATATAGCTTCGCCATATAAGATGATCTGTTTTACGAGTTGAGATGTGTTTTATTGACTTTTAGGTTGTTTTTAATATTCTATTTTAGGATATCGTATTTTGGCTCAGTTAGGGTTTTACCAACCATAACATTCAACCCTAATTTCTAAAGTCTCTAACGTTATACCCTAAACCATAAACACAAAACCTTAACCCTATAACCTACACCTAATCCATCACCATAAGCCCTAAATACTAACCATAAACTTTAACAATAAACCGTAGCCAGAAACCCCAAAGCCTAAACACTAAACCTTTTACCATAATCACATAACCTTAGTCACTGAACCCTAACCACGGAAAGGATAATAACGTGAAGATTTTTGCTTGTTTCTATCATCCAAACACGTTGCAAACCGTTTTTAAGGTTTTTGAAGTTCCCCGAAGGATTTCTGCTATTTTTTGCATACTTTCTCAGAATGGGGCACATAATATATGTTTTTTGAGTGCGTCGGGCCTTCTGGAACTGACATATAACTTCGCCATCTAAGATGATCTGTTTTACGTGTTGAGATGTGTTTTATTGACTTTTAGGTTGTTTTTAATATTCGATTTTAGGATATCTTATTTTGGCTCAGTTAGGGTTTTACCAACCGTAACATTCGACCCTAATTTCTAAAGTCTCTAACGTTATACCCTAAACCATAAACACAAAACCTTAACCCCATAACCTACACCTAATCCATACCATAAGCCCTAAACACTAACCATAAACTCTAACAATAAACCGTAACCAGAAACCCCAAACCCAAAACACTAAACCTTATACCATAATCACATAACCTTAATCAGTGAACCCTAACAACGGAAATAATAATAACGTGAAGATTTTGGCTTGTTTCTATCATCCAAACATGTTGCAAACCGTTTTTATGGTTTTTGAAGTTCCCCGAATTATTTTTGCTACTTTCGCATACTTTCTCAGAATGGGGCACATAATATATGTTTTTTGAGTGCGTCGGGCCTTCTGGAACTGACATATAACTTCGCCATCTAAGATGATCTGTTTTACGAGTTGAGATGTGTTTTATTGACTTTTAGGCTATTTTGAATATTCTATTTTAGGATATCGTATTTTGGCTCAGTTAGGGTTTTACCAACCATAACATTCAACCCTAATTTCTAAAGTCTCTAACGTTATACCCTAAACCATAAACACAAAACCTTATTCCTATAACCTACACCTAATCCATCACCATAAGCCCTAAATACTAACCATAAACTCTAACAATAAACCGTAGCCAGAAACCCCAAAGCCTAAACACTAAACCTTTTACCATAATCACATAACCTTAGTCACTGAACCCTAACCACGGAAAGGATAATAACGTGAAGATTTTTGCTTGTTTCTATCATCCAAACACGTTGCAAACCGTTTTTAAGGTTTTTGAAGTTCCCCGAAGGATTTCTGCTATTTTTCGCATACTTTCTCAGAATGGGGAACATAATATATGTTTTTTGAGTGTGTCGGGCCTTCTAGAACTGACATATAACTTCGCCATCTAAGATGATCTGTTTTACGTGTTGAGATGTGTTTTATTGACTTTTAGGTTGTTTTTAATATTCTATTTTAGGATATCTTGTTTTGGCTCAGTTAGGGTTTTACCAACCGTAACATTCGACCCTAATTTCTAAAGTCTCTAACGTTATACCCTAAACCATAAACACAAAACCTTAACCCTATAACCTACACCTAATCCATCACCATAAGCCCTAAACACTAACCATAAACTCTAACAATAAACCGAAACCAGAAACCCCAAACCCAAAACACTAAACCTTATACCATAATCACATAACCTTAATCAGTGAACCCTAACCACGGAAATAATAATAACGTGAAGATTTTGGCTTGTTTCTATCATTCAAACACGTTGCAAACCGTTTTTATGGTTTTTGAAGTTCCTCGAAGGATTTTTGCTAACTTTCGCATACTTTCTCAGAATGGGGCACATAATATATGTTTTTTGAGTGCGTCGGGCCTTCTGGAACTGACATATAACTTCGCCATCTAAGATGATCTATTTTACGTGTTGAGATGTGTTTTATTGACTTTTAGGCTGTTTTTAATATTCTATTTTAGGATATCGTATTTTGGCTCAGTTAGGGTTTTACCAACCATAACATTCGACCCTAATTTCTAAAGTCTCTAACGTTATACCCTAAACCATAAACACAAAACCTTAACCATATAACCTACACCTAATCCATCACCATAAGGCCTAAATACTAACCATAAACTCTAACAATAAACCGTAACCAGAAACCCCAAACCCTAAACACTAAACCTTATACCATAATCCAAAAACCTTAATCAGTGAACCCTAACCACGGAAATGATTATAACGTGAAGATTTTGGCTTGTTTCTATCATCCAAACACTTTGCAAACCGTTTTTATTGTTTTTGAAGTTCCCCGAAGGATTTTTGCTACTTTCGCATACTTTCTCAGAATGGGGCACATAATATATGTTTTTTGAGTGCATCGGGCCTTCTGGAACTGACATATAACTTCGCCATCTAAGATGATCTGTTTTACGAGTTGAGATGTGTTTTATTGACTTTTAGGCTATTTTTAATATTCTATTTTAGGATATCGTATTTTGGCTCAGTTAGGGTTTTACCAACCATAACATTCAACCCTAATTTCTAAAGTCTCTAACGTTATACCCTAAACCATAAACACAAAACCTTAACCCCATAACCTACACCTAATCCATCACCATAAGCCCTAAATACTAACCATAAACTCTAACAATAAACCGTAGCCAGAAACCCCAAACCCTAAACACTAAACCTTTTACCATAATCACATAACCTTAGTCACTGAACCCTAACCACAGAAAGGATAATAACGTGAAGATTTTTGCTTGTTTCTATCATCCAAACACGTTGCAAACCGTTTTTAAGGTTTTTGAAGTTCCCCGAAGGATTTCTGCTATTTTTCGCATACTTTCTCAGAATGGGGAACATAATATATGTTTTTTGAGTGTGTCGGGCCTTCTAGAACTGACATATAACTTCGCCATCTAAGATGATCTGTTTTACGTGTTGAGATGTGTTTTATTGACTTTTAGGTTGTTTTTAATATTCTATTTTAGGATATCTTGTTTTGGCTCAGTTAGGGTTTTACCAACCGTAACATTCGACCCTAATTTCTAAAGTCTCTAACGTTATACCCTAAACCATAAACACAAAACCTTAACCCTATAACCTACACCTAATCCATCACCATAAGCCCTAAACACTAACCATAAACTCTAACAATAAACCGAAACCAGAAACCCCAAACCCAAAACACTAAACCTTATACCATAATCACATAACCTTAATCAGTGAACCCTAACCACGGAAATAATAATAACGTGAAGATTTTGGCTTGTTTCTATCATTCAAACACGTTGCAAACCGTTTTTATGGTTTTTGAAGTTCCTCGAAGGATTTTTGCTAACTTTCGCATACTTTCTCAGAATGGGGCACATAATATATGTTTTTTGAGTGCGTCGGGCCTTCTGGAACTGACATATAACTTCGCCATCTAAGATGATCTATTTTACGTGTTGAGATGTGTTTTATTGACTTTTAGGCTGTTTTTAATATTCTATTTTAGGATATCGTATTTTGGCTCAGTTAGGGTTTTACCAACCATAACATTCGACCCTAATTTCTAAAGTCTCTAACGTTATACCCTAAACCATAAACACAAAACCTTAACCATATAACCTACACCTAATCCATCACCATAAGGCCTAAATACTAACCATAAACTCTAACAATAAACCGTAACCAGAAACCCCAAACCCTAAACACTAAACCTTATACCATAATCCAAAAACCTTAATCAGTGAACCCTAACCACGGAAATGATTATAACGTGAAGATTTTGGCTTGTTTCTATCATCCAAACACTTTGCAAACCGTTTTTATTGTTTTTGAAGTTCCCCGAAGGATTTTTGCTACTTTCGCATACTTTCTCAGAATGGGGCACATAATATATGTTTTTTGAGTGCATCGGGCCTTCTGGAACTGACATATAACTTCGCCATCTAAGATGATCTGTTTTACGAGTTGAGATGTGTTTTATTGACTTTTAGGCTATTTTTAATATTCTATTTTAGGATATCGTATTTTGGCTCAGTTAGGGTTTTACCAACCATAACATTCAACCCTAATTTCTAAAGTCTCTAACGTTATACCCTAAACCATAAACACAAAACCTTAACCCCATAACCTACACCTAATCCATCACCATAAGCCCTAAATACTAACCATAAACTCTAACAATAAACCGTAGCCAGAAACCCCAAACCCTAAACACTAAACCTTTTACCATAATCACATAACCTTAGTCACTGAACCCTAACCACAGAAAGGATAATAACGTGAAGATTTTTGCTTGTTTCTATCATCCATACACGTTGCAAACCGTTTTTAAGGTTTTTGAAGTTCCCCGAAGGATTTCTGCTAACTTTCACATACTTTCTCAGAATGGGGAACATAATATATGTTTTTTTAGTGCGTCGGGCCTTCTGGAACTGACATATAACTTCGCCATCTAAGATGATCTGTTTTACGTGTTGAGATGTGTTTTATTGACTTTTAGGTTGTTTTTAATATTCTATTTTAGGATATCTTATTTTTGCTGAGTTAGGGTTTTACCAACCGTAACATTCGACCCTAATTTCTAAAGTCTCTAACGTTATACCCTAAACCATAAACACAAAACCTTAACCATATAACCTACACCTAATCCATCACCATAAGGCCTAAATACTAACCATAAACTCTAACAATAAACCGTAACCAGAAACCCCAAACCCTAAACACTAAACCTTATACCCTAATCACATAACCTTAGTCACTGAACCCTAACCACGGAAAGGATAATAACGTGAAGATTTTGGCTTGTTTCTATCATCCAAACACGTTGCAAACCGTTTTTAAGGTTTTTTGAAGTTCCCCGAAGGATTTCTGCTAACTTTCGCATACTTTCTCAGACTGGGGCACATAATATATGTTTTTTGAGTTCGTTGGGCCTTCTGGAACAGACATATAACTTCGCCATCTAAGATGATCTGTTTTACGTGTTGAGATGTGTTTTATTGACTTTTAGGCTGTTTTTAATATTCTATTTTAGGATATCGTATTTTGGCTCAGTTAGGGTTTTACCAACCAAAACATTCAACCCTAATTTCTAAAGTCTCTAACGTTATACCCTAAACCATAAACACAAAACCTTAACCCTATAACCTACACCTAATCCATCACCATAAGCCCTAAATACTAACCATAAACTCTAACAATAAACCGTAGCCAGAAATCCCAAACCCTAAACACTAAACCTTTTACCATAATCACATAACCTTAATCAGTGAACCCTAACCACGGAAATAAAAATAAAGTGAAGATTTTGGCTTGTTTCTATCATCCAAACACGTTGCAAACCGTTTTTATGGTTTTTGAAGTTCCCCGTAGGATTTCTGCTAACTTTCACATACTTTCTCAGAATGGGGCACATAATATATGTTTTTTTAGTGCGTCGGGCCTTCTGGAACTGACATATAACTTCGCCATCTAAGATGATCTGTTTTACGTGTTGAGATGTGTTTTATTGACTTTTAGGTTGTTTTTAATATTCTATTTTAGGATATCTTATTTTGGCTCAGTTAGGGTTTTACCAACCGTAACATTCGACCCTAATTTCTAAAGTCTCTAACGTTATACCCTAAACCATAAACACAAAACCTTAACCATATAACCTACACCTAATCCATCACCATAAGGCCTAAATACTAACCATAAACTCTAACAATAAACCGTAACCAGAAACCCCAAACCCTAAACACTAAACCTTATACCCTAATAACATAACCTTAGTCACTGAACCCTAACCACGGAAAGGATAATAACGTGAAGATTTTGGCTTGTTTCTATCATCCAAACACGTTGCAAACCGTTTTTAAGGTTTTTTGAAGTTCCCCGAAGGATTTCTGCTAACTTTCGCATACTTTCTCAGACTGGGGCACATAATATATGTTTTTTGAGTGCGTTGGGCCTTCTGTAACAGACATATAACTTCGCCATCTAAGATGATCTGTTTTACGTGTTGAGATGTGTTTTATTGACTTTTAGGCTGTTTTTAATATTCTATTTTAGGATATCGTATTTTGGCTCAGTTAGGGTTTTACCAACCAAAACATTCAACCCTAATTTCTAAAGTCTCTAACGTTATACCCTAAACCATAAACACAAAACCTTAACCCTATAACCTACACCTAATCCATCACCATAAGCCCTAAATACTAACCATAAACTCTAACAATAAACCGTAGCCAGAAACCCCAAACCCTAAACACTAAACCTTTTACCATAATCACATAACCTTAATCAGTGAACCCTAACCACGGAAATAAAAATAAAGTGAAGATTTTGGCTTGTTTCTATCATCCAAACACGTTGCAAACTGTTTTTATGGTTTTTGAAGTTCCCCGAAGGATTTCTGCTAACTTTCACATACTTTCTCAGAATGGGGCACATAATATATGTTTTTTTAGTGCGTCGGGCCTTCTGGAACTGACATATAACTTCGCCATCTAAGATGATCTGTTTTACGTGTTGAGATGTGTTTTATTGACTTTTAGGTTGTTTTTAATATTCTATTTTAGGATATCTTATTTTGGCTCAGTTAGGGTTTTACCAACCGTAACATTCGACCCTAATTTCTAAAGTCTCTAACGTTATACCCTAAACCATAAACACAAAACCTTAACCATATAACCTACACCTAATCCATCACCATAAGGCCTAAATACTAACCATAAACTCTAACAATAAACCGTAACCAGAAACCCCAAACCCTAAACACTAAACCTTATACCCTAATAACATAACCTTAGTCACTGAACCCTAACCACGGAAAGGATAATAACGTGAAGATTTTGGCTTGTTTCTATCATCCAAACACGTTGCAAACCGTTTTTAAGGTTTTTTGAAGTTCCCCGAAGGATTTCTGCTAACTTTCGCATACTTTCTCAGACTGGGGCACATAATATATGTTTTTTGAGTGCGTTGGGCCTTCTGTAACAGACATATAACTTCGCCATCTAAGATGATCTGTTTTACGTGTTGAGATGTGTTTTATTGACTTTTAGGCTGTTTTTAATATTCTATTTTAGGATATCGTATTTTGGCTCAGTTAGGGTTTTACCAACCAAAACATTCAACCCTAATTTCTAAAGTCTCTAACGTTATACCCTAAACCATAAACACAAAACCTTAACCCTATAACCTACACCTAATCCATCACCATAAGCCCTAAATACTAACCATAAACTCTAACAATAAACCGTAGCCAGAAACCCCAAACCCTAAACACTAAACCTTTTACCATAATCACATAACCTTAATCAGTGAACCCTAACCACGGAAATAAAAATAAAGTGAAGATTTTGGCTTGTTTCTATCATCCAAACACGTTGCAAACCGTTTTTATGGTTTTTGAAGTTCCCCGAAGGATTTCTGCTAACTTT
Source organism: Nemophila menziesii (assembly GCA_029959085.1). Taxonomy (NCBI): domain Eukaryota; kingdom Viridiplantae; phylum Streptophyta; class Magnoliopsida; order Boraginales; family Hydrophyllaceae; genus Nemophila; species Nemophila menziesii. The sequence goes on along the minus strand of JARWIR010000014.1, from coordinate 11,640,605 downwards.
CACATACTTTCTCAGAATGGGGCACATAATATATGTTTTTTTAGTGCGTCGGGCCTTCTGGAACTGACATATAACTTCGCCATCTAAGATGATCTGTTTTACGTGTTGAGATGTGTTTTATTGACTTTTAGGTTGTTTTTAATATTCTATTTTAGGATATCTTATTTTGGCTCAGTTAGGGTTTTACCAACCGTAACATTCGACCCTAATTTCTAAAGTCTCTAACGTTATACCCTAAACCATAAACACAAAACCTTAACCATATAACCTACACCTAATCCATCACCATAAGGCCTAAATACTAACCATAAACTCTAACAATAAACCGTAACCAGAAACCCCAAACCCTAAACACTAAACCTTATACCCTAATAACATAACCTTAGTCACTGAACCCTAACCACGGAAAGGATAATAACGTGAAGATTTTGGCTTGTTTCTATCATCCAAACACGTTGCAAACCGTTTTTAAGGTTTTTTGAAGTTCCCCGAAGGATTTCTGCTAACTTTCGCATACTTTCTCAGATTGGGGCACATAATATATGTTTTTTGAGTGCGTTGGGCCTTCTGGAACAGACATATAACTTCGCCATCTAAGATGATCTGTTTTACGTGTTGAGATGTGTTTTATTGACTTTTAGGCTGTTTTTAATATTCTATTTTAGGATATCTTATTTTGGCTCAGTTAGGGTTTTACCACTCATAACATTCAACCCTAATTTCTAAAGTCTCTAACGTTATACCCTAAACCATAAACACAAAACCTTAACCCCATAACCTACACCTAATCCATCACCATAAGCCCTAAACACTAACCATAAACTCTAACAATAAACCGTAACCAGAAACCCCAAACCCTAAACACTAAACCTTATACCATAATCACATAACCTTAATCAGTGAACCCTAACCACAGAAATAAAAATAAAGTGAAGATTTTGGCTTGTTTCTATCATCCAAACACGTTGCAAACCGTTTTTATGGTTTTTGAAGTTCCCCGAAGGATTTTTGCTAACTTTCGCATACTTTCTCAGAATGGGGCACATAATATATGTTTTTTGAGTGCGTCGGGCCTTCTGGAACTGACATATAACTTCGCCATCTAAGATGATCTGTTTTACGAGTTGAGATGTGTTTTATTGACTTTTAGGCTGTTTTTAATATTCTATTTTAGGATATCGTATTTTGGCTCAGTTAGGGTTTTACCAACCATAACATTCAACCCTAATTTTTAAAGTCTCTAACGTTATACCCTAAACCATAAACACAAAACCTTAACCATATAACCTACACCTAATCCATCACCATAAGGCCTAAATACTAACCATAAACTCTAACAATAAACCGTAACCAGAAACCCCAAACCCTAAACGCTAAACCTTATACCTTAATCCAAAAACCTTAATCAGTGAACCCTAACTATGGAAATGATTATAACGTGAAGATTTTGGCTTGTTTCTATCATCCAAACACTTTGCAACCGTTTTTAAGGTTTTTGAAGTTCCCCGAAGAATTTTTGCTACTTTCGCATACTTTCTCAGAATGGGGCACATAATATATGTTTTTTGAGTGCGTTGGGCCTTCTGGGACCGACAAATAGCTTCGCCATCTAAGATGATCTGTTTTACGTGTTGAGATGTGTTTTATTGACTTTTAGGTTGTTTTTAATATTCTATTTTAGGATATCGTATTTTGGCTCAGTTAGGGTTTTACCAACCATAACATTCAACCCTAATTTCTAAAGTCTCTAACGTTATACCCTAAACCTTAAACACAAAACCTTAACCCTATAACCTACACCTAATCCATCACCATAAGCCCTAAATACTAACCATAAACTCTAACAATAAACCGTAGCCAGAAACCCCAAACCCTAAACACTAAACCTTTTACCATAATCACATAACCTTAGTCACTGAACCCTAACCACGGAAAGGATAATAACGTGAAGATTTTGGCTTGTTTCTATCATCCAAACACGTTGCAAACCGTTTTTAAGGTTTTTTGAAGTTCCCCGAAGGATTTCTGCTAACTTTCGCATACTTTCTCAGATTGGGGCACATAATATATGTTTTTTGAGTGCGTTGGGCCTTCTGGAACAGACATATAACTTCGCCATCTAAGATGATCTGTTTTACGTGTTGAGGTGTGTTTTATTGACTTTTAGGCTGTTTTTAATATTCTATTTTAGGATATCGTATTTTGGCTCAGTTAGGGTTTTACCACTCATAACATTCAACCCTAATTTCTAAAGTCTCTAACGTTATACCCTAAACCATAAACACAAAACCTTAACCCCATAACCTACACCTAATCCATCACCATAAGCCCTAAACACTAACCATAAACTCTAACAATAAACCGTAACCAGAAACCCCAAACCCTAAACACTAAACCTTATACCATAATCACATAACCTTAATCAGTGAACCCTAACCACGGAAATAATAATAACGTGAAGATTTTGGCTTGTTTCTATCATCCAAACACGTTGCAAACCGTTTTTATGGTTTTTGAAGTTCCCCGAAGGATTTTTGCTTACTTTCGCATACTTTCTCAGAATGGGGCACATAATATATGTTTTTTGAGTGCGTCGGGCCTTCTGGAACTGACATATAACTTCGCCATCTAAGATGATCTGTTTTACGTGTTGAGATGTATTTTATTGAATTTTAGGTAGTTTTTAATATTCTATTTTAGGATATCGTATTTTGGGCCAGTTAGGGTTTTACCAACCGTAACATTCAACCCTAATTTCTAAAGTCTCTAACGTTATACCCTAAACCATAAACACAAAACCTTAACCATATAACCTACACCTAATCCATCACCATAAGGCCTAAATACTAACCATAAGCTCTAACAATAAACCGTAACCAGAAACCCCAAACCCTAAACACTAAACCTTATACACTAATCCAAAACCCGTAATCAGTGAACCCTAACAATGGAAATGATAATAACGTGAAGATTTTGGCTTGTTTCTATCATCCAAACACTTTGCAAACCAATTTTAAGGTTTTTGAAGTTCCCAGAAGAATTTTTGCTACTTTCGCACACTTTCTCAGAATGGGGCACATAATATATGTTTTTTGACTGCGTTGGGCCTTCTGGGACCGACAGATAGCTTCGCCATCTAAGATGATCTGTTTTACGTGTTGAGATGTGTTTTATTGACTTTTAGGTTGTTTTTAATATTCTATTTTAGGATATCGTATTTTGGCTCAGTTAGGGTTTTACCACTCATAACATTCAACCCTAATTTCTAAAGTCTCTAACGTTATACCCTAAACCATAAACACAAAACCTTAACCCTATAACCTACACCTAATCCATCACCATAAGCCCTAAATACTAACCATAAACTCTAACAATAAACCGTTGCCAGAAACCCCAAACCCTAAACACTAAACCTTATACCATAATCACATAACCTTAGTCACTGAACCCTAACCACGGAAAGGATAATAACGTGAAGATTTTGGCTTGTTTCTATCATCCAAACACGTTGCAAACCGTTTTTAAGGTTTTTGAAGTTCACCGAAGGATTTCTGCTAACTTTCGCATACTTTCTCAGAATGGGGCACATAATATATGTTTTTTGAGTGCGTTGGGCCTTCTGGAACTGACATATAACTTCGCCATCTAAGATGATCTGTTTTACGTGTTGAGATGTGTTTTATTGACTTTTAGGCTGTTTTTAATATCCTATTTTAGGATATCGTATTTTGGCTCAGTTAGGGTTTTACCAACCATAACATTAAACCCTAATTTCTAAAGTCTCTAACGTTATACCCTAAACCATAAACACAAAACCTTAACCCTATAACCTACACCTAATCCATCACCATAAGCCCTAAACACTAACCATAAACTCTAACAATAAACCGTAACCAGAAACCCCAAACCCTAAACACTAAACCTTATACCATAATCACATAACCTTAATCAGTGAACACTAACCACGGAAATGATAATAACGTGAAGATTTTGGCTTGTTTCTATCATCCAAACACGTTGCAAACGTTTTTATGGTTTTTGAAGTTCCCCGAAGGATTTCTGCTAACTTTCGCATACTTTCTCAGAATGGTGCACATAATATATGTTTTTTGAGTGCGTCGGGCCTTCTGGAACTGACATATAACTTCGCCATCTAAGATGATCTGTTTTACGTGTTGAGATGTGTTTTATTGACTTTTAGGTTGTTTTTAATATTCTATTTTAGGATATCGTATTTTGGCTCAGTTAGGGTTTTACCAACCATAACATTCAACCCTAATTTCTAAAGTCTCTAACGTTATACCCTAAACCATAAACACAAAACCTTAACCCTATAACCTACACCTAATCCATCACCATAAGGCCTAAATATTAACCATAAACTCGAACAATAAACCGTAACCAGAAACCCCAAACCCTAAACACTAAACCTTATACCCTAATCCAAAAAGCTTAATCAGTGAACCCTAACTATGGAAATGATAATAACGTGAAGAGTTTGGCTTGTTTCTATCATCCAAACACTTTGCAAACCGTTTTTAAGGTTTTTGAAGTTCCCCGAAGAATTTTTGCTACTTTCGCATACTTTCTCAGAATGGGGCACATAATATATGTTTTTTGAGTGCGTCGGGCCTTCTGGAACTGACATATAACTTTGCCATCTAAGATGATCTGTTTTACGTGTTGAGATGTGTTTTATTGACTTTTAGGTTGTTTTTAATATTCTATTTTAGGATATCGTATTTTGGCTCAGTTAGGGTTTTACCAACCATAACATTCAACCCTAATTTCTAAAGTCTCTAACGTTATACCCTAAACCATAAACACAAAACCTTAACCCTATAACCTACACCTAATCCATCACCATAAGCCCTAAATACTAACCATAAACTCTAACAATAAACCGTAGCCAGAAACCCCAAACCCTAAACACTAAACCTTATACCATAATCACATAACCTTAGTCACTGAACCCTAACCACGGAAAGGATAATAACGCGAAAATTTTGGCTTGTTTCTATCATCCAAACACGTTGCAAACCGTTTTTAAGGTTTTTGAAGTTCCCCTAAGGATTTCTGCTAACTTTCGCATACTGTCTCAGAATAAGGCACATAATATATGTTTTTTGAGTGCGTCGGGCCTTCTGGAACTGACATATAACTTCGTTATCTAAGATGATCTTTTTTACGTGTTGAGATGTGTTTTATTGACTTTTAGGTTGTTTTTAATATTCTATTTTAGGATATCGCATTTTGGCTCAGTTAGGGTTTTATTAACCATAACATTCAACCCTAATTTCTAAAGTCTCTAACGTTATACCCTAAACCATAAACACAAAACCTTAACCCTATAACCTACACCTAATCCATCACCATAAGCCCTAAATACTAACCATAAACTCTAACAATAAACCGTAGCCAGAAACCCCAAACCCTAAAACCTAAACCTTATACCATAATCACATAACCTTAGTCACTGAACCCTAACCACGGAAAGGATAATAACGTGAAGATTTTGGCTTGTTTCTATCATCCAAACACGTTGAAAACCGTTTTTAAAGTTTTTGAAGTTCCCCGAAGGATTTCTGCTAACTTTCGCATACTTTCTCAGAATGGGACACATAATATATGTTTTTTGAGTGCGTTGGGCCTTCTGGAACTAACATATAACTTCGCCATCTAAGATGATCTGTTTTACGTGTTGAGATGTGTTTTATTGACTTTTAGGCTGTTTTTAATATTCTATTTTAGGATATCGTATTTTGGCTCAGTTAGGGTTTTACCAACCATAACATTACACCCTAATTTCTAAAGTCTCTAACGTTATACCCTAAACCATAAACACAAAACCTTAACCCTATAACCTACACCTAATCCATCACCATAAGCCCTAAACACTAACCATAAACTCTAACAATAAACCGTAACCAGAAACCCCAAACCCTAAACATTAAACCTTATACCATAATCACATAACCTTAATCAGTGAACCCTAACCACGGAAATAATAATAACGTGAAGATTTTGGCTTGTTTCTATCATCCAAACACGTTGCAAACCGTTTTTATGGTTTTTGAAGTTCCCCGAAGGATTTTTGCTAACTTTCGCATACTTTCTCAGAATGGGGCACATAATATATGTTTTTTGAGTGCGTCGGGCCTTCTGGAACTGACATATAACTTCGCCATCTAGGATGATCTGTTTTACGAGTTGAGATGTGTTTTATTGACTTTTAGGCTGTTTTTAATATTCTGTTTTAGGATATCGTATTTTGGCTCAGTTAGGGTTTTACCAACCATAACATTCAACCCTAATTTCTAAAGTCTCTAACGTTATACCCTAAACCATAAACACAAAACCTTAACCATATAACCTACACCTAATCCATCACCATAAGGCCTAAATACTAACCATAAACTCTAACAATAAACCGTAACCAGAAACCCCAAACCCTAAACACTAAACCTTATACCCTAATCCAAAAACCTTAATCAGTGAACCCTAACTATGGAAATGATAATAACGTGAAGATTTTGGCTTGTTTCTATCATCCAAACACTTTGCAACCGTTTTTAAGGTTTTTGAAGTTCCCCGAAGAATTTTTGCTACTTTCGCATACTTTCTCAGAATGGGGCACATAATATATGTTTTTTGAGTGCGTTGGGCCTTCTGGGACCGACAAATAGCTTCGCCATCTAAGATGATTTGTTTTACGTGTTGAGATGTGTTTTATTGACTTTTAGGCTGTTTTTAATATTCTATTTTAGGATATCGTATTTTGGCTCAGTTAGGGTTTTACCACTCATAACATTCAACCCTAATTTCTAAAGTCTCTAACGTTATACCCTAAACCATAAACACAAAACCTTAACCCTATAACCTACACCTAATCCATCACCATAAGCCCTAAACACTAACCATAAACTCTAACAATAAACCGTAACCAGAAACCCCAAACCCTAAACACTAAACCTTATACCATAATCACATAACCTTAATCAGTGAACCCTAACCACGGAAATAAAAATAAAGTGAAGATTTTGGCTTGTTTCTATCATCCAAACACGTTGCAAACCGTTTTTATGGTTTTTGAAGTTCCCCGAAGGGTTTTTGCTAACTTTCGCATACTTTCTCAGAATGGGGCACATAATATATGTTTTTTGAGTGCGTCGGGCCTTCTGGAACTGACATATAACTTTGCCATCTAAGATGATCTGTTTTACGTGTTGAGATGTATTTTATTGAATTTTAGGTAGTTTTTAATATTCTATTTTAGGATATCGTATTTTGGGCCAGTTAGGGTTTTACCAACCGTAACATTCAACCCTAATTTCTAAAGTCTCTAACGTTATACCCTAAACCATAAACACAAAACCTTAACCCTATAACCTACACCTAATCCATCACCATAAGCCCTAAATACTAACCATAAACTCTAACAATAAACCATAGCCAGAAACCCCAAACCCTAAAACCTAAACCTTATACCATAATCACATAACCTTAGTCACTGAACCCTAACCACGGAAAGGATAATAACGTGATGATTTTGGCTTGTTTCTATCATCCAAACACGTTGAAAACCGTTTTTAAAGTTTTTGAAGTTCCCCGAAGGATTTCTGCTAACTTTCGCATACTTTCTTAGAATGGGGCACATAATATATGTTTTTTGAGTGCGTTGGGCCTTCTGGAACTGACATATAACTTCGCCATCTAAGATGATCTGTTTTACGTGTTGAGATGTGTTTTATTGACTTTTAGGCTGTTTTTAATATTCTATTTTAGGATATCGTATTTTGGCTCAGTTAGGGTTTTACCAACCATAACATTAAACCCTAATTTCTAAAGTCTCTAACGTTATACCCTAAACCATAAACACAAAACCTTAACCCTATAACCTACACCTAATCCATCACCATAAGCCCTAAACACTAACCATAAACTCTAACAATAAACCGTAACCAGAAACCCCAAACCCTAAACACTAAACCTTATACCATAATCACATAACCTTAATCAGTGAACCCTAACCACGGAAATAATAATAACGTGAAGATTTTGGCTTGTTTCTATCATCCAAACACGTTGCAAACCGTTTTTATGGTTTTTGAAGTTCCCCGAAGGATTTTTGCTAACTTTCGCATACTTTCTCAGAATGGGGCACATAATATATGTTTTTTGAGTGCGTCGGGCCTTCTGGAACTTACATATAACTTCGCCATCTAGGATGATCTGTTTTACGAGTTGAGATGTGTTTTATTGACTTTTAGGCTGTTTTTAATATTCTGTTTTAGGATATCGTATTTTGGCTCAGTTAGGGTTTTACCAACCATAACATTCAACCCTAATTTCTAAAGTCTCTAACGTTATACCCTAAACCATAAACACAAAACCTTAACCATATAACCTACACCTAATCCATCACCATAAGGCCTAAATACTAACCATAAACTCTAACAATAAACCGTAACCAGAAAACCCAAACCCTAAACACTAAACCTTATACCCTAATCCAAAAACCATAATCAGTGAACCCTAACTATGGAAATGATAATAACGTGAAGATTTTGGCTTGTTTCTATCATCCAAACACTTTGCAACCGTTTTTAAGGTTTTTGAAGTTCCCCGAAGAATTTTTGCTACTTTCGCATACTTTCTCAGAATGGGGCACATAATATATGTTTTTTGAGTGCGTTGGGCCTTCTGGGACCGACAAATAGCTTCGCCATCTAAGATGATTTGTTTTACGTGTTGAGATGTGTTTTATTGACTTTTAGGTTGTTTTTAATATTCTATTTTAGGATATCGTATTTTGGCTCAGTTAGGGTTTTACCAACCATAACATTCAACCCTAATTTCTAAAGTCTCTAACGTTATACCCTAAACCATAAACACAAAACCTTAACCCTATAACCTACACCTAATCCATCACCATAAGCCCTAAATACTAACCATAAACTCTAACAATAAACCGTAGCCAGAAACCCCAAACCCTAAACACTAAACCTTATACCATAATCACATAAGCTTAATCAGTGAACCCTAACCACGGAAATAATAATAACGTGAAGATTTTGGCTTGTTTCTATCATCCAAACACGTTGCAAACCGTTTTTATGGTTTTTGAAGTTCCCCGAAGGATTTTTGCTAACTTTCGCATACTTTCTCAGAATGGGGCACATAATATATGTTTTTTGAGTGCGTCGGGCCTTCTGGAACTGACATATAACTTCGCCATCTAGGATGATCTGTTTTACGAGTTGAGATGTGTTTTATTGACTTTTAGGCTGTTTTTAATATTCTGTTTTAGGATATCGTATTTTGGCTCAGTTAGGGTTTTACCAACCATAACATTCAACCCTAATTTCTAAAGTCTCTAACGTTATACCCTAAACCATAAACACAAAACCTTAACCCTATAACCTACACCTAATCCATCACCATAAGCCCTAAATACTAACCATAAACTCTAACAATAAACCGTAGCCAGAAACGCCAAACCCTAAACACTAAACCTTTTACCATAATCACATAACCTTAGTCACTGAACCCTAACCACGGAAAGGATAATAACGTGAAGATTTTTGCTTGTTTCTATCATCCAAACACGTTGCAAACCGTTTTTAAGGTTTTTGAAGTTCCCCGAAGGATTTCTGCTAACTTTCGCATACTTTCTCAGAATGGGGCACATAATATATGTTTTTTGAGTGCGTCGGGCCTTCTGGAACTGACATATAACTTCGCCATCTAAGATGATCTGTTTTACGTGTTGAGATGTGTTTTATTGACTTTTAGGTTGTTTTTAATATTCTATTTTAGGATATCTTATTTTGGCTCAGTTAGGGTTTTACCAACCGTAACATTCGACCCTAATTTCTAAAGTCTCTAACGTTATACCCTAAACCATAAACACAAAACCTTAACCATATAACCTACACCTAATCCATCACCATAAGGCCTAAATACTAACCATAAACTCTAACAATAAACCGTAACCAGAAACCCCAAACCCTAAACACTAAACCTTATACCCTAATCACATAACATTAGTCACTGAACCCTAACCACGGAAAGGATAATAACGTGAAGATTTTGGCTTGGTTCTATCATCCAAACACGTTGCAAACCGGTTTTAAGGTTTTTGAAGTTCCCCGAAGGATTTCTGCTAACTTTCGCATACTTTCTCAGAATGGGGCACATAATATATGTTTTTTGAGTGCGTTGGGCCTTCTGGAACAGACATATAACTTCGCCATCTAAGATGATCTGTTTTACGTGTCGAGATGTGTTTTATTGACTTTTAGGCTGTTTTTTATATTCTATTTTAGGATATCGTATTTTGGCTCAGTTAGGGTTTTACCACTCATAACATTCAACCCTAATTTCTAAAGTCTCTAACGTTATACCCTAAACCATAAACACAAAACCTTAACCCTATAACCTACACCTAATCCATCACCATAAGCCCTAAACACTAACCATAAACTCAATAAACCGTAACCAGAAACCCCAAACCCTAAACACTAAACCTTATACCATAATCACATAACCTTAATCAGTGAACCCTAACCACGGAAATAAAAATAAAGTGAAGATTTTGGCTTGTTTCTATCATCCAAACACGTTGCAAACCGTTTTTATGGTTTTTGAAGTTCCCCGAAGGGTTTTTGCTAAATTTCACATACTTTCTCAGAATGGGGCACATAATATATGTTTTTTGAGTGCGTCGGGCCTTCTGGAACTGACATATAACTTCGCCATCTAAGATGATCTGTTTTACGTGTTGAGATGTGTTTTATTGACTTTTAGGTAGTTTTTAATATTCTATTTTAGGATATTGTATTTTGGGCCAGTTAGGGTTTTACCAACCGTAACATTCAACCCTAATTTCTAAAGTCTCTAACGTTATACCCTAAACCATAAACACAAAACCTTAACCCTATAACCTACACCTAATCCATCACCATAAGCCCTAAATACTAACCATAAACTCTAACAATAAACCGTAGCCAGAAACCCCAAACCCTAAAACCTAAACCTTATACCATAATCACATAACCTTAGTCACTGAACCCTAACCACGGAAAGGATAATAACGTGAAGATTTTGGCTTGTTTCTATCATCCAAACACGTTGAAAACCGTTTTTAAAGTTTTTGAAGTTCCCCGAAGGATTTCTGCTAACTTTCGCATACTTTCTCAGAATGGGGCACATAATATATGTTTTTTGAGTGCGTTGGGCCTTCTGGAACTGACATATAACTTCGCCATCTAAGATGATCTGTTTTACGTGTTGAGATGTGTTTTATTGACTTTTAGGCTGTTTTTAATATTCTATTTTAGGATATCGTATTTTGGCTCAGTTAGGGTTTTACCAACCATAACATTAAACCCTAATTTCTAAAGTCTCTAACGTTATACCCTAAACCATAAACACAAAACCTTAACCCTATAACCTACACCTAATCCATCACCATAAGCCCTAAACACTAACCATAAACTCTAACAATAAACCGTAACCAGAAACCCCAAACCTTAAACACTAAACCTTATACCATAATCACATAACCTTAATCAGTGAACCCTAACCACGGAAATAATAATAACGTGAAGATTTTGGCTTGTTTCTATCATCCAAACACGTTGCAAACCGTTTTTATGGTTTTTGAAGTTCCCCGAAGGATTTTTGCTAACTTTCGCATACTTTCTCAGGATGGGGCACATAATATATGTTTTTTGAGTGCGTCGGGCCTTCTGGAACTGACATATAACTTCGCCATCTAGGATGCTCTGTTTTACGAGTTGAGATGTGTTTTATTGACTTTTAGGCTGTTTTTAATATTCTGTTTTAGGATATCGTATTTTGGCTCAGTTAGGGTTTTACCAACCATAACATTCAACCCTAATTTCTAAAGTCTCTAACGTTATACCCTAAACCATAAACACAAAACCTTAACCATATAACCTACACCTAATCCATCACCATAAGGCCTAAATACTAACCATAAACTCTAACAATAAACCGTAACCAGAAACCCCAAACCCTAAACACTAAACCTTATACCCTAATCCAAAAACCTTAATCAGTGAACCCTAACTATGGAAATGATAATACCGTGAAGATTTTGGCTTGTTTCTATCATCCAAACACGTTGCAAACCGTTTTTATGGTTTTTGAAGTTCCCCGAAGGGTTTTTGCTAACTTTCGCATACTTTCTCAGAATGGGGCACATAATATATGTTTTTTGAGTGCGTCGGGCCTTCTGGAACTGACATATAACTTCGCCATCTAAGATGATCTGTTTTACGTGTTGAGATGTATTTTATTGAATTTTAGGTAGTTTTTAATATTCTATTTTAGGATATCGTATTTTGGGCCAGTTAGGGTTTTACCAACCGTAACATTCAACCCTAATTTCTAAAGTCTCTAACGTTATACCCTAAACCATAAACACAAAACCTTAACCATATAACCTACACCTAATCCATCACCATAAGGCCTAAATACTAACCACAAACTCTAACAATAAACCGTAACCAGAAACCCCAAACCCTAAACACTAAACCTTATACCCTAATCCAAAACCCGTAATCAGTGAACCCTAACTATGGAAATGATAATAACGTGAAGATTTTGGCTTGTTTCTATCATCCAAACACTTTGCAAACCGTTTTTAAGGTTTTTGAAGTTCCCCGGAGAATTTTTGCTACTTTCGCATACTTTCTCAGAATGGGGCACACAATATATGTTTTTTGAGTGCGTTGGGCCTTCTGGGACCGACAGATAGCTTCGCCATCTAAGATGATCTGTTTTACGTGTTGAGATGTGTTTTATTGACTTTTAGGTTGTTTTTAATATTCTATTTTAGGATATCGTATTTTGGCTCAGTTAGGGTTTTACCACTCATAACATTCAACCCTAATTTCTAAAGTCTCTAACGTTATACCCTAAACCATAAACACAAAACCTTAACCCTATAACCTACACCTAATCCATCACCATAAGCCCTAAATACTAACCATAAACTCTAACAATAAACCGTAGCCAGAAACCCCAAACCCTAAACACTAAACCTTATACCATAATCACATAACCTTAGTCACTGAACCCTAACCACGGAAAGGATAATAACGTGAAGATTTTGGCTTGTTTCTATCATCCAAACACGTTGCAAACCGTTTTTAAGGTTTTTGAAGTTCCCCGAAGGATTTCTGCTAACTTTCGCATACTTTCTCAGAATGGGGCACATAATATATGTTTTTTGAGTGCGTTGGGCCTTCTGGAACTGACATATAACTTCGCCATCTAAGATGATCTGTTTTACGTGATGAGATGTGTTTTATTGACTTTTAGGTTGTTTTTAATATTCTATTTTAGGATATCGTATTTTGGCTCAATTAGGGTTTTACCAACCATAACATTCAACCCTAATTTCTAAAGTCTCTAACGTTATACCCTAAACCATAAACACAAAACCTTAACCCTATAACCTACACCTAATCCATCACCATAAGGCCTAAATACTAACCATAAACTCGAACAATAAACCGTAACCAGAAACCCCAAACCCTAAACACTAAACCTTATACCCTAATCCAAAAACCTTAATCAGTGAACCCTAACTATGGAAATGATAATAACGTGAAGAGTTTGGCTTGTTTCTATCATCCAAATACTTTGCAAACCGTTTTTAAGGTTTTTGAAGTTCCCCGAAGAATTTTTGCTACTTTCGCATACTTTCTCAGAATGGGGCACATAATATATGTTTTTTGAGTGCGTCGGGCCTTCTGGAACTGACATATAACTTCGCCATCTAAGATGATCTGTTTTACGTGTTGAGATGTGTTTTATTGACTTTTAGGTTGTTTTTAATATTCTATTTTAGGATATCGTATTTTGGCTCAGTTAGGGTTTTACCAACCATAACATTCAACCCTAATTTCTAAAGTCTCTAACGTTATACCCTAAACCATAAACACAAAACCTTAACCCTATAACCTACACCTAATCCATCACCATAAGCCCTAAATACTAACCATAAACTCTAACAATAAACCGTAACCAGAAACCCCAAACCCTAAACACTAAACCTTATACCATAATCACATAACCTTAGTCACTGAACCCTAACCACGGAAAGGATAATAACGTGAAGATTTTGGCTTGTTTCCATCATCCAAACACGTTGCAAACCGTTTTTAAGGTTTTTGAAGTTCCCCGAAGGATTTCTGCTAACTTTCGCATACTTTCTCAGAATGGGGCACATAATATATGTTTTTTGAGTGCGTTGGGCCTTCTGGAACAGACATATAACTTCGCCATCTAAGATGATCTGTTTTACGTGTTGAGATGTGTTTTATTGACTTTTAGGCTGTTTTTAATATTCTATTTTAGGATATCGTATTTTGGCTCAGTTAGGGTTTTACCACTCATAACATTCAACCCTAATTTCTAAAGTCTCTAACGTTATACCCTAAACCATAAACACAAAACCTTAACCCTATAACCTACACCTAATCCATCACCATAAGCCCTAAACACTAACCATAAACTCTAACAATAAACCGTAACCAGAAACCCCAAACCCTAAACACTAAACCTTATACCATAATCACATAACCTTAATCAGTGAACCCTAACCACGGAAATAAAAATAAAGTGAAGATTTTGGCTTGTTTCTATCATCCAAACACGTTGCAAACCGTTTTTATGGTTTTTGAAGTTCCCCGAAGGGTTTTTGCTAACTTTCGCATACTTTCTCAGAATGGGGCACATAATATATGTTTTTTGAGTGCGTCGGGCCTTCTGGAACTGACATATAACTTCGCCATCTAAGATGATCTGTTTTACGTGTTGAGATGTATTTTATTGAATTTTAGGTAGTTTTTAATATTCTATTTTAGGATATCGTATTTTGGGCCAGTTAGGGTTTTACCAACCGTAACATTCAACCCTAATTTCTAAAGTCTCTAACGTTATACCCTAAACCATAAACACAAAACCTTAACCATATAACCTACACCTAATCCATCACCATAAGGCCTAAATACTAACCATAAACTCTAACAATAAACCGTAACCAGAAACCCCAAACCCTAAACACTAAACCTTATACCCTAATCCAAAACCCGTAATCAGTGAACCCTAACTATGGAAATGATAATAACGTGAAGATTTTGGCTTGTTTCTATCATCCAAACACTTTGCAAACCGTTTTTATTGTTTTTGAAGTTCCCCGGAGAATTTTTGCTACTTTCGCATACTTTCTCAGAATGGGGCACACAATATATGTTTTTTGAGTGCGTTGGGCCTTCTGGGACCGACAGATAGCTTCGCCATCTAAGATGATCTGTTTTACGTGTTGAGATGTGTTTTATTGACTTTTAGGTTGTTTTTAATATTCTATTTTAGGATATCGTATTTTGGCTCAGTTAGGGTTTTACCACTCATAACATTCAACCCTAATTTCTAAAGTCTCTAACGTTATACCCTAAACCATAAACACAAAACCTTAACCCTATAACCTACACCTAATCCATCACCATAAGCCCTAAATACTAACCATAAACTCTAACAATAAACCGTAGCCAGAAACCCCAAACCCTAAACACTAAACCTTATACCATAATCACATAACCTTAGTCACTGAACCCTAACCACGGAAAGGATAATAACGTGAAGATTTTGGCTTGTTTCTATCATCCAAACACGTTGCAAAACGTTTTTAAGGTTTTTGAAGTTCCCCGAAGGATTTCTGCTAACTTTCGCATACTTTCTCAGAATGGGGCACATAATATATGTTTTTTGAGTGCGTTGGGCCTTCTGGAACTGACATATAACTTCGCCATCTAAGATGATCTGTTTTACGTGTTGAGATGTGTTTTATTGACTTTTAGGCTGTTTTTAATATTCTATTTTAGGATATCGTATTTTGGCTCAGTTAGGGTTTTACCAACCATAACATTAAACCCTAATTTCTAAAGTCTCTAACGTTATACCCTAAACCATAAACACAAAACCTTAACCCTATAACCTACACCTAATCCATCACCATAAGCCCTAAACACTAACCATAAACTCTAACAAATAGCCGTAACCAGAAACCCCAAACCCTAAACACTAAACCTTATACCATAATCACATAACCTTAATCAGTGAACACTAACCACGGAAATGATAATAACGTGAAGATTTTGGCTTGTTTCTATCATGCAAACACGTTGCAAACCGTTTTTAAGGTTTTTGAAGTTCCCCGAAGGATTTCTGCTAACTTTCGCATACTTTCTCAGAATGGGGCACATAATATATGTTTTTTGAGTGCGTCGGGCCTTCTGGAACTGACATATAACTTCGCCATCTAAGATGATCTGTTTTACGTGTTGAGATGTGTTTTATTGACTTTTAGGCTGTTTTTAATATTCTATTTTAGGATATCGTATTTTGGCTCAGTTAGGGTTTAACCAACCATAACATTAAACCCTAATTTCTAAAGTCTCTAACGTTATACCCTAAACCATAAACACAAAACCTTAACCCTATAACCTACACCTAATCCATCACCATAAGCCCTAAACACTAACCATAAACTCTAACAATAAACCGTAACCAGAAACCCCAAACCCTAAACACTAAACCTTATACCATAATCACATAACCTTAATCAGTGAACACTAACCACGGAAATGATAATAACGTGAAGATTTTGGCTTGTTTCTATCATGCAAACTCGTTGCAAACCGTTTTTATGGTTTTTGAAGTTCCCCGAAGGATTTCTGCTAACTTTCGCATACTTTCTCAGAATGGGGCACATAATATATGTTTTTTGAGTGCGTCGGGCCTTCTGGAACTGACATATAACTTCGCCATCTAAGATGATCTGTTTTACGTGTTGAGATGTGTTTTATTGACTTTTAGGTTGTTTTTAATATTCTATTTTAGGATATCGTATTTTGGCTCAGTTAGGGTTTTACCAACCATAACATTCAACCCTAATTTCTAAAGTCTCTAACGTTATACCCTAAACCATAAACACAAAACCTTAACCCTATAACCTACACCTAATCCATCACCATAAGGCCTAAATACTAACCATAAACTCGAACAATAAACCGTAACCAGAAACCCCAAACCCTAAGCACTAAACCTTATACCCTAATCCAAAAACCTTAATCAGTGAACCCTAACTATGGAAATGATAATAACGTGAAGAGTTTGGCTTGTTTCTATCATCCAAATACTTTGCAAACCGTTTTTAAGGTTTTTGAAGTTCCCCGAAGTATTTTTGCTACTTTCGCATACTTTCTCAGAATGGGGCACATTATATATGTTTTTTGAGTGCGTCGGGCCTTCTGGAACTGACATATAACTTCGCCATCTAAGATGATCTGTTTTACGTGTTGAGATGTGTTTTATTGACTTTTAGGTTGTTTTTAATATTCTATTTTAGGATATCGTATTTTGGCTCAGTTAGGGTTTTACCAACCATAACATTCAACCCTAATTTCTAAAGTCTCTAACGTTATACCCTAAACCATAAACACAAAACCTTAACCCTATAACCTACACCTAATCCATCACCATAAGCCCTAAATACTAACCATAAACTCTAACAATAAACCGTAACCAGAAACCCCAAACCCTAAACACTAAACCTTATACCATAATCACATAACCTTAGTCACTGAACCCTAACCACGGAAAGGATAATAACGTGAAGATTTTGGCTTGTTTCTATCATCCAAACACGTTGCAAACCGTTTTTAAGGTTTTTGAAGTTCCCCGAAGGATTTCTGCTAACTTTCGCATACTTTCTCAGAATGGGGCACATAATATATGTTTTTTGAGTGCGTTGGGCCTTCTGGAACTGACATATAACTTCGCCATCTAAGATGATCTGTTTTACGTGTTGAGATGTGTTTTATTGACTTTTAGGCTGTTTTTAATATTCTATTTTAGGATATCGTATTTTGGCTCAGTTAGGGTTTTACCAACCATAACATTAAACCCTAATTTCTAAAGTCTCTAACGTTATACCCTAAACCATAAACACAAAACCTTAACCCTATAACCTACACCTAATCCATCACCATAAGGCCTAAATACTAACCATAAACTCGAACAATAAACCGTAACCAGAAACCCCAAACCCTAAACACTAAACCTTATACCCTAATCCAAAAACCTTAATCAGTGAACCCTAACTATGGAAATGATAATAACGTGAAGAGTTTGGCTTTTTTCTATCATCCAAACACTTTGCAAACCGTTTTTAAGGTTTTTGAAGTTCCCCGAAGAATTTTTGCTACTTTCGCATACTTTCTCAGAATGGGGCACATAATATATGTTTGTTGAGTGCGTCGGGCCTTCTGGAACTGACATATAACTTCGCCATCTAAGATGATCTGTTTTACGTGTTGAGATGTGTTTTATTGACTTTTAGGTTGTTTTTAATATTCTATTTTAGGATATCGTATTTTGGCTCAGTTAGGGTTTTACCAACCATAACATTCAACCCTAATTTCTAAAGTCTCTAACGTTATACCCTAAACCATAAACACAAAACCTTAACCCTATAACCTACACCTAATCCATCACCATAAGCCCTAAATACTAACCATAAACTCTAACAGTAAACCGTAACCAGAAACCCCAAACCCTAAACACTAAACCTTATACCATAATCACATAACCTTAGTCACTGAACCCTAACCACGGAAAGGATAATAACGTGAAGATTTTGGCTTGTTTCTATCATCCAAACACGTTGCAAACCGTTTTTAAGGTTTTTGAAGTTCCCCGAAGGATTTCTGCTAACTTTCGCATACTTTCTCAGAATGGGGCACATAATATATGTTTTTTGAGTGCGTTGGGCCTTCTGGAACTGACATATAACTTCGCCATCTAAGATGATCTGTTTTACGTGTTGAGATGTGTTTTATTGACTTTTAGGCTGTTTTTAATATTCTATTTTAGGATATCGTATTTTGGCTCAGTTAGGGTTTTACCAACCATAACATTAAACCCTAATTTCTAAAGTCTCTAACGTTATACCCTAAACCATAAACACAAAACCTTAACCCTATAACCTACACCTAATCCATCACCATAAGCCCTAAACACTAACCATAAACTCTAACAATAAACCGTAACCAGAAACCCCAAACCCTAAACACTAAACCTTATACCATAATCACATAACCTTAATCAGTGAACACTAACCACGGAAATGATAATAACGTGAAGATTTTGGCTTGTTTCTATCATGCAAACTCGTTGCAAACCGTTTTTATGGTTTTTGAAGTTCCCCGAAGGATTTCTGCTAACTTTCGCATACTTTCTCAGAATGGGGCACATAATATATGTTTTTTGAGTGCGTCGGGCCTTCTGGAACTGACATATAACTTCGCCATCTAAGATGATCTGTTTTACGTGTTGAGATGTGTTTTATTGACTTTTAGGTTGTTTTTAATATTCTATTTTAGGATATCGTATTTTGGCTCAGTTAGGGTTTTACCAACCATAACATTCAACCCTAATTTCTAAAGTCTCTAACGTTATACCCTAAACCATAAACACAAAACCTTAACCCTATAACCTACACCTAATCCATCACCATAAGGCCTAAATACTAACCATAAACTCGAACAATAAACCGTAACCAGAAACCCCAAACCCTAAGCACTAAACCTTATACCCTAATCCAAAAACCTTAATCAGTGAACCCTAACTATGGAAATGATAATAACGTGAAGAGTTTGGCTTGTTTCTATCATCCAAATACTTTGCAAACCGTTTTTAAGGTTTTTGAAGTTCCCCGAAGTATTTTTGCTACTTTCGCATACTTTCTCAGAATGGGGCACATTATATATGTTTTTTGAGTGCGTCGGGCCTTCTGGAACTGACATATAACTTCGCCATCTAAGATGATCTGTTTTACGTGTTGAGATGTGTTTTATTGACTTTTAGGTTGTTTTTAATATTCTATTTTAGGATATCGTATTTTGGCTCAGTTAGGGTTTTACCAACCATAACATTCAACCCTAATTTCTAAAGTCTCTAACGTTATACCCTAAACCATAAACACAAAACCTTAACCCTATAACCTACACCTAATCCATCACCATAAGCCCTAAATACTAACCATAAACTCTAACAATAAACCGTAACCAAAAACCCCAAACCCTAAACACTAAACCTTATACCATAATCACATAACCTTAGTCACTGAACCCTAACCACGGAAAGGATAATAACGTGAAGATTTTGGCTTGTTTCTATCATCCAAACACGTTGCAAACCGTTTTTAAGGTTTTTGAAGTTCCCCGAAGGATTTCTGCTAACTTTCGCATACTTTCTCAGAATGGGGCACATAATATATGTTTTTTGAGTGCGTTGGGCCTTCTGGAACTGACATATAACTTCGCCATCTAAGATGATCTGTTTTACGTGTTGAGATGTGTTTTATTGACTTTTAGGCTGTTTTTAATATTCTATTTTAGGATATCGTATTTTGGCTCAGTTAGGGTTTTACCAACCATAACATTAAACCCTAATTTCTAAAGTCTCTAACGTTATACCCTAAACCATAAACACAAAACCTTAACCCTATAACCTACACCTAATCCATCACCATAAGGCCTAAATACTAACCATAAACTCGAACAATAAACCGTAACCAGAAACCCCAAACCCTAAACACTAAACCTTATACCCTAATCCAAAAACCTTAATCAGTGAACCCTAACTATGGAAATGATAATAACGTGAAGAGTTTGGCTTGTTTCTATCATCCAAACACTTTGCAAACCGTTTTTAAGGTTTTTGAAGTTCCCCGAAGAATTTTTGCTACTTTCGCATACTTTCTCAGAATGGGGCACATAATATATGTTTTTTGAGTGCGTCGGGCCTTCTGGAACTGACATATAACTTCGCCATCTAAGATGATCTGTTTTACGTGTTGAGATGTGTTTTATTGACTTTTAGGTTGTTTTTAATATTCTATTTTAGGATATCGTATTTTGGCTCAGTTAGGGTTTTACCAACCATAACATTCAACCCTAATTTCTAAAGTCTCTAACGTTATACCCTAAACCATAAACACAAAACCTTAACCCTATAACCTACACCTAATCCATCACCATAAGCCCTAAATACTAACCATAAACTCTAACAGTAAACCGTAACCAGAAACCCCAAACCCTAAACACTAAACCTTATACCATAATCACATAACCTTAGTCACTGAACCCTAACCACGGAAAGGATAATAACGTGAAGATTTTGGCTTGTTTCTATCATCCAAACACGTTGCAAACCGTTTTTAAGGTTTTTGAAGTTCCCCGAAGGATTTCTGCTAACTTTCGCATACTTTCTCAGAATGGGGCACATAATATATGTTTTTTGAGTGCGTTGGGCCTTCTGGAACTGACATATAACTTCGCCATCTAAGATGATCTGTTTTACGTGTTGAGATGTGTTTTATTGACTTTTAGGCTGTTTTTAATATTCTATTTTAGGATATCGTATTTTGGCTCAGTTAGGGTTTTACCAACCATAACATTAAACCCTAATTTCTAAAGTCTCTAACGTTATACCCTAAACCATAAACACAAAACCTTAACCCTATAACCTACACCTAATCCATCACCATAAGCCCTAAACACTGACCATAAACTCTAACAATAAACCGTAACCAGAAACCCCAAACCCTAAACACTAAACCTTATACCATAATCACATAGCCTTAATCAGTGAACACTAACCACGGAAATGATAATAACGTGAAGATTTTGGCTTGTTTCTATCATGCAAACACGTTGCAAACCGTTTTTATGGTTTTTGAAGTTCCCCGAAGGATTTCTGCTAACTCGCGCATACTTTCTCAGAATGGGGCACATAATATATGTTTTTTGAGTGCGTCGGGCCTTCTGGAACTGACATATAACTTCGCCATCTAAGATGATCTGTTTTACGTGTTGAGATGTGTTTTATTGACTTTTAGGTTGTTTTTAATATTCTATTTTAGGATATCGTATTTTGGCTCAGTTAGGGTTTTACCAACCATAACATTCAACCCTAATTTCTAAAGTCTCTAACGTTATACCCTAAACCATAAACACAAAACCTTAACCCTATAACCTACACCTAATCCATCACCATAAGGCATAAATACTAACCATAAACTCGAACAATAAACCGTAACCAGAAACCCCAAACCCTAAACACTAAACCTTATACCCTAATCCAAAAACCTTAATCAGTGAACCCTAACTATGGAAATGATAATAACATGAAGAGTTTGGCTTGTTTCTATCATGCAAACACGTTGCAAACCGTTTTTAAGGTTTTTGAAGTTCCCCGAAGAATTTTTGCTACTTTCGCATACTTTCTCAGAATGGGGCACATAATATATGTTTTTTGAGTGCGTCGGGCCTTCTGGAACTGACATATAACTTCGCCATCTAAGATGATCTGTTTTACGTGTTGAGATGTGTTTTATTGACTTTTAGGTTGTTTTTAATATTCTATTTTAGGATATCGTATTTTGGCTCAGTTAGGGTTTTACCAACCATAACATTCAACCCTAATTTCTAAAGTCTCTAACGTTATACCCTAAACCATAAACACAAAACCTTAACCCTATAACCTACACCTAATCCATCACCATAAGCCCTAAATACTAACCATAAACTCTAACAGTAAACCGTAACCAGAAACCCCAAACCCTAAACACTAAACCTTATACCATAATCACATAACCTTAGTCACTGAACCCTAACCACGGAAAGGATAATAACGTGAAGATTTTGGCTTGTTTCTATCATCCAAACACGTTGCAAACCGTTTTTAAGGTTTTTGAAGTTCCCCGAAGGATTTTTGCTAACTTTCGAATACTTTCTCAGAATGGGGCACATAATATATGTTTTTTGAGTGCGTTGGGCCTTCTGGAACTGACATATAACTTCGCCATCTAAGATGATCTGTTTTACGTGTTGAGATGTGTTTTATTGACTTTTAGGCTGTTTTTAATATTCTATTTTAGGATATCGTATTTTGGCTCAGTTAGGGTTTTACCAACCATAACATTAAACCCTAATTTCTAAAGTCTCTAACGTTATACCCTAAACCATAAACACAAAACCTTAACCCTATAACCTACACCTAATCCATCACCATAAGCCCTAAACACTAACCATAAACTCTAACAACAAACCGTAACCAGAAACCCCAAACCCTAAACACTAAACCTTATACCATAATCACATAACCTTAATCAGTGAACACTAACCACGGAAATGATAATAACGTGAAGATTTTGGCTTGTTTCTATCATGCAAACACGTTGCAAACCGTTTTTATGGTTTTTAAAGTTCCCCGAAGGATTTCTGCTAACTCGCGCATACTTTCTCAGAATGGGGCACATAATATATGTTTTTTGAGTGCGTCGGGCCTTCTGGAACTGACATATAACTTCGCCATCTAAGATGATCTGTTTTACGTGTTGAGATGTGTTTTATTGACTTTTAGGTTGTTTTTAATATTCTATTTTAGGATATCGTATTTTGGCTCAGTTAGGGTTTTACCAACCATAACATTCAACCCTAATTTCTAAAGTCTCTAACGTTATACCCTAAACCATAAACACAAAACCTTAACCCTATAACCTACACCTAATCCATCACCATAAGGCCTAAATACTAACCATAAACTCGAACAATAAACCGTAACCAGAAACCCCAAACCCTAAACACTAAACCTTATACCCCAATCCAAAAACCTTAATCAGTGAACCCTAACTATGGAAATGATAATAACGTGAAGAGTTTGGCTTGTTTCTATCATCCAAACACTTTGCAAACCGTTTTTAAGGTTTTTGAAGTTCCCCTAAGGATTTTTGCTACTTTCGCATACTTTCTCAGAATGGGGCACATAATATATGTTTTTTGAGTGCGTCGGGCCTTCTGGAACTGACATATAACTTTGCCATCTAAGATGATCTGTTTTACGTGTTGAGATGTGTTTTATTGACTTTTAGGTTGTTTTTAATATTCTATTTTAGGATATCGTATTTTGGCTCAGTTAGGGTTTTACCAACCATAACATTCAACCCTAATTTCTAAAGTCTCTAACGTTATACCCTAAACCATAAACACAAAACCTTAACCCTATAACCTACACCTAATCCATCACCATAAGCCCTAAATACTAACCATAAACTCTAACAATAAACCGTAGCCAGAAACCCCAAACCCTAAAAACTAAACCTTATACCATAATCACATAACCTTAGTCACTGAACCCTAACCACGGAAAGGATAATAACGTGAAAATTTTGGCTTGTTTCTAAAATCCAAACACGTTGCAAACCGTTTTTAAGGTTTTTGAAGTTCCCCTAAGGATTTCTGCTAACTTTCGCATACTTTCTCAGAATGGGGCACATAATATATGTTTTTTGAGTGCGTCGGGCCTTCTGGAACTGACATATATCTTCGTTATCTAAGATGATCTGTTTTACGTGTTGAGATGTGTTTTATTGACTTTTAGGTTGTTTTTAATATTCTATTTTAGGATATCGTATTTTGGCTCAGTTAGGGTTTTACCAACCATAACATTCAACCCTAATTTCTAAAGTCTCTAACGTTATACCCTAAACCATAAACACAAAACCTTAACCCTATAACCTACACCTAATCCATCACAATAAGCCCTAAATACTAACCATAAACTCTAACAATAAACCGTAGCCAGAAACCCCAAACCCTAAAACCTAAACCTTATACCATAATCACATAACCTTAGTCACTGAACCCTAACCACGGAAAGGATAATAACGTGATGATTTTTGCTTGTTTCTATCATCCAAACACGTTGCAAACCGTTTTTAAGGTTTTTGAAGTTCCCCGAAGGATTTCTGCTAACTTTCGCATACTTTCTCAGAATGGGGCACATAATATATGTTTTTTGAGTGCGTCGGGCCTTCTGGAACTGACATATAACTTCGCCATCTAAGATGATCTGTTTTACGTGTTGAGTTGTGTTTTATTGACTTTTAGGTTGTTTTTAATATTCTATTTTAGGATATCGTATTTTGGCTCAGTTAGGGTTTTACCAACCATAACATTCAACCCTAATTTCTAAAGTCTCTAACGTTATACCCTAAACCATAAACACAAAACCTTAACCCTATAACCTACACCTAATCCATCACCATAAGGCCTAAATACTAACCATAAACTCGAACAATAAACCGTAACAATAAACCCCAAACCCTAAACACTAAACCTTATACCCTAATCCAAAAACCTTAATCAGTGAACCCTAACCATGGAAATGATAATAACGTGAAGATTTTGGCTTGTTTCTATCATCCAAACACTTTGCGAACCGTTTTTAAGGTTTTTGAAGTTCCCCTAAGGATTTCTGCTAACTTTCGAATACTTTCTCAGAATGGGGCACATAATATATGTTTTTTGAGTGCGTCGGGCCTTCTGGAACTGACATATAACTTCGCCATCTAAGATGATCTGTTTTACGTGTTGAGATGTGTTTTATTGACTTTTAGGCTGTTTTTAATATTCTATTTTAGGATATCGTATTTTGGCTCAGTTAGGGTTTTACCAACCATAACATTAAACCCTAATTTCTAAAGTCTCTAACGTTATACCCTAAACCATAAACACAAAACCTTAACCCTATAACCTACACCTAATCCATCACCATAAGCCCTAAACACTAACCATAAACTCTAACAATAAACCGTAACCAGAAACCCCAAACCCTAAACACTAAACCTTATACCATAATCACATAGCCTTAATCAGTGAACCCTAACAACGGAAATAATAATAACGTGAAGATTTTGGCTTGTTTCTATCATCCAAACACGTTGCAAACCGTTTTTATGGTTTTTGAAGTTCCCCGAAGGATTTTTGCTAACTTTCGCATACTTTCTCAGAATCGGGCACATAATATATGTTTTTTGAGTGCGTCGGGCCTTCTGGGACCGACAAATAGCTTCGCCATCTAAGATGATCTGTTTTACGAGTTGAGATGTGTTTTATTGACTTTTAGGCTGTTTTTAATATTCTATTTTAGGATATCGTATTTTGGCTCAGTTAGGGTTTTACCAACCATAACATTCAACCCTAATTTCTAAAGTCTCTAACGTTATACCCTAAACCATAAACACAAAACCTTAACCCTATAACCTATACCTAATCCATCACCATAAGGCCTAAATACTAACCATAAACTCGAACAATAAACCGTAACCAGAAACCCCAAACCCTAAACACTAAACCTTATACCCTAATCCAAAAACCTTAATCAGTGAACCCTAACTATGGAAATGATAATAACGTGAAGAGTTTGGCTTGTTTCTATCATCCAAACACTTTGCAAACCGTTTTTAAGGTTTTTGAAGTTCCCCTAAGGATTTTTGCTACTTTCGCATACTTTCTCAGAATGGGGCACATAATATATGTTTTTTGAGTGCGTCGGGCCTTCTGGAACTGACATATAACTTCGCCATCTAAGATGATCTGTTTTACGTGTTGAGATGTGTTTTATTGACTTTTAGGTTGTTTTTAATATTCTATTTTAGGATATCGTATTTTGGCTCAGTTAGGGTTTTACCAACCATAACATTCAACCCTAATTTCTAAAGTCTCTAACGTTATACCCTAAACCATAAACACAAAACCTTAACCCTATAACCTACACCTAATCCATCACCATAAGCCCTAAATACTAACCATAAACTCTAACAATAAACCGTAGCCAGAAACCCCAAACCCTAAACACTAAACCTTTTACCATAATCACATAACCTTAGTCACTGAACCCTAACCACGGAAAGGATAATAACGTGAAGATTTTTGCTTGTTTCTATCATCCAAACACGTTGCAAACCGTTTTTAAGGTTTTTGAAGTTCCCCGAAGGATTTCTGCTAACTTTCGCATACTTTCTCAGAATGGGGCACATAATATATGTTTTTTGAGTGCGTCGGGCCTTCTGGAACTGACATATAACTTTGCCATCTAAGATGATCTGTTTTACGTGTTGAGATGTGTTTTATTGACTTTTAGGTTATTTTTAATATTCTATTTTAGGATATCTTATTTTGGCTTAGTTAGGGTTTTACCAACCGTAACATTCGACCTTAATTTCTAAAGTCTCTAACGTTATACCCTAAACCATAAACACAAAACCTTAACCATATAACCTACACCTAATCCATCACCATAAGGCCTAAATACTAACCATAAACTCTAACAATAAACCGTAACCAGAAACCCCAAACCCTAAACACTAAACCTTATACCCTAATCACATAACCTTAGTCACTGAACCCTAACCACGGAAAGAATAATAACGTGAAGATTTTGGCTTGTTTCTATCATCCAAACACGTTGCAAACCGTTTTTAAGGTTTTTGAAGTTCCCCGAAGGATTTCTGCTAACTTTCGCATACTTTCTCAGAATGGGGCACATAATATATGTTTTTTGAGTGCGTTGGGCCTTCTGGAACAGACATATAACTTCGCCATCTAAGATGATCTGTTTTACGTGTTGAGATGTGTTTTATTGACTTTTAGGCTGTTTTTAATATTCTATTTTAGGATATCGTATTTTGGCTCAGTTAGGGTTTTACCACTCATAACATTCAACCCTAATTTCTAAAGTCTCTAACGTTATACCCTAAACCATAAACACAAAACCTTAACCCTATAACCTACACCTAATCCATCACCATAAGCCCTAAACACTAACATTAAACTCTAACAATAAACCGTAACCAGAAACCCCAAACCCTAAACACTAAACCTTATACCATAATCACATAACCTTAATCAGTGAACCCTAACCACGGAAATAAAAATAAAGTGAAGATTTTGGCTTGTTTCTATCATCCAAACACGTTGCAAACCGTTTTTATGGTTTTTGAAGTTCCCCGAAGGATTTTTGCTAACTTTCGCATACTTTCTCAGAATGGGGCACATAATATATGTTTTTTGAGTGCGTTGGGCCTTCTGGGACCGACAGATAGCTTCGCCATCTAAGATGATCGGATTTACGTGTTGAGATGTGTTTTATTGACTTTTAGGTTGTTTTTAATATTCTATTTTAGGATATCGTATTTTGGCTCAGTTAGGGTTTTACAAACCATAACATTCAACCCTAATTTCTAAAGTCTCTAACGTTATACCCTAAACCATAAACACAAAACCTTAACCCTATAACCTACACCTAATCCATCACCATAAGCCCTAAATACTAACCATAAACTCTAACAATAAACCGTAGCCTGAAACCCCAAACCCTAAAAACTAAACCTTATACCATAATCACATAACCTTAGTCACTGAACCCTAACCACGGAAAGGATAATAACGTGAAAATTTTGGCTTGTTTCTAAAATCCAAACACGTTGCAAACCGTTTTTAAGGTTTTTGAAGTTCCCCTAAGGATTTCTGCTAACTTTCGCATACTTTCTCAGAATGGGGCACATAATATATGTTTTTTGAGTGCGTCGGGCCTTCTGGAACTGACATATATCTTCGTTATCTAAGATGATCTGTTTTACGTGTTGAGATGTGTTTTATTGACTTTTAGGTTGTTTTTAATATTCTATTTTAGGATATCGTATTTTGGCTCAGTTAGGGTTTTACCAACCATAACATTCAACCCTAATTTCTAAAGTCTCTAACGTTATACCCTAAACCATAAACACAAAACCTTAACCCTATAACCTACACCTAATCCATCACCATAAGCCCTAAATACTAACCATAAACTCTAACAATAAACCGTAGCCAGAAACCCCAAACCCTAAAACCTAAACCTTATACCATAATCACATAACCTTAGTCACTGAACCCTAACCACGGAAAGGATAATAACGTGAAGATTTTTGCTTGTTTCTATCATCCAAACACGTTGCAAACCGTTTTTAAGGTTTTTGAAGTTCCCCGAAGGATTTCTGCTAACTTTCGCATACTTTCTCAGAATGGGGCACATAATATATGTTTTTTGAGTGCGTCGGGCCTTCTGGAACTGACATATAACTTCGCCATCTAAGATGATCTGTTTTACGTGTTGAGTTGTGTTTTATTGACTTTTAGGTTGTTTTTAATATTCTATTTTAGGATATCGTATTTTGGCTCAGTTAGGGTTTTACCAACCATAACATTCAACCCTAATTTCTAAAGTCTCTAACGTTATACCCTAAACCATAAACACAAAACCTTAACCCTATAACCTACACCTAATCCATCACCATAAGGCCTAAATACTAACCATAAACTCGAACAATAAACCGTAACCAGAAACCCCAAACCCTAAACACTAAACCTTATACCCTAATCCAAAAACCTTAATCAGTGAACCCTAACCATGGAAATGATAATAACGTGAAGATTTTGGCTTGTTTCTATCATCCAAACACTTTGCAAACCGTTTTTAAGGTTTTTGAAGTTCCCCTAAGGATTTCTGCTAACTTTCGAATACTTTCTCAGAATGGGGCACATAATATATGTTTTTTGAGTGCGTCGGGCCTTCTGGAACTGACATATAACTTCGTTATCTAAGATGATCTGTTTTATGTGTTGAGATGTGTTTTATTGACTTTTAGGTTGTTTTTAATATTCTATTTTAGGATATCGTATTTTGGCTCAGTTAGGGTTTTACCAACCATAACATTCAACCCTAATTTCTAAAGTCTCTAACGTTATACCCTAAACCATAAACACAAAACCTTAACCCTATAACCTACACCTAATCCATCACCATAAGCCCTAAACACTAACCATAAACTCTAACAATAAACCGTAACCAGAAACCCCAAACCCTAAACACTAAACCTTATACCATAATCACATAACCTTAATCAGTGAACCCTAACCACGGAAATAAAAATAAAGTGAAGATTTTGGCTTGTTTCTATCATCCAAACACGTTGCAAACCGTTTTTATGGTTTTTGAAGTTCCCCGAAGGATTTTTGCTAACTTTCGCATACTTTCTCAGAATGGGGCACATAATATATGTTTTTTGAGTGCGTTGGGCCTTCTGGGACCGACAGATTGCTTCGCCATCTAAGATGATCTGTTTTACGTGTTGAGATGTGTTTTATTGACTTTTAGGTTGTTTTTAATATTCTATTTTAGGATATCGTATTTTGGCTCAGTTAGGGTTTTACCAACCATAACATTCAACCCTGATTTCTAAAGTCTCTAACGTTATACCCTAAACCATAAACACAAAACCTTAACCCTATTACCTACACTTAATCCATCACCATAAGCCCTAAATACTAACCATAAACTCTAACAATAAACCGTAGCCAGAAACCCCAAACCCTAAACACTAAACCTTTTACCATAATCACATAACCTTAGTCACTGAACCCTAACCACGGAAAGGATAATAACGTGAAGATTTTTGCTTGTTTCTATCATCCAAACACGTTGCAAACCGTTTTTAAGGTTTTTGAAGTTCCCCGAAGGATTTCTGCTAACTTTCGCATACTTTCTCAGAATGGGGCACATAATATATGTTTTTTGAGTGCGTCGATCCTTCTGGAACTGACATATAACTTCGCCATCTAAGATGATCTGTTTTACGTGTTGAGATGTGTTTTATTGACTTTTAGGTTGTTTTTAATATTCTATTTTAGGATATCTTATTTTGGCTCAGTTAGGGTTTTACCAACCGTAACATTCGACCTTAATTTCTAAAGTCTCTAACGTTATACCCTAAACCATAAACACAAAACCTTAACCATATAACCTACACCTAATCCATCACCATAAGGCCTAAATACTAACCATAAACTCTAACAATAAACCGTAACCAGAAACCCCAAACCCTAAACACTAAACCTTATACCCTAATCACATAACCTTAGTCACTGAACCCTAACCACGGAAAGGATAATAACGTGAAGATTTTGGCTTGTTTCTATCATCCAAACACGTTGCAAACCGTTTTTAAGGTTTTTGAAGTTCCCCGAAGGATTTCTGCTAACTTTCGCATACTTTCTCAGAATGGGGCACATAATATATGTTTTTTGAGTGCGTTGGGCCTTCTGGAACAGACATATAACTTCGCCATCTAAGATGATCTGTTTTACGTGTTGAGATGTGTTTTATTGACTTTTAGGCTGTTTTTAATATTCTATTTTAGGATATCGTATTTTGGCTCAATTAGGGTTTTACCACTCATAACATTCAACCCTAATTTCTAAAGTCTCTAACGTTATACCCTAAACCATAAACACAAAACCTTAACCCTATAACCTACACCTAATCCATCACCATAAGGCCTAAACACTAACCATAAACTCTAACAATAAACCGTAACCAGAAACCCCAAACCCTAAACACTAAACCTTATACCATAATCACATAACCTTAATCAGTGAACCCTAACCACGGAAATAAAAATAAAGTGAAGATTTTGGCTTGTTTCTATCATCCAAACACGTTGCAAACCGTTTTTATGGTTTTTGAAGTTCCCCGAAGGATTTTTGCTAACTTTCGCATACTTTCTCAGAATGGGGCACATAATATATGTTTTTTGAGTGCGTCGGGCCTTCTGGAACTGACATATAACTTCGCCATCTAAGATGATCTGTTTTACGTGTTGAGATGTGTTTTATTGACTTTTAGGTTGTTTTTAATATTCTATTTTAGGATATCTTATTTTGGCTCAGTTAGGGTTTTACCAACCATAACATTCAACCTTAATTTCTAAAGTCTCTAACGTTATACCCTAAACCATAAACACAAAACCTTAACCATATAACCTACACCTAATCCATCACCATAAGGCCTAAATACTAACCATAAACTCTAACAATAAACCGTAACCAGAAACCCCAAACCCTAAACACTAAACCTTATACCCTAATCACATAACCTTAGTCACTGAACCCTAACCACGGAAAGGATAATAACGTGAAGATTTTGGCTTGTTTCTATCATCCAAACACGTTGCAAACCGTTTTTAAAGTTTTTGAAGTTCCCCGAAGGATTTCTGCTAACTTTCGCATACTTTCTCAGAATGGGGCACATAATATATGTTTTTTGAGTGTGTTGGGCCTTCTGGAACAGACATATAACTTCACCATCTAAGATGATTTGTTTTACGTGTTGAGATGTGTTTTATTGACTTTTAGGCTGTTTTAAATATTCTATTTTAGGATATCGTATTTTGGCTCAGTTAGGGTTTTACCAACCGTAACATTCGACCTTAATTTCTAAAGTCTATAACGTTATACCCTAAACCATAAACACAAAACCTTAACCATATAACCTACACCTAATCCATCACCATAAGGCCTAAATACTAACCATAAACTCTAACAATAAACCGTAACCAGAAACCCCAAACCCTAAACACTAAACCTTATACCATAATCACATAACCTTAATCAGTGAACCCTAACCACGGAAATAAAAATAAAGTGAAGATTTTGGCTTGTTTCTATCATCCAAACACGTTGCAAACCGTTTTTATGGTTTTTGAAGTTCCCCGAAGGATTTCTGCTAACTTTCGCATACTTTCTCAGAATGGGGCACATAATATATGTTTTTTGAGTGTGTTGGGCCTTCTGGGACCGACAGATCGCTTCGCCATCTAAGATGATCTGTTTTACGTGTTGAGATGTGTTTTATTGACTTTTAGTTTGTTTTTAATATTCTATTTTAGGATATCGTATTTTGGCTCAGTTAGGGTTTTACCAACCATAACATTCAACCCTAATTTCTAAAGTCTCTAACGTTATACCCTAAACCATAAACACAAAACCTTAACCCTATAACCTACACCTAATCCATAACCATAAGCCCTAAATACTAACCATAAACTCTAACAATAAACCGTAGCCAGAAAACCCCAAAGCCTAAACACTAAACCTTTTACCATAATCACATAACCTTAGTCACTGAACCCTAACCACGGAAAGGATAATAACGTGAAGATTTTTGCTTGTTTCTATCATCCAAACATGTTGCAAACCGTTTTTAAGGTTTTTGAAGTTCCCCGAAGGATTTTTGCTAACTTTCGCATACTTTCTCAGAATGGGGCACATAATATATGTTTTTTGAGTGCGTCGGGCCTTCTGGAACTGACATATAACTTCGCCATCTAAGATGATCTGTTTTACGTTTTGAGATGTGTTTTATTGACTTTTAGGTTGTTTTTAATATTCTATTTTAAGATATCTTATTTTGGCTCAGTTAGGATTTTACCAACCGTAACATTCGACCTTAATTTCTAAAGTCTCTAACGTTATACCCTAAACTATAAACACAAAACCTTAACCATATAACCTACACCTAATCCATCACCATAAGGCCTAAATACTAACCATAAACTCTAACAATAAACCGTAACCAGAAACCCCAAACCCTAAACACTAAACCTTATACCCTAATCACATAACCTTAGTCACTGAACCCTAACCACGGAAAGGATAATAACGTGAAGATTTTGGCTTGTTTCTATCATCCAAACAAGTTGCAAACCGTTTTTAAGGTTTTTGAAGTTCCCCGAAGGATTTCTGCTAACTTTCGCATACTTTCTCAGAATGGGGCACATAATATATGTTTTTTGAGTGCGTTGGGCCTTCTGGAACAGACATATAACTTCGCCATCTAAGATGATCTGTTTTACGTGTTGAGATGTGTTTTATTGACTTTTAGGCTGTTTTTAATATTCTATTTTAGGATATCGTATTTTGGCTCAGTTAGGGTTTTACCACTCATAACATTCAACCCTAATTTCTAAAGTCTCTAACGTTATACCCTAAACCATAAACACAAAACCTTAACCCTATAACCTACACCTAATCCATCACCATAAGCCCTAAACACTAACCATAAACTCTAACAATAAACCGTAACCAGAAACCCCAAACCCTAAACACTAAACCTTATACCATAATCACATAACCTTAATCAGTGAACCCTAACCACGGAAATAAAAATAAAGTGAAGATTTTGGCTTGTTTCTATCATCCAAACACGTTGCAAACCGTTTTTATGGTTTTTGAAGTTCCCCGAAGGATTTTTGCTAACTTTCGCATACTTTCTCAGAATGGGGCACATAATATATGTTTTTTGAGTGCGTTGGGCCTTCTGGAACTGACATATAACTTCGCCATCTAAGATGATCTGTTTTACGTGTTGAGATGTGTTTTATTGACTTTTAGGTTGTTTTTAATATTCTATTTTAGGATATCTTATTTTGGCTCAGTTAGGGTTTTACCAACCATAACATTCAACCTTAATTTCTAAAGTCTCTAACGTTATACCCTAAACCATAAACACAAAACCTTAACCATATAACCTACACCTAATCCATCACCATAAGGCCTAAATACTAACCATAAACTCTAACAATAAACCGTAACCAGAAACCCCAAACCCTAAACACTAAACCTTATACCCTAATCACATAACCTTAGTCACTGAACCCTAACCACGGAAAGGATAATAACGTGAAGATTTTGGCTTGTTTCTATCATCCAAACACGTTGCAAACCGTTTTTAAAGTTTTTGAAGTTCCCCGAAGGATTTCGGCTAACTTTCGCATACTTTCTCAGAATGGGGCACATAATATATGTTTTTTGAGTGCGTTGGGCCTTCTGGAACAGACATATAACTTCGCCATCTAAGATGATCTGTTTTACGTGTTGAGATGTGTTTTATTGACTTTTAGGCTGTTTTTAATATTCTATTTTAGGATATCGTATTTTGGCTCAGTTAGGGTTTTACCACTCTTAACATTCAACCCTAATTTCTAAAGTCTCTAACGTTATACCCCAAACCATAAACACAAAACCTTAACCCTATAACCTACACCTAATCCATCACCATAAGCCCTAAACACTAACCATAAACTCTAACAATAAACCGTAACCAGAAACCCCAAACCCTAAACACTAAACCTTATACCATAATCACATAACCCTAATCAGTGAACCCTAACCACGGAAATAAAAATAAAGTGAAGATTTTGGCTTGTTTCTATCATCCAAACACGTTGCAAACCGTTTTTATGGTTTTTGAAGTTCCCCGAAGGATTTTTGCTAACTTTCGCATACTTTCTCAGAATGGGGCACATAATATATGTTTTTTGAGTGCGTTGGGCCTTCTGGGACCGACAGATAGCTTCGCCATCTAAGATGATCGGTTTTACGTGTTGAGATGTGTTTTATTGACTTTTAGGTTGTTTTTAATATTCTATTTTAGGATATCGTATTTTGGCTCAGTTAGGGTTTTACCAACCATAACATTCAACCCTAATTTCTAAAGTCTCTAACGTTATACCCTAAACCATAAACACAAAACCTTAACCCTATAACCTACACCTAATCCATCACCATAAGCCCTAAATACTAACCATAAACTCTAACAATAAACCGTAGCCAGAAACCCCAAAGCCTAAACACTAAACCTTTTACCATAATCACATAACCTTAGTCACTGAACCCTAACCACGGAAAGGATAATAACGTGAAGATTTTTGCTTGTTTCTATCATCCAAACACGTTGCAAACCGTTTTTAAGGTTTTTGAAGTTCCCCGAAGGATTTCTGCTAACTTTCGCATACTTTCTCAGAATGGGGCACATAATATATGTTTTTTGAGTGCGTCGGGCCTTCTGGAACTGACATATAACTTCGCCATCTAAGATGATCTGTTTTACGTGTTGAGATGTGTTTTATTAACTTTTAGGCTGTTTTTAATATTCTATTTTAGGATATCTTATTTTGGCTCAGTTAGGGTTTTACCAACCGTAACATTCGACCTTAATTTCTAAAGTCTCTAACGTTATACCCTAAACCATAAACACAAAACCTTAACCATATAACCTACACCTAATCCATCACCATAAGCCCTAAACACTAACCATAAACTCTAACAATAAACCGTAACCAGAAACCCCAAACCCTAAACACTAAACCTTATACCATAATCACATAACCTTAATCAGTGAACCCTAACCACGGAAATAAAAATAAAGTGAAGATTTTGGCTTGTTTCTATCATCCAAACACGTTGCAAACCGTTTTTATGGTTTTTGAAGTTCCCCGAAGGATTTTTGCTAACTTTCGCATACTTTCTCAGAATGGGGCACATAATATATGTTTTTTGAGTGCGTTGGGCCTTCTGGGACCGACAGATAGCTTCGCCATCTAAGATGATCGGTTTTACGTGTTGAGATGTGTTTTATTGACTTTTAGGTTGTTTTTAATATTCTATTTTAGGATATCGTATTTTGGCTCAGTTAGGGTTTTACCAACCATAACATTCAACCCTAATTTCTAAAGTCTCTAACGTTATACCCTAAACCATAAACACAAAACCTTAACCCTATAACCTACACCTAATCCATCACCATAGGCCCTAAACACTAACCATAAACTCTAACAATAAACCGTAGCCAGAAAACCCCAAAGCCTAAACACTAAACCTTTTACCATAATCACATAACCTTAGTCACTGAACCCTAACCACGGAAAGGATAATAACGTGAAGATTTTTGCTTGTTTCTATCATCCAAACACGTTGCAAACCGTTTTTAAGGTTTTTGAAGTTCCCCGAAGGATTTCTGCTAACTTTCGCATACTTTCTCAGAATGGGGCACATAATATATGTTTTTTGAGTGCGTCGGGCCTTCTGGAACTGACATATAACTTCGCCATCTAAGATGATCTGTTTTACGTGTTGAGATGTGTTTTATTGACTTTTAGGTTGTTTTTAATATTCTATTTTAGGATATCTTATTTTGGCTCAGTTAGGGTTTTACCAACCGTAACATTCGACCTTAATTTCTAAAGTCTCTAACGTTATACCCTAAACCATAAACACAAAACCTTAACCATATAACCTACACCTAATCCATCACCATAAGGCCTAAATACTAACCATAAACTCTAACAATAAACCGTAACCAGAAACCCCAAACCCTAAACACTAAACCTTATACCCTAATCACATAACCTTAGTCACTGAACCCTAACCACGGAAAGGATAATAACGTGAAGATTTTGGCTTGTTTCTATCATCCAAACACGTTGCAAACCATTTTTAAGGTTTTTGAAGTTCCCCGAAGGATTTCTGCTAACTTTAGCATACTTTATCAGAATGGGGCACATAATATATGTTTTTTGAGTGCGTTGGGCCTTCTGGAACAGACATATAACTTCGCCATCTAAGATGATCTGTTTTACGTGTTGAGATGTGTTTTATTGACTTTTAGGCTGTTTTTAATATTCTATTTTAGGATATCGTATTTTGGCTCAGTTAGGGTTTTACCACTCATAACATTCAACCCTAATTTCTAAAGTCTCTAACGTTATACCCTAAACCATAAACACAAAACCTTAACCCTATAACCTACACCTAATCCATCACCATAAGCCCTAAACACTAACCATAAACTCTAACAATAAACCGTAACCAGAAACCCCAAACCCTAAACACTAAACCTTATACCATAATCACATAACCTTAATCAGTGAACCCTAACCACGGAAATAAAAATAAAGTGAAGATTTTGGCTTGTTTCTATCATCCAAACACGTTGCAAACCGTTTTTATGGTTTTTGAAGTTCCCCGAAGGATTTTTGCTAACTTTCGCATACTTTCTCAGAATGGGGCACATAATATATGTTTTTTGAGTGCGTTGGGCCTTCTGGGACCGACAGATAGCTTCGCCATCTAAGATGATCGGTTTTACGTGTTGAGATGTGTTTTATTGACTTTTAGGTTGTTTTTAATATTCTATTTTAGGATATCGTATTTTGGCTCAGTTAGGGTTTTACCAACCATAACATTCAACCCTAATTTCTAAAGTCTCTAACGTTATACCCTAAACCATAAACACAAAACCTTAACCCTATAACCTACACCTAATCCATCACCATAGGCCCTAAACACTAACCATAAACTCTAACAATAAACCGTAGCCAGAAAACCCCAAAGCCTAAACACTAAACCTTTTACCATAATCACATAACCTTAGTCACTGAACCCTAACCACGGAAAGGATAATAACGTGAAGATTTTTGCTTGTTTCTATCATCCAAACACGTTGCAAACCGTTTTTAAGGTTTTTGAAGTTCCCCGAAGGATTTCTGCTAACTTTCGCATACTTTCTCAGAATGGGGCACATAATATATGTTTTTTGAGTGCGTCGGGCCTTCTGGAACTGACATATAACTTCGCCATCTAAGATGATCTGTTTTACGTGTTGAGATGTGTTTTATTGACTTTTAGGTTGTTTTTAATATTCTATTTTAGGATATCTTATTTTGGCTCAGTTAGGGTTTTACCAACCGTAACATTCGACCTTAATTTCTAAAGTCTCTAACGTTATACCCTAAACCATAAACACAAAACCTTAACCATATAACCTACACCTAATCCATCACCATAAGGCCTAAATACTAACCATAAACTCTAACAATAAACCGTAACCAGAAACCCCAAACCCTAAACACTAAACCTTATACCCTAATCACATAACCTTAGTCACTGAACCCTAACCACGGAAAGGATAATAACGTGAAGATTTTGGCTTGTTTCTATCATCCAAACACGTTGCAAACCGTTTTTAAGGTTTTTGAAGTTCCCCGAAGGATTTCTGCTAACTTTAGCATACTTTATCAGAATGGGGCACATAATATATGTTTTTTGAGTGCGTTGGGCCTTCTGGAACAGACATATAACTTCGCCATCTAAGATGATCTGTTTTACGTGTTGAGATGTGTTTTATTGACTTTTAGGCTGTTTTTAATATTCTATTTTAGGATATCGTATTTTGGCTCAGTTAGGGTTTTACCACTCATAACATTCAACCCTAATTTCTAAAGTCTCTAACGTTATACCCTAAACCATAAACACAAAACCTTAACCCTATAACCTACACCTAATCCATCACCATAAGCCCTAAACACTAACCATAAACTCTAACAATAAACCGTAACCAGAAACCCCAAACCCTAAACACTAAACCTTATACCATAATCACATAACCTTAATCAGTGAACCCTAACCACGGAAATAAAAATAAAGTGAAGATTTTGGCTTGTTTCTATCATCCAAACACGTTGCAAACCGTTTTTATGGTTTTTGAAGTTCCCCGAAGGATTTTTGCTAACTTTTGCATACTTTCTCAGAATGGGGCACATAATATATGTTTTTTGAGTGCGTTGGGCCTTCTGGGACCGACAGATAGCTTCGCCATCTAAGATGATCGGTTTTACGTGTTGAGATGTGTTTTATTGACTTTTAGGTTGTTTTTA
Organism: Nemophila menziesii; assembly: GCA_029959085.1. NCBI lineage: Eukaryota > Viridiplantae > Streptophyta > Magnoliopsida > Boraginales > Hydrophyllaceae > Nemophila > Nemophila menziesii. The sequence goes on along the minus strand of JARWIR010000014.1, from coordinate 11,601,289 downwards.
ATATTCTATTTTAGGATATCGTATTTTGGCTCAGTTAGGGTTTTACCAACCATAACATTCAACCCTAATTTCTAAAGTCTCTAACGTTATACCCTAAACCATAAACACAAAACCTTAACCCTATAACCTACACCTAATCCATCACCATAAGCCCTAAATACTAACCATAAACTCTAACAATAAACCGTAGCCAGAAACCCCAAAGCCTAAACACTAAACCTTTTACCATAATCACATAACCTTAGTCACTGAACCCTAACCACGGAAAGGATAATAACGTGAAGATTTTTGCTTGTTTCTATCATCCAAACACGTTGCAAACCGTTTTTAAGGTTTTTGAAGTTCCCCGAAGGATTTCTGCTAACTTTCGCATACTTTCTCAGAATGGGGCACATAATATATGTTTTTTGAGTGCGTCGGGCCTTCTGGAACTGACATATAACTTCGCCATCTAAGATGATCTGTTTTACGTGTTGAGATGTGTTTTATTGACTTTTAGGTTGTTTTTAATATTCTATTTTAGGATATCTTATTTTGGCTCAGTTAGGGTTTTACCAACCGTAACATTCGACCTTAATTTCTAAAGTCTCTAACGTTATACCCTAAACCATAAACACAAAACCTTAACCATATAACCTACACCTAATCCATCACCATAAGGCCTAAATACTAACCATAAACTCTAACAATAAACCGTAACCAGAAACCCCAAACCCTAAACACTAAACCTTATACCCTAATCACATAACCTTAGTCACTGAACCCTAACCACGGAAAGGATAATAACGTGAAGATTTTGGCTTGTTTCTATCATCCAAACACGTTGCAAACCGTTTTTAAGGTTTTTGAAGTTCCCCGAAGGATTTCTGCTAACTTTAGCATACTTTATCAGAATGGGGCACATAATATATGTTTTTTGAGTGCGTTGGGCCTTCTGGAACAGACATATAACTTCGCCATCTAAGATGATCTGTTTTACGTGTTGAGATGTGTTTTATTGACTTTTAGGCTGTTTTTAATATTCTATTTTAGGATATCGTATTTTGGCTCAGTTAGGGTTTTACCACTCATAACATTCAACCCTAATTTCTAAAGTCTCTAACGTTATACCCTAAACCATAAACACAAAACCTTAACCCTATAACCTACACCTAATCCATCACCATAAGCCCTAAACACTAACCATAAACTCTAACAATAAACCGTAACCAGAAACCCCAAACCCTAAACACTAAACCTTATACCATAATCACATAACCTTAATCAGTGAACCCTAACCACAGAAATAAAAATAAAGTGAAGATTTTGGCTTGTTTCTATCATCCAAACACGTTGCAAACCGTTTTTATGGTTTTTGAAGTTCCCCGAAGGATTTTTGCTAACTTTCGCATACTTTCTCAGAATGGGGCACATAATATATGTTTTTTGAGTGCGTTGGGCCTTCTGGGACCGACAGATAGCTTCGCCATCTAAGATGATCGGTTTTACGTGTTGAGATGTGTTTTATTGACTTTTAGGTTGTTTTTAATATTCTATTTTAGGATATCGTATTTTGGCTCAGTTAGGGTTTTACCAACCATAACATTCAACCTAATTTCTAAAGTCTCTAACGTTATACCCTAAACCATAAACACAAAACCTTAACCCTATAACCTACACCTAATCCATCACCATAGGCCCTAAATACTAACCATAAACTCTAACAATAAACCGTAGCCAGAAACCCCAAAGCCTAAACACTAAACCTTTTACCATAATCACATAACCTTAGTCACTGAACCCTAACCACGGAAAGGATAATAACGTGAAGATTTTTGCTTGTTTCTATCATCCAAACACGTTGCAAACCGTTTTTAAGGTTTTTGAAGTTCCCCGAAGGATTTCTGCTAACTTTCGCATACTTTCTCAGAATGGGGCACATAATATATGTTTTTTGAGTGCGTCGGGCCTTCTGGAACTGACATATAACTTCGCCATCTAAGATGATCTGTTTTACGTGTTGAGATGTGTTTTATTGACTTTTAGGTTGTTTTTAATATTCTATTTTAGGATATCTTATTTTGGCTCAGTTAGGGTTTTACCAACCGTAACATTCGACCTTAATTTCTAAAGTCTCTAACGTTATACCCTAAACCATAAACACAAAACCTTAACCATATAACCTACACCTAATCCATCACCATAAGGCCTAAATACTAACCATAAACTCTAACAATAAACCGTAACCAGAAACCCCAAACCCTAAACACTAAACCTTATACCCTAATCACATAACCTTAGTCACTGAACCCTAACCACGGAAAGGATAATAACGTGAAGATTTTGGCTTGTTTCTATCATCCAAACACGTTGCAAACCGTTTTTAAGGTTTTTGAAGTTCCCCGAAGGATTTCTGCTAACTTTAGCATACTTTATCAGAATGGGGCACATAATATATGTTTTTTGAGTGCGTTGGGCCTTCTGGAACAGACATATAACTTCGCCATCTAAGATGATCTGTTTTACGTGTTGAGATGTGTTTTATTGACTTTTAGGCTGTTTTTAATATTCTATTTTAGGATATCGTATTTTGGCTCAGTTAGGGTTTTACCACTCATAACATTCAACCCTAATTTCTAAAGTCTCTAACGTTATACCCTAAACCATAAACACAAAACCTTAACCCTATAACCTACACCTAATCCATCACCATAAGCCCTAAACACTAACCATAAACTCTAACAATAAACCGTAACCAGAAACCCCAAACCCTAAACACTAAACCTTATACCATAATCACATAACCTTAATCAGTGAACCCTAACCACAGAAATAAAAATAAAGTGAAGATTTTGGCTTGTTTCTATCATCCAAACACGTTGCAAACCGTTTTTATGGTTTTTGAAGTTCCCCGAAGGATTTTTGCTAACTTTCGCATACTTTCTCAGAATGGGGCACATAATATATGTTTTTTGAGTGCGTTGGGCCTTCTGGGACCGACAGATAGCTTCGCCATCTAAGATGATCGGTTTTACGTGTTGAGATGTGTTTTATTGACTTTTAGGTTGTTTTTAATATTCTATTTTAGGATATCGTATTTTGGCTCAGTTAGGGTTTTACCAACCATAACATTCAACCTAATTTCTAAAGTCTCTAACGTTATACCCTAAACCATAAACACAAAACCTTAACCCTATAACCTACACCTAATCCATCACCATAGGCCCTAAATACTAACCATAAACTCTAACAATAAACCGTAGCCAGAAACCCCAAAGCCTAAACACTAAACCTTTTACCATAATCACATAACCTTAGTCACTGAACCCTAACCACGGAAAGGATAATAACGTGAAGATTTTTGCTTGTTTCTATCATCCAAACACGTTGCAAACCGTTTTTAAGGTTTTTGAAGTTCCCCGAAGGATTTCTGCTAACTTTCGCATACTTTCTCAGAATGGGGCACATAATATATGTTTTTTGAGTGCGTCGGGCCTTCTGGAACTGACATATAACTTCGCCATCTAAGATGATCTGTTTTACGTGTTGAGATGTGTTTTATTGACTTTTAGGTTGTTTTTAATATTCTATTTTAGGATATCTTATTTTGGCTCAGTTAGGGTTTTACCAACCGTAACATTCGACCTTAATTTCTAAAGTCTCTAACGTTATACCCTAAACCATAAACACAAAACCTTAACCATATAACCTACACCTAATCCATCACCATAAGGCCTAAATACTAACCATAAACTCTAACAATAAACCGTAACCAGAAACCCCAAACCCTAAACACTAAACCTTATACCCTAATCACATAACCTTAGTCACTGAACCCTAACCACGGAAAGGATAATAACGTGAAGATTTTGGCTTGTTTCTATCATCCAAACACGTTGCAAACCGTTTTTAAGGTTTTTGAAGTTCCCCGAAGGATTTCTGCTAACTTTAGCATACTTTATCAGAATGGGGCACATAATATATGTTTTTTGAGTGCGTTGGGCCTTCTGGAACAGACATATAACTTCGCCATCTAAGATGATCTGTTTTACGTGTTGAGATGTGTTTTATTGACTTTTAGGCTGTTTTTAATATTCTATTTTAGGATATCGTATTTTGGCTCAGTTAGGGTTTTACCACTCATAACATTCAACCCTAATTTCTAAAGTCTCTAACGTTATACCCTAAACCATAAACACAAAACCTTAACCCTATAACCTACACCTAATCCATCACCATAAGCCCTAAACACTAACCATAAACTCTAACAATAAACCGTAACCAGAAACCCCAAACCCTAAACACTAAACCTTATACCATAATCACATAACCTTAATCAGTGAACCCTAACCACGGAAATAAAAATAAAGTGAAGATTTTGGCTTGTTTCTATCATCCAAACACGTTGCAACCCGTTTTTATGGTTTTTGAAGTTCCCCGAAGGATTTTTGCTAACTTTCGCATACTTTCTCAGAATGGGGCACATAATATATGTTTTTTGAGTGCGTTGGGCCTTCTGGGACCGACAGATGGCTTCGCCATCTAAGATGATCTGTTTTACGTGTTGAGATGTGTTTTATTGACTTTTAGGTTGTTTTTAATATTCTATTTTAGGATATTGTATTTTGGCTCAGTTAGGGTTTTACCAACCATAACATTCAACCCTAATTTCTAAAGTCTCTAACGTTATACCCTAAACCATAAACACAAAACCTTAACCCTATAACCTACACCTAATCCATCACCATAAGCCCTAAATACTAACCATAAACTCTAACAATAAACCGTAGCCAGAAACCCCAAACCCTAAACACTAAACCTTATACCATAATCACATAACCTTAGTCACTGAACCCTAACCACGGAAAGGATAATAACGTGAAGATTTTGGCTTGTTTCTATCATCCAAACACGTTGCAAACCGTTTTTAAGGTTTTAGTTCCCCGAAGGATTTTTGCTAACTTTCGCATACTTTCTCAGAATGGGGCACATAATATATGTTTTTTGAGTGCGTCGGGCCTTCTGGAACTGACATATAACTTCGCCATCTAAGATGATCTGTTTTACGTGTTGAGATGTGTTTTATTGACTTTTAGGTTGTTTTTAATATTCTATTTTAGGATATCTTATTTTGGCTCAGTTAGGGTTTTACCAACCGTAACATTTGACCTTAATTTCTAAAGTCTCTAACGTTATACCCTAAACCATAAACACAAAACCTTAACCATATAACCTACACCTAATCCATCACCATAAGGCCTAAATACTAACCATAAACTCTAACAATAAACCGTAACCAGAAACCCCAAACCCTAAACACTAAACCTTATACCCTAATCACATAACCTTAGTCACTGAACCCTAACCACGGAAAGGATAATAACGTGAAGATTTTGGCTTGTTTCTATCATCCAAACACGTTGCAAACCGTTTTTAAGGTTTTTGAAGTTCCCCGAAGGATTTCTGCTAACTTTAGCATACTTTATCAGAATGGGGCACATAATATATGTTTTTTGAGTGCGTTAGGCCTTCTGGAACAGACATATAACTTCGCCATCTAAGATGATCTGTTTTACGTGTTGAGATGTGTTTTATTGACTTTTAGGCTGTTTTTAATATTCTATTTTAGGATATCGTATTTTGGCTCAGTTAGGGTTTTACCACTAATAACATTCAACCCTAATTTCTAAAGTCTCTAACGTTATACCCTAAACCATAAACACAAAACCTTAACCCTATAACCTACACCTAATCCATCACCATAAGCCCTAAACACTAACCATAAACTCTAACAATAAACCGTAACCAGAAACCCCAAACCCTAAACACTAAACCTTATACCATAATCACATAACCTTAATCAGTGAACCCTAACCACGGAAATAAAAATAAAGTGAAGATTTTGGCTTGTTTCTATCATCCAAACACGTTGCAAACCGTTTTTATGGTTTTTGAAATTCCCCGAAGGATTTTTGCTAACTTTCGCATACTTTCTCAGAATGGGGCACATAATATATGTTTTTTGAGTGCGTTGGGCCTTCTGGGACCGACAGATGGCTTCGCCATCTAAGATGATCGGTTTTACGTGTTGAGATGTGTTTTATTGACTTTTAGGTTGTTTTTAATATTCTATTTTAGGATATCGTATTTTGGCTCAGTTAGGGTTTTACCAACCATAACATTCAACCCTAATTTCTAAAGTCTCTAACGTTATACCCTAAACCATAAACACAAAACCTTAACCCTATAACCTACGCCTAATCCATCACCATAAGCCCTAAATACTAACCATAAACTCTAACAATAAACCGTAGCCAGAAACCCCAAAGCCTAAACACTAAACCTTTTACCATAATCACATAACCTTAGTCACTGAACCCTAACCACGGAAAGGATAATAACGTGAAGATTTTTGCTTGTTTCTATCATCCAAACACGTTGCAAACCGTATTTAAGGTTTTTGAAGTTCCCCGAAGGATTTCTGCTAACTTTCGCATACTTTCTCAGAATGGGGCACATAATATATGTTTTTTGAGTGCGTCGGGCCTTCTGGAACTGACATATAACTTCGCCATCTAAGATGATCTGTTTTACGTGTTGAGATGTGTTTTATTGACTTTTAGGTTGTTTTTAATATTCTATTTTAGGATATCTTATTTTGGCTCAGTTAGGGTTTTACCAACCGTAACATTCGACCTTAATTTCTAAAGTCTCTAACGTTATACCCTAAACCATAAACACAAAACCTTAACCATATAACCTACACCTAATCCATCACCATAAGGCCTAAATACTAACCATAAACTCTAACAATAAACCGTAACCAGAAACCCCAAACCCTAAACACTAAACCTTATACCCTAATCACATAACCTTAGTCACTGAACCCTAACCACGGAAAGGATAATAACGTGAAGATTTTGGCTTGTTTCTATCATCCAAACACGTTGCAAACCGTTTTTAAGGTTTTTGAAGTTCCCCGAAGGATTTCTGCTAACTTTAGCATACTTTATCAGAATGGGGCACATAATATATGTTTTTTGAGTGCGTTGGGCCTTCTGGAACAGACATATAACTTCGCCATCTAAGATGATCTGTTTTACGTGTTGCGATGTGTTTTATTGACTTTTAGGCTGTTTTTAATATTCTATTTTAGGATATCGTATTTTGGCTCAGTTAGGGTTTTACGACTCATAACATTCAACCCTAATTTCTAAAGTCTCTAACGTTATACCCTAAACCATAAACACAAAACCTTAACCCTATAACCTACACCTAATCCATCACCATAAGCCCTAAACACTAACCATAAACTCTAACAATAAACCGTAACCAGAAACCCCAAACCCTAAACACTAAACCTTATACCATAATCACATAACCTTAATCAGTGAACCCTAACCACGGAAATAAAAATAAAGTGAAGATTTTGGCTTGTTTCTATCATCCAAACACGTTGCAACCCGTTTTTATGGTTTTTGAAGTTCCCCGAAGGATTTTTGCTAACTTTCGCATACTTTCTCAGAATGGGGCACATAATATATGTTTTTTGAGTGCGTTGGGCCTTCTGGGACCGACAGATGGCTTTGCCATCTAAGATGATCTGTTTTACGTGTTGAGATGTGTTTTATTGACTTTTAGGTTGTTTTTAATATTCTATTTTAGGATATTGTATTTTGGCTCAGTTAGGGTTTTACCAACCATAACATTCAACCCTAATTTCTAAAGTCTCTAACGTTATACCCTAAACCATAAACACAAAACCTTAACCCTATAACCTACACCTAATCCATCACCATAAGCCCTAAATACTAACCATAAACTCTAACAATAAACCGTAGCCAGAAACCCCAAACCCTAAACACTAAACCTTATACCATAATCACATAACCTTAGTCACTGAACCCTAACCACGGAAAGGATAATAACGTGAAGATTTTGGCTTGTTTCTATCATCCAAACACGTTGCAAACCGTTTTTAAGGTTTTAGTTCCCCGAAGGATTTTTGCTAACTTTCGCATACTTTCTCAGAATGGGGCACATAATATATGTTTTTTGAGTGCGTCGGGCCTTCTGGAACTGACATATAACTTCGCCATCTAAGATGATCTGTTTTACGTGTTGAGATGTATTTTATTGAATTTTAGGTAGTTTTTAATATTCTATTTTAGGATATCGTATTTTGGGCCAGTTAGGGTTTTACCAACCGTAACATTCAACCCTAATTTCTAAAGTCTCTAACGTTATACACTAAACCATAAACACAAAACCTTAACCATATAACCTACACCTAATCCATCACCATAAGGCCTAAATACTAACCATAAACTCTAACAATAAACCGTAACCAGAAACCCCAAACCCCAAACCCTAAACACTAAACCTTATACCCTAATCCAAAACCCGTAATCAGTGAACCCTAACTATGGAAATGATAATAACGTGAAGATTTTGGCTTGCTCCTATCATCCAAACACTTTGCAAACCGTTTTTAAGGTTTTTGAAGTTCCCCGAAGAATTTTTGCTACTTTCGCATACTTTCTCAGAATGGGGCACATAATATATGTTTTTTGAGTGCGTTGGGCCTTCTGGAACAGACATATAACTTCGCCATCTAAGATGATCTGTTTTACGTGTTGAGATGTGTTTTATTGACTTTTAGGCTGTTTTTAATATTCTATTTTAGGATATCGTATTTTGGCTCAGTTAGGGTTTTACCACTCATAACATTCAACCCTAATTTCTAAATTCTCTAACGTTATACCCTAAACCATATACACAAAACCTTAACCCTATAACCTACACCTAATCCATCACCATAAGCCCTAAACACTAACCATAAACTCTAACAATAAACCGTAACCAGAAACCCCAAACCCTAAACACTAAACCTTATACCATAATCACATAACCTTAATCAGTGAACCCTATCCACGGAAATAAAAATAAAGTGAAGATTTTGGCTTGTTTCTATCATCCAAACACGTTGCAAACCGTTTTTATGGTTTTTGAAGTTCCCCGAAGGATTTTTGCTAACTTTCGCATACTTTCTTAGAATGGGGCACATAATATATGTTTTTTGAGTGCGTCGGGCCTTCTGGAACTGACATATAACTTCGCCATCTAAGATGATCTGTTTTATGAGTTGAGATGTGTTTTATTGACTTTTAGGCTGTTTTTAATATTCTATTTTAGGATATCGTATTTTGGCTCAGTTAGGGTTTTACCAACCATAACATTCAACCCTAATTTCTAAAGTCTCTAACGTTATACCCTAAACCATAAACACAAAACCTTAACCCTATAAACTAAACCTAATCCATCACCATAAGCCTTAAATACTAACCATAAACTCTAACAATAAACCGTAACCAGAAACCCCAAACCCTAAACACTAAACCTTATACCATAATCACATAACCTTAGTCACTGAACCCTAACCACGGAAAGGATAATAACGTGAAGATTTTGGCTTGTTTCTATCATCCAAACACGTTGCAAACCGTTTTTAAGGTTTTTGTTCCCCGAAGGATTTTTGCTAACTTTCGCATACTTTCTCAGAATGGGGCACATAATATATGTTTTTTGAGTGCGTCGGGCCTTCTGGAACTGACATATAACTTCGCCATCTAAGATGATCTGTTTTACGTGTTGAGATGTATTTTATTGAATTTTAGGTAGTTTTTAATATTCTATTTTAGGATATCGTATTTTGGGCCAGTTAGGGTTTTACCAACCGTAACATTCAACCCTAATTTCTAAAGTCTCTAACGTTATACCCTAAACCATAAACACAAAACCTTAACCATATAACCTACACCTAATCCATCACCATAAGTCCTAAATACTAACCATAAACTCTAACAATAAACCGTAACCAGAAACCCCAAACCCTAAACACTAAACCTTATACCCTAATCCAAAACCCGTAATCAGTGAACCCTAACAATGGAAATGATAATAACGTGAAGATTTTGGCTTGTTTCTATCATCCAAACACTTTGCAAACCGTTTTTAAGGTTTTTGAAGTTCCCCGAAGAATTTTTGCTACTTTCGCATACTTTCTCAGAATGGGGCACATAATATATGTTTTTTGAGTGCGTTGGGCCTTCTGGAACAGACATATAACTTCGCCATCTAAGATGATCTGTTTTACGTGTTGAGATGTGTTTTATTGACTTTTAGGCTGTTTTTAATATTCTATTTTAGGATATCGTATTTTGGCTCAGTTAGGGTTTTACCACTCATAACATTCAACCCTAATTTCTAAAGTCTCTAACGTTATACCCTAAACCATATACACAAAACCTTAACCCTATAACCTACACCTAATCCATCACCATAAGCCCTAAACACTAACCATAAACTCTAACAATAAACCGTAACCAGAAATCCCAAACCCTAAACACTAAACCTTATACCATAATCACATAACCTTAATCAGTGAACCCTAACCACGGAAATAAAAATAAAGTGAAGATTTTGGCTTGTTTCTATCATCCAAACACGTTGCAAACCGTTTTTATGGTTTTTGAAGTTCCCCGAAGGAGTTTTGCTAACTTTCGCATACTTTCTCAGAATGGGGCACATAATATATGTTTTTTGAGTGCGTCGGGTCTTCTGGAACTGACATATAACTTCGCCATCTAAGATGATCTGTTTTACGAGTTGAGATGTGTTTTATTGACTTTTTGGCTGTTTTTAATATTCTATTTTAGGATATCGTATTTTGGCTCAGTTAGGGTTTTACCAACCATAACATTCAACCCTAATTTCTAAAGTCTCTAACGTTATACCCTAAACCATAAACACAAAACCTTAACCCTATAAACTACACCTAATCCATCACCATAAGCCTTAAATACTAACCATAAACTCTAACAATAAACCGTAACCAGAAACCCCAAACCCTAAACACTAAACCTTATACCATAATCACATAACCTTAGTCACTGAACCCTAACCACGGAAAGGATAATAACGTGAAGATTTTGGCTTGTTTCTATCATCCAAACACGTTGCAAACCGTTTTTAAGGTTTTTGTTCCCCGAAGGATTTTTGCTGACTTTCGCATACTTTCTCAGAATGGGGCACATAATATATGTTTTTTGAGTGCGTCGGGCCTTCTGGAACTGACATATAACTTCGCCATCTAAGATGATCTGTTTTACGTGTTGAGATGTATTTTATTGAATTTTAGGTAGTTTTTAATATTCTATTTTAGGATATCGTATTTTGGGCCAGTTAGGGTTTTACCAACCGTAACATTCAACCCTAATTTCTAAAGTCTCTAACGTTATACCCTAAACCATAAACACAAAACCTTAACCATATAACCTACACCTAATCCATCACCATAAGGCCTAAATACTAACCATAAACTCTAACAATAAACCGTAACCAGAAACCCCAAACCCTAAACACTAAACCTTATACCCTAATCCAAAACCCGTAATCAGTGAACCCTAACTATGGAAATGATAATAACGTGAAGATTTTTGCTTGTTTCTATCATCCAAACACTTTGCAAACCGTTTTTAAGGTTTTTGAAGTTCCCCGAAGAATTTTTGCTACTTTCGCATACTTTCTCAGAATGGGGCACATAATATATGTTTTTTGAGTGCGTTGGGCCTTCTGGAACAGACATATAACTTCGCCATCTAAGATGATCTGTTTTACGTGTTGAGATGTGTTTTATTGACTTTTAGGCTGTTTTTAATATTCTATTTTAGGATATCGTATTTTGGCTCAGTTAGGGTTTTACCACTCATAACATTCAACCCTAATTTCTAAAGTCTCTAACGTTATACCCTAAACCATATACACAAAACCTTAACCCTATAACCTACACCTAATCCATCACCATAAGCCCTAAACACTAACCATAAACTCTAACAATAAACCGTAACCAGAAACCCCAAACCCTAAACACTAAACCTTATACCATAATCACATAACCTTAATCAGTGAACCCTAACCACGGAAATAAAAATAAAGTGAAGATTTTGGCTTGTTTCTATCATCCAAACACGTTGCAAACCGTTTTTATGGTTTTTGAAGTTCCCCGAAGGATTTTTGCTAACTTTCGCATACTTTCTCAGAATGGGGCACATAATATATGTTTTTTGAGTGCGTCGGGCCTTCTGGAACTGACATATAACTTCGCCATCTAAGATGATCTGTTTTACGAGTTGAGATGTGTTTTATTGACTTTTAGGCTGTTTTTAATATTCTATTTTAGGATATCGTATTTTGGCTCAGTTAGGGTTTTACCAACCATAACATTCAACCCTAATTTCTAAAGTCTCTAACGTTATACCCTAAACCATAAACACAAAACCTTAACCCTATAAACTACACCTAATCCATCACCATAAGCCTTAAATACTAACCATAAACTCTAAAAATAAACCGTAACCAGAAACCCCAAACCCTAAACACTAACCTTATACCATAATCACATAACCTTAGTCACTGAACCCTAACCACGGAAAGGATAATAACGTGAAGATTTTGGCTTGTTTCTATCATCCAAACACGTTGCAAACCGTTTTTAAGGTTTTTGTTCCCCGAAGGATTTTTGCTAACTTTCGCATACTTTCTCAGAATGGGGCACATAATATATGTTTTTTGAGTGCGTCGGGCCTTCTGGAACTGACATATAACTTCGCCATCTAAGATGATCTGTTTTACGTGTTGAGATGTATTTTATTGAATTTTAGGTAGTTTTTAATATTCTAGTTTAGGATATCGTATTTTGGGCCAGTTAGGGTTTTACCAACCGTAACATTCAACCCTAATTTCTAAAGTCTCTAACGTTATACCCTAAACCATAAACACAAAACCTTAACCATATAACCTACACCTAATCCATCACCATAAGGCCTAAATACTAACCATAAACTCTAACAATAAACCGTAACCAGAAACCCCAAACCCTAAACACTAAACCTTATACCCTAATCCAAAACCCGTAATCAGTGAACCCTAACTATGGAAATGATAATAACGTGAAGATTTTGGCTTGTTTCTATCATCCAAACACTTTGCAAACCGTTTTTAAGGTTTTTGAAGTTCCCCGAAGAATTTTTGCTACTTTCGCATACTTTCTCAGAATGGGGCACATAATATATGTTTTTTGAGTGCGTTGGGCCTTCTGGAACAGACATATAACTTCTCCATCTAAGATGATCTGTTTTACGTGTTGAGATGTGTTTTATTGACTTTTAGGCTGTTTTTAATATTCTATTTTAGGATATCGTATTTTGGCTCAGTTAGGGTTTTACCACTCATAACATTCAACCCTAATTTCTAAAGTCTCTAACGTTATACCCTAAACCATATACACAAAACCTTAACCCTATAACCTACACCTAATCCATCACCATAAGCCCTAAACACTAACCATAAACTCTAACAATAAACCGTAACCAGAAACCCCAAACCCTAAACACTAAACCTTATACCATAATCACATAACCTTAATCAGTGAACCCTAACCACGGAAATAAAAATAAAGTGAAGATTTTGGCTTGTTTCTATCATCCAAACACGTTGCAAACCGTTTTTATGGTTTTTGAAGTTCCCCGAAGGAGTTTTGCTAACTTTCGCATACTTTCTCAGAATGGGGCACATAATATATGTTTTTTGAGTGCGTCGGGTCTTCTGGAACTGACATATAACTTCGCCATCTAAGATGATCTGTTTTACGAGTTGAGATGTGTTTTATTGACTTTTTGGCTGTTTTTAATATTCTATTTTAGGATATCGTATTTTGGCTCAGTTAGGGTTTTACCAACCATAACATTCAACCCTAATTTCTAAAGTCTCTAACGTTATACCCTAAACCATAAACACAAAACCTTAACCCTATAAACTACACCTAATCCATCACCATAAGCCTTAAATACTAACCATAAACTCTAACAATAAACCGTAACCAGAAACCCCAAACCCTAAACACTAAACCTTATACCATAATCACATAACCTTAATCACTGAACCCTAACCACGGAAAGGATAATAACGTGAAGATTTTGGCTTGTTTCTATCATCCAAACACGTTGCAAACCGTTTTTAAGGTTTTTGTTCCCCGAAGGATTTTTGCTAACTTTCGCATACTTTCTCAGAATGGGGCACATAATATATGTTTTTTGAGTGCGTCGGGCCTTCTGGAACTGACATATAACTTCGCCATCTAAGATGATCTGTTTTACGTGTTGAGATGTATTTTATTGAATTTTAGGTAGTTTTTAATATTCTATTTTAGGATATCGTATTTTGGGCCAGTTAGGGTTTTACCAACCGTAACATTCAACCCTAATTTCTAAAGTCTCTAACGTTATACCCTAAACCATAAACACAAAACCTTAACCATATAACCTACACCTAATCCATCACCATAAGGCCTAAATACTAACCATAAACTCTAACAATAAACCGTAACCAGAAACCCCAAACCCTAAACACTAAACCTTATACCCTAATCCAAAACCCGTAATCAGTGAACCCTAACTATGGAAATGATAATAACGTGAAGATTTTGGCTTGTTTCTATCATCCAAACACTTTGCAAACCGTTTTTAAGGTTTTTGAAGTTCCCCGAAGAATTTTTGCTACTTTCGCATACTTTCTCAGAATGGGGCACATAATATATGTTTTTTGAGTGCGTTGGGCCTTCTGGAACAGACATATAACTTCGCCATCTAAGATGATCTGTTTTACGTGTTGAGATGTGTTTTATTGACTTTTAGGCTGTTTTTAATATTCTATTTTAGGATATCGTATTTTGGCTCAGTTAGGGTTTTACCACTCATAACATTCAACCCTAATTTCTAAAGTCTCTAACGTTATACCCTAAACCATATACACAAAACCTTAACCCTATAACCTACACCTAATCCATCACCATAAGCCCTAAACACTAACCATAAACTCTAACAATAAACCGTAACCAGAAACCCCAAACCCTAAACACTAAACCTTATACCATAATCACATAACCTTGATCAGTGAACCCTAACCACGGAAATAAAAATAAAGTGAAGATTTTGGCTTGTTTCTATCATCCAAACACGTTGCAAACCGTTTTTATGGTTTTTGAAGTTCCCCGAAGGATTTTTGCTAACTTTCGCATACTTTCTCAGAATGGGGCACATAATATATGTTTTTTGAGTGCGTCGGGCCTTCTGGAACTGATATATAACTTCGCCATCTAAGATGATCTATTTTACGAGTTGAGATGTGTATTATTGACTTTTAGGCCGTTTTTAATATTCTATTTTAGGATATCGTATTTTGGCTCAGTTAGGGTTTTACCAACCATAACATTCAACCCTAATTTCTAAAGTCTCTAACGTTATACCCTAAACCATAAACACAAAACCTTAACCCTATAAACTACACCTAATCCATCACCATAAGCCTTAAATACTAACCATAAACTCTAACAATAAACCGTAACCAGAAACCCCAAACCCTAAACACTAAACCTTATACCATAATCACATAACCTTAGTCACTGAACCCTAACCACGGAAAGGATAATAACGTGAAGATTTTGGCTTGTTTCTATCATCCAAACACGTTGCAAACCGTTTTTAAGGTTTTTGTTCCCCGAAGGATTTTTGCTAACTTTCGCATACTTTCTCAGAATGGGGCACATAATATATGTTTTTTGAGTGCGTCGGGCCTTCTGAAACTGACATATAACTTTGCCATATAAGATGATCTGTTTTACGTGTTGAGATGTATTTTATTGAATTTTAGGTAGTTTTTAATATTCTATTTTAGGATATCGTATTTTGGGCCAGTTAGGGTTTTACCAACCGTAACATTCAACCCTAATTTCTAAAGTCTCTAACGTTATACCCTAAACCATAAACACAAAACCTTAACCATATAACCTACACCTAATCCATCACCATAAGGCCTAAATACTAACCATAAACTCTAACAATAAACCGTAACCAGAAACCCCAAACCCTAAACACTAAACCTTATACCCTAATCCAAAACCCGTAATCAGTGAACCCTAACTATGGAAATGATAATAACGTGAAGATTTTGGCTTGTTTATATCATCCAAACACTTTGCAAACCGTTTAAGGTTTTTGAAGTTCCCCGGAGAATTTTTGCTACTTTCGCATACTTTCTCAGAATGGGGCACATAATATATGTTTTTTTAGTGCGTTTGGCATTCTGGAACAGACATATAACTTCGCCATCTAAGATGATCTGTTTTACGTGTTGAGATGTGTTTTATTGACTTTTACGCTGTTTTTAATATTCTATTTTAGGATATCGTATTTTGGCTCAGTTAGGGTTTTACCACTCATAACATTCAACCCTAATTTCTAAAGTCTCTAACGTTATACCCTAAACCATATACACAAAACCTTAACCCTATAACCTACACCTAATCCATCACCATAAGCCCTAAACACTAACCATAAACTCTAACAATAAAACGTAACCAGAAACCCCAAACCCTAAACACTAAACCTTATACCATAATCAC
This sequence comes from Nemophila menziesii, assembly GCA_029959085.1. NCBI lineage: Eukaryota > Viridiplantae > Streptophyta > Magnoliopsida > Boraginales > Hydrophyllaceae > Nemophila > Nemophila menziesii. Next base: position 11,584,791 of record JARWIR010000014.1, on the reverse strand, counting down.
ATAACCTTAATCAGTGAACCCTAACCACGGAAATAAAAATAAAGTGAAGATTTTGGCTTGTTTCTTTGATCCAAACACGTTGCAAACCGTTTTTATGGTTTTTGAAGTTCCCCGAAGGATTTTTGCTAACTTTCGCATACTTTCTCAGAATGGGGCACATAATATATGTTTTTTGAGTGCGTCGGGCCTTCTGGAACTGACATATAACTTCGCCATCTAAGATGATCTGTTTTACGAGTTGAGATGTGTTTTATTGACTTTTAGGCTGTTTTTAATATTCTATTTTAGGATATCGTATTTTGGCTCAGTTAGGGTTTTACCAACCATAACATTCAACCCTAATTTCTAAAGTCTCTAACGTTATACCCTAAACCATAAACACAAAACCTTAACCCTATAACCTACACCTAATCCATCACCATAATCCTTAAATACTAACCATAAACTCTAACAATAAACCGTAACCAGAAACCCCAAACCCTAAACACTAAACCTTATACCATAATCACATAACCTTAGTCACTGAACCCTAACCACGAAAAGGATAATAACGTGAAGATTTTGGCTTGTTTCTATCATCCAAACAATTTGCAAACCGTTTTTAAGGTTTTTGAAGTTCCACGGAGAATTTTTGCTACTTTCGCATACTTTCTCAGAATGGGGCACATAATATATGTTTTTTGAGTGCGTTGGACCTTCTGGGACCGACAGATAGCTTCGCCATATAAGATGATATGTTTTACGTGTTGAGATGTGTTTTATTGACTTTTAGGCTGTTTTTAATATTCTATTTTAGGATATCGTATTTTGGGTCAGTTAGGGTTTTACCAACCGTAACATTCGACCCTAATTTCTAAAGTCTCTAACGTTATACCCTAAACCATAAACACAAAACCTTAACCATATAACCTACACCTAATCCATCACCATAAGGCCTAAACACTAACCATAAACTCTAACAATAAACCGTAACCAGAAACCCCAAACCCTAATCTCTAAACCTTATACCCTAATCCAAAAACCTTAATCAGTGAACCCTAACTATGGAAATGATAATAACGTGAAGATTTTGGCTTGTTTCTATCATCCAAACACTTTGCAAACCAATTTTAAGGTTTTTGAAGTTCCCCGAAGAATTTTTGCTACTTTCGCACACTTTCTCAGAATTGGGCACATAATATATGTTTTTTGAGTGCGTTGGGCCTTCTGGGACCGACAATAGCTTCGCCATCTAAGATGATCTGTTTTACGTATTGAGATGTGTTTTATTGACTTTTAGGTTGTTTTTAATATTCTATTTTAGGATATCGTATTTTGGCTCAGTTAGGGTTTTACCACTCATAACATTCAACCCTAATTTCTAAAGTCTCTAACGTTATACCCTAAACCATAAACACAAAACCTTAACCCTATAACCTACACCTAATCCATCACCATAAGCCTTAAATACTAACCATAAACTCTAACAATAAACCGTAGCCAGAAACCCCAAACCCTAAACACTAAACCTTATACCATAATCACATAACCTTAGTCACTGAACCCTAACCACGGAAAGGATACTAACGTGAAGATTTTGGCTTGTTTCTATCATCCAAACACGTTGCAAACCGTTTTTAAGGTTTTTGTTCCCCGAAGGATTTCTGCTAACTTTCGCATACTTTCTCAGAATGGGGCACATAGTATATGTTTTTTGAGTGCGTCGGGCCTTCTGGAACTGACATATAACTTCGCCATCTAAGATGATCTGTTTTACGTGTTGAGATGTATTTTATTGAATTTTAGGCTGTTTTTAATATTCTATTTTAGGATATCGTATTTTGGGCCAGTTAGGGTTTTACCAACCATAACATTAAACCCTAATTTCTAAAGTCTCTAACGTTATACCCTAAACCATAAACACAATACCTTAACCATATAACCTACACCTAATCCATCACCATAAGGCCTAAATACTAACCATAAACTCTTACAATAAACCGTAACCAGAAACCCCAAACCCTAAACACTAAACCTTATACCATAATCCAAAACCCGTAATCAGTGAACCCTAACTATGGAAATGATAATAACGTGAAGATTTTGGCTTGTTTCTATCATCCAAACACTTTGCAAACCGTTTTTAAGGTTTTTTAAGTTCCCCGGAGAATTTTTGCTACTTTCTCATACTTTCTCAGAATGGGGCACATAATATATGTTTTTTGAGTGCGTTGGGCCTTCTGGGACCGACAGATAGCTTCGCCATATAAGATGATCAGTTTTACGTGTTGACATGTGTTTTATTGACTTTTAGGTTGTTTTTAATATTCTATTTTAGGATATCGTATTTTGGGTCAGTTAGGGTTTTACCAACCGTAACATTCGACCCTAATTTCTAAAGTCTCTAACGTTATACCCTAAACCATAAACACAAAACCTTAACCATATAACCTACACCTAATCCATCACCATAAGCCCTAAATACTAACCATAAACTCTAACAATAAACCGTAACCAGAAACCCCAAACCCTAAACACTAAACCTTATACCATACTCACATAACCTTAGTCACTGAACCCTAACTATGGAAATGATAATAACGTGAAGATTTTGGCTTGTTTCTATCATCCAAACACTTTGCAAACCAATTTTAAGGTTTTTGAAGTTCCCCAAAGAATTTTTGCTACTTTCGCACACTTTCTCAGAATGGGGCACATAATATATGTTTTTTGAGTGCGTTGGGCCTTCTGGGACCGACAGATAGCTTCGCCATCTAAGATGATCTGTTTTACGTGTTGAGATGTGTTTTATTGACTTTTAGGTTGTTTTTAATATTCTATTTTAGGATATCGTATTTTGGCTCAGTTAGGGTTTTACCAACCATAACATTCAACCCTAATTTCTAAAGTCTCTAACGTTATACCCTAAACCATAAACACAAAACCTTAACCCTATAACCTACACCTAATCCATCACCATAAGCCCTAAATACTAACCATAAACTCTAACAATAAACCGTAGCCAGAAACCCCAAATCCTATAACCTAAACCTTATACCATAATCACATAACCTTAGTCACTGAACCCTAACCACGGAAAGGATAATAACGTGAAGATTTTGGCTTGTTTCTATCATCCAAACACGTTGCAAACCGTTTTTAAGGTTTTTGAAGTTCCCCGAAGGATTTATGCTAACTTTCGCATACTTTCTCAGAATGGGGCACAAAATATATGTTTTTTGAGTGCGTTGGGCCTTCTGGAACTGACATATAACTTCGCCATCTAAGATGATCTGTTTTACGTGTTGAGATGTGTTTTATTGACTTTTAGGCTGTTTTTAATATTCTATTTTAGGATATCGTATTTTGGCTCAGTTAGGGTTTTACCAACCATAACATTAAACCCTAATTTCTAAAGTCTCTAACGTTATACCCTAAACCATAAACACAAAACCTTAACCCTATAACCTACACCTAATCCATCACCATAAGCCCTAAACACTAACCATAACTCTAACAATAAACCGTAACCAGAAACCCCAAACCCTAAACACTAAACCTTATACCATAATCACATAACCTTAATCAGTGAACACTAACCACGGAAATGATAATAACGTGAAGATTTTGGCTTGTTTCTATCATCCAAACACGTTGCAAACCGTTTTTATGGTTTTTGAAGTTCCCCGAAGGATTTCTGCTAACTTTCGCATACTTTCTCAGAATGGGGCACATAATATATGTTTTTTGTGTGCGTCGGGCCTTCTGGAACTGACATATAATCTAAGATGATCTGTTTTACGTGTTGAGATGTGTTTTATTGACTTTTAGGTTGTTTTTAATATTCTATTTTAGGATATCGTATTTTGGCTCAGTTAGGGTTTTACCAACCATAACATTCAACCCTAATTTCTAAAGTCTCTAACGTTATACCCTAAACCATAAACACAAAACCTTAACCATATAACCTACACGTAATCCATCACCATAAGGCCTAAATACTAACCATAAACTCTTACAATAAACCGTAACCAGAAACCCCAAACCCTAAACACTAAACCTTATACCATAATCACATAACCTTAGTCACTGAACCCTAACCACGGAAAGGATAATAACGTGAAGATTTTGGCTTGTTTCTATCATCCAAACACGTTGCAAACCGTTTTTAAGGTTTTTGAAGTTCCCCGAAGGATTTCTGCTAACTTTCGCATACTTTCTCAGAACTGGGCACATAATATATGTTTTTTGAGTGCGTCGGGCCTTCTGGAACTGACATATAACTTCGCCATATAAGATGATCTGTTTTACGTGTTGACATGTGTTTTATTGACTTTTAGGTTGTTTTTAATATTCTATTTTAGGATATCGTATTTTGGGTCAGTTAGGGTTTTACCAACCGTAACATTCGACCCTAATTTCTAAAGTCTCTAACGTTATACCCTAAACCATAAACACAAAACCTTAACCATATAACCTACACCTAATCCATCACCATAAGGACTAAATACTAACCATAAACTCTAACAATAAACCGTAACCAGAAACCCCAAACCCTAAACTCTAAACCTTATACCCTAATCCAAAAACCTTAGTCACTGAACCCTAACTATGGAAAGGATAATAACGTGAAGATTTTGGCTTGTTTCTATCATCCAAACACTTTGCAAACCAATTTTAAGGTTTTTGAAGTTCCCCAAAGAATTTTTGCTACTTTCGCACACTTTCTCAGAATGGGGCACATAATATATGTTTTTTGAGTGCGTTGGGCCTTCTGGGACCGACAGATAGCTTCGCCATCTAAGATGATCTGTTTTACGTGTTGAGATGTATTTTATTGACTTTTAGGTTGTTTTTAATATTGTGTTTTAGGATATCGTATTTTGGCTCAGTTAGGGTTTTACCAACCATAACATTCAACCCTAATTTCTAAAGTCTCTAACGTTATACCCTAAACCATAAACACAAAACCTTAACCCTATAACCTACACCTAATCCATCACCATAAGCCCTAAATACTAACCATAAACTCTAACAATAAACCGTAGCCAGAAACCCCAAACCCTAAAACCTAAACCTTATACCATAATCACATAACCTTAGTCACTGAACCCTAACCACGGAAAGGATAATAACGTGAAGATTTTGGCTTGTTTCTATCATCCAAACACGTTGCAAACCGTTTTTAAGGTTTTTGAAGTTCCCCGAAGGATTTCTGCTAACTTTCGCATACTTTCTCAGAATGGGGCACATAATATATGTTTTTTGAGTGCGTTGGGCCTTCTGGAACTGACATATAACTTCGCCATCTAAGATGATCTGTTTTACGTGTTGAGATGTGTTTTATTGACTTTTAGGTTGTTTTTAATATTCTATTTTAGGATATCGTATTTTGGCTCAGTTAGGGTTTTACCAACCATAACATTAAACCCTAATTTCTAAAGTCTCTAACGTTATACCCTAAACCATAAACACAAAACCTTAACCCTATAACCTACACCTAATCCATCACCATAATCCCTAAACACTAACCATAAACTCTAACAATAAACCGTAACCAGAAACCCCAAACCCTAAACACTAAACCTTATACCATAATCACATAACCTTAATCAGTGAACACTAACCACGGAAATGATAATAACGTGAAGATTTTGGCTTGTTTTTATCATCCAAACACGTTGCAAACCGTTTTTATGGTTTTTGAAGTTCCCCGAAGGATTTCTGCTAACTTTCGCATACTTTCTCAGAATGGGGCACATAATATATGTTTTTTGTGTGCGTCGGGCCTTCTGGAACTGACATATAACTTCGCCATCTAAGATGATCTGTTTTACGTGTTGATATGTGTTTTATTGACTTTTAGGTTGTTTTTAATATTCTATTTTAGGATATCGTATTTTGGCTCAGTTAGGGTTTTACCAACCATAACATTCAACCCTAATTTCTAAAGTCTCTAACGTTATACCCTAAACCATAAACACAAAACCTTAACCCTATAACCTACACCTAATCCATCACCATAAGCCCTAAATACTAACCATAAACTCGAACAATAAACCGTAACCAGAAACCCCAAACCCTAAACACTAAACCTTATACCCTAATCCAAAAACCTTAATCAGTGAACCCTAACTATGGAAATGATAATAACGTGAAGAGTTTGGCTTGTTTCTATCATCCAAACACGTTGCAAACCGTTTTTAAGGTTTTTGAAGTTCCCCGAAGGATTTCTGCTAACTTTCGCATACTTTCTCAGAATGGGGCACATAATATATGTTTTTTGAGTGCGTCGGGCCTTCTGGAACTGACATATAACTTCGTTATCTAAGATGATCTGTTTTACGTGTTGAGATGTGTTTTATTGACTTTTAGGTTGTTTTTAATATTCTATTTTAGGATATCGTATTTTGGCTCAGTTAGGGTTTTACCAACCATAACATTCAACCCTAATTTCTAAAGTCTCTAACGTTATACCCTAAACCATAAACACAAAACCTTAACCCTATAACCTACACCTAATCCATCACCATAAGCCCTAAATACTAACCATAAACTCTAACAATAAACCGTAGCCAGAAATCCCAAACCCTAAAACCTAAACCTTATACCATAATCACATAACCTTAGTCACTGAACCCTAACCACGGAAAGGATAATAACGTGAAGATTTTGGCTTGTTTCTATCATCCAAACACGTTGCAAACCGTTTTTAAGGTTTTTGAAGTTCCCCGAAGGATTTCTGCTAACTTTCGCATACTTTCTCAGAACTGGGCACATAATATATGTTTTTTGAGTGCGTCGGGCCTTCTGGAACTGACATATAACTTCGCCATCTAAGATGATCTGTTTTACGTGTTGAGATGTGTTTTATTGATTTTTAGGTTGTTTTTAATATGCTATTTTAGGATATCGTATTTTGGCTAAGTTAGGGTTTTACCAACCGTAACATTCGACCCTAGTTTCTAAAGTCTCTAACGTTATACCCTAAACCATAAACACAAAACCTTAACCATATAACCTACACCTAATCCATCACCATAAGGCCTAAATACTAACCATAAACTCTAACAATAAACCGTAACCAGAAACCCCAAACCCTAAACACTAAACCATATACCATAATCAAAAAACCTTAATCAGTGAAGCCTAACTATGGAAATGATAATAACGTGAAGATTTTGGCTTGTTTCTATCATCCAAACACTTTGCAAACCGTTTTTAAGGTTTTTTAAGTTCCCCGAAGAATTTTTGCTACTTTCGCACACTTTCTCAGAATGGAGCACATAATATATGTTTTTTGAGTGCGTTGGGCGTCTGGTACCGACAGATTGCTTAGACATCTAAGATGATCTGTTTTACGTGTTGAGATGTGTTTTATTGACTTTTAGGTTGTCTTTAATATTCTATTTTAGGATATCGTATTTTGGCTCAGTTAGGGTTATACAAACCATAACATTCAACCCTAATTTCTAAAGTCTCTAACGTTATACCCTAAACCATAAACACAAAACCTTAACCCTATAACCTACACCTAATCCATCACCATAAGCCCTAAATACTAACCATAAACTCTAACAATAAACGGTAGCCAGAAACCCCAAACCCTAAACACTAAACCTTATACCATAATCACATAACCTTAGTCACTGAACCCTAACCACGGAAAGGATAATAACGTGAAGATTTTGGCTTGTTTCTATTATCCAAACACGTTGCAAACCGTTTTTAAGGTTTTTGAAGTTCCCCGAAGGATTTCTGCTAACTTTCGCATACTTTCTCAGAATGGGGCACATAATATATGTTTTTTGAGTGCGTCGGGCCTTCTGGAACTGACATATAACTTCGTTATCTAAGATGATCTGTTTTACGTGTTGAGATGTGTTTTATTGACTTTTAGGTTGTTTTTAATATTCTATTTTAGGATATCGTATTTTGGCTCAGTTAGGGTTTTACCAACCATAACATTCAACCCTAATTTCTAAAGTCTCTAACGTTATACCCTAAACCATAAACACAAAACCTTAACCCTATAACCTACACCTAATCCATCACCATAAGCCCTAAATACTAACCATAAACTCTAACAATAAACCGTAGCCAGAAATCCCAAACCCTAAAACCTAAACCTTATACCATAATCACATAACCTTAGTCACTGAACCCTAACCACGGAAAGGATAATAACGTGAAGATTTTGGCTTGTTTCTATCATCCAAACACGTTGCAAACCGTTTTTAAGGTTTTTGAAGTTCCCCGAAGGATTTCTGCTAACTTTCGCATACTTTCTCAGAACTGGGCACATAATATATGTTTTTTGAGTGCGTCGGGCCTTCTGGAACTGACATATAACTTCGCCATCTAAGATGATCTGTTTTACGGGTTGAGATGTGTTTTATTGACTTTTAGGTTGTTTTTAATATGCTATTTTAGGATATCGTATTTTGGCTAAGTTAGGGTTTTACCAACCGTAACATTCGACCCTAGTTTCTAAAGTCTCTAACGTTATACCCTAAACCATAAACACAAAACCTTAACCATATAACCTACACCTAATCCATCACCATAAGGCCTAAATACTAACCATAAACTCTAACAATAAACCGTAACCAGAAACCCCAAACCCTAAACACTAAACCATATACCATAATCAAAAAACCTTAATCAGTGAAGCCTAACTATGGAAATGATAATAACGTGATGATTTTGGCTTGTTTCTATCATCCAAACACTTTGCAAACCGTTTTTAAGGTTTTTGAAGTTCCCCGAAGAATTTTTGCTACTTTCGCACACTTTCTCAGAATGGAGCACATAATATATGTTTTTTGAGTGCGTTGGGCGTCTGGTACCGACAGATTGCTTAGACATCTAAGATGATCTGATTTACGTGTTGAGATGTGTTTTATTGACTTTTAGGTTGTCTTTAATATTCTATTTTAGGATATCGTATTTTGGCTCAGTTAGGGTTTTACCAACCATAACATTCAACTCTAATTTCTAAAGTCTCTAACGTTATACCCTAAACCATAAACACAAAACCTTAACCCTATAACCTACACCTAATCCATCACCATAAGCCCTAAATACTAACCATAAACTCTAACAATAAACCGTAGCCAGAAACCCCAAACCCTAAACACTAAACCTTATACCATAATCACATAACCTTAGTCACCGAACCCTAACCACGGAAAGGATAATAACGTGAAGATTTTGGCTTGTTTCTATCATCCAAACACGTTGCAAACCGTTTTTAAGGTTTTTGAAGTTCCCCTAAGTATTTCTGCTAACTTTCGCATACTTTCTCAGAATGGGGCACATAATATATGTTTTTTGAGTGCGTCGGGCCTTCTGGAACTGACATATAACTTCGTTATCTAAGATGATCTGTTTTACGTGTTGAGATGTGTTTTATTGACTTTTATGTTGTTTTTAATATTCTATTTTAGGATATCGTATTTTGGCTCAGTTAGGGTTTTACCAACCATAACATTCAACCCTAATTTCTAAAGTCTCTAACGTTATACCCTAAACCATAAACACAAAACCTTAACCCTATAACCTACACCTAATCCATCACCATAAGCCCTAAATACTAACCATAAACTCTAACAATAAACCGTAGCCAGAAATCCCAAACCCTAAAACCTAAACCTTATACCATAATCACATAACCTTAGTCACTGAACCCTAACCACGGAAAGGATAATAACGTGAAGATTTTGGCTTGTTTCTATCATCCAAACACGTTGCAAACCGTTTTTAAGGTTTTTGAAGTTCCCCGAAGGATTTCTGCTAACTTTCGCATACTTTCTCAGAACTGGGCACATAATATATGTTTTTTGAGTGCGTTGGGCCTTCTGGAACTGACATATAACTTCGCCATCTAAGATGATCTGTTTTACGTGTTGAGATGTGTTTTATTGACTTTTAGGTTGTTTTTAATATGCTATTTTAGGATATCGTATTTTGGCTAAGTTAGGGTTTTACCAACCGTAACATTCGACCCTAGTTTCTAAAGTCTCTAACGTTATACCCTAAACCATAAACACAAAACCTTAACCATATAACCTACACCTAATCCATCACCATAAGGCCTAAATACTAACCATAAACTCTAACAATAAACCGTAACTAGAAACCCCAAACCCTAAACACTAAACCATATACCATAATCAAAAAACCTTAATCAGTGAAGCCTAACTATGGAAATGATAATAACGTGAAGATTTTGGCTTGTTTCTATCATCCAAACACTTTGCAAACCGTTTTTAAGGTTTTTGAAGTTCCCCGAAGAATTTTTGCTACTTTCGCACACTTTCTCAGAATGGAGCACATAATATATGTTTTTTGAGTGCGTTGGGCGTCTGGTACCGACAGATTGCTTAGACATCTAAGATGATCTGTTTTACGTGTTGAGATGTGTTTTATTGACTTTTGGGTTGTCTTTAATATTCTATTTTAGGATATCGTATTTTGGCTCAGTTAGGGTTTTACCAACCATAACATTCAACCCTAATTTCTAAAGTCTCTAACGTTATACCCTAAACCATAAACACAAAACCTTAACCCTATAACCTACACCTAATCCATCACCATAAGCCCTAAATACTAACCATAAACTCTAACAATAAACCGTAGCCAGAAACCCCAAACCCTAAACACTAAACCTTATACCATAATCACATAACCTTAGTCACTGAACCCTAACCACGGAAAGGATAATAACGTGAAGATTTTGGCTTGTTTCTATCATCCAAACACGTTGCAAACCGTTTTTAAGGTTTTTGAAGTTCCCCTAAGTATTTCTGCTAACTTTCGCATACTTTCTCAGAATGGGGCACATAATATATGTTTTTTGAGTGCGTCGGGCCTTCTGGAACTGACATATAACTTCGTTATCTAAGATGATCTGTTTTACGTGTTGAGATGTGTTTTATTGACTTTTAGGTTGTTTTTAATATTCTATTTTAGGATATCGTATTTTGGCTCAGTTAGTGTTTTACCAACCATTACATTCAACCCTAATTTCTAAATTCTCTAACGTTATACCCTAAACCATAAACACAAAACCTTAACCCTATAACCTACACCTAATCCATCACCATAAGCCCTAAATACTAACCATAAACTCTAACAATAAACCGTAGCCAGAAATCCCAAACCCTAAAACCTAAACCTTATACCATAATCACATAACCTTAGTCACTGAACCCTAACCACGGAAAGGATAATAACGTAAATATTTTGGCTTGTTTCTATCATCCAAACACGTTGCAAACCGTTTTTAAGGTTTTTGAAGTTCCCCGAAGGATTTCTGCTAACTTTCGCATACTTTCTCAGAACTGGGCACATAATATATGTTTTTTGAGTGCGTCGGGCCTTCTGGAACTGACATATAACTTCGCCATCTAAGATGATCTGTTTTACGTGTTGAGATGTGTTTTATTGACTTTTAGGTTGTTTTTAATATGCTATTTTAGGATATCGTATTTTGGCTAAGTTAGGGTTTTACCAACCGTAACATTCGACCCTAGTTTCTAAAGTCTCTAACGTTATACCCTAAACCATAAACACAAAACCTTAACCATATAACCTACACCTAATCCATCACCATAAGGCCTAAATACTAACCATAAACTCTAACAATAAACCGTAACCAGAAACCCCAAACCCTAAACACTAAACCATATACCATAATCAAAAAACCTTAATCAGTGAGGCCTAACTATGGAAATGATAATAACGTGAAGATTTTGGCTTGTTTCTATCATCCAAACACTCTGCAAACCGTTTTTAAGGTTTTTGAAGTTCCCCGAAGAATTTTTGCTACTTTCGCACACTTCCTCAGAATGGAGCACATAATATATGTTTTTTGAGTGCGTTGGGCGTCTGGTACCGACAGATTGCTTAGACATCTAAGATGATCTGTTTTACGTGTTGAGATGTGTTTTATTGACTTTTAGGTTGTCTTTAATATTCTATTTTAGGATATCGTATTTTGGCTCAGTTACGGTTTTACCAACCATAACATTCAACCCTAATTTCTAAAGTCTCTAACGTTATACCCTAAACCATAAACACAAAACCTTAACCCTATAATCTACACCTAATCCATCACCATAAGCCCTAAATACTAACCATAAACTCTAACAATAAACCGTAGCCAGAAACCCCAAACCCTAAACACTAAACCTTATACCATAATCACATAACCTTAGTCACTGAACCCTAACCACGGAAAGGATAATAACGTGAAGATTTTGGCTTATTTCTATCATCCAAACACGTTGCAAACCGTTTATAAGGGTTTTTGAAGTTCCCCGAAGGATTTCTGCTAACTTTCGCATACTTTCTCAGAATGGGGCACATAATATATGTTTTTTGAGTGCGTTGGGCCTTCTGGGACCGACAGATTGCTTAGACATCTAAGATGATCTGTTTTACGTGTTGAGATGTGTTTTATTGACTTTTAGGTTGTTTTTAATATTCTATTTTAGGATAGCGTATTTTGGCTCAGTTAGGGTTTTACCAACCATAACATTCAACCCTAATTTCTAAAGTCTCTAACGTTATACCCTAAACCATAAACACAAAACCTTAACCCTATAAACTACACCTCCTAATCCATCACCATAAGCCCTAAATACTAACCATAAACTCTAACACTAAGCCGTAGCCAGAAACCCCAAACCCTAAACACTAAACCTTATACCTTAGTCACTGAACCCTAACCACGGAAAGGATAATAACGTGAAAATTTTGGCTTGTTTCTATCATCCAAACACGTTGCAAACCGTTTTTAAGGTTTTTGAAGTTCCCCGAAGGATTTCTGCTAACTTTCGCATACTTTCTCAGAACTGGGCACATAATATATGTTTTTTGAGTGCGTTGGGCCTTCTGGAACTAACATATAACTTCGCCATCTAAGATGATCTGTTTTACGTGTTGAGATGTGTTTTATTGACTTTTAGGTTGTTTTTAATATGCTATTTTAGGATATCGTATTTTGGCTAAGTTAGGGTTTTACCAACCGTAACATTCGACCCTAGTTTCTAAAGTCTCTAACGTTATACCCTAAACCATAAACACAAAACCTTAACCATATAACCTACACCTAATCCATCACCATAAGGCCTAAATACTAACCATAAACTCTAACAATAAACCGTAACTAGAAACCCCAAACCCTAAACACTAAACCATATACCATAATCAAAAAACCTTAATCAGTGAAGCCTAACTATGGAAATGATAATAACGTGAAGATTTTGGCTTGTTTCTATCATCCAAACACTTTGCAAACCGTTTTTAAGGTTTTTGAAGTTCCCCGAAGAATTTTTGCTACTTTCGCACACTTTCTCAGAATGGAGCACATAATATATGTTTTTTGAGTGCGTTGGGCGTCTGGTACCGACAGATTGCTTAGACATCTAAGATGATCTGTTTTACGTGTTGAGATGTGTTTTATTGACTTTTGGGTTGTCTTTAATATTCTATTTTAGGATATCGTATTTTGGCTCAGTTAGGGTTTTACCAACCATAACATTCAACCCTAATTTCTAAAGTCTCTAACGTTATACCCTAAACCATAAACACAAAACCTTAACCCTATAACCTACACCTAATCCATCACCATAAGCCCTAAATACTAACCATAAACTCTAACAATAAACCGTAGCCAGAAACCCCAAACCCTAAACACTAAACCTTATACCATAATCACATAACCTTAGTCACTGAACCCTAACCACGGAAAGGATAATAACGTGAAGATTTTGGCTTGTTTCTATCATCCAAACACGTTGCAAACCGTTTTTAAGGTTTTTGAAGTTCCCCTAAGTATTTCTGCTAACTTTCGCATACTTTGTCAGAATGGGGCACATAATATATGTTTTTTGAGTGCGTCGGGCCTTCTGGAACTGACATATAACTTCGTTATCTAAGATGATCTGTTTTACGTGTTGAGATGTGTTTTATTGACTTTTAGGTTGTTTTTAATATTCTATTTTAGGATATCGTATTTTGGCTCAGTTAGGGTTTTACCAACCATAACATTCAACCCTAATTTCTAAATTCTCTAACGTTATACCCTAAACCATAAACACAAAACCTTAACCCTATAACCTACACCTAATCCATCACCATAAGCCCTAAATACTAACCATAAACTCTAACAATAAACCGTAGCCAGAAATCCCAAACCCTAAAACCTAAACCTTATACCATAATCACATAACCTTAGTCACTGAACCCTAACCACGGAAAGGATAATAACGTAAATATTTTGGCTTGTTTCTATCATCCAAACACGTTGCAAACCGTTTTTAAGGTTTTTGAAGTTCCCCGAAGGATTTCTGCTAACTTTCGCATACTTTCTCAGAACTGGGCACATAATATATGTTTTTTGAGTGCGTCGGGCCTTCTGGAACTGACATATAACTTCGCCATCTAAGATGATCTGTTTTACGTGTTGAGATGTGTTTTATTGACTTTTAGGTTGTTTTTAATATGCTATTTTAGGATATCGTATTTTGGCTAAGTTAGGGTTTTACCAACCGTAACATTCGACCCTAGTTTCTAAAGTCTCTAACGTTATACCCTAAACCATAAACACAAAACCTTAACCATATAACCTACACCTAATCCATCACCATAAGGCCTAAATACTAACCATAAACTCTAACAATAAACCGTAACCAGAAACCCCAAACCCTAAACACTAAACCATATACCATAATCAAAAAACCTTAATCAGTGAGGCCTAACTATGGAAATGATAATAACGTGAAGATTTTGGCTTGTTTCTATCATCCAAACACTTTGCAAACCGTTTTTAAGGTTTTTGAAGTTCCCCGAAGAATTTTTGCTACTTTCGCACACTTCCTCAGAATGGAGCACATAATATATGTTTTTTGAGTGCGTTGGGCGTCTGGTACCGACAGATTGCTTAGACATCTAAGATGATCTGTTTTACGTGTTGAGATGTGTTTTATTGACTTTTAGGTTGTCTTTAATATTCTATTTTAGGATATCGTATTTTGGCTCAGTTACGGTTTTACCAACCATAACATTCAACCCTAATTTCTAAAGTCTCTAACGTTATACCCTAAACCATAAACACAAAACCTTAACCCTATAATCTACACCTAATCCATCACCATAAGCCCTAAATACTAACCATAAACTCTAACAATAAACCGTAGCCAGAAACCCCAAACCCTAAACACTAAACCTTATACCATAATCACATAACCTTAGTCACTGAACCCTAACCACGGAAAGGATAATAACGTGAAGATTTTGGCTTATTTCTATCATCCAAACACGTTGCAAACCGTTTATAAGGGTTTTTGAAGTTCCCCGAAGGATTTCTGCTAACTTTCGCATACTTTCTCAGAATGGGGCACATAATATATGTTTTTTGAGTGCGTTGGGCCTTCTGGGACCGACAGATTGCTTAGACATCTAAGATGATCTGTTTTACGTGTTGAGATGTGTTTTATTGACTTTTAGGTTGTTTTTAATATTCTATTTTAGGATAGCGTATTTTGGCTCAGTTAGGGTTTTACCAACCATAACATTCAACCCTAATTTCTAAAGTCTCTAACGTTATACCCTAAACCATAAACACAAAACCTTAACCCTATAAACTACACCTCCTAATCCATCACCATAAGCCCTAAATACTAACCATAAACTCTAACACTAAGCCGTAGCCAGAAACCCCAAACCTTAAACACTAAACCTTATACCTTAGTCACTGAACCCTAACCACGGAAAGGATAATAACGTGAAAATTTTGGCTTGTTTCTATCATCCAAACACGTTGCAAACCGTTTTTAAGGTTTTTGAAGTTCCCCGAAGGATTTCTGCTAACTTTTGCATACTTTCTCAGAATGGGGCACATAATATATGTTTTTTGAGTGCGTCGGGCCTTCTGGAACTGACATATAACTTCGCCATCTAAGATGATCTGTTTTACGTGTTGAGATGTGTTTTATTGACTTTTAGGTTGTTTTTAATATTCTATTTTAGGATATCGTATTTTGGCTCAGTTAGGGTTTTACCAACCATAACATTCAACCCTAATTTCTAAAGTCACTAACGTTATACCCTAAACCATAAATACAAAACCTTAACCCTATAACCTACACCTAATCCATCACCATAAGCCCTAAATACTAACCATAAACTCTAACAATAAACCGTAACCAGAAACCCCAAACCCTAAACACTAAACCTTATACCATAATCACATAACCTTAGTCACTGAACCCTAACCACGGAAAGAATAATAACGTGAAGATTTTGGCTTGTTTCTATCATCCAAACACGTTGCAAACCGTTTTTATGGTTTTTGAAGTTCCCCGAAGGATTTCTGCTAACTTTCGCATACTTTCTCAGAATGGGGCACATAATATATGTTTTTTGAGTGCGTTGGGCCTTCTGGAACTGACAGATAGCTTTGCCATCTAAGATGCTCTGTTTTACGTGTTGAGATGTGTTTTATTGACTTTTAGGTTGTTTTTAATATTCTATTTTAGGATATCGTATTTTGGCTCAGTTAGGATTTTACCAACCATAACATTCAACCCTAATTTCTAAAGTCTCTAACGTTATACCCTAAACCATAAACACAAAACCTTAACCCTATAACCTACACCTAATCCATCACCATAAGCCCTAAATACTAACCTAAAACTCTAACAATAAACCGTAGCCAGAAACCCCAAACCCTAAACACTAAACCTTATACCATAATCACATAACCTTAGTCACTGAACCCTAACCACGGAAAGGATAATAACGTGAAGATTTTGGCTTGTTTCTATCATCCAAACACGTTGCAAACCGTTTTTAAGGTTTTTGAAGTTCCCCGAAGGATTTCTGCTAACTTTCGCATACTTTCTCAGAATGGGGCACATAATATATGTTTTTTGAGTGCGTCGGGCCTTCTGGAACTGACATATAACTTCGCCATCTAAGATGATCTGTTTTACGTGTTGAGATGTGTTTTATTGACTTTTAGGTTGTTTTTAATATTCTATATTAGGATATCGTATTTTGGGTCAGTTAGGGTTTTACCAACTGTAACATTCGACCCTAATTTCTATAGTCTCTAACGTTATACCCTAAACCATAAACACAAAACCTTAACCATATAACCTACACCTAATCCATCACCATAAGGCCTAAATACTAACCATAAACTCTAACAATAAACCGTAGCCAGAAACCCCAAACCCTAAACACTAAACCTTATACCATAATCACATAACCTTAGTCACTGAACCCTAACCACGGAAAGGATAATAACGTGAAGATTTTGGCTTGTTTCTATCATCCAAACACGTTGCAAAACGTTTTTAAGGTTTTTGAAGTTCCCCGAAGGATTTTTGCTAACTTTCGCATACTTTCTCAGAATGGGGCACATAATATATGTTTTTTGAGTGAGTCGGGCCTTCTGGAATAGACATATAACTTCACCACCTAAGATGATTTGTTTTACGTGTTGAGATGTGTTTTATTGACTTTTAGGTTGTTTTTAATATTCTATTTTAGGATATCGTATTTTGGGTCAGTTAGGGTTTTACCAACCGTAACATTCGACCCTAATTTCTAAAGTCTATAACGTTATACCCTAAACCATAAACACAAAACCTTAACCATATAACCTACACCTAATCCATCACCATAAGGCCTAAATACTAACCATAAACTCTAACAATAAACCGTAACCAGAAACCCCAAACCCTAAACACTAAACCTTATACCCTAATCCAAAAACCTTAATCAGTGAACCCTAACTATGGAAATGATAATAACGTGAAGATTTTGGCTTGTTTCTATCATCCAAACACTTTGCAAACCGTTATTAAGGTTTTTGAAGTTCCCCGAAGAATTTTTGCTACTTTCGCACACTTTCTCAGAATGGGGAACATAATATATGTTTTTTGAGTGCGTTGGGCCTTCTGGGACCGACAGATTGCTTAGACATCTAAGATGATCTGTTTTACATGTTGAGATGTGTTTTATTGACTTTTAGGTTGTTTTTAATATTCTATTTTAGGATAGCGTATTTTGGCTCAGTTAGGGTTTTACCAACCATAACATTCAACCCTAATTTCTAAAGTCTCTAACGTTATACCCTAAACCATAAACACAAAACCTTAACCCTATAACCTACACCTAATCCATCACCATAAGCCCTAAATACTAACCATAAACTCTAACAATAAACCGTAGCCAGAAACCCCAAACCCTAAACACTAAACCTTATACCATAATCACATAACCTTAGTCACTGAACCCTAACCACGGAAAGGATAATAACGTGAAGATTTTGGCTTGTTTCTATCATCCAAACACGTTGCAAACCGTTTTTAAGGTTTTTGAAGTTCCCCTAAGTATCTCTGCTAACTTTCGCATACTTTCTCAGAATGGGGCACATAATATATGTTTTTTGAGTGCGTCGGGCCTTCTGGAACTGACATATAACTTCGTTATCTAAGATGATCTGTTTTACGTGTTGAGATGTGTTTTATTGACTTTTAGGTTGTTTTTAATATTCTATATTAGGATATCGTATTTTGGGTCAGTTAGGGTTTTACCAACTGTAACATTCGACCCTAATTTCTAAAGTCTCTAACGTTATACCCTAAACCATAAACACAAAACCTTAACCATATAACCTACACCTAATCCATCACCATAAGGCCTAAATACTAACCATAAACTCTAACAATAAACCGTAACCAGAAACCCCAAACCCTAAATACTAAACCTTATACCCTAATCCAAAAACCTTAATCAGTGAACCCTAACTATGGAAATGATAATAACGTGAAGATTTTGGCTTGTTTCTATCATCCAAACACTTTGCAAACCGTTTTTAAGGTTTTTGAAGTTCCCCGAAGAATTTTTGCTACTTTCGCATACTTTCTCAGAATGGGGCACATAATATATGATTTTTGAGTGCGTTGGGCCTTCTGAGACCGACAGATAGCTTCGCCATCTAAGATGATCTATTTTACGTGTTGAGATGTGTTTTATTGACTTTTAGGTTGTTTTTAATATTCTATATTAGGATATCGTATTTTGGCTCAGTTAGGGTTTTACCAACCATAACATTCAACCCTAATTTCTAAAGTCACTAACGTGATACCCTAAACCATAAACACAAAACCTTAACCCTATAACCTACACCTATTCCATCACCATAAGCCCTAAATACTAACCATAAACTCTAACAATAAACCGTAACCAGAAACCCCAAACCCTAAACCTTATACCCTAATCCAAAAACCTTAATCAGTGAACCCTAACTATGGAAATGATAATAACGTGAAGATTTTGGCTTGTTTCTATCATCCAAACACTTTGCAAACCGTTTTTAAGGTTTTTGAAGTTCCCCGAAGAATTTTTGCTACTTTCGCATACTTTCTCAGAATGGGGCACATAATATATGTTTTTTGAGTGCGTTGGGCCTTCTGGGACCGACAGATAGCTTCGCCATCTAAGATGATCTATTTTACGTGTTGAGATGTGTTTTATTGACTTTTAGGTTGTTTTTAATATTCTATATTAGGATATCGTATTTTGGCTCAGTTAGGGTTTTACCAACCATAACATTCAACCCTAATATCTAAAGTCACTAACGTGATACCCTAAACCATAAACACAAAACCTTAACCCTATAACCTACACCTAATCCATCACCATAAGCCCTAAATACTAACCATAAACTCTAACAATAAACCGTAACCAGAAACCCCAAACCCTAAACACTAAACCTTATACCATAATCACATAACCTTAGTCACTGAACCCTAACCACGGAAAGGATAATAACGTGAAGATTTTGGCTTGTTTCTATCATCCAAACACGTTGCAAACCGTTTTTATGGTTTTTGAAGTTCCCCGAAGGATTTCTGCTAACTTTCGCATACTTTCTCAGAATGGGGCACATAATATATGTTTTTTGAGTGCGTCGGGCCTTCTAGAACTGACATATAACTTCGCCATCTAAGATGATCTGTTTTACGTGTTGAGATGTGTTTTATTGTCTTTTAGGCTGTTATTAATATTCTATTTTAGGATATCGTATTTTGGGGCAGTTAGGGTTTTATAAACCGTAACATTCGACCCTAATTTCTAAAGTCTCTAACGTTATACCCTAAACCATAAACACAAAACCTTAACCATATAACCTACACCTAATCCATCACCATAAGCCCTAAATACTAACCATAAACTCTAACAATAAACCGTAACCAGAAACCCCAAACCCTAAACACTAAACCTTATACCCTAATCCAAAAACCTTAATCAGTGAACCCTAACTATGGAAATGATAATAACGTGAAGATTTTGGCCTGTTTCTATCATCCAAACACTTTGCAAACCGTTTTTAAGGTTTTTGAAGTTCCCCGAAGAATTTTTTCTACTTTCGCATACTTTCTCAGAATGGGGCACATAATATAAGATTTTTGAGTGCGTTGGGCCTTCTGGGACCGACAGATAGCTTCGCCATCTAAGATGATCTGTTTTACGTGTTGAGATGTGTTTTATTGACTTTTAGGTTATTTTTAATATTCTATTTTAGGATACCGTATTTTTTCTCAGTTAAGGTTTTACCAACCATAACATTCAACCCTAATTTCTAAAGTCACTAACGTTATACCCTAAACCATAAACACAAAACCTTAACCCTATAACCTACACCTAATCCATCACCATAAGCCCTAAATACTAACCATAAACTCTAATAATAAACCGTAACCAGAAACCCCAAACCCTAAACACTAAACCTTATACCATAATCACATAACCTTAGTCACTGAACCCTAACCACGGAAAGGATAATAACGTGAAGATTTTGGCTTGTTTCTATCATCCAAACACGTTGCAAACCGTTTTTATGGTTTTTGAAGTTCCCCGAAGGATTTCTGCTAACTTTCGCATACTTTCTCAGAATAGGGCACATAATATAATTTTTTTGAGTGCGTTGGGCCTTCTGGGACCGACAGATAGCTTCGCCATCTAAGATGATCTGTTTTACGTGTTGAGATGTGGTTTATTGACTTTTAGGCTGTTTTTAATATTCTATTTTAGGATATCGTATTTTGGCTCAGTTAGGGTTTTACCAACCATAACATTCGACCCTAATTTCTAAAGTCACTAACGTTATACCCTAAACCATAAACACAAAACCTTAACCATATAACCTACACCTAATCCATCACTATAAGCCCTAAATACTAACCATAAACTCTAACAATAAACCGTAACCAGAAACCCCAAACCCTAAACACTAAACCTTATACCCTAATCCAAAAACCTTAATCAGTGAACCCTAACTATGGAAATGATAATAACGTGAAGATTTTGGCCTGTTTCTATCATCCAAACACTTTGCAAACCGTTTTTAAGGTTTTTGAAGTTCCCCGAAGAATTTTTGCTACTTTCGCATACTTTCTCAGAATGGGGCACATAATATAAGATTTTTGAGTGCGTTGGGCCTTCTGGGACCGAGATAGCTTCGCCATCTAAGATGATCTGTTTTACGTGTTGAGATGTGTTTTATTGACTTTTAGGTTATTTTTAATATTCTATTTTAGGATATCGTATTTTGTCTCAGTTAAGGTTTTACCAACCATAACATTCAACCCTAATTTCTAAAGTCACTAACGTTATACCCTAAACCATAAACACAAAACCTTAACCCTATAACCTACACCTAATTCATCACCATAAGCCCTAAATACTAACCATAAACTCTAATAATAAACCGTAACCAGAAACCCCAAACCCTAAACACTAAACCTTATACCATAATCACATAACCTTAGTCACTGAACCCTAACCACGGAAAGGATAATAACGTGAAGATTTTGGCTTGTTTCTATCATCCAAACACGTTGCAAACCGTTTTTATGGTTTTTGAAGTTCCCCGAAGGATTTCTGCTAACTTTCGCATACTTTCTCAGAATAGGGCACATAATATAATTTTTTTGAGTGCGTTGGGCCTTCTGGGACCGACAGATAGCTTCGCCATCTAAGATGATCTGTTTTACGTGTTGAGATGTGGTTTATTGACTTTTAGGTTGTTTTTAATATTCTATTTTAAGATATCGTATTTTGGCTCAGTTAGGGTTTTACCAACCATAACATTCAACCCTAATTTCTAAAGTCACTAACGTTATACCCTAAACCATAAACACAAAACCTTAACCCTATAACCTACACCTAATCCATCACCATAAGCCCTAAATACTAACCATAAACTCTAACAATAAACCGTAACCAGAAACCCCAAACCCTAAACACTAAACCTTATACCATAATCACATAACCTTAGTCACTGAACCCTAACCACGGAAAGGATAATAATGTGAAGATTTTGGCTTGTTTCTATCATCCAAACACGTTGTAAACCGTTTTTATGGTTTTTGAAGTTCCCCGAAGGATTTCTGCTAACTTTCGCATACTTTCTCAGAATGGGGCACATAATATATGTTTTTTGAGTGCGTCGGGCCTTCTAGAACTGACATATAACTTCGCCATCTAAGATGATCTGTTTTATGTGTTGAGATGTGTTTTATTGTCTTTTAGGCTGTTATTAATATTCTATTTTAGGATATCGTATTTTGGGGCAGTTAGGGTTTTATAAACCGTAACATTCGACCCTAATTTCTAAAGTCTCTAACGTTATACCCTAAACCATAAACACAAAACCTTAACCATATAACCTACACTTAATCCATCACCATAAGGCCTAAATACTAACCATAAACTCTAACAATAAACCGTAACCAGAAACCCCAAACCCTAAACACTAAACCTTATACCCTAATCCAAAAACCTTAATCAGTGAACCCTAACTATGGAAATGATAATAACGTGAAGATTTTGGCCTGTTTCTATCATCCAAACACTTTGCAAACCGTTTTTAAGGTTTTTGAAGTTCCCCGAAGAATTTTTGCTACTTTCGCATACTTTCTCAGAATGGGGCACATAATATAAGATTTTTGAGTGTGTTGGGCCTTCTGGGACCAACAGATAGCTTCGCCATCTAAGATGATCTGTTTTACGTGTTGAGATGTGTTTTATTGACTTTTAGGTTATTTTTAATATTCTATTTTAGGATATCGTATTTTGTCTCAGTTAAGGTTTTACCAACCATAACATTCAACCCTAATTTCTAAAGTCACTAACGTTATACGCTAAACCATAAACACAAAACCTTAACCCTATAACCTACACCTAATTCATCACCATAAGCCCTAAATACTAACCATAAACTCTAATAATAAACCGTAACCAGAAACCCCAAACCCTAAACACTAAACCTTATACCATAATCACATAACCTTAGTCACTGAACCCTAACCACGGAAAGGATAATAACGTGAAGATTTTGGCTTGTTTCTATCATCCAAACACGTTGCAAACCGTTTTTATGGTTTTTGAAGTTCCCCGAAGGATTTCTGCTAACTTTCGCATACTTTCTCAGAATAGGGCACATAATATAATTTTTTTGAGTGCGTTGGGCCTTCTGGGACCGACAGATAGCTTCGCCATCTAAGATGATCTGTTTTACGTGTTGAGATGTGGTTTATTGACTTTTAGGTTGTTTTTAATATTCTATTTTAAGATATCGTATTTTGGCTCAGTTAGGGTTTTACCAACCATAACATTCAACCCTAATTTCTAAAGTCACTAACGTTATACCCTAAACCATAAACACAAAACCTTAACCCTATAACCTACACCTAATCCATCACCATAAGCCCTAAATACTAACCATAAACTCTAACAATAAACCTTAACCAGAGACCCCAAACCCTAAACACTAAACCTTATACCATAATCACATAACCTTAGTCACTGAACCCTAACCACGGAAAGGATAATAACGTGAAGATTTTGGCTTGTTTCTATCATCCAAACACGTTGCAAACCGTTTTTATGGTTTTTGTAGTTCCCCGAAGGATTTCTGCTGACTTTCCCATACTTTCTCAGAATGGGGCACATAATATATGTTTTTTGAGTGCGTCGGGCCTTCTGGAACTGACATATAACTTCGCCATCTAAGATGATCTGTTTTACGTGTTGAGATGTGTTTTATTGTCTTTTAGGCTGTTATTAATATTCTATTTTAGGATATCGTATTTTGGGGCAGTTAGGGTTTTACCAACCGTAACATTCGACCCTAATTTCTAAAGTCTCTAACGTTATACCCTAAACCATAAACACAAAACCTTAACCATATAACCTACACCTAATCCATCACCATAAGGCCTAAATACTAACCATAAACTCTAACAATAAACCGTAACCAGAAACCCCAAACCCTAAACACTAAACCTTATACCCTAATCCAAAAACCTTAATCAGTGAACCCTAATTATGGAAATGATAATAACGTGAAGATTTTGGCTTGTTTCTATCATCCAAACACGTTGCAAACCGTTTTTAAGGTTTTTGAAGTTCCCCGAAAGATTTCTGCTAACTTTCGCATACTTTCTCAGAATGGGGCACATAATATATGTTTTTTGAGTGCGTTGGGCCTTCTGGAACAGACATATAACTTTGCCATCTAAGATGATCTGTTTTACGTGTTGAGATGTGTTTTATTGACTTTTAGGTTGTTTTTAATATTCTATTTTAGGATATCGTACTTTGGCTCAGTTAGGGTTTTACCAACCATAACATCCAACCCTAATTTCTAAAGTCTCTAACGTTATACCCTAAACCATAAATGCAAAACCTTAACCCTATAACCTACACCTAATCCATCACCATAAGCCCTAAATACTAACCATAAACTCTAACAATAAACCGTAACCAGAAACCCCAAACCCTAAACACTAAACCTTATACCATAATCACATAACCTTAGTCACTGAACCCTAACCACGGAAAGGATAATAACGTGAAGATTTTGGCTTGTTTCTATCATCCAAACACGTTGCAAACCGTTTTTAAGGTTTTTGAAGTTCCCCGAAGGATTTCTGCTAACTTTCGCATACTTTCTCAGAATGGGGCACATAATATATGTTTTTTGAGTGCGTTGGGCCTTCTGGAACTGACATATAACTTCTCCATCTAAGATGATCTATTTTACGTGTTGAGATGTGTTTTATTGACTTTTAGGTTGTTTTTAATATTCTATTTTAGGATATCGTATTTTGGGTCAGTTAGGGTTTTACCAACCGTAACATTCGACCCTAATTTCTAAAGTCTTTAACGTTATACCCTAAACCATAAACACAAAACCTTAACCATATAACCTACACCTAATCCATCACCATAAGGCCTAAATACTAATCATAAACTTTAACAATAAACCGTAACCAGAAACCCCAAACCCTAAACACTAAACCTTATACCCTAATCCAAAAACCTTAATCAGTGAACCCTAACTATGGAAATGATAATAACGTGAAGATTTTGGCTTGTTTCTATCATCCAAACACTTTGCAAACTGTTTTTAAGGTTTTTGAAGTTCCCCGAAGAATTTTTGCTACTTTCGCATACTTTCTCAGAATGGGGCACATAATATATGTTTTTTGAGTGCGTTGGGCCTTCTGGGACCGACAGATAGCTTAGACATCTAAGATGATCTGTTTTACGTGTTGAGATGTTTTTTATTGACTTTTAGGTGGTTTTTAATATTCTATTTTAGGATATCGTATTTTGGCTCAGTTAGGGTTTTACCAACCATAACATTCAACCCTAATTTCTAAAGTCTCTAACGTTATACCCTAAAGCATAAACAAAAAACTTAACCCTATAACCTACACCTAATCCATCACCATAAGCCCTAAATACTAACCATAAACTCTAACAATAAACCGTAACCAGAAACCCCAAACCCTAAACACTAAACCTTATACCATAATCACATAACCTTAGTCACTGAACACTAACCACGGAAAGGATAATAACGTGAAGATTTTGGCTTGTTTCTATCATCCAAACACGTTGCAAACCGTTTTTAAGGTACTTGAAATTCCCCGAAGGATTTCTGCTAACTTTCGCATACTTTCTCAGAATGGGGCACATAATATATGTTTTTTGAGTGTGTTGGGCCTTCTGGAGCTGACATATAACTTCACCATCTAAGATGATCTGTTTTACGTGTTGAGATGTGTTTTATTGACTTTTAGGTTGTTTTTAATATTCTATTTTAGGATATCGTATTTTGGGTCAGTTAGGGTTTTACAATCCGTAACATTCGACCGTAATTTCTAAAGTCTCTAACGTTATACCCTAAACCATAAACACAAAACCTTAACCATATAACCTACACCTAATCCATCACCATAAGCCCTAAATACTAACCATAAACTCTAACAATAAACCGTAACCAGAAACCCCAAACCCTAAACACTAAACCTTATCCCATAATCACATAACCTTAGTCACTGAACCCTAACCACGGAAAGGATAATAATGTGAAGATTTTGGCTTGTTTCTATCATCCAAACACGTTGCAAACCGTTTTTAAGGTTTTTGAAGTTCCCCGAAGGATTTCAGCTAACTTTCCCATACTTTCTCAGAATGGGGCACATAATATATGTTTTTTGAGTGCGTTGGGCCTTCTGGAGCTGACAGATGGCTTCGCCATCTAAGATGATCTTTTTTACGTGTTGAGATGTGTTTTATTGACTTTTAGGTTGTTTTTAATATTCTATTTTAGGATATCGTATTTTGGCTCAGTTAGGGTTTTACCAACCATAACATTCAACCCTAATTTCTAAAGTCTCTAACGTTATACCCTAAACCATAAACACAAAACCTTAACCCTATAACCTACACCTAAGCCATCACCATAAGCCCTAAATACTAACCATAAACTCTAACTATAAACCGTAACCAGAAACCCCAAACCCTAAACACTAAACCTTATACCATAATCACATAACCTTAGTCACTGAACCCTAACCACGGAAAGGATAATAACGTGAATATTTTGGCTTGTTTCTATCATCCAAACACGTTGCAAACCGTTTTTAATGTTTTTGAAGTTCCCCGAAGGATTTCTGCTAACTTTCCCATACTTTCTCAGAATGGGGCACATAATATATGTTTTTTGAGTGCGTTGGGCCTTCTGGAACTGACATATAGCTTCGCCATCTAAGATGATCTGTTTTACGTGTTGAGATGTGTTTTATTGACTTTTAGGTTGTTTTTAATATTCTATTTTAGGATATCGTATTTTGGCTCAGTTAGGGTTTTACCAACCATAACATTCAACCCTAATTTCTAAAGTCTCTAACGTTATACCCTAAACCATAAACACAAAACCTTAACCCTATAACCTACACCTAATCCATCACCATAAGCCCTAAATACTAACCATAAACTCTAACAATAAACCGTAACCAGAAACCCCAAACCCTAAACACTAAACCTTATACCATAATCACATAACCTTAGTCACTGAACCCTAACCACGGAAAGGATAATAAAGTGAAGATTTTGGCTTGTTTCTATCATCCAAACACGTTGCAAACCGTTTTTAATGTTTTTGAAGTTCCCCGAAGGATTTCTGCTAACTTTCCCATACTTTCTCAGAATGGGGCACATAATATATGTTTTTTGAGTGTGTTGGGCCTTCCGGAGCTGACATATAGCTTCGCGATCTAAGATGATCTTTTTTACGTGTTGAGATGTGTTTTATTGACTTTTAGGTTGTTTTTAATATTCTATTTTAGGAAATCGTATTTTGGCTCAGTTAGGGTTTTACCAACCATAACATTCAACCCTAATTTCTAAAGTCTCTAACGTTATACCCTAAACCAAAAACACAAAACCTTAACCCTATAACCTACACCTAATCCATCACCATAAGCCCTAAATACTAACCATAAACTCTAACTATAAACCGTAACCAGAAACCCCAAACCCTAAACACTAAACCTTATCCCATAATCACATAACCTTAGTCACTGAACCCTAACCACGGAAAGGATAATAATGTGAAGATTTTGGCTTGTTTCTATCATCCAAACACGTTGCAAACCGTTTTTAAGGTTTTTGAAGTTCCCCGAAGGATTTCAGCTAACTTTCCCATACTTTCTCAGAATGGGGCACATAATATATGTTTTTTGAGTGCGTTGGGCCTTCTGGAGCTGACAGATAGCTTCGCCATCTAAGATGATCTTTTTTACGTGTTGAGATGTGTTTTATTGACTTTTAGGTTGTTTTTAATATTCTATTTTAGGATATCGTATTTTGGCTCAGTTAGGGTTTTACCAACCATAACATTCAACCCTAATTTATAAAGTCTCTAACGTTATACCCTAAACCATAAACACAAAACCTTAACCCTATAACCTACACCTAAGCCATCACCATAAGCCCTAAATACTAACCATAAACTCTAACTATAAACCGTAACCAGAAACCCCAAACCCTAAACACTAAACCTTATACCATAATCACATAACCTTAGTCACTGAACCCTAACCACGGAAAGGATAATAACGTGAATATTTTGGCTTGTTTCTATCATCCAAACACGTTGCAAACCGTTTTTAATGTTTTTGAAGTTCCCCGAAGGATTTCTGCTAACTTTCCCATACTTTCTCAGAATGGGGCACATAATATATGTTTTTTGAGTGCGTTGGGCCTTCTGGAACTGACATATAGCTTCGCCATCTAAGATGATCTGTTTTACGTGTTGAGATGTGTTTTATTGACTTTTAGGTTGTTTTTAATATTCTATTTTAGGATATCGTATTTTGGCTCAGTTAGGGTTTTACCAACCATAACATTCAACCCTAATTTCTAAAGTCTCTAACGTTATACCCTAAACTATAAACACAAAACCTTAACCCTATAACCTACACCTAATCCATCACCATAAGCCCTAAATACTAACCATAAACTCTAACAATAAACCGTAACCAGAAACCCCAAACCCTAAACACTAAACCTTATACCATAATCACATAACCTTAGTCACTGAACCCTAACCATGGAAAGGATAATAAAGTGAAGATTTTGGCTTGTTTCTATCATCCAAACACGTTGCAAACCGTTTTTAATGTTTTTGAAGTTCCCCGAAGGATTTCTGCTAACTTTCCCATACTTTCTCAGAATGGGGCACATAATATATGTTTTTTGAGTGCGTTGGGCCTTCCGGAGCTGACATATAGCTTCGCCATCTAAGATGATCTTTTTTACGTGTTGAGATGTGTTTTATTGACTTTTAGGTTGTTTTTAATATTCTATTTTAGGAAATCGTATTTTGGCTCAGTTAGGGTTTTACCAACCATAACATTCAACCCTAATTTCTAAAGTCTCTAACGTTATACCCTAAACCAAAAACACAAAACCTTAACCCTATAACCTACACCTAATCCATCACCATAAGCCCTAAATACTAACCATAAACTCTAACTATAAACCGTAACCAGAAACCCCAAACCCTAAACACTAAACCTTATCCCATAATCACATAACCTTAGTCACTGAACCCTAACCAAGGAAAGGATAATAATGTGAAGATTTTGGCTTGTTTCTATCATCCAAACACGTTGCAAACCGTTTTTAAGGTTTTTGAAGTTCCCCGAAGGATTTCAGCTAACTTTCCCATACTTTCTCAGAATGGGGCACATAATATATGTTTTTTGAGTGCGTTGGGCCTTCTGGAGCTGACAGATAGCTTCGCCATCTAAGATGATCTTTTTTACGTGTTGAGATGTGTTTTATTGACTTTTAGGTTGTTTTTAATATTCTATTTTAGGATATCGTATTTTGGCTCAGTTAGGGTTTTACCAACCATAACATTAAACCCTAATTTCTAAAGTCTCTAACGTTATACCCTAAACCATAAACACAAAACCTTAACCCTATAACCTACACCTAAGCCATCACCATAAGCCCTAAATACTAACCATAAACTCTAACTATAAACCGTAACCAGAAACCCCAAACCCTAAACACTAAACCTTATACCATAATCACATAACCTTAGTCACTGAACCCTAACCACGGAAAGGATAATAACGTGAATATTTTGGCTTGTTTCTATCATCCAAACACGTTGCAAACCGTTTTTAATGTTTTTGAAGTTCCCCGAAGGATTTCTGCTAACTTTCCCATACTTTCTCAGAATGGGGCACATAATATATGTTTTTTGAGTGCGTTGGGCCTTCTGGAACTGACATATAGCTTCGCCATCTAAGATGATCTGTTTTACGTGTTGAGATGTGTTTTATTGACTTTTAGGTTGTTTTTAATATTCTATTTTAGGATATCGTATTTTGGCTCAGTTAGGGTTTTACCAACCATAACATTCAACCCTAATTTCTAAAGTCTCTAACGTTATACCCTAAACTATAAACACAAAACCTTAACCCTATAACCTACACCTAATCCATCACCATAAGCCCTAAATACTAACCATAAACTCTAACAATAAACCGTAACCAGAAACCCCAAACCCTAAACACTAAACCTTATACCATAATCACATAACCTTAGTCACTGAACCCTAACCACGGAAAGGATAATAAAGTGAAGATTTTGGCTTGTTTCTATCATCCAAACACGTTGCAAACCGTTTTTAATGTTTTTGAAGTTCCCCGAAGGATTTCTGCTAACTTTCCCATACTTTCTCAGAATGGGGCACATAATATATGTTTTTTGAGTGCGTTGGGCCTTCCGGAGCTGACATATAGCTTCGCCATCTAAGATGATCTTTTTTACGTGTTGAGATGTGTTTTATTGACTTTTAGGTTGTTTTTAATATTCTATTTTAGGAAATCGTATTTTGGCTCAGTTAGTGTTTTACCAACCATAACATTCAACCCTAATTTCTAAAGTCTCTAACGTTATACCCTAAACCAAAAACACAAAACCTTAACCCTATAACCTACACCTAATCCATCACCATAAGCCCTAAATACTAACCATAAACTCTAACTATAAACCGTAACCAGAAACCCCAAACCCTAAACACTAAACCTTATCCCATAATCACATAACCTTAGTCACTGAACCCTAACCACGGAAATGATAATAAAGTGAAGATTTTGGCTTGTTTCTATCATCCAAACACGTTGCAAACCGTTTTTAAGGTTTTTGAAGTTCCCCGAAGGATTTCTGCTAACTTTCCCATACTTTCTCAGAATGGGGCACATAATATATGTTTTTTGAGTGCGTTGGGCCTTCTGGAGCTGACAGATAGCTTCGCCATCTAAGATGATCTTTTTTACGTGTTGAGATGTGTTTTATTGACTTTTAGGTTGTTTTTAATATTCTATTTTAGGATATCGTATTTTGGCTCAGTTAGGGTTTTACCAACCATAACATTCAACCCTAATTTCTAAAGTCTCTAACGTTATACCCTAAACCATAAACACAAAACCTTAACCCTATAACCTACACCTAATCCATCACCATAAGCCCTAAATACTAACCATAAACTCTAACTATAAACCGTAACCTGGAAACCCCAAACCCTAAACACTAAACCTTATACCATAATCACATAACCTTAGTAAGTGAACCCTAACCACGGAAAGGATAATAACGTGAAGATTTTGGCTTGTTTCTATCATCCAAACACGTTGCAAACCGTTTTTAAGGTTTTTGAAGTTCCCCGAAGGATTTCTGCTAACTTTCCCATACTTTCTCAGAATGGAGCACATAATATATGTTTTTTGAGTGCGTTGGGCATTCTGGAACTAACAGATAGCTTCGCCATCTAAGATGATCTTTTTTACGTGTTGAGATGTGTTTTATTGACTTTTAGGTTGTTTTTAATATTCTATTTTAGGATATCGTATTTTGGCTCAGTTAGGGTTTTACCAACCATAACATTCAACCCTAATTTCTAAAGTCTCTAACGTTATACCCTAAACCATAAACACAAATCCTTAACCCTATAACCTACACCTAATCCATCACCATAAGCCCTAAATACTAACCATAAACTCTAACTATAAACCGTAACCAGAAACCCCAAACCCTAAACACTAAACCTTATACCATAATCACATAACCTTAGTCACTGAACCCTAACCACAGAAAGGATAATAACGTGAAGATTTTGGCTTGTTTCTATCATCCAAACATGTTGCAAACCGTTTTTAAGGTTTTTGAAGTTCCCCGAAGGATTTCTGCTAACTTTCCCATACTTTCTCAGAATGGGGCACATAATATATGTTTTTTGAGTGCGTTGGGCCTTCTGGAACTGACAGATAGCTTCGCCATCTAAGATGATCTTTTTTACGTGTTGAGATGTGTTTTATTGACTTTTAGGTTGTTTTTAATATTCTATTTTAGGATATCGTATTTTGGGTCAGTTAGGGTTTTACCAACCATAACATTCAACCCTAATTTCTAAAGTCTCTAACGTTATACCCTAAACCATAAACACAAAACCTTAACCCTATAACCTACACCTAATCCATCACCATTAGCCCTAAATACTAACCATAAACTCTAACAATAAACCGTAACCAGAAACCCCAAACCCTAAACACTAAACCTTATACCATAATCACATAACCTTAGTCACTGAACCCTAACCACGGAAAGGATAATAACGTGAAGATTTTGGCTTGTTTCTATCATCCAAACACGTTGCAAACCGTTTTTAAGGTTTTTGAAGTTCCCCGAAGGATTTCTGCTAACTTTCGCATACTTTCTCAGAATGGGGCACATAATATATGTTTTTTGAGTGCGTTGGGCCTTCTGGAACTGACAGATAGCTTCGCCATCTAAGATGATCTGTTTTACGTGTTGAGATGTGTTTTATTGACTTTTAGGTTGTTTTTAATATTCTATTTTAGGATATCGTATTTTGGGTCAGTTAGGGTTTTACCATCCGTAACATTCGACCCTAATTTCTAAAGTCTCTAACGTTATACCCTACACCATAAACACAAAACCTTAACCATATAACCTACACCTAATCCATCACCATAAGGCCTAAATACTAAACATAAACTCTAACAATAAACCGTAACCAGAAACCCCAAACCCTAAACATTAAACCTTATACCATAATCACATAACCTTAGTCACTGAACCCTAATCACGGAAAGGATAATAAAGTGAAGATTTTGGCTTGGTTCTATCATCCAAACACGTTGCAAACCGTTTTTAAGGTTTTTGAAGTTCCCCGAAGGATTTCTGCTAACTTTCCCATACTTTCTCAGAATGGGGCACATAATATATGTTTTTTGATTGCGTTGGGCCTTCTGGAACTAACAGATAGCTTCGCCATCTAAGATGATCTGTTTTACGTGTTGAGATGTGTTTTATTGACTTTTAGGTTGTTTTTAATATTCTATTTTAGGATATCGTATTTTGGCTCAGTTAGGGTTTTACCAACCATAACATTCGACTGTAATTTCTAAAGTCTCTAACGTTATACCCTAAACCATAAACACAAAACCTTAACCCTATAACCTACACCTAATCCATCACCATAATCCCTAAATACTAACCATAAACTCTAACTATAAACCGTAACCGGAAACCCCAAACCCTAAACACTAAACCTTATACCATAATCACATAACCTTAGTCACTGAACCCTAACCACGGAAAGGATAATAAAGTGAAGATTTTGGCTTGTTTCAATCATCCAAACACGTTGCAAACCGTTTTTAAGGTTTTTGAAGTTCCCCGAAGGATTTCTGCTAACTTTCCCATACTTTCTCACAATGGGGCACATAATATATGTTTTTTGAGTGCGTTGGGCCTTCTGGAACTAACAGATAGCTTCGCCATCTAAGATGATCTGTTTTACGTGTTGAGATGTGTTTTATTGACTTTTAGGTTGTTTTTAATATTCTATTTTAGGATATCATATTTTGGCTCAGTTAGGGTTTTACCAACCATAACATTCAACCCTAATTTCTAAAGTCTCTAACGTTATACCCTAAACCATAACATTAAGGTTTTTGAAGTTCCCCGAAGGATTTCTGTTAACTTTCCCATACTTTCTCAGAATGGGGCACATAATATATGTTTTTTGATTGCGTTGGGCCTTCTGGAACTAACAGATAGCTTCCCCATCTAAGATGATCTTTTTTACGTGTTGAGATGTGTTTTATTGACTTTTAGGTTGTTTTTAATATTCTATTTTAGGATATCGTATTTTGGCTCAGTTAGGGTTTTACCAACCATAACATTCAACCCTAATTTCTAAAGTCTCTAACGTTATACCCTAAACCATAAACCCAAAACCTTAACCCTATAACCTACACCTAATCCATCACCATAAGCCCTAAATACTAACCATAAACTCTAACTATAAACCGTAACCAGAAACCCCAAACCCTAAACACTAAACCTTATACCATAATCACATAACCTTAGTCAGTGAACCCTAACCACGGAAAGGATAATAACGTGAAGATTTTGGCTTGTTTCTATCATCCAAACACGTTGCAAACCGTTTTTAAGGTTTTTGAAGTTCCCCGAAGGATTTCTGCTAACTTTCCCATACTTTCTCAGAATGGGGCACATAATATATGATTTTTGAGTGCGTTGGGCCTTCTGGAACTGACAGATAGCTTCGCCATCTAAGATGATCTTTTTTACGTGTTGAGATGTGTTTTATTGACTTTTAGGTTGTTTTTAATATTCTATTTTAGGATATCGTATTTTGGCTCAGTTAGGGTTTTACCAACCATAACATTCAACCCTAATTTCTAAAGTCTCTAACGTTATACCCTAAACCATAAACACAAAACCTTAACCCTATAACCTACACCTAATCCATCACCATAAGCCCTAAATACTAACCATAAACTCTAACAATAAACCGTAACCAGAAACCCCAAACCCTAAACACTAAACCTTATACCATAATCACATAACCTTAGTCACTGAACCCTAACCACGGAAAGGATAATAAAGTGAAGATTTTGGCTTGGTTCTATCATCCAAACACGTTGCAAACCGTTTTTAAGGTTTTTGAAGTTCCCCGAAGGATTTCTGCTAACTTTCCCATACTTTCTCAGAATGGGGCACATAATATATGTTTTTTGATTGCGTTGGGCCTTCTGGAACTAACAGATAGCTTCGCCATCTAAGATGATCTGTTTTACGTGTTGAGATGTGTTTTATTGACTTTTAGGTTGTTTTTAATATTCTATTTTAGGATATCGTATTTTGGCTCAGTTAGGGTTTTACCAACCATAACATTCGACTGTAATTTCTAAAGTCTCTAACGTTATACCCTAAACCATAAACACAAAACCTTAACCCTATAACCTACACCTAATCCATCACCATAATCCCTAAATACTAACCATAAACTCTAACTATAAACCGTAACCGGAAACCCCAAACCCTAAACACTAAACCTTATACCATAATCACATAACCTTAGTCACTGAACCCTAACCACGGAAAGGATAATAAAGTGAAGATTTTGGCTTGTTTCTATCATCCAAACACGTTGCAAACCGTTTTTAAGGTTTTTGAAGTTCCCCGAAGGATTTCTGCTAACTTTCCCATACTTTCTCACAATGGGGCACATAATATATGTTTTTTGAGTGCGTTGGGCCTTCTGGAACTAACAGATAGCTTCGCCATCTAAGATGATCTGTTTTACGTGTTGAGATGTGTTTTATTGACTTTTAGGTTGTTTTTAATATTCTATTTTAGGATATCATATTTTGGCTAAGTTAGGGTTTTACCAACCATAACATTCAACCCTAATTTCTAAAGTCTCTAACGTTATACCCTAAACCATAACATTAAGGTTTTTGAAGTTCCCCGAAGGATTTCTGCTAACTTTCCCATACTTTCTCAGAATGGGGCACATAATATATGTTTTTTGATTGCGTTGGGCCTTCTGGAACTAACAGATAGCTTCGCCATCTAAGATGATCTTTTTTACGTGTTGAGATGTGTTTTATTGACTTTTAGGTTGTTTTTAATATTCTATTTTAGGATATCGTATTTTGGCTCAGTTAGGGTTTTACCAACCATAACATTCAACCCTAATTTCTAAAGTCTCTAACGTTATACCCTAAACCATAAACCCAAAACCTTAACCCTATAACCTACACCTAATCCATCACCATAAGCCCTAAATACTAACCATAAACTCTAACTATAAACCGTAACCAGAAACCCCAAACCCTAAACACTAAACCTTATACCATAATCACATAACCTTAGTCAGTGAACCCTAACCACGGAAAGGATAATAACGTGAAGATTTTGGCTTGTTTCTATCATCCAAACACGTTGCAAACCGTTTTTAAGGTTTTTGAAGTTCCCCGAAGGATTTCTGCTAACTTTCCCATACTTTCTCAGAATGGGGCACATAATATATGATTTTTGAGTGCGTTGGGCCTTCTGGAACTGACAGATAGCTTCGCCATCTAAGATGATCTTTTTTACGTGTTGAGATGTGTTTTATTGACTTTTAGGTTGTTTTTAATATTCTATTTTAGGATATCGTATTTTGGCTCAGTTAGGGTTTTACCAACCATAACATTCAACCCTAATTTCTAAAGTCTCTAACGTTATACCCTAAACCATAAACACAAAACCTTAACCCTATAACCTACACCTAATCCATCACCATAAGCCCTAAATACTAACCATAAACTCTAACAATAAACCGTAACCAGAAACCCCAAACCCTAAACACTAAACCTTATACCATAATCACATAACCTTAGTCACTGAACCCTAACCACGGAAAGGATAATAACGTGAAGATTTTGTCTTGTTTCTATCATCCAAACACGTTGCAAACCGTTTTTAAGGTTTTTGAAGTTCCCCGAAGGATTTCTGCTAACTTTCGCATACTTTCTCAGAATGGGGCACATAATATATGTTTTTTGAGTGCGTTGGGCCTTCTGGAACTGACAGATAGCTTCGCCATCTAAGATGATCTGTTTCACGTGTTGAGATGTGTTTTATTGACTTTTAGGTTGTTTTTAATATTCTATTTTAGGATATCGTATTTTGGGTCAGTTAGGGTTTTACCATCCGTAACATTCGACCCTAATTTCTAAAGTCTCTAACGTTATACCCTACACCATAAACACAAAACCTTAACCATATAACCTACACCTAATCCATCACCATAAGGCCTAAATACTAACCATAAACTCTAACAATAAACCGTAACCAGAAACCCCAAACCCTAAACATTAAACCTTATACCATAATCACATAACCTTAGTCACTGAACCCTAACCACGGAAAGGATAATAACGTGAAGATTTTGGCTTGGTTCTATCATCCAAACACGTTGCAAACCGTTTTTAAGGTTTTTGAAGTTCCCCAAAGGATTTCTGCTAACTTTCCCATACTTTCTCAGAATGGGGCAAATAATATATGTTTTTTGAGTGCGTTGGGCCTTCTGGAACTAACAGATAGCTTCGCCATCTAAGATGATATGTTTTACGTGTTGAGATGTGTTTTATTGAATTTTAGGTTTTTTTTAATATTCTATTTTAGGATATCGTATTTTGGCTCAGTTAGGGTTTTACCAACCATAACATTCAACCCTAATTTCTAAAGTCTCTAACGTTATACCCTAAACCATAAACACAAAACCTTAACCCTATAACCTACACCTAATCCATCACCAAAAGCCCTAAATACTAACCATAAACTCTAACTATAAACCGTAACCGGAAACCCCAAACCCTAAACACTAAACCTTATACCATAATCACATAACCTTAGTCACTGAACCCTAACCACGGAAAGGATAATAAAGTGAAGATTTTGGCTTGTTTCTATCATCCAAACACGTTGCAAACCGTTTTTAAGGTTTTTGAAGTTCCCCGAAGGATTTCTGCTAACTTTCCCATACTTTCTCAGAATGGGGCTCATAATATATGTTTTTGAGTGCGTTGGGCCTTCTGGAACTGACAGATAGCTTCGCCATCTAAGATGATCTTTTTTACGTGTTGAGATGTGTTTTATTGACTTTTAGGTTGTTTTTAATATTCTATTTTAGGATATCGTATTTTGGGTCAGTTAGGGTTTTACAATCCGTAACATTCGACCCTAATTTCTAAAGTCTCTAACGTTATACCCTAAACCATAACATTAAGGTTTTTGAAGTTCCCCGAAGGATTTCTGCTAACTTTCCCATACTTTCTCAGAATGGGGCACATAATATATGTTTTTTGATTGCGTTGGGCCTTCTGGAACTAACAGATAGCTTCGCCATCTAAGATGATCTTTTTTACGTGTTGAGATGTGTTTTATTGACTTTTAGGTTGTTTTTAATATTCTATTTTAGGATATCGTATTTTGGCTCAGTTAGGGTTTTACCAACCATAACATTCAACCCTAATTTCTAAAGTCTCTAACGTTATACCCTACACCATAAACACAAAACCTTAACCATATAACCTACACCTAATCCATCACCATAAGGCCTAAATACTAACCATAAACTCTAACAATAAACCGTAACCAGAAACCCCAAACCCTAAACATTAAACCTTATACCATAATCACATAACCTTAGTCACTGAACCCTAACCACGGAAAGGATAATAACGTCAAGATTTTGGCTTGGTTCTATCATCCAAACACGTTGCAAACCGTTTTTAAGGTTTTTGAAGTTCCCCAAAGGATTTCTGCTAACTTTCCCATACTTTCTCAGAATGGGGCACATAATATATGTTTTTTAAGTGCGTTGGGCCTTCTGGAACTAACAGATAGCTTCGCCATCTAAGATGATCTGTTTTACGTGTTGAGATGTGTTTTATTGAATTTTAGGTTGTTTTTAATATTCTATTTTAGGATATCGTATTTTGGCTCAGTTAGGGTTTTACCAACCATAACATTCAACCCTAATTTCTAAAGTCTCTAACGTTATACCCTAAACCATAAAAACAAAACCTTAACCCTATAACCTACACCTAATCCATCACCATAAGCCCTAAATACTAACCATAAACTCTAACTATAAACCGTAACCGGAAACCCC
The DNA here is from genome assembly GCA_029959085.1 of Nemophila menziesii. Lineage (NCBI taxonomy): Eukaryota > Viridiplantae > Streptophyta > Magnoliopsida > Boraginales > Hydrophyllaceae > Nemophila > Nemophila menziesii. Next base: position 11,545,853 of record JARWIR010000014.1, on the reverse strand, counting down.
AAACCCTAAACACTAAACCTTATACCATAATCACATAACCTTAGTCACTGAACCCTAACCACGGAAAGGATAATAAAGTGAAGATTTTGGCTTGTTTCTATCATCCAAACACGTTGCAAACCGTTTTTAAGGTTTTTGAAGTTCCCCGAAGGATTTCTGCTAACTTTCCCATACTTTCTCAGAATGGGGCACATAATATATGTTTTTGAGTGCGTTGGGCCTTCTGGAACTGACAGATAGCTTCGCTATCTAAGATGATCTTTTTTACGTGTTGAGATGTGTTTTATTGACTTTTAGGTTGTTTTTAATATTCTATTTTAGGATATCGTATTTTGGGTCAGTTAGGGTTTTACAATCCGTAACATTCGACCCTAATTTCTAAAGTCTCTAACGTTACACCCTAAACCATAACATTAAGGTTTTTGAAGTTCCCCGAAGGATTTCTGCTAACTTTCCCATACTTTCTTAGAATGGGGCACATAATATATGTTTTTTGATTGCGTTGGGCCTTCTGGAACTAACAGATAGCTTCCCCATCTAAGATGATCTTTTTTACGTGTTGAGATGTGTTATATTGACTTTTAGGTTGTTTTTAATATTCTATTTTAGGATATCGTATTTTGGCTCAGTTAGGGTTTTACCAACCATAACATTCAACCCTAATTTCTAAAGTCTCTAACGTTATACCCTAAACCATAAACCCAAAACCTTAACCCTATAACCTACACCTAATCCATCACCATAAGCCCTAAATACTAACCATAAACTCTAACTATAAACCGTAACCAGAAACCCCAAACCCTAAACACTAAACCTTATACCATAATCACATAACCTTAGTCAGTGAACCCTAACCACGGAAAGGATAATAACGTGAAGATTTTGGCTTGTTTCTATCATCCAAACACGTTGCAAACCGTTTTTAAGGTTTTTGAAGTTCCCCGAAGGATTTCTGCTAACTTTCCCATACTTTCTCAGAATGGGGCACATAATATATGTTTTTTGAGTGCGTTGGGCCTTCTGGAACTGACAGATAGCTTCGCCATCTAAGATGATATTTTTTACGTGTTGAGATGTCTTTTATTGACTTTTAGGTTGTTTTTAATATTCTATTTTAGGATATCGTATTTTGGCTCAGTTAGGGTTTTACCAACCATAACATTCAACCCTAATTTCTAAAGTCTCTAACGTTATACCCTAAACCATAAACACAAAACCTTAACCCTATAACCTACACCTAATCCATCACCATAAGCCCTAAATACTAACCATAAACTCTAACAATAAACCGTAACCAGAAACCCCAAACCCTAAACACTAAACCTTATACCATAATCACATAACCTTAGTCACTGAACCCTAACCACGGAAAGGATAATAACGTGAAGATTTTGGCCTGTTTCTATCATCCAAACACGTTGCAAACCGTTTTTAAGGTTTTTGAAGTTCCCCGAAGGATTTCTGCTAACTTTCGCATACTTTCTCAGAATGGGGCACATAATATATGTTTTTTGAGTGCGTTGGGCCTTCTGGAACTGACAGATAGCTTCGCCATCTAAGATGATCTGTTTTACGTGTTGAGATGTGTTTTATTGACTTTTAGGTTGTTTTTAATATTCTATTTTAGGATATCGTATTTTGGGTCAGTTAGGGCTTTACCATCCGTAACATTCGACCCTAATTTCTAAAGTCTCTAACGTTATACCCTAAACCATAACATTAAGGTTTTTGAAGTTCCCCGAAGGATTTCTGCTAACTTTCCCATACTTTCTCAGAATGGGGCACATAATATATGTTTTTTGATTGCGTTGGGCCTTCTGGAACTAACAGATAGCTTCCCCATCTAAGATGATCTTTTTTACGTGTTGAGATGTGTTTTATTGACTTTTAGGTTGTTTTTAATATTCTATTTTAGGATATCGTATTTTGGCTCAGTTAGGGTTTTACCAACCATAACATTCAACCCTAATTTCTAAAGTCTCTAACGTTATACCCTAAACCATAAACCCAAAACCTTAACCCTATAACCTACACCTAATCCATCACCATAAGCCCTAAATACTAACCATAAACTCTAACTATAAACCGTAACCAGAAACCCCAAACCCTAAACACTAAACCTTATACCATAATCACATAACCTTAGTCAGTGAACCCTAACCACGGAAAGGATAATAACGTGAAGATTTTGGCTTGTTTCTATCATCCAAACACGTTGCAAACCGTTTTTAAGGTTTTTGAAGCTCCCCGAAGGATTTCTGCTAACTTTCCCATACTTTCTCAGAATGGGGCACATAATATATGTTTTTTGAGTGCGTTGGGCCTTCTGGAACTGACAGATAGCTTCGCCATCTAAGATGATATTTTTTACGTGTTGAGATGTCTTTTATTGACTTTTAGGTTGTTTTTAATATTCTATTTTAGGATATCGTATTTTGGCTCAGTTAGGGTTTTCCCAACCATAACATTCAACCCTAATTTCTAAAGTCTCTAACGTTATACCCTAAACCATAAACACAAAACCTTAACCCTATAACCTACACCTAATCCATCACCATAAGCCCTAAATACTAACCATAAACTCTAACAATAAACCGTAACCAGAAACCCCAAACCCTAAACACTAAACCTTATACCATAATCACATAACCTTAGTCACTGAACCCTAACCACGGAAAGGATAATAACGTGAAGATTTTGGCCTGTTTCTATCATCCAAACACGTTGCAAACCGTTTTTAAGGTTTTTGAAGTTCCCCGAAGGATTTCTGCTAACTTTCGCATACTTTCTCAGAATGGGGCACATAATATATGTTTTTTGAGTGCGTTGGGCCTTCTGGAACTGACAGATAGCTTCGCCATCTAAGATGATCTGTTTTACGTGTTGAGATGTGTTTTATTGACTTTTAGGTTGTTTTTAATATTCTATTTTAGGATATCGTATTTTGGGTCAGTTAGGGCTTTACCATCCGTAACATTCGACCCTAATTTCTAAAGTCTCTAACGTTATACCCTACACCATAAACACAAAACCTTAACCATATAACCTACACCTAATCCATCACCATAAGGCCTAAATACTAACCATAAACTCTAACAATAAACCGTAACCAGAAACCCCAAACCCTAAACATTAAACCTTATACCATAATCACATAACCTTAGTCACTGAACCCTAACCACGGAAAGGATAATAACGTGAAGATTTTGGCTTGGTTCTATCATCCAAACACGTTGCAAACCGTTTTTAAGGTTTTTGAAGTTCCCCAAAGGATTTCTGCTAACTTTCCCATACTTTCTCAGAATGGGGCACATAATATATGTTTTTTGAGTGCATTGGGCCTTCTGGAACTAACAGATAGCTTCGCCATCTAAGATGATCTGTTTTACGTGTTGAGATGTGTTTTATTGAATTTTAGGTTGTTTTTAATATTCTATTTTAGGATATCGTATTTTGGCTCAGTTAGGGTTTTACCAACCATAACATTCAACCCTAATTTCTAAAGTCTCTAACGTTATACCCTAAACCATAAACACAAAACCTTAACCCTATAACCTACACCTAATCCATCACCATAAGCCCTAAATACTAACCATAAACTCTAACTATAAACCGTAACCGGAAACCCCAAACCCTAAACACTAAACCTTATACCATAATCACATAACCTTAGTCACTGAACCCTAACCACGGAAAGGATAATAAAGTGAAGATTTTGGCTTGTTTCTATCATCCAAACACGTTGCAAACCGTTTTTAAGGTTTTTGAAGTTCCCCGAAGGATTTCTGCTAACTTTCCAATACTTTCTCAGAATGGGGCACATAATATATGTTTTTTGATTGCGTTGGGCCTTCTGGAACTGACAGATAGCTTCGCCATCTAAGATGATCTGTTTTACGTGTTGAGATGTGTTTTATTGACTTTTAGGTTGTTTTTAATATTCTATTTTAGGATATCGTATTTTGGCTCAGTTAGGGTTTTACCAACCGTAACATTCAACCCTAATTTCTAAAGTCTCTAACGTTATACCCTAAATTATAAACACAAAACCTTAACCCTATAACCTACACCTAATCCATCACCATAAGCCCTAAATACTAACCATAAACTCTAACAATAAACCGTAACCGGAAACCCCAAACCCTAAACACTAAACCTTATACCATAATCACATAACCTTAGTCACTGAACCCTAACCACGGAAAGGATAATAACGTGAAGATTTTAGCTTGTTTCTATCATCCAAACACGTTGCAAACCGTTTTTAAGGTTTTTGAAGTTCCCCGAAGGATTTCTGCTAACTTTCCCATACTTTCTCAGAATGGGGCACATAATATATGTTTTTTGATTGCGTTGGGCCTTCTGGAACTGACAGATAGCTTCGCCATCTAAGATGATCTGTTTTACGTGTTGAGATGTGTTTTATTGACTTTTAGGTTGTTTTTAATATTCTATTTTAGGATATCGTATTTTGGCTCAGTTAGGTTTTACCAACCGTAACATTCAACCCTAATTTCTAAAGTCTCTAACGTTATACCCTAAACCATAAACACAAAACCTTAACCCTATAACCTACACCTAATCCATCACCATAAGCCCTAAATACTAACCATAAACTCTAACAATAAACCGTAACCGGAAACCCCAAACCCTAAACACTAAACCTTATACCATAATCACATAACCTTAGTCACTGAACCCTAACCACGGAAAGGATAATAACGTGAAGATTTTAGCTTGTTTCTATCATCCAAACACGTTGCAAACCGTTTTTAAGGTTTTTGAAGTTCCCCGAAGGATTTCTGCTAACTTTCCCATACTTTCTCAGAATGGGGCACATAATATATGTTTTTTGATTGCGTTGGGCCTTCTGGAACTGACAGATAGCTTCGCCATCTAAGATGATCTGTTTTACATGTTGAGATGTGTTTTATTGACTTTTAGGTTGTTTTTAATATTCTATTTTAGGATATCGTATTTTGGGTCAGTTAGGGTTTTACCATCCGTAACATTCGACCCTAATTTCTAAAGTCTCTAACGTTATACCCTACACCATAAACACAAAACCTTAACCATATAACCTACACCTAATCCATCACCATAAGGCCTAAATACTAACCATAAACTCTAACAATAAACCGTAACCAGAAACCCCAAACCCTAAACATTAAACCTTATACCATAATCACATAACCTTAGTCACTGAACCCTAACCACGGAAAGGATAATAACGTGAAGATTTTGGCTTGGTTCTATCATCCAAACACGTTGCAAACCGTTTTTAAGGTTTTTGAAGTTCCCCAAAGGATTTCTGCTAACTTTCCCATACTTTCTCAGAATGGGGCACATAATATATGTTTTTTGAGTGCGTTGGGCCTTCTGGAACTAACAGATAGCTTCGCCATCTAAGATGATCTGTTTTACGTGTTGAGATGTGTTTTATTGAATTTTAGGTTGTTTTTAATATTCTATTTTAGGATATCGTATTTTGGCTCAGTTAGGGTTTTACCAACCATAACATTCAACCCTAATTTCTAAAGTCTCTAACGTTATACCCTAAACCATAAACACAAAACCTTAACCCTATAACCTACACCTAATCCATCACCATAAGCCCTAAATACTAACCATAAACTCTAACTATAAACCGTAACCGGAAACCCCAAACCCTAAACACTAAACCTTATACCATAATCACATAACCTTAGTCACTGAACCCTAACCACGGAAAGGATAATAAAGTGAAGATTTTGGCTTGTTTCTATCATCCAAACACGTTGCAAACCGTTTTTAAGGTTTTTGAAGTTCCCCGAAGGATTTCTGCTAACTTTCCCATACTTTCTCAGAATGGGGCACATAATATATGTTTTTTGATTGCGTTGGGCCTTCTGGAACTGACAGATAGCTTCGCCATCTAAGATGATCTGTTTTACGTGTTGAGATGTGTTTTATTGACTTTTAGGTTGTTTTTAATATTCTATTTTAGGATATCGTATTTTGGCTAAGTTAGGGTTTTACCAACCGTAACATTCAACCCTAATTTCTAAAGTCTCTAACGTTATACCCTAAACCATAAACACAAAACCTTAACCCTATAACCTACACCTAATCCATCACCATAAGCCCTAAATACTAACCATAAACTCTAACAATAAACCGTAACCAGAAACCCCAAACCCTAAACACTAAACCTTATACCATAATCACATAACCTTAGTCACTGAACCCTAACCACGGAAAGGATAATAACGTGAAGATTTTAGCTTGTTTCTATGATCCAAACACGTTGCAAACCGTTTTTAAGGTTTTTGAAGTTCCCCGAAGGATTTCTGCTAACTTTCCCATACTTTCTCAGAATGGGGCACATAATATATGTTTTTTGATTGCGTTGGGCCTTCTGGAACTGACAGATAGCTTCGCCATCTAAGATGATCTGTTTTACGTGTTGAGATGTGTTTTATTGACTTTTAGGTTGTTTTTAATATTCTATTTTAGGATATCGTATTTTGGCTCAGTTAGGTTTTACCAACCGTAACATTCAACCCTAATTTCTAAAGTCTCTAACGTTATACCCTAAACCATAAACACAAAACCTTAACCCTATAACCTACACCTAATCCATCACCATAAGCCCTAAATACTAACCATAAACTCTAACAATAAACCGTAACCAGAAACCCCAAACCCTAAACACTAAACCTTATACCATAATCACATACCCTTAGTCACTGAACCCTAACCACGGAAAGGATAATAAAGTGAAGATTTTGGCTTGTTTCTATCATCCAAACACGTTGCAAACCGTTTTTAAGGTTTTTGAAGTTCCCCGAAGGATTTCTGCTAACTTTCCCATACTTTCTCAGAATGGGGCACATAATATATGTTTTTTGAGTGCGTTGGGCCTTCTGGAGCTGATAGATAGCTTCGCCATCTAAGATGATCTTTTTTACGTGTTGAGATGTGTTTTATTGACTTTTAGGTTGTTTTTAATATTCTATTTTAGGATATCGTATTTTGGCTCAGTTAGGGTTTTACCAACCATAACATTCAACCCTAATTTCTAAAGTCTCTAACGATATACCCTAAACCATAAACACAAAACCTTAACCCTATAACCTACACCTAATCCATCACCATAAGCCCTAAATACTAACCATAAACTCTAACTATAAACCGTAACCAGAAACCCCAAACCCTAAACACTAAACCTTATCCCATAATAACATAACCTTAGTCACTGAACCCTAACCACGGAAAGGATAATAAAGTGAAGATTTTGGCTTGTTTCTATCATCCAAACACGTTGCAAACCGTTTTTAAGGTTTTTGAAGTTCCCCGAAGGATTTCTGCTAACTTTCCCATACTTTCTCAGAATGGGGCACATAATATATGTTTTTTGAGTGCGCTGGGCCTTCTGGAACTGACAGATAGCTTCGCCATCTAAGATGATATTTTTTACGTGTTGAGATGTGTTTTATTGACTTTTAGGTTGTTTTTAATATTCTATTTTAGGATATCGTATTTTGGCTCAGTTAGGGTTTTACCAACCATAACATTCAACCCTAATTTCTAAAGTCTCTAACGTTATACCCTAAACCATAAACACAAAACCTTAACCCTATAACCTACACCTAATCGATCACCATAAGCCCTAAATACTAACCATAAACTCTAACTATAAACCGTAACCAGAAACCCCAAACCCTAAACACTAAACCTTATACCATAATCACATAACCTTAGTCACTGAACCCTAACCACGGAAAGGATAATAACGTGAAGATTTTGGCTTGTTTCTATCATCCAAACACGTTGCAAACCGTTTTTAAGGTTTTTGAAGTTCCCCGAAGGATTTCTGCTAACTTTCCCATACTTTCTCAGAATGGGGCACATAATATATGTTTTTTGAGTGCGTTGGGCCTTCTGGAGCTGACAGATAGCTTCGCCATCTAAGATGATCTTTTTTACGTGTTGAGATGTGTTTTATTGACTTTTAGGTTGTTTTTAATATTCTATTTTAGGATATCGTATTTTGGCTCAGTTAGGGTTTTACCAACCATAACATTCAACCCTAATTTCTAAAGTCTCTAACGTTATACCCTAAACCATAAACACAAAACCTTAACCCTATAACCTACACCTAATCCATCACCATAAGCCCTAAATACTAACCATAAACTCTAACTATAAACCGTAACCGGAAACCCCAAACCCTAAACACTAAACCTTATACCATAATCACATAACCTTAGTCACTGAACCCTAACCACGGAAAGGATAATAACGTGAAGATTTTGGCTTGTTTCTATCATCCAAACACGTTGCAAACCGTTTTTAAGGTTTTTGAAGTTCCCCGAAGGATTTCTGCTAACTTTCTCATACTTTCTCAGAATGGGGCACATAATATATGTTTTTTGATTGCGTTGGGCCTTCTGGAACTGACAGATAGCTTCGCCATCTAAGATGATCTGTTTTACGTGTTGAGATGTATTTTATTGACTTTTAGGTTGTTTTTAATATTCTATTTTAGGATATCGTATTTTGGCTCAGTTAGGGTTTTACCAACCGTAACATTCAACCCTAATTTCTAAAGTCTCTAACGTTATACCCTAAACCATAAACACAAAACCTTAACCCTATAACCTACACCTAATCCATCACCATAAGCCCTAAATACTAACCATAAACTCTAACTATAAACCGTAACCAGAAACCCCAAACCCTAAACACTAAACCTTATACCATAATCACATAACCTTAGTCACTGAACCCTAACCACGGAAAGGATAATAAAGTGAAGATTTTGGCTTGTTTCTATCATCCAAACACGTTGCAAACCGTTTTTAAGGTTTTTGAAGTTCCCCGAAGGATTTCTGCTAACTTTCCCATACTTTCTCAGAATGGGGCACATAATATATGTTTTTTGATTGCGTTGGGCATTCTGGAATGACAGATAGCTTCGCCATCTAAGATGATCTTTTTTACGTGTTGAGATGTGTTTTATTGACTTTTAGGTTGTTTTTAATATTCTATTTTAGGATATCGTATTTTGGCTCAGTTAGGGTTTTACCAACCATAACATTCAACCCTAATTTCTAAAGTCTCTAACGTTATACCCTAAACCATAAACACAAAACCTTAACCCTATAACCTACACCTAATCGATCACCATAAGCCCTAAATACTAACCATAAACTCTAACTATAAACCATAACCAGAAACCCCAAACCCTAAACACTAAACCTTATACCATAATCACATAACCTTAGTCACTGAACCCTAACCACGGAAAGGATAATAACGTGAAGATTTTGGCTTGTTTCTATCATCCAAACACGTTGCAAACCGTTTTTAAGGTTTTTGAAGTTCCCCGAAGGATTTCTGCTAACTTTCCCATACTTTCTCAGAATGGGGCACATAATATATGTTTTTTGAGTGCGTTGGGCCTTCTGGAGCTGACAGATAGCTTCACCATCTAAGATGATCTTTTTTACGTGTTGAGATGTGTTTTATTGACTTTTAGGTTGTTTTTAATATTCTATTTTAGGATATCGTATTTTGGCTCAGTTAGGGTTTTACCAACCATAACATTCAACCCTAATTTCTAAAGTCTCTAACGATATACCCTAAACCATAAACACAAAACCTTAACCCTATAACCTACACCTAATCCATCACCATAAGCCCTAAATACTAACCATAAACTCTAACTATAAACCGTAACCAGAAACCCCAAACCCTAAACACTAAACCTTATACCATAATCACATACCCTTAGTCACTGAACCCTAACCACGGAAAGGATAATAACGTGAAGATTTTGGCTTGTTTCTATCATCCAAACACGTTGCAAACCGTTTTTAAGGTTTTTGAAGTTCCCCGAAGGATTTCTGCTAACTTTCCCATACTTTCTCAGAATGGGGCACATAATATATGTTTTTTGAGTGCGTTGGGCCTTCTGGAGCTGATAGATAGCTTCGCCATCTAAGATGATCTTTTTTACGTGTTGAGATGTGTTTTATTGACTTTTAGGTTGTTTTTAATATTCTATTTTAGGATATCGTATTTTGGCTCAGTTAGGGTTTTACCAACCATAACATTCAACCCTAATTTCTAAAGTCTCTAACGATATACCCTAAACCATAAACACAAAACCTTAACCCTATAACCTACACCTAATCCATCACCATAAGCCCTAAATACTAACCATAAACTCTAACTATAAACCGTAACCAGAAACCCCAAACCCTAAACACTAAACCTTATCCCATAATCACATAACCTTAGTCACTGAACCCTAACCACGGAAAGGATAATAAAGTGAAGATTTTGGCTTGTTTCTATCATCCAAACACGTTGCAAACCGTTTTTAAGGTTTTTGAAGTTCCCCGAAGGATTTCTGCTAACTTTCCCATACTTTCTCAGAATGGGGCACATAATATATGTTTTTTGAGTGCGTTGGGCCTTCTGGAACTGACAGATAGCTTCGCCATCTAAGATGATATTTTTTACGTGTTGAGATGTGTTTTATTGACTTTTAGGTTGTTTTTAATATTCTATTTTAGGATATCGTATTTTGGCTCAGTTAGGGTTTTACCAACCATAACATTCAACCCTAATTTCTAAAGTCTCTAACGTTATACCCTAAACCATAAACACAAAACCTTAACCCTATAACCTACACCTAATCGATCACCATAAGCCCTAAATACTAACCATAAACTCTAACTATAAACCGTAACCAGAAACCCCAAACCCTAAACACTAAACCTTATACCATAATCACATAACCTTAGTCACTGAACCCTAACCACGGAAAGGATAATAACGTGAAGATTTTGGCTTGTTTCTATCATCCAAACACGTTGCAAACCGTTTTTAAGGTTTTTGAAGTTCCCCGAAGGATTTCTGCTAACTTTCCCATACTTTCTCAGAATGGGGCACATAATATATGTTTTTTGAGTGCGTTGGGCCTTCTGGAGCTGACAGATAGCTTCGCCATCTAAGATGATCTTTTTTACGTGTTGAGATGTGTTTTATTGACTTTTAGGTTGTTTTTAATATTCTATTTTAGGATATCGTATTTTGGCTCAGTTAGGGTTTTACCAACCATAACATTCAACCCTAATTTCTAAAGTCTCTAACGTTATACCCTAAACCATAAACACAAAACCTTAACCCTATAACCTACACCTAATCCATCACCATAAGCCCTAAATACTAACCATAAACTCTAACTATAAACCGTAACCGGAAACCCCAAACCCTAAACACTAAACCTTATACCATAATCACATAACCTTAGTCACTGAACCCTAACCACGGAAAGGATAATAACGTGAAGATTTTGGCTTGTTTCTATCATCCAAACACGTTGCAAACCGTTTTTAAGGTTTTTGAAGTTCCCCGAAGGATTTCTGCTAACTTTCTCATACTTTCTCAGAATGGGGCACATAATATATGTTTTTTGATTGCGTTGGGCCTTCTGGAACTGACAGATAGCTTCGCCATCTAAGATGATCTGTTTTACGTGTTGAGATGTATTTTATTGACTTTTAGGTTGTTTTTAATATTCTATTTTAGGATATCGTATTTTGGCTCAGTTAGGGTTTTACCAACCGTAACATTCAACCCTAATTTCTAAAGTCTCTAACGTTATACCCTAAACCATAAACACAAAACCTTAACCCTATAACCTACACCTAATCCATCACCATAAGCCCTAAATACTAACCATAAACTCTAACTATAAACCGTAACCAGAAACCCCAAACCCTAAACACTAAACCTTATACCATAATCACATAACCTTAGTCACTGAACCCTAACCACGGAAAGGATAATAAAGTGAAGATTTTGGCTTGTTTCTATCATCCAAACACGTTGCAAACCGTTTTTAAGGTTTTTGAAGTTCCCCGAAGGATTTCTGCTAACTTTCCCATACTTTCTCAGAATGGGGCACATAATATATGTTTTTTGATTGCGTTGGGCCTTCTGGAATGACAGATAGCTTCGCCATCTAAGATGATCTTTTTTACGTGTTGAGATGTGTTTTATTGACTTTTAGGTTGTTTTTAATATTCTATTTTAGGATATCGTATTTTGGCTCAGTTAGGGTTTTACCAACCATAACATTCAACCCTAATTTCTAAAGTCTCTAACGTTATACCCTAAACCATAAACACAAAACCTTAACCCTATAACCTACACCTAATCGATCACCATAAGCCCTAAATACTAACCATAAACTCTAACTATAAACCATAACCAGAAACCCCAAACCCTAAACACTAAACCTTATACCATAATCACATAACCTTAGTCACTGAACCCTAACCACGGAAAGGATAATAACGTGAAGATTTTGGCTTATTTCTATCATCCAAACACGTTGCAAACCGTTTTTAAGGTTTTTGAAGTTCCCCGAAGGATTTCTGCTAACTTTCCCATACTTTCTCAGAATGGGGCACATAATATATGTTTTTTGAGTGCGTTGGGCCTTCTGGAGCTGACAGATAGCTTCACCATCTAAGATGATCTTTTTTACGTGTTGAGATGTGTTTTATTGACTTTTAGGTTGTTTTTAATATTCTATTTTAGGATATCGTATTTTGGCTCAGTTAGGGTTTTACCAACCATAACATTCAACCCTAATTTCTAAAGTCTCTAACGTTATACCCTAAACCATAAACACAAAACCTTAACCCTATAACCTACACCTAATCCATCACCATAAGCCCTAAATACTAACCATAAACTCTAACTATAAACCGTAACCGGAAACCCCAAACCCTAAACACTAAACCTTATACCATAATCACATAACCTTAGTCACTGAACCCTAACCACGGAAAGGATAATAAAGTGAAGATTTTGGCTTGTTTCTATCATCCAAACACGTTGCAAACCGTTTTTAAGGTTTTTGAAGTTCCCCGAAGGATTTCTGCTAACTTTCTCATACTTTCTCAGAATGGGGCACATAATATATGTTTTTTGATTGCGTTGGGCCTTCTGGAACTGACAGATAGCTTCGCCATCTAAGATGATCTGTTTTACGTGTTGAGATGTATTTTATTGACTTTTAGGTTGTTTTTAATATTCTATTTTAGGATATCGTATTTTGGCTCAGTTAGGGTTTTACCAACCGTAACATTCAACCCTAATTTCTAAAGTCTCTAACGTTATACCCTAAACCATAAACACAAAACCTTAACCCTATAACCTACACCTAATCCATCACCATAAGCCCTAAATACTAACCATAAACTCTAACAATAAACCGTAACCAGAACCCCAAACCCTAAACACTAAACCTTATACCATAATCATATAACCTTAGTCACTGAACCCTAACCACGGAAAGGATAATAACGTGAAGATTTTGGCTTGTTTCTATCATCCAAACACGTTGCAAACCGTTTTTAAGGTTTTTGAAGTTCCCCGAAGGATTTCTGCTAACTTTCCCATACTTTCTCAGAATGGGGCACATAATATATGTTTTTTGATTGCGTTGGGCCTTCTGGAACTGACAGATAGCTTCGCAATCTAAGATGATCTGTTTTACGTGTTGAGATGTGTTTTATTGAATTTTAGGTTGTTTTTAATATTCTATTTTAGGATATCGTATTTTGGCTCAGTTAGGGTTTTACCAACCATAACATTCAACACTAATTTCTAAAGTCTCTAACGTTATACCCTAAACCATAAACACAAAACCTTAACCCTATAACCTACACCTAATCCATCACCATAAGCCCTAAATACTAACCATAAACTCTAACTATAAATCGTAACCGGAAACCCCAAACCCTAAACACTAAACCTTATACCATAATCACATAACCTTAGTCACTGAACCCTAACCACGGAAAGGATAATAAAGTGAAGATTTTGGCTTGTTTCTATCATCCAAACACTTTGCAAACCGTTTTTAAGGTTTTTGAAGTTCCCCGAAGGATTTCTGCTAACTTTCCCATACTTTCTCAGAATGGGGCACATAATATATGTTTTTTGATTGCGTTGGGCCTTCTGGAACTGACAGATAGCTTCGCCATCTAAGATGATCTGTTTTACGTGTTGAGATGTGTTTTATTGACTTTTAGGTTGTTTTTAATATTCTATTTTAGGATATCGTATTTTGGCTCAGTTAGGGTTTTACCAACCGTAACATTCAACCCTAATTTCTAAAGTCTCTAACGTTATACCCTAAACCATAAACACAAAACCTTAACCCTATAACCTACACCTAATCCATCACCATAAGCCCTAAATACTAACCATAAACTCTAACAATAAACCGTAACCAGAAACCCCAAACCCTAAACACTAAACCTTATACCATAATCACATAACCTTAGTCACTGAACCCTAACCACGGAAAGGATAATAACGTGAAGATTTTGGCTTGTTTCTATCATCCAAACACGTTGCAAACCGTTTTTAAGGTTTTTGAAGTTCCCCGAAGGATTTCTGCTAACTTTCCCATACTTTCTCAGAATGGGGCACATAATATATGTTTTTTGATTGCGTTGGGCCTTCTGGAACTGACAGATAGCTTCGCCATCTAAGATGATCTGTTTTACGTGTTGAGATGTGTTTTATTGAATTTTAGGTTGTTTTTAATATTCTATTTTAGGATATCGTATTTTGTCTCAGTTAGGGTTTTACCAACCGTAACATTCAACCCTAATTTCTAAAGTCTCTAACGTTATACCCTAAAGCATAAACACTTAACCATATAACCTACACCTAATCCATCACCATAAGGCCTAAATACTAACCATAAACTCTAACAATAAACCGTAACCAGAAACCCCAAACCCTAAAAACTAAACCTTATACCATAATCACATAACCTTAGTCACTGAACCCTAACCACGGAAAGGATAATAACGTGAAGATTTTGGCTTGTTTCTATCATCCAAACACGTTGCAAACCGTTTTTAAGGTTCTTGAAATTCCCCGAAGGATTTCTGCTAACTTTCGCATACTTTCTCAGAATGGGGCACATAATATATGTTTTTTGAGTGTGTTGGGCCTACTGGAACTGACATATAACTTCGCCATCTAAGATGATCTGTTTTACGTGTTGAGATGTGTTTTATTGACTTTTAGGTTGTTTTTAATATTCTATTTTAGGATATCGTATTTTGGCTCAGTTAGGGTTTTACCAACCGTAACATTCAACCCTAATTTCTAAAGTCTCTAACGTTATACCCTAAACCATAAACACAAAACCTTAACCCTATAACCTACACCTAATCCATCACCATAAGCCCTAAATACTAACCATAAACTCTAACAATAAACCGTAACCAGAAACCCCAAACCCTAAACACTAAACCTTATACCATAATCACATAACCTTAGTCACTGAACCCTAACCACGGAAAGGATAATAACGTGAAGATTTTGGCTTGTTTCTATCATCCAAACACGTTGCAAACCGTTTTTAAGGTTTTTGAAGTTCCCCGAAGGATTTCTGCTAACTTTCCCATACTTTCTCAGAATGGGGCACATAATATATGTTTTTTGATTGCGTTGGGCCTTCTGGAACTGACAGATAGCTTCGCCATCTAAGATGATCTGTTTTACGTGTTGAGATGTGTTTTATTGAATTTTAGGTTGTTTTTAATATTCTATTTTAGGATATCGTATTTTGTCTCAGTTAGGGTTTTACCAACCGTAACATTCAACCCTAATTTCTAAAGTCTCTAACGTTATACCCTAAAGCATAAACACTTAACCATATAACCTACACCTAATCCATCACCATAAGGCCTAAATACTAACCATAAACTCTAACAATAAACCGTAACCAGAAACCCCAAACCCTAAAAACTAAACCTTATACCATAATCACATAACCTTAGTCACTGAACCCTAACCACGGAAAGGATAATAACGTGAAGATTTTGGCTTGTTTCTATCATCCAAACACGTTGCAAACCGTTTTTAAGGTTCTTGAAATTCCCCGAAGGATTTCTGCTAACTTTCGCATACTTTCTCAGAATGGGGCACATAATATATGTTTTTTGAGTGTGTTGGGCCTACTGGAACTGACATATAACTTCGCCATCTAAGATGATCTGTTTTACGTGTTGAGATGTGTTTTATTGACTTTTAGGTTGTTTTTAATATTCTATTTTAGGATATCGTATTATGGGGCAGTTAGGGTTTTACCATCCGTAACATTCGACCCTAATTTCTAAAGTCTCTAACGTTATACCCTAAACCATAAACACAAAACCTTAACTATATAACCTACACCTAATCCATCACCATAAGGCCTAAATACTAACCATAAACTCTAACTATAAACCGTAACCAGAAACCTCAAACCCTAAACACTAAACCTTATACCATAACCACATAACCTTAGTCACTGAACCCTAACCACGGAAAGGATAATAACGTGAAGATTTTGGCTTGTTTCTATCATCCAAACACGTTGCAAACCGTTTTTAAGGTTTTTGAAGTTCCCCGAAGGATTTCTGCTAACTTTCCCATACTTTCTCAGAATGGGGCACATAATATATGTTTTTTGAGTGCGTTGGGCCTTCTAGAACTGACAGATAGCTTCGCCATCTAAGATGATCTTTTTTACGTGTTGAGATGTGTTTTATTGACTTTTAGGTTGTTTTTAATATTCTATTTTAGGATATCGTATTTTGGCTCAGTTAGGGTTTTACCAACCATAACATTCAACCCTAATTTCTAAAGTCTCTAACGTTATACCCTAAACCATAAACACAAAACCTTAACCCTATAACCTACACCTAATCCATCACCATAAGCCCTAAATACTAACCATAAACTCTAACAATAAACCGTAACCAGAAACCCCAAACCCTAAACACTAAACCTTATACCATAATCACATAACCTTAGTCACTGAACCCTAACCACGGAAAGGATAATAACGTGAAGATTTTGGCTTGTTTATATCATCCAAACACGTTGCAAACCGTTTTTAAGGTTTTTGAAGTTCCCCGAAGGATTTCTGCTAACTTTCCCATACTTTCTCAGAATGGGGCACATAATATATGTTTTTTGATTGCGTTGGGCCTTCAGGAACTGACAGATAGCTTCGCCATCTAAGATGATCTGTTTTACGTGTTGAGATGTGTTTTATTGACTTTTAGGTTGTTTTTAATATTCTATTTTAGGATATCGTATTTTGGGCCAGTTAGGGTTTTACCAACCGTAACATTCAACCCTAATTTCTAAAGTCTCTAACGTTATACCCTAAACCATAAACACAAAACCTTAACCATATAACCTACACCTAATCCATCACCATAAGGCCTAAATACTAACCATAAACTCTAACAATAAACCGTAACCAGAAACCCCAAACCCTAAACACTAAACCTTATACCCTAATCCAAAAACCTTAATCAGTGAACCCTAACTATGGAAATGATAATAACGTGAAGATTTTGGCTTGTTTCTATCATCCAAACACTTTTCAAACCGTTTTTAAGGTTTTTGAAGTTCCTCGAAGAATTTTTGCTACTTTCGCATACTTTCTCAGAATGGGGCACATAATATATGTTTTTTGAGTGCGTTGGGCCTTCTGGGACCGACAGATAGCTTAGACATCTAAGATGATCTGTTTTACGTGTTGAGATGTGTTTTATTGACTTTTAGGTTGTTTTAATATTCTATTTTAGGATATCATATTTTGGCTCAGTTAGGGTTTTACCAACCATAACATTCAACCCTAATTTCTAAAGTCTCTAACGTTATACCCTAAAGCATAAACACTTAACCATATAACCTACACCTAATCCATCACCATAAGCCCTAAATACTAACCATAAACTCTAACAATAAACCGTAACCAGAAACCCCAAACCCTAAACACTAAACCTTATACCCTAATCCAAAAACCTTAATCAGTGAACCCTAACCATGGAAAGGATAATAACGTGAAGATTTTGGCTTGTTTCTATCATCCAAACACTTTGCAAACCGTTTTTAAGGTTTTTGAAGTTCCCCGAAGAATTTTTGCTACTTTCACATACTTTCTCAGAATGGGGCACATAATATATGTTTTTTGAGTGCGTTGGGCCTTCTGGGACCGACAGATAGCTTAGACATCTAAGATGATCTGTTTTACGTGTTGAGATGTGTTTTATTGACTTTTAGGTTGTTTTTAATATTCTATTTTAGGATATCGTATTTTGGCTCAGTTAGGGTTTTACCAACCGTAACATTCAACCCTAATTTCTAAAGTCTCTAACGTTATACCCTAAAGCATAAACACTTAACCGTATAACCTACACCTAATCCATCACCATAAGGCCTAAATACTAACCATAAACTCTAACAATAAACCGTAACCAGAAACCCTAAACCCTAAACACTAAACCTTATACCATAATCACATAACCTTAGTCACTGAACCCTAACCACGGAAAGGATAATAACGTGAATATTTTGGCTTGTTTATATCATCCAAACACGTTGCAAACCGTTTTTAAGTTTCTTGAAATTCCCCGAAGGATTTCTGCTAACTTTCGCATACTTTCTCAGAATGGGGCACATAATATATGTTTTTTGAGTGCGTTGGGCCTTCTGGAACTGACATATAACTTCGCCATCTAAGATGATCTGTTTTACGTGTTGAGATGTGTTTTATGTACTTTTAGGTTGTTTTTAATATTCTATTTTAGGATATCGTATTTTGGGTCAGTTAGGGTTTTACCATCTGTAACATTCGACCCTAATTTCTAAAGTCTCTAACGTTATACCCTAAACCATAAACACAAAACCTTAACCATATAACCTACACCTAATCCATCACCATAAGGCCTAAATACTAAACATAAACTCTAACTATAAACCGTAACCAGAAACCCCAAACCCTAAACACTAAACCTTATACCATAACCACATAACCTTAGTCACTGAACCCTAACCACGGAAAGGATAATAACGTGAAGATTTTGGCTTGTTTCTATCATCCAAACACGTTGCAAACGGTTTTTAAGGTTTTTGAAGTTCCCCGAAGGATTTCTGCTAACTTTCCCATACTTTCTCAGAATGGGGCACATAATATATGTTTTTTGAGTGCGTTAGGCCTTCTAGAACTGACAGATAGCTTCGCCATCTAAGATGATCTTTTTTACGTGTTGAGATGTGTTTTATTGACTTTTAGGTTGTTTTTAATATTCTATTTTAGGATATCGTATTTTGCCTCAGTTAGGGTTTTACCAACCATAACATTCAACCCTAATTTCTAAAGTCTCTAACGTTATACCCTAAACCATAAACACAAAACCTTAACCCTATAACCTACACCTAATCCATCACCATATGCCCTAAATACTAACCATAAACTCTAACAATAAACCGTAACCGGAAACCCCAAACCCTAAACACTAAACCTTATACCATAATCACATAACTTTAGTCACTGAACCCTAACCACGGAAAGGATAATAACGTGAAGATTTTGGCTTGTTTCTATCATCCAAACACGTTGCAAACCGTTTTTAAGGTTTTTGAAGTTCCCCGAAGGATTTCTGCTAACTTTCCCATACTTTCTCAGAATGGGGCACATAATATATGTTTTTTGATTGCGTTGGGCCTTCTGGAACTGACAGATAGCTTCGCCATCTAAGATGATCTGTTTTACGTGTTGAGATGTGTTTTATTGACTTTTAGGTTGTTTTTAATATTCTATTTTAGGATATCGTATTTTGGGTCAGTTAGGGTTTTACCAACCGTAACATTCGAGCCTAATTTCTAAAGTCTCTAATGTTATACCCTAAACCATAAACACAAAACCTTAACCATATAACCTACACCTAATCCATCACCATAAGGCCTAAATACTGACCATAAACTCTAACAATAAACCGTAACCAGAAACCCAAACCCTAAACACTAAACCTTATACCCTAATCCAAAAACCTTAATCAGTGAACCCTAACTATGGAAATGATAATAACGTGAAGATTTTGGCTTGTTTCTATCATCCAAACA
Organism: Nemophila menziesii; assembly: GCA_029959085.1. NCBI lineage: Eukaryota > Viridiplantae > Streptophyta > Magnoliopsida > Boraginales > Hydrophyllaceae > Nemophila > Nemophila menziesii. The sequence continues at coordinate 11,525,858 of JARWIR010000014.1, read as the reverse complement.
CTTTGCAAACCGTTTTTAAGGTTTTTGAAGTTCCCCGAAGAATTTTTGCTACTTTCGCATACTTTATCAGAATGGGGCACATAATATATGTTTTTTGAGTGCGTTGGGCCTTCTGGGACCGACAGATAGCTTAGACATCTAAGATGATCTGTTTTACGTGTTCAGATGTGTTTTATTGACTTTTAGGTTGTTTTTAATATTCTATTTTAGGATATCGTATTTTGGCTCAGTTAGGGTTTTACCAACCATAACATTCAACCCTAATGTCTAAAGTCTCTAACGTTATACCCTAAAGCATAAACACTTAACCATATAACCTACACCTAATCCATCACCATAAGCCCTAAATACTAACCATAAACTCTAACAATAAACCGTAACCAGAAACCCCAAACCCTAAACACTAAACCTTATACCCTAATCCAAAAACCTTAATCAGTGAACCCTAACCACGGAAAGGATAATAACGTGAAGATTTTGGCTTGTATCTATCATCGAAACACTTTGCAAACCGTTTTTAAGGTTTTTGAAGTTCCCCGAAGAATTTTTGCTACTTTCGCATACTTTCTCAGAATGGGGCACATAATATATGTTTTTTGAGTGCGTTGGGCCTTCTGGGACCGACAGATAGCTTAGACATCTAAGATGATCTGTTTTACGTGTTGAGATGTGTTTTATTGACTTTTAGGTTGTTTTTAATATTCTATTTTAGGATATCGTATTTTGGCTCAGTTAGGGTTTTACCAACCGTAACATTCAACCCTAATTTCTAAAGTCTCTAACATTATACCCTAAAGCATAAACACTTAACCATATAACCTACACCTAATCCATCACCATAAGGCCTAAATACTAACCATAAACTCTAACAATAAACCGTAACCAGAAACCCCAAACCCTAAACACTAAACCTTATACCCTAATCCAAAAACCTTAATCAGTGAACCCTAACTATGGAAATGATAATAACGTGAAGATTTTGGCTTGTTTCTATCATCCAAACACTTTGCAAACCGTTTTTAAGGTTTTTGAAGTTCCCCGAAGAATTTTTGCTACTTTCGCATACTTTCTCAGAATGGGGCACATAATATATGTCTTTTTGAGTGCGTTGGGCCTTCTGGGACCGACAGATAGCTTAGACATCTAAGATGATCTGTTTTACGTGTTGAGATGTGTTTATTGACTTTTAGGTTGTTTTTAATATTCTATTTTAGGATATCGTATTTTGGCTCAGTTAGGATTTTACCAACCATAACATTCAAACCTAATTTCTAAAGTCTCTAACGTTATACCCTAAACCATAAACACAAAACTTAACCCTATAACCTACACCTAATCCATCACCATGAGCCCTAAATACTAACCATAAACTCTAACAATAAACCGTAACAAGAAACCCCAAACCCTAAACACTAAACCTTATACCATAATCTCATAACCTTAGTCACTGAACCCTAACCACGGAAAGGATAATAACGTGAAGATTTTGGCTTGTTTCTATCATCCAAACACGTTGCAAACCGTTTTTAAGGTTTTTGAAGTTCCCCGAAGGATTTCTGCTAAATTTCGCATACTTTCTCAGAATGGGGCACATAATATATGTTTTTTGAGTGCGTCGGGCCTTCTGGAACTGACATATAATTTCGCCATCTAAGATGATCTGTTTTACGTGTTGAGATGTATTTAATTGAATTTTAGGTTGTTTTTAATATTCTATTTTAGGATATCGTATTTTGGGCCAGTTAGGGTTTTACCAACCGTAACATTCAATCCTAATATCTAAAGTCTCTAACGTTATACCCTAAACCATAAACACAAAACCTTAACCATATAACCTACACCTAATCCATCACCATAAGGCCTAAATACTAACCATAAACTCTAACAATAAACCGTAACCAGAAACCCCAAACCCTAAACACTAAACCTTATACCCTAATCCAAAAACATTAATCAGTGAACCCTAACTATGGAAATGATAATAACGTGAATATTTTGGCTTGTTTCTATCATCCAAACACTTTGCAAACCGTTTGTAAGGTTTTTGAAGTTCCCCGAAGAATTTTTGCTACTTTCCCATACTTTCTCAGAATGGGGCACATAATATATGTTTTTTGAGTGCGTTGGGCCTTCTGGGACCGACAGATAGCTTCGCCATCTAAGATGATCTGTTTTACGTGTTGAGATGTGTTTTATTGACTTTTAGGTTGTTTTTAATATTCTATTTTAGGATATCATATTTTGGCTCAGTTAGGGTTTTACCAACCATAACATTCAACCCTAATTTCTAAAGTCTCTAACGTTATACCCTAAACCATAAACACAAAACTTAACCATATAACCTACACCTAATCCATCACCATGAGCTCTAAATACTAACCATAAACTCTAACAATAAACCGTAACCAGAAACCCCAAACCCTAAACACTAAACCTTATACCATAATCACATACCCTTAGTCACTGAACCCTAACCACGGAAAGGATAATAACGTGAAGATTTTGGCTTGTTTCTATCATCCAAACACGTTGCAAACCGTTTTTAAGGTTTTTGAAGTTCCCCGAAGGATTTCTGCTAACTTTCCCATACTTTCTCAGAATGGGGCACATAATATATGTTTTTTGAGTGCGTCGGGCCTTCTGGAACTGACATATAACTTCGCCATCTAAGATGATCTGTTTTACGTGCTGAGATGTGTTTTATTGACTTTTAGGTTGTTTTTAATATTCTATTTTAGGATATCGTATTTTGGGTCAGTTAGGGTTTTACCAACCGTAACATTCGACCCTAATTTCTAAAGTCTCTAACATTATACCCTAAACCATAAACACAAAACCTTAACCATATAACCTACACCTAATCAATCACCATAAGGCCTAAATACTAACCATAAACTCTAACAATAAACCGTAACCAGAAACCCCAAACCCTAAACACTAAACCTTATACCCTAATCCAAAAACCTTAATCAGTGAACCCTAATTATGGAAATGATAATAACGTGAAGATTTTGGCTTGTTTCTATCATCCAAACACTTTGCAAACCGTTTTTAAGGTTTTTGAAGTTCCCCGAAGAATTTTTGCTACTCTCGCATACTTTCTCAGAATGGGGCACATAATATATGTTTTTTTGAGTGCGTTGGGCCTTCTGGGACCGATAGATAGCTTAGACATCTAAGATGATCTGTTTTACGTGTTGAGATGTGTTTTATTGACTTTTAGGTTGTTTTTAATATTCTATTTTAGGATATCGTATTTTGGCTCAGTTAGGGTTTTACCAACCATAACATTCAACCCTAATTTCTAAAGTCTCTAACGTTATACCCTAAACCATAAACACAAAACTTAACCCTATAACCTACACCTAATCCATCACCATGAGCCCTAAATACTAACCATAAACTCTAACAATAAACCGTAACCAGAAACCCCAAACCCTAAACACTAAACCTTATACCATAATCTCATAACCTTAGTCACTGAACCCTAACCACGGAAAGGATAATAACGTGAAGATTTTGGCTTGTTTCTATCATCCAAACACGTTGCAAACCGTTTTTAAGGTTTTTGAAGTTCCCCGAAGGATTTCTGCTAAATTTCGCATACTTTCTCAGAATGGGGCACATAATATATGTTTTTTGAGTGCGTCGGGCCTTCTGGAACTGACATATAATTTCGCCATCTAAGATGATCTGTTTTACGTGTTGAGATGTATTTAATTGAATTTTAGGTTGTTTTTAATATTCTATTTTAGGATATCGTATTTTGGGCCAGTTAGGGTTTTACCAACCGTAACATTCAATCCTAATATCTAAAGTCTCTAACGTTATACCCTAAACCATAAAAACAAAACCTTAACCATATAACCTACACCTAATCCATCACCATAAGGCCTAAATACTAACCATAAACTCTAACAATAAACCGTAACCAGAAACCCCAAACCCTAAACACTAAACCTTATACCCTAATCCAAAAACCTTAAACAGTGAACCCTAACTATGGAGAAATGATAATAACGTGAAGAATTTGGCTTGTTTCTATCATCCAAACACTTTGCAAACCGTTTTTAAGGTTTTTGAAGTTCCCCGAAGAATTTTTGCTACTCTCGCATACTTTCTCAGAATGGGGCACATAATATATGTTTTTTTGAGTGCGTTGGGCCTTCTGGGACCGATAGATAGCTTAGACATCTAAGATGATCTGTTTTACGTGTTGAGATGTGTTTTATTGACTTTTAGGTTGTTTTTAATATTCTATTTTAGGATATCGTATTTTGGCTCAGTTAGGGTTTTACCAACCATAACATTCAACCCTAATTTCTAAAGTCTCTAACGTTATACCCTAAACCATAAACACAAAACTTAACCCTATAACCTACACCTAATCCATCACCATGAGCCCTAAATACTAACCATAAACTCTAACAATAAACCGTAACCAGAAACCCCAAACCCTAAACACTAAACCTTATACCATAATCTCATAACCTTAGTCACTGAACCCTAACCACGGAAAGGATAATAACGTGAAGATTTTGGCTTGTTTCTATCATCCAAACACGTTGCAAACCGTTTTTAAGGTTTTTGACGTTCCCCGAAGGATTTCTGCTAAATTTCGCATACTTTCTCAGAATGGGGCACATAATATATGTTTTTTGAGTGCGTTGGGCCTTCTGGAACTTACATATAACTTCGCCATCTAAGATGATCTGTTTTACGTGTTGAGATGTATTTTATTGAATTTTAGGTTGTTTTTAATATTCTATTTTAGGATATCGTATTTTGGGCCAGTTAGGGTTTTACCAACCGTAACATTCAACCCTAATTTCTAAAGTCTCTAACGTTATACCCTAAACCATAAACACAAAACCTTAACCATATAACCTACACCTAATCCATCACCATAAGGCCAAAATACTAACCATAAACTCTAACAATAAACCGTAACCAGAAACCCCAAACCCTAAACACTAAACCTTATACCCTAATCCAAAAACCTTAATCAGTGAACACTAACTATGGAAATGATAATAACGTGAAGATTTTGGCTTGTTTCTATCATCCAAACACTTTACAAACCGTTTTTAAGGTTTTTGAAGTTCCCCGAAGAATTTTTGCTACTTTCCCATACTTTCTCAGAATGGGGCACATTATATATGTTTTTTGAGTGCGTTGGGCCTTCTGGGGCCGACAGATAGCTTCGCCATCTAAGATGATCTGTTTTACGTGTTGAAATGTGTTTTATTGACTTTTAGGTTTTTTTTAATATTCTATTTTAGGATATCGTATTTTGGCTCAGTTAGGGTTTTACCAACCATAACAACCAACCCTAATTTCTAAAGTCTCTAACGTTATACCCTAAACCATAAACACAAAACCTTAACCCTATAACCTACACCTAATCCATCACCGTAAGCCCTAAATACTAACCATAAACTCTAACAATAAACCGTAACCAGAAACCCCAAACCCTAAACACTAAACCTTATACCATAATCACATAACCTTAGTCACTGAACCCTAACCACGGAAAGGATAATAACGTAAAGAATTTGGCTTGTTTCTATCATCCAAACACGTTGCAAACTGTTTTTAAGGTTTTTGAAGTTCCCCGAAGGATCTCTGCTAACTTCCGCATACTTTCTCAGAATGGGGCACATAATATATGTTTTTTGAGTGCGTCAGGCCTTCTGGAACTGACATATAACTTCGCCATCTAAGATGATCTGTTTTACGTGCTGAGATGTGTTTTATTGACTTTTAGGTTGTTTTTAATATTCTATTTTAGGATATCGTATTTCGGGTCAGTTAGGGTTATACCAACCGTAATATTCGACCCTAATTTCTAAAGTCTCTAACGTTATACCCTAAACCATAAACACAAAACATTAACCATATAACCTACACCTAATCCATCACCATAAGGCCTAAATACTAACCATAAACTCTTACAATAAACCGTAACCAGAAACCCCAAACCCTAAACACTAAACCTTATACCCTAATCCAAAAACCTTAATCAGTGAACCCTAACTATGGAAATGATAATAACGTGAAGATTTTGGCTTGTTTCTATCATCCAAACACTTTGCAAACCGTTTTTAAGGTTTTTGAAGTTCCCCGAAGAATTTTTGCTACTTTCCCATACTTTCTCAGAATGGGGCACATTATATATGTTTTTTGAGTGCGTTGGGCCTTCTGGGGCCGACAGATAGCTTCGCCATCTAAGATGATCTGTTTTACGTGTTGAGATGTGTTTTATTGACTTTTAGGTTGTTTTTAATATTCTATTTTAGGATATCGTATTTTGGCTCAGTTAGGGTTTTACCAACCATAACATTCAACCCTAATTTCTAAAGTCTCTAACGTTATACCCTAAACCATAAACACAAAACCTTAACCCTATACCCTACACCTAATCCATCACCATAAGCCCTAAATACTAACCATAAACTCTAACAATAAACCGTAACCAGAAACCCCAAACCCTAAACACTAAACCTTATACCATAATCACATAACCTTAGTCACTGAACCCTAACCACGGAAAGGATAATAACGTAAAGAATTTGGCTTGTTTCTATCATCCAAACACGTTGCAAACTGTTTTTAAGGTTTTTGAAGTTCCCCGAAGGCTCTCTGCTAACTTTCGCATACTTTCTCAGAATGGGGCACATAATATATGTTTTTTGATTGCGTTGGGCCTTCTGGAACTGACAGATAGCTTCGCCATCTAAGATGATCTGTTTTACGTGTTGAGATGTGTTTTATTGACTTTTAGGTTGTTTTTAATATTCTATTTTAGGATATCGTATTTCGGGTCAGTTAGGGTTATACCAACCGTAATATTCGACCCTAATTTCTAAAGTCTCTAACATTATACCCTAAACCATAAACACAAAACCTTAACCATATAACCTACACCTAATCCATCACCATAAGGCCTAAATACTAACCATAAACTCTAACAATAAACCGTAACCAGAAACCCCAAACCCTAAACACTAAACCTTATACCCTAATCCAAAAACCTTAATCAGTGAACCCTAACTATGGAAATGATAATAACGTGAAGATTTTGGCTTGTTTCTATCATCCAAACACTTTGCAAACCGTTTTTAAGGTTTTTGAAGTTCCCCGAAGAATTTTTGCTACTTTCGCATACTTTCTCAGAATGGGGCACATAATATATGTCTTTTTGAGTGCGTTGGGCCTTCTGGGACCGACAGATAGCTTAGACATCTAAGATGATCTGTTTTACGTGTTGAGATGTGTTTTATTGACTTTTAGGTTGTTTTTAATATTCTATTTTAGAATATCGTATTTTGGCTCAGTTAGGGTTTACCAACCATAACATTCAAACCTAATTTCTAAAGTCTCTAACGTTATACCCTAAACCATAAACACAAAACTTAACCCTATAACCTACACCTAATCCATCACCATGAGCCCTAAATACTAACCATAAACTCTAACAATAAACCGTAACCAGAAACCCCAAACCCTAAACACTAAACCTTATACCATAATCTCATAACCTTAGTCACTGAACCCTAACCACGGAAAAAATAATAACGTGAAGATTTTGGCTTGTTTCTATCATCCAAACACGTTGCAAACCGTTTTTAAGGTTTTTGAAGTTCCCCGAAGGATTTCTGCTAAATTTCGCATACTTTCTCAGAATGGGGCACATAATATATGTTTTTTGAGTGCGTCGGGCCTTTTGGAACTGACATATAATTTCGCCATCTAAGATGATCTGTTTTACGTGTTGAGATGTATTTAATTGAATTTTAGGTTGTTTTTAATATTCTATTTTAGGATATCGTATTTTGGGCCAGTTAGGGTTTTACCAACCGTAACATTCAATCCTAATATCTAAAGTCTCTAACGTTATACCCTAAACCATAAACACAAAACCTTAACCATATAACCTACACCTAATCCATCACCATAAGGCCTAAATACTAACCATAAACTCTAACAATAAACCGTAACCAGAAACCCCAAACCCTAAACACTAAACCTTATACCCTAATCCAAAAACATTAATTAGTGAACCCTAACTATGGAAATGATAATAACGTGAAGATTTTGGCTTGTTTCTATCATCCAAACACTTTGCAAACCGTTTATAAGGTTTTTGAAGTTCCCCGAAGAATTTTTGCTACTTTCCCATACTTTCTCAAAATGGGGCACATAATATATGTATTTTGAGTGCGTTGGGCCTTCTGGGACCGACAGATAGCTTCGCCATCTAAGATGATCTGTTTTACGTGTTGAGATGTGTTTTATTGACTTTTAGGTTGTTTTTAATATTCTATTTTAGGATATCGTATTTTGGCTCAGTTAGGGTTTTACCAACCATAACATTCAACCCTAATTTCTAAAGTCTCTAACGTTATACCCTAAACCATAAACACAAAACCTTAACCCTATAACCTACACCTAATCCATTACCATAAGCCCTAAATACTAACCATAAACTCTAACAATAAACCGTAACCAGAAACCCCAAACCCTAAACACTAAACCTTATACCATAATCACATAACCTTAGTCACTGAACCCTAACCACGGAAAGGATAATAACGTAAAGAATTTGGCTTGTTTCTATCATCCAAACACGTTGCAAACTGTTTTTAAGGTTTTTGAAGTTCCCCGAAGGATCTCTGCTAACTTTCGCATACTTTCTCAGAATGGGGCACATAATATATGTTTTTTGAGTGCGTCGGGCCTTCTGGAACTGACATATAACTTCGCCATCTAAGATGATCTGTTTTACGTGCTGAGATGTGTTTTATTGACTTTTAGGTTGTTTTTAATATTCTATTTTAGGATATCGTATTTCGGGTCAGTTAGGGTTATACCAACCGTAATATTCGACCCTAATTTCTAAAGTCTCTAACATTATACCCTAAACCATAAACACAAAACCTTAACCATATAACCTACACCTAATCCATCACCATAAGGCCTAAATACTAACCATAAACTCTAACAATAAACCGTAACCAGAAACCCCAAACCCTAAACACTAAACCTTATACCCTAATCCAAAAACCTTAATCAGTGAACCCTAACTATGGAAATGATAATAACGTGAAGATTTTGGCTTGTTTCTATCATCCAAACACTTTGCAAACCGTTTTTAAGGTTTTTGAAGTTCCCCGAAGAATTTTTGCTACTTTCGCATACTTTCTCAGAATGGGGCACATAATATATGTCTTTTTGAGTGCGTTGGGCCTTCTGGGACCGACAGATAGCTTAGACATCTAAGATGATCTGTTTTACGTGTTGAGATGTGTTTTATTGACTTTTAGGTTGTTTTTAATATTCTATTTTAGGATATCGTATTTTGGCTCAGTTAGGGTTTTACCAACCATAACATTCAGCCCTAATTTCTAAAGTCTCTAACGTTATACCCTAAACCATAAACACAAAACTTAACCATATAACCTACACCTAATCCATCACCATGAGCTCTAAATACTAACCATAAACTCTAACAATAAACCGTAACCAGAAACCCCAAACCCTAAACACTAAACCTTATACCATAATCACATACCCTTAGTCACTGAACCCTAACCACGGAAAGGATAATAACGTGAAGATTTTGGCTTGTTTCTATCATCCAAACACGTTGCAAACCGTTTTTAAGGTTTTTGAAGTTCCCCGAAGGATTTCTGCTAACTTTCCCATACTTTCTCAGAATGGGGCACATAATATATGTTTTTTGAGTGCGTCGGGCCTTCTGGAACTGACATATAACTTCGCCATCTAAGATGATCTGTTTTACGTGCTGAGATGTGTTTTATTGACTTTTAGGTTGTTTTTAATATTCTATTTTAGGATATCGTATTTTGGGTCAGTTAGGGTTTTACCAACCGTAACATTCGACCCTAATTTCTAAAGTCTCTAACATTATACCCTAAACCATAAACACAAAACCTTAACCATATAACCTACACCTAATCAATCACCATAAGGCCTAAATACTAACCATAAACTCTAACAATAAACCGTAACCAGAAACCCCAAACCCTAAACACTAAACCTTATACCCTAATCCAAAAACCTTAATCAGTGAACCCTAATTATGGAAATGATAATAACGTGAAGATTTTGGCTTGTTTCTATCATCCAAACACTTTGCAAACCGTTTTTAAGGTTTTTGAAGTTCCCCGAAGAATTTTTGCTACTCTCGCATACTTTCTAAGAATGGGGCACATAATATATGTTTTTTTGAGTGCGTTGGGCCTTCTGGGACCGATAGATAGCTTAGACATCTAAGATGATCTGTTTTACGTGTTGAGATGTGTTTTATTGACTTTTAGGTTGTTTTTAATATTCTATTTTAGGATATCGTATTTTGGCTCAGTTAGGGTTTTACCAACCATAACATTCAACCCTAATTTCTAAAGTCTCTAACGTTATACCCTAAACCATAAACACAAAACTTAACCCTATAACCTACACCTAATCCATCACCATGAGCCCTAAATACTAACCATAAACTCTAACAATAAACCGTAACCAGAAACCCCAAACCCTAAACACTAAACCTTATACCATAATCTCATAACCTTAGTCACTGAACCCTAACCACGGAAAGGATAATAACGTGAAGATTTTGGCTTGTTTCTATCATCCAAACACGTTGCAAACCGTTTTTAAGGTTTTTGAAGTTCCCCGAAGGATTTCTGCTAAATTTCGCATAATTTCTCAGAATGGGGCACATAATATATGTTTTTTGAGTGCGTCGGGCCTTCTGGAACTGACATATAATTTCGCCATCTAAGATGATCTGTTTTACGTGTTGAGATGTATTTAATTGAATTTTAGGTTGTTTTTAATATTCTATTTTAGGATATCGTATTTTGGGCCAGTTAGGGTTTTACCAACCGTAACATTCAATCCTAATATCTAAAGTCTCTAACGTTATACCCTAAACCATAAAAACAAAACCTTAACCATATAACCTACACCTAATCCATCACCATAAGGCCTAAATACTAACCATAAACTCTAACAATAAACCGTAACCAGAAACCCCAAACCCTAAACACTAAACCTTATACCCTAATCCAAAAACCTTAAACAGTGAACCCTAACTATGGAGAAATGATAATAACGTGAAGAATTTGGCTTGTTTCTATCATCCAAACACTTTGCAAACCGTTTTTAAGGTTTTTGAAGTTCCCCGAAGAATTTTTGCTACTCTCGCATACTTTCTCAGAATGGGGCACATAATATATGTTTTTTTGAGTGCGTTGGGCCTTCTGGGACCGATAGATAGCTTAGACATCTAAGATGATCTGTTTTACGTGTTGAGATGTGTTTTATTGACTTTTAGGTTGTTTTTAATATTCTATTTTAGGATATCGTATTTTGGCTCAGTTAGGGTTTTACCAACCATAACATTCAACCCTAATTTCTAAAGTCTCTAACGTTATACCCTAAACCATAAACACAAAACTTAACCCTATAACCTACACCTAATCCATCACCATGAGCCCTAAATACTAACCATAAACTCTAACAATAAACCGTAACCAGAAACCCCAAACCCTAAACACTAAACCTTATACCATAATCTCATAACCTTAGTCACTGAACCCTAACCACGGAAAGGATAATAACGTGAAGATTTTGGCTTGTTTCTATCATCCAAACACGTTGCAAACCGTTTTTAAGGTTTTTGAAGTTCCCCGAAGGATTTCTGCTAAATTTCGCATACTTTCTCAGAATGGGGCACATAATATATGTTTTTTGAGTGCGTTGGGCCTTCTGGAACTTACATATAACTTCGCCATCTAAGATGATCTGTTTTACGTGTTGAGATGTATTTTATTGAATTTTAGGTTGTTTTTAATATTCTATTTTAGGATATCGTATTTTGGGCCAGTTAGGGTTTTACCAACCGTAACATTCAACCCTAATTTCTAAAGTCTCTAACGTTATACCCTAAACCATAAACACAAAACCTTAACCATATAACCTACACCTAATCCATCACCATAAGGCCAAAATACTAACCATAAACTCTAACAATAAACCGTAACCAGAAACCCCAAACCCTAAACACTAAACCTTATACCCTAATCCAAAAACCTTAATCAGTGAACACTAACTATGGAAATGATAATAACGTGAAGATTTTGGCTTGTTTCTATCATCCAAACACTTTACAAACCGTTTTTAAGGTTTTTGAAGTTCCCCGAAGAATTTTTGCTACTTTCCCATACTTTCTCAGAATGGGGCACATTATATATGTTTTTTGAGTGCGTTGGGCCTTCTGGGGCCGACAGATAGCTTCGCCATCTAAGAATCTGTTTTACGTGTTGAAATGTGTTTTATTGACTTTTAGGTTTTTTTTAATATTCTATTTTAGGATATCGTATTTTGGCTCAGTTAGGGTTTTACCAACCATAACATTCAACCCTAATTTCTAAAGTCTCTAACGTTATACCCTAAACCATAAACACAAAACCTTAACCCTATAACCTACACCTAATCCATCACCGTAAGCCCTAAATACTAACCATAAACTCTAACAATAAACCGTAACCAGAAACCCCAAACCCTAAACACTAAACCTTATACCATAATCACATAACCTTAGTCACTGAACCCTAACCACGGAAAGGATAATAACGTAAAGAATTTGGCTTGTTTCTATCATCCAAACACGTTGCAAACTGTTTTTAAGGTTTTTGAAGTTCCCCGAAGGATCTCTGCTAACTTCCGCATACTTTCTCAGAATGGGGCACATAATATATGTTTTTTGAGTGCGTCAGGCCTTCTGGAACTGACATATAACTTCGCCATCTAAGATGATCTGTTTTACGTGCTGAGATGTGTTTTATTGACTTTTAGGTTGTTTTTAATATTCTATTTTAGGATATCGTATTTCGGGTCAGTTAGGGTTATACCAACCGTAATATTCGACCCTAATTTCTAAAGTCTCTAACGTTATACCCTAAACCATAAACACAAAACATTAACCATATAACCTACACCTAATCCATCACCATAAGGCCTAAATACTAACCATAAACTCTAACAATAAACCGTAACCAGAAACCCCAAACCCTAAACACTAAACCTTATACCCTAATCCAAAAACCTTAATAAGTGAACCCTAACTATGGAAATGATAATAACGTGAAGATTTTGGCTTGTTTCTATCATCCAAACACTTTGCAAACCGTTTTTAAGGTTTTTGAAGTTCCCCGAAGAATTTTTGCTACTTTCCCATACTTTCTCAGAATGGGGCACATTATATATGTTTTTTGAGTGCGTTGGGCCTTCTGGGGCCGACAGATAGCTTCGCCATCTAAGATGATCTGTTTTACGTGTTGAGATGTGTTTTATTGACTTTTAGGTTGTTTTTAATATTCTATTTTAGGATATCGTATTTTGGCTCAGTTAGGGTTTTACCAACCATAACATTCAACCCTAATTTCTAAAGTCTCTAACGTTATACCCTAAACCATAAACACAAAACCTTAACCCTATACCCTACACCTAATCCATCACCATAAGCCCTAAATACTAACCATAAACTCTAACAATAAACCGTAACCAGAAACCCCAAACCCTAAACACTAAACCTTATACCATAATCACATAACCTTAGTCACTGAACCCTAACCACGGAAAGGATAATAACGTAAAGAATTTGGCTTGTTTCTATCATCCAAACACGTTGCAAACTGTTTTTAAGGTTTTTGAAGTTCCCCGAAGGATCTCTGCTAACTTTCGCATACTTTCTCAGAATGGGGCACATAATATATGTTTTTTGATTGCGTTGGGCCTTCTGGAACTGACAGATAGCTTCGCCATCTAAGATGATCTGTTTTACGTGTTGAGATGTGTTTTATTGACTTTTAGGTTGTTTTTAATATTCTATTTTAGGATATCGTATTTCGGGTCAGTTAGGGTTATACCAACCGTAATATTCGACCCTAATTTCTAAAGTCTCTAACATTATACCCTAAACCATAAACACAAAACCTTAACCATATAACCTACACCTAATCCATCACCATAAGGCCTAAATACTAACCATAAACTCTAACAATAAACCGTAACCAGAAACCCCAAACCCTAAACACTAAACCTTATACCCTAATCCAAAAACCTTAATCAGTGAACCCTAACTATGGAAATGATAATAACGTGAAGATTTTGGCTTGTTTCTATCATCCAAACACTTTGCAAACCGTTTTTAAGGTTTTTGAAGTTCCCCGAAGAATTTTTGCTACTTTCGCATACTTTCTCAGAATGGGGCACATAATATATGTCTTTTTGAGTGCGTTGGGCCTTCTGGGACCGACAGATAGCTTAGACATCTAAGATGATCTGTTTTACGTGTTGAGATGTGTTTTATTGACTTTTAGGTTGTTTTTAATATTCTATTTTAGAATATCGTATTTTGGCTCAGTTAGGGTTTTACCAACCATAACATTCAAACCTAATTTCTAAAGTCTCTAACGTTATACCCTAAACCATAAACACAAAACTTAACCCTATAACCTACACCTAATCCATCACCATGAGCCCTAAATACTAACCATAAACTCTAACAATAAACCGTAACCAGAAACCCCAAACCCTAAACACTAAACCTTATACCATAATCTCATAACCTTAGTCACTGAACCCTAACCACGGAAAAAATAATAACGTGAAGATTTTGGCTTGTTTCTATCATCCAAACACGTTGCAAACCGTTTTTAAGGTTTTTGAAGTTCCCCGAAGGATTTCTGCTAAATTTCGCATACTTTCTCAGAATGGGGCACATAATATATGTTTTTTGAGTGCGTCGGGCCTTTTGGAACTGACATATAATTTCGCCATCTAAGATGATCTGTTTTACGTGTTGAGATGTATTTAATTGAATTTTAGGTTGTTTTTAATATTCTATTTTAGGATATCGTATTTTGGGCCAGTTAGGGTTTTACCAACCGTAACATTCAATCCTAATATCTAAAGTCTCTAACGTTATACCCTAAACCATAAACACAAAACCTTAACCATATAACCTACACCTAATCCATCACCATAAGGCCTAAATACTAACCATAAACTCTAACAATAAACCGTAACCAGAAACCCCAAACCCTAAACACTAAACCTTATACCCTAATCCAAAAACATTAATTAGTGAACCTTAACTATGGAAATGATAATAACGTGAAGATTTTGGCTTGTTTCTATCATCCAAACACTTTGCAAACCGTTTATAAGGTTTTTGAAGTTCCCCGAAGAATTTTTGCTACTTTCCCATACTTTCTCAAAATGGGGCACATAATATATGTATTTTGAGTGCGTTGGGCCTTCTGGGACCGACAGATAGCTTCGCCATCTAAGATGATCTGTTTTACGTGTTGAGATGTGTTTTATTGACTTTTAGGTTGTTTTTAATATTCTATTTTAGGATATCGTATTTTGGCTCAGTTAGGGTTTTACCAACCATAACATTCAACCCTAATTTCTAAAGTCTCTAACGTTATACCCTAAACCATAAACACAAAACCTTAACCCTATAACCTACACCTAATCCATCACCATAAGCCCTAAATACTAACCATAAACTCTAACAATAAACCGTAACCAGAAACCCCAAACCCTAAACACTAAACCTTATACCATAATCACATAACCTTAGTCACTGAACCCTAACCACGGAAAGGATAATAACGTAAAGAATTTGGCTTGTTTCTATCATCCAAACACGTTGCAAACTGTTTTTAAGGTTTTTGAAGTTCCCCGAAGGATCTCTGCTAACTTTCGCATACTTTCTCAGAATGGGGCACATAATATATGTTTTTTGAGTGCGTCGGGCCTTCTGGAACTGACATATAACTTCGCCATCTAAGATGATCTGTTTTACGTGCTGAGATGTGTTTTATTGACTTTTAGGTTGTTTTTAATATTCTATTTTAGGATATCGTATTTCGGGTCAGTTAGGGTTATACCAACCGTAATATTCGACCCTAATTTCTAAAGTCTCTAACATTATACCCTAAACCATAAACACAAAACCTTAACCATATAACCTACACCTAATCCATCACCATAAGGCCTAAATACTAACCATAAACTCTAACAATAAACCGTAACCAGAAACCCCAAACCCTAAACACTAAACCTTATACCCTAATCCAAAAACCTTAATCAGTGAACCCTAACTATGGAAATGATAATAACGTGAAGATTTTGGCTTGTTTCTATCATCCAAACACTTTGCAAACCGTTTTTAAGGTTTTTGAAGTTCCCCGAAGAATTTTTGCTACTTTCGCATACTTTCTCAGAATGGGGCACATAATATATGTCTTTTTGAGTGCGTTGGGCCTTCTGGGACCGACAGATAGCTTAGACATCTAAGATGATCTGTTTTACGTGTTGAGATGTGTTTTATTGACTTTTAGGTTGTTTTTAATATTCTATTTTAGGATATCGTATTTTGGCTCAGTTAGGGTTTTACCAACCATAACATTCAACCCTAATTTCTAAAGTCTCTAACGTTATACCCTAAACCATAAACACAAAACTTAACCATATAACCTACACCTAATCCATCACCATGAGCCCTAAATACTAACCATAAACTCTAACAATAAACCGTAACCAGAAACCCCAAACCCTAAACACTAAACCTTATACCATAATCTCATAACCTTAGTCACTGAACCCTAACCACGGAAAGGATAATAACGTGAAGATTTTGGCTTGTTTCTATCATCCAAACACGTTGCAAACCGTTTTTAAGGTTTTTGAAGTTCCCCGAAGGATTTCTGCTAACTTTCGCATACTTTCTCAGAATGGTGCACATAATATATGTTTTTTGAGTGCGTCGGGCCTTCTGGAACTGACATATAACTTCGCCATCTAAGATGATCTGTTTTACGTGCTGAGATGTGTTTTATTGACTTTTAGGTTGTTTTTAATATTCTATTTTAGGATATCGTATTTTGGGTCAGTTAGGGTTTTACCAACCGTAACATTCGACCCTAATTTCTAAAGTCTCTAACATTATACCCTAAACCATAAACACAAAACCTTAACCATATAACCTACACCTAATCCATCACCATAAGGCCTAAATACTAACCATAAACTCTAACAATAAACCGTAACCAGAAACCCCAAACCCTAAACACTAAACCTTATACCCTAATCCAAAAACCTTAATCAGTGAACCCTAACTATGGAAATGATAATAACGTGAAGATTTTGGCTTGTTTCTATCATCCAAACACTTTGCAAACCGTTTTTAAGGTTTTTGAAGTTCCCCGAAGAATTTTTGCTACTCTCGCATACTTTCTCAGAATGGGGCACATAATATATGTTTTTTTGAGTGCGTTGGGCCTTCTGGGACCGATAGATAGCTTAGACATCTAAGATGATCTGTTTTACGTGTTGAGATGTGTTTTATTGACTTTTAGGTTGTTTTTAATATTCTATTTTAGGATATCGTATTTTGGCTCAGTTAGGGTTTTACCAACCATAACATTCAACCCTAATTTCTAAAGTCTCTAACGTTATACCCTAAACCATAAACACAAAACTTAACCCTATAACCTACACCTAATCCATCACCATGAGCCCTAAATACTAACCATTAACTCTAACAATAAACCGTAACCAGAAACCCCAAACCCTAAACACTAAACCTTATACCATAATCTCATAACCTTAGTCACTGAACCCTAACCACGGAAAGGATAATAACGTGAAGATTTTGGCTTGTTTCTATCATCCAAACACGTTGCAAACCGTTTTTAAGGTTTTTGAAGTTCCCCGAAGGATTTCTGCTAAATTTCGCATACTTTCTCAGAATGGGGCACATAATATATGTTTTTTGAGTGCGTTGGGCCTTCTGGAACTTACATATAACTTCGCCATCTAAGATGATCTGTTTTACGTGTTGAGATGTATTTTATTGTATTTTAGGTTGTTTTTAATATTCTATTTTAGGATATCGTATTTTGGGCCAGTTAGGGTTTTACCAACCGTAACATTCAACCCTAATTTCTAAAGTCTCTAACGTTATACCCTAAACCATAAACACAAAACCTTAACCATATAACCTACACCTAATCCATCACCATAAGGCCTAAATACTAACCATAAACTCTAACAATAAACCGTAACCAGAAACCCCAAACCCTAAACACTAAACCTTATACCCTAATCCAAAAACCTTAATCAGTGAACACTAACTATGGAAATGATAATAACGTGAAGATTTTGGCTTGTTTCTATCATCCAAACACTTTACAAACCGTTTTTAAGGTTTTTGAAGTTCCCCGAAGAATTTTTGCTACTTTCCCATACTTTCTCAGAATGGGGCACATTATATATGTTTTTTGAGTGCGTTGGGCCTTCTGGGGCCGACAGATAGCTTCGCCATCTAAGATGATCTGTTTTACGTGTTGAAATGTGTTTTATTGACTTTTAGGTTGTTTTTAATATTCTATTTTAGGATATCGTATTTTGGCTCAGTTAGGGTTTTACCAACCATAACATTCAACCCTAATTTCTAAAGTCTCTAACGTTATACCCTAAACCATAAACACAAAACCTTAACCCTATAACCTACACCTAATCCATCACCATAAGCCCTAAATACTAACCATAAACTCTAACAATAAACCGTAACCAGAAACCCCAAACCCTAAACACTAAACCTTATACCATAATCACATAACCTTAGTCACTGAACCCTAACCACGGAAAGGATAATAACGTAAAGAATTTGGCTTGTTTCTATCATCCAAACACGTTGCAAACTGTTTTTAAGGTTTTTGAAGTTCCCCGAAGGATCTCTGCTAACTTTCGCATACTTTCTCAGAATGGGGCACATAATATATGTTTTTTGAGTGCGTCAGGCCTTCTGGAACTGACATATAACTTCGCCATCTAAGATGATCTGTTTTACGTGTTGAGATGTGTTTTATTGACTTTTAGGTTGTTTTTAATATTCTATTTTAGGATATCGTATTTCGGGTCAGTTAGGGTTATACCAACCGTAATATTCGACCCTAATTTCTAAAGTCTCTAACGTTATACCCTAAACCATAAACACAAAACCTTAACCATATAACCTACACCTAATCCATCACCATAAGGCCTAAATACTAACCATAAACTCTAACAATAAACCGTAACCAGAAACCCCAAACCCTAAACACTAAACCTTATACCCTAATCCAAAAACCTTAATCAGTGAACCCTAACTATGGAAATGATAATAACGTGAAGATTTTGGCTTGTTTCTATCATCCAAACACTTTGCAAACCGTTTTTAAGGTTTTTGAGGTTCCCCAAAGAATTTTTGCTACTTTCGCATACTTTCTCAGAATGGGGCACATAATATATGTTTTTTGAGTGCGTTGGACCTTTTAGGACCGACTGATAGCTTCGCCATATAAGATGATCTGTTTTACGTGTTGAGATGTGTTTTATTGACTTTTAGGTTGTTTTTAATATTCTATTTTAGGATATCGTATTTTGGGTCAGTTAGGGTTTTACCAACCGTAACATTCAACCCTAATTTCTAAAGTCTCTAACGTTATACCCTAAACCACAAGCACAAAACCTTAACCCTATAACCTACACCTAATCCATCACCATAAGCCCTAAATACTAACCATAAAATCTAACAATAAACCGTAACCAGAAACCCCAAACCCTAAACACTAAACCTTATACCATAATCACATAACCTTAGTCACTGAACCCTAACCATTGAAAGGATAATAACGTGAAGATTTTGGCTTGTTTCTATCATCCAAACATGTTGCAAACCGTTTTTAAGGTTTTTGAAGTTCCCCGAAGGATTTCCGCTAACTTTCGCATACTTTCTCAGAATGGAGCACATAATATATGTTTTTTGAGTGCGTCGGGCCTTCTGGAACTGACATTTAACTTCGCCATCTAAGATGATCTGTTTTACGTGTTGAGATGTATTTTATTGACTTTTAGGTTGTTTTTAATATTGTATTTTAGGATATCGTATTTTGGGTCAGTTAGGGTTTTACCAACCGTAACATTCGACCCTAATTTCTAAAGTCTCTAACGTTATACCCTAAACCATAAACACAAAACCTTAACCATATAACCGACACCTAATCTATCACCATAAGGCCTAAATACTAACCATAAACTCTAACAATTAACCCTAACCAGAAACCCCAAACCCTAAACACTAAACCTTATACCCTAATCCAAAAACCTTAATCAGTGAACCCTAACTATGGAAATGATAATAACGTGAAGATTTTGGCTTGTTTCTATCATCCAAACACTTTGCAAACCGTTTTTAAGGTTTTTGAAGTTCCCCAAAGAATTTTTGCTTCTTTCGCATACTTTCTCAGAATGGGGCACATAATATATGTTTTTTGAGTGCGTTGGGCCTTCTGGGACCGACGGATAGCTTCGCCATCTAAGATGATCTGTTTTACGTGTTGAGATGAATTTTATTGACTTTTAGGTTGTTTTTAATATTGTATTTTAGGATATCGTATTTTGGGCCAGTTAGGGTTTTACCAACCGTAACATTCGACCCTAATTTCTAAAGTCTCTAACGTTATACCCTAAACCATAAGCACAAAACCTTAACCCTATAACCTACACCTAATCCATCACCATAAGCCCTAAATACTAACCATAAAATCTAACAATAAACCGTAACCAGAAACCCCAAACCCTAAACACTAAACTTTATACCATAATCACATAACCTTAGTCACTGAACCCTAACCATTGAAAGGATAATTACGTGAAGATTTTGGCTATCATCCAAACACGTTGCAAACTGTTTTTAAGGTTTTTGAAGTTCCCCGAAGGATCTCTGCTAACTTTCGCATACTTTCTCAGAATGGGGCACATAATATATGTTTTTTGAGTGCGTCAGGCCTTCTGGAACTGACATATAACTTCGCCATCTAAGATGATCTGTTTTACGTGTTGAGATGTATTTTATTGACTTTTAGGTTGTTTTTAATATTGTATTTTAGGATATCGTATTTTGGGTCAGTTAGGGTTTTACCAACCGTAACATTCGACCCTAATTTCTAAAGTCTCTAACGTTATACCCTAAACCATAAACACAAAACCTTAACCATATAACCGACACCTAATCTATCACCATAAGGCCTAAATACTAACCATAAACTCTAACAATTAACCCTAACCAGAAACCCCAAACCCTAAACACTAAACCTTATACCCTAATCCAAAAACCTTAATCAGTGAACCCTAACTATGGAAATGATAATAACGTGAAGATTTTGGCTTGTTTCTATCATCCAAACACTTTGCAAACCGTTTTTAAGGTTTTTGAAGTTCCCCAAAGAATTTTTGCTTCTTTCGCATACTTTCTCAGAATGGGGCACATAATATATGTTTTTTGAGTGCGTTGGGCCTTCTGGGACCGACGGATAGCTTCGCCATCTAAGATGATCTGTTTTACGTGTTGAGATGAATTTTATTGACTTTTAGGTTGTTTTTAATATTGTATTTTAGGATATCGTATTTTGGGCCAGTTAGGGTTTTACCAACCGTAACATTCGACCCTAATTTCTAAAGTCTCTAACGTTATACCCTAAACCATAAGCACAAAACCTTAACCCTATAACCTACACCTAATCCATCACCATAAGCCCTAAATACTAACCATAAAATCTAACAATAAACCGTAACCAGAAACCCCAAACCCTAAACACTAAACTTTATACCATAATCACATAACCTTAGTCACTGAACCCTAACCATTGAAAGGATAATTACGTGAAGATTTTGGCTATCATCCAAACACGTTGCAAACTGTTTTTAAGGTTTTTGAAGTTCCCCGAAGGATCTCTGCTAACTTTCGCATACTTTCTCAGAATGGGGCACATAATATATGTTTTTTGAGTGCGTCAGGCCTTCTGGAACTGACATATAACTTCGCCATCTAAGATGATCTGTTTTACGTGTTGAGATGTGTTTTATTGACTTTTAGGTTGTTTTTAATATTGTATTTTAGGATATCGTATTTTGGGTCAGTTAGGGTTTTACCAACCGTAACATTCGACCCTAATTTCTAAAGTCTCTAACGTTATACCCTAAACCATAAACACAAAACCTTAACCATATAACCTACACCTAATCCATCACCATAAGGCCTAAATACTAACCATAAACTCTAACAATAAACCGTAACCAGAAACCCCAAACCCTAAACACTAAACCTTATACCCTAATCCAAAAACCTTAATCAGCTAACTATGGAAATGATAATAACGTGAAGATTTTGGCTTGTTTCTATCATCCAAACACTTTGCAAACCGTTTTTAAGGTTTTTGAAGTTCCCCGAAGAATTTTTGCTACTTTTGCATACTTTCTTAGAATGGGGCACATAATATATGTTTTTTGAGTGCGTTGGGCCTTCTGGGACCGACGGATAGCTTCGCCATCTAAGATGATCTGTTTTACGTGTTGAGATGTATTTTTTTGACTTTTAGGTTGTTTTTAATATTTTATTTTAGGATATCGTATTTTGGGTCAGTTAGGGTTTTACCAACCGTAACATTCGACCCTAATTTCTAAAGTCTCTAACGTTATACCCTAAACCATAAACACAAAACCTTAACCATATAACCTACACCTAATCCATCACCATAAGGCCTAAATACTAACCATAAACTCTAACAATAAACCGTAACCAGAAACCCCAAACCCTAAACACTAAACCTTATACCCTAATCCAAAAACCTTAGTCAGTGAACCCTAACTATGGAAATGATAATAACGTGAAGATTTTGGCTTGTTTCTATCATCGAAACACTTTGCAAACCGTTTTTAAGGTTTTTGAAGTTCCCCGAAGAAGTTTTGCTACTTTCGCATACTTTCTCAGAATGGGGCACATAATATATGTTTTTTGAGTGCGTTGGGCCTTCTGGGACCGACAGTTAGCTTAACCATCTAAGATGATCTGTTTTACGTGTTGAGATGTGTTTTATTGACTTTTTTGGGTCAGTTAGGGTTTTACCAACCGTAACATTCAACCCTAATTTCTAAAGTCTCTAACGTTATACCCTAAACCATAAACACAAAACCTTAACCCTATAACCTACACCTAATCCATCACCATAAGCCCTAAATACTAACCATAAACAATAAACCGTAACCAGAAACCCCAAACCCTAAACACTAAACCTTATACCATAATCACATAACCTTAGTCACTGAACCCTAACCATGGAAAGGATAATAACGTGTCGATTTTGGCTTGTTTCTATCATCCAAATACGTTTCAAACCGTTTTTAAGGTTTTTGAAGTTCCCCGAAGGATTTCTGCTAACTTTCGCATACTTTCTCAGAATGGGGCACATAATATATGTTTTTTGAGTGCGTCGGGCCTTCTGGAACTGACATATAACTTCGCCATCTAAGATGATCTGTTTTACGTGTTGAGATGTATTTTATTGAATTTTAGGTTGTTTTTAATATTCTATTTTAGGATATCGTATTTTGGGCCAGTTAGGGTTTTACCAACCGTAACATTCAACCCTAATTTCTAAAGTCTCTAACGTTATACCCTAAACCATAAACACAAAACCTTAACCATATAACCTACACCTAATCCATCACCATAAGGCCTAAATACTAACCATAAACTCTAACAATTAACCGTAACCAGAAACCCCAAACCCTAAACACTAAACCTTATACCCTAATCCAAAAACCTTAATCACTGAAACCTAACCATGGAAAGGATAATAACATGAAGATTTTGGCTTGTTTCTATCATCCAAACACGTTGCAAACCGTTTTTAAGGTTTTTGAAGTTCCCCGAAGGATTTCTGCTAACTTTCGCATACTTTCTCAGAATGGGGCACACAATATATGTTTTTTGAGTGCGTCGGGCCTTCTGGAACTGACATATAACTTCGCCATCTAAGATGATCTGTTTTACGTGTTGAGATGTATTTTATTGAATTTTAGGTTGTTTTTAATATTCTATTTTAGGATATCGTATTTTGGGCCAGTTAGGGTTTTAACAACCGTAACATTCAACCCTAATTTCTAAAGTCTCTAACGTTATACCCTAAACTATAAACACAAAACCTTAACCATATAACCTACACCTAATCCATCACCAAGGCCTAAATACTAACCATAAACTCTAACAATAAACCGTAACCAGAAACCCCAAACCCTTAACACTAAACCTTATACCCTAATCCAAAAACCTTAATCAGTGAACCCTTACTATGGAAATGATAATAACGTGAAGATATTGGCTTGTTTCTATCATCCAAACACTTTGCAAACCGTTTTTAAGGTTTTTGAAGTTCCCCGAAGAATTTTTGCTACTTTCGCATACTTTCTCAGAATGGGGCACATAATATATGTTTTTTGAGTGCGTTGGGCCTTCTGGGACCGACAGATAGCTTAACCATCTAAGATGATCTGTTTTACGTGTTGAGATGTGTTTTATTGACTTTTTTGGGTCAGTTAGGGTTTAACCAACCGTAACATTCAACCCTAATTTCTAAAGTCTCTAACGTTATACCCTAAACCATAAACACAAAACCTTAACCCTATAACCTACACCTAATCCATCACCATAAGCCCTAAATACTAACCATAAACTCTAACAATAAACCGTAACCAGAAACCCCAAACCCTAAACACTAAACCTTATACCATAATCACATAACCTTAGTCACTGGACCCTAACCATGGAAAGGATAATAACGTGTCGATTTTGGCTTGTTTCTATCATCCAAATACGTTGCAAACCGTTTTTAAGGTTTTTGAAGTTCCCCGAAGGATTTCTGCTAACTTTCGCATACTTTCTCAGAATGGGGCACATAATATATGTGTTTTTTGATTGCGTCGGGCCTTCTGGAACTGACATATAACTTCGCCATCTAAGATGATCTGTTTTACGTGTTGAGATGTATTTTATTGAATTTTAGGTTGTTTTTAATATTCTATTTTAGGATATCGTATTTTGGGCCAGTTAGGGTTTTACCAACCGTAACATTCAACCCTAATTTCTAAAGTCTCTAACGTTATACCCTAAACCATAAACACAAAACCTTAACCATATAACCTACACCTAATCCATCACCATAAGGCCTAAATACTAACCATAAACTCTAACAATTAACCGTAACCAAAAACCCCAAACCCTAAACACTAAACCTTATACCCTAATCCAAAAACCTTAATCACTGAACCCTAACCATGGAAAGGATAATAACGTGAAGATTTTGGCTTGTTTCTATCATCCAAACACGTTGCAAACCGTTTTTAAGGTTTTTGAAGTTCCCCGAAGGATTTCTGCTAACTTTCGCATACTTTCTCAGAATGGGGCACACAATATATGTTTTTTGAGTGCGTCGGGCCTTCTGGAACTGACATATAACTTCGCCATCTAAGATGATCTGTTTTACGTGTTGAGATGTATTTTATTGAATTTTAGGTTGTTTTTAATATTCTATTTTAGGATATCGTATTTTGGGCCAGTTAGGGTTTTAACAACCGTAACATTCAACCCTAATTTCTAAAGTCTCTAACGTTACACCCTAAACAATAAACACAAAATCTTAACCATATAACCTACACCTAATCCATCACCAAGGCCTAAATACTAACCATAAACTCTAACAATAAACCGTAACCAGAAACCCCAAACCCTTAACACTAAACCTTATACCCTAATCCAAAAACCTTAATCAGTGAACCCTTACTATGGAAATGATAATAACGTGAAGATATTGGCTTGTTTCTATCATCCAAACACTTTGCAAACCGTTTTTAAGGTTTTTGAAGTTCCCCGAAGAATTTTTGCTACTTTCGCATACTTTCTCAGAATGGGGCACATAATATATGTTTTTTGAGTGCGTTGGGCCTTCTGGGACCGACAGATAGCTTAACCATCTAAGATGATCTGTTTTACGTGTTGAGATGTGTTTTATTGACTTTTTTGGGTCAGTTAGGGTTTAACCAACCGTAACATTCAACCCTAATTTCTAAAGTCTCTAACGTTATACCCTAAACCATAAACACAAAACCTTAACCCTATAACCTACACCTAATCCATCACCATAAGCCCTAAATACTAACCATAAACTCTAACAATAAACCGTAACCAGAAACCCCAAACCCTAAACACTAAACCTTATACCATAATCACATAACCTTAGTCACTGAACCCTAACCCTGGAAAGGATAATAACGTGTCGATTTTGGCTTGTTTCTATCATCCAAATACGTTGCAAACCGTTTTTAAGGTTTTTGAAGTTCCCCGAAGGATTTCTGCTAACTTTCGCATACTTTCTCAGAATGGGGCACATAATATATGTTTTTTGATTGCGTCGGGCCTTCTGGAACTGACATATAACTTCGCCATCTAAGATGATCTGTTTTACGTGTTGAGATGTATTTTATTGAATTTTAGGTTGTTTTTAATATTTTATTTTAGGATATCGTATTTTGGGCCAGTTAGGGTTTTACCAACCGTAACATTCAACCCTAATTTCTAAAGTCTCTAACGTTATACCCTAAACCATAAACACAAAACCTTAACCATATAACCTACACCTAATCCATCACCATAAGGCCTAAATACTAACCATAAACTCTAACAATTAACCCTAACTAGAAACCCCAAACCCTAAACACTAAACCTTATACCCTAATCCAAAAACCTTAATCAGTGAACCCTAACTATGGAAATGATAATAACGTGAAGATTTTGGCTTGTTTCTATCATCCAAACACTTTGCAAACCGTTTTTAAGGTTTTTGAAGTTCCCCGAAGAATTTTTGCTACTTTCGCATACTTTCTCAGAATGGGGCACATAATATATGTTTTTTGAGTGCGTTGGGCCTTCTGGGACCGACAGATAGCTTAACCATCTAAGATGATCTGTTTTACGTGTTGAGATGTGTTTTATTGAATTTTAGATTGTTTTTAATATTCTATTTTAGGATATCGTATTTTGGGTCAGTTAGGGTTTTACCAACCGTAACATTCAACCCTAATTTCTAAAGTCTCTAACGTTATACCCTAAACCATAAACACAAAACCTTAACCCTATAACCTACACCTAATCCATCACCATAAGCCCTAAATACTAACCATAAACTCTAACAATAAACCGTAACCAGAAACCCCAAACCCTAAACACTAAACCTTATACCATAATCACATAACCTTAATCACTGAACCCTAACCATGGAAAGGATAATAACGTGAAGATTTTGGCTTGTTTCTATCATCCAAACACGTTGCAAACCGTTTTTAAGGTTTTTTAAGTTCTCCGAAGGATTTTTGGTAACTTTCGCATACTTTCTCAGAATGGGGCACATAATATATGTTTTTTGAGTGCGTTGGGCCTTCTGGGGCCGACAGATAGCTTAACCATCTAAGATGATCTGTTTTATGTGTTGAGATGTATTTTATTGACTTTTTTGGGTCAGTTAGGGTTTTACCAACCGTAACATTCAACCCTAATTTCTAAAGTCTCTAACGTTATACCCTAAACCATAAACACAAAACCTTAACCCTATAACCTACACCTAATCCATCACCATAAGCTCTAAATACTAACCATAAACTCTAACAATAAACCGTAACCAGAAACCCCAAACCCTAAACACTAAACCTTATACCATAATCACATAACCTTAGTCACTGAACCCTAACCACGGAAAGGATAATAACGTGAAGATTTGGGTTTGTTTCTATCATCCAAACACGTTGCAAACCGTTTTTAAGGTTTTTGAAGTACCCCGAAGGATTTCTGCTAACTTTCGCATACTTTCTTAGAATAGGGCACTTAATATATGTTTTTTGAGTGTGTTGGGCCTTCTGGAACAGACATATAACTTCGCCATCTAAGATGATCTGTTTTACGTGTTGAGATGTATTTTATTGAATTTTAGGTTGTTTTTAATATTCTATTTTAGGATATCGTATTTTGGGCCAGTTAGGGTTTTACCAACCGTAACATTCAACCCTAATTTCTAAAGTCTCTAACGTTATACCCTAAACCATAAACACAAAACCTTAACCATATAACCTACACCTAATCCATCACCAAGGCCTAAATACTAACCATAAACTCTAACAATAAACCGTAACCAGAAACCCCAAACCCTTAACACTAAACCTTATACCCTAATCCAAAAACCTTAATCAGTGAACCCTTACTATGGAAATGATAATAACGTGAAGATATTGGCTTGTTTCTATCATCCAAACACTTTGCAAACCGTTTTTAAGGTTTTTGAAGTTCCCCGAATAATTTTTGCTACTTTCGCATACTTTCTCAGAATGGGGCACATAATATATGTTTTTTAAGTGCGTTGGGCCTTCTGGGACCGACAGATCACTTCGCCATCTAAGATGATCTGTTTTACGTGTTGAGATGTGTTTTATTGACTTTTTGGTTGTTTTTAATATTCTATTTTAGGATATCGTATTTTGGCTCAGTTAGGGTTTTACCAACCATAACATTCAACCCTAATTTCTAAAGTATCTAACGTTATACCCTAAACCATAAACACAAAACCTTAACCCTATAACCTACACCTAATCCATCACCATAAGCTCTAAATACTAACCATAAACTCTAACAATAAACCGTAACCAGAAACCCCAAACCCTAAACACTAAACCTTATACCATAATCACATAACCTTAGTCACTGAACCCTAACCACGGAAAGGATAATAACGTGAAGATTTGGGCTTGTTTCTATCATCCAAACACGTTGCAAACCGTTTTTAAGGTTTTTGAAGTACCCCGAAGGATTTCTGCTAACTTTCGCATACTTTCTTAGAATAGGGCACTTAATATATGTTTTTTGAGTGTGTTGGGCCTTCTGGAACAGACATATAACTTCGCCATCTAAGATGATCTGTTTTACGTGTTGAGATGTATTTTATTGAATTTTAGGTTGTTTTTAATATTCTATTTTAGGATATCGTATTTTGGGCCAGTTAGGGTTTTACCAACCGTAACATTCAACCCTAATTTCTAAAGTCTCTAACGTTATACCCTAAACCATAAACACAAAACCTTAACCATATAACCTACACCTAATCCATCACCAAGGCCTAAATACTAACCATAAACTCTAACAATAAACCGTAACCAGAAACCCCAAACCCTTAACACTAAACCTTATACCCTAATCCAAAAACCTTAATCAGTGAACCCTTACTATGGAAATGATAATAACGTGAAGATATTGGCTTGTTTCTATCATCCAAACACTTTGCAAACCGTTTTTAAGGTTTTTGAAGTTCCCCGAATAATTTTTGCTACTTTCGCATACTTTCTCAGAATGGGGCACATAATATATGTTTTTTAAGTGCGTTGGGCCTTCTGGGACCGACAGATCACTTCGCCATCTAAGATGATCTGTTTTACGTGTTGAGATGTGTTTTATTGACTTTTTGGTTGTTTTTAATATTCTATTTTAGGATATCGTATTTTGGCTCAGTTAGGGTTTTACCAACCATAACATTCAACCCTAATTTCTAAAGTATCTAACGTTATACCCTAAACCATAAACACAAAACCTTAACCCTATAACCTACACCTTATCCATCACCATAAGCCCTAAATACTAACCATAAACTCTAACAATAAACCGTAACCAGAAACCCCAAACCCTAAACCCTAAACCTTATACCATAATCACATAACCTTAGTCACTGAACCCTAACCACGGAAAGGATAATAAAGTGAAGATTTTGGCTTGTTTCTATCATCCAAACACGTTGCAAACCGTTTTTAAGGTTTTTGAAGTACCCCGAAGGATTTCAGCTAACTTTCGCATACTTTTTCAGAATGGGGCACTTAATATATGTTTTTTGAGTGCGTTGGGCCTTTTGGAACAGACATATAACTTCGCCATCTAAGATGATCTGTTTTACGTGTTGAGATGTGTTTTATTGACTTTTATGTTGTTTTTAATATTCAATTTTAGGATATCGTATTTTGGGTCAGTTAGGGTTTTACCAACCGTAACATTCAACCCTAATTTCTAAAGTCTCTAACGTTATACCCTAAACCATAAAAACAAAACCTTAACCATATAACCTACACCTAATCCATCACCATAAGGCCTAAATACTAACCATAAACTCTAACAATAAACCGTAACTAGAAGCACCAAACCCTAAACACTAAACCTTATACCATAATCCAACAACCTTAATCAGTGAACCCTAACTATGGAAATGATAATTACGTGAAGATTTTGGCTTGTTTCTATCATCCAAACACTTTGCAAACCGTTTTAAAGGTTTTTGAAGTTCCCCGAAGAATTTATGCTACTTTCGCATACTTTCTCAGAATGGGGCACATAATATATGTTTTTTGAGTGCGTTGGGCCTTCTGGGACCGACAGATAGCTTAACCATCTAAGATGATATGTTTTACGTGTTGAGATGTGTTTTATTGACTTTTAGATTGTTTTTAATATTCTATTTTAGGATATCGTATTTTGGGTCAGTTAGGGTTTTACCAACCGTAACATTCAACCCTAATTTCTAAAGTCTCTAACGTTATACCCTAAACCATAAACACAAAACCTTAACCCTATAACCTACACCTTATCCATCACCATAAGCCCTAAATACTAACCATAAACTCTAACAATAAACCGTAACCAGAAACCCCAAACCCTAAACCCTAAACCTTATACCATAATCACATAACCTTAGTCACTGAACCCTAACCACGGAAAGGATAATAAAGTGAAGATTTTGGCTTGTTTCTATCATCCAAACACTTTGCAAACCGTTTTTAAGGTTTTTGAAGTTCCCCGAAGAATTTTTGCTACTTTCGCATACTTTCTCAGAATGGGGCACATAATATATGTTTTTTAAGTGCGTTGGGCCTTCTGGGACCGATAGATCGCTTCGCCATCTAAGATGATCTGTTTTACGTGTTGAGATGTGTTTTATTGACTTTTTGGTTGTTTTTAATATTCTATTTTAGAATATCGTATTTTGGCTCAGTTAGGGTTTTACCAACCATAACATTCAACCCTAATTTCTAAAGTATCTAACGTTATACCCTAAACCATAAACACAAAACCTTACCCTATAACCTACACCTAATCCATCACCATAAGCTATAAATACTAACCATAAACTCTAACAATAAACCGTAACCATAAACCCCAAACCCTAAACACTAAACCTTATACCATAATCACATAACCTTAGTCACTGAACCCTAACCACTGAAAGGATAATAACGTGAAGATTTGGGCTTGTTTCTATCATCCAAACACGTTGCAAACCGTTTTTAAGGTTTTTGAAGTACCCCGAAGGATTTCTGCTAACTTTCGCATACTTTCTTAGAATAGGGCACTTAATATATGTTTTTTGAGTGTGTTGGGCCTTCTGGAACAGACATATAACTTCGCCATCTAAGATGATCTGTTTTACGTGTTGAGATGTATTTTATTGAATTTTAGGTTGTTTTTAATATTCTATTTTAGGATATCGTATTTGGGCCAGTTAGGGTTTTACCAACCGTAACATTCAACCCTAATTTCTAAAGTCTCTAACGTTATACCCTAAACCATAAACACAAAACCTTAACCATATAACCTACACCTAATCCATCACCAAGGCCTAAATACTAACCATAAACTCTAACAATAAACCGTAACCAGAAACCCCAAACCCTTAACACTAAACCTTATACCCTAATCCAAAAACCTTAATCAGTGAACCCTTACTATGGAAATGATAATAACGTGAAGATATTGGCTTGTTTCTATCATCCAAACACTTTGCAAACCGTTTTTAAGGTTTTTGAAGTTCCCCGAATAATTTTTGCTACTTTCGCTTACTTTCTCAGAATGGGGAACATAATATATGTTTTTTAAGTGCGTTGGGCCTTCTGGGACCGACAGATCGCTTCGCCATCTAAGATGATCTGTTTTACGTGTTGAGATGTGTTTTATTGACTTTTTGGTTGTTTTTAATATTCTATTTTAGGATATCGTATTTTGGATCAGTTAGGGTTTTACCAACCATAACATTCAACCCTAATTTCTAAAGTATCTAACGTTATACCCTAAACCATAAACACAAAACCTTAACCCTATAACCTACACCTAATCCATCACCATAAGCTCTAAATACTAACCATAAACTCTAACAATAAACCGTAACCAGAAACCCCAAACCCTAAACACTAAACCTTATACCATAATCCAAAAACCTTAGTCACTGAACCCTAACCACGGAAAGGATAATAACGTGAAGATTTTGGCTTGTTTCTATCATCCAAACACGTTGCAAACCGTTTTTAAGGTTTTTGAAGTACCCCGAAGGATTTCTGCTAACTTTCGCATACTTTCTCAGAATGGGGCACTTAATATATGTTTTTTGAGTGCGTTGGGCCTTCTGGAACAGACATATAACTTCGCCATCTAAGATGATTTGTTTTACGTGTTGAGATGTGTTTTATTGACTTTTAGGTTGTTTTTAATATTCAATTTTAGGATATCGTATTTTGGGTCAGTTAGGGTTTTACCAACCGTAACATTCAACCCTAATTTCTAAAGTCTCTAACGTTATACCCTAAACCATAAACACAAAACCTTAACCATATAACCTACACCTAATCCATCACCATAAGGCCTAAATACTAACCATAAACTCTAACAATAAACCGTAACCAGAAACCCCAAACCCTAAACACTAAACCTTATACCCTAATCCAAAAACCTTAATCAGTGAACCCTAACTATGGAAATGATAATAAAGTGAAGATTTTGGCTTGTTTCTATCATCCAAACACTTTACAAACCGTTTTTAAGGTTTTTGAAGTTCCCCGAAGAATTTTTGCTACTTTCGCATACTTTCTCAGAATGGGGCACATAATATATATGTTTTTTGAGTGCGTTGGGCCTTCTGGGACCGACAGATCGCTTCGCCATCTAAGATGATCTGTTTTACGTGTTGAGATGTGTTTTATTGACTTTTAGGTTGTTTTTAATATTCTATTTTAGGATATCGTATTTTGGCTCAGTTAGGGTTTTACCAACCATAACATTCAACCCTAATTTCTAAAGTCTCTAACGTTATACCCTAAACCATAAACACAAAACCTTAACCCTATAACCTACACCTAATCCATCACCATAAGCCCTAAATACAAACCATAAACTCTAAAATTAAACCGTAACCAGAAACCCCAAACCCTAAACACTAAACCTTATACCATAATCACATAACCTTAGTCACTGAACCCTAACCACGGAAAGGATAATAACGTGAAGATTTTGGCTTGTTTCTATCATCCAAACACGTTGCAAACCGTATTTAAGGTTTTTGAAGTTCCCCGAAGGATTTCTGCTAACTTTCGCATGCTTTCTTAGAATAGGGCACTTAATATATGTTTTTTGAGTGTGTTGGGCCTTCTGGAACAGACATATAACTTCGCCATCTAAGATGATCTGTTTTACGTGTTGAGATGTGTTTTATTGACTTTTAGGTTGTTTTTAATATTCAATTTTAGGATATCGTATTTTGGGTCAGTTAGGGTTTTACCAACCGTAACATTCAACCCTAATTTCTAAAGTCTCTAACGTTATACCCTAAACCATAAACACAAAACCTTAACCCTATAACCTACACCTAATCCATCACCATAAGGCCTAAATTCTAACCATAAACTCTAACAATAAACCGTAACCAGAAACCCCAAACCCTAAACACTAAACCTTATACCATAATCACATAACCTTAGTCACTGAACCCTAACCACGGAAAGGATAATAACGTGAAGATTTTAGCTTGTTTCTATCAGCCAAACACGTTGCAAACCGTTTTTAAGGTTTTTAAAGTTCCCCGAAGGATTTCTGCTAACTTTCGCATACTTTTTCACAATGGGGCACATAATTTACGTTTCTTGAGTGCGTCGGGCCTTCTGGCACTGACATATAACTTCGCCATCTAAGATGATCTGTTTTACGTGTTGAGATGTGTTTTATTGAATTTTAGGTTGTTTTTAATATTCTATTTTAGGATATCGTATTTTGGGTCAGTTAGGGTTTTACCAACCGTAACATTCAACCCTAATTTCTAAAGTCTCTAACGTTATACCCTAAACCATAAACACAAAACCTTAACCATATAACCAACACCTAATCCATCACCATAAGGCCTAAATACTAACCATAAACTCTAACAATAAACCGTAACCAGAAACCCCAAACCCTAAACACTAAACCTTATACCCTTGTCCAAAAACCTTAATCAGTGAACCCTAACTATGGAAATGATAATAATGTGAAGATTTTGGCTTGTTTCTATCATCCAAACACTTTGCAAACCGTTTTTAAGGTTTTTGAAGTTCCCCGAAGAATTTTTGCTACTTTCGCATACTTTCTCAGAATGGGGCACATAATATATGTTTTGTGAGAGCGTTGGGCCTTCTGGGACCGACAGATAGCTTAGCCATCTAAGATGATCTGTTTTATGTGTTGAGATGTGTTTTATTGACTTTTAGGTTGTTTTTAATATTCTATTTTGGGATATCGTATTTTGGCTCAGTTAGGGTTTTACCAACCGTAACATTCAACCCTAATTTCTAAAGTCTCTAACGTTATACCCTAAACCATAAACACAAAACCTTAACCCTATAACCTACACCTAATCCATCACCATAAGGCCTAAATTCTAACCATAAACTCTAACAATAAACCGTAACCAGAAACCCCAAACCCTAAACACTAAACCTTATACCATAATCACATAACCTTAGTCACTGAACCCTAACCACGGAAAGGATAATAACGTGAAGATTTTAGCTTGTTTCTATCAGCCAAACACGTTGCAAACCGTTTTTAAGGTTTTTAAAGTTCCCCGAAGGATTTCTGCTAACTTTCGCATACTTTTTCACAATGGGGCACATAATTTACGTTTCTTGAGTGCGTCGGGCCTTCTGGCACTGACATATAACTTCGCCATCTAAGATGATCTGTTTTACGTGTTGAGATGTGTTTTATTGAATTTTAGGTTGTTTTTAATATTCTATTTTAGGATATCGTATTTTGGGTCAGTTAGGGTTTTACCAACCGTAACATTCAACCCTAATTTCTAAAGTCTCTAACGTTATACCCTAAACCATAAACACAAAACCTTAACCATATAACCAACACCTAATCCATCACCATAAGGCCTAAATACTAACCATAAACTCTAACAATAAACCGTAACCAGAAACCCCAAACCCTAAACACTAAACCTTATACCCTTGTCCAAAAACCTTAATCAGTGAACCCTAACTATGGAAATGATAATAATGTGAAGATTTTGGCTTGTTTCTATCATCCAAACACTTTGCAAACCGTTTTTAAGGTTTTTGAAGTTCCCCGAAGAATTTTTGCTACTTTCGCATACTTTCTCAGAATGGGGCACATAATATATGTTTTGTGAGAGCGTTGGGCCTTCTGGGACCGACAGATAGCTTAGCCATCTAAGATGATCTGTTTTATGTGTTGAGATGTGTTTTATTGACTTTTAGGTTGTTTTTAATATTCTATTTTGGGATATCGTATTTTGGCTCAGTTAGGGTTTTACCAACCGTAACATTCAACCCTAATTTCTAAAGTCTCTAACGTTATACCCTAAACCATAAACACAAAACCTTAACCCTATAACCTACACCTAATCCATCACCATAAGCCCTAAATACGAACCATAAACTCTAAAATTAAACCGTAACCAGAAACCCCAAACCCTAAACACTAAACCTTATACCATAATCACATAACCTTAGTCACTGAACCCTAACCACGGAAAGGATAATAACGTGAAGATTTTGGCTTGTTTCTATCATCCAAACACGTTGCAAACCGTTTTTAAGGTTTTTGAAGTTCCCCGAAGGATTTCTGCTAACTTTCGCATACTTTTTCAGAATGGGGCACTTAATATATGTTTTTTGAGTGCGTTGGGCCTTCTGGAACAGACATATAACTTCGCCATCTAAGATGATCTGTTTTACGTGTTGAGATGTGTTTTATTGACTTTTAGGTTGTTTTTAATATTCAATTTTAGGATATCGTATTTTGGGTCAGTTAGGGTTTTACCAACCGTAACATTCAACCCTAATTTCAAAAGTCTCTAACGTTATACCCTAAACCATAAACACAAAACCTTAACCATATAACCTACACCTAATCCATCACCATAAGGCCTAAATACTAACCATAAACAATAACAATAAACCGTAACCAGAAACCCCAAACCCTAAACACTAAAACTTATACCTTAATCCAAAAACCTTAATCAGTGAACCCTAACTATGGAAATGATAATAACGTGAAGATTTTGGCTTGTTTCTATCATCCAAACACTTTGCAAACCGTTTTTAAGGTTTTTGAAGTTCCCCGAAGAATTTTTGCTACTTTCGCATACTTTCTCAGAATGGGGCACATAATATATGTTTATTGAGTGCGTTGGGCCTTCTGGGACCGACAGATAGCTTAGCCATCTAAGATGATCTGTTTTACGTGTTGAGATGTGTTTTATTGACTTTTAGGTTGTTTTTAATATGCTATTTTAGGATATCGTATTTTGGGTCAGTTAGGGTTTTACCAACCTTAACATTCAACCCTAATTTCTAATGTCTCTAACGTTATACCCTAAACCATAAACACAAAACCTTAACCCTATAACCTACACATAATCCATCACCATAAGCCCTAAATACTAACCATAAACTCTAACAATAAACCGTAACCAGAAACCCCAAACCCTAAACACTAATCCTTATACCATAATCACATAACCTTAGTCACTGAACCCTAACCACGGAAAGGATAATAACGTGAAGATTTTGGCTTGTTTCTATCATCCAAACACGTTGCAAACCGTTTTTAATGTTTTTGAAGTTCCCCGAAGGATTTCTGCTAACTTTCGCATACTTTCTCAGAATGGGGCACTTAATATATGTTTTTTGAGTGCGTCGGGCCTTCTGGAACTGACATATAACTTCGCCATCTAAGATGATCTGTTTTACGTGTTGAGATGTGTTTTATTGACTTTTAGGTTGTTTTTAATATTCAATTTTAGGATATCGTATTTTGGGTCAGTTAGGGTTTTACCAACCGTAACATTCAACCCTAATTTCAAAAGTCTCTAACGTTATACCCTAAACCATAAACACAAAACCTTAACCATATAACCTACACCTAATCAATCACCATAAGGCCTAAATACTAACCATAAACTCTAACAATAAACCGTAACCAGAAACCCCAAACCCTAAACACTAAAACTTATACCTTAATCCAAAAACCTTAATCAGTGAACCCTAACTATGGAAATGATAATAACGTGAAGATTTTGGCTTGTTTCTATCATCCAAACACTTTGCAAACCGTTTTTAAGGTTTTTGAAGTTCCCCGAAGAATTTTTGCTACTTTCGCAAACTTTCTCAGAATGGGGCACATAATATATGTTTATTGAGTGCGTTGGGCCTTCTGGGACCGACAGATAGCTTAGCCATCTAAGATGATCTGTTTTACGTGTTGAGATGTGTTTTATTGACTTTTAGGTTGTTTTTAATATGCTATTTTAGGATATCGTATTTTGGGTCAGTTAGGGTTTTACCAACCGTAACATTCAACCCTAATTTCTAAAGTCTCTAACGTTATACCCTAAACCATAAACACAAAACCTTAACCCTATAACCTACACATAATCCATCACCATAAGCCCTAAATACTAACCATAAACTCTAACAATAAACCGTAACCAGAAACCCCAAACCCTAAACACTAATCCTTATACCATAATCACATAACCTTAGTCACTGAACCCTAACCACGAAAAGGATAATAACGTGAAGATTTTGGCTTGTTTCTATCATCCAACCACGTTGCAAACCGTTTTTAAGGTTTTTGAAGTTCCCCGAAGGATTTCTGCTAACTTTCGCATACTTTCTCAGAATGGGGCACTTAATATATGTTTTTTGATTGCGTCGGGCCTTCTGGAACTGACATATAACTTCGCCATCTAAGATGATCTGTTTTACGTGTTGAGATGTGTTTTATTGACTTTTAGGTTGTTTTTAATATTCAATTTTAGGATATCGTATTTTGGGTCAGTTAGGGTTTTACCAACCGTAACATTCAACCCTAATTTCTAAAGTCTCTAACGTTATACCCTAAACCATAAACACAAAACCTTAACCATATAACCTACACCTAATCCATCACCATAAGGCCTAAATACTAACCATAAACTCTAACAATAAACCGTAACCAGAAACCCCAAACCCTAAACACTAAACCTTATACCCTTGTCCAAAAACCTTAATCAGTGAACCCTAACTATGGAAATGATAATAACGTGAAGATTTTGGCTTGTTTCTATCATCCAAACACTTTGCAAACCGTTTTTAAGGTTTTTGAAGTTCCCCGAAGAATTTTTGCTACTTTCGCATACTTTCTCAGAATGGGGCACATAATATATGTTTTGTGAGTGCGTTGGGCCTTCTGGGACCGACAGATAGCTTAGCCATCTAAGATGATCTGTTTTATGTGTTGAGATGTGTTTTATTGACTTTTAGGTTGTTTTTAATATTCTATTTTAGGATATCGTATTTTGGGTCAGTTAGGGTTTTACCAACCGTAACATTCAACCCTAATTTCTAAAGTCTCTAACGTTATACCCTAAACCATAAACACAAAACCTTAACCCTATAACCTACACCTAATCCATCACCATAAGCCCTAAATACTAACCATAAACTCTAAAATTAAACCGTAACCAGAAACCCCAAACCCTAAACACTAAACCTTATACCATAATCACATAACCTTAGTCACTGAACCCTAACCACGGAAAGGATAATAACGTGAAGATTTTGGCTTGTTTCTATCATCCAAACACGTTGCAAACCGTTTTTAAGGTTTTTGAAGTTCCCCGAAGGATTTCTGCTAACTTTCGCATACTTTTTCAGAATGGGGCACTTAATATATGTTTTTTGAGTGCGTTGGGCCTTCTGGAACAGACATATAACTTCGCCATCTAAGATGATCTGTTTTACGTGTTGAGATGTGTTTTATTGACTTTTAGGTTGTTTTTAATATTCAATTTTAGGATATCGTATTTTGGGTCAGTTAGGGTTTTACCAACCGTAACATTCAACCCTAATTTCAAAAGTCTCTAACGTTATACCCTAAACCATAAACACAAAACCTTAACCATATAACCTACACCTAATCCATCACCATAAGGCCTAAATACTAACCATAAACTCTAACAATAAACCGTAACCAGAAATCCCAAACCCTAAACACTAAAACTTATACCTTAATCCAAAAACCTTAATCAGTGAACCCTAACTATGGAAATGATAATAACGTGAAGATTTTGGCTTGTTTCTATCATCCAAACACTTTGCAAACCGTTTTTAAGGTTTTTGAAGTTCCCCAAAGAATTTTTGCTACTTTCGCATACTTTCTCAGAATGGGGCACATAATATATGTTTTTTGAGTGCGTTGGGCCTTCTGGGACCGACAGATAGCTTAGCCATCTAAGATGATCTGTTTTACGTGTTGAGATGTGTTTTATTGACTTTTAGGTTGTTTTTAATATTCTATTTTAGGATATCGTATTTTGGGTCAGTTAGGGTTTTACCAACCGTAACATTCAACCCTAATTTCTAAAGTCTCTAACGTTATACCCTAAACCATAAACACAAAACCTTAACCCTATAACCTACACATAATCCATCACCATAAGCCCTAAATACTAACCATAAACTCTAACAATAAACCGTAACCAGAAACCCCAAACCCTAAACACTAATCCTTATACCATAATCACATAACCTTAGTCACTGAACCCTAACCACGGAAAGGATAATAACGTGAAGATTTTGGCTTGTTTCTATCATCCAAACACGTTGCAAACCGTTTTTAAGGTTTTTGAAGTTCCCCGAAGGATTTCTGCTAACTTTCGCATACTTTCTCAGAATGGGGCACTTAATATATGTTTTTTGAGTGCGTCGGGCCTTCTGGAACTGACATATAACTTCGCCATCTAAGATGATCTGTTTTACGTGTTGAGATGTGTTTTATTGACTTTTAGGTTGTTTTTAATATTCAATTTTAGGATATCGTATTTTGGGTCAGTTAGGGTTTTACCAACCGTAACATTCAACCCTAATTTCTAAAGTCTCTAACGTTATACCCTAAACCATAAACACAAAACCTTAACCATATAACCTACACCTAATCCATCACCATAAGGCCTAAATACTAACCATAAACTCTAACAATAAACCGTAACCAGAAACCCCAAACCCTAAACACTAAACCTTATACCCTTGTCCAAAAACCTTAATCAGTGAACCCTAACTATGGAAATGATAATAACGTGAAGATTTTGGCTTGTTTCTATCATCCAAACACTTTGCAAACCGTTTTTAAGGTTTTTGAAGTTCCCCGAAGAATTTTTGCTACTTTCGCATACTTTCTCAGAATGGGGCACATAATATATGTTTTTTGATTGCGTTGGGCCTTCTGGGACCGACAGATCGCTTCGCCATCTAAGATGATCTGTTTTATGTGTTGAGATGTGTTTTATTTACTTTTAGGTTGTTTTTAATATTCTATTTTAGGATATCGTATTTTGGCTCAGTTAGGGGTTTACCAACCGTAACATTCAACCCTAATTTCTAAAGTCTCTAACGTTATACCCTAAACCATAAACACAAAACCTTAACCCTATAACCTACACCTAATCCATCACCATAAGCCCTAAATACTAACCATAAACTCTAAAATTAAACCGTAACCAGAAACCCCAAACCCTAAACACTAAACCTTATACCATAATCGCATAACCTTAGTCACTGAACCCTAACCACGGAAAGGATAATAACGTGAAGATTTTGGCTTGTTTCTAACATCCAAACACGTTGCAAACCGTTTTTAAGGTTTTTGAAGTTCCCCGAAGGATTTCTGCTAACTTTCGCATACTTTTTCAGAATGGGGCACTTAATATATGTTTTTTGAGTGCGTCGGGCCTTCTGGAACTGACATATAACTTCGCCATCTAAGATGATCTGTTTTACGTGTTGAGATGTATTTTATTGAATTTCAGGTTGTTTTTAATATTCTATTTTAGGATATCGTATTTTGGGCCAGTTAGGGTTTTACCAACCGTAACATTCAACCCTAATTTCTAAAGTCTCTAACGTTATACCCTAAACCATAAACACAAAACCTTAACCATATAACCTACACCTAATCCATCACCATAAGGCCTAAATACTAACCATAAACTCTAACAATTAACCCTAACCAGAAACCCCAAACCCTAAACACTAAACCTTATACCCTAATCCAAAAACCTTAATCAGTGAACCCTAACTATGGAAATGATAATAACGTGAAGATTTTGGCTTGTTTCTATCATCCAAACACTTTGCAAACCGTTTTTAAGGTTTTTGAAGTTCCCCGAAGAATTTTTGCTACTTTCGCATACTTTCTCAGAATGGGGCACATAATATATGTTTTTTGAGTGCGTTGGGCCTTCTGGGACCGACAGATAGCTTAACCATCTAAGATGATCTGTTTTACGTGTTGAGATGTGTTTAATTGACTTTTAGATTGTTTTTAATATTCTATTTTAGGATATCGTATTTTGGGTCAGTTAGGGTTTTACCAACCGTAACATTCAACCCTAATTTCTAAAGTCTCTAACGTTATACCCTAAACCATAAACACAAAACCTTAACCCTATAACCTACACCTAATCCATCACCATAAGCCCTAAATACTAACCATAAACTCTAACAATAAACCGTAACCAGAATCCCCAAACCCTAAACACTAAACCTTATACCATAATCACATAACCTTAATCACTGAACCCTAACCATGGAAAGGATAATAACGTGAAGATTTTGGCTTGTTTCTATCATCCAAACACGTTGCAAACCGTTTTTAAGGTTTTTGAAGTTCTCCGAAGGATTTCTGGTAACTTTCGCATACTTTCTCAGAATGGGGCACATAATATATGTTTTTTGAGTGCGTCGGGCCTTCTGGAACTGACATATAACTTCGCCATCTAAGATGATCTGTTTTACGTGTTGAGATGTATTTTATTGAATTTTAGGTTGTTTTTAATATTCTATTTTAGGATATCGTATTTTGGGCCAGTTAGGGTTTTACCAACCGTAACATTCAACCCTAATTTCTAAAGTCTCTAACGTTATACCCTAAACCATAAACACAAAACCTTAACCATATAACCTACACTTAATCCATCACCATAAGGCCTAAATACTAACAATAAACTCTAACAATTAACCCTAACCAGAAACCCCAAACCCTAAACACTAAACCTTATACCCTAATCCAAAAACCTTAATCAGTGAACCCTAACTATGGAAATGATAATAACGTGAAGATTTTGGCTTGTTTCTATCATCCAAACACTTTGCAAACCGTTTTTAAGGTATTTGAAGTTCCCCGAAGAATTTTTGCTACTTTCGCATACTTTCTCAGAATGGGGCACATAATATATGTTTTTTGAGTGCGTTTGGCCATCTGGGACCGACAGATAGCTTAACCATCTAAGATGATCTGTTTTACGTGTTGAGATGTGTTTTATTGACTTTTAGATTGTT
Source organism: Nemophila menziesii (assembly GCA_029959085.1). Taxonomy (NCBI): domain Eukaryota; kingdom Viridiplantae; phylum Streptophyta; class Magnoliopsida; order Boraginales; family Hydrophyllaceae; genus Nemophila; species Nemophila menziesii. The sequence continues at coordinate 11,483,147 of JARWIR010000014.1, read as the reverse complement.
TTTAATATTCTATTTTAGGATATCGTATTTTGGGTCAGTTAGGGTTTTACCAACCGTAACATTCAACCCTAATTTCTAAAGTCTCTAACGTTATACCCTAAACCATAAACACAAAACCTTAACCCTATAACCTACACCTAATCCATCACCATAAGCCCTAAATACTAACCATAAACTCTAACAATAAACCGTAACCAGAAACCCCAAACCCTAAACACTAAACCTTATACCATAATCACATAACCTTAATCACTGAACCCTAACCATGGAAAGGATAATAACGTGAAGATTTTGGCTTGTTTCTATCATCCAAACACGTTGCAAACCGTTTTTAAGGTTTTTGAAGTTCTCCGAAGGATTTCTGGTAACTTTCGCATACTTTCTCAGAATGGGGCACATAATATATGTTTTTTGAGTGCGTTGGGCCTTCTGGGACCGACAGATCGCTTCGCCATCTAAGATGATCTGTTTTACGTGTTGAGATGTGTTTTATTGACTTTTAGGTTGTTTTTAATATTCTATTTTAGGATATCGTATTTTGGCTCAGTTAGGGTTTTACCAACCATTACATTCAACCCTAATTTCTAAAGTCTCTAACATTATACCCTAAACCATAAACACAAAACCTTAACCCTATAACCTACACCTAATCCATCACCATAAGCCCTAAATACTAACCATAAACTCTAACAATAAACCGTAACCAGAAACCCCAAACCCTAAACACTAAACCTTATACCATAATCACATAACCTTAGTCACTGAACCCTAACCACGGAAAGGATAATAACGTGAAGATTTTGGCTTGTTTCTATCATCCAAACACGTTGCAAACCGTTTTTAAGGTTTTTGAAGTTCCCCGAAGGATTTTTGCTACTTTCTCATACTTTCTCAGAATGGGGCACATAATATATGTTTTTTGAGTGCGTTGGGCCTTCTGGGACCGACAAATAGCTTAGCCATCTAAGATGGTCTGTTTTACGTGTTGAGATGTGTTTTATTGACTTTTAGGTTGTTTTTAATATTCTATTTTAGGATATCGAATTTTGGGTCAGTTAGGGTTTTACCAACCGTAACATTCAACCCTAATTTCTAAAGTCTCTAACGTTATACCCTAAACCATAAATACAAAACTTTAACCATATAACCTACACCTAATCCATCACCATAAGGCCTAAATACTAACCATAAACTCTAACAATAAACCGTAACCAGAAACCCCAAACCCTAAACACTAAACCTTATACGATAATCACATAACCTTAGTCACTGAACCCTAACCACGGAAAGGATAATAACGTGAAGATTTTGGCTTCTTTCTATCATCCAAACACGTTGCAAACCGTTTTTAAGGTTTTTGAAGTTCCCCGAAGGATTTCTGCTAACTTTCGCATACTTTCTCAAAATGGGGCACATAATATATGTTTTTTGACTGAGTTGGGCCTTCTGGGACCGACAGATAGCTTCGCCATCTAAGATGATCTGTTTTACGTGTTGAGATGTGATTTATTGACTTTAAGGTTGTTTTTAATATTCTATTTTAGGATATCGTATTTTGGCTCAGTTAGGGTTTTACCAACCGTAACATTCAACCCTAATTTCTAAAGTCTCTAACGTTATACCCTAAACCATAAACACAAAACCTTAACCCTATAACCTACACCTAATCCATCACCATAAGCCCTAAATACTAACCATAAACTCTAACAATAAACGGTAACCAGAAACCCCAAACCCTAAACACTAAACCTTATACCATAATCACACAACCTTAATCATTGAACCCTAACCACGGAAAGGATAATAACGTGAAGATTTTGGCTTGTTTCTATCATCCAAACACGTTGCAAACCGTTTTTAAGGTTTTTGAAGTTCCCCTAAGGATTTCTGCTATCTTTCGCATACTTTCTCAGAATGGGGCACATAATATATGTTTTTTGAGTGCGTTGGGCCTTCTGGGACCGACAGATAACTTCGCCATCTAAGATGATTTGTTTTACGTGTTGAGATGTGATTTATTGACTTTTAGGTTGTTTTTAATATTCTATTTTAGGATATCGTATTTTAGCTCAGTTAGGGTTTTACCAACCGTAACATTCAACCCTAATTTCTAAAGTCTCTAACGTTATACCCTAAACCATAAACACAAAACCTTAACCCTATAACCTACACCTAATCCATCACCATAAGCCCTAAATACTAACCATAAACTCTAACAATAAACCGTAACCAGAAACCCTAAACCCTAAACACTAAACCTTATACCCTAATCCAAAAACCTTAATCAGTGAACCCTAACCACGGAAAGGATAATAACGTGAAGATTTTGGCTTGTTTCTATCATCCAAACAATTTGCAAACCGTTTTTAAGGTTTTTGAAGTTCCCCGAAGGATTTCTGCTAACTTTTGCATACTTTCTCAAAATGGGGCACATAATATATGTTTTTTGAGTGCGTTGGGCCTTCTGGGACCGACAAATAACTTCGCCATCTAAGATGATCTGTTTTACGTGTTGAGATGTGATTTATTGACTTTAAGGTTGTTTTTAATGTTCTATTTTAGGATATCGTATTTTGGCTCAGTTAGGGTTTTACCAACCGTAACATTCAACCCTAATTTCTAAAGACTCTAACGTTATACCCTAAACCATAAACACAAAACCTTAACCCTATAACCTACACCTAATCCATCACCATAAGCCCTAAATACTAACCATAAACTCTAACAATAAACAGTAACCAGAAACCCCAAACCTTAAACACTAAACCTTAAATCATAATCACACAACCTTAATCACTGAACCCTAACCATGGAAAGGATAATAACGTGAAGATTTTGGCTTGTTTCTATCATCCAAACACGTTGCAAACTGTTTTTATGGTTTTTGAAGTTCCCCGAAGGATTTCTGCTAACCTTCACATACTTTCTGAGAATGGGGCACATAATATATATGTTTTTTGAGTAAGTTGGGCCTTCTGGGACCGACAAATAACTTCGCCATCTAAGATGATCTGTTTTACGTGTTGAGATGTGTTTTATTGACTTTTAGGTTGTTTTTAATATTCTACTTTAGGATATCGTATTTTGGCTCAGTTAGGGTTTTACCAACCGTAACATTCAACCCTAATTTCTAAAGTCTCTAACGTTATACCCTAAACCATAAACACAAAACCTTAACCCTATAACCTACACCTAATCCATCACCATAAGCCCTAAGTACTAACCATAAACTCTAACAAGAAACCGTAACCAGAAACCCCAAACCCTAAACACTAAATCTTATACCCTAATCACTGAACCCTAACCATGGAAAGGATAATAACGTGAAGATTTTGGCTTGTTTCTATCATCCAAACACTTTGCAAACCGTTTTTAAGGTTTTTGAAGTTCCCCGAAGGATTTATGCTAACTTTCGCATACTTTCTCAGAATGGGTCACATAATAAATGTTTTTTGAGTGCGTGTTGGGCCTTCTGGGACCGACAAATAACTTCGCCATCTAAGATGATCTGTTTTACGTGTTGAGATGTGTTTTATTGACTTTTAGGTTGTTTTTAATACTCTACTTTAGGATATCGTATTTTGGCTCAGTTAGGGTTTTACCAACCATAACATTCAACCCTAATTTCTAAAGTCTCTAACGTTATACCCTAAACCATAAACACAAAACCTTAACCCTATAACCTACACCTAATACATCACCATAAGCCCTAAGTACTAACCATAAACTCTAACAAGAAACCGTAACCAGAAACCCCAAACCCTAAACACTAAACCTTATACCCTAATCACTGAACCCTAACCATGGAAAGGATAATAACGTGAAGATTTTGGCTTGTTTCTAACATCTAAACACTTTGCAAACCGTTTTTAAGGTTTTTGAAGTTCCCCGCAGGATTTCTGCTAACTTTCGCATACTTTTTCAGAATGGGGCACATAATATATGTTTTTTGAGTGCGTGTTGGGCCTTCTGGGACCGACAAATAACTTCGCCATCTAAGATGATCTGTTTTACGTGTTGAGATGTGTTTTATTGACTTTTAGGTTGTTTGTAATATTCTACTTTAGGATATCGTATTTTGGCTCAGTTAGGGTTTTTCCAACCATAACATTCAACCCTGATTTCTAAAGTCTCTAACGTTATACCCTAAACCATAAACACAAAACCTTAACCCTATAACCTACACCTAATCCATCACCATAAGCCCTAAGTACTAACCATAAACTCTAACAAGAAACCGTAACCAGAAACCCCAATCCCTAAACACTAAACCTCATACCCTAATCACTGAACCCTAACCATGGAAAGGATAATAACGTGAAGATTTTGGCTTGTTTCTATCATCCAAACACTTTGCAAACCGTTTTTAAGGGTTTTGAAGTTCCCCGAAGGACTTATGCTAACTTTCGCATACTTTCTCAGAATGGGTCACATAATAAATGTTTTTTGAGTGCGTGTTGGGCCTTCTGGGACCGACAAATAACTTCGCCATCTAAGATGATCTGTTTTACGTGTAGAGATGTGTTTTATTGACTTTTAGGTTGTTTTTAATATTCTATTTTAGGAAATCGTATTTTGAGTCGGTTAGGGTTTTACCAACCGTAACATTCAAACCTAATTTCTAAAGTCTCTAACATTATACCCTAAACCATAAACACAAAACCTTAACCATATAACCTACACCTAATCCATCACCATAAGGCCTAAATACTAACCATAAACTCTAACAATAAATCGTAACCAGAAACCCCAAACCCTAAACACTAAACCTTATACCCTAATCCAAAAACCTTAATCAGTGAACCCTAACTATGGAAATGATAATAACATGAATATTTTGGCTTGTTTGTATCATCCAAACACTTTGCAAACCGTTTTTAAGGTTTTTGAAGTTCACAGAAGAATTTTGTCTACTTTCGCATACTTTCTCAGAATGGGGCACATAATATATGTTTTTTGAGTGTGTTGGACCTTCTGGGACCGACAGATAGCTTCGCCATCTAAGATGATCTGTTTTACATGTTGAGATGTGTTTATTGACTTTTAGGTTTTTTTTAATATTCTATTTTAGGATATCATATTTTGGGTCAGTTAGGGTTTTACTAACCGTAACATTCAACCCTAATTTCTAAAGTCTCTAACGTTATACCCTAAACCATAAACACAAAACCTTAACCATATAACCTACACCTAATCCATCACCATAAGCCCTAAATACTAACCATAAACTCTAACAATAAACCGTAACCAGAAACCCCAAACCCTAAACACTAAACCTTATACCCTAATCCAAAAACCTTAATCAGTGAACCCTAACTATGGAAATGATAATAACGTGAAGATTTTGGCTTGTTTCTATCATCCAAAAACTTTGCAAACCGTTTTTAAGGTTTTTGAAGTTCCCCGAAGAAGTTTTGCTAATTTCGCATACTTTCTCAAAATGGGGAACATAATATATGTTTTTTGAATGTGTTGGGCCTTCTGGGACTGACAGATAGCTTCGCCATCTAAGATGATCTGTTTTACGTGTTGAGATGTGTTTTATTGACTTTAAGGTTGTTTTTCATATTCTATTTTAGGATATCGTATTTTGGCTCAGTTAGGGTTTTACCAACCGTAACATTCAACCCTAATTTCTAAAGTCTCTAACGTTATACCCTAAACCATAAACACAAAACCTTAACCCTATAACCTACACCTAATCCATCACCATAAGCCCTAAGTACTAACCATAAACTCTAACAATATACCGTAACCAGAAACCCCAAACCCTAAACACTAAACCTTATACCCTAATCACACAACCTTAATCACTGAACCCTAACCATGGAAAGGATAGTAACGTGAAGATTTTGGCTTGTTTCTATCATCCAAACACGTTGCAAACCGTTTTTAAGGTTTTTGAAGTTCCCCGAAGGATTTCTGCTAACTTTCGCATACTTTCTCAGAATGGGGCACATAATATATGTTTTTTGAGTGCGTGTTGGGCCTTCTGGGACCGACAAATAACTTCGCCATCTAAGATGATCTGTTTTACGTGTTGAGATGTGTTTTATTGACTTTTAAGTTGTTTAAAATATTCTACTTTAGGATATCGTATTTTGGCTCAGTAAGGGTTTTACCAACCATAACATTCAACCCTAATTTCTAAAGTCTCTAACGTTATACCCTAAACCATAAACACAAAACCTTAACCCTATAACCTACACCTAATCCATCACCATAAGCCCTAAGTACTAACCATAAACTCTAACAAGAAACCGTAACCAGAAACCCCAAACCCTAAACACTAAACCTTATACCCTAATCACTTAACCCTAACCATGGAAAGGATAATAACGTGAAGATTTTGGCTTGTTTCTATCATCCAAACACGTTGCAAACCGTTTTTAAGGTTTTTGAAGTTCCCTTAAGGATTTCTGCTAACTTTCGCATACTTTCTCAGAATGGGGCACATAATATATGTTTTTTGAGTGCGTTGGGCCTTCTGGGACCGACAAATAACTTCGCCATCTAAGATGATTTGTTTTACGTGTTGAGATGTGATTTATTGACTTTTAGGTTGTTTTTAATATTCTATTTTAGGATATCGTATTTTGGGTCAGTTAGGGTTTTACCAACCGTAACATTCGACCCTAATTTCTAAAGTCTCTAACATTATACCCTAAACCATAAACACAAAACCTTAACCATATAACCTACACCTAATCCATCACCATAAGGCCTAAATACTAACCATAAACTCTAACAATAAACCGTAACCAGAAACCCCAAACCCTAAACACTAAACCTTATACCCTAATCCAAAAACCTTAATCAGTGAACCCTAACTATGGAAATGATAATAACGTGAAGATTTTGGCTTGTTTCTATCATCCAAACAATTTGCAAACCGTTTTTAAGGTTTTTGAAGTTCCCCGAAGGATTTCTGCTAACTTTTGCATACTTTCTCAAAATGGGGAACATAATATATGTTTTTTGACTGAGTTGGGCCTTCAGGGACCGACAGATAGCTTCGCCATCTAAGATGATCTGATTTACGTGTTGAGATGTGATTTATTGACTTCAAGGTTGTTTTTAATATTCTATTTTAGGATATCGTATTTTGGCTCAGTTAGGGTTTTACCAACCGTAACATTCAACCCTAATTTCTAAAGTCTCTAACGTTATACCCTAAACCATAAACACAAAACCTTAACCCTATAACCTACACCTAATCCATCACCATAAGCCCTAAGTACTAACCATAAACTCTAACAATAAACAGTAACCAGAAACCCCAAACCCTAAACACTAAACCTTATACCATAATCACACAACCTTAATCATTGAACCCTAACCACGGAAAGGATAATAACGTGAAGATTTTGGCTTGTTTCTATCATCCAAACACGTTGCAAACCGTTTTTAAGGTTTTTGAAGTTCCCCTAAGGATTTCTGCTAACTTTTGCATACTTTCTCAAAATGGGGCACATAATATATGTTTTTTTGAATGAGTTGAGCCTTCTGGGACCGACAGATAGCTTCGCCATCTAAGATGATCTGTTTTATGTGTTGAGATGTGATTTATTGACTTTAAGGTTGTTTTTAATATTCTATTTTAGGATATCGTATTTTGGCTCAGTTAGGGTTTTACCAACCGTAACATTCAACCCTAATTTCTAAAGTCTCTAACGTTATACCCTAAACCATAAACACAAAACCTTAACCCTATAACCTACACCTAATCAATCACCATAAGCCCTAAATACTAACCATAAACTCTAACAATAAACAGTAACCAGAAACCCCAAACCCTAAACACTAAACCTTATACCATAATCACACAACCTTAATCACTGAACCCTAACCATGGAAAGGATAATAACGTGAAGATTTTGGCTTGTTTCTATCATCCAAACACGTTGCAAACTGTTTTTATGGTTTTTGAAGTTCCCCGAAGGATTTCTGCTAACCTTCGCATACTTTCTCAGAATGGGGCACATAATATATATGTTTTTTGAGTAAGTTGGGCCTTCTGGGACCGACAAATAACTTCTCCATCTAAGATGATCTGTTTTACGTGTTGAGATGTGTTTTATTGACTTTTAGGTTGTTTTTAATATTCTACTTTAGGATATCGTATTTTGGCTAAGTTAGGGTTTTACCAACCGTAACATTCAACCCTAATTTCTAAAGTCTCTAACGTTATACCCTAAACCATAAACACAAAACCTTAACCCTATAACCTACACCTAATCCATCACCATAAGCCCTAAGTACTAACAATAAACTCTAACAAGAAACCGTAACCAGAAACCCCAAACCCTAAACACTAAACCTTATACCCTATTCACTAAACCCTAATCATGGAAAGGATAATAACGTGAAGATTTTGGCTTGTTTCTATCATCCAAACACTTTGCAAACCGTTTTTAAGGTTTTTGAAGTTCCCCGAAGGATTTATGCTATCTTTCGCATACTTTCTCAGAATGGGTCACATAATAAATGTTTTTTGAGTGCGTGTTGGGCCTTCTGGGACCGACAAATAACTTCTCCATCTAAGATGATCTGTTTTACGTGTTGAGATGTGTTTTAATGACTTTTAGGTTGTTTTTAATAGTCTACTTTAGGATATCGTATTTTGGCTCAGTTAGGGTTTTACCAACCATAACATTCAACCCTAATTTCTAAAGTCTCTAACGTTATACCCTAAACCATAAACACAAAACCTTAACCCTATAACCTACACCTAATCCATCACCATAAGCCCTAAGTACTAACCATAAACTCTAACAAGAAACCGTAACCGGAAACCCCAAACCCTAAACACTAAACCTTATACCCTAATCACTGAACCCTAACCATGGAAAGGATAATAACGTGAAGATTTTGGCTTGTTTCTATCATCCAAACACTTTGCAAACCGTTTTTAAGGTTTTTGAAGTTCCCCGAAGGATTTTTGCTAACTTTCGCATACTTTCTCAGAATGGGGCACATAATATATGTTTTTTGAGTGCGTGTTGGGCCTTCTGGGACCGACAAATAACTTCGCCATCTAAGATGATCTGTTTTACGTGTTGAGATGTGTTTTATTGACTTTTAGGTTGTTTGTAATATTCTACTTTAGGATATCGTATTTTGGCTCAGTTAGGGTTTTACCAACCATAACATTCAACCCTGATTCTAAAGTCTCTAACGTTATACCCTAAACCATAAACACAAAACCTTAACCCTATAACCTACACCTAATCCATCACCATAAGCCCTAAGTACTAACCATAAACTCTAACAAGAAACCGTAACCAGAAACCCCAATCCCTAAACACTAAACCTTATACCCTAATCACTGAACCCTAACCATGGAAAGGATAATAACGTGAAGATTTTGGCTTGTTTCTATCATCCAAACACTTTGCAAACCGTTTTTAAGGGTTTTGAAGTTCCCCGAAGGAGTTATGCTAACTTTCGCATACTTTCTCAGAATGGGTCACATAATAAATGTTTTTTGAGTGCGTGTTGGGCCTTCTGGGACCGACAAATAACTTCTCCATCTAAGATGATCTGTTTTACGTGTTGAGATGTGTTTTATTGACTTTTAGGTTGTTTTTAATATTCTATTTTAGGAAATCGTATTTTGAGTCGGTTAGGGTTTTACCAACCGTAACATTCAAACCTAATTTCTAAAGTCTCTAACGGTATACCCTAAACCATAAACACAAAACCTTAACCATATAACCTACACCTAATCCATCACCATAAGGCCTAAATACTAACCATAAACTCTAACAATAAATCGTAACCAGAAACCCCAAACCCTAAACACTAAACCTTATACCCTAATCCAAAAACCTTAATCAGTGAACCCTAACTATGGAAATGATAATAACGTGAATATTTTGGCTTGTTTGTATCATCCAAACACTTTGCAAACCGTTTTTAAGGTTTTTGAAGTTCACAGAAGAATTTTGTCTACTTTCGCATACTTTCTCAGAATGGGGCACATAATATATGTTTTTTGAGTGTGTTGGACCTTCTGGGACCGACAGATAGCTTCACCATCTAAGATGATCTGTTTTACATGTTGAGATGTGTTTTATTGACTTTTAGGTTTTTTTTAATATTCTATTTTAGGATATCGTATTTTGGGTCAGTTAGGGTTTTACTAACCGTAACATTCAACCCTAATTTCTAAAGTCTCTAACGTTATACCCTAAACCATAAACACAAAACCTTAACCATATAACCTACACCTAATCCATCACCATAAGCCCTAAATACTAACCATAAACTCTAACAATAAACCGTAACCAGAAACCCCAAACCCTAAACACTAAACCTTATACCCTAATCCAAAAACCTTAATCAGTGAACCCTAACTATGGAAATGATAATAACGTGAAGATTTTGGCTTGTTTCTATCATCCAAAAACTTTGCAAACCGTTTTTAAGGTTTTTGAAGTTCCCCGAAGAATTTTTGCTACTTTCGCATACTTTCTCAAAATGGGGAACATAATATATGTTTTTTGAATGTGTTGGGCCTTCTGGGACTGACAGATAGCTTCGCCATCTAAGATGATCTGTTTTACGTGTTGAGATGTGTTTTATTGACTTTAAGGTTGTTTTTAATATTCTATTTTAGGATATCGTATTTTGGCTCAGTTAGGGTTTTACCAACCGTAACATTCAACCCTAATTTCTAAAGTCTCTAACGTTATACCCTAAACCATAAACACAAAACCTTAACCCTATAACCTACACCTAATCCATCACCATAAGCCCTAAGTACTAACCATAAACTCTAACAATATACCGTAACCAGAAACCCCAAACCCTAAACACTAAACCTTATACCCTAATCACTGAACCCTAACCATGGAAAGGATAATAACGTGAAGATTTTGGCTTGTTTCTATCATCCAAACACTTTGCAAACCGTTTTTAAGGTTTTTGAAGTTCCCCGAAGGATTTATGCTAACTTTCGCATACTTTCTCAGAATGGGTCACATAATAAATGTTTTTTGAGTGCGTGTTGGGCCTTCTGGGACCGACAAATAACTTCGCCATCTAAGATGATCTGTTTTACGTGTTGAGATGTGTTTTATTGACTTTTAGGTTGTTTTTAATACTCTACTTTAGGATATCGTATTTTGGCTCAGTTAGGGTTTTACCAACCATAACATTCAACCCTAATTTCTAAAGTCTCTAACGTTATACCCTAAACCATAAACACAAAACCTTAACCCTATAACCTACACCTAATCCATCACCATAAGCCCTAAGTACTAACCATAAACTCTAATAAGAAACCGTAACCAGAAACCCCAAACCCTAAACACTAAACCTTATACCCTAATCACTTAACCCTAACCATGGAAAGGATAATAACGTGAAGATTTTGGCTTGTTTCTATCATCCAAACACGTTGCAAACCGTTTTTAAGGTTTTTGAAGTTCCCTTAAGGATTTCTGCTAACTTTCCCATACTTTCTCAGAATGGGGCACATAATATATGTTTTTTGAGTGCGTTGGGCCTTCTGGGACCGACAAATAACTTCGCCATCTAAGATGATTTGTTTTACGTGTTGAGATGTGATTTATTGACTTTTAGGTTGTTTTTAATATTCTATTTTAGGATATCGTATTTTCGCTCAGTTAGGGTTTTACCAACCGTAACATTCGACCCTAATTTCTAAAGTCTCTAACCTTATACCCTAAACCATAAAGACAAAACCTTAACCATATAACCTACACCTAATCCTTCACCATAAGGCCTAAATACTAACAATAAACTCTAACCATAAACCGTAACCAGAAACCCTAAACCCTAAACACTAAACCTTATACCCTAATCCAAAAACCTTAATCAGTGAACCCTAACTATGGAAATGATAATAACGTGAAGATTTTGGCTTGTTTCTATCATCCAAACAATTTGCAAACCGTTTTTAAGGTTTTTGAAGTTCCCCGAAGGATTTCTGCTAACTTTTGCATACTTTCTCAAAATGGGGCACATAATATATGTTTTTTGACTGAGTTGGGCCTTCTGGGACCGACAGATAGCTTCGCCATCTAAGATGATCTGTTTTACGTGTTGAGATGTGATTTATTGACTTCAAGGTTGTTTTTAATATTCTATTTTAGGATATCGTATTTTGGCTCAGTTAGGGTTTTACCAACCGTAACATTCAACCCTAATTTCTAAAGTCTCTAACGTTATACCCTAAACCATAAACACAAAACCTTAACCCTATAACCTACACCTAATCCATCACCATAAGCCCTAAATACTAACCATAAATTCTAACAATAAACAGTAACCAGAAACCCCAAACCCTTAACACTAAACCTTATACCATAATCACACAACCTTAATCATTGAACCCTAACCACGGAAAGGATAATAACGTGAAGATTTTGGCTTGTTTCTATCATCCAAACACGTTGCAAACCGTTTTTAAGGTTTTTGAAGTTCCCCTAAGGATTTCTGCTAACTTTTGCATACTTTCTCAAAATGGGGCACATAATATATGTTTTTTTGAATGAGTTGGGCCTTCTGGGACCGACAGATAGCTTCGCCATCTAAGATGATCTGTTTTATGTGTTGAGATGTGATTTATTGACTTTAAGGTTGTTTTTAATATTCTATTTTAGGATATCGTATTTTGGCTCAGTTAGGGTTTTACCAACCGTAACATTCAACCCTAATTTCTAAAGTCTCTAACGTTATACCCTAAACCATAAACAAAAAACCTTAACCCTATAACCTACACCTAATCCATCACCATAAGCCCTAAGTACTAACCATAAACTCTAACAATATACCGTAACCAGAAACCTCAAACCCTAAACACTAAACCTTATACCATAATCACACAACCTTAATCACTGAACCCTAACCATGGAAAGGATAATAACGTGAAGATTTTGGCTTGTTTCTATCATCCAAACACGTTGCAAACTGTTTTTATGGTTTTTGAAGTTCCCCGATGGATTTCTGCTAACCTTCGCATACTTTCTCAGAATGGGGCACATAATATATATGTTTTTTGAGTAAGTTGGGCCTTCTGGGACCGACAAATAACTTCGCCATCTAAGATGATCTGTTTTACGTGTTGAGATGTGTTTTATTGACTTTTAGGTTGTTTTTAATATTCTACTTTAGGATATCGTATTTTGGCTCAGTTAGGGTTTTACCAACCGTAACATTCAACCCTAATTTCTAAAGTCTCTAACGTTATACCCTAAACCATAAACACAAAACCTTAACCCTATAACCTACACCTAATCCATCACCATAAGCCCTAAGTACTAACAATAAACTCTAACAAGAAACCGTAACCAGAAACCCCAAACCCTAAACACTAAACCTTATACCCTAATCACTAAACCCTAACCATGGAAAGGATAATAACGTGAAGATTTTGGCTTGTTTCTATCATCCAAACACTTTGCAAACCGTTTTTAAGGTTTTTGAAGTTCCCCGAAGGATTTATGCTATCTTTCGCATACTTTCTCAGAATGGGTCACATAATAAATGTTTTTTGAGTGCGTGTTGGGCCTTCTGGGACCGACAAATAACTTCTCCATCTAAGATGATCTGTTTTACGTGTTGAGATGTGTTTTATTGACTTTTAGGTTGTTTTTAATACTATACTTTAGGATATCGTATTTTGGCTCAGTTAGGGTTTTACCAACCATAACATTCAACCCTAATTTCTAAAGTCTCTAACGTTATACCCTAAACCATAAACACAAAACCTTAACCCTATAACCTACACCTAATCCATCACCATAAGCCCTAAGTACTAACCATAAACTCTAACAAGAAACCGTAACCGGAAACCCCAAACCCTAAACACTAAACCTTATACACTAATCACTGAACCCTAACCATGGAAAGGATAATAACGTGAAGATTTTGGCTTGTTTCTATCATCCAAACACTTTGCAAACCGTTTTTAAGGTTTTTGAAGTTCCCCGAAGGATTTTTGCTAACTTTCGCATACTTTCTCAGAATGGGGCACATAATATATGTTTTTTGAGTGCGTGTTGGGCCTTCTGGGACCGACAAATAACTTCGCCATCTAAGATGATCTGTTTTACGTGTTGAGATGTGTTTTATTGACTTTTAGGTTGTTTGTAATATTCTACTTTAGGATATCGTATTTTGGCTCAGTTAGGGTTTTACCAACCATAACATTCAACCCTGATTCTAAAGTCTCTAACGTTATACCCTAAACCATAAACACAAAACCTTAACCCTATAACCTACACCTAATCCATCACCATAAGCCCTAAGTACTAACCATAAACTCTAACAAGAAACCGTAACCAGAAACCCCAATCCCTAAACACTAAACCTTATACCCTAATCACTGAACCCTAACCATGGAAAGGATAATAACGTGAAGATTTTGGCTTGTTTCTATCATCCAAACACTTTGCAAACCGTTTTTAAGGTTTTTGAAGTTCCACGAAGGAGTTATGCTAACTTTCGCATACTTTCTCAGAATGGGTCACATAATAAATGTTTTTTGAGTGCGTGTTGGGCCTTCTGGGACCGACAAATAACTTCTCCATCTAAGATGATCTGTTTTACGTGTTGAGATGTGTTTTATTGACTTTTAGGTTGTTTTTAATATTCTATTTTAGGAAATCGTATTTTGAGTCGGTTAGGGTTTTACCAACCGTAACATTCAAACCTAATTTCTAAAGTCTCTAACGGTATACCCTAAACCATAAACACAAAACCTTAACCATATAACCTACACCTAATCCATCACCATAAGGCCTAAATACTAACCATAAACTCTAACAATAAATCGTAACCAGAAACCCCAAACCCTAAACACTAAACCTTATACCCTAATCCAAAAACCTTAATCAGTGAACCCTAACTATGGAAATGATAATAACGTGAATATTTTGGCTTGTTTGTATCATCCAAACACTTTGCAAACCGTTTTTAAGGTTTTTGAAGTTCACAGAAGAATTTTGTCTACTTTCGCATACTTTCTCAGAATGGGGCACATAATATATGTTTTTTGAGTGTGTTGGACCTTCTGGGACCGACAGATAGCTTCACCATCTAAGATGATCTGTTTTACATGTTGAGATGTGTTTTATTGACTTTTAGGTTTTTTTTAATATTCTATTTTAGGATATCGTATTTTGGGTCAGTTAGGGTTTTACTAACCGTAACATTCAACCCTAATTTCTAAAGTCTCTAACGTTATACCCTAAACCATAAACACAAAACCTTAACCATATAACCTACACCTAATCCATCACCATAAGCCCTAAATACTAACCATAAACTCTAACAATAAACCGTAACCAGAAACCCCAAACCCTAAACACTAAACCTTATACCCTAATCCAAAAACCTTAATCAGTGAACCCTAACTATGGAAATGATAATAACGTGAAGATTTTGGCTTGTTTCTATCATCCAAAAACTTTGCAAACCGTTTATAAGGTTTTTGAAGTTCCCCGAAGAATTTTTGCTACTTTCGCATACTTTCTCAAAATGGGGAACATAATATATATTTTTTGAATGTGTTGGGCCTTCTGGGACTGACAGATAGCTTCGCCATCTAAGATGATCTGTTTTACGTGTTGAGATGTGTTTTATTGACTTTAAGGTTGTTTTTAATATTCTATTTTAGGATATCGTATTTTGGCTCAGTTAGGGTTTTACCAACCGTAACATTCAACCCTAATTTCTAAAGTCTCTAACGTTATACCCTAAACCATAAACACAAAACCTTAACCCTATAACCTACACCTAATCCATCACCATAAGCCCTAAGTACTAACCATAAACTCTAACAATATACCGTAACCAGAAACCCCAAACCCTAAACACTAAACCTTATACCCTAATCACACAACCTTAATCACTGAACCCTAACCATGGAAAGGATAGTAACGTGAAGATTTTGGCTTGTTTCTATCATCCAAACACGTTGCAAACCGTTCTTAAGGTTTTTGAAGTTCCCCGAAGGATTTCTGCTAACTTTCGCATACTTTCTCAGAATGGGGCACATAATATATGTTTTTTGAGTGCGTGTTGGGCCTTCTGGGACCGACAAATAACTTCGCCAGCTAAGATGATCTGTTTTACGTGTTGAGATGTGTTTTATTGACTTTTAGGTTGTTTTTAATATTCTACTTTAGGATATCGTATTTTGGCTCAGTTAGGGTTTTACCAACCATAACATTCAACCCTAATTTCTAAAGTCTCTAACGTTATACCCTAAACCATAAACACAAAACCTTAACCCTATAACCTACACCTAATCCATCACCATAAGCCCTAAGTACTAACCATAAACTCTAACAAGAAACCGTAACCAGAAACCCCAAACCCTAAACACTAAACCTTATACCCTAATCACTGAACCCTAACCATGGAAAGGATAATAACGTGAATATTTTGGCTTGTTTCTATCATCCAAACACTTTGCAAACCGTTTTTAAGGTTTTTGAAGTTCCCCGAAGGATTTATGCTAACTTTCGCATACTTTCTCAGAATGGGTCACATAATAAATGTTTTTTGAGTGCGTGTTAGGCCTTCTGGGACCGACAAATAACTTCGCCATCTAAGATGATCTGTTTTACGTGTTGAGATGTGTTTTATTGACTTATAGGTTGTTTGTAATATTCTACTTTAGGATATCGTATTTTGGCTCAGTTAGGGTTTTACCAACCATAACATTCAACCCTGATTCTAAAGTCTCTAACGTTATACCCTAAACCATAAACACAAAACCTTAACCCTATAACCTACACCTAATCCATCACCATAAGCCCTAAGTACTAACCATAAACTCTAACAAGAAACCGTAACCAGAAACCCCAAACCCTAAACACTAAACCTTATACCCTAATCACTGAACCCTAACCATGGAAAGGATATTAACGTGAAGATTTTGGCTTGTTTCTATCATCCAAACACGTTGCAAACCGTTTTTAAGGTTTTTGAAGTTCCCCGAAGGATTTCTGCTAACTTTCGCATACTTTCTCAGAATGGGGCACATAATATACGTTTTTTGAGTGCGTGTTGGTCCTTCTGGGACCGACAAATAACTTCGCCATCTAAGATGATCTGTTTTACGTGTTGAGATGTGTTTTATTCACTTTTAGGTTGTTTTTAATATTCTATTTTAGGAAATCGTATTTTGAGTCGGTTAGGGTTTTACCAACCGTAACATTCAAACCTAATTTCTAAAGTCTCTAACGTTATACCCTAAACCATAAACACAAAACCTTAACCATATAACCTACACCTAATCCATCACCATAAGGCCTAAATACTAACCATAAACTCTAACAATAAATCGTAACCAGAAACCCCAAACCCTAAACACTAAACCTTATACCCTAATCCAAAAACCTTAATCAGTGAACCCTAACTATGGAAATGATAATAACGTGAATATTTTGGCTTGTTTGTATCATCCAAACATTTTGCAAACCGTTTTTAAGGTTTTTGAAGTTCACCGAGGAATTTTGTCTACTTTCGCATACTTTCTCAGAATGGGGCACATAATATATGTTTTTTGAGTGTGTTGGACCTTCTGGGACCGACAGATAGCTTCGCTATCTAAGATGATCTGTTTTACATGTTGAGATGTGTTTTATTGACTTTTAGGTTTTTTTTAATATTCTATTTTAGGATATCGTATTTTGGGTCAGTTAGGGTTTTACTAACCGTAACATTCAACCCTAATTTCTAAAGTCTCTAACGTTATACCCTAAACCATAAACACAAAACCTTAACCATATAACCTACACCTAATCCATCACCATAAGCCCTAAATACTAACCATAAACTCTAACAATAAACCGTAACCAGAAACCCCAAACCCTAAACACTAAACCTTATACCCTAATCCAAAAACCTTAATCAGTGAACCCTAACTATGGAAATGATAATAACGTGAAGATTTTGGCTTGTTTCTATCATCCAAAAACTTTGCAAACCGTTTATAAGGTTTTTGAAGTTCCCCGAAGAATTTTTGCTACTTTCGCATACTTTCTCAAAATGGGGAACATAATATATATTTTTTGAATGTGTTGGGCCTTCTGGGACTGACAGATAGCTTCGCCATCTAAGATGATCTGTTTTACGTGTTGAGATGTGTTTTATTGACTTTAAGGTTGTTTTTAATATTCTATTTTAGGATATCGTATTTTGGCTCAGTTAGGGTTTTACCAACCGTAACATTCAACCCTAATTTCTAAAGTCTCTAACGTTATACCCTAAACCATAAACACAAAACCTTAACCCTATAACCTACACCTAATCCATCACCATAAGCCCTAAGTACTAACCATAAACTCTAACAATATACCGTAACCAGAAACCCCAAACCCTAAACACTAAACCTTATACCCTAATCACACAACCTTAATCACTGAACCCTAACCATGGAAAGGATAGTAACATGAAGATTTTGGCTTGTTTCTATCATCCAAACACGTTGCAAACCGTTTTTAAGGTTTTTGAAGTTCCCCGAAGGATTTCTGCTAACTTTCGCATACTTTCTCAGAATGGGGCACATAATATATGTTTTTTGAGTGCGTGTTGGGCCTTCTGGGACCGACAAATAACTTCGCCATCTAAGATGATCTGTTTTACGTGTTGAGATGTGTTTTATTGACTTTTAGGTTGTTTTTAATATTCTACTTTAGGATATCGTATTTTGGCTCAGTTAGGGTTTTACCAACCATAACATTCAACCCTAATTTCTAAAGTCTCTAACGTTATACCCTAAACCATAAACACAAAACCTTAACCCTATAACCTACACCTAATCCATCACCATAAGCCCTAAGTACTAACCATAAACTCTAACAAGAAACCGTAACCAGAAACCCCAAACCCTAAACACTAAACCTGATACCCTAATCACTGAACCCTAACCATGGAAAGGATAATAACGTGAATATTTTGGCTTGTTTCTATCATCCAAACACTTTGCAAACCGTTTTTAAGGTTTTTGAAGTTCCCCGAAGGATTTATGCTAACTTTCGCATACTTTCTCAGAATGGGTCACATAATAAATGTTTTTTGAGTGCGTGTTAGGCCTTCTGGGACCGACAAATAACTTCGCCATCTAAGATGATCTGTTTTACGTGTTGAGATGTGTTTTATTGACTTATAGGTTGTTTGTAATATTCTACTTTAGGATATCGTATTTTGGCTCAGTTAGGGTTTTACCAACCATAACATTCAACCCTGATTCTAAAGTCTCTAACGTTATACCCTAAACCATAAACACAAAACCTTAACCCTATAACCTACACCTAATCCATCACCATAAGCCCTAAGTACTAACCATAAACTCTAACAAGAAACCGTAACCAGAAACCCCAAACCCTAAACACTAAACCTTATACCCTAATCACTGAACCCTAACCATGGAAAGGATATTAACGTGAAGATTTTGGCTTGTTTCTATCATCCAAACACGTTGCAAACCGTTTTTAAGGTTTTTGAAGTTCCCCGAAGGATTTCTGCTAACTTTCGCATACTTTCTCAGAATGGGGCACATAATATACGTTTTTTGAGTGCGTGTTGGGCCTTCTGGGACCGACAAATAACTTCGCCATCTAAGATGATCTGTTTTACGTGTTGAGATGTGTTTTATTGACTTTTAGGTTGTTTTTAATATTCTATTTTAGGAAATCGTATTTTGAGTCGGTTAGGGTTTTACCAACCGTAACATTCAAACCTAATTTCTAAAGTCTCTAACGTTATACCCTAAACCATAAACACAAAACCTTAACCATATAACCTACACCTAATCCATAACCATAAGGCCTAAATACTAACCATAAACTCTAACAATAAATCGTAACCAGAAACCCCAAACCCTAAACACTAAACCTTATACCCTAATCCAAAAACCTTAATC
The DNA here is from genome assembly GCA_029959085.1 of Nemophila menziesii. Classification (NCBI taxonomy): domain Eukaryota; kingdom Viridiplantae; phylum Streptophyta; class Magnoliopsida; order Boraginales; family Hydrophyllaceae; genus Nemophila; species Nemophila menziesii. The sequence continues at coordinate 11,463,241 of JARWIR010000014.1, read as the reverse complement.
AGTGAACCCTAACTATGGAAATGATAATAACGTGAATATTTTGGCTTGTTTGTATCATCCAAACATTTTGCAAACCGTTTTTAAGGTTTTTGAAGTTCACCGAGGAATTTTGTCTACTTTCGCATACTTTCTCAGAATGGGGCACATAATATATGTTTTTTGAGTGTGTTGGACCTTCTGGGACCGACAGATAGCTTCGCTATCTAAGATGATCTGTTTTACATGTTGAGATGTGTTTTATTGACTTTTAGGTTTTTTTTAATATTCTATTTTAGGATATCGTATTTTGGGTCAGTTAGGGTTTTACTAACCGTAACATTCAACCCTAATTTCTAAAGTCTCTAACGTTATACCCTAAACCATAAACACAAAACCTTAACCATATAACCTACACCTAATCCATCACCATAAGCCCTAAATACTAACCATAAACTCTAACAATAAACCGTAACCAGAAACCCCAAACCCTAAACACTAAACCTTATACCCTGATCCAAAAACCTTAATCAGTGAACCCTAACTATGGAAATGATAATAACGTGAAGATTTTGGCTTGTTTCTATCATCCAAAAACTTTGCAAACCGTTTTTAAGGTTTTTGAAGTTCCCCGAAGAATTTTTGCTACTTTCGCATACTTTCTCAAAATGGGGAACATAATATATGTTTTTTGAATGTGTTGGGCCTTCTGGGACTGACAGATAGCTTCGCCATCTAAGATGATCTGTTTTACGTGTTGAGATGTGTTTTATTGACTTTAAGGTTGTTTTTAATATTCTATTTTAGGATATCGTATTTTGGCTCAGTTAGGGTTTTACCAACAGTAACATTCAACCCTAAATTCTAAAGTCTCTAACGTTATACCCTAAACCATAAACACAAAACCTTAACCCTATAACCTACACCTAATCCATCACCATAAGTCCTAAGTACTAACAATAATCTTCTTATTTCCATGTAAATATCTTTCATTTACTTCTTTATCTCGACTTGGTCTCTAAGTAATTACCATATATCTTTTAAAGTTTCACATTAAATAAATAATTAAACCGCATATGCTTTAAAAAGAATAAATCAATAAATATAAATAGGAAAGTGCACTATAAAAAATAGAAACTCGAGTGAAAACATTTCCATGAAAGAAATAAAAAGTATTTTTATTACATGTCACCCATGATGGGAAAGACATGAGCGTACAGGGAAGTTATCAAAGATAACTTCCCACTTAGATGGTGGAGGAGGTGGAGAAAGTGGGAGAGTGGTTTATTTACATGCAATAAACCAACTCTCCAGCTCTATAAATAGAGTCTCTCTTTCTCACAAAATCACAACACAGACAGACAACACAATTCAAGCGTACAATTCTTTTCTCTCTAAATCAATAACACACAATAGATAATTCTGAGACATTTAGGTGGTGAAAACAAAAGGTTTAGTTCTAGTAATTAAACTTACGACCAAAATAGCAAAAGCGATTCATTCATTCATTCCAATTCAATCAAATACAAGAAGGCAAAATTCTGGACTCTTCATTCCAATCCGTTGCGTATAAGGTTTGTCTAATAAACCTTTTTTTTTAGCTCGTTAAAATTACTTTTATTCAAACTCATTGAAAATACAAGCTAAAGGAATGTTAACCTTCTACCGTAGTAGCCAAGATTAACTCTCCCTATACAACTATTACATGTAGACTAACTTGAAATAAAGTCACTACTTTCTAGTCTACTAAAAAAACATCAAACAAGGAATTACAATCACACTACAACTCTACTTTCTTCTAACTTCACTTTCAAATCCCAATTTTGTATTATCTTTTTGTTCTCTGTCGTGTTGCGTAGTTTCTCTTTGTACCATAACCTGTTTTTTACATCATCTTTAATATCTTTGATAACCTTTTGATAGCTGAATTTTCTGCCTTCAAACACACTTTCATTCCTAGCTATCCATAGTCTATATAAATAACTATGAAAGCTAAGTATAATCACCTTATTTTTTAATGTATGGCTTTTTGCTGTTTCTATCATCCAATTCAGCATTTCTATCCATTCTAAGCAATGCACATTACACTCATTCAGTTTACACCACTCTTTCCATATAGATTTAGCTAACTCACACTTTACAAAGAGATGTTCTCTACACTCTTTCTCCTTTCCACACAAACCACATAATTCTGAAATATTCATTCCCCATTTTACCAATCTATCACTTGTAGCTAATCTATTTAGGCAAATCAACCAAGTTATAATTCTAAGCTTAGGAGTTACCTTCTTGTGCCACACTAGATCAGCCCATTCTACACTAGGGTTTTATCTTCAATCTCTCCATAACCTGTTGGGATTCTCCACCTACCATTACCAAAGTAAGATGCAACTTTTTTGTTCAAATTCCTCTCCCTAATCTGATTTGGGAAGAGTTCATTGATACTCAAATTATTTAACCATCTATCTTCAGCAAAATAGGTTCCATTACCGTCCTTCACATGATGAACTATGAATTTGTAAGCTAAATTTCTGACTTTTAACATACATCTCCATACCCAAGGCATATGAGGATTATATTTTATCCCCCAAATACATTTACCTCTACTCCAATTAGCTCTTACCCATTAGGACCACACATTGTCTTCCATACCGTACATTCTCCAAAAAGACTTTAGAATACAAGTTTGATTGATAATTTTCAAACTAGGTATACCAAGTCCTCCCTCTTCTTTAGGCCTACACACTTTATTCCAAGCAACTTTAGCTCCATTAGGTGAATCTGAATTACCTTTCCAAAGAAATCTTGACATTTTACTCTCTATTATGTGAACAACTTTGGCTGGCAAAAACATACTATTACACCAATATCTCACTTTGCTTTGGAGAACACTCTTGATAAGGTGAGCTCTCCCAGCATATGTAAGATGTTTATGCATCCATCCCTCCATTGAACTACATATTTTGTTCACCAAAACTTCACAATCACCTGCCTTTGGTTTACTTGGAGTAAGAGGTGTCCCCAAGTATCTCACAGGCAGTTTCCCTTCTTTCACATTCAAGATCTCACAAATGTCTTTCTTAATCTGATTTGTCAATCCTAGGCAATATATTTCACTCTTTTCTGGACTCAGTTGAAGACCAGAAAGTCTAGAAAAAATACATAACCCCTCTTTAAGTTTCTTGGCCGAGTTAATATCTCCTCCGAAAAATAGCAAACAATCATCAGCAAATATTAGGTGGTTAAGCTTTAATCTTTCACATTGAGGGTGAAAAACAAAGCTCTTTTGACTTGCTACTTGCTTCATGATTGCTGAAAAAGCTTCCATACATATGACAAATAGGTATGGAGAAATAGGATCTCCTTGCCTCAATCCTCTACCTCCTTTGAAATAACCTGTTACTTCATTATTAATACACAAAGTATATGATGGAGTAGTTATACCCATTTCCACCCAATCCACAAACACATCCTTGAAACCCAAAGCTAACAACATATTCTTCACAAACGTCCATTTAACTGTGTCATAAGCTTTCTGTAAATCAAGATTGAGAGTACAAGAAGGTTTACCTCTTTTTTTGTCATAACCATCCACTACACTTTGTGCCACTAGTACATTGTCTGAAATACATCTTCCTCCCACAAATGCAGCTTGATTTGATGATATAATAGTTGATAGGCACTTCTTCATTCTATTAGCCAAAAGTTTTGAAATTCCTTTGTATAATATATTGCAACAAGCAATAGGCCTAAACTGTTTTAATGTTCTTGGTACTTTAACTTTAGGAATTAACACAAGATTAGTTGAATTTACTTGTCTTAATAGCCTTTTGTTCTTAAACACATACTTGATTGCAACACACACATCATCTCCTACAATGTCCCAAGCTGCCTTATAGAAAGCACTAGTGAATCCATCAGGCCCAGGAGCTTTATTATCATCAATTGAAAATATAGCTTCTTTTATCTCCTTGTTTTGTACTTCCTCTATCATATTCATAGCTTCTCTTCCATCGATCTCTTTGTTGAGTAGTCTTTTCAAACCCTCCACTGAAATTTCTTCCACTGGATCCTTTTGTTCTCCTAATAATTTTTTGTAATACTCAACAAAACCTTCCTTTATCTTCTCTTCATTTTCTGATATAACTCCATCCTCCATCATAAGTGATGAAACTCGGTTTCTAACTCGGTTTCTAACTGATTTTGCTTTAATATATTGATGATAAAATCTAGATCCCACATCACTCTCTTTATCCCATTGAATTCTGGATTTCTGTTTTAAAAATTCTTGCTCGTTCTCCAAGATGTTTCTGAATTGTTCCATGACATCTTTTTCCTTTTCTAGTTGACTTAAATCGCCATTCAAGCTTTTGGATTGTAGTTCATCCAATTCTTTCTTCACTCTCTCTTTATCTTGATTTGTATGTCCAAAGAACTTTTGGTTAAATATCTTTAGCTCCTTCTTGACTTCTTTAAGCTTTGACACCACTTGATACATAGGCGATCCTTCCACATAAACACTCCAAGCCTTCATTACAGTTGGTTTGAATTCTTTGTGAGCAATCCATTTATTATAGAATTTGAAGGTAGTAGGTCCTCGTTTGTATCCTCCTTGGATGTTTATAAGTAGAGGAGAGTGATCTGAAATACCTGGAGAATCAACCACCACACTAGAAACAAAGTTAGAAAACCAAGATGTGTTTGCAAACACTCTATCAATTCTGCTAGAAGTAAATCCAACACTTTGTTTATTACTCCAAGTGTGTATACATCCTGAACTTTGATGTTCCATAATCTCCACATCATTTATACATTCTTCAAAAGCATAAGCACAAGCTGGTAATACCTCACACCCCAATCTATCCTCACAAGCTAAAATATCATTGAAATCCCCACTAACTACCCATGGAACATTTCCCACTATAATCTTCCATCCCCTAAGTGTTTCCGAAAGTCCTAACCTCATATTATCATCATTTTCAGCATATACAAAAGACACAAAAAACATACTATCTACCCCAACCTCTTTTACTTCACAGAAAATTGCTTGTGAAGTCATACTCACACACTTGACACTAACTCTATTTTGATCCCACCTAACACAAATTCTACCCCTCTCATCTTTCTCATGATTGGTAATAGAATCCCAACTCACTAAATGATACTCACAAAACCTATTAAAACTAACTCTACGCATTTTTGTTTCCAATAAACCCACTAAACTAATTTTTTTGTTTCTTATATAACTTTCAACTTCTTTTTGTTTATAGGCCTTATTTAGGCCTCTTACATTCCAAGAGCTTATCAACATCTATCCGGAGGATCATTGATATGCTCCTCTGAATTGGAGCCCATGAAACTAGACAAAGCTTGCTCTAAATTGTTGTTTGCAATATTTAAAGGAGTAAATGGATTAGTAGATACAATAACCTGATTTTTTGGTGAACCAAGCTTATTGTGTACTTGCTTGTTAGTTCCATTCCTTGTCACAATTCTCCATTCCTTTCCAACTTCAGAATCATTCAAATTTTCACTCTCTTTTTCTGTATTTTTATTTTCTTTTTCATTCTTTTTTCCGTTTTTTTCATATTCTTTTTCATTCTTTTTTACAAACACTCTTTCTGTTTTTTCCTCTCTATTTTTTTCTTTCCATACTTGCTTACTTTTGCATACCCAACTTGAGTGACCCCTTTCCTTACAAATATTGCACAAAGGAGGTACCCATTCATACAAAACTTCCACAATATGTTCTCCATCCTCTTCAAGGTCTAGATTTACCTTATACACCATTTCAGCCTCCACGTCAACCTCTACACACACTCTAGCATAGTTAAGCCTGTTTCTTGAGCTAGTTATTGGATCTAATTGTATAGGTTTTCCCAATGCACTCGCAATATAGCTCAAACCTTCTTTAGACCATAAAGATAGTGGTACCTTTTTCAGTTTTACCCAAAGAGGCACCTTGTTCACTTCAAGCTTTTCAAGGATCATTCCTGGATTCCACCTTCTTAACATCATAGTTCTACCTCCCACATGCCAAATTTGCTCTAAAATCTTATCACACACTGCCTCACTTTGGAATTGGAATAAGTAAACATTCATTTCAGTTGTTTTAATATCCACTTTACCTGCTTGTCTCCATTGAGTCATCACCATACTCCTCACCATATGGAAGGTAGGAGATTCCCCAAAAAATTGTCCCACAAGGCAATTCTTCCAAAGCTCATTCCCTCGTTGAATCACTTCCTTTGGTGGTTTTACCTTTATCTTCCCTTCACTCAATGTAGGAGGATAATAGTTCAACTTCAAGTCTTCTTTGACTGTTTTTGCAAATAATTCACTCCAATTGCCCTTATTCTCTTTGATTTCTACTTCATTGTGTACTTCTTCAATGATTTCACCCTCTTCTGATTCAATCTCCTTTGTTTCCACTCTTTTATTTTCTGCAACACTACAATAATTATCCAATTCAACGGGTACTTGTTCTTCTATGTTCTCAATTTCGGATTCTGCAGTTTTTTCATTACTTGAACCTGCCTCATACATAACAATTGCTTTCTCCTTATTATTCTCCACCTTCTCTTTCACTCCAACAATTTGCACATCTTCCATAACAACTTTACTGTTTCCAGTATGCGCTGCAACTTTCTTACTCAAATCATTCAAATTTTTGCTTGAAATAACATTCCTAAAAGCTACTCTACCCGTGCTGATTACACCAGCTCCCTTGCGACTCATCTTACTTGTATTGTTGAATACTAGTAAAAATTAGAAATCCAATGCAAAAAGAAGGAAGCAAATCGGTCAAGAATCTAGAAGCAACTTCAATTACAGTAGCGCTAAAATAAGAAAAATCCAATAAATTCTGATCGGCAAAATAATTATAAATAATCCCAAGAGATTGCTGCAGAAATAAATGGTAATGATTGCACGGACTTCAAGCTTGATTTCACAGCAAATATTCTTTATCAAACTTTCCAAAGATTCTATGGCTATTAATTGCTCGCAACAACTTTTCCCAATAGAATGGAAATTAGTGTATTACGTGGAAAGCTATATAATGTAACGAAAGACACAAAAGAACGAAAAAACTATTGCACCTGTGAGTCCAGTCACGCAAGCTATTGGCTGACAGGAATTGAAGGTCAACAACAAGCGTGCAACAGCAATAGCTTGAATGAGAAAGAAAAAAAAAATTGTGCGGAACCTAATTTAAAGAAAGGAAAAGGAAAAACTAAGAATATAAAGAAAGGAAAAGAACCTAAGGTACCTAAGGGTGACACAAGCAAATCCTAAGTTCACCGGAGGTGGAAAGAAGAGGCGGCGGCGGCTGATTTTTCCGTTTATATTTAAAAATAACAATTGATATCAGAGCATGTTACCCAATTATATATATGAATGAAATTTTTTTAGTATTTTTTTGTGTCGAACAGAAGATAAAAAGAAGTTAGAATTTTTTTTAGAGTTCTGTCGAAAAAGCAAAAGAATAATAAGGTTTAAGAAATTTAGAATTTTGTTTTGTTGTCAACCGTATAAGGTTGATATTACGCGATTTTTTTTTTTGGCTTTTGAAGTCCATATCTATCTGATTAATATTTCCCTAGATTAATTCTATTGATAGGCCCTTTAGTTAATTTTTTTTGTCTCGTATAAGTCATTTTTTCTTTAGATTAATTTTTGGGCCATATTAAATATTTATTTTCAGGCCTGTAGAGTATTTTTTTTGGACTGTGAAGTAACTTATTTTTAGACTATTTATAGGCCCAATTTTATTAAATTAATGTTGGACCGTTTTTAGGGCCGAACTTCTGGAATTTTGAGCTGCCGGATATTTTTTTTAAATATTTTTCGGACCTAACTTTAAGAAAATCAAAATGCATGTTAAGGAGATTCGAACCTGAACCATTGTCCAATTACTAGTAGCCTTACCAGATTTCCTACCTTGACTTGTTGTTAATGAATAGAGTTTCGGGAAATATACGATTATTATTTTTTCTTGTTTCCTAATCAATTTTGGTGTATTATTTTTACCGTTCTTAATTTTTTCTATATGTAGAAAAATTGTGTTGACACGATCCAGGGGATCACGAGCAGCAAGGCTTGAGCAACTGACAGTGTACAGATGGCTCAACAGGAACGTAAGAAATCCTAATGGATCATTAGAGATCAATAGACCAAAAGTTGCAAGGACACCGAAAGAAAAACAGTCTTTGAAAAATAGTATCAAAGCACTCCGTTATAAGAAGAAACCTCATCACACCCTAGTGCAACATGCGGCAATTGTTAATAGGTTGATTCAAGATGTCATAAATTGGGGTGATATCATATGTGAAGGACATAAGGTTGAAGTTCTTTACAAATCTCTACTAAGAGAGATGAAGAGGGATATCGAAATCTTATGGGAGTATGATTTTTCGGAGAAATATGTTCATGGGAGACAAGCTACATATGAGTGGCTAGTCTATGCTTTGACTGAATCTCACTTGTGGAGGCACTATAATAATTCTACTAGGTCGGATCAGTGCAATTGTGGAATGCATCGAACTACTAGTGTTGATAATTATTTCCCAATTAGACTCTATGAGGAAGTGAACTTTGAGCAGTCAATTCCTAAATTAAGGTTTTGGATATGAAAGGCGTATGCTAGTTAGGACCTGCAATAGGTAATTTGCTTAGTGGTTTGTTTTTCCAATTCTTTTAATCCTGTATGTTAGGAATTGCATTAGTTGATTTGATTCAGTTATTTCTTTATTGAACATGTATTTCATTTATGTATGAATTCAACTAGTTTCTTTGTTTTTATGTTATTAGTTGTTTATTTTCATACATTTTCGCTCTAAATGTTAGAGTAAGTGGGAGTTCTTGGAGAACTTAATTTTTGAAATTGATTGAATCATTAAGACAAACAAAATATGGTGGTTCATGATTGGGAACATAGTGAACTTTCTTTATCACTTATTTTGTTATCTTTCTTATTCATTCTATTTGCATTAATAGCATTGGGTAATTAAATAATTGTATGTATACTAATGAAAAATCTCTTACTTTATAAGAAAATGACAACCATCATTGAAGATCTCAAAGGAGACATAATGAATGGTGAGAACTATACTCTGGTAAACTCAAAATACATTATGTTCTAGAGGAACAAGAATTCTTGAGGTTATTAACAATGTCATGGCTCAGCCTAAGGAAGGCATCAAAACTTAAAAAAAAAGGAACATGGAGGCTTATGAGAAGTGGAAAAAGAGATATTACACTATAAGAGGTATCTTGATAAGCTCCAAGTATGACGATCTTGTCCATGAGTGTCAATAATACCCCACTACTCACGAGATGTGGGACGCTCTTAATGAAAAGTACAAGGGTACAACTATGACTAAGTTGAGTCAATTGATCATTAAGTCTGACACTTACAAGAGGAAGCCTAATCAAACCAAGCATATTTGGGAGATGCCTAACATGATTAGGGAACTTGAATTGCAGGTCATAACCTTACTGATGAACATTAGGTTCAATTTTGATCCAATCTCTTTTAAATAAGTGGGAGCATTTAAAGATAAACTTGACTCAAAATGACAATATCATAACTTTTGATGATGTTGCTCATCATGTGACGTTGGAAGATGAATGTCTTGATACACTTAAGTCTCAGGATCAGACTTATATATTGCTGAGTCAAGTTCCCACAAGAACAATGGGAAGAGAAACGAAAATGAGCATGCTTCCATGAAGAACAAGAATGGTGGTAACAACGTTTTTTTAAGAAAGACGGGAGTAAAGTAAAATGCTATAATTGTGACAAGATGGGTCACTTTGCTCGCGAGTGCGGATAAAGATAGCAATATCATTTACTTCATATAACTTTACATATGTTACCAGTATTGTTTGCTAGTTGATTCTAATCCTTTGAGGACTGTGGATTCAGAAGTGATAGACCATGTAGCCTAAGACCAAGAGGCATATGTAGAGTACCATCTAATTCCAGAGGTAACATGATGGATATAAGTTAGGAGACAACAACAAGGTTGAAGTCAACAGATTTTACACTTGCAAGTTGAACTTGCGAGGTGGTCAAACCTTATAACTGCATAATGCACTTTACGCACCAGAAATTCGAAGGAATTTGGTCTTGGTCATTGTTCTTCTAGGATTAGGTTTTAATATGCATATTCATAACAATTAACTAGACATCTATTATGACGCTAAGTATTAAGCTTTTGGTTTTGTTTCTCATGTTTTAGTAGTAATAGATGATGATAACTCATTTAATAGTTATTATGTAAGTAGTTGCTTTTCTACTAATACTTCTTCTATTAATTTTAACGTAGAAGAAAGTGTATGGAATGCTAGACTAGGTCATATAACAAAGACCATATGAGTTTGTTGGTTAAGGCAAACTTTGTGGATTCATTAACTAGAGTCAACTTGACAACTTATGAAAATTGTCTAGCAGATAAAGCAAAGGGAAACCATTTTGAAAAGGCTAAACGAGTCGAATACCCATTGCAAATAATTCATTCAGACGTCTGTGACCCAATATATGTTTAAAATAGTCGTGGGAACATTATTTCATCATTTTTTTTATTTCACTATTTTTGGTTATGTCTGACTGATTTTTCATACATCTGTAGCATTGAAATTTTCTTATGATATATTTCAATGAAGTAGAAAATCAGTTAGAAAGGAAGGTGAAAAACCTTAAACCTTAATCGTGGACGTGAATATCTATTCAGACAATTGAAAGAAATGTGTGATAAAGAAGGAATTGAACACTCTTAGAAATGGTGTCTATGATGGCACAAGCAAATCTTCCAATATATTATTGGGGAGATGCCTTGCTTACCGCTTGCTATATACTTAACCGAGTACCCACAAAGATTATTCCATCAACTCCTTATGAACTATAGACAGGTAGGAAACCAAATCTGTCATACTTGCGACCTTGGGGGTCAGCAAGTTATGTTCATGATCTATCTCATAAATATGGGAAGTTAGGTCCAAGAGGAAAGAAGTGTATCTTTATTAGATACCCAGATCACTCTAAAGGAGATGTGTTTATTGGTGAACATAACGATGTGGGTCTTACTGAAATTGAATCGCAAGATGTCACATTCTTAGAGAATGATTTTCCTAGCAGAGGTGAGGTTGACAGAAATTCTATTTTATGTGAATTAAATGAGATTCAGGAAGATGATATGCAAACAAATGTAACGCCTGATGAGGTAAAACATAATCAAGAAATAGAGACAGTCACTCCTCTAAATCATGAGATGGAAGAAACCATTGCATCATCTAGTAATCCTATTTCTTAGGATTCTCAACCTAAGAGAAGCGCTAGAGGTTTAGTTCCTCGGCGTCGATTTGAAATCGAAGGAGAAGTCTTTATGATAACTCCACAAAACGAAGAAGAACCTCGACCAGTTAATGAAGCATTCTCGTGTCCTGCTAAGAATGAATGGAAGAAATCAATCGAAGAAGAAATAGAGTCGATGAAGAAAAACCAGGTATGGGAACTGGTTAATCTCCCGAAAATACTTAAGGCGATTGGGAATAAATGGGTTCTCAAAATAAAGAGGAAACCTGACAATTCCATTGAAAGGTATAAAGCTCGCTTGGTAGCGAAAGGCTATACTCAACGGGAAGGAATAGATTCTGAGGAAATATTTTCTCCTGTTGTTAGATTTACCTCAATACGTCTTATTCTAGCTATTGTGGCGCATCTCGATATGGAGTTGCACAAAAAAAATGGATGTTAAAAGTACATTTCTAAATGGATATTTAGAAGAGCTTATTTTCATGGAACAACCCTCGGTTTTCGTTGCAAAAGATCAAGAGAATAAAGTATGTAGATTGTTAAAATCAATATATGATCTTAAGCAAGCCTCGAGACAGTGGAATTTGAGATTTCATGAAGTCATTTCATCAAATGGATTTGAGATGATAAGTGAAAATCACTGTGTTTATGATAAATGTTCCAAGAAATTTTGTGATCTTATCTCTATATGTAGATGACATCCTATTAGCAGGGGATGATAAAGAGTTTATTCAAGCTAATAAGGAGTAGCTAGCTTCTCAATTTGATATGAAATATATGGGAGAAGCAAATTATATTCTTGGTGTTAAGATTAGTAGAGATAGGTCTAGAGAACTATTATCTTTGTCTCAAGAACCTTAAATCATGAATTGAGCGCTTTAGTATGACTAAGTGCAATTCCATTGACACTCCTGTAGAAATTGGAATAAACTTAACTCTCGACATGTGTCCTAGTACTCTAGAAGAGAAACAGAAAATGTATACAATGTCATATTCTATTTGCTTGGATAGTCTTATATATGTTATGATGTGAACTAGGCTAGACATATGTTATGTGGTAGATTTAGTTAGTCATTTTCAATTGAACCCAGGACAATAAATTCCGAAAACTGTGAAAAAGATATTGAGATATCTAAAAGGCACTATGGATCATGCCTTATGCTTTCAAGGAAATAGATTACACCTAGAAGGATATATTATGCTATTTGGGGTAGTGATATATATGGGGATAAATCTACCTCAGGTGATGTATTCATGTTGAATAATTGCACAATTTCTTGAAATAGAAAGAAACAAACCTGTATAATTTTTGTCCACAATGGAAGCTGAGTTTGTAGCATGCTCAGCTGTGGTTCCAGAGGCTGTTTGGTTAAAAAGGTTATTGTGAACATTTAGGATTCTCAGGCGATAGTGGGATTCCCGTTATTATACATTGTGATAGTCAAGCTGAAAAGGCTTGTGTGAAAGCTCCTAAGTATCACAATATGACCAAACACATTGATATAAAGTATAACGTTGTTAGAGATATTATTGCACAAAAGGATGTTGATTTGCAATACATACACACATGCAATATGCTTGCTGATCCATTCACAAAGGATATCCCAAGGGATATATTTATGGATATGTTAAATCTATATGATTAAGCAAGATATAATGTATGAATATTGCGAGTTTATGTGCATTCATGTATATGTTTTCATTAGTATGTTTATTTAACTGTTTATTTTAATAATATCATGTTTGATATATATTATAATGCGTGTAATTTTTGAAGTATGTATGTCCTATAGACTGAGATTGGCCCTATCACACGGGCAATCGCCTTTGGCACAAGAAGTGCACAAAGATGAGACTTACTCATAGTAGTGAAGAACCCTTAAGATAACTTGAGTTAAGATAGTCTCCTTAACTAAGTGTTAAGATGAGATCATAAACATGGATAAACCATGTTAAGCTTATATTATGATCGAAGTAGAATCCCACTATCTACTTAGTCTATAAGAGCCAGATATGAGTTGCTTGATTGATTTCATAGAAGGGTTGATCGATCGAAGAATTCATCTTAGGCAACGAGGTTTGTCTAATTATATATCTGTATGGTATTTATAAAATTGTGACATACAATTGGATCTATATCAAAATACCATAACACGTGTGTCATACCACGTGTGCTTTCGACCAGAAGGAAGTGAAGAGTCGATCCCTGTCTCTTCATTGTGTGATGCCTTCAAAATTGTGCCCTTATTACTTTTGACTATGTCTTGATATTTTGATTAGGTGTATGCTACTTTGAACATACTACCAATGATCATGAATGATTCGGTCTAATGGGGTATGTTTGGAAAAGCAACCTAATCAACGTAAAAGGATCTAAGTGTAAAGGGAAGACTAAAATTCTGTATCAAAGTGTGTGCTTGCAGGTACCGATCATGTACGTCCATTTGGACTATGACATGATAGTGAGACACATGAAGTTATGTCAGTGAACTCTTTTGATCATATAAACGATGTGATATAAATTTAAAGGGGTCAGAGTTACTGAATATGATACAATAATTTATTAGTCTGGGGGTACTACAAGATACGTAAGAAATGAGGTTTCATTTGAGCAACTATGTACCCTAACAGGTTATTAGTAACGTATGCTCGTATGCTTGTCGGTCGCACGACCTATTTTGTCAAGTATGATGAATTATTCTAGAAATGTGTATATGAGAAGATTTGAGAAATATTGATGTATGGTGCACTGAAATGCATGTGCCTAAAGGGAATGATTGTAACTCCATCATGTGTGAGTGGGAGAATGAGAGAAATAAAAAGTATTTTTATTCCATGTCACCCGCGATGGGAAAGACATGAGCGTACAGGGAAGTTATCAAAGATAACTTCCCACTTAGATGGTGGAGGAGGTGGAGAAAGTGGGAGAGTGGTTTATTTACAGGCAATAAACCAACTCTCCAGCTCTATAAATAGAGTCTCTCTTTCTCACAAAATCTCAACACAAACAGACAACACAATTCAAGCGTACAATTCTTTTCTATCTAAATCAATAACACACAATAGATAATTCTAAGACATTTAGGTGGTAAAAACAAAAGGTTTAGTTCTAGTAATTAAACTTACGACCAAATAGCAAAAGCGATTCATTCATTCATTCCAATTCAATCAAATACAAGAAGGCAAAATTCTGGACTCTTCATTCCAATCCGCTGCGTATAAGGTTTGTCTAATAAACCTTCTTGTTTATATTTAAAAGTAACACTAACACACTAAAATACACTAAGACTTTAATTCTCACTTGTCCTCCTTGGATTGGTCTATCATGAAATTCAAGAACCTATTAACTTTGCACTAAAAATAGTCAAATTTACGCACAAAAGCTCGGAATCTGCAAATAGTTAATTTCCAAGGGGAGAAAGTGCAATATGATCAAATAAGCCTAAAAGTATATCAAATAAGTCATTTATTCACCTAAAAGGATGTCTCCAAAGGGCTAATAATTAGAACAAATAGGGAGACATCAAGACCCCAAACTCAAACCTTTGTCGTCCCGACAAAGTAAAATAAAAACAAAGGATCTTTTAGGTGAACGCAGAAGGTAGAATCTAGAAAATATTCCCAAAGCACAACTTAAAACAAATCTAATATAGTATAATCTAGGAATTAATATACACCTACACTTATCATGCAAAATCAAACACAAAATAATATCAATCCAAAATTAATTTCACAATGCTAGAAGGTTACGCTTATTACTTATCTCAAAATGGTGGCAATAGGGTGTTCCTTGATATTTACTTGCTTTGAACGCTCCACTTAGCATATTCCCTATTAACTCACTTTGTATCTAGGAATCACAAGGTCTTTACGGTTTTAGTGTAGGCTTAAGGACGGTATGGTATGTATATTTGGTATATTTGAAGTGAGCTTTTGGCTCTCTCCTCACTTACCATCAACAAACTGTCCAAGAGCTTGAGTTTACACTCGAATAACGTTCTCACTCAACCCATTTGACGCGCTTAATTTGCGTCCCCCGAATTAACCCAATAAGCACTAAGGATGATTCACATAAAAAATTCCACTTTGTCGGTCAGAATATATTTTCTTTTCAAATCATTTATTATTTTCTTTGGTATAGCTATGATTCTCTTTTTTAATGTTGAGATATCATGCTATTTTTCATAGTTATGCCTATTCATAACTTTAGCTCGTAGCTTCTTTTTCATTCACTGTTACCTCGGCAAAGGGTTACAATATAATAAACCTGTGAATCATCATCATGTATAGCACAAAGCACAATTGATAAGCTCAAACATCCCAACCCAATATAAATTCCCATATAGTGGACCCACCACCCCAAACTCAAGCTCAAGACAGGAAATCTCAGGATCGTGATTCAAGTGCGGGTCATATGGTCATGCCTAATAATTTAAAGGGATATTGACTTATAATATGGCGAAAAAAGAAAGGCTTAAAGGCTAAAAATTTGGCTAAGAAGGATAAAATTAATTCAGGTATAGACGGCCAAAGAGGATTCAAAGGGCTAACAAAGAACTGCCTCTATCATCTTCCTATTTACACAAGTTGCTTCTAGTTCATACCTAAGTGGGTTCTCTATTCATTTTGATCTCATGTTCTACAAACCACCTATTATCCTTAAGCACAAGTTTATATCTTTTGCATTGTTCATTAATTCTTCGTATCAATTACCTCATATTTGCATGCAATTTAAGTGCGTTTTACACTAACTCCTAAAGTCAACTATTTTCTATCATAAATTCATAGAAAGCATGCTTGATGGGGGCATTTAAAATACTCTAAAGTCAACGCAACCCTAAGATTAATTTTATTGAAAGCATGTAAAACACAAAAAATTGGGATGAGGCAACGAACCCCACCCCAAACTCAAAAGTGAGTCGTGTCCCCACGACTAGAAAAAGACTCAATAAAGAAATAAAATTAAACTAAACTACCTAACTAGTGCCTACCATCAATTAAGAAGAATAATTAGAATGGGGTACCTGGCCATAAAGATCCATCATGTCCTCCTCCGAAGGAGAAGAATAATTATCAATTTCCATGCTCGTAGTTACCTCTTCCAATGTTGACTCAATCTGTGCAATTTCCATCAAAAGTGCTCTATTGTCTTCTCTCAAAAGTTCGATTTCATGTTGCAATTTGAGAGCCCATGGAGGAATACAAGAATTAGTTTGAGAGGAAGAAGAACCTTGATCTTGAACTTGTGTCTTTTCTTTAGGCTTTGATGATACCCTCATCCTTGCTGTTAATTTCTTGTGTAGTGGTGGTGCATGTGCCTTTTCTTCTTGTTTTTATTCAATAGGCTCATCAAGATTGATGGCCTTTTCAATTGTAGAACCGGGCAAATTTTTGTTCTTCCCTAGGATACAACACTTCCTCTTATAATCCATAGCATCTGTTATGTTTGTCATGGTTGATTTGACCCCAAACTCAAGTTATACCAAGGATAGAATAAAGTTAAGAAAACTTGGTGTAGCTTGAGTCTCTTGCTTGGATTAGATGAAGGAAGGAGTTTTCTTGATGAATCTTAGAAGAATTGATGTTGTTTAATGGTTATTTGTGATGAATTTGATGAAGAGGATGTGTTTATGGAGGATGGAGGAGAGAATTATTGATGTTATTGTGTTTGTTGTGGAAGTTTAATCAAGCTTCAAGGTGTATTTATAAGGTTGGGAGCTGGAAAATTCGTATGGGAAAGGATAGGGTTTGCTTCTGATAAGGTAAGAAGTGTATAAGGTATCAATCTCTTCAAACCGCCATGCCGGCCGGCATACCGGGGTTGATGGCCGACATACCGGTGCTGGACGTGTGTCTTTTTTACCTCTCAGCAAGAAACCCAAGACTCCACCCCGTGGCCACGGGTTTTCTTCTAGCCGGCATACCGGGGTTGATGGCCGGCATACCGGTGCGCTTCGTGTGATTTTTTCTAACTCTCGGCAAAAAACCCGAGCCTTGGACCCGTGGGTACGTGTTTTGCTCCGCCGGCATACCGGTTAGAGTAGCAAATTTTTCCGTTTCGTTTCCTAGCACCCCAAACTCAATTCCTGCACCATTAACACACTATCCTTCTCATTTCTTTTACAAGTAGACACTAAAAATCGACACTAACTTAAAATTATACACTAGGAATTGAAAAACATAAAGCAATAAACTACTATACAATGAACTGGCTTTTGTTTAACGTCGTTAAGCTCGACGGGTTACCTCTCGCGACTATTCAGCTTCGAGGAGGTACATGACCTCCCCAGGTTGTGGATCCACCATGCGATTAGTATCCTCGCCTCCATGATAGATTTTTAGACGATGACCATTCACCATAAAGGTGTGGTATTCAGTTGGATGCTCAATCTCTATAGCTCCATGAGGCATAACTTTGGTCACAATGTAAGGACCAGACCACTTCAATCTCAACTTTCCCGGATAATTGCTGAACTTGGAGTTGTATTTTAGGACCCTCTGTCCCACTTCGAATGTCTTTGTACGGATACGATTATCATGCCACCTCTTCGTGTTTTCTTTGTAAAGTTTCGCATTTTCATAGGCATGTAATCGAAACTCATCAAGTTCATTCAGCTTCATCATACGATTCTCACCGGCCAAAGCAGGATTGAAATTCAACTGCGCTATTGCCCAGTATGCACCTAATTCAAGTTCAAGAGGCAAGTGACAAGCCTTACCAAAAACCATACGATACGGAGATGCACCAACTGGAGTTTTAAACGCAGTACGATAAGCCCACAACACATCATCTAGCTTCATAGACCAATCTTTCTATGTGGGGCCAACAGTCTTCTCCAAAATAGATTTGACCTCTCGATTAGAGACCTCAGCTTGACCATTGGCTTGCGGATGATACGCGGTAGATACACGATGTCTCACACCATACTTCTCTAGATCTGTCTTCAGATATTTGTTCACAAAGTGTGAACCTCCATCACCGATCATAACTCTAGGTGTACCATGTGTAGTGAAGATGTGTGATTTTAAGAATTTAATCACTACTCGCGAATCATTAGTTGGTAGAGCTACAGCATCTACCCATTTAGACACGTAATCAACAACTAGTAGGATGTAAAGATTCCCATTAGATGGTACAAAAGGACCCATGAAATCAATACCCCATACTTAGAATATCTCAACTTCAAGAACAATATTATGTGGCATCTCATCCCTCTTGGATATATTTCCAGTAAACTGGCATCTATGACACTTCTGAACATATTCATGACAATCCTTATGTAAAGTAGGGCAATAAAAACCAGATTGTGGTACCTTAGCCGCTGTGCGGTCACCTTTGAAGTATCCTCCGTATGGAGAATCATGACAACTCGCAATCACTGCCCAAACATCTCTCGCAGGTATGCATCTTCTCTACACACTTTATAGAGGAAAGGATCCTCCCAAAAGAACTGTTTAGCACGATGAATTAATCTTTTCTTGTCTTGTGATGTTGCTTTTTGAGGAAAGTTACCGCTCACAATCAGATTTGCAATGTCAGCATACCAAGGAGTACCATCATGTATAGCAAATAAAATCTCATCAGGAAACTCTTCTCAAACTAACTCAGGATCACTATTAAGCTCTGAACCTTCAAGACGTGACAAATGATCTACAACCTGATTATCACAACCCATTCGATCTCGGATTTCTAAGTCAAACTCTTGTAACAATAACACCCAGCTAATTTAGCGCGGCTTAGCATCTTTCTTTTCCATAAGGTATCTAATTGCAGAATGATCGGTAAAAACAACAACTTTCGCCCCAAGAAGATAGGAACAAAATTTGTCTAATGCGCGTATACTACAGCTAGTAACTCCTTCTCAGTTACGGTATAATTCACTTGAGCACTTGTAAAGACCTTACTAGCGTAGTAAATGGAATGAAATACCTTATATTTTCTTTGTCCCAGAACAGCACCCATAGCAAGATCACTAGCATCACACATAACTTCAAACGGAACCTTCCAATCAGGAGGTAATACAATAGGTGCAGAAATAAGCTTCTCCTTAATCTTTTGAAAGGCTACCATGCAAGCTTCATCAAAAAGGAATTTGGCGTCCTTTTCAAGTAAGTTACACAATGGCTTAGAGATCTTGGAGAAGTCCTTGATGAAACGTCGGTAAAAACCAGCATGACCCAAGAAACTTCTTACCCCTTTAACAGAAATCAGAGGGGGAAGAGTTTTAATTACCTCAATCTTTGCACGATCAACTTCCAAACCCGAACTCGAAACCTTGTGTCCCAACACTATACCTTCACGAACCATAAAGTGACATTTTTCCCAGTTCAAAACCAAATCAGTTTCCTTGCATCTATCCAACACCTTCTCTAAGTTCCGTAAACACTCATCAAAGTTATCACCAAACACAGAGAAATCATCCATAAATACCTCAAGGAAATCATCGATCATGTCCCAGAAAATTGCCATCATACATCTTTGAAAAGTAGCAGGTGCATTACATAATCCGAATGGCATCCTTCGAAAAGAAAAGGTACCAAAAGGACAAGTAAAAGTGGTCTTGTGTTAGTCTTTTGGATCTACATAAATCTGATTGTATCCTGAATACCCATCCAAAAAGCAATAATATTCTCTACCAGCTAACTTGTCTAACATCTGATCAATAAACGGAAGAGGGAAGTTATCTTTTCTGGTGGCCTTGTTCAGCTTACGGTAATCCATACAAACTGTCCAACCAACAACGGTCCTTGAGGGTATGGCTTCATTCTGTTCATTCAAGATGGTAGTAATACCACCCTTCTTTGGTACGCATTGAACTGGACTCACCCATTCACTGCTAGCTATAGGATAGATGATTCCTGCTTCTAGCAACTTGATAACCACTTTCTTCACCACTTCCTTCATAGCTGGCATCAATCTTCGTTGTCCTTCAATCAAGCGCGCATTTTCATCGTCCAGAATGATCTTGTGTTGGCAATAGGAAGGACTAATTCCTTTGATGTCAGCAATAGTCCAACCAATCGCCTCTTTGTTAGCTCGTAGTATGCACAACAGTTTTTCTTCTTGAAGACCTGTTAAATTAGCTGAAACAATAACAGGTAGAGTTTTGTTAGTACCTAAATACGCATACCTAAGGTGTTTTCGAAGTGGCTTTTCTTCTAATTTCGGGGGAGCTTCGATAGATGGTTTATTTTTAAGAACTATCTCCCCTGGTTCTCGGACAGGTTCATAAGTGAGACGCTTCTGCTTCGGATATCCAAAGTTAAGAGTTGCCACTGTCTCGGCTAACTCTTCTATTGGCTTTGGTAAGTCAAGTTTTAGGGAATCTTGCAAGATATCACCCAAGTTCATGTATTCCCATACTTCTCGTGTGGCTAAATCAATTACGTCCATTCGGAAACAGTCTTCTCGCAAATCTGGAAACTTCATTGCCCTAAACACGTTGAACTTTACCTCCTCATCTTGGATTCGCATTGTTAATTCTCCGTTTTCTACATCAATAACAGTACGCCCCATGGCTAGGAATGGTCGTCCCAAGATGATGGGGACATTCCTATCCGCGTCGTATTCAAGAATAACAAAATCAACAGGAAAAATTAAAGTACCTGCCTTGACGAGGACATCTTCTATGCGTCCCTCTGGATGTGCGAGGGATCTGTCAACCATTTGTAAGACCATGGATGTCGGCCTTGCTTCTCCTATCTTCAATATCTCGAAAATTGATTTGGGAATGAGGTTGATACTTGCTCCCAAATCACATAAAGCTTTACCTTGCCACTCATTGCCAATGGAAATAGGAATTGTAAAACTCCTAGGATCAAGTAGTTTTGGTGGCAATTTGCTTTGGCATATGGCACTACATTCTTCAGGCAAGCCTACCATCTCATTCTCAAGGTGTGGTCTTCTGTTGGCGATGGCTCTCTTTAGGAATTTGACATATTTCAGCACATCTCTAATGGCATCAATGGAATGTTAATATTAAGACCACGTACCACATTCAAGAATTTCTGATAGTCAGCCATATCGCCTTTCTTCTGAACTCTCGAGGGAAAAGGTGGAGGAGGACGTGTTACTGTAGTATCTGGCTTCTTTGGCTTTTCCGAAATCTTCTCCAATTCCACTACTTCAGGTTCATCTTCTTTCTCCGTCACATCCTTTACCGGTTTTTCTTTCACAGTTGTTTCTTTTTCTTTCATCACAGGAAAAGGAGGTGATGGGAGATTCTTACCACTTCTAAGTGTCACTGCATTACAATCTTCTCTTTGCTTGGGTTCTTCAGCGTCACTCGGTAATAGTCCTTGTGGACGTTGATTCAATTGCTTTGCCATCTGAGCCATCTGAGTTTCCATCAGTTTAAGTGCTGCGGCTGTAGTTTGTTGAATAGTGATTAGTGTCGTCAAGGTTTGTTGCACATCTAATGCACCTTCTTGAGGTTGAGCAGGCAGAGCTTTCTTGTTCATGGTGTCGGTATAAGCATCTTAAGGAGGTTGTCTCTGAGCTTGATTTCCGTATGCTTGTCCACCTTGGTAATTGTTCTGAGGTCTCGGTTGAAAGTTATTGCCTTGGGGGCGTGGTTGATACGCATAAGTTGGATTAGCAGCCCCATTTGGATTCGAATATTGGAAACCCGGATGGTTTCTATTCGGTTGATAACCTTGACCACTTGAGTTATAGTTACCTCGGTTGGAAACAAACATTACGGATTCTGGATTGTTTTGACATTGCTCCCATTCATGATCTTACGTACCGCAGTTAGAACACCCATAAACTTCTTGTGTAACATTAAATTCTACTCTTTTACCTGCAACACTCATTGTAACAGCGAGAGTAAGCTGTTTTAATTGTTTCTCAAGTTTACTTTCCATGGCGGTGAATTTTTATTCAATCAACGCACTATCTCCACCTCGAATAGGTGTTCTCAAAGTATTCCAACCCAGTTCATTTGTTACAGTTCTATTCAAAATAATCTTAGCATGGACTGGTTGTACCTGTAGAAATCCACCACCACAAAGTAAGTCTAGATCCTTTCTTGAAGAGCCATCAAGTCCTCGGTAAAATATCTTCATCTGTTGAACTTCTGTAAGGCATGATCAGGGACTCTTCTTAAACAAATCTGGAATCTCTTCCAATTTCTACCCAAAGTCTCGTCTTGAATCTTGTTTGAATGAAGTTATTTCAACTTGCGCATCTAATCTCATATTTGTTGGGTAGTATCTATCGAAGAACACAGTTTGTAATGCGTCCCATGTTGTAATTGTTCTGGGTTCTTGAGAATCATGCCACTCACTTGCTCCATCAATAACGAAGTATCTGAAATTAGCAAAATACATTTGCTCTCTAGTTACTCCTTGCGTAATATAAGAATCGCAAATTTGCATGAACTTCTGTACAACACGGATTGGATCTTCGCCAGGTGCTCCTCGGAAATTGCCATAACTCTGAAATTGAGATAACATACCAGGATCGGGTCTAAATCTCTCGACATTAATATTTGCTGGGCCAATTCCGAGGGCAGGATCTCTAAATGGAGCTTCTTCAGGGCCATTGATGAACCACAGATCATTGTTCTGAGGGGGTTGAGCTTGTGGAACAACAGGAACAAGAGGAGGGTTGAGTTGATTTTCAGTCATTGTTTCTCTTGCTAATTGATCCTCTAACTCTTTTGCTTTAGCTTCTCTCTTTCTTTTATTTGCTTCTCGAACTAGGTTTTTGGGATTTGCAAGAATCACGATATCTTCACGCATAAACCAAAACCTGTAAACCTGAGAAAGAAAGACAACCCAAAGCGTAAAACTGAAAAATAAACAATAAAACTAAAACAATTAAACTACTAAAAGATTAACACCGGGGTCACACGCAACCGTCCCCGGCAGCGGCGCCAAAAACATGGTGGATCCTGGTGTGTTATTAAATTAATGCGAATATAAAGGAACCACTTAACCGCAAATGTACGGTTGTCCAAGTAATATATGATAACAAGTTCGTTCGTAGGGACGTATTAGGCACAACTCAGGTATTAATCGAAAGAGTAATGATATATGTCACCCCTTTTCATGTCACCCTTTTATCACCCTTCTATATATATGTTCTGATTTATTTGAATAGAAGATAGAGAAAAATTAAATAGGATAGAGAAATTAATTCATTGGTGCATGTAGGCATACACGTAGGAGGTGATATAAGGGTGATACAAAAAGGGTGACAAATATCATTACTTTAATCGAAAAGTAAGAATAATTGCTTGACAGAAAAATAAAGTAAAATTTTTGTTTTGTTTTTATGAATTAAAAGATTCAAGAAATTAAACTACGGAAATAAAAGAAAGCAAATAAAAGAGACTTGAAACTTCAGATGAGAAAGAGTACTTGATCCTCGCAAGGGTTTCACCTAACCTATCTAATTCATGCTTTTGTTTAAGGGCTAAACTCCTAGCCCCCGTCAGGGTGGAACTAAGAGCTATCCTACGGTATTACAAACCCCGTCAGGGTGAATATAAGCTACTTTCAGATAAATACTAATTTACCTCATTGGCTGCATGGTTAGTTAAGCCCGGCAGGGTCAATAACGGATACTATGCGTCTATTATCTAAGTCTGTAATTAAACCCGCCGTCAAGGTGATCCATACACCACTATATGGAATAACCTAATTACTATGAGCTAAGTTTGATTCATGACTTCAAAATTAGTGATTAAAACAAAATAATAGTCAACACAAAGTACCTAGTCTAATTTAAACCATCAAATCCCAAATTCAGAAAACATAAATTAAACAGAATTAAGTTCAACCCATATAGCGATTCTCAAGTACTAAAGAAATTAGTTCATGAGGGAATGGAAAACTAAAATTAAATAAATAAAAGACATAGTTTCGAATTATAAAAAGAATATAAAGAACCTAAAGGGTAAGATGATTGATGATGGAAGAACAGGACTCCTCCAACACTAGCTTCTCCTTGCCTTCTTGCTTTGACTTAAAAACCTTGAGCCTCTTGTGTAATTCTCCGAACTGTGTGAAAAGAGGAGGCTAAGGGGTGTATTTATAGGTGTTAGGGAACCCTAGGTCGAATTTACTTGGAGTGGAAGACAAGTTAAGAACTCTCAATTTCGTAGCCCTAAATTCTAGGAAAGGTAAGATTCTGCTGCTGATTTGATTTGTTCATATCTCATTCAATACTTATCCGTTTGAGGAGTTCCAATATATGAAACCGCTTGTCTCGGAAAGAGCTTTCCAGTGGTGCAGAACACTCTTACAGATTCCTAGCCTATCGTAAGTTATAGATTCGTCTTTGAAAAGTGGCTGGAATTTCAGATTAATAAGACAACTTTATCTTTTCCTTCTTTGCATATATCCTTCCTAAATCTTCTTATTTCCATATAAATCTCTTTCCTTTACTTCTTTATCTCGACTTGGTCTCTAAGTAATTACCATATATCTTTTAAAGCTTCACATTAAATAAATAATTAAACCTCATATGCTTTAAAAAGAATAAATCAATAAATTAAGAAATAGAAATAGGAAAGTGCACTCTAAAAATAGAAACTCGAGGGAAAACATTTCCTAACACACTAAAATAAACTGAGAATTTAATTCTCACTTCTCCTCCTTGGATTGGTCTTTCATGAAATTCAATAACCTATTAACTTTGCACTAAAAATAGTCAAATTTAAGCACAAAAGCTCAGAATCTGCAAATAGTTAATTTCCAAGAGGAGAAAGTGCAATATGATCAAATAAGCCTAAAAGTCTATCAAATAAGTCATTTATTCACCTAAAAGGATGTATCCAAAGGGCTAATAATTAGAACAAATAGGGAGACATCAGTTGAGTGAGAACATATTCGAGTGTAAACTCAAGCTCTTGGACAGTTTGTTGATGGTAAGTGAGGAGAGAGCCAAAAGCTCACTTCAATTTTACCAAATATACATATGATGTCTCCCTTTTTCGTCTAAATATAATCCCTTAGGAGACATCATTTTAGGATGAAAATGGTCTTTTTATATTGAATTTTGTGCTTAAATTGCAATATTACACTTTCTCCCCTTGGAATTAGACTATTTGCATTTATAGAGCTTTTGTGCGTTAATTTACTTATTTTTAGTGCAAAGTTAGAAGGTTTATGAATTTCATGAAAAACCAATCCAAGGAGGAGAAGTGAGAATTAATGTCTTAGAATATTTCTAGTGTGCTTAGTCGAGTTTCCTGAATTTAAATTGCACTTTCTTATTTCTAGTCTTGATTTAATGACTTATTATTTTTAAAAGCATATGCGGTTTAATTATTTATTTAATGTGAAGCTTTAGAGATAATATGGAAATAAGTTAGATGCTAAATCAATGCTAAGGGGATAAGGAAAGAAGATCTTGAAGAAATCTGGAGATAGAAGGAATTAGAGTTCAACTAGGAAAAGGAAAAGTTGCCTTATGAATCTGAAATTTCAGCCACGTACCAAAGACGAGTCCATAACTTAAGATTGGCTTGGAATTTGGCCGAGTGGTCTGCACCAATGGAAAGCTCTTTCCGAGACAAGCGGTTTCATATATTGGAACGCCTCAAACGGATAAGTATTGAATGAGATATGACCAAATCAAATCAGCAGCAGAATCTTACCTTTCCTAAATTTTAGGGCTACGAATTTAAGAATTCTTGCCTTGTCTTCCACTCCAAGTAATTCGACCTAGCACCTATAAATACCAGCTCTAAACCTTAGAAAATCATCCCTTGACTGCATAAGCTTAATATACACAAATAAATCATCATAGAAGCAATCAAGAGGATCTAGAGGAGGAAGAAGCAAGAGCTAGAGCTTAACTACATCAATTCAACACTTCTCCATCTCTATTCTTTGGATAAATTAGTATAAGATCTATTTTGTCTATGAGGTATTTCTAAGCTATTTATTCAAGAAGTTAAATTATGCATAATTTCTCTTTAGGATTTTAATTATATGAACCTTTGATTATTGTTTTTCTGTTTTACTTTGAATCTGGGATTTTAGTATTTAATTGAACTGGTTCTTAATTTCCATTGAATATATTATTGTGCTTGTTCACTATCATTGACGTCATGAATCAAGGGTAGGTTTTAGTAATTAGGCTATTCACTTAGTGGCTAGTGATCATCCGACAGGGGGGTTTAATTACAGAAAAAGAATATAGACGCGTGATATCCGTTATTTGACCGACAAGCTTGACTAACCACGTAGCCAATGAGGTAAAATATTATTCATCTGAAAGTAGCTTAAAATCGCCCTGACAGGGTTTGTAATACCGTAGGATAGCTTCTAGGTCCACCCTGATGGGGGCTAGGAGATTATAGATTCCCGACTATTGTGAGATTTCCCATTCACCCTTATTCTTAGGAATCATAGATTCAATAGGATAGATTCATACTTGCATATCCTTATCTTTCTTGCATAATTGTTAATTGTTTATTTTATTGTCTATTTTATTATTTAGTTAATTAGAAAACAAAATCCTTTATTATTTATCCTTAGCAATTAAAACTATATATTCTGATATTGAACACGAAGTTAGAATAACTACTTAAATCCCTATGGAGACGATAATCCTGATTTTACTTATCTATTACTTGGTATGACCCATTCACTTGTGGTCTGTGGATCCTTTATTCCTTTGCTTTTATTTCATAATTTTATAACACACAAGGACCCACCAAGTTTTTGGCGCCGCTGCCGGGGATTTAAAGCGGTTATTTTATTTTGTGTTTAAGTTAGGTTGGTAGTTTTAGTTGTTATCAGTTTTATGTTTGTTTTGTTTTAGTCTCTTTTCAGGTTTTTCTTTAGGTATGGAGATTTCCCCTATCAAGAGCGAAATCCACCACTTTTGATGCCTCGTTCTCAAGGTCAAATTCCACCACAATGGTGGTTAGAAGATCTGCAAGACTCTTTTGATAGAATATTTACTTTCACGAATTCGACACGGGGGAGCTTGACAGATCATTATAATAGGCTCAGAAAGTTGGAGGACTCCCTCAATTGTTTCATGAACGCCACATCAGATAATATAATAAAGAGTAATGCGAATATCGATGCTATCATATCATTAGTGCAAGTCATGCAACAAAACCATCAATCAATGGAGCAACGATTGACGCAACTCACAGAAAAAATTGAGCAATTACAACAAGTACCATCTATGCAAACCGGCCAAGGTACAAATATTAATCATAAGGCCAGTCAAGATAGCGATGTTCGGTTCAATGTAGCTACAGAGTTTAGCCTTCAAGAAGAGAAGGAAGTGGAACCATCACAAGTTGAACCTAGTGAACTAGAGATTCCAACAATGGAAGAGTCAACCACGCTAAGCATAGATGAGTCAATTGTTGGTAATGGAGTCGAAATTGAAATTAAATCTTGTGAAGGGAAGATTACACCCATGGAAAATCCAACCAAGACGCGTTTAGAGGAATTAAATATTAAGGTCTTGGTTAGAGAAGAGATAGAAGAAGAAGATACTAGGATGGATTCACCACCTAGTATTCTATTAATGTCACAACCCAATCCTATAAAAACGAATCATTCAAATGGTGACATCGATAAAGCATTTGTAGAGTTGTGTAAAGACAAATCCTACACCCAAATGCTTGAAAGTAATACAAAAGAACTCACACCGCAACAAGTATTCATAGAAGCTATTCCTGAAACAAATGAGAATGCGAGTGTAGAGATCGAGGTTGAAAACGTGGCCCTCATAGCAAAAGAAAGTTATGAAACATCCCTTGTTTTGGACAAAATTCTAGAGGAGGAGCCACTTGAGTTCCCCATTGTTCCAGAAATATCTAAAGAGGTTAAAGAGAAGGACCACCACCATGAACCTGTGAAGAAGAAAGCTAAAGATGAGTTTGGGGTCGGAACCATGGTTGCTTGGAAGGCCTCCAAACAAGAGAATAGACCACGAGGTTTCAAAAATGAGTGGATGGGACCATTTGTTGTTACTCAAGTAGTGACACCAAAATTAATAGAGATACAACCTTCGAGAGGTCAAAGGATGCGAATTGTAGACATACATAACCTCACCCACTGCTGGGGAGGCTACATAATCCAGGAATAATGGAGGTAACCCGTCAAACTTTAAATGACGTTAAATAAAAGTGCTCTTGGGAGACACCCCAAGCTTTAATTGCTTTCTTAGTTTAGTTTTTAGTGTATATTATTTAGTTTACGTATTTTTTTAGTTGATAGTGCATTATTGAGGAAGGTATTAGCGTTTTTGATGATCAGGTAGCATAGAAATCGAGTTTGGGAAGCAAAAACGAAATTTTTTGGGAGTATTCTAACCTGCTACCGGTATACCGGGCCCTACCGGTGGTATACCACAGGTCAGAAACCCGAGGCCACGGGTACTCATCACGTGTTCATTGCCGAGAGGTAAAAATTTGGAAAAGTTGCCCACCGGGTACCCGGTCACACCACCGGTAACCCGGTCAGGCAAAAAGGGGTGCCCACGTGTTACGACTCGGGTATTTTGACGAAGCATGGACCTGGAACAACAGTAGCTCCGGTATACTGGGCCCTACGGTACGGCCCAAGCCCGCTGGAGAAAAAATTTATTGCGTTTTTAAGGTTATAAGAAGGAAGAGGTGAGTTCTAATCCGAATTTCTCAATCCTTAAGCCTCACTTTCTTCCCCAAACCTCTCCTAGCTCCATTAAAGCTTCAACAAACCTTCACCTAACATCAAAGCACAACCAAATCACCATGAATTCAAATCTAAATCCTTCCCTACATCGTTACAAAGAAGATTAAACCATCCAAATCATATCGAAACATCTAGAATCCAAGAATCAAGCGCCTAAATTTTCAAAATTCATCCAAAATTCCTTAAACCCATATCATCAAAGCTTGATTCCATCATACCCACATAGAGAATTGTCATCCTAAGACCTTTCCTAATCCAAATAAAGCTTGTTCCACCTATAATCAAGAGTGTTCAAGGCTTTGAGTTGGGGGTCAAAAGAGATGATAGAGGTATAATCAAGTGTAAGGGAGATGAAATATCAATGCAAGTTATTAGGTGAGTTCTAGAAGAAATCAATTGAGATGGGTACTAGTTTGGGAATAAAATACAAGGTAAATCGGATCAAGAGAATAGAGGAAAGCATGCAGCGGTGAAATCAAAGAGCAAAAGGATTTATAATTTCATAAGGAAAACACCACAACCTCTACAAATCAAGCATCCTTTTGACCAAAGATGAGCAAAGCTTCTGGGACGCTAGTAGTTGTTGCCACAACAAAATATTCCTGGATGAACACCTTCTCATGAGAAAGTATTCAAGAACAAAGTTGAAGATGAGAAAAATAAGAGATCTCTAGAGTGTTATTGATTGGGATGGAGCACAAGAGGATGTAAGGGAAAGCGAAAGTGGTGATACATGGAGTTTACATACAAGGGAATCACTGCACCTTATCTTGGGTATTAATCAAGCAAGGCAATAGCCTTGAAGAGTATGTTTTCTTTCTTCCTTACCATTTCTCAATATGCACTATTTGCTATTTTTATTTTATTGAGTCTTTTTGAGTCGTGGGGACACGACTCATTTTTGAGTTGGGGGTGGGGATTCGTTGTCCCTTATCTCCATTTTTATGTGATTTACTGTTTTTTTAGAGAAATTTGAAAAATTTGAAATTTTTAAGAGATGGATTAGATGTAGAATGTGTTTAATAGCTTGAAAGCATAAGCTTAGTAAGTTGATGATAGAAAGTAGTATGTTTATGAGCTGCTTTATTTCGTATGCTTTGAGTATTTGCAGGAAAACTCATTGATAGTAAAGAAAAGATTAGTTAGAAATGCGATGGAAAGTATGTTCGATCTTAGGGAGTCATGAGTGGTGTGTAGGCCGTGAGATCCAAGCTAGTTGATAAACCCATTTAATGAACGTGCTAAAGGTAAGAGAATGACGAAATTGCATAGTTTAGAAAGTGATTAAGGCGGTTCTTTCATAATCCCCTTGTTGCCTTTTAGCTTGCTATCCATCTTATTATTATATATCCTTCTCAGCCCCTTCTAGCCTTTCTAAAGCCGATTTATTAGCCACATTATAAGCCATATCCCTTTAGATTATAGGACTTTTCCATATGACCCGCACTCGAATCGCGATGCATAGACAATTGTTTTAGAGCTTGAGTTTGGGGTGGTGGGTCCACCATTATGGGAAATATTATTGGGTTGGGATTTTTGAGCTTATTAAGTATGCTTTGTTCTATATATTGATGATGATTCACAGGTTTATTATATCGTAACCCTTTGCCGGGGTAATAGTAAATGAAAAAGAAGCTACGAGCTAAAGTTATGAAAAGGCATAATTTATGAAAAATAGCGTGATATCTCAACATCAGAAAGAGAGTCATAGCTATACAAAAGAAAAAGAAAATTGATATGAAAAGAATATATATTTGGGCCGGCAAAGAGGAATTCTTATGTGAACATCTTATTGCTTTAATTGGGTTATTGGGGTTGCTAATTTGTGCATCGAGGAATTCATTGGGTTGAGTGAGAACGTTTTACGAGAGTAACTCAAGCTCTAGGGCGATTCGTTGATGGCTAGTGAGGAGAGAGCCAAAAGCTCACTCTAAATTATCCAAATATACTTATCATACTGTCCCTAAGCCAACATTACAACCCTAAAGACCTTTTGATTCTTTGCTATGTAATCTAGAAGTGATTGGGCCGTTAGAGAGTAGTTAAATGGATATTTGGATACTAGTGAAGTTCGATGAACAATCTATAGCCTCCTTGGTAATCTGAGTAAAGATCCTCACCTTCTTACATTGCGAAAATAATCTAATCTTGAATTCAAGCCGTGTTGATTGTAGATATGACAAGTGTGCAGGTATGTAGTTTGTAAATATTACTACATGAAATTTTCTGAGTAGTTTCTTCGAGTTTATTCTATATCTTCTGCTATCTTCTTCTCCCCTGTGCTTCATTGATTTAGCTGATATTTTAGAGACTTCCCTATGTTTTTATTTTTTATTGTATCGGGACGATACAAGTTTGAGTTGGGGGTCTTGATGTCTCCCTTTTTGGTCTAAATATAAGCCCTTAGGATACATCATTTTAGGATGTAAATGGTCTTTTTATATTGACTTTTGTGCTTAAATTGCAATATTACACTTTCTCCCCTTGGAATTAGACTATTTGCATTTATAGAGCTTTCGTGCGTTAATTTACTTCTTTTTAGTGCAAAATTAGTAGGTTTATGAATTTCATGAAAAACCAATCCAAGGAGGAGAAGTGAGAATTAAAGTCTTAGAATATTTCTAGTGTGCTTAGTCGAGTTTCCTGAATTTAAATTGCACTTTCTTATTGCTAGTCTTGATTTAATGATTTATTATTTTTAAAAGCATATGCGGTTTAATTATTTATTTAATGTGAAGCTTTAGAGATAATATGGAAATAAATTAGATGCTAAATCAATGCTAAGGAGATAAGGAAAGAAGATCTTGAACAAATCTGGAGACAGAAGGAATTAGAGTCCAACTAGGAAAAGGCAAAGTTGCCTTATGAATCTGAAATTTCAGCCACGTTTCAAAGACGAGTCCATAACTTAAGATTGGCTAGGAATTTGGCCGAGTTTTCTGCACCAATGAAATCTCTTTCCGAGACAAGCGGTTTCATATATTGGAACGCCTCAAACGGATAAGTATTGAATGAGATATGACCAAATCAAATCAGCAGCATAATCTTACCTTTCCTAGATTTTAGGACTACGAATTTAAGAGTTCTTGCCTTGTCTTCCACTCCAAGTAATTCGACCTAACACCTATAAATACCAGCTCTAAACCTTAGAAAATCATCCCTTGGCTGCATAAGCTTAATCTACACAAATAAATCATCATAGAAGCAATCAAGAGGATCTAGAGGAGGAAGAAGCAAGAGTTAGAGCTTAACTACATCAATTCAACACTTCTCCATCTCTATTCTTTGGATAAATTATTATTAGATCTATTTTGTCTATGAGTTATTTCTAAACTATTTATCCAAGAAGTTAAATTATGCATAATTTCTCTTTAGGATTTTAATCATATGAAACTTTGATTATTGTTTTTCTGTTTTACTTTGAATCTGGGATTTTAGTATTTAATTGAATTGGTTCTTAATTTCCATTGACTATATTCTTGTGCTTGTTCACTATCATTGATGTCATGAATCAGGGTAGGTTTTAGTAATTAGGCTATTCACTTAGTGGCGAGTGATCATCCGACAGGGGGGTTTAATTACAGAAATAGAATATAGACGTGTCATATCCGTTATTTGACCGACAGGCTTGACTAACCACGTAGCCAATGAGGTAAAATAGTATTCATATGAAAGTAGCTTATAATCGCCCTGACGGGGTTTGTAATACCGTAGGATAGCTTCTAGGTCCACCCTGACGGGGGCTAGGAGATTATAGATTCCCGACTATTGTGAGATTTCCCATTCACCCTTATTCTTAGGAATCATAGATTCAATAGGATAGATTCATACTTGCATATCCTTATCTTTCTTTCATAATTGTTAATTGTTTATTTTATTGTCTATTTTATTATTTAGTTAATTAGAAAACAAACTCCTTTATTATTTATCCTTAGCAATTAAAACTATATATTCTGATATTGAACACAAAGTTAGAATAACTACTTAAATCCCTGTGGAGACGATAATCCCGATTTTACTTATCTATTACTTTGTACGACCCGTACACTTGCGGTATGTGGATCCTTTATTCCTTTGCTTTTATTTTATAATTTTATAACACACAAGGACCCACCAACATACCACACCGTCCCTATACCTATATTGAAACCGTAAAGACCTCGTGATTCCTAGATACATAGTGAGTCTGTGATTCAGCTAATAGGGAGTATGCAAAGTGGAGCGTTCAAAGCAAGTAATGATCGATGAACACCCTATAGCCACCATCTTGAGATAAGTACTAAGCGTAACCTTCTAGCATTGCGAAATTAATTTTGGATTGATGTTATTTTGTGTTTGATTTTGCATGATATGTGTATGTGTATATTAATTCCTATATCATACTATATGAGATTTGTTTTAAGTTGTGCTTTGGGTAT
Organism: Nemophila menziesii; assembly: GCA_029959085.1. NCBI lineage: Eukaryota > Viridiplantae > Streptophyta > Magnoliopsida > Boraginales > Hydrophyllaceae > Nemophila > Nemophila menziesii. The sequence goes on along the minus strand of JARWIR010000014.1, from coordinate 11,429,872 downwards.
ATTTACTAGATTCTGCCTTCTGCGTTCACCTAAAAGGCCTTTGTTTTTATTTTACTTTGTCGGGACAACAAAGGTTTGAGTTTGGGGTCTTTATGTCTCCCTATTTGTTCTAAATATTAGCCTTTAGGATACATAAATTTAGGTGAATATTTGACTTATTTGGTAGACTTTTATGCTTATTTCGTCATATTGCACTTTCTACTCTTGGAATTAGACTATTTGCATTTTTAGAGCTTTTGTGCGTTAATTTGTTTGTTTTTAGTGAAAAGTTAGTAGGTTCATGATTCTATGGGAAACCAATACAAGGAGGAGAAGTGAGAATTAAAGTCCTGGATCGAGTGCAGGAGCTAAAGGAAAGAAAATAATTTCCTAGAACTTAATTAAAGAAGTTGGAGTTGTGAAAGGTTGATAAAGATTACTGTTTTTGGGCTACTTAGGAGCGAATTTAGCCTTGGGCCGTGAAACATGGTTTGATACCTTATTGAATTAGGAAGGTTCTCCAAGTTGAATCAGCCCATTGGAGTTGTTATGCAAAAGTTACAGTAGTTTTACAAAAGGCTACACATCAATTACGAGAATTAAAAGAGAAGATGGGCTTGGGCTTTTTATAATTTGACCTAATCCTCTTAACTTAAGCCCTAATACGTTTTTATTAGTATAAATAGATCATTTAGCCTCCTTTCCACACACACTTCAGAGAATTACATTAGATGCTTCATATTTTCAAGTCAGAGCAAGAAAGCAAAGAAGAAGCTAGAGCTGGAGGAATTCAGTTCTTCCAACAACAACCAACCCAACCATTAGGTTATCCTATTTCTTTTCTGTATTAAGAATCATGTATTCCTTTTATTTTATTTCAGTATTTGAGTTAATTATGAGCTAAACTTTCATATACTTGAGAATCACAATAACGGGATGAACCTTAATTAATTTATTCTATGTTTTGAATTTGGGATTGTTATGATTTAAACTGAATTGGGTCTTATATATTGGATATTACTTTTTTCTTATTACTATTTCTTATCTGCGCGACTATAATTTACTTTTAGTATTTGGGCTATTAACTTTAGTGGCAAAAGTGATCATTCGACAGTGGGGTTTGAATACAGACTTAGGTAATACCCATGTAATGTCCTTTATTGACCGACAAGTTTAACTAATTATATAGCCAAAGAGGTAAATGCATATCATCCGAAAAGGCATATTCGCCCGTATAGGGGTTTATAGTACTTTAGGATAGCTCCTAGGTCCACCCGACACGGGGCTAGGAGATATTAGAGTCCCGACTAATATAATAATACCAATTCTACCCTTAAACATAACATAGATTACATTAATTAGGTGGATTCCTTGCGAGACTCAAGTATCTCTCATCTCTAAAGTTAGTCTTTTATTTGCATTACTTCTTTTCAGCTAATTAATTTAGTCTTTATTTTATTGCATCTTTTAGTTTTAAGAAAACCAAAAAAAATCATATTATTTTACTTTCATGTCAAGCAATTAAATTCTACTATCCTATTAGTACTTGAGTTGAACCTAATCCATCCCTGAGAATGAATCCTGATTAATTGGATATTACTTGGACAACCGTGCACTTGCGGTATTGTGGTTCCCTTTATTTATCTCATTAAATTTATAACACCCCAGGACTCACCACAAACCTGTAAAAACTGAGAAAGGAAGAACAAACAAAGCGTAAAACTGAAAATAAAAATACAATTAAACACTTAAGGATTAACACCGGGGTCAAACACTACCATCCCCGGCAACGGCGCCAAAAATTTGGTGGGTCCTTGCGTGTTATAAAATAATGCGATAAAGTTAAGGACTCACAAATCGCAAGTGTATGGTTGTCCAAGTAATAAACCAATAAATCGGGATTCGTTCTCAGGGACGGAATAGGTACAACTCAGATGTGAATCAAATAGTGGATTAATTGCAAGTGCGGAAAACTAAATGATATAATTTTTGTTTTGGTTTTCCAAATCTAAGATGCAAATATATTAAATGCTAAATTAATTAAACCTAAATGAAAATAATGAAAATAAGTAGGCTAGACGCAAGAGAAGAAGTACTACTTGAGTCACGCAAGGGTTTTCACCTAAACCTTCTTAATTAATGTGTTCTGTTAAGGGATGAATTGCTATAATTTTGCTAGTCGGGATTCTTAAGTCTCCTAACCCCTATCAGGGTGGACTTAGGAGCTCTCATACGGTATTATAAACTCCGTCAGGATGATTACAACTACTTCCAGATGGTTCACGTTCTTACCTCATTAGCTATTGGTTAGTCAAGCCTGTCAAGGTCATTGGCGAATACCAACGGCAATTACCTAGGTCTTTATCTAAACCCCCTGTCAAGGTGATCACTACGCCACTATAGTGAATAACCTAGATACTAAAAATTACCCTTAGTTCATGACTCTAAAGATAATAATTTAAGAATGAAATAAAAGCCAACACAAAATAACGAATTCAATTTAAATTCTTAAATCCCAAATCAGAAAAATATAAATTAATCAAGTTTGGGTTCAACCCAATATGCGATTCTCAAGTACAAAGGGAAATTAGCTCATAAAGGAAATAAAAAATAAATTAAAATAAAAAGAACTCATGTTTGATTACAGAAATCAAAGATGAAAGAACTTAATTAAGGATTGGGTTTGGATTTGATTTGGAGAAGATGATTTCTCCAGCTCTTAGCTTTCTCTTTTTCCTTTCTTCTGACTTTCTCTCTGCGTTTCAGACTTGTGTAAATTGAGTTGTGTGTAAAATAAAAGTCAAAAGGTCTATTTATAAGCTCAAAATCGGACTTGTTCTTTACTTAAGTGAATTAGTAAAATACTAAAAAGCCCAAGTCCAATTTTTTAATTAAAATCCTGTAACTAGTGTACATCCCTTGGTAAAACGACTGTAACTTTCTCAAATCAACTCCAAATGGACCCATTCAAGTTGTTAAATCTTCATAACTCAATAAGGAATTAATCCTCTTCATGGCTCAAAGGCCGAATCCACGTCTAAGTAGCTCAAAATTAGCAATAAATATTAGCCTTTCAGATTTGCAGCTTTCCTTGTCAACTTTTCGGGATATAATTTCTCGCCTTTGACTTCTCCACTCGATCTATGACTTTAATTCTCGATTCCTCTCCTTGTATTGGTGCTCCCTAGAATCTATGGACCTACAAACTTTGCACTATAAACAACCCATTTAACGTGCAAAAGCTTTAAAAATGAAAAATAATAAATTCGAAGGATAGAAAATGAAATATAACGAAATAACACTAAAAGTCTATCATATTAGTTAATTATTCACTTAAAATGATGTCTCCTAAGGGCTTAAAATTAGAACAGAAAGGGAGACATAAAGCACCAAGATAAGGAGGAGAAACCGGAATTAAAGTCATAGATCGAGTGTAGAAGTCAAAGATGAGAAAAGATGATTCGAAGAATTTCTTAGGGGAAAATGAAATCTGGAAAGCTGTTACAAATCACTGATTCTGAGCCACTTAGCCACTGATTCAGCCTTAGAGTCGTGAAATAAGGAATTTGAATCTTTGAGTCAGGAAGACTTTCCAAGTTGAACGGAGTGATTTCGAGTCCGGATGCAAAAGTTACAGCTGTTTTAGTAACAGTTGCACATCAGTTACGGGATTTCATTTAAGGATTAGCCTTTTATTTCATTAAACTATTTTCTTTTAAGAAAATAGCCCAATCATATTTCCCATCATATATAAGCCTTAGAATTCATTTTTTTATAACACAACTCATATTACACAAGAGAGAAGCGCCAAAGAAGAAGTTAGAAGCAAAAGGAGAGAAGAAGCTGAACCTGGAGAAGCCTATTTCTTCCATCAACAGTCAAAATCAATACTTTATTTAGGTTACCCATTTCATTTTTGTAATTGAAAATGAGTAGTATAACTTTTATTTCAGTCTTTCATTTTATTATGAGCTAAATACTTTAAGTGCTTGAGAATCTCAATTAAAGGGATGAACCCTAATTAATTTATTAATTCTTACTAAATTTGTGGTTTTTAATAATTTAAACTAAGGTATTTTATATTGGTTGTTACATTGTTTTTATTTACTAATTCTTTTCGGTACAAATAGAATTAGGTATTGGTATTCGGGTTATTCACTTTAGTGGAAAAAGTGATCATCCGACTTGGGGGGGGGGGGGGGGGGGGGTCGAATACCGAACTAAGTAATCACCGTGCAATGTTCGGCATTGACCGACAGGCTTAACTAGTTACATAGACAATGAGTTGAGACCTTCACATCCGAAGAGACATATTCGCCCATATAGGGGTTTATATTACTTTAGGATAGCTCCTAGGACCACCCGATAGGGGCTAGGAGATATTGGAATCCCGACTAGTATTAAAATACCGATTCCCCTTAAACAGCACGTTAATTAAATTGATTAAGCGGAACCCTTGCGAGACTCAAGTACATCTTATTACTCTTACGTCTACTCATTTTCATTACTTGCATTTATTTTATTTGCGTCCATCTACTTGCGTTAATTTAGTACTTTAATTATTTGCATCTTAGTCTTACAACAAAACCAACAAATATTTTATCATTTATTTTCTTGTCATATAACAACTATCCTCACTTATGCATAACATCATTAGTCATATCCATTTGTCCCTGATATTGATTCCCGTTTACCGGATTATTACTTAGACGACCTGTACACTTGCGGTTCGTGTCCCTCCATTTTAGGGGTGTTATTTTATAACACACACGGGGACACTAAGTTATTGGCGCCACTGCCAGGGACGATAGCGTGTGACCACGGTGTTATCAGTAAGTGATTTAGTTGTTATTTTTATTCTATTTTTCGGTTTCACGCTTTTCTTTGTTTTGTTTTTTCTCAAGTTTACAGGTTTGGTGTGTGCTCTCGAATCCCGAGAGACTAGTCTGAGCTAAAAACAAGAGAGAGAGGAGAGAGAGAGAGAGAGAGAGAGAGAGAGAGAGAGAGAGAGAGAGAGAGAGAGAGAGAGAGAGAGAGAGAGAGAGAGAGAGATAGAAGCAAGGGAAAAAGCAAAGAGAGAAAGAGAAATGGAGAACTTAAACATTCATAATATTGAAGATCCCGGAATTGAGATGGACGCTCAAGGCAACCCGATAGTGCCACCAGTTGTGCAAGATCTACTGGTAGCAAATCAAAACGCTCGAATTCAAATTCCTCCGGTAGGTCAACAACAACTCAATAATAATAGTAAAGGAATTCAAGAAGACGCACCAAGATTCGTCTAACCTAACGAATATAGACCTTTCCGTCTACCACCATTAGGACTCCGTCCACCCGTAATTCAAGGAATTCGATTCAGACCAGACGAGGGTATGATCAATTAGTTTATCAATATTGGACAGTATTGTGGTGCGACACGTGAAGATCCTATTCGAGCCATGTATAAATTTTTGCAAATCTGTGATGCATATGTCACTCCTGGAGTAACCCAAGAACAAATGTACTTTTATATGTTCCCATTCTACCTCACCGGAGGAGCTAGTGAATGGTATGACCAACAACAACACGATGAAATATTAACTTGGGATCAACTTCAGACAACCTGTTTCGATAGGTATTATCCTCAGAGTGTTAGACTTAGTGGGAAACTTGATGTTGCAAGTTTTCCAAGAACAGGGAGAAGCTATAGGAGTTGCTTGGACTCGTTTCCAATCTTTATTAGGAAAATGTTAATTACATGGGTACTCAATTGAACTACAGCCTGTAATGTTTTATCGAAGTTTAGATGAATCCTCCAAAGAGAAAGTAGATATTATGTGTCAAGGTGGTCTCATGATGGTCATTAATAGTCAAGCTTTGGCTATTATGGATAGAATTGTAAAGAATGAAATGAGTTGGCAACCATCAAGATAATTGGTTCGAGTTTCAGAAATAGGTACTTTGAATGTAGACGCAGAAACAGCTTTGAACGCTAAGATTTCCGCACTTGAGAATAAGTTAAAACAGCTATATGTGTCTAATAAGAAAGCTATTGTGAATGTGGTACAAGAACCAGAGATATGTCCTAGTTGTGGGAAAGTTGATCATAGTTGGGAAGAATGTGCTAAAAACCCAGAATCCATGTGTTTCGTCAATAATCGAGGTAATAATTATTCAGGTGGTCAAGGGTATGGTAATCAATATAATAATCATCCATGCTTTCAGTATTCGAATCCTCAAGGGGCTGCTGATCCAGGCAACTATCAACCGAGGCCCCAAGGAAACAATTATTAATTCAAGCCACAAAACCAATACCAAGAAAATCAACCAAGAGCGGATCATGAAGCTTATTCTGATACGCTAGCTCAAAAGGCACTTCCTGCTCGACCTCAAGAAGGTGCGCTCACCGCAACTGATTAAGCTCTTACCTTGATGTAATACATGGCAGCTAACCAAAGTTAGTCAGCCCAACTTGAAGATCATTTATCTAGATTCATGGCCACTACGTTTGTTAAGGAGAATGAAATAGAATAAACATTAAACTCACATTCCGATTCGTTGAAAAATTTAGAGAGTCAAATATCAAAGATCACTAATACTTTGAATGTTTGGGGCAAAGACAGACTCCAGAGTGACAAAGAGGTTCCTAAACAAAGGGAGGATTGTAATGCGATTAGAACGAGAAGCGGTAAGCAATTGCAACCACAACTTTTTCTGGTTATGAAAAAGAAAGAAACAACAGTGAAGGAGAAAACGGTGGAAGATGTGGTTAAAAAAGAAAGTGAACCGGAAGTAGAGGAAGTAGAAGTTGAGAAAATTATGGAAAAACTTAAGAAGAAATATATTGTAGTAGAAGAGAAGCGTCCTCCTCCAACTTTCCCGTCAAGATTTTAGAAGAAAGGAGATATGGAAAACAATAAAAAAATGCATAAATATGGTAAGCAAGATTAATGTTAATGTACCATTACTGGATACTATTAGAGATGTTCCAAAATACGTAATATTCTTGAAGAAATCAATCTTTAATAAATGCCCTTACTTTGGAAAATGAAATGATTGGCTTACCCGAAGAATGTAGTGTGATTTGCCAAAGTAAGCTACCACCTAAATTGCTTGATCCCGGTTGTTTTACAATCCATATTTCTATTAGGGATGAGTGTTAAGGAAAATATTTATGTGACTTAGGTGTGAGTATTAATCTCATGCCTAAGTCGATTTTTGAAAAGTTGAATATTGGATACGCAAGACCTACCTCTATTGTCTTGCAAATGGCTGATAGATCCCTCACACATCTGGAGGGATGAATAGAAGATGTCCTCGTTAAGACAGGTACTATAATTTTTCCCGTTGATTTTGTTATACTTGAATACGACGCGTATAGGAATATCCCCATTATTTTGGGAAGACCATTCCTAGCCACGGGGCGTACTCTTATTGATGTAGAAAACGGAGAATTAACCATGTGTATCCAAGACAAGGAGATGAAGTTCAATGTATTCAGGGCAATGAAGTTTCCAGACCCCATGGAGGAGTGTCACAGGGTGGACGTGATTCAAAAATCAATGCAAGAGGTATTTAATGATGTGAATTTTGATGATATCATGTAGGCAGCCCTAGTACTTGACTTACCAGAGATGATGGAAAAGCTTACCGAAATAGTGGCAGCTCTAAATTCAAAAAGCGCTAAGCCTAGGCGTTTAGCCTATGAACCATTACGAGACACGGGGGAGAGTGAACCTCAAAAGGAAACATTTATTGAATCTCCTCCGAAGCAAGATGAGAAACCACTACCGTTGCATTTGAGGTATGCATATTTAGGTACTAATGAAACTTTTCCTGTTATTGTGTCAGCTCACTTAACATGTTCTCAAGAAGATAAACTATTGTGTGCGCTCCGAGCTCATAAAGAGGTAATTGGAATGGACCATTGCTGATATCAAAGGTATTAGTCCATCCGTTTTCTAGCACAAAATTATTTTGGAGGATGAAAGTGCACGCTCAGTTGAAGGTCAAAGAAGATTAATGCCATCCATGAAGGAGGTGGTCAAGAAGGAACTAATAAAACTACTAGACGCGGGAATCATCTTTCCTATATCTAGTAGTGATTGGGTAAGTCTGGTTCAATGCGTACCAAAGAAGGGTGGTATCACTATTGTCCTCAACGATCATAACGAAGCCATACCCTCAAGAACCGTAGTTGGTTGAAGAGTGTGTATCGACTACCGTAAGTTGAATAAGGTTACTAGAAAATACCATTTTCCACTCCCCTTCATCGACCAAATGTTGGATAAGTTAGCAGGTAGGGAATTTTATTGTTTTCTAGATGGTTATTCAGGTTACATTAGTTAGATGCAAGGAAACTGACCTAGTTCTTAATTATGAGAAGTGTCATTTCATGGTTCGCGAAGGAATAATCCTGGGACACAAAGTTTCGAATTCAGGTTTAGAAATGGATCGTGCCAAGATAGAGGTAATCAAGACTCTTCACCCTTCTATATTCGTAGAAGGGGTGAGAAGTTTCTTGGGACATGCTGGGTTTTACCGTCGTTTCATTAAAGACTTCTCTAAGATTTCTAAACTGTTGTGTAACTTACTCGAGAAGGTCACCAAATTCATTTTTTATGAAGCTTGCATGGCGTCATTCAAGGAGATCAAGGAGAAACTCATATCAGCCCCCATTGTATTACCTCTTGATTGTCATATACCATTTGAAGTCATGTGCGATGCTAGTGACCTTGCTATTGGTGCCATTTTGGGTCAAAGTAAAGACAGGGTATTTCACTCCATTTATTATGCTAGTAAGGTCTTTAAAAGTGCTCAAATTAACTATACCATGATAGAAAAGAATTACTAGTTGTGGTGTATGCATTTGACAAGTTTTGTTCTTATCTTCTTGGTGCGAAAATTGTTGTGTACACCGATCATTTCGCTATTAAATACCTCATGGAAAAGAAATATGCAAAGCCGTGTTTGATTAGATGGGTCTTTTTGTTACAAGAGTTTGACTTGGAAGTTTGAGATAGAAAATGTTGTGATAATCAGGTGGCTGAACATTTGTCGATTCTTGAAGGTTCCGAATTCAATAGTTGTCCCGAATTGGTTAAAGAAGAGTTTTCAGATGAGAGTTTGTTTTTTATATATGTAAATGGTACTCCTTGGTATGCATATATTGAAAATCTTATTGTGAGTGGTTCTTTCCCTAAAGGGTCCACTTAAAAAGAGAGAAAGAGATTAAGTCACCATGCCAAGCAATTCTTTTGGGAGGATCCGTTCCTTTACAAAACATATAGTGATCAGATGGTGATAAGATGCGTCCTAAGAGTGATATTCAGTCGGTAGTTGCTAGTTGTCATGATTCACCCTATAGGGGACACTTCAAAGGTGATCGTACAGCTGCAAAGGTACTTTAATCCGGTTTCTATTGGCCCACTATACACAAAGATTGTCATGAATATGTTAAGATTTGTCATAGGTGCCAATATACCAGAAATATATCTAAGAGAGATGAAATGCCACGTAACAACGTTCTTGAAGTTCAAATATTTGATGTTTGGGGTATTGATTTCATGGGTCCTTTTTGTACCATCTCACTGAAATCTTTACATCCTATTAGCTGTTGATTACGTGTCCAAATGGGTAGAGGATGTAGCTCTACCAATAAATGATTCGCGAGTAGTGATAAAATTCTTGAAGTCACACATCTTCACTAGACATGGTACGCCTCGAGTTATTATTAGTGATGGAGGTTCTCATTTTGTTAACAGATACTTGAAGGCGGTCTTAAAGAAGTATGGGGTAAGACATCGTGTATCTACTGCGTATCATCCGTAAGCAAATTGTCAAGCTGAGGTCTCTGATAGAGAGATAAAATCTATTCTAGAGAAGACAGTTGGTTCTACAAGCCAATATTGGTCAACAAAGTTAGATGAAGCGTTGTGGGTGTATCGTACTGCGTCTAAAACACCTGTTGGTGTATCTCCATATCGTATAGTGTATGGTAAGGCTTGTCACTTACCTATTGAACTTGAATTAGGTGCATATTGGGCTATAGCGGAGATAAACATGGATCCTACTCTAGCCACTAAGAATTGTGTGATGAAACTAAATGAACTTGATGAGTTTCGATTTCATGCCTATGAGAATGCTAAGCACTATAAAGAAAAAACAAAGAGATGACATGATAATTGTATTCATGAAAAAGAGGTTTAAAGATGGACAGTTGGTCCGCAAGTATAACTCCAAGTTCAGTAATTATCCTGGTAAGTTGAGATCAAAATGGTCTGGTCCTTTTGTGGTGACCAAAGTAACGCCTCATGGAGCGATAAAATTATGAACCCAGCCGAACAACGCACCTTTATGGTGAATGGACATCGGCAAGATTTATCATGTAGGCGAGGATACTAATCGCATGGTGGATCCACATCTTGGGGAGGTCATGTACCTCCTTAAATCCGAATAGATGCGAGAGGTAACCCGTCGAGCTTAACGACATTAAACAAAAGCCATTTCGTTTGTATAATAGCTTATTTTATTCGTCTTTTTAAATTCGTAGTGTAAAATAACCTAATTCATGTTTATTAGTGTATAGTTTTAAAAGAAATGAGTTAGGTAGATTGTATTTAATGATTACAGGAGCTTAGTCTTTGAGTTTGGGGTTAACAAGTGTGAGACACAATGTGTTGTGTGTTTTTGGTCAAAATTTGATCTCTCACACCGGCTAGCCGGTCATCTAACCAGCTTTCGAGGATCATCACAGCGCCAACTCACTATTGGTTGACCAATTACACGCAGCTACGTATAGCGTCGCCGATAAAAGGAGTCGCGCGACCGGATAGCCGGTCCCCTGACCGGTAAGCCGTTCAAACCAACTAGCTACAACGCAACTCACTATTCATGGAGCAATTACACGCAACTTCGTTTCGCGTCTTTAAGAAAAACGAATTGCGTCCATCGAGAATTCAACATTCACGACCGGCTACCCGGTCACACTACCGGTATACCGATCAAGCTCTCGACGAAAAGTAATAAAACGATTGGCTAATCGGTATGCCGGTCAACTCTATGGAATGAGGCACGATAAACGCAACTTCAGATTGCGTCCACGAGATGAACAAGAAATTGTGCAGGTAAGCCGGTCAATCCACCGGCATACCGGTGCGGCCGCCGACTTGAAACACTAGAGCCTATATTACCATATTTTCTTCTCTTGGATACAACTTCTCACACAAGACACCATTATTGAGGCACCAAAGCTCATTGAGTACCTGCAAAATACCACTAAAACACCCAAGTACCATAAATACTTCCCTCTAATCCACTCCTAACACATAAACAACATCAAATCCTTCCACAAAACACCAAAATTCTTCACTTTAATCCTTTATCTTTCTCCATTAAAGCTTCAATCCTACGCATTAAACCTCTCCTACTCCATTAAACATTCATTACTCATGTCATATCACACCTTCTTCAACCATGGTTCTATATCCTCAAAACATCAAAATTCAAAACTTTTCTCTATTTTTTGAATTTTTAAAGTTTTGAGTTTGGGGTTCATTGAGATGACTAACAGGACTGATTCCTTGTGATATAACCGAAGAACTAGGAATAATACTAACACTATTGGGGCTACTCCAGCTAATGCCATTGAAATTCTGGATTCAAGTTTTAAGCCGATGGATGGATAAGTTGAGAATTCTATGAAGAGGAAAGAGAGCCCAAGTACTGTTGCTCATGAAAAGCCTATTATGGATGAAAAAAATGATGAGCAAAAAGATGAAGAAAAGAGGTAAGTGAACCTATAAACCCTCCACGTTCTGTTAGAAGAAAAATAATGGTTGTGAAACCTAAACCTAAGAAGACATTCGTACCTTGGAAAGAACAAGTTCGTTAGAGATTTGCTAGTATCTCTTTTGGTGTTGAGAAAGGATTTCCGATGAATATAATGGACGATGAATTCAAAGATTACGCGATTGCATGTGACGAGTTTGGATGGAAAGAGTTGAGGAATAGAGAATTAAATTATATTCCGAACTTGGTTCGGGAATTCTTTTAAGAACTAATCTTTGTGAATGGTAATGTTATTCAACTCCGTAAGACAATTATTTCTTTCTCAGTTGAGTATATTCGTGAAGTATTTAAATTACCGAACTTGAAATGTCCATGACAATACCTGGAAGAGCTTAATAATCCGGAATTCGAATGGGGATCGTTTTATCAAGGTATTCTAATTAATGGGATTCAGCCCATACCCAAGGGTGCTAGGTATGAAGTTCAAATTTTTAGTAGTAATCAATTGCCACGAGCTAAAGCATGGTCCCGTTTCATTATTCCTACCTTCTTTGGTAATAATCACGTATCTGAGGTAACACGTGAGCAACTTATCTTCATTAAATGTATTATTCAGAAGAAGGGGATTGATGTAGCTTGCGTCATATACAACTCCATTATGGCTTACACAAAATCCCCCATTGATGCATGCAACCTCAAGTTCACATGCACTATAACAAAGATTTGTATTCATGCAAATGCGCCACTTAGGAACATTGAGGATGAACTGGTATAAAAAGGTGAAAATCTCAAATCAAATTCAATGTGAATGTCCACAATGAGGCCATAAAGAATGGGATTGAGTTAGACAAGCCATTTGGACAAGAAAACAAAGCTGGACCTCCTAAACACAGAGTTGGAGTTGCCAAAGACCATGATGTTATTGAAAGGATGAGAGTATTAGAGGAGAAACATAAAGAGGTGTTAAAAGCTTTAGGAAGCGTTACACGAGACTTGGTGTTTATGAAGAACAGATAAGATAGGTTGGGCGATTCGTAACATGTCGTCTACACAATGCTTACGAATATGAACAAAGGTGGACGCAACAATGAAAACCAGCCTAGTGCAGGTTAAGATACGTTTTCCTAACTTCTCATTTAGTAGTGTATATTAGTTTAATTGCTTTATTGAGTCTTTTCGAGTCGTGAGGACACGACTCATTTTTGAGTTTGGGGTGGGGTTCGCTGCCTCATCCCAATTTTTTTATGTGTTATTTGTTTTATTTGCTTTCAATTAAATAAATTTTAGGGTTGCGTTTGACTGTAGAGCATTTTAAATGTCCCCATTAAGCATGATTTTTATGAATTTATGATAGAAAATAGTAGACCTTAGGAGTTAGTATAAAACACACTTAGATTGCATGCAAATATAGGTAACTGATAAGATAAATTAATGATCAATGCAAAAGAAGTAAACTTGTTCTTAAGTAAAATGTTTGGTTTGTAGAACGTGAGATCCGAATTAGTAGAGAACCCACTTAGGTATGAACTAGAGGCAAGCTATGTAACTAGGAACATGATAGAGGCAGTTCTTTGTTAGTCATTTGAAACTTTTTAGCCTTCTATACCTCAAGTTTATATTATCCGTCTTAGACCAATTTTTAGCCTTTAAGCCTTTCTTTTGTCGCCACGATATAAGCCATATCCCCTTAGTTTATTAGGAAATTCCATATGACCCGCACTTGAATCACAATCATAAGACTTCCTGTCTTGAGCTTGAGTTTGGGGTGGTGGGTATCATTATTGGGAGACTACATTGGGAGGGAAATTGTATGCATTTGTATTTATGCGCAATTGTTGAGAATGTATTATTTGTAATCCTTTGTCGGGGTCTTAAAAAAAAGAGAAAAAGAAAACAAAAAGGAAAAATAAAGTAACCGGCAAAGTGGAGTTTTTGGAAATCATCTTTAGTTCTTATTGGGTAATTTTGGGGATGCTACATTAGAGCGTCAAATGGGTTGAGGGAGAACAATATTCGAGTGCAAACTCAATCTCTTGGCATTTTGTTGATGGTAAGTGAGGAGAGAGCCAAAAGCTCACTTCAAATTTACCAAATATACATTACATATCGACCCTAAGCCTACGTTATAACCAGAAAGTCCTCGTGATTCCTAGATATATAATGGATTTGAAATTTAGCTAATAGGGAGCATACTAAGTGGAGCGTTCAAAGTTAGTGAGGATCGATGAACACCCTATAGATATCATCTTGAGATAAGTGCAAGCCTAACCTTCTAGCATTGTGAAGTTAATTTTGGATTAATTATTTGTATTTGATTTTTGCATGACATGTGTATGTGTATATTAACTCCTAGTTCATACTATACGAGATTTGTTTTAAGCTTTGCTTTGGGTGTTATTCACTAGAGTCAACATTTTTGTGTTTCACCTAAGGCCCTTGTTTTTGTTTTACTTTGTCGGGACGACAAAGGTTTGAGTTAGGGGTCTTGATGTCTCCCATTTTGTTCTAAATATTTTCCCTTAGTAGACATCATTTTAGGTGATTAATTGACTTATTAGTTATACTTTTAAGATTATTTGACTATATTGCGTTTTCTCCCCTTGGATTTGTATTATTTGTGTTTTAGAACATTTGTGCGTTAATTTGTTTGTTTTTAGTGTAAAGTTCTTAGTTCCATGGATTAGATGGAGCACCAAGATAAGGAGGAGAAATGGGAATTAAAGTCATAGATCGAGTGTAGAAGTCGAAGACGAGAAAAGATGATTCGAAGAATTTATTAGGGAGAATGAAATCTGGAAGGCTGTTACAAATCACTGTTTTTGAGCCACTTAGCCACTGATTCATCCTTAGAGTCATGCAATAAAAGAATTGCATCATTGAGTCAAGAAGATTTTTCAAGTTGAACGGAGTGATTTTGAGTCCGGACGCAAACGTTACAGCTGTTTTAGTAACAGCTGCATATCAGTTACGAGATTTCATTTAAGGATGGGGATTTTATTTCATTTAATCTATTTCCTTTTAAGAGAATAGCCCAATCCGATTTTCCCATAATATATAAGCCTTAGACTTCATTTTTTACAACACAACTCATATTACACAAGAGAGAAGCGCCAGAGAAGAAGTCAGAAGCAAAAAGAGAGAAGAAGTTGAAGCTGGAGAAGCCTATTTCTTCCATCAATAGACAAAATCAATCCTTTAATTAGGTTACCCATTCCATTTTTGTAATTGAGCATGGGTAATTTATCTTTTATTTCAATTTTTCATTTCATTATGAGCTAAATACTCTAAGTGCTTGAGAATCACAATAAAAGGGGTGAACCCTAATTAATTTCTTTATTGATCCTGAATTTGGGATTTTCATAATTTAAATTGAATTGGATATTTTATATTTGTTGTTACTTTGTTGTTATTTACTAATCATTTTTCGGTACAACTAGAATTAGGTATTAGTATTCGGGCTATTCACTTTAAGTGGAAAAAGTGATCATCCGACGGGGGGGTTCAAATATACAATTAAGACACCGTGCAATATTCGTCATTGACCGAAGAGAGATATTTGTTCATATAGGTGTTTATAGTTGATGTCTCTCTGTTTGTGAAGAATTAATCTAGTTTGGAGACATCATTTTAAGTGTATTTAATATGATATAGGTCGATTTGTTATCATAATTGTCTAATATCCTATTTCTTGTCTTGATTTTATTATTTATTATTTTTAGAGCATACTGGGTTTAGTTTGTTTATTTAGTGTTAAGCTTTAAAGACATATGAAAATTAAGATGTCAAATCAATTCTAAGAGATAAAGGAAAGAGGGTATGCATGAAAATTGGAGATAAAGGAAAGAAAGGATAAGTATGGAAAGATAAAGTTGTCAAATAAATCTGAATTCCAGCAGCTACATCCATTAAATTGATCATAACTCAAAAACAGCTAGGAATTTGGAAGAATGGTTTGAAGAGAAGTTATAGAGCTTTCTGGGACGATCAATTCCTATATAAAGAACGCGTCAATCGGAGTTGAAACAGAGATATTACGGCCAAAACAAAACAGCAACAATTTATTACCTTTCCTATATTTTAGGTTACGAATTTGAGTTGGGCTAGAAGTCCAATACTTGTCTTCCACTCCAAGAAAACGTTTTAGGGTTCCCTATACCCTATAAATACACCCTTTAATCAGAAGAAACACATCCTTGGCTAATCCTTAAGCCAGGAAGAAGCCTACATCAAGAAAAGAGAAGTCTGGAATGAGCTGAACACTAAATGATGTCTTCACAAGCCTCCAAATCTGTTATTGTTTTCTATTATTTCTCTTGTATGAACTAATTTAATTTAGCATTGATATTTAGCATATGGGTATGAACCCTCGACTTGTTTTACATTTGTCTCATTTGGGATACCATTGTATTTAAATTGAATTCATGTTTTATTCTTTGCTTTATGTGCTTTGACTTATTGTCTATTTTCTACGGTGTGCAACATATATGATTACCTTAATAGTAGTTAGATGGTCAGCTGGAAGGAGTGTCTAATTATTGAAACACCACATAAACGTCTAGTATACGGAATTGGTTCTTACAACACCAGCCTAACTAGATAATCACTTATCATCATTAGTAGGCCAGAGTACACTTACGACCCTAGTGGCGCAGGATAACCCTATTTTGAGTCCCCTCGTGATTGAGAGGTCGCTGCCCTAGTTCGCTCTGCGGGGTTAGGGAGGACTTTAGAATCCTGTTTATTGCAATTTTAAGTAATTCACCCTTACATGTTTAGAATAAACAAGGCTAGTGGGGATTACTTGCCAGTTTCTCAAGGTAAAATCTCATACTATTGTTCTTTCTCTTATTTAATTTCCTTTCTTTAATTCATTTAGTTTAAATTCTTATTTACAAAACCAAATAAAAACCTACTTGTCTTTTCCTTATTTGCGTATTATTCTTCTAGCTTTATATTTGCACTTGATATTTGCATAAGTTCTTCATAACTTTCGTAGTCTCTGAGGAACAAATCTTATTTATCATTAAAACTTGCATACGTCATGTATACTTGCAAAACCGTGTTTAGACTAGGGTGTTTATTTTTCACTTATTTTATCTATTATTTTATCACACCCTAGTCGACACCAAGTTTTTGGCGCCGCTTGCGGGACTACATCGTTAGTCCATGTGCATTTATTTAGTGCTTTTATTTCAGTTAGTTCTATTTTACGCTTTTCCTTTTAGTTTTGTCTTTACAGGTTTTTACAGATGGAAAGCCCAAGGAGACTTGATCTTCCCATCTCATTCAGAGTGCAACCGAGAGGAATCCGCACTCTAGAAATCCAAGCCGCTAAATTTAGACCAGATCCAAGCATGATTGCACAATTTGCAAGTCATGGACAATTTAGTAGTGCTGCACAACAAGATCCGGTCCCGTATGTTCAAAAATTCATGCAGAGATGTGACGCTTATATCATCAGAGACGTTACAAAGGAGTAGATTTAGTACGTTATGTTCTAGTTCTTTTTAACCGAAGGTGCAAGCGATTTGTATGATTCCCAACATCTCGATGATATTCCAGACTGGGACAAACTCCAATCAAAATTTCTAAATCGATTCTATCCGATCAGTAGATGCTTAAAAGATATGTTGGAGCTTGAACAGTTTATGAAAGAAGAAGGGGAAAGTGTTGGTGAAGCATGGTTACGTTTTAATTAGAAGAAAGCGAGGTGTCCATTCCATGTCTCTTCGCCTGAATATCAATTAACCATGTTTTATGGAGGACTCAATAACGAGTCCAGGGCACGAGCAGATTTGTTAGGATATGGAAGTTTTGTGTTATTAGATCCTGAAGAAGCTCATACTATTATGGAAAGAGTTCTTGAAACCGAGAGAAGTTGGCCGACTGAATCAGAAAAACAAGAATATACCTTAGAATATCTAAGGCTCAAAGAGTTAAATCAACAAATCAAGGAATAACGAGAACAAGCGCGAACAATAGCTCAAGGTAAATCTGGTACACACTTTCCCTTCATGTCCAGGTTGTGGAGCAAGAAATCATTCGTGGGAGATTTGTATGAATAATTCAGTGTCGATTTCCTTCGTATCTCGTCAAATAAACCATTATTCTAATGGTTATTATCATCCTTAAGGAAATTACGCTAATTATCAATCCCCACATAATCAAAATTGGGTCGGAAATCAAGAGACATATTATCTAACTCGACCTTAGCCTTACTATCCACCACAACCTATCTATCAAGAAGCGGCAATTTATAAAGAAACTTATCATGAACCACCTCAATATTCAACGCAACAAGCTACACAAGAGCGACCTTCGAGTTTGGATTCAAGTATGGCTGCGATGATGAAACTAGTTGAAGAAACTATGAAGATGAGCCAGCGAAGACTCCAAACCCAATCCAAAGTAATCAAGAATCTCGAGCATACACTATCACAAATGGCGAGTACACTTCAGAACAGGCCAAAAGGGAAACTCCCAAGTGATACCATTGCTCCCGAAGATGATGCTTGTCATGCAGTTGAATTGAGAAGTGGAAAACAATTACCTCTGCCTAGAGTAGAAGAAACAGATTCAACCTCTATTCCTGAAAAAGTGGTTGAAGAAACAGTTAAAGACAAAGGTCGAAGAGGTAATTGAACCAAAAAGTGTCCCAGAGAAGGCACCAGAAAATAAGAAGAGCCCAGTGGTAAACAATACACGTCCTCCTCCACCATTTCATTCACGTGAAAAAAACAAGAATAATGAAGAAGAATTCAAGAAGTTCCTTGACATGGACACTCTCTAAAAAACGAAGTTTAGAAACTGAGGAAATGAATGGATTGCCAGAGGAGTGTAATGCTACATATCAAATTAAGTTACCACCAGACGCACATACACCCAAGAACTCTTGGATGGGACCATCCATGGCTACAAATAATAGATCTGAGAAGTTCGTGGGAGTAAAAGGCAAGGGATTCAAATTTCGCGTGCCAAATATTAATAAGCTCATACATTGATGGGGAGGTGATGTTCACACATAATTACCAAGGTAACACGTCAAACTTAATGACGTTAAACAAAAGTGCTCTTGGGAGACATCCCACATTCTTTTATGTTTTTAGGTATTTATATTTTTGTTCGTTTTAGTAAGTTTATATGTTTTTAGTGCATATTGCAGTAATAAGGAAGGTATAAGTTTTTTTCGTGTGTAGGTATGAAAGGGTTCGAGTTTGTGGTAAAAAGTGGAAAATTTTCGGAGTTAAAAATGACTAAACAGAGCTTTTTTTGCGGTGCACAGCAGGTATTTGCGGTACACAGCAACTATCATCGCGAGAAATTTTGCAAAAACTTCGAACTAGCTTAACTTTGCGCTCGGGTATCGGAATTCACTTTTTCTCGAGTCTAAATCGCATATTTTTTCGAGATCTATCCAATGGAGTTGAGAAACCCTGATTTTGAGGTACATTAAAAACGAATTTTTCAGTGTCATCCAGAACTTCCCTGCGGTACACCGCAGGGATCATCCGGTGAACCTCAAGGAAGAAAACCGTGGCGACGGTTTTGAACTACTGTTTATTTCCGAGAATCCCCTATAAAAACCGTAGTGACATTTTGCGCCCACGGTTTTGATCAGTGCTTTCATCCGGTACACCGCGCCCATCGTCCGGTGCAGCGCACCATGTCGGTTCGAAGAAGAGAAAAAGAGTTCTAATTGGACTCTTACCTTATAAAAGATGAACCTATCCTCTTCCAACCTTCCCAACACAAAATTTTCAGACCCAAACTCCATTAAAACACAATGGAAGCGTCATCAAACCTCTACCTCACACAAAAACATCACCAAATAACCATAGATTCATATCCAAATCCTTTCCTACCTTCCTATAAACAAGAGTTAAATACCCAATTCAATCCAAATCACCTATAATCCAAGAGACAAAACCAAAAAATTCAAATCTTCTTCCGAAATTCATGAAACCCATATCATCCTAGTAAAAGTTCATCACACCCACATAGAGAATCCTCATCCTTGAACCTTTCCTAGCCCAAATAACACATTAATTACCTATAATCGAAAGGTAGTTCAAGAGTGTTTAGACCTTTGAGTAGGGGGTCAAAAGCGACGGAGAAAAGAATGAAGATATTATTAAGGGAGATGAAGAATCAAAGCAAGGTATTGGGTAAGATCAAGAAGATTTCAAGTGATATTGGTACTAGTTTGTGAACAACTAAAAGGTAAAACGGGTCAAGTATTTAGAGAGGAGCATGCAATGGTAAAACCAAAGAGCAAAGCAGTTACATCTTTGAAGGAGGAAACACCGTAACCTCTTCATATCAAGATCCCTATACCCAAGATGAAGCGAAGCTTATAGGTCACTATTAGCTATCGTTAAAACAAAGATTCCTGGACAAACACCTTCACATGAGAAAATATTCGAGAACAAAATTGGAGAAGATGAGTAAGAGGTTTCTAGGGTGGTATAATTGATTGGGATAAGTCACAAAATGAGGTAAGGGAATGCGAAATTGGTGATACAAGAAGTTTACATACAAGAAAATCATTGCACCCTATCTTATGTATCGATCATGCGTGGCAATAGCCTCGAAGAGTATGTTTTCTTTCTTCCCTACCATCTCTTTATGTGCAATATGTGTGTTTAGTTTTAATTTTATTGCTTCATTTAATCTTTTTCGAGTCGTGGGGACACGACTCACTTTTGAGTTGGGGTGGGGATTCGTTGTCCTCATCTTCCTTTTTGTTTTTTTGCATAAAATTTAATATTTTTTTGTTTGAATTGGCATAAAATATATTGAATGTACCTATTTAAGCATGATTTAATTAAGTCAATGATAGTAAGTAGTATGTTATTGAAATGTGTTACAAATATGTTTAGTATGCATGTATGGAAACAGGATAAAAGATAGAAAACTTAATGAGCAATGCTAAGAAGTCATGTTGAAACATAGGGAGAGTTATTTGGTGTGTAGAACGTGAGGTTTAAAAGTAGTTGAAAACCCGCTTGTCTATGAACTAGTAGTGAAAAAGTAACAAACTCTGGTAGTTAGAAAAGTGAATAGGGCAGTTCTTTCATATTTGCAGCCACTTGAAGCCTTTTTAGCTTTCTCACCCTTTTATTTGATTATATGATTATTTATCAGTCTTAGCCCATCCGAGCCTTTCTAAAGCCTTATTAACCACATTATAAGCCATACCCCTTAGTTTTTAGGACATCCATATGACCCACACCCGAATCGCTATTTCTGAGATAAGTCGTTTTTAGAGCTTGAGTTTGGGGTGGTGGGTTTCATCATTATGGAACATTGGGTTTGGGAAATTGTAATTGTGATATTATTGATGATGAAAAAGTTATTATTGTAATCCTTTGCCGGGGTAATAGTAAACGAAAAAAGATGAAAAACATGAATTGAAAAGAAAAAATATTTATGAGAAAATATAGCATGATATTTCAACATAAAAAAGAGAGTCATAGCTATACAGAAGAAAAAAGAGATATATGAAAAGATTGAATAATGTTTGGACCGGCAAAGTGGAATTTGTATATCATCATAAAAAAAGTTTTTACTTGGGTTATTTGGGGATGCAAATCAAAAGCATCAAAAACTGGGTTGAGTGAGAACATCTTTGAGTGAAAACTCAAGCTTTAGGGCGATTCATTGATGGAATGTGAGGATAGAGCCAACAGGTCCCTAAGCCACGTTATAACCGTAAAGACCTTAGGATTTCTAGTTAACTGGTGGAGAAACAATGGAGCTATTAGGTTGTAGGTGAGTGGACCATTGGATGCTATAGTAGGACCTATGAACAACATATAGCCACTAACTTGAACTAAGTTGAAAACCTCTCCTCCTGGCATTGCAAAGTTAATCTAGACTTTAATTTATGGATTGTTGATTATGTGTATATTAAGCATACGTGTGCATTATTTCTTTAGCATTACTGCATGAGACTTTTTAGATATTTTGCTCTAGGATCATTTATTATGTCATATTCTTCTTCTCCTCCTAGTTCTTCTTCTCTGTTTATTATTTGACTACCCCACTGTTCTTTATTTCTATTGTATCAGGACAATGATGTCTCCCTATTTGTGATGAACTAATCTAGCTTCGATATATCATTTTAGGTGTATTTAATAGGATATAGGTCGTTTTTAATCATAATTGTCTAATTTCCTATTTCTTGTCTTGATTTTATTATTTATTATTTTTAGAGCATATTGGGTTTAATTTGTTTATTTAGTGTGAATCTTTAAAGATATATGAAAATTAATTAGATGCCAAATCAATTCTAAGAGATAAAGGAAAGAGGATATGCATGGAAATTGGAGATAAAGGAAAGAAAGGATAAGTATGGAAAATTAAAGTTGCCAAATAAATCTGAATTCCAGCAGCTACGTCCATTAAATAGATCATACCTAAAAAACGGCTGGGAATATGGAAGAATGGTATGAGGCAAAGTTATAGAGCTTTCCGGGACGACCAGTTTCGATATAAAGTACGCATCAATTGGAGTTGAAACAAACAAGTTACGGCCAAAACAAAACAGAATCAGTTTATTACCTTTCCTGTATTTTAGGGTTACGAATTTGAGTTGGGCTAGAAGTCTAATACTTGTCTTCCACTCCAAGAAAACGTTTTAGGATTCCTTATACCCTATAAATACACCCTTTAATCAAAAGAAACACATTTTTGGCTAATCCTTAAGCCAGGAAGAAGCCTACATCAAGAAAAGAGAAGTCTAGGATGAGCTGAACACTAAATCATGTCTTCACAAGCCTCCAAATCTGTAATTGTTTTCTTTTCTTTCTCTTGTATGAACTAATTTAATTTAGCATATGGGTATGAAACCTAAACTTGTTTTTCATCTATCTAATTTGGGATAACATTGTATTTAAATTGAATTCATGTTTTATTCTCTTTTTTATGTGCTTTGACTTATTGTCTGTTTTCCTTATGGTGCGCAACGTATAGGATTACCTTAATAGTAGTTAGATGGTCACCCGGAAGGGGTGTCTAATTATTGAAACACCACACAAACATCTAGTATACGGAATTGGTTCTGACAACACCAGCCTAACTAGATAATCACTAAGGTTTAATTTAATCACCAATCATCATTAGTAGGCCAAAATACACTTAGGACCCTAGTTGCGTAGGATAACCCTATTTTGAGTCCCCTCATAATTGAGAGGTCACCACCCTAGTTTGCTCCCGGGGATAGGGGGGACTTTAGAATCCTGGTTATTGCAATTCTACATAATTCACCCTTACATGTTTAGAATAAACAACGCTAGTGGGGATTACTTGCTAGTTTCTCAAGCTAAAATCTCATACTATTGTTCTTTCTCTTATTTAATTTCCTGTCTTTACTTCATTTAGTTTAAATTATCATTCACAAAACCAAATAAAAATATACTTGTATTTTCCTTATTTGCGTATTACTCTTCTAGCTTTATATTTGCACTTGATATTTGCATAAGTTCTTCTTAACTTTCGTAGTCACTGAGGAACGAATCTTATTTATTATTAAAACTTGCATCGTCATGTATACTTGCAGAACCGTGTTTAGACTTGGGTGTTTATTTTGCACTTATTTTATCTATTATTTTATCACACCCTAGTCGACACTAATAGTACTTTAGGATAGCACCTAGGACCACTCAATAGGGGGCTAGGAGATAATCTCGACTGGTATTAAAATACCGATTCTACCCTTAAACAAAACGTTAATTAAAGTGATTAGGCAGAACCCTAGCGAGACTCAAGTATATCTTATTACTCTTGCGTATACTCATTTCATTACTTGCATTTATTTTATTTGCGTACATCTACTTGCGTTGATTTAGTACTTTAATTATTTGCATCTTAGTCTTAAAACAAAATCATCAAATATTTTATCATTTATTTCCTTGTCATATAACAATGATTCTTCTTTATTGTATAACATCATTTGTCATATAAATCCATCCCTGAGATCAATTCCCGCTTACCAGATTATTAGTTGGACGACCCGTACACTTGCGGTTTGTGTCCCTCCATTTTAGGAGTGTTATTTTATAACACACCAGGTGACACTAATGGTACAAAGGAACCCATGAAATCAATACCCCATACATAAAATATCTCAACTTCAAGAATATTATTACGTGACATTTCATCTCTCTTAGATATGTTGTCGGTAAATTTGCATCTGTGGCAACTTTTGACATATTCATGACAGTCTTTGTGTAAAGTAGGCCAATAAAAACCGGATTGAAGTACCTTTGCAGCTGTACGATCACCTTTGAAGTGTTCTCCATAGGGTGAATCATGACAACTATCAACCACTGATTGAATGTCTCTCTCAGGTATGCATCTTCTCACCAACTGATTACCACATGTTTTGTAGAGGAAAGGATCCCCGCCAAAGAAATGTTTTGCACGGTGAATTAATCTCTTCCTTTCTTCTGAGGTAGCTTCTTCAGGAAAAGAACCACTCAAATAAGATTCTCTATGTCTGCATACCAAGGAGTACCTATTGCATATATCGAAAATAGACTCTCATCAGGAGACTCTTCCTTGACCAACTCTAGTCCACTATTAAATTCAGAACCTTCAAGACGCGACAAATGATATGCAACCTGACTATCACAACCCTTTCTATCTCGAATCTCTAAGTCAAACTCTTGTAACAACAATACCCATCTGATCAAACGCGGCTTTGCATCTTTCTTCTCCATATGGTATTTGATGGAGGAATGATCGGTATACACAACAATTTTTGCCCCAAGAAGATAGGAATGGAACTTGTCAAATGCGTACACAACAACTAGTAGTTCCTTCTCCGACATGGTATACTGAGCACTCGTGAAGTTCTTACTAGCATAAAAAATATAATGAAATACCTTATATTTTCTATGATTGAATACAACACCCATAGCAAAATCACTAGCATCACCATAACTTCGAACAAAATCTTTCAATCATATGGTAATACAATGGGTGCAGATATGAGTTTTTCATTGACCTCTTTGAATGCCACCATGCAAGCTTCATGAAAAAGGAATTTGGCGTCCTTCTCGAGTAAGTTACACAATGGCTTAGTGATATTAGAATTTTTTTTAATGAAACGGCGATAAAACCCAGCATGATCCAAGAAACTTCTCACCCGTTTTACAAAAGTGGGAGGTGGAATCGTCTTGATTACTTCAATCTCTGCACGATCAACTTCTAAACCTGAACTAGAAACCTTGTGTCCCAACACTATACTTTCATGAACCATGAAATGCCATTTCTCCCAATTCAAAACTAAATCAGTTTCCTTGCATCTAATTAATACCTTTGCCAAATTATGTAATCACTCATCAAAGTTATCACCAAACACAGAAACGTCATCCATAAATACCTTAAGGAAGTGATCGATCATATCTCAAAAGATTGCCATCATGCATCTCTGGAAAGTAGCAGGTGCGTTACATAATCCAAATGGCATTCTGCGAAAAGAAAATGTACAAAAGGGACACCTAAAGGTTGTCTTATGTTGTTATTTTGGATCTAAATATATCTGAATGTATCTGGAGTACCCATATAGAAAACAATAGTACTCTCTCCCAGCCAATTTATCCAACATCTAATCTATGAACGGGAGGGGAAAATGATATTTTCTGGCGGCCTTGTTCAACATACGATAATCCATGCACACTCTCCAACCAACAATGGTCTTGATGGTATGGCTTTATTCTATTCATTCAGGAAGGTAGTGATACCACCCTTTCATTGAACATTACTCACCCATTCACTACTAGCTATGGGAAAGATGATTCCCGCATCTAGTAGATTAATTACTTCTTTCTTCACCACCTCCTTTATAGTTGGCATCAATCTCCTTTTCCCTTCAACTGAGTGTGCACTATCATCCTCCGAAATAATTTTCTGTTAGCAAACGGAAGGACTGATTCCTTTGATATCAACAATAGTCTGTCCAATTTCCTCTTTATTAGCTCTTAGTACATGCATTAGTTTGTCTTCTTGATGACCTGTTAAATTAGCTGAAACAATAACAGGTAAAGTGTTGTTGGTACCTGAATACGCATACCTAAAGTGTGTCGGAAGCGGATTCTCTTCTTATTGCGGAGGAAATTCAATAGATGGTTTTTTTGAGGTTCCATTTCCCCTGGTTCTCTCATAGGTTCATAGGCTAGATACCTATGCTCTGGATTCCCAAAATTTAGAGTTGCTACTATTTCGAAAAAGCTCTTCCATCATCTCAGGTAAGTCAAATATTAGGGAAGCCTGCAAGACATCATCAAAATTCATATCATCAAATACGTCTTGCGTGGCATGCTCACTTGAATCTATTCGGAAACAATCCTCCTAGGAATCTGGAAACTTCATTTCTCTAAACACGTTGAACTTAACTTCCTCGTCTTGAATACGCATGGTTAATTTTCTGTTTTCTACATCCATAAGAGTACGCCTTGTGGCAAGGAATGGTCTTCCCAAAATGTGGGGACATTCCTATACGCTTGATATTCAAGTATAACAAAATCAACGGGAAAAATTAAAGTACCTGCCTTGACGAGGACATCTTCTATTCGCCCCGCTGGATGTGTGAGGGATCTGTCATCCATTTTGATGTCTGGTGTCGCCTAAGGTGTGATAAAAATAAGATAAAATAAAGTCTAGAAAACTACGCACTCTCACCCTAGACAGTCACAGTACTGCAAGTATTACAGGACGTATGCAAGTATTAGTTGATAAGTTGAGTTCGTTCTCAGGGACTTAAGTGTGTTAATCACGTGGGTAGCAATAACGAGTTAAAGTAAATAATTAAAGACAGAAAATAAAAGCAATAGAATTTCGAAATTAATAATTAAAACTAAGAAAATAAAGACAATAAAATAAAATACGAAGAATATGAGATGAGAAATATAGCTTAGGTTTTGCTAGTATGCACTAATCCTTCTAATTCTTTCTATTAGATCTAGTTAGTAAGGGAGAATATTAGCTCTTGTATACTTAGTCAGGATTCTAAATTCCCAATCCTTAGACCTTGAGAGCGACTAAGGGGGCTACGGCACAACCAAAAAGCTGTTTCAAATAGGGTTATCAAATGCTACTAAGACCCTAAGCAAACAATTCATTCAATTGGTGCTATGGTGATTAAATCATACCCTAATGACTATCTAGTTAGAATCAGTTTTGTCAGGAATAATATCGACACTAGACGTTATGTGGTGTTTCAATAAATAGACACCCAGTTAAGGTGACCATCTAACTACTATTAAGACAATCCTAAAGTGATCAGTTCTAGGACAGGCAATAAATCAAAACACATAAACAAATATAAAGGTAAGAAGCTAATATCAGATTAAAACATGTAATTTCCAAAGAAACTTAGATAGAAGAATTAGAATTCATAGATTATACATGATGCAAAACCCAAGCTATGGGAGGTTTAGTTCATACCTGATGGAAATAAACTAAAAGAAATTACAAAAGACATCATCTTGCTCTCTACAATAAACTGGAAGAATAAAACCTTAAGAACTAATTACTATGAGGCAAGGATGATTTACAAGTGATATAAGGGTGTATTTATAGGTGTTTAGAAGACCTAAATCGTTTTCTTGAGGAAGAGGTTAAGTAATGGACTCCAAGCCCAACTCAAATTCGTATGGAAACAAAGATAAACACTGCTGGACTGTTTTGAACATATCTTCTTCGTTATTGGTCGGTTTTTTCTCCACAATATACCAAAAGATTCCTCAGCGAATTATCTACGTCCCTATGAAAGGAATCTTCCAAAATCGGCTTCCTTTTGGAGTTATCACCACTTCTTTAGGCGTAGCTGCAGAAATTCAGATTTAGGCAGCTTTTCCTTTTCCATATTTTTAGCTTTTGTTTCCTTATCTCCAATTACCATGCTAATCTCTTTCCATATCTTGTAGTCTTTTACTTGGACTCTAATTAATCTCCATAATTATCTTTAAAGCTACACACTAAATAAACAATTAAACCCAATATGCTCTAAAAATATTATTTTACTAAATCAAGATTCAAAATAGGAAAGTGCACTATTTCTCAAGAAAATCGACTATTATGACTTCTAAATCACTAAAAATGATGTCTCATTCTAATATAAATCTATCACAAATGAGGAGACATCAAGACCCCCAACTCAAAGTTGTATCGTCCCGATACAATAAAGATAAAAACAAAGGGAAGTCTATAAATACACACTTATAAAATTCTCAACACAATGGGAAGAACATAGCAGAATATATAGAATAAACCTAAAGCAACAACTCAGAAAATTTCATGCAATAATATTCAAAAACTACATACCTGTACACTTCTCATATCCACAGTCAACACGGCTTGAATTCAAGATCAGATTAGTTTCGCAATGTAAGAAGGATTGGGACTTTACTCAGTTCCCCAAGGAAGCTATAGATTGTTCATCGAACTTCACTAGTATTCAAAGGTCCACTTAACTACTCTCTAATGGCTCAATCACTTCTCAATTACATAGCAAAGAATCAAAAGGTCTTTAAGGTTGTAATTTAGGCTTAGGGACGGTATGATAGTATATTTGGATAATTTAGAGTGAGCTTTTGGCTCTCTCCTCACTAGCCATCAACGAATCGCCCTAGAGCTTGAGTTACTCTCATAAAACGTTTCTCACTCAACCCAATGAATTCTTTGATGCACAATTTAGCATCTCCAATAACCCAATTAAAGCATAAGATGTTCACATAAAAATTCCACTTTGCCGGTCCGAATATATATATTTTCTTTTCTTTTCAAATCAATTTCTTTATAGCTATGACTCTCTTTCAATGTTGAGATATCACACTAATTTTCTCATATATATATATTTTTCTTTTAATGCCCTTGTTGGCAAATATAGCTCGTAGCTTCTTTTTCATTCAATATTACCCCGGCAAAGGGTTACAATAAAAATCTGTGAATCATCATCAATATAAAGAACATAGCACAATTAATAAGCTCAAAAATCCCAATCCAATAACAATTCCCATAATGGTGGACCCACCACCCCAAACTCAAGCTCTAAAACAACTGTCTATGCATCGCGATTCGAGTGCGGGTCACATGGAAAAGTCCTACAATCTAAAGGGATATGGCTTATAATGTGTTTCAATAAAAAGCTTTAGAAAGGATAGAAGGGGCTGAGAAGGATATAGCATATAAAATCAAAATAATATGGTGAGAAGGTATAAAAAGGCTTCAAAGGCTTCAAATATGGAAGAACCGCCTTAATCACTTTCTACACTATGTAAATTCGTTATTTTCTTACCTTTAGCACTTTCATCAAACGGGTTTGTCAACTAGCTTGGATCTCACGGCCTACACACTTCTCAAGGTTCCCTGAGATCGAACATACTTTCTATCACATTGCTCACTAATCTTTTCTTTACTATCAACGTGTGTTTTCCTGCAAATACTCAAAGCATACAAATAAAATAGCTCATAAACATATTACTTACTATCATCAATTCACTGAGCTTATGCTTTCAAGCTATTAAACACACTCTACATCTAATTCCCATGTATCAAAAATTTTAATTTCTACCTAAAAACAGAAAAAAATGGAGATGAGAGACAACTAATCCCCACACCCCCAACTCAAAAATGAGCCGTGTCCCCACAACTCGAAAAAGAAATTAAAATTATCAGATAAACAAATTTACAGAAATAGTAAGGAAGAAAGAGAACATACTCTCGAGGCTTATTGCCTCGCATCATTGACATCCGAGGTCGGATTTGCTTGATCTTTCGTTAATTGCTCAAGGAGTTTCATGATGTGCACTTGATTAGCGTTGATTTGTGCCACATTATTGACTAAGGAAGTTTGAGCTGCTTCAAATTTTGTTAAACGCTCCTCCATCTTCTCTTGCCAATTTTGATCCTTTTCTTCTTTCGAGACTTGCGTAGAACCCGCTCTTCGAAAGATATCCTTGATCCAAGCATTATCAATATAACTCGTCTTAAACTCGAGTTTCTCTTTTTCACCCAATGTAACATTCGCTTTTCGCACAAGACACGTGATTATAGTTGGAAATTTAACATTATAAACTGATTTAGGAGAGACCGAAAATCGCATCACCTCCTCATAGATCAACTGTGCCACATCTACTTCTTCTCCTCTCAAAATACAATCCAAAAGTAGAGCGTTCTTCATAGTCACATCCAAAGTTCTTTTGTTTCCAAAGACATTAGGAATAAGGAAATTGTGCCAAATTCTCGCATCCGATTGAAGATATTTGTAAGGCCAAGGTGCCTTCAATTCTCCCTTATGTGATTGCACTTTCTCCTTGTCTAAGACATGCTCAAAAAGTAGTTCCTCATCAAAGATTTTTCATTTAGCAACCGCTTCATCATATTTGCAATAACCTTTCAATTTCTTAAACTTGAAGTGGTTTCTAATCTCCTCAACTGTGAAAGGAACTAATTTTCCTCTAATCGGAACACAACCTTTACTATCTCGGCTAAAGAGGCCTAAATAGAATTCCAAAACTAACTCATGACATAATTCAGAACGTCTTACCATAAACGTAGACCAACCCAATTTCGCACCAAGCTCTAAGAATCTCTTGTACTCTCCTGTAGCAACTTCTTCCTTGAATACTTTCTCATAAGCAAAAGGTAGTTCTTTTTATTGTTTCTCTGCAGAAGCTTCCTCTTTCTCCTTGGGTGTAGGACCTTGTGGAAGTTGTGTTTTCTCCTTTGCATAACAGTAAAGCTTTATACCATTACGATCACACAAAGTTATACCTCCATCTTCAACATCGTCTTTACCCTTTGATTTAGGACTAGAACCTTTGTTATTCGATTTCTTCTTGATCGGATCCAATACCTTGCTTTTCTTCACCTCCCTCTTGTTAGCTAATATTGTTGTTCTGTTAGTCATCCTCAATTAACCCCCAACTCAAAGCTTTAGCAACCCTTGAAATTTGAACTTGTGAATTTTTGGTTGAACAAGCTTGATTTGGTGTAGGAAAGATGAATTGATGATGAATCTCTATGTGGGTGAGGTGGATTTTTGATGGATTGACTTGGATTTAAGAAATTGTAGGATGAATTTTAAAAATTTAAGCTCTTGATTCTTCAATTGGATGTGTTTGGTGAGAATCGGTTGATTGAATCTCCTTTGTAATGATGTGGAGAGAAAATTTGATGTGTTTTTCTTGATGATTGGGTAGTGTTTTGATGATTGGTGAAGGTTTTTATGAGCTTCAATGGAGTTGGGAGAGTTTTGGAGAAGAAAGAGAGGCTTGAGGTTTATGAAATTCAGAATTAAAAGCATTAACCCTCTTTTATACACCCAAATCCGCAACTTTCTCTCTTTGGCGGCGCGCTGCGGTATACCGCGCATATGGTCCGGTATACCGCACATCTGATGCTCTAAAAAAATTTCGCTTCGACAAAATACACGTGGTAGCAACCCGTGGCACGGGTTTTGGACGTGCGGTGCATGGCGCGGTATAGGGTCCGGTATACCGGACCCATCAGCTCCATTTTTTTCGTCACGGTATAAAACACATAGCATCTACCCGTGGTACGGGTTTCTTCCTCTGTGGTATACCGCGGCTGAGGTCCGGTATAGCGCACCCCTGCTTCAGCTTTTCCGAAATTTTTTTGTTGCTTCCCTAACTCGATTTCTCCAATACCAAATCATCAAAAACACTAATACCTTTCTCAAATATGCATTATCAACTAAAAGCAACTAAACTAAACATAAACTAAAAACGTAAAAGACATAAAAACATAAAAAAATTGCGGGTTGTCTCCCGTACAGCACTTTTGTTTAACGTCTTTCGAAGTTAGACGTGTTACCTCTATCAAGATTTGCGAATATAGCCTCCCCAACAACGAGTTAGGCTATGAACATTAACTAATCTGCGCTTGATCCCCGTTTTGGGTCGGATTTATATCACTTTGGCTGAAACAACCTTTGTGACAATGAATGGTCCCATCCACGAGTCTTTGAAACTACGTGGCCTATTCTCGCGTTTGTGAGCTTTCCATAGAACTTCATGGCCAATCCCAAACTCCATGTTTGGCTCAGTATCCACAGGTTTTAAATGGATCTTCTCAGGAGGGACTTTGTGATGTGCAAGACTGTGGATGACAAGAACGGTGGGATCTAACTTCCTTGGTTTCTTACCCATTACATAGAAGGTCTCGGATACGTTCTTTGCATGAAGGGTGATGGTCCCTTCTTGGAAGTTGATGACACTTTGACTTGTGGCCATGAAAGGCTGTCCAAGTATGATTGGAACCTGCTTATCTACATCAAACTCAAGTATAACAAAATCAGTAGGGATGGCGATACTACCTGCACGGACTAAGACGTCCTCCACTGTTCCCCATGTCCTCTTAACTGAGTTGTCAGCGAACTGCAACTTCACTGGAGTTTTATCTGATTTCTGAAGTCCAAGTCTCTCGAACACGGACATAGGCATAAGATTCACACCAGAACCCACATCGTACATAGCTTTCACTTTGAGCATACCATTTATTTGAATAGGAAGGTTAAAACTTCCTGGATCTTTAAGCTTTGTTGGTAGCTCTCGTTCACTTCTTCTTGAAACCCTCAGGTTCTCTCTTGGGACATCTACACTCGCTTCTTTCTCAGGAATAACTTGCGTAAAAACTTGTTGCGGTGTAAGTCCTTTCTTTGCAATCTCAAGCATTTGGGCGTTGATATCTTCAGGTGTATACACCTCTACAAATGACTTGAGTTCAGTGCCATCCTTAGGATTTGTATCAGGAATAGTTGATGACACTTGTTGAACAACAGGTGGCGGTTCCACCTTCTCTTCTTCTTTCTCTTCTTGCACAGCAGGTGCAACTTCATCTTCTTTCTCTTTCTCTCTATCTAGCTCAGCTTGATAATCCATAACCGATCGGATTTCCTCTTGCATCTTCTTTAGAAGTTGTATAAATTCGGCTTTTTCTGGGTCGTCCTCCACATAAACCTCAGAACAGTCAGATTCCACGGGGCTAGACTTGGTTGGTTCTTCTTCGGTACTCGGAACTTCCACGGCACTAATGGCTGCATGCGGTACTTCCTCTCTTTCTTCTTCAATTTCAAGGCAAATAGCCTTGCAAGCTTCAAACCCAACATTGTCATCACCTCCTTCGATTGCCTTCACTTCTTTCTGTTCCATTAAATTCGTGAGAACCTTGTTTAACTGTTCTACTTGAGTACCTAAAATCTGAAGTGCGACATCTTGTCCTCGGACTTTCTCTTCTTGAGCGTTCATATTTGTGGTCAAACGGTTCAAGATTTGTATTATTTGTTGATTATCCATAGATCCTTCTTGAGGATACTGAGGTAAAGCTTTCTGATCTAACGCATCGGTATAGGCATCTTGAACAGGTTGTTGAGGGGGAGCAGGTCTATTTTGATATTGATTTTGATACTGACCTCTCGGTTGGAAAGAGTTGTTCTGGGGACGCGGTTGATAATGACCAGGATTAGCGGCCCCTTGAGGATTTGAATACTGCATACCCGGATGATTACGGTTACCCCATTGATAGCCTCCTCGGTTGGATATGAAGTACACAGATTGTGGATTTGATTCGCACTCTTCCCATGTATGATTATTAACCCCACATTGTTGACAACCTTGTGCTTCTTGTACTACGTTTGATGCGGCTAAATTCTTTTGCATCTCTAACTTCAGCTCTTTGATTTGATTTTCTAATGCGGATATTTGAGCTGAGTTCGCAGTTTCTGCATCTAAACGAAGCGTTCCTCGGGCCTTTGCAATAGGAGCTCGCGTTGAAGGCCAACTCCTTTCTTGTTCAATAATATTTTCCAAAACCTCGGAAGCTTCATTATGGTTCATGGACACGAAATTACCCTTTCGAATGTTATCCACCTTCTCTCTACCTCTATCGTTAAGTCCTTCATAAAATATAGCAAGTTGTAGAGCAGGGGTATAACCATGGAGCGGACATCTAGCTAATTTATGTTGAAACCTTGTCCATGATTCTCCTACTGTTTCTCCATCTTCTTGACAAAATCTTGCAAGCTCGGTTTGATCTTTGTGTCTCATACTCTTCGGATAAAAACGGTTAAAGAACGCGGCTTGTCCAAGAATTAATTGTTCCAGGTGGTTGTCTTTCTAGCCATTCGCTAGCTCTACCGGTTAAGAAGAACGAAAACATATGCCAATACAGTTGCTCGCGTGTAATGCCAGGAGTAATATAGGCGTCACAAATCTGCATGAACTTTTGAATCGATCTTACTGGATCTTGAATTGCTGTACCACTGTAGAGTCCAAAACTTTGAAATTTACTAAGCATACCCGGATCGGGTCTAAATTTGATATTCTGGATCTCTGGGGGACGGTAACCTATTGGTTGGACATGGAACGGTACATGAAGACCAGGGAGATCTTGCTGTACGCGATTCTGTTGATTATTCTGCCCATTACCTCCTCCTAGTTGTTGTTGTACACCAGGTGGAATAAATGCTGGAGGTCCTCCTGGTGCAAAGTAAGGTAATCCTCCAGGTGGATCTAACTGTTCTTGCATGCCCGCCATAGCTCTTCTTTCAGTTCTTTCCTCACGAACACGTTTATTATAAGATCTGAAGCTCCTCTCAGGCTCCGGTAACGGAGGCGAAGAATTAAACACTGTGAAACCTGAAAAAGACTAAAGCAAACCACAAGCGTAAATCCGGAAAAATAAAAACTAAAAACTGAAAAATAAAAATTAATTAAAAACTACTACTCGAAATAGATAACCCACACGCTAACGAGACACAAGTCCCCGGCAGCGGCGCCAAAAACTTGGTGTCGCCTAGGGTGTGATAAAAATAAGATAAAATAAAGTCTAGAAAACTACACAATCTCACCCTAGACAGGCACAGTACTGCAAGTATTACAGGACGTATGCAAGTTTTAGTTGATAAGTTGAGTTCGTTCTCAGGGACTTAAGTGTGTAAATCACGTGGGTAGCAATAACGAGTAAAAGTAAATAATTAAAGACAGAAAATAAAAGCAATAGAATTTCGAAATTAATAATTAAAACTAAGAAAATAAAGACAATAAAATAAAATACGAAGAATATGAGATGAGAAATATAGCTTAGGTTTTGCTAGTATGCACTAATCCTTCTAATTCTTTCTATTAGATCTAGTTAGTAATGGAGAATATTAGCTCTTGTATACTTAGTCAGGATTCTAAATTCCCAATCCTTAGACCTTGAGAGCGACTAAGGGGGCTACGGCACAACCAAGAAGTTGTTTCAAATAGGGTTATCAAACGCTACTAAGACCCTAAGCGAACAATTCATTCAATTGGTGATATGGTGATTAAATCATACCCTAATGACTATATAGTTAGAATCAGTTTTGTCAGGACTAATATCGACACTAGACGTTATGTGGTGTTTCAATAATTAGACACCCAGTTAAGGTGACCATCTAACTACTATTAAGACAATCCTAAAGTGATCAGTTCTAGGACAGGCAATAAATCAAAACACATAAACAAATATAAAGGTAAGAAGCCAATATCAGATAAAAACATGTAATTCCCAAAGAAACTTAGATAGAAGAGTTAGAATTCATAGATTATACATGATGCAAAACCCAAGCTATGGGAGGTTTAGTTCATACCTGATGGAAATAAACTAAAAGAAATTACAAAAGACATCATCTTGCTCTCTACAATAAACTGGA
Organism: Nemophila menziesii; assembly: GCA_029959085.1. NCBI lineage: Eukaryota > Viridiplantae > Streptophyta > Magnoliopsida > Boraginales > Hydrophyllaceae > Nemophila > Nemophila menziesii. The sequence continues at coordinate 11,394,420 of JARWIR010000014.1, read as the reverse complement.
AGAATAAAACCTTAAGAACTAATTACTATGAGGCAAGGATGATTTACAAGTGATATAAGGGTGTATTTATAGGTGTTTAGAAGACCTAATTCGTTTTCTTGAGGAAGAGGTTAAGTAATGGACTCCAAGCCCAACTCAAATTCGTATGGAAATAAAGATAAACACTGCTGGACTGTTTTGAACATATCTTCTTCGTTATTGGTCGATTTTTCTCCACAATATACCAAAAGATTCCTCAGCGAATTATCTACGTCCCTATGAAAGGAATCTTCCAAAATTGGCTTCCTTTTGGAGTTATCACCACTTCTTTAGGCGTAGCTTCAGAAATTCAGATTTAGGCAGCTTTTCCTTTTCCATATTTTTAGCTTTTGTTTCCTTATCTCCAATTACCATGCTAATCTCTTTCCATATCTTGTAGTCTTTGACTTGGACTCTGATTAATCTCCATAATTATCTTTAAAGCTACACACGAAATAAACAATTAAACCCAATATGCTCTAAAAATATTATTTTACTAAATCAAGATTCAAAATAGGAAAGTGCACTATTTCTCAAGAAAATCGACTATTATGACTTCTAAATCACTAAAAATGATGTCTCATCCTAATATAAATATATCACAAATGAGGAGACATCAATGTCTCCCTAAATGTTCTAATTTTATGCCTTTGGGAGATATCATTTTTGGTGTTTATTCGACTATTTAGATAGGCTTTTGGTGTTAAATTGCAATAAATCAATTTTCCTCTTTTAATTCTAGTATTTTTCATTTATTAAACTTAAGCGCATAATATGGTTTGTTTTGAGTGAAAAATTGTAGGTTTTGAATACTAGTTAGAAGAGGAAACATAGAATAAATTCAAATATTGTGTAATGAAGTCGAAGCAAGAAGAAATATCGCGAAAGAATTGATAATTTGAAGCTACAAATCTGGAAAGTTGTCAAAGATTGCTGATTCCGAGCCATCTAAGAGTGGATTTAGCCTCTGACTTGTGAAGAGAATTTGTTTCCCATTGAGTTACGGAAATTTAGCAACTGGAATGAGGTAAATCCGAGTTGAAACGAGCCGGTTAAAGTTGTTTTAGTAAAGGTGGTGCAGCTGTAACGGGATTTGGGCTTAATTAGTGAACTTGGGCTTTTCTAATTTTCATTTAATCCTTATGTAAAGCCTACTCCGAATTTCACATTATAAAAAGGCTTTAGACTCTCATTTTTACACACCAATTCATACGCTTAAGAAAAGAAAAGAGTCAGACACCAGAGAGGAAGTTAGAGCAAAGGAAGAGAAGAATCAAGAGCTGGAGACTGTCTATATCTCCAATTCTCAGCCAATCCAATTCCGTAATTAGGTTCTTCTATTTTATTCTGTAAAACATTATGAACCCAATTATTTCTTTAGTTTTTGTCGTTTTAATAATTATGAGCTAAACTTAAATAGTGCTTGAGAACGCATAATGGGTTAATCCCAATTTGATTTTATTTCATGTGTTTGGATTCGGGATTTTTATAATTGAAATCAAATTGGGTAAATTGTATTTTTCATTAATTTGCTTTTATTCACTATAATTGACGTAATTAACCAATAAAAGGACTTGGAATCTAGGCTATTCCATTTAGTGGCGAACGGATCACCTTGACAGGGGGTTTAGATACGGACCTAGTTTATGAATGTAGGATAGAAATTAGAGACTCTGACGAGCTTAATTAATCCTATGGCCAATTGGGTAGAATAGACCTAATCACTTGAGAGTGGACTATAATCACCCTGACGGGGTTTGTAGCACTTGAGAGTAGCTCCTTAGTCCACCCTGATGGGGGTAAGGAGAATTCCGAGTCCCGACCAATATATATTTACCGATTTGTCCCTTAAACATGACATGAAATGAATTATATTTAGGTGAAACCCGTGCTTTTCTCAAGTACTGCCTTTCCTACCTTGCGTAAACACTTTATTGTCTTGCGTCTAGTTTAATATTTGCATTAATTTAGTATTTTAATTTATTGTCTTAGCATTAGAGAACCAAAACAAACAATTCTTAAAATCATTTACTTGTTTTCACGTGCAATTAACTACTATCTGATAAGCATTAGAATCAACCATTCCATCCCTGAGAACGAATCTGTTTATCACATATATTACTTGGGACAACCGTACACTTGCGGTTGTGGTTCTCTTTTCCTTATTGCATTTATTTTAGAACACACATAGGACCACCAAGTTTTTGGCGCCGCTGCCGGGGACGGTAGCGTGTGACCCTGCTGTTTATCCTTGAGTGTTAGTAGCATTTTTATTTTTCAGTTTTACGCTTTGTTTGATCATCTTTTTCAGGTTTTTAGGTTTGGTGTATGCGAAAGAGACTCTTTAAGGATCTTGAGACATTACCTCCGGTCCTTGATAATCCTGAATCATTAGTCAGACTTGCTAACAAGAAAAGAAGAGAACAAGAAGCGAAAGAGTTAGAAGAGAGATTAGCTAGAGAGATGGCTGACATTCCGAATGATAACAATGGTCAAAATTGTCAAAATGGTAAGAATGGCCTAGTCCCACCTCTTAATCTTCCTAATCCTCCAGTTCAAGTTCAAGTCCAAGTAGCTGATCCATGGTTCCTTACCGGTCCAGCACAAGAACCATTCCTTGCTCCTCCTCTTGGGATTGGCCCAGCCAATATTGATGTTCTGAGATTCCGTCCAGATTCGGGTATGTTAGCTCAATTTTAGAATTTCAGGAATTTTCGTGGCAAGCCCGGAGAAGATCCTATTCGCGCAGTACAAAAATTTATGCAAATCTGCGATTCGTATATCACTCAAGGAGTAACAAAAGAGAAAATGTATTTTGCTACATTCAGATTTTCCGTGATATATGGAGCGAGTGATTGGCATGATTCACAAGAGCCTGGAAAGATTACGAATTGGGAACAGTTACAAGCTGCGTTTTTCGACAGATACTATCCATCCAACGTGAGACTAAATGCTCAACTCGAGATAACACATTTCCGACAAGAATATTATGAATCGGTGGGTAGAAGTTGGTCGAGATTCCAGAATTGTTTGCGAAGAGTCCCTGGTCATGGCCTTTCTGAACAACAACAATTGGATTTTTTTTATAATGGCCTTGAGGGGAAATCAAGAAAAGATTTAGATTTATTATGTGGTGGCGCGTTTTTACAGGTCTTACCCGTTCACGCGAAGATCATCTTGGATAGAACGGTAAATAATGAAGTGGGTTGGAATACTGAGAACACCAGTTAAAGGGGGAGTTAATAACATTAATATCGAAGAAAGGTTCACCTCCTTAGAGAACAAAATACAAACCACATTGGAACAACAATTGAAGCAACTTACGTTAGCCGTGAAATAAGGTTTTCCGAATAAAAGGGTTGAAGTGAATGCTGCACAAGAAGTTTATGGATCTTCGTATTGTGGTGTGAATGATCATGAATGGGAGAATTGTCAGAATAATCAGAAGTTCGTGATGTTTGTTTCCAACCGAGGGAATTTCAATTCGTATGGTCAAGGATATGAACTTAACAGAAACCATCCTGGGTTTCAGTATTCAAATCCTGATGGGGCAACAAATCCGACTTACGCATATCAGCCGTGTCCCCAAGGTAACAACTATAATCCAAGACCTCAGAATAATTATCAAGGGAGACAGAATCAAGGAAATATGTTCAGAGACAACCTCCTGAAGACAATTATAATGACACCATGAACCAGAAAGCCTTACCTGCTCAACCACAAGAAGGTACAAATAACCTTCTAAAAACTGTAGAAAAGTTGATTGAACTTCATGCACAGTTAATCCAAAGACAACAAGCTTCTGAGGCACACATTCAGATGTTAGAGAATCAAGTTTCACAAATGTCAAAACAACTGAATTAGCGTACACAAGGGCAACTCCCTAGTGACACAGAAAATCCTATACAGAAAGAAGATTGCAATGATGTGACTCTCAGAAGTGGTAAGAATCTTCCTCCACCTCATTTTCTTGTTATGAAAGAGAACGAAGTTACTAGAAAAGAAAAGGATGTGGTGGACAAGAATAAAGATAATGAAGTTGAGGAAGTGGAGAGGCCTGTTGACATTCCGAAAAAGAAAGATGATATTGTAAGTCGTCCTCCTCCACCATTTCCCTCTAGAGTTCAAAAGAAGGGTGATATAGCTGAGTATCAAAGTTCTTCAATAGAGTGAGAGGCCTTAGTATTAATATTCCGTTGTTAGAAGCTATCCGAGATATACCCAAGTATACGAAGTTTTTGAAAAGAGCTCTCACCAACAAAAGGCCGTACTGCGATAATGAAATGATTGGTTTACCGGAAGAATGTAGTGCTATTTGCCAAAGTAAGCTACCCCCGAAGTTACTTGATCCTGGGAGTTTCACAATTCCTATATTGATTGGAGAAGATTGGAAAGGTAAAGCGCTATGTGATTTGGGTGCAAGCATCAATCTTATGCCCAAATCTATCTTTGAAAAATTGAAAATTGGAGTAGCAAGACCCACTTCTATGGTCTTGCAAATGGCGGATCGATCCCTTGCTCATCCTGAGGGTCGAATAGAAGATGTCCTCGTCAAGACAGGTACTTTAGTATTTCCCGTTGATTTTGTTATTCTTGAATACGACGCTGATAGGAATGTCCCCATTATTTTGGGAAGACCATTCCTAGCCACGGGGCGTAATTTAATTGATGTAGAAAACGGAGAATAACGATGTGAATCCAAGACGAGGAAGCAAAGTTTAACGTGTTCCGAGCTATGAAGTTTCCAGATTCTCAACAGGATTGTTTCTGAATGGATGTAATTGAGCATGCCACGCAAGAGGTATATAATGAATTTACTTATGAGGATGTTTTGCAGGCAGCTTTGACACTTGATCTACCTGAATTGATGGAAGAGCTTGCCAAAACAGTGGCAACTCTTAACTTTGAGAATCCAAAGTATAGGCGTCTAGCCTATGAACTTGTGAGAGTACCGAGGGAGATTGTAACTAAAAAGAAACCTTCAATCTCCTCCGCAATTGGAAGAAAAGCCTTTGCCATCACACTTGAGGTATGCGTATTTAGGTACTAATGAAACTCTACCTGTTATTGTTTCAGCAAATTTAACAGGTCCTCAAGAAGATAAACTATTGCGCGTGTTAAGAGCGAACAAAGAGGCAATAGGATGGACTATTGCCGATATCAAAGGCATTAGCCCCTCATATTGTCAACACAAAATCATTCTTGAAGATAATAACGCACGCTCAGTTGAAGGCCAAAAGAGATTAATGCCAGCCATGAAGGAAGTTGTAAAGAAAGAGGTGATTAAGCTGTTAGACGCAGGGATTATCTATCCCATTTCGAGTAGTGAATGGGTGAGTCTGGTTCTGTGTGTGCCGAAGAAAGGAGGAATTACAACAGTTCTTAACGATCAAAATGAAGTTATTTCCTTCAAGTACTGTTGTTGGTTGGAGAGTATGTATGTATTACCGCAAATTGAACAAGGCCACCAGAAAAGATCACTTTCCTCTTCCCTTCATAGATCAAATGTTAAACAAATTAGCTGGTAGAGAATATTACTGCTTTTTAGATGGATATTCCGGATATAATCAAATTTATGTGGCGCCAGAAGATCAACATAAGACAACCTTTACATGCCCCTTTGGTACGTTTGCATATCGCAGAATGCCATTTGGGTTATGTAACGCACCTGCTACGTTTCAAAGATGTATGATGGCAATTTTCTGGGATATGATCGATAACTTCCTTGAGTTATTTATGGATGATTTCTCTGTATTCGGTGATGACTTTGATAAGTGTTTACAGAATTTGGAGAGAGTTTTGATAAGATGCAAGGAAACTGATTTGGTTTTAAATTGGGAGAAGTGTCATTTTATGGTTCGAGAATGTATCATACTGGGTTACAAGGTTTCGAGTTCTAGTTTAGAGGTTGATCGAGGTAATAAAAACGATTCCACCTCCTAATTCTGTTAAATGGGTGAGAAGTTTTCTTGGCCATGCTGGCTTTTATAGGAGATTCATTAAAGACTTTTCCAAGATTGCTAAACCACTATGTAACTTACTTGAGAAGGACACCAAAATCCTTTTCGATGAAGCTTGCATGGTGGCCTTCAAAGCAATCAAGGAAAAACTCATTACCGCTCCTATTGTATTACCTCCGGATTGGAATTTACTGTTTGAAGTTATGTGTGATGCTAGTGATTTAGCTATGGGGGCTGTTTTAGGCCAAAGGAAAGATAAGATATTTCATTCGATCTATTATGCAAGCAAAACTTTCAATGGTGCTCTAATAAATTATACTGTTACAGAGAAAGAATTGCTGGTCGTTGTTTATTCGTTCGATAAGTTTCGTTCCTATCTTCTTGGAGCGAAAGTTGTTGTTTATACAGATCATTCTGCTATTAGATATCTTATGGAAAAGAAAGAATCTAATCCGCGGTTGATAAGATGGGTTTTATTGCTACAAGAATTCGATTTAGAGATTAAAGATAGAAAGGGTTGTGAGAATCAAGTTGCAGATCATCTATCTCGTCTTGAAGTATCAGAATCAAATGGTGGACCTGAAGTAGTTAGAGAAGAATTTCCTGATGAGAGCTTATTCGCGATTCACCTAGAGAATACTCCTTGGTATGCTGATATTGCAAATTTCATTGTAAGTGGTTCAATTCCTGAAGGTTCTACTTATCAAGAAAGAAAAAGATTAGCTCACCGTGCTAGACAATTCTTTTGGGAGGATCGTTTCCTCTACAAAGTATGTGCTGATCAGATGGTGAGAAGATGTATACCAAAGGAAGAAACTGAAGCGATTATAGCTGGTTGTCATGATTCACCTTATGGGGGACATTTCAAAGGAGATCGAATTGCTGCTAAGGTATTACAATCAGGTATTTACTGGCCTTCAATAATGAAAGATTGTCATGAATATGTTAAGAGATGTGAAAGATGTCAGTTTACGGGAAATATATCCAAGAGGGATGAGATGCCACGTAATAATGTTCTTGAAGTAGAGATATTCGATGTATGGGGTATAGATTTTATGGGTCCGTTTGTTCCTTCTAATGGTAACCTTTACATCTTATTAGTTGTTGATTACGTGTCTAAGTGGGTAGAGGCCATTTTTCTACCAACTAATGATTCGCGAGTAGTAATTAAGTTTCTGAAATCACACATATTCACTAGACATGGTACATCGAGAGTAATTATTAGCGGTGGAGGTTCTCATTTCGTGAACAAATATTTGAAGACAGATTTAGAGAAGTATGGAGTTAGGCATCGTGTATCTACAACTTATCATCCACAAGCCAATGGTCAAGCTGAAATCTCAAATCGTGAGGTAAAATCTATTTTAGAGAAGACTGTTGGTCCTACAAGAAAAGATTGGTCAATGAAGTTAGACGATGCATTATGGGCTTATCGTACTCCGTTCAAAACTCCAGTTGGTGCATCCCCGTATCGAATGGTTTATGGTAAGGCTTGTCACTTACCTCTTGAGCTTGAAATGGGTGCATATTGGGCTATTGCGTAGTTAAACATAGATCCTACTTTAGTCGGTCAGAATCGAATGATGAAACTTAATGAGCTTGATGAATTTCGGTTACATGCTTATGAAGATGCTAAAATTTACAAAAAAAATACTAAGAGGTGGCATGATAATCGTATTCGTCAAAAGAACTTTGTCAGTAGGGCAAAAGGTCTTGAAGTATAACTCAAGGTTCAGCAATTATCCGGGTAAATTAAGATCGAAGTGGTCAGGTCCTTATGTTGTGACCAAAGTTACACCTCATGGAGCAATAGAGATAGAACATCCACTCGAGAACCGTACATTCATGGTGAACAGTCATCAATTAAAAATATACCATGGAGGTGAAGACACCAAGCGCTCGGAAGATCCACATCCCGGAGAGGTCATGTATCTCTTCGAAGCTCCTTAGAAGCGTGAGGTAACCCATCGAGCTTAACGACGTTAAGCAAAAGCCAATTCATTGTATATTAGTTTAAGTCTTTTGATTTTAGTAGTGTATATTAGATATAATTAGTTAATTTAATGTTTATTATTAAGAAATGAGGAAGGGTAGTTGTTTTTGATGATTTCAGGGGGTAAAAGAGTCATGAGTTTGGGGTCGAAACGATGAAAAAAACGAAAAAAGTTGGAGTAGAAAACTGTGCTCGCCAGCATGCCGGTCAAACAAGTTGATGACCCCCCAAACTTTATGACTAGTGCGTCCACTTGGACGCAAGACGTAGCGTCCACGTTTGCACCAACGAGACTTCGCTGGCATGTCGGTCAGCCACCGGATAGCCGGCCAGCGAAGACAAAAAGTTCTGGTTAGTGCGCCAGGTTTGACGCAATACGTTGCGTCTGAGATTGCGCCAGCGAGATCCCACCGGCATGCCGGTGAGATGACGAAGGATGTTCTGACTAGTGTGTCATGTTTGACGCAAGGAGGCTTGCATCAGAGGTAAAACAAATTCGAATTTGGAAATTTATTTTGCGCCGCCATCGCGACCGGCATGCCGGTCAGCCACCGGCTAGCCGGTCCGCTATTGCGAGAGGCGGTTTTTAGAGCTTTTAACCTAGTTTTTTGCCTTCTTTTCCAAGCTAGCCTCTTATAACGAATCCTAGCCTCCACCTACTCCGAAAATCATCAACAAAACACTATTAAATCATCAAACCAAGCCTTCTTCCATCACAAAAACATACAATCAACTCATATCCTCTCCAAAACACAAGCAAATTCCCACTTTTCTCCGAAAATTTCTTCTTCCTAGCCTTCAAATTAAACCCAATTCCTCTCTAATTCCCATCAATTAACCTTTACCCATCTCATATTCCACCATATTCTTCAAGTTTTAAACCTCAAAACATCAAAGTTCTAAGCTTTTCTCTAGCTTTATCACTATTTGAAGTTTTGAGTTTGGGGTGAAAAGAGATGACTAACATAACCGATTCCATGTGTTCTTATCGAAGAAACTTTCCAAGAAACAGAAACACTGTTGGTGCTAGTCCAGAACAAGCAATTGAGATTCCAGATTCGCGTTCCAAACGCAAGACTGAAGAAATCCCAGCTGCTCCGAAAAGGAAAGAAAATCCGATTATGGCTAATTCGAAAAGTAGGCTAATTGATGAACCAGAAAGTGAGGAAGAAGCTGAAGAATAAACTCCGCAAGCACATATGCAAGAAAAAAGATCAACGATAAGAAAGGTGATTGCTCAAAAGCCAACGAGAGTTGCTATGACTTGGAATGAGCAGGTTTGTGACAGAATCAATTACTTGAGATTTGGTGTTGAGAAGGGTCTTCCAAAAGGTATTATGACTAGTGCTTTTAAGGATTATGCTACTACTTGTGACATGTTTGGGTGGACAGAGTTGAGAGAAAGAAAGCTTGAACATATTCCTACATTGGTGCGTGATTTTTACGAGGGCCTCGCTTTTTCAAAAGAAGCGATTATTGTACGCAAAAAGGTAATGCCTCTTTCTATTGAGTTTATTCGAGAATCGTTGAAATTTCCCAACTTCACTGGCCATTGTCCTTACCAAGAAACCCTTACCGATCCCTCATTTAATTTCGACTCTCTTTGGGGAAAAGTGTTGATTCATGGGGCCCGCCCAATTCTCGTTGGAGAACGTTAGCATGGATAGATTTATATAAGCAATTTGTTGCCTTCTTCTAAGGTTTGGTCCCGTTTCATAATCCCTACCTTCTTTGAAATAACACAGACTTCGGAATTGAAAAAGGAACATATTATCTTCATCAAGTGTATTATTGAGGAGAAACATATAGATGCGGCTCGTGTGCTTTATGACAATATTATGGAATTCGAGAAAGCACCTACTACCCAACAGAATCTGAAATTTCCTTGTACCATCACTACCTTGTGTCTAGACGCTAAAATCCTGCGTAGGAGTGAAGAGGTTGAACCTTCCGTAGTTGGGGAACAAATATCTTTAGTCTCGATTCTGAATGCCCATGACGAAGCCACACAAGCTGTAAGGACTCCTAGAGCTCCTCCAAAGAAGAAGATTCATACTGATAACGAGTTGGAATCGAAGATCAAAATGTTGGAAGAGAATCAAGTGAAGATGATTGCTACTTTAGGGAACGTTACAAAAGAGCTGGACCTTATCCGAAACATGCTATTTGGGGTGAACACCATTCAACACGCCACCTATGGTCTACTTACAAAGGATAAAGTCCATGGACGCAACACCGATGACCAGCCACGCGCTGGTTAAGCTAAGTTTTCTATCCCTTTCGCGTTTTAGTGTAGATTAGTTTAATTGCTTTGCGTCTCTTCGAGTCGTGGGGACACGACTCATTTTTTAGTTTGGGGTGGGGTTCGTTGCCTAATCCCAGTTTTATGTGTTATTTGTTTTACTTGCTTTCAATAAAAATAATTAGGAGTTGCATTTGACTGTAAAAGTCTTTAAATGTCCCTTTTAAGCGTACTTTTGATGAACCTATCATAGTAAATAGTGGACTTTAGGGAACAACATAAAACGCGCTTTAATTGCATGCAAACATAGATAATGAATAGGAAAAATTAATAAACAATGCAAAAAAAGTAAACATGTACTTAAGGAAAACGTTTGGTTTGTAGAACGTGAGATCTAAAGCGAGTAAGGATCGAGGAATAAACTATAGCCATCATAATGAGATAAGTACAAGTGTAACCTTATAGCATTGAAAAGTTAACTTTATGATTGAAGTTATTTGTGTTTATTGTTGCATGATTAGTGTATGTGTATGTTAGTTCCTAATGTTTGCTATATGAGATTTATTTTAAGACTTGCTTTAGGGTGTATTTACTAGCTTCTATTTTCTCTTCCATCTACTTCATTCCCCTTGTTTTTAGTTTTGCTTTGTCGGGACGACAAAGGTTTGAGTTGGGGGTCTTGATGTCTCCCTATATGTTCTAATTTTATGCCCTTGGGAGACATCATTTTTGGTGTTTATTCGACTATTTAGATAGACTTTTGGTGTTAAATTGCAATAAATCAATTTTCCTCTTTTAATTCTAGTATTTTTCATTCATTAAACTTTTGCGCGTAATATGGTTTGTTTTGAGTGAAAATTTTTAGGTTTTGAATACTAGCTTGAAGAGGAAACCAAGAATAAAGTCAAAGATCGTGTAATGAAGTCAAAGCAAGAAAAAATATCCCGAAAGAATTGATAATTTGAAGCTGCAAATCTGGAAAGTTGTCAAAGATTGCTGATTCCGAGTCATCTAAGAGTGGATTTAGCCTCTGACTTGTGAAGAGAATTTGTTTCACATTGAGTTATGGAAATTTAGAAACTGGAATGAGGTCAATCCGATTTGAAACGAGCTGGTTAGAGCTGTTTTAGTGAAGGTGGTGCAGCTGTTACGAGATTTGGGCTTAATTAGTGGACTTGGGCTTTTCTAATTTTCATTTAATCCATATGAAAAGCCTAGTCTGAATTTCACATTATAAAAAGGCTTTAGACTCTCATTTGTTCACACCAATTCATACGCTTAAGAAAAGAAAAGAGTCAGACACCAGAGAGGAAGCTAGAGCAAAGGAAGAGAAGAAGCAAGAGCTGGAGACTGTCTATATCTCCAATTCTCAGCCAATTCAATTCCGTAATCAGGTTCTTCTATTTTATTATGTGAAACATTAAGAACCCAATTATTTTTTTAGTTTTTGTCTTTTCAATAATTATGAGCTAAACTAAAATAGTGCTTGAGAACGCATAATGGGTTAATCTCAATTTGATTTTATTTCATTTGTTTGGATTTGTGATTTTTATAATTGAAATCAAATTGGGTAAATTGTATTTTTCATTAATTTGCTTTTATTCACTATAATTGACGTAATTAACTAATCATAGGACTTAGTATCTAGGCTATTCCATTTAGTGGCGAATGGATTACCTTGACGGGGGTTTAGATATGTACCTAGTTAATGAATGTAGGATAGAAATTAGAGACTCTGACGAGTATAATTAATCCTATGGTCAATTGGGTAGAATAGACCTAATCACTTCAGAGTGGACTATAATCACCCTGACGGGGTTTGTAGCATTTGAGAGTAGCTCCTTAGTCCACCCTGACGGGGGTAAGGAGAATTCCGAGTCCCGACCAATACATATTTACCGATTTGTCCCTTAAACATGAAATGAAATGAATGATATTGAGGTGAAACCCTTGCGTTTCTCAAGTACTGCCTTTCCTACCTTGCGTAAACATGTTATTTTCTTGCGTCTAGTTTAATCTTTGCATTAATTTATTGTCTTAGCATTAGAAAACCAAAACAAACAATTCTTAAAATCATTTACTTGTTTTCACGTGCAATTAACTATAATCTGATAAGCATTAGAGTCAACCATTCCGTCCCTGAGAACGAATCTGTTTATCACATATACTACTTGGGACAACCGTACACTTGCGGTTGTGGTTCTCTTTTCCTTATTGCATTTATTTTAGAACACACAAAGGACCACCACATTTGCAAGACCATAGAGGCCGGTCTTGTGTTTCCTATCTTTAACTTCTCAAAAATAGATTTGGGCATGAGAATAATACTCGCACCCGAATCGCATAAAGCTTTCCTATGACACTCATTACCAATAGAAATCAGAATCGTAAAACTTCCAGGATCGAGTAATTGAGGTGGCAACTTACGTTGGAATATGACACTACACTCTTCTGGCAAACCTATCACTTCATTCTAAAGATATGGCCTTTTTTTGGTGATGGCTCTCTTCAGGAATTTCACAATCTTCGATACGTCTCTAATAGCATCTAAAAATTGTATATTAATGTTAAGACTTCTCACCACATTCATGATCCTCTGATAATAAGCCATATCTCCTTTCTTCTGAACTCTTTAAGGGAATGGTGGAGGAGGACGGGTTTCTACAACATCTTTCTTCTTTGGTTTTTCCTAAATTTTCTCCACTTCCACCTCTGCTACTTCTTGTTCACCTTCCTTCTCCACCTCACCTTTTACTGTTTTCTCCTTCACATTTGTTTCTTTTTCTTTCATAACGGGAAAAAGAGGTGGTGGTAGCTTCTTACCACTTCTGAGCGCTATAGCATTACAATCTTCTCTTTGTTTTGGATCCTCAGTGTCACTTGGGAGTTTCCCTTGTGGAGGTTGATTTAACTGTTTTGCCATCTGAGCTATTTGATTTTTTAACATTTTGAATGTTGCGGTAGAAATTAATGTCTGTAAGGTTTGTTGAATATTTAACGCACCTTCTTGAGGTTGAGCAGGTAGAGCTTTCTGATTGATAGCGTCGGTATAGGTGTCTTGAGAAGGTTGTCTCTGAGCTTGGTTTCCATAATTATATCCCCCTTGGTAGTTGTTTTGTAGTCTTGGTTGATAATTATTTCCTTGGAACCGTGGTTGATATGCATAAGTTGGAATTGCGACCCCACTTTGATTCGTATATTGGAAACCTAGATGGCTTCTGTTTGGTAGATAACCTTGAAAACCTGATTATAGTTTCCTCGGTTGGAAACGAACATCACAGAATCTGGATTACTTTGATAGTGTTCCCAATCATAATCTTGTACACCATAGTTAGAATACCCATATATATTTCATGTGTAACGTTAACATCGTCTCTCCTACCTGAAAAGCCTCTTTTATAGCTAAAGTAAGTTGTTTCAATTGTTGCTCAAGTGTGTTCTTTAATTTATTCTCCAATGAAGATAATTTCTCATCAATTCCAACACTACTCTCTCTATGACCTATACCTCGGATTGGTGTTCTCACAGTATTCCAGCCCAACTCGTTCTTCATTGTTCTACTCAAAATACTTTTGGCATTAGTTAGTGTTACCTGTAAGAATCCTCCACGACAAAGTAAGTCTAGATCTTTTCTTGAGCGTCCTTCAAGGCCTTTATAAAATATCGACATTTGATGTTCTTCTGAAAGACCATGATCTAGAACTCTTCTTAAACATAGTTGGAACCTTGTCCAACAATTAACCACGGATTCACCTTGTTCTTGTTCAAAGGATGTCAACTCGATTTGTGCGTTCAATCTCATGTTTCTCGGATAATAACGATCAAAGAATGCAGTCCATAACTCATCTCAAGTGTTGATCAATCTTGGTTCTTGTGAATCATGTCATACACTCGTTGCGTCTATTACAAAAATCTGAAATTTGCAAATTTCTTGTTACTTGCGTTATATACGCATCACATATATGCATAAATTTATGTAATGCACGAATTGGGTCTTCTCCAGCTACTCCACGAAAATTTCCAAAGTTTTGGAATTGAGCTGACACACCAGGATTGGGTCTGTATCTTGTGACATCAATATCTGGAGGACCAACACCAAGAGCAGGAGCGCAATTTGGAATATTTTTAGGACCTTGTACAAACCATGGATAATGAAAGACTTGAGATTGAGCTTGTCCTCCAGGTGGATAGGATTTATTTGATTCTGATTGTTATTAATTTGCGGATTACGAATTATCTTTATGTACTTCCACCTAAGAATTGAGATTTTCAACATTAACCATTTCTGCTTCTCTGGCTAATCTTTCTTCTTATTCTCTTGCTTTTTTTTCTTCTTTCTTTATTTTGTTTTAAAGTCTGAATAGTCTCTTAGGGTTTAAGAGCATAGACTAAACTTGTAAACCTGAGAAAGGAAGAACAAACAAAAGCGTAAAACAGAAAAATAAAATAACAGTTAAACTACTAAAGGATTTACACCTGGGTCACACACTACCGTCCCCGGCAGCAGCACCAAAAACTTGGTGACTCCTGGTGTGTGATAAGATCACCACCCCTAAATAGAGGGACACTACCCGCAAGTGCACGGGTCGTTCCAAGTAATGTGTAAATAATGTAGATTTCGTTCTCAAGGATGGATAGTTATAACACTTGTATTAATTGGAATAGTAGAAGTAATTTCCAAAAACAAAAAAGTAATTTGATAAGATTTTTGTTTAGTTTTGATTAGAACTACTGATGCAATAAATTAAAGTAAAGAAATAATTAACTAAAAAGAAATAATGCAAGTAAATAAGGTTGGACGCAAGAATGAGAGAGGTAGTTGAGTCCCGTAAGGGTTTCACATAAATCTCTATAACCAATGCTTGTGTTTAAGGACTAAACTGGTATTAATGAATTAGTAGGGCCTCTAATATCTCCTAACCCCCGTCAGGGTGGACTTAGGAGCTATCCTACGGTACTATAAACCCCGTCAAGGCGATTATATTTACTTTCGAATGGTTAAATCTTTTACCCAATTGGCTGTGTGGTTAGTCAAGCCCGTCAGGATCAGTGACGGATACCACACGTCTATTACCTAGGTCCGTAATTAAATCCCCTGTCAAGGTGATCACTTCGCCACTAAAGTGAATAGCCTAATACTAATACTTACTTTTGGTTCATGACTTCAAAAAATATTAATTCAATTCACGATAATAGTCAATACAAAATACCTAGTTTAAATTAATTAATTAAATCTCAAATTCAGAAAATATTAATTAAATGGATTAGGGCTTACCCATAATGCAATTCTGAAGTACTTAATAATTTAGCTCATGTTCGAATAAAAACTGAAACTAAATAAATAACAGAAATTATCCTAAATTACATAAATAAATTGAAGAACCTAATTTAAGGATATGATTGGGCTGCTGTTGGAAGAAATTGAATCCTCCAGCTCTAGTTTTCTCCTCTGTCTTTTTGCTTTGACTCTCTCTTTTAAAAATAATGAAGCGTATGTAAAAAGGAGGTCTAAAGGTCTATTTATAATAGAGAATTCGGATTGGGCTTTTTACTTAATGGCAATAAGTTAAATGAGTAAAAACCCAAGTCTAAATCAGAAATCACGTAACTTGTGTACATCATGTAGTAAAACGGCTGTAACTTTTTCTTCTCATGTCAAATCACCTTATTCCAGTCCTGATTTCTACCAAGTTGTTCTAATTATATGCCTATAGGAGACCTCATTTTTGGTGTTTATTTGATTAATTCGATAGACTTTTTGTATTAAATCGTTATATTTCATTTTCCATCCTTGAATTCTAGTATTTTTCATTTATTAAGCTTTTGCGCGTAATATGGTTTGTTTTAGTGAAAAGTTTGTAGGTTTCTAATACTAGCAAGGAGAGAAACAAAGAATAGAAGTCTTAGATTGTGTAAAAAAGTAAAAAAGAAAGAGGAAATATCCCGAAGAAATGACAAATTAGAGCTGCAAATCTGGAAGGCTGATGGTAATTGCTGATTTCGAGCCACTTAAAGATGGATTCAGCCTCTGGGTTGTAAAGAAGATTCGTTTCTTATCGAGTTACGAAGATTTAGCAAGTTGAATGAGTCAATTTAGAGTTAAATTGGAAACGTTACAGCCGTTTTTGTGAGGGGTATACAACAGTTACGGGATTTTAGGCTTAAAGAGTGGACTTGGGCCATTTAATATTTAATTATTCTTTTAAAATAGCCCAAGTCCAATTTTAGTAGTATAAATGGGCCTTTTGACTTTATTTTTACATCCAATTCATTATACACAAGTCAGAGTATCAGAAAGAAAGTCAGAGCAAGGAAGAGAAGAAAGCTAAGAAGCTGGAAAAGTCATCTTCTCCAAAATCGCAGCCAAATCAATTCCCTAATTAGGTTTTCTATTCTTTTTATTCTGTAATAAGTTATGAATTCCTTTATTTTTATTTTCTTAGTTTTAAATTCAATAGTGAGCTAAACCTTTTAAGTGTTTGAGAATCGCTACATGGGTTGAACCCTAATCAATTTGATTAATGTT
This sequence comes from Nemophila menziesii, assembly GCA_029959085.1. Lineage (NCBI taxonomy): Eukaryota > Viridiplantae > Streptophyta > Magnoliopsida > Boraginales > Hydrophyllaceae > Nemophila > Nemophila menziesii. The sequence goes on along the minus strand of JARWIR010000014.1, from coordinate 11,377,681 downwards.
TTCTGATTTGGGATTTTTATAATTTAATTTGAATTGGGCAATTAGTGTTGATTATTATCGTAGAATTATTTACTATTTTTAATCTGATCAATTAGATATAGGAATTAGTTATTATGTTATTCACTTACTCGGCAAAGTGATCGTCTTGACGTGGGGTACAATTACGGACATAGGTAATAAACGTAGGATAGAAATTATTTGATCGGATAGCCAATTGGGTAGAAAACTTGACCATTCGAAGGTGGATTATAATCGCCCTGACGGAGTTTGTAACACCTTAGAATAGCTCCTAAGTCCACCCTGACAGGGGTTAGGAGATTCTAAAATCCCGACTATTACTAGTTACCATTTTGACCCTTAAAAGAAACATTGATTAAGTTTATTTCGGCGAAACCCTTGCAAAACTCAAGTACTATTTCTCACACTTGCGTCCACTCATATTTTCTTGCGTCTTATTATTTGCAAAAGTTAGTATAATATTTTCTTCTAATTGCGCTTTAGTATTTAATCAAAAAAAAACAAATATCTATTCCATTTACTTTTATTTGTCATTCAAACAACTATTTCCATTTACTGCATAAAACTTTAGTCTTATCGAATCAGTCCCTGAGATCGAAATCTCATTTACCGGATATTACTTGGACGACCCGTACACTTGCGGTACGTGTCTTGCCTTTTTAGGTGTGTTAAATTAGAACAGACAAGGAGACACCAAGTTTTTGGCACCGCTGCCCGGGACGGTAGTGTGTGACCACGGTGTTATCCTTAAGTATTTTTAGTTGTTATTTTTATTACATTTTTTTTTCGGTTTTACGCTTTTCTTTGTTTTGTTTCTTCTCAGGTTTTACAGGTTTGGTCTATGCTCTCGGATCCCGAGAGACTAGTCCGAGCTAAGAACAAGAGAGACAGGGAAGCAAAAGAAAGAGCAAGGTTAGATGAAGAAATGGAAAATTTAAATGTTCATAACGTTGAAGATCCCGGAATTCAGTTGGATGAAAACGGTCTTCCAATATTTCCACCAGTATTACCAAATCCACCGGTAGGAGTCCAAAATGCTCAATTCCAAATTCCTCCCGAAGGTCAACAGCCAATCGATAACAATGGTGTAGAATTTCAAGATGATGGACCGCGACTCTTCCAACCCAATAACTATAGACCTTTCCATCTACCACCACTATGACTCCATCCTCCCGCTATTCAAGGAATTCGATTCAGACCAGATGCGGGTATGATTAATCAATTTACAAATATTGGACAGTATAGTGGTGCAGCTCGTGAAGATCCTATTCGAGCTATGTACAAGTGTATGCAAATTTGTGATGCATATGTCACTCCTGGAGTAACCCCAAGAACAAATTTACTTCTATATGTTTCCGTTTTCCTCAACGGAGGAGCTAGTGAGTGGTATGATCAACAACCACATGATGAGATTTTGAGTTGGGATCAACTTCAGACAGCGTTTTTCGACAGGTATTATCCTCAAAGTGTTACACTTAGTGGGAAGCTAGATGTTGCTAGTTTCTGTCAAGAGATAGGTGAAAGTGTAGGTGTTGCATGGACTCGTTTTTCAATATTTATTACGAAAATGCCCATTACATGGGTATTCACTTGAGTTACAGCTTGGTATATTTTATCAAAGTTTAGATGAAGCCGCGAAAGAAAAGATAGATACTATGTGTCAAGGTGGCCTCATGATGGTCACAACAAATCAAGCTCTTGCTATTATGGATAGAATTGTAAAGAATGAAATGAGTTGGCAACCCTCGAGATCAGCAGTTAGAGTTTCTGAAAAAGGTACTTTGAAACTAGACGTAGAAACAGCCTTGAACGCTAAGATAGCCGCACTTGAGAACAAGCTTAAACAGATAACTATGTCGAGTAAAGCTAATGTAATTATGGTAAATGAACCAGAGATATGTCCTAGTTGTGAGGCAGATGATCATGGACGGGAAGAATGTTTTAATAACCCAGAATCCGTATGTTTCGTTAATCATCGAGGTAATAATTAATCAAGTGGTCAAGGGTATGGAAATCAAAATAGAAATCATCCAGGCTTTCAGTATTGGAATCCACATGGGGCAGCCAATCCAGGAACCTATCAACAAAGGCCTCATGGGAACAATTACCAGTTTATGTTGCAAAACCAATTCCAAGGGAACCAACCTAGAGCCGATCATGAAGCCTATTCTGATACGCTAGCTCAAAAGGCGCTTCCCTCTCGACCTCAAGAAGGCGCAATCACCGCAAATGATTTAGCACTTACCTTGACACAATACATATCCAATGCTAGTAGCAAGTCATCTATACTTGATTCATAGACACCGCAACCGTTAAAGAAAACAAGATGGAGGAAACGTTAAACTCACATACCGCTTCGTTTAAAATCTTAGAGAACCAAATATCAAAGATCGCAAATTTCTTAAATGTTTGAGGCCCAGGCCAACTCTCGAGTGACACAGAAATTCCTAAACAAAGGGAGGATTGTAACGCGATCACTACTAGAAGTGGTAAGAAATTGCAACCACCACCTTTCCCGGTTATGAAAGAAAAAGAAGTAACTAGAAAAGAAAAACTGTCGAAGGAGGTGATAGAGAAAGATGAAGAACCTGAAGTTGTAGAATTGGAGAAGATTCCGGAAGTTCCGAAAAAGAAAGATGTTGTAGAAACCCGTCCTCCTCCACCTTTCCCCTCAAGAGTTCAGAAAAAAGGGGATATGGATGAGTATCAAAGATTTTTGAATAGGGTGAGAGGTCTCAATGTTAACATTCTGTTATTAGAAGCCATTAAAGACATACCGAAGTATGTGAAGTTCTTAAAGAGGGCCCTCACCAACAAGAGACCATATTGTGATAATGAAATGGTAGGGTTACACGAAGAGTGTAGTGCCATTTGTCAAAGTAAGTTGCCACCTAAGTTGCTTGATCCTGGGAGTTTTACTATTCTGATTTCGATTGGTAATGAGTGGAAAGGAAAAGCTTTGTGCGACCTGGGCGCGAGTATTAATCTCATTCCCAAGTCAGTTTTTGATAAGTTGAAGATGGGGGATGTGAGACCTACCTCTATGGTCCTACAAATGGCAAATAGATCCCTCGTGCATCCTGAGGGACGAATCAAAGACGTCCTCGTCAAGGTAGGTACTTTAGTTTTTCCCGTTGATTTTGTTATTCTTGAATACGACGCGGATAGGAATGTCCCCATCATTTTGGGACAACCATTCCTAGCCACGGGGTGTACTTTAATTGATGTAGAAAACGGAGAATTAACCATGAGAATCCAATACGAGAAGGTAAAGTTCAATGTGTTTAGAGCTATGAAGTTTCCAGATGTTCCAAGAGTTTGTTTTCGAATGGATATAGCAGAACACACCACGCAAGAGGTATTTGATTGTTTTAACTATGATGATATCTTGCAGGCTGCTTTAACGCTTTATTTACCTGAGATGATGGAAGAGCTTGCCGAACTAGTGGCAGCTCTTAATTCTGAGAATCCAAAGTATAGGTGTTTAGCCTATGAACCGTTACGAGATGTAGGGGAGGTTGAACCTCAAAAGAAACCATCTATTAAGTCTCCCCCCCCCCCAATGTTAGAAGAGAAACCACTTCCATCACACTTGAGGTATGCATGTTTAGGTACTAATAACACTTTACCTGTTATTGTTTCAGCTACTTTAACAGGTCCTCAAGAAGACGAACTGTTGCGTGTGCTAAGAGCCAATAAAGAGGCGATAGGTTGGACTATTGTTGATATCAAAGGTATTAGCCCCTTCTATTGCCAACATAAGATCATTTTAGAGGATGATAGTACACGTTCAGTTGAAGGACATAGAAGGTTGATGCTTGCAATGAAAGAAGTGGTAAAGAAAGAAGTTATTAAGCTACTAGATGCGGGGATCATCTACCCCATAGCTAGTAGTGATTGGGTAAGTCCATTTCAATGCGTGCTAAAGAAGGGTGGTATCACCACCATCATGAATGGTCAGAATGAAGCCATACCCTCAAGAACCGTAGTTGGTTGGATAGTGGGTATGGACTATCGTAAGTTGAACAAGGCAACTAGAAAAGACCATTTCCCACTTCCGTTCATCGATCAGATGTTGGACAAGTTAGCAGGTACAGAATATTATTGTTTCTTAGATGGTTATTCAGGTTATACCCAGATATGCGTAGATCCAGATGACCAACATAAAACCACATTCACATGTCTTTTGGCACTTTCGCATACCGAATGATGCCTTTCGGACTATGTAATACACATGCTACCTTCCAACGTTGCATGATGGCAGTATTTGGAGAAATGATTGATCGGTTCCTTGAGGTATTTATGGATGATTTTTCTGTTATTGGAGATAACTTTGATGATTGTTTGCAGAATCTAGAGAAAGTATTAATTAGATGCAAGGAAACGGACTTGGTCTTGAACTGGGAGAAATGCTATTTTATGGTTCGTGAAGGTAAAGTGTTGGGACAGAAGGTATCGAGCGTTGGTTTAGAAGTTGATCGTGCGATGATTGAGGTTATCAAAACTCTGCCCCCTCCTATTTTTGTCAAAGGGGTAAGGAGTTTTCTAGGTCATGCTGGGTTTTATCGCCGTTTTATCAAAGATTTTTCCAAGATTTCAAAATCTTTGTGTAAATTACTCGAAAAGGACACCAAATTCCTTTTTAATGAGGCTTGCATGAAGGCATTCCAAGAGCTTAAAGAAAAACTTATTACTACGCTAATTGTGTTGCCACCGGATTGGAAGATCTCCTTTGAAGTTATGTGTGATGCTAGTGATTTAGCTATGGGTCTTGTGTTGGGTCAAAGAAAATACAAGGTATTTCACTCTATATACTATGCGAGCAAGACCTTCACTAGTGCTCTGATTAATTATACGGTGTTTGAGAAGGAACTTTTAGCGGTCGTTTATGCCTTTGACAAATTTCGTTCCTATCTCCTTGGGGCAAAAATCGTTGTATTCACCAATTATTCCGCTATTAAGTACCTTATGGAAAAGAAAGATGCTAATCCACGGTTAATCAGATGGGTCTTATTGCTACAAGAGTTTGATTTAGAGATTCAAGATAAAAAGGGGTGCGATAATCAAGTTGCAGACCATTTGTCTCGTCTTGAAGGTTCTGAGTCGAATTGTAGTCCTAAGCTAGTTAAAGAGTAATTTCCCGACGAAAGCTTATTTGCAGTATATGCTGTTGCTCCGTGGTACACAGACATTGCGAATCTTATTGTAAGTGGTACCTTTCCCGAAGGAGCCACATCACACGATAAGAAGAGGTTGATAAGTCGTGCTAGCCAGTTCTTTTTGGAGGACCCTTTCCTTTACAAAGTGTGCAGTGATCAGATGGGAAGAAGATGTATACCTGAGAAATATGTTCTATCAGTAGTTGCAGGTTGTCACGATTCACCTTATGGAGGACATCACAACTGCTAAGGTACTACAATCCGGTTTTTATTGGCCTACATTACATAAGGATTGTCATGAGTATGTTAAGAAGTGCCACAGATGTCAGTTTACAGGTAATATATCCAAGAGGGATGAAATGCCACGTAACAATGTTATTGAAGTTGAAATATTTGATGTTTGGGGTATTGATTTCATGGGTCCCTTTGTACCATCCATTGGAAATCAATTCATTCTATTAGCTGTTGATTACGTGTCTAAATGGGTAGAGGCTGTAGCTCTACTAATAAATGATTCGCGAGTAGTGATTAAATATTTGAAGTCTCATATTTTCACTAGACATGGCACACCCAGAGTTATTATCAGTGATGGAGGTCCACACTTTGTGAACAAATATCTAAAGACAGTTCTAGAGAAGAATGGGATAAGACATCGTGTATCTACTGCGTATCATCCACAAGCCAATGGTCAAGCTGAGGTTTCAAATCGAGAGGTAAAATTTATCCTTGAAAAGAATATTGGTCCTACAAGGTTAGATTGGTCACTAAAGTTAGATGATGCTTTATGGGCTTATCGTACTGCGTTCAAAAAGCCCATTGGTGCATTTCCGTATCGCATGGTTTATGGTAAGGCTTGTCACTTACCTCTCGAACTTGAGTTGGGTGCATATTAGGCTATAGAGTAGTTGAATTTAGACCCGACTTTAGCCAGTGAAAATCGTATGATGAAGTTGAATGAACTTGATGAGTTTCGATTACATGCTTATGAAAATGCGAAGCTTTATAAAGAAAACACTAAGAGATGGCATGATAATCGTATTCGTCTTAAGAGGTTTGAAGTTGGATAAAAAGTCCTTAAATACAACTCCAAGTTCAGTAATTATCCGGGTAAGTTAAGGTCGAAATGGTTTGGTCCTTACGTTGTGACCAAAGTCACGCCTCATGGAGCTATAGAGATCGAGCATCCAATCGAGCACCGCACCTTCATGGTGAATGGTCATCGATTGACGATTTTTCATGGAGGCGAGGATAACAATTGTGCAGAAGATCCACATCCCGGGGAGGTCATGTACCTCCTTGAAGCTCCCTAGAAGCGAGAGGTAACCCGTCGAGCTTAACGACGTTAAACAAAAGCCAATTCTTCGTATATTAGTTTAAATTTTTAGTGTAAATTAGATTAATTGTTGTTGATTAGTGTTTATTTTTAAGAAATGAGAAAGGGTAGTTGTTTTTGATGATTTCAAGAGTACAAAAAGTCATGAGTTTAGGGTTAAAAGTTTGACAAAGTAAGAATTTTGGTTGAATTCCAAGAGGAAAACTGGGAATCCAGTTTCGTGCGCTGAAGAACTCGACACTCTGACCATTGCGTACGTGGAGACGCAAGCTGCTGCGTTGGGATTCGCGCCAGCGACAAACACCGGGAACCCGGATTTGAGCTTACCAGGAACCCGGTTTTGGCACTGAAGGGGACCCAACTCTCTGACCCCTACGTGCGCTCAGACGCAAGGGGTCGCGTCTAGACCATTTGTCAGTTGTGCCATCGACACAAACCGGGAACCCGGTTTCGAGAGTTGAGAGATCCCAAATCTCTGACTAGTGCGTGTGCTCAAACGCAAGGGAGGCTGCGTCCAGAAAAAAATTTGTATTTAGTAATTTATTTTTCACTGACATAGCGACGAAAACCGGGAACCCGGTTTCACCACTGTGTTAGGCGGTTTTTAGCCTTTAAACCCTATATATTTACCTTCCTTCTCAAGTTAGCCTCCACATCCGATTTCATCTTTCCACCACTCCGAAAATCATCATCAAAACAGGTTCTAATCATCAAACCTCTCCCACTTTCACCCTAAAAACATATAATCGACCCAAGATCTTTCCAAAACATCACCAATTCCCAACTTTTTATTCCAATTCTTTCTTCAAACAAATCTTTATTTGAACCAATAAACCTCTCCAATCACATAAATTAAGCCGTACCCATCTCATATCTCACTTTAATCTCCCTCCATCTACCCTCAAAACATCAAAGTTTGAAACTTTTCTCTAGTTTTTTACTCTTTGAAGTTTTCAGTTTGGGATGAGAAGCCATGACAAACAGGACAATTTCTTTCAGTTATACTCGAAGAAACAATCCCGGTGCTACACAAGAGAGAGCTATTGAGATTCCAGATTCAGATCCTAAACGCAAGATTGAAGAGGTTAAGACTGTTATGAAGAGGAAAGAAACCCAAGTAAGGCTACTCCTACTAAGCCTACTTTGGTTGATGAAGAAGAAGCGATTGAAGAAGAAATTCCCAAATGAACCCGTTTCAAAACCACGAGCTCCACACAGAAAAGCTATAGCACAGAAACCTAAGAGAGTAGCCATGAGTTGGCCTGATTAGGTTCGTGACAGAATTAATTATTTGAAGTTTGGTGTTCAGAGAGGAGTTCCTTCTAGTATTATGATAAACGAGTTTAAGAGTTATGCTATTACTTGTGATAAGTTTGGATGGACCGAATTGAGATAGAGAAACCTTACTTTTATCCCTACCTTGGTACGTGCTTTTTATGAAGGAGTAGCCTTTTCGAATAAACAGTCAATTATTGTACGTAAAAAGGTATTACCCTTCTTAATTGAGCTTATTCGTAAGACTTTAAAATTGCCAAACTTTACTGGTCCTTGTCCTTATTTTGAAACACTTAATGACCCATCTTGGACGCAACAACGATAACCAGCCTCGCGCTGGTTAATATACATTTTCTATCCCTTCTTATTTAGTGTAGATTAGTTTATTTGCTTTGAGTCTTTTCGAGTCGTGTGGACATGACTCATTTTTGAGTTTGGGGTGGGGTTTGTTGCCTCATCCCAATTTTACATGTTATTTGTTTTAATTGCTTTCAATAAATTAATTAGGAGTTGCGTTTGACTGTTGAAGTTCTTAAATGTCCCCATTAAGCATACTTTTGATAAATCTATGATAGTAAATAGCGGACTTTAGGGGTTAGTATAAAACACACTTTAATTGCATGCAAACATAGGTAATGGATAGGAAAAATTAATAAACAATGCCAAAGAAGTAAACTCGTACTTAAAGAAAATGTTTGGTTTGTAGAACGTGAGATCTAAATTAGTAGAGAACCCAATTAGGTGTGAACTAGAGACGAACCATGTAACTAGGAAAATGATAAGGGAAGTTCTTTGTTAGCCATTTGAGACCTTTTTAGCCTTAAAGCCTTTTCTTTTGTCGCCACAATATAAGCCCATATCCCCTTAGTTTATTAGGCATTTCCGAATGACCCGCAATTGAATCACGATCTTGAGACATGTCTCGAGCTTGAGTTTGGGGTGGTGGGTCCAGCTTTGGGAAATTATATTGGGAGGGAATTATATGTGTTTGTAATGAGGCAAAAATGTAGATGATGATATTATTCGTAACCCTTTGCCGGGATTGAAAGAAAAAAAGAGAGAAAGTTAATACAGTAGGATCCGGGAACCCGGATTTCACAAAACCGGGAACCCGGTTTCTCCTGTACAAAAAAAATGAGAATAAATAAAAGTTAAAGAGAAAAATAATAAAGAACGAATAACTTACCCAGCAAAGTGGAATCTTCTGGGAATCATCTTAATTTAATTGGGTTGAATTGGGGATGCTAAATTCGTGCCTCAAATGGGTCGAGTGAGAACGTTATTCGAGTGTAAACTCAAGCTCGTGGACAGTTGTTGATGGTAAGTGAGGAGAGAGCCAGAAGCTCACTTCAAATTTACCAAATATACATACCACACCGTCCCTAAGCCTACGCTAAAACCGTAAAGTCCTCTTGATTCCTAGGTACATGGTAAGTTAATGGGGAATATACTAAGTGGAGCGTTCAAAGCGTGTAAGGATCGAGGAACAACCTATATCCATCATATTGAGATAAGTACAAGTGTAACCTTCTAGCATTGTGAATTTAATTTTAAGATTGATATTATTTGTTTTTGATTTTGCATGATTAGTGGGTGTCTATATTAGTTCCTAATGTTTGCTATATGAGATTTATTTTGAGTATTGCTTTGGGTGCATTCATTTGCTTCTACATTCTTGCATCTACTTTAGGCCCTTGTTTTTAGTTTTACTTAGTCGGGTCAACAAAGGTTTGAGTTTGGGGTCTTGATGTCTCCCATTTTTTTCTAATTATATGCCTATAGGAGACATCATTTTTGGTGTTCATTTGATTAATTCGATAGATTTTTTGTATTAAATCGTTATATTTCATTTTCCATCCTTGAATTCTATTATTTTTCATTTATTAAACTTTTGCGCGTAATATGGTTTGTTTTAGTGAAAAGTTTGTAGGTTTCTAATACTAGCAAGGAGAGGAATAAAGAATAGAAGTCTTAGATCGTGTAAAGAAGACAAAAGCAAGAGGAAATATCCCGAAGAATTGACAAATTAGAGCTACAAATCTGGAAGGCTGGTGGTAATTGCTGATTTCGAGCCACTTAAAGATGGATTCAGCCCCTGAGTTGTAAAGACGATCCGTGCCTTATCGAGTTACGAAGAATTAGCAAGTTAAATGAGTCAATTCGGAGTTAAATTGAGAAAGTTAAAGGCGTTTTTGTGAGGGGTGTACAACGGTTACGGGATTTTGGGCTTGAAGAGTGGACTTGGGCCATTTAATATTTAATTATTCTTTTAAAATAGCCCAAGTCCGATTTTAGTAGTATAAAAGAGCCTTTTGACTTAATTTTTGTATACAATTCATTCTACACAAGTTAGAGCATCAGAAAGAAAGTCAGGGCAAGGCAGAGAAGAAAGTTAAGAAGCTGGAGAAAGTCATCTTCTCCAAATTCGCAGCCAAATCAATTCTCTAATTAGGTTTTCTATTCTTTTTATTCTGTAATAAATTATGAATTCCTTTATTTTCGTTTTCTTAGTTTTAAATACAATAATGAGCTAAACCTTTTAAGTGCTTGAGAATCGCTACATCCGAACCCTAATCAATTTGATTAAGTTTTTCTGATTCGGTATTTTTATAATTTAATTTAAATTGGGCAATTAGTATTGATTATTATCTTAGAATTATTTACTATTTTTAATCTGATCAATTAGATATATGAATTAATAATTCTGCGATTCACTTACGTGGAAAAGTGATCGCCTTGAAGGGGGGTACAGCTACAGACATAGGTAATAAACGTAGGATAGAAATTATTTGATCCTGACAGACTTAATTAATCCTATAGCCAATTGGGTAGAAAACTTGACCATTCGAAGGTGGATTATAGTCGCCCTAACGGGGTTTGTAACACCATAGAATAGCTCTTAAGTCCACCCTGACGGGGGTTAGGAAATTCTAGAAATCCTGACTATTACTAGTTACCATTTTGACCCTTAAAAGAACATTGATTTAGTTTATTTCGGCGAAACCCTTGCGAAACTCAAGTACTGTTTCTCACACTTGCGTCCACTCATATTTTCTTGCGTCTTATTATTTGCATAAGTTAGTTTAATATTTTCTTTTAATTGCTCTTTAGTATTTAATCAAAAAAAAAACAAATATCTATTCCATTTAATTTTATTTGTCATTCAAACAACTATCTCCATTTACTACATAAGACTTTAGTCTTATCCAATCCGTCCCAGAGATCGAAATCCCGTTTACCGGATATTACTTGGACGACCCGTACACTTCGGTACGTGTCTTGCCTTTTTAGGTGTGTTAATTTAGAGCACACAAGGAGACACCAAGTCCTCAAATCTCGATAACTCAAAGGTGCAACTTTCTGTTTCAGATCTCCAGGCCCGAATCAGTGTTGAAGAGGCTCGAAATCAGCAATTATTGACTGCTTTCTAGATTTTCCTCTCTATTAGTCAACTCTTCGGCTAATCTTTTCTTACTTTTGAACTCTCCGCTTGATCTAAGACTTTAATTCTCACTTTTCCTCCTTATCTTGGTACTCCAAAGAATCCATGGACCTAAGACCTTTATACTAAAAACAAACAAATTAACGCACAAAAACTCTAAAAATGCAAACTACATAATTCCAAGGGCAGAAAGTGTAATATATCAAAGAGATAATTACCATATGCATCCTCAAACTAACAGAAAGTGTAATATATCAAAGAGATAATTACCATATGCATCCTCAAACTAACAGAAAGTGTAATATATCAAAGAGATAATTACCATATGCATCCTCAAACTAACATTAATATCCCTCTCCCATATTTACCTATCACATTATCCATAAAAGTCCTAAAAAATAAAACTATACCAATTATGCCCCCTTTTAATTTAACTAATCCTGTTCAACCTTTTAAACCCAACAAAGCACAAAGCCGACACCTCCACCAGCGAAACTTCTTTCTGAAGAACCGCCCCACACCTACCCCAGCGCTGCCGCATAACACCGACACCACCACCAGCAATGGATGGCTTTTAGGCAGAATTCGGATATAACAATTCTTTTGGTGTCTCCAAAGCCGTTTGATTCTTCTGATCTCATTCTGTTTATACCCTCAATATTTAGAAAATAAATAAGAAAGAACCCTAACTCCATAAATGGACAACAATGGAGCTAAAGAGCCTTCTCTCTCCTCCACCTCACCTCTATGTATTTATGTATTTGGAATTGATTCTAGCATTCGTATGTATATAGGTGTGTGAATTGGAGAATATAGGTAACAATAATTATTATTGTTTGGAGGTACCTGAATTATATAATTTCAAAACAGATATGTTTTTTTCACTTAAATAAAAATTGTTTTTAATCACTTATTTGCATATTCAGTTGGAGCTCCAATAATCTTGCATCTTCTGTTGGGGTACCTATAGATGTAATAAAGAGAAGAATCAATTTTTGGATAAGTAAGGTACACAATTTTCGCTGCTCGGAATATTAAAATTACGATTCTAATGCTCGATTTTTTTGGAAAATAAGGATTCTTGCAGAATCATCAGAGGAGGAAATTCAAGTGAGTGTGTTATTATTATAGTGGAATCAGTGTTGAATCTAATGTTACATCAGCTAGTAATGGGATTTTTGAATTTGTTACATCTTCATGTTACAACAACTCTGGATTCTCAATGCTCACTGCATTACAAGGACACAACAAGGTGATTGTTTAACACAATATTTCTTGTTTTAGAAAGTAGTCTTTAGATTCTAAAAGTAATGCTTTATTTTACAGAACACAAGTGGAATTACTCTTCCATCTGGCTCTGACAAGCTTAACTCGAGCAGTAACGATGGATAGATGCTGCTTTGGGACTGCCACAGTGGTCAGGTGTGTAGAATCTTTTGGTGATGTGTTTAAACAGGGTTATATATAAATAATGTATCTAATAGTATAATTATGGATATTAAGATTAATTTTTTTATTTCTTGTTTATAGTTTCATTGGAAAGTGAATTTACTTATAGTGCCAGACAATGTTACTGTCTTCAATGTCACCAGGACCTATGTTATGGAGTATATTTAAGTGTGAGCTAATTGGATTTTTAATAAATCAACATTTTTACTCCATGTTTTAGAAGGATTTTTGTCTAGTAAATTGTAACTATAAGGTATGATGGGAAATTATGCAGCTTTATTGAAGTTAAGAATGAGATGTTATTTACATGTTAATTGGATTAATAAAGTTTTCCATCATATTTGGTTATTTGCAATGTTGGTCCTTCCCACTTCTTAAAACTACATTTACTTGCTTTCGGTTAATCCTTCTGCTCTATATACTGTACAAAGCTTTTCTTTTTCTTTTCATTTTTTTTGTTGTTGAAAAATTATAGCGTTTTCTTTAATATGTAATCACTATTTCCGCTTACAATTCTTTTGAGAGTGGGATGTTTATTTAATTATTTTATCAACTTCATGGTGAAAAATCTATGACAAGGAGTTGTTGGAGTTTTTAATGTAAATCAACCAGGGACAAGCCGTGCAATTATTAAATATAAGGTTGTTGTTTCTTCGAAGAACAATTAGGATTTGGAGGGATTTTTCCCACCAAATAACAACAAAATTTAAAACTAGTTTGGTGCGATTCGTTCACCAAAACAACATAAACCAATGTAATTTGGTGGAAAAAAAATTGACGTGAATTTTTTTGGTGGGAAAAAAATTGGTATGAAAAATTTGGTGGGAAAAACATGGCGGGAAAATATTTGGCCGGAAAAGTTGGCCTGAAATTTTGGTGGGAAAAAATCTGGCAGGAAAAACTTTGGCGGGAAAATTTTTTGGTTGGACAATTTAGTTTGGTGGAAATATTTAGTCAAGGGTATTATTGTCTAATTATATTTTTTAAATTAGACATGACTTTTAAGGGTAATATTATCTCCTTCTTGTGTGGTATTGGTAATTGCCCCTATATCAAGATAAACATAAAAGTATATCAAACAAGTCTAATATTACCTAAAATGATATCTCGTAAGGGAGTATATTTAGAACAAAATGGGAGACATCAAAGTCTCCAGCGATTTTCGCAAAACGAGAATCTACGATCCCAGCAAGAGTTGTGTTTATTCACTTCAATAATCAGAATATTAGATACATTATTTTTTTAATCCAATTATCCAAGAGAATGAATGTATTATCACCATCTTTTACCTTATGATGAATAAACTTGTAAGCTAAAATTATTATATTTAGGATTTGTATCCAAATCCAAGTATAGCTTTGTTTAAGATCAAGGCTCCAAAATCATTTATCTTTAATAATTGTTGCATGAGCCCAGTTTCTCCATAGATTGTTCTCTTGTGCATAAATTCCCCAGAAGGTATATAGAAGACATACCTTCTTAATGTTTGTATGTTTGGAATATTAAGTCGTCTAACTTATTTTTTGGTACATACATTACTCCAGAAATTTTTTCCTCCTTGAGCACTTTTAATATGTCATTTCCAGAGAAACTGGATGTTTTTTGATTAATTTTGTATATTACCTGTTTGGGAAGTAGAAAAACTCTTCACCAAAAGTGGATTTCACTTACAAAAACTATTTTAATGAGTTCTGCTCCGCCAACATATGATAAAAGCTTTGAAATCCATTGCTTAATACTATAGAAAGTCTTTTACACTAACAAGTTACCATCAGAGACACTAAGATTTTTGGAGTTTAGTGGTACACCAAGGTACCTGACATGCATCTTACCAACCTTTATATTCAAGATATTTGAAATTTTTTGTTAAACATCAGTGTTTGTGCCTCCAAAGTACAATTTACTTTTCTAAAATTGATATTAAGTCCAGAGATTCTAGAGGAAAGATCTGGAGCTTTCTTAAAATCTTTAAAAGATTTAATACCATCCTTAAGAAAGATCAACAGAACATCAACAAATATGATGTGATTTAGGCTCATATTCATGCACTTTGGGTGATAGTTCAAACTGTTATTTCTTGCTACATGATAGAATAATCCAGAAAAAACTTCCATGCAAATAGAAAATAAATGGGTAGAGATAGGATCTCCTTGCCTGAGACCTCTCTTACCTTTACAATATCCATAAGTTTGTTCATTAATGCAAACTGAGTAATGAGGGTAAATGGCTCTGTAACATATTATTATTATTCCTGATCAGGGTAAATGGCTGGAAAAGTAGTTGATAATCGAGCAATGTCTTCATTTGACTTCGAGATTATAGAAGATGACTCAAATTTCACTACCGTTGACCAAAACGGTCCACGTATCAACCCTGCACAAATTAAACTTAGGCACAGAATCGGACGAAGTACATTTGGTGATATTTGGCTTGCAACTCATCATCATTCAACTAAAGATTACGATGAGTACCATGAAGTAGCGGTTAAAATGTTACATCCTATAAAAGAAGATTACATAAATATTGTATTAAATAGGTTAGCCGATTTGTTTCCTAAGTGTCGAGGTTTACACAAAGTATGCTCTCTTCGTGGTATCACACAATTTGATCCACATGATAAATTTATCAAGAACCTCAAAGGCACTAAGAGTATTGAGTAGGAAGAACGAATTAACATTTTCATAGGCATTTTGGAGATCAAGATTACTAATACATCTTGGAAAATATTTTTCTTATCACAACCTAGCACAATGTATTGAGAAACTAATATATTGTCAGTAATAAAGCTCCCTCCAACATATGCAGCTTGGTTGATAGAAATGATTGAGTTAAGTACTTCTTTTGAGCATGTTTGAAATCAACTTAGAAAGAGTTTTGTAAGTAGTATTAAAACAAGTCCTAAACTTCTTAACATTCGAGGAGTTCTTATATTTAGGAACTAACACAATATTAGTCGCATTTACTTGACTAAGTAGATTACAAGATTGAAGACATTTCTTGATGGCATTGCAGAAATTTTCTTCAATAATACTTCAAGATAGTTTGTAAAAGAAAGAATTCCATTTATCAGGTCTAGGGCAGTTATTAATGCAGCCTTAATTTCTTCATTAGAAATAGGAGTCATTAAATAATTATATTGATCCTTAGAGATGATAGTATGAGAAAGTTTTTTGATAGTAAAGTTAGAACAAACTTCTTTACTAACATCTTCTGAGCCAAGCAAATTAATATAGAATGATACAAATTCCTTTTTGATAAACTTAGGTTATGTGAATGCATCACCTGCATCATTTATAAGAGTAGATATATGATTCTTAACAATTCTATCCTTAATCATTTTATAAAAGCATAAGATATTGCAGTCACAATCATTAGTGAAAGTTGCTCTAGACTTTTTCTTCATAACTTCTTTTTGAATAATAATAACATCAACAATAGCTTTGACAAGAAACTTCTCCTCGGAAATTGTAGAAAAATCTTGAGAACCACTCATAATTTTCATTTGAATGGACTCAATTTGACTTTTGATTTTATTGATCTGAAAAGAGTTTCTTCTAAAGTATCTATTATAAAAACTCTTCAGAGCTTTCTTCACCTCCTTTTGTTTCATACAGAGTTGTAACACGAATTACCTTTAACATTGATACTCAATACTTGCTTAAAAATGTTCAGGTAATCTTCATGATAAGTCCAATCATTAAAGGGCTTGAAATCACAAGGATTAGAGAGAGCTTAGTGTTTCCAATAATAATTTTTCACGCACAGTGATCCGAGTTTTATGGAGGAATCAGAATAACATTAGAATGAAAGTTATTCTTCCACTTGCTATTAATAAACACTCTATTGATTTTGCTAGCTAATATTTGTTAGTTGAAGTAAAAAATTTAACACCATAATGATGTTCATATATATTAGATTTATCAATACAATCAACAAATTCGAAATAACTTTTAGTTAAAGCATTAAAGTTAAGGCGACACCCAGCGTATACCTTGATCCTTATAAGAATTTTTCCAATTTATTATATCACCCCCAAAGAATAGTTCTATCATCCTCACCATTACTCGCATAGGCGAATCAAGCAATTAAAGAAGAATTACCATCATCAATAGTAAATTCAATAAGAATATCCTGGAAGGTTTCATGTATAAGATTCACATCTGCATAATTATTATCCCATAAGATCCAAATTCGCTCGGATTTATCTATATTATATTTATGCATCATCTCCAGATGAGAGAAATGAGCATTTATTATACTTAAACTTTTCTTAGACTCCACTTTTTTTTCCAAAAGACCGATCAGTTTAATATTATTACTAAGCATAAAATCTTTGAAATCTAGTTTTCTAAGAAGCTTATTAAAACCTTTACATTCCATGAAGCTATATTCATAAGTTTGGCGGGCGGGTGATCTCTTGAACACACGTATCATTGATAAGCGTAAGAACATCATGATCAATAATATTTGTTTTATTGCTCTGCAATTCCTCATATTAAAACTCCAAGCAGATCTAGAAGCTTGTTGATGTTTACCATTCAATTTCTGAGTAACAACGATCCATTTTTCAATAGGATCTTTGTTTTTTTCATCGTTACCATCTGTAACAGAGATAGTAGTATTTTTAGAAACCCAGACTTTCTGAACATTCTGACATTTTTTCCAAATGATCAAATTTATTACCCTTGAAACAAATGATAAGCTTCCAGTCATATTCAAATTGAACTTCCTGCAAATCATTCAAACCAACATGAACATAAACTTTGTCAGGAAGAATTTCCTTAGTATTTATCTTAACACAACGGGCATAACCAAGTCTAAATTTTGACTCAATTATGGAATCCATTTGTAAAGCAATTCCAATTCCACTCGCTATATAGCTTGACCCAGATTTTGTCCAAATATCTATATGTTTTGAAGCTTAATCCATAGAGGAATTCTAGATATGTCGATTTTTCAAAACTGCATACCTACATTCCAAGGTCTTAAGAGTAGAGGCTTACCATTAACGTGCTACATATGCTTTATATCTTTACCATAATATTGTTTTTTATTAAATTTGAATATGAAGATACCCTAACTGCTAGAATTAATATCAACTTTTCTAAGCTTACTCCACTAAAATCAAACAAAATTTTCTATTGCATGAAACAGAGGAGAGTTGTCTAAAATTGTCTGAAAATACAATTTTCCCACATCCTAGCTCCTTTCTTAAGAACATGGGGGAGTTTTAATAATTCTTTTACCATCATGATATATGGGTTCATGATATTCGAGTTTCATAGATTGTTTAACTCATCCTTCAAAGAGATTGGACCATGCTTGAAATTTGAGTTTGATATACTCGGATCGTCATCTTTGACAACTTCTTCACTTAGATATGGTAGATTAACATTAACGTTTGAGATATTAGTTTATTTGTGACTAATATCTTTATCGCTACTGCCTTTTGTTCAAATCCATCAACTTTTACCAGATTACTAAAATAGATTCAGAAACATCTGGAGATAAGAATACTTTTTGTAGCCGATTTTCTTACATTAGCAAATGAATTAACTCTAGCGGAACTTAACATTTTAGTCATGAGAAAATAAAGAAAAAAGAAGAAGAAAAAGTGATTATAGTAAGAGGATTATGGACACGCGAAGGAAAAAGAAAGAGAAAACGAGGATAACTGTGGAAGGATATAGGTGGGAGTGAGGGAAGTGTGAAAAGATATGGAAAAAGAGAAATGAAAAAGTGCAAGATCCCAGAATATCTGGAAAAAACACTTAATTTAAGAAAAGAAATAGCTAAAATGGACGAAAAATAGGATAAAAGCTAAAAAAGGAAAAAGAAAAGGGTGGAATAATTAAGACTAGGATGAATGAGTATAGAGGATTATTTGCTATGTTGACTCTCATTGACTTGACTTTTTTAATTTTTTATTGTACTTTTCTCTCTTGTTGTGGTCTATTTATTATTTATAGAGTTTTGATGCTTTAACAGTGTGTTAAGTGTGTATTTTTTAGGTACATGGTTGATAAAAGGTTTCAAGATGAAGAGAAGAAGTAAAAAAGTCAAGTCAAAGTGCAAGATGAGGTTAGAGTAACTTTGGTAAACTAGAGCCTTTATTGGAGAAGTCTTGACGTCATATTATTTTAGTCATCATGAAAAATTGATTAAATTTTTTAAATAAATTCCTTTTTATTAATATATATCTTGAAGTAAGTGTCGCTTTGGAAGTAACGGAAGTCGATTTGGAACTGAGATAAGAAACTTATGCCATTTGTTTCCACCGTGACTTGAACAGTCCAACACTAACTAAAAACGGATTGGGCCACATTTAATCTAATTAATCAAGATCATGGGGCCCAAACGTTGTTTAGTTAGTATATAAGTCATATATCAGATCTAGAACACATAAAACTCATTATATACTTCATTTTATAAGTTTTATAATAGGAGCAATAGCATAGGAAGAGTAGAAGAGAAGGAGGAAGGGGTTTTCACCAAAAACTACCATTCTTCCTCATCGGAGCTCTGAATCCATTCATTCCAAAAAGTAACTTTATCTTATTTTAGCTTTTAACCACGAATCTAACTATATTTCATTATTTGAGTACGAACTAAACCATTATTGCTTGAGGATTTCAATTATGTATGAATCTTAATTTTGCTATTTGATGTTCTTTTGATTTTGGGATTGACTATTTGATTAAATTGTTTTTTTCATCTATTGGGTATACATATTGAGTTAAATACTAATCATATATTGGTCGGATAGTGATTATCTTGAGTAATTAAGCTAGCATCAGCACGGGGGGGGGGGTTTAAGTACTACTTAGTGTATACACGCTTGGTGCCTGTTAGTGAGTCGACGGGTCTTGACTAACCAAGTAGCCGCTAAGGTTTAAACTTTAATCTTACATAATTTGAGTATGCTAGCTTCCTAAGTCGATCCTTAAGATATTTAGGAAGACTTTAGGATCCTAGTTATTACGAACAATGAATTTATTCTTATATCTAGAAGATCATAAATTTAAATTCTGGGGAGTACTAGAATTCATTAAGCATAACTCTCATACTTGAAAACTTTGCTTTTAGTTAATTTTATTTTCATTTTAGTAGTTTAATTTAGTTAATTGTTACTCGTCTTTGGAAACCCTAAAATATTGTATGATTTACTCTTCCTTCTCGTTTCTCATTTATAAACTATACAACATTTTACTACGAAACACTTCGAGTTAACATTGAAAATCCATGAGGAGACGTGGTGGGTCCTGGTGTGTTATAAAATTAAATACTGAAATAAAAGGAACCACACTACCGCAAGCGTACGATTGTCCAAGTAATACTCCGATAAATCGGGCTTCGTTCTCAGGGATTGGACTGGTATAACTCAAGTGTTCAATAAATAAGTAGTACAATTGAAAATACAGAAAATAAAAGATAAAAGATATTTCTTTGGTTTCGAGTTATTAAACTACTAGACGCAAATAAACAAATTACTGAAAATAAATACTAAAGGACTAAGACGCAGATACGAGCTATACTTGAGTCTCGCTAAGGAATCACCTAAACTTACGTAATTAATGCATTCGTTAAGGGCAGAACTGATATTTCTATATTAGTCAGGACTCTATAATCTCCTAGCCCCCGTCAGGGTGGACCTAGGAGCTATCCTACAGTATTACAAACCCCGTCAGGGCGATTATAAGCTACGTTCAGATGGTTTTAGACTCTTACCATATTTGCTATAAGGTTAACTAAGTCCGTCAGGATCAATAATTTCTACCTTACGTTTATTATCTATGACCGTAATTAAACCCCCCGTCAAGGCGATCACTTCCCCACGAAAGGGGATAGCTTAAATACTATGACCTATCTCCGATTAGATAATTCATTGATAGTGAAATTAATACAAAATAATAAGCAATATGAAATACCCAATTCAAATTAAACTAGAAACTAATCCCAAATTGAAATACATGAATTAAATAAATTAGGGTTCATCCCATTATGCAATTTCTCAAGTAATTAAGTTTTAGCTCATAATTTAAATATAAACAATAAAGAAATTAATAATATACATGTTCCTAATAACATAAAATAAGAACCTAGATAGAGGAATTGACTTGAGCTGTTGTTGGAGGATAAGGATTCTTCAGCTTCAAGTCTTGCTTCCGCCTCTTGACGCTCTCTCTAAGGATGATTTAATATGAAGGTTTAATGAGAGGTACTGAATAATGAGGTCTAATAAGTGTATTTATAGGTTTTAGGAAGCTCTAATTCGTTTTACTTGGAGTGGAAGACAAGTAACGGACTCATTAATTCTCAGCCCTAGAATATAAGAAAGGTAAGATTCTGTTGCTGATTTGTTTTGGTTATATCTTCTTCAATACTTATCCGTTTGACACGTTCTTTATATCGAAATCACTTGTATCAGAAAGCTCTATCCATTGGTCCAGACCATTCTCCCAAATTCCTAGCCAATCTTGAGTTATGAGCTCGTCTTTGAACGTGGCTGGAATTTCAGATTTATTTGGTAACTTTATCTTTTCCTTCTTTGCATATTTCCTTCCTTAATCTTCCAACTTCCATGTATAACTTTTAAAAAATATGCGGTTTAATATTTATTGTGAAGCTTTAATATATATATATATATATATATATATATATATATATATATATATATATATATATATATATTAAAGCTTCACAATAAATATTAAACCGCATATTTTTAAAAAATTAATAAATTATTAAATCAAGACTAGAAATAAGAAAGTTCACTCTAAAATTAGAAATCCGAATAAAATACTTCCTAACACACTAAAAATACTCTAAGACTTTAATTCTCACTTCTCCTCCTTGTAGTGGTTTTCCATGAAATTCAAGAACTTATTACTTTGCACTAAAAATAACCAAATTAACGCACAAAAGCTCTAAAAATGCAAATAGTCTAATTCCAAGGGGAGAAAGTTTAATATGACGAAATAAGCATAAAAGTCTATACAATAAGTCAAATATTCACCTAAAAGGATGTCTCCAAAGGGCTAATAATTAGAACAAATAGGGAGACATCAAGACCCCAAACTCAAACCTTTGTCGACCCGACAAAGTAAAATAAAAATAAAAATAAAAATAAAAACAAAGGCCTTTTAGGTGAACGCAGAAGGCAGAATCTAGTAAGTATTCCCAAAGCACAACTTAACACAAATATCATATAGTCTCCTTTAAGAATTAATACACATATCATGCAAAATCAAACACAAAATAATATCAATCCAAAATTAATTTCACAATGCTAGAAGGTTACGCTTATTACTTATCTCAAGATGGTGGTTATAGGGTGTTCCTCGATCTTTACTTGCTTTGAACGCTCCACTTAGCATACTCCCTATTAACTCACTATGTATCTAGGAATCATCAGGTCTTTACGGTTTTAATATCGGCTTAAGGACGGTATGGTATGTATATTTGGTAAATTTGAAGTGTGCTTTTGGCTCTCTCCTCACTTACCATCAACAAAGTGTCCAAGAGTTTGAGTTTACACTCGAATAACGTTCTCACTCAACCCATTTGACGTGCTAATGTAGCGTCCCCAAATTAACCCAATAAGCACTAAAGATGATTCACCTAAAAATTTCCTCTTTGCTGGTCCAAATATATTCTTTTCATATGAATTTTGTTTCTTTTCTTTTCTTTTCTTTTGTATAGCTATGACTCTCTTTTTTATGTTGAGATATCATGCTATTTTTTCATAAATTTTTTCTTTTCATAACTTTTCATATCTTTTTTTTTCATTTACTCTTACCCCGACAAAGGGTTACAATATAATAAACCTGCGAATCATCATAAATATAACACAGAGCATAATTGATAAGCTCAAAAATCCCAACCGAATGTAAATTCCCATAATAGTGGACCCACCACCCCAAACTCAAGCTTAAGACAGGAAGTCTCAGGATCGTGATTCAAGTGCGGGTCATATGGTAATGGCTAACAAACTAAAGGGATATTGGCTTATAATGTGGTGACAAAAGAAAGGCTTAAAGGCTAAAAATTTGGCTGAGAAGGATATATTTAAATTCAGGGATATAAGGAGAAAAGGGATTCAAAGGGCTAACAAAAGAACTGCCTCTATCATTTTCCTATCTACACAGCTTGCCTCTAGTTCATACCTAAGTGGGTTCTCTACTCATTCAGATCTCACGTTCTACAAACCACTCATTATCCTTAAGCACAAGTTTACTTCTTTTGCATTGTTCATTAATTCTTCCTATCAATTACCTCATATTTGCATGCAATCAAAGTGTGCTTTACACTAACTCCTAAAGTCAACTATTTTCTATCATAAATTTACAAAGCATACGCTTGATGGGGCATTTAAAATACTCTACAGTCAAAACATTCCTCAAACTAATTTTTTTAGAAAGCAGTAAAACACATAAAATTGGGATGAGGCAACGAACCCCACCCCAAATTCAAAAATTAGTCATGTCCCCACGACTCGAAAAAGACTCAAGAAAGCAAATAATTAATAAGAATGACAAAAGGATAGGAAAACGTATCTGAACCAGCACGAAGCTGGTTTCCATGGTTGCGTGTAGGTTGAGCTTCTCTTGTTGCGTATGTGGCATGTTGAACATTTCTCACTCCACGTAATATGTTTTGCATAGGCTCCAACTCTTTTGTGACTTTTCCTATGGTTGTCAACACCTCTTCATGTTTATCCTCCACAATTTCATTCTTTCAACTACATCTTTCAACACCAAAAGTAATAAGAGGTTCTCCAACTTTTTTCTTCCTCTTCATGGTATTCTTGACTTCCCAATCTTTGTCATCTCAATGAACCCCAAACTCAAAACTTCAAATATTCAAAAACCAGAGAAGAGCTATGAAATTTGATGTTTTGAGGATTTATAATGAAGGAGCAAGGTGTTATATGAGATGGGTAATGATTATGTAGTGGATTGGGGAAGGTTTAATGAATAGGACTGAAGCTTTGATGAAGAGGCTTAAGGTTGAAGGAGAAGATTTCTTGATTTTCTTGAAGGATTGTGGTGTTGGATGTGTGTTTGGAATGGAATAGGAGGAAGGATTTAATGTTATTGGGTGTTTTAGTGGTGTTGTGCAGGTATATAAAGGGTTAGGGTCTGAAAAATTCGTATTGGAAAGGCTAGGGTTTCTTCTTGATGAAGTAAGAAGTGGAATTGGACCTAAACTCTTCAAAAACCGTCTTCGGGCCGGCATACCGGCGGATTCGCCGGCATACCGGTGCTGGAGTTTTTCTTTTTGTTATTCTCGGCAATAAATCCTAATAAATACCCGAGGCCTCGTGTTCTTGGGAGCCGGCATACCGGTGGTGTCACGGGCATAACCGGTGCACTGCTGTTCGAAAAATCCCGCTTTGTCAAAATACACGAATCATGCAACCCGAGGGCTTGTGTTTCCTTCTGGCCGGCATTACCGGTGCCCTCGGCATACCGGTGCACTCGGTTCTTCTTGGACATGCTCTCGGTAATAAACCCGAGTCCACCAACCCGAGGGCTCGTGTCTCCCCACCGGTATACCGGTGGTTTGACCGGCCTACCTGCCAGTGGTACGGATTTTTCCCTTTTTCGTTCCTCAACACCTCAAACTCAATTCCTGCACCATTCAACACAGTACCTTTCTCATTTCTTAAAAAATAGACGCTAAGACTCGACAATTACTTATTATATACACTAGGAATTTTAAAACAGAATTCAAATTAAAACATGGGTTGTCTCCCAGGAAGCACTTTTGTTTATTACGTCTTTTAGTTCGACGCGTTACCTTCCATGACGATGTATTGAGGCCTTTGCGGTTCTACTCCGCTTAAACTCGCCTCTTCCTTGACATGTAAGTTTTAAGAACTTTCCTACCTCGAATTTTATTTAATCGATCTTTGAAAGGGGGTGGGTAAGTACTTCGTTTCGCCTTCTTATTTTCACAACAAAACTCATTTTCCCCCACATAATAGTAGATGACCGTTCTCCACGGTATAAGCTCACTTGGTGGGTAAGTGCTCCTCCTTGCCACTTTACTCTCGCGGTGTGGCACCTTGCTTGTATAGAACATGATGATCCTTTGTATTGGTGGTGGAGGTGATTCGAATTTTTCAGCTCTAATCTCATTCATGATTCGGGGTAGAGATGGTAACTGGTGAACTTTTTGTGGTAGAGATTCAACTTCTGTCTTAGCTAAACCTTGAATTCTTCAATTGATTCTCCAAACACTTCGGATTCATCTTCGCTGTCAACCCAATCTTCCACTGTTACCTCATCATATTTTTGTTTTGGAATCTCTATAACCTCGATCACCACCTCTTCTTGTTTGCGTTTTGTATCTTGATCATGTGCATACACCATAGGAATATCAATTTCTGTGTTAACTTTTAGGATTTGTGTTGCTACTCCTTCTTCCACTATGCTAACAAGATTCTCAACCACATGGTGGTCTCCATTTATATCTGGCACGGTGGTCATATCACTATCACTATTACTAATATCTTCTTTCAACACTTCCTCCTCAATTACTTTTTCCAGTTGCTCTCTTTCATCCCTCGGGGGAGTGGAATCTTCATGAGACTTACTACTACTCTTGGCAGAACTAGGAGAATTATAATAGGAAGCAAGTTCATCTAGTATTCGTTGTGTTCTTTCAAATTTGGCATCACTTTCCGCTTCTCTTGCCTTTTGCATTTGATCTCTTGCCTTATTTTCCTCGTAACGGCATTCGAATTTGGGGTCTTCATAAGACTTGCTATTACTCTCGGCAAAGTCATGAGAATTATATTTGGAACCCATTTCGTCTAGCATTCGTTCTATTTTTGCACTGCTTTCCTCGCGATTGCAAATGTATTTAGCAAGCGTTTCATTCAAATCGGCAAGAGTTATTTGTGGAGGTTGTTGAATGTTTCATCTTTGATCTTGTTGATAGTGATATCATGATTGTTGTTGATTATTCCCGATCCATTGATTGTTCCATTCTTGCTCTTGCGGGTATTGATAAGGTTGTCGGTAGAAGTTACTACCCCATTGTTGTTGTCCCGAAGAGGCTTCCCAATAGTCATATGGATCGGGATCTGGGTAATGTCCTCTATACATCTTTAATAAAATCACTTGATCATTACCTGAATATAAGAACATGTAAAACATAAAAAACCAAGCGTAAAACTGAAAAAATAAAAAAATAATTAAAACTACTTAAAGATTAAACACCGGGGTCACACGCTGCAATCCCCGGCAGCGGCGCCAAAAACTTGGTGGGTCCTGGTGTGTTATAAAATTAAGTATTGAAATAAAAGGAACCACAATACCGCAAGTGTACGGTTGTCCAAGTAATACTCCGATAAATCGGGTTTCGTTCTCATGGATTGGACTGGTATAACTCAAGTGTTCAATAAATAAGTAGTAATAATGCAAATACAGAAAATAAAAGATAAAAGATATTTGTTCAGTTTCGAGTTATTAAACTACTAGACGCAAATAAACAAATTACTGAAAATAAATACTAAAGGACTAAGACGCATATATGAGCTATACTTGAGTCTCGCTAGGGAATCACCTACACTTACGTAATTAATGCTTTTGTTAAGGGCAAAACTGATATTTCTATATTAGTCAGGACTCTATAATCTTCAAGCCCCCGTCAAGGTGGACCTAGGAGCTATCCTACAATATTACAAACCCTGTCAGGGCGATTATAAGCTACGTTCAGATGGTTTTAGTCTCTTACCATATTGGTCATAAGGTTAACTAAGTCCTTCAGGATCAATAATTTTCCACCTTACGCTCATTACCTATGTCCGTAATTAAACCCCCTGTTAAGGCGATCACTTCCCCACCAAAGTGAATAGCTTAATTACTATGACCTATCTCCGATTATTCATTGATAGTGAAATTAATACAAAATAATAAGCAATATGAAATACCCAATTCAAATTAAACTAGAAACTAATCCAAAATTGAAATACATGAATTAAATAAATCAGGGTTCATCCCATTATGCGATTCTCAAGTAATTAAGTTTTAGCTCATAATTGAAATAGAAACAATAAAGAAATTAATAATATACATTTTTCTAATAACAAAAAATAAAATAAGAACCTAGATAGAGGAATTGACTTGAGCGGTTGTTGGAGGAAAAGGATTCCCCAGCTTCAAGTCTTGCTTCCGCCTCTTGACGCTATCTCTAAGGATGATTTAATATGAAGGTTTAATGAGAGGTACTGAATAATGAGGTCTAAGGAGTGTATTTATAGGTGTTAGGAAGCCCTAATTCGTTTTACTTGGAGTGGAAGACAAGTAAAGGACTCTTTAATTCGCAACCCTAAAATAGAAAATGTAAGATTCTGTTGCTGATTTGTTTTGGTCATATCTCCTTCAATACTTATCCGTTTGACACGTTCTTTATATCAAAATCACTTGTCTCGGAAAGCTCTATCCATTAGTCCAGACCATTCTCTCAAATTCCTAGTCAATCTTGAGTTATGAGATCGTCTTTGAACGTGGCTAGAATTTCAGATTTATTTGGTAACTTTATCTTTTCCTTCTTTGCATATTTCCTTCCTTAATCTTCCAACTTTAATGTATATCTTCTTTCCTTTACTTCTCAAACTTGACTTGGTCTCTAATTAATTACCATATATCTTTTAAAGTTTCACAATACATAAATAATTAAACCGTATATGCTTTAAAAATTAATAAATCATTAAATCAAGACTAGAAATAAGAAAGTGCACTCTAAAATTAGAAACCCGAATAAAATACTTCCTAACACACTAAAAATACTCTAAGACTTTAATTCTCATTTCTCCTCCTTGTATTGGTTTTCCATGAAATTCAAGAACCTACTACTTTGCACTAAAAATAACCAAATTAACGCACAAAATCTCTAAAAATGCAAATAGTCTAATTCCAAGGGGAGAAAGTGTAATATGACAAAATAGGCATAAAAGTCTATCAAATAAGTCAAATATTCACCTAAAAGGATGTCTCCAAAGGGCTAATAATTAGAAAAAATAGGGAGACATCAAGACTATACATCCTCGAACTTACTTATATTACTTTTCAACGACCTGTGCACTTAAGGGAAGTTACACCCTTCTTAGGCGTTGATCTATCTATCACGCCCTAGGAGTCAACGAGTTTTGGCCTAACTGTCGAGGATTATATCGTTATCTTTTTATATTTTGTTGAGTATAGTATTGTTTAGTTTTTCATTGTCATTAATTGTGCTCTTGTTATTTTGTTTCTAAAGCTTTCATAGGTTTTATTCTATGCACTAAAATCTTGAGAAATTACTTCGAGATCGAAGGAAGAGAGAAAGAGAAAGAATAACGATAGTTGACATGGCCAATCTTGATACACCATTTAGTTTCTTGGCTAATGAAAACCAAGTGAACCAACCAATTAGAGGACATCCACCTTTGGGTCAACAGAACAATCATAAGGAGTGAATGTGAATAGAAGAAGCCCACAGAATGTAGCTAACAATCAAGGAGCACAATTCCTACCTGGGGTCGTGCCTTGATTTTTGAAACCACATGATCAACAACTGTTCTATTTGCCATCGCTTGGATTCGTCCACCCACTATTCATGTCATGAGATTTAAGCCCCATGAAGGTATGATCAACCAATTCGCTAATTATGGACATTACAATGGGGCTGCCCATGAAGATCCTGTTATAGCCAAGCAGAAGTTTATGGAATATTGTGATGCGTACGTAGTGGTGGAAAAGGTATGATAAAGTAATGATAATAAATTATGATAAATAAGAAAACACACCCCTACTACCATGAGAAACTCACTGCAAGTAAACATATCATTTGCAAATTATAGTTAATAAGTAAGATTTGTTCTTAGGGATATATCGGTTAGCTCAAACTTGTGTTTAGCGGTAGACATTAATTGTTACAAGTACAAGATAGATAAGTAGATTAATAATTATTGGGTTTTCTTAATAAGAATCTAAACACCATAAACAAATGCAGATAAATAAACTAAGAGAATGGAGATGAGAATATAGCTCTGGTTTGCTAGTATGAACCTATTCTTCTAAATTTGTATTCTATTTATAAGGGTGATATAAGCTTTAAGCAAGTATAAACTAGCCAGGATTCTATAATCCTGATGTCTCCTCATTTGTGATGATTTAATATTAGTTGGAGACATCATTATTAGTGATTAAGGAAGTCTTCTAGTCGAATTTCTCATGAATTATTGCACTTTCCTTTTTTTTTTGATCGGCAAATCAAACTTTTTATTAAAAATGAAGACCACAACTGTCAAAACATTACAACTTTGACCCATATACTATGGGCATTAACCTATTAACTTAGCTTAACTATTACACGCATTTGAAATAAAATAGACATTACAAACTTATATCAAATTAAATACTTAATGCCTATCTATTACATAACTTTTCAACTACATTCTTTACTTTGCAATTATTAAAAGTCCTTTCCTTAAGCTTGACAGCTACATAGGTAAGAATCTTGTTGTAAATCCTTTCCTCATTAGCTGCATATTCTCCATGTTCCCTCCTGTTTCTCTCAGTCCAAATAAAGTATATGTAAGTTGTAATACAAACACCAATAACCTTCAAAGCTTCTGCACTTGCGCCATTCTTCAAATTTACTACTAGATCCTCCACATTCCTGATATTATTATTGTAACCACATATTGCCAATAAGCGATTAAGGATAGCACCTGAGAACTTACAAGTAACAAATAAGTGATCATTATTTTCATCCTCACTATCACATAATTGGAAAACTGGATTAATACTCAACCCCCAACTCAACATCCTATCTTTAGTAGGAAGCCTATTCATTGCAGCTTGCCAAGAAACAAATGAACATCTAGGAATACAAGTCTTTGCCCACACTATATCAAACCAATCAACTTTAGATTCATGACTTGAAATCTTAATTAGAGTTTTCCTAAAGGAAAACTTATTTTTTATACTCTCAGTCCATGTAATCTTATCATTGGCATCACTGAGTATTATATTTTGAATTTTAGGGACTATTTGCGCAATTTTTGGAGGAATTCTCCACCTGCCTCTGCCATAACAGTCTTTGACTGTTTTATTACAATTAATATCATGTTCTTCCATTTTTATATCCAATATTTCCTGAATATTCTTTTTATCTAGCCATTTGTCCCACATTATGTAAGTTTTTTCACCATTACCCACCTCATGATATATAAGATTAAAGGCCTCATCTCTTACCTTTAAAATCTGCTTCCTGAATTATTGCACTTTCCTATTTCTAGTCTTGATTTAATAGGGTTTAATTATTTATTTAGTGTGAAGCTTTAAAGATATATATGGAGATTAATTAAATACCAAGTCAATTCTAAGGGATTAAGGAAAGAAGATATACATGGAAATTGGAGATAAGGAAACAAAAGCTAAAGTATGGAAAGATAAAGCTGCCAAAGAAATCTGAATTTCACCACCCACGACCACAAAAGGGCTTATATCTCAAAATCGGTGAGGAATTTGGAAGAATGGTCAAGAGAAAAGTTAAATATCTTTCCGAGATCATGAATTTTGACTATTTATACGCGTCAAACATATAAGTATTCAAGCAGTTATGACCAAAACAAAAACGTGGCTGATTGTTACCTTTTCTAAATTTTAGGGTTACGAATTTGAGTTGGGCTAGGAGTCTATTACTTGTCTTCCACTCCAAGAAAACGTGTTACGGATTCCAAGACACCTATAAATACACCCTTAAACCATTGTAAACATGTCCTTGCTCAGTTCCAAGTATAGGCTTAGTCCTTGCTTGTATTTTCCCAGTTTTAAATAATAGCTTAGTCCTTATATTTATTATTCATCCTTAGTATCAAGCTATTCATCCAGAAGCAAACTGACCTATAGAGGAAGACAAGAAGAACAAAGTTGGAGAGTGACAAACTCCTCTTCTACATCTCACCTTCTCTATAATTAGGGTAATTAGCTATAGATTTGTGGCTTTACCATATTTCTAAGCTTTTATTCTGTAAGTTTTATTTTTATTGTTGGGTTATTATTTTGTCTTAAATTCTATAATACTATTTGTTATTTTAATTGATTTGAGCTTGGTGTATATTGTTATTATGTGTTTTTATTGTTACAACCCTAGATTTGGCCAATCTTAGGACTATTCTTAGTTATTGACAATACCACATAATCGTCTAAGTAGTGACCCTACAGAGATAGCCATAAAGGTTTGATTTAACCACCAATCATTACTCAAGGTTTCTTTACCCAAGAGCCTGGTAGTGGAGAGGTTTCTCCTAAGCCTAATAGAGGTTAGGTAGAATTTTGAATCCCGGTTAATATATAATGCTCAATGCGTGACAGGTTAGAATACAACTTAGTAAAATAGACTCATAGTAGTAACCCTAATTTATCTGACTTACATTCATCTTTATTTATTTGTTTTCATTATTTATTTATTCGCGTTAGATAATTATTCATCCTATCTTATATTTTATTCAAACATATAAATTCATCTACGCTTACTTAATACAAGTAGATCTAACGGATTAAATCCCTACGAACGAACTTGACTTATCATTAAAACTTGCAAACGATCTGTGATACTTGCAGTGAGTTCCGTGGTTCTCAAGGGTGCCTGCTCTTTATTCTTATCTTTATTCATCTATTATTTTATCACACCTTTGCCCCCACCAAGTTTTTGGCGCCGCTGCCGGGGATTTATCATTAAGTTAAATCTATTTTGTGTTTATTTAGTGTAGAAGTTTTTATTTGTTTTCCGTTTTACGCGTTCTTTTTGTTTTAGTCTTTCACAGGTTTTAGATGGCTAATCAACGGTTAGAGCTAGGGTTTCCTGGTCAATTCCGAGTGCAACCCATTGGGATTCGCATCCCAACTATTCAAGCTTTTCGATTCAAGCCCGATCCTGACCTGATTAATCAATTCGCGAGCTATGGAAAATATAGGTGTGATACAAATCAAGATCCAAACAGATTTGTTCAGAAATTCATGCAATTTTGTGATGCCTACACTAATGAAGGTGTTACGCAAGAACAGATGTATTATTTAACGTTTCTATTTTCTTGACCGGGAAAGCAAGCGATTGGTTAGATTATCAACCTCCCGAGCTAATAAAAAATTGGGACAATCGATCAATTTTATCCTACAAGTATGCGAGTGAAAGAACTGTTGGAGCTTATAAATTTCTTACAAGAAGCCAGAGAGAGTGTTGGCGAAGCATGGACCAAATTTCAAAAGAAGTTGGCAAGATGTCCAATACACAGATACACGCCAGAATTACAATTATCCATGTTTTATAATGGACTCAATAGAGAGTCAAGGCTGAGAGTAGATGATATGGTTCATGGTAGTTTTGTCTCTATGGATCCGAAAGAAGCAAAAAGTGGTATGGAACAATCATCGAGAGCGACATAAGTTGGCCACAAGAACAAACTCCTACCCCTAACGACGAAACAGAAGCGAGGTTTTCAAGCTAGCAAGATCAAATACAACAACTCGCTATAACAGTTAAGGAAATCATCCCAATTCCACCTCAATATTTATACCTGAAAGAACAAGCCTATGAAAATCAAGCTAAACAACCACCAGGCTGCAATGTGCACAATGGAAGTCAAGCTCCATCACATCCTCAAGAAGAAATCACTGAGTTAAAAGAGACTATTAGTCAATTCATCAACTTCTCGAAGGATAATATGAGCAGACTTGAATCAAAGATCTATTCATCAGTAGTGCAAAACCTGCAACAACAGAATCAAGATCTGAAACAACATAATCAACTTTTAGAGAAGAATGTAATACGGCTCACTACAGTCATAGAGAAAATGCAATGTCAACTCCTACAATTGACCCAAGATACAACATCTAACATGAAGAAGATCCAATACGTGACGACAAGGTTAAGACTATTAGTCTTCAAGCTCAAAAGATGAAAGAACACAACGAGATATTCGTTGAAGCGCCACCATCTTCCTCAAAAGGGGATATTCAACCAAACACGTCAAACGTAGTTAGGATGAACTTAGATGAGATAATTGTAGAAGATTGGGTTGAAGAAGTTGAACACGATGATAGTAAGAAGCCAAGAGTGGTTGAGGAACGAAGAATTGAAGAGAGAAGTAGACCAAGGCAGCCACCCAGAACCTGTAAGCCCCCAAGAAACCATGGAGAAAAAAATTGAGTTTGGGGTAGGAGACGAGGTGGCATGGAAATCTCCCAACCCCAAACATAACAGTTCTTGGAAGGGGCCATACATTATCACGCAAATCATCTCAGAAGGAGTGGTTGAAATAAAAGCTATCGAAGGTTGCAAGCTCAAGTTGGTAAGTGTTAATCACCTCACTCACTGCTGGGGAGGCTATAAAAAGAAATAACCGAGGTAACTCGTCTAACTTTGAAAGACGTTAAACAAAAGTGCCCCTTGGGAGACATCCCATAGTATTTTATGTTGTTATATTTTAGTTTGTATTAGTTGTTTTTAGTTGATATTGCATTATTGAGGAAGGTATTAGTGTTTTTGAAGTCAGGTATTAAAGAAATCGAGTTTGGGAGGCAAAAATGGATTTTTTTTGGGCATGTTCTGACTTGCCACCAGTATACCGGGCCTTACCCGTGGTATACCGTGGGTCAGAAACACGAGCCCACAGGTACTAGTCACGTGTTCATTACAGAAAGTTGATTTTCGAAGGACGACAACAGCGGTATACTGGGCCATTCCTCCGGTATACCGGACAGACCAAAACCCGAGGCCACGTGTTCGCAAGTCGTGTTTTTTGTCTAAGCATGGATTTTCAAGGAACAACAGCTCTGGTATACCGCCCAGCGCCGTTGGAAAGAGAAAATGTTAGCGTTTTTTAGGTTATAAAGAGGAAGAGGTGAGTTCTAATCCGAATTTCTCAATCCTTAAGCCTCACTTTCTTCTCCAAACCTCTCCCAACTCCATTAAAGCTTCAACAAACCTTCACCCAACACCAAAACACTACCAAATCACCATGAATTCACATCCAAATCATTCCCTACATCATTACAAAGAAGATTCAAGCACCCAAATCATATCAAAACACCTAGAAATCAAGAATCAAAACATGACTTTCAAAATATTTTCCCAAAATTCCTTAAACCCAATATCATCAAGCTTGATTCCATCATACCCACATATAGATTTATCATCCTAACACATTTCCTAACCCAAATAAAGCTTGTTCGACCTATGATCAGGAGTTACAAATTTCAAGAGTGCTCAAAGCTTTGAGTTGGGGGTCAAAAGAGATGATGAAAAGAACAAAGATATTATTAAGGGATAAGAAGAATCAAAACACGGTATTGGGTAAGATCAAGAAGAAAATCAATTGAGATGGGTACTAGTTCAGGAATTAATTACAAGATAATTCGAGACAACCAATTAGAGAGGAACCGATTTTTGGTGGATTCAAATCCTAAAAAGCAAGCAATTATGATTAGGGAGCAGAAGACGTCAATACCTCTTCTAATCAAAGATTCCTATATCAGAGAGGAACAAAGCTTCTGGGATGCTAGTAGCTGTTGCCAAAATATATTCCTGGATGAACACCTTCACATGAGAGAGTATTAAAAAGCAAAGTGGGAAGAAGATAAACAAGATATTTCTAGAGTGTGATTGATTGGGATGGAGCATAAGAAGATGTAAGGGAAAGCGAAACTGGTTGTACATGAAATTTACATACATGAAAGCACTACACCTTATATTGGGTATTGATCAGGCAAGGTAAATAGCCTCAAAGAGTATGTTTTCTTTCTTCCTTACCACTTTATGTGCAATATCTGTAAAATTTTAAATTTTATTTTATTCTTTTCAAGTCGTGAGGACACGACAAATTTTTGAGTTTGGGGTGTGGGGATTCGTTGTCCCTCATCTCCATTTTTTCTGTGTTTTATTGTTTTTAGGTAAAATTAATTTTTTTGAAGGAGTAGATGTATGTAGAGTGTGTTTAATAGCTAAAATCATAAGCTCAGTAAGTTAATGATAGAAAGTAGTATGTTTATGAGCTATTTTATTTTGTATGCTTTACGTATTTGCAGGAAAACACACATTGATAATAAAGAAAAGATTAGTAAGCAATGCAATAGAAAGTATGTTCTTGAGTGGTTTGTAGGTCATGAGAGTCAAGCTAGTTGACAAAACCATTTGATGAACATGATAAAGGTAAGAGAATAACAAAATTGCATGGTGTAGAAAGCGATTAAGGCAGTTCTTTCATATTGAAGCCACTTGAAGCCTTTTAACTTTCTCACCCTGTTATTTGATTTAATATTTTATATCCTTCTTAGCCCATTTTAGCCTTTCTAAAGCCTTTTTATTTAACCATGTTATAAGCCATATCCCTTTAGATTATATGACATTTCCATATGACCCGCACTTGAATTGCGATGCATAGACAGTTGTTTTAGAGCTTGAGTTTGGGGTAGTGGGTCCACCATTATGGGAATTGTTATTGGGTTGTGATTTTTGAGCTTATTAATTGTGCTCGTTCTATATATTGATGATGATTTACAATTTTATATTGTAACCCTTTGTCGGGGTAATAGTGAATGAAAAAAGCTATGAAAGCATAAAAAGAAAAGAAAAATTATGAGAAAAATAGCGTGATATCTCAATATCAAAAAGAGTGTCATAGTTATACAAAAAAAGATTTATTTGAAAAGAATATATATATATATATATATATATATATATATATATATATTTGGACCGGCAAAGAGGAATTTTTATGTGAACATCTTTATGCTTTAATTGGGTTATTGGGATGCTACTTTGTGCATCAAGAAAAGTCATTGGGTTGAGTGAGAAACATTTTATGAGAGTACTCTAGGGCAATTCATTGATGGCTAGTGAGGAGAGAGCCAAAAGCTCCCTCTAAATTATCCAAATATATACTTATCACACCATCCCTAAGCCTAAATTACAACCTTAAAGACCTTTTGATTCTTTGCTATGTAATCTAGAAGTGATTGAGCCAATAGAGAGTAGTTAAGTGGATCTTTGGATACTAGTGAAGTTCGATGAACAATCTATAACTTCCTTGGTGAACTGAGTAAAGATCCTCTCCTTCTTACATTGCGAAGCTAATCTAATCTTGAATTCAAGCCGTGTTGATGGTAGATATGAAAAGTGTGCAAGTATGTAGTTTGTAAATATATTACATGAAATTTTCTGAGTAGTTGCTTTGAGTCTATTCTATATATTTTGCTAACTTCTTCCCTCTATGTTTAATTGACCTAGGTGTGTATTTAGAGACTTCCCTTTGTTTTTATCTTTATTGTATCGGGACGATACAACTTTGAGTTGGGGGTCTTGATGTCTCCTCATTTGTGATGATTTATTATTAGTTGGAGACATCATTTTTAGTGATTTAGGAAGTCTTCTAGTCGATTTTCTCATGAATTATTGCACTTTCCTATTTCTAGTCTTGTTTTAATAATTTATTATTTTTAGAGCATATTGGGTTTCACTATTTATTTAGTGTGAAGCTTTAAAGATATATATGGAGATCAACTAAATACCAAGTAAATTCTAAGATATAGAGGAAAGAAGATATACATGGAAATTGGAGATAAGGAAACAAAAGCTAAAGTATGGAAGGATAAAGCTGCCAAATAAATCTGAATTTCACCACCCACGACCGCAAAAGGGCTTATATCTCAAAATCCGTGAAGAATTTGGAATAATGGTCAAGACCAAAGTTAAATATCTTTCTGAGACGATGAGTTTAGATTATTTATACGCGTCAAACGGATAAGTATTGAAGCAGTTATGACCAAAACAAAAACCTGGCTGATTGTTACCTTTTCTAAATTTTATGGTTACGAATTTGAGTTGGGCTAGGAGTCCATTACTTGTCTTCCAATCCAAGAAAACGTGTTAGGGATTCCAAGACACCTATAAATACACCCTTAAACCATTGTAAACATGTCCTTGCTCAGTTCCAAGTATAGGCTTAGTCCTTGCTTGTATTTTCCCAGTTTTAAATAATAGCTTAGTCCTTATATTTATTATTCATCCTTAGTATCAAGCTATTCATCCAAGAAGCAAGCTGACCTATAGAGGAAGACAAGAAGAACAAAGTTGGAGAGTGACAAACTCCTCTTCTACATCTCACCTTCTCTATATTTAGGGTAATTAGCTATAGATTTGTGGCTTCACCATATTTCTAAGCTTTTATTCTGTAAGTTTTACTTTTTATTGTTGGGTTATTATTTTGTCTTAAATTCCATAATACTATTTGTTATTTAAATTGATTTGAGTTTGGCGTATGTTGTTATTATGTGTTTTGACTTATTGTTACAGCCCTAGATTTGGCCAATCTTAGGACTATTCTTAGTTATTGACAACACCACATAATCGTCTAAGTAGTGACCCTACAGAGATAGCCATAAAGGTTTGATTTAACCACCAATCATTACTCAAGGTTTCTTTACCCAAGAGCCTGGTAGTGGAGAGGTTTCTCCTAAGCCTAATAGAGGTTAGGTAGAATTTAGAATCCCGGTTAATATATAATGCTCAATGTGTGACAGGTTAGAATACAAGTTAGTAAAATAGACTCATATTAGTAACCCTAATTTATCTGACTTACATTCATCTTTATTTATTTGTTTTCATTATTTATTTATTCTCATTTAATAAATAATTAAACCGCATATGCTTAAAAAGAATAAATCAATAATTCAAGAAATAGAAATAGGAAAGTACACTCTAAAAATAGAAACTCGAGTAAAAACATTTCCTAACACTCTAAAATACACTAAGACTTTAATTCTCACTTCTCCTCCCTGGATTGGTCTTTCGAAATTGTGAGTTTGTCCTAGCATGAGTTTTTACCGTTGAATGTGGTCGACCATTAGGCTTGGATTAACTCATGGTCCTAACTAAAGAAAGAAAAATCCGATGCGCTAGTGAGACTGATCGGAAAGTACTTGACGAGCCAGAAGAGAAGGCCCCTGTGCTTTGTCACTTGAATTCTCTACTTCTGCACTGGGACTTCGACCAGTTTCCCGAGGCCTAGAGATCCAGACCGGCTCAGAGAATAACTAGCGCTATTTAGCCCTTCGTTTCGCCAACTGTCTGGGTCTTTGGTAGTGTTTTACATCGCACCGACGCGTGTTTGCTTGAAAAAAGAAGTATAAATATCTTCAGCTTCTACTTTTTCTAGGTTGAAATTCAAGAACCGATTAACTTTGCATTAAAAATAGTCAAATTTACGCACAAAAGCTCAGATTCTGCAAATAGTTAATTTCCAAGGGGAGAAAGTGTAATATGATCAAATAAGCCTAAAAGTCTATCAATTAAGTCATTTATTCACCTAAAAGGATGTCTCCAAAGGGCTAATAATTAGAACAAATAGGGAGACATCATATGAACACACCTCTTTTCCTTCTTGGTTGCGTGTCGTGCGGTATACCACATGGAGAGGCACAAAATACTGTAGCTTCATTTTGTCTTTAAATTGTGATACGGTATATCACAAACCACAAGACGGTTTTTGGTGCGGTGTACCATAAGCTTCGTGTGGTATGCCGCACGAAGTTGCTGACTTTCGCATATAAACCTAATTTTGAGTACCGTGGCGATTGTTTATGGGTCTATCTCTCGCATGTTGACCTGATTACTTGTACTGTGGTGACGGTTTTTGGTGGTGCAATATACCGCAGGCATGGTGCGGTATACCGCAGCTCTGTGTTATGTACATAATTATTTTCTCTCCTTTTCTCCCCAAACTAATATCCTTTGCTACCTACACATCAAAAACACTTCTACCTTCCTCATTACTGCAATATTTCTTAAAAAATAACTAATCCAAAGGAAAACTAAAACATAAAATCTTAAAAAAATTGTGGGCGGTCTCTCAGACAACACTTTTGTTTAACATTGTTTGAAGTTCAAAGCGTTACCTCCTCTATTCTTTAATTATGTAGTCTCTATAGCTGTGTGTGAGGCTATGAAAATCAACCATTCGGTGTTTGTGACCTATCTTGGGTCGTATTTCAATCAGTTTTGCTGACACAACTTGTGTGACAACAAATGGTCCCATCCACGTGTTCTTATAACCCCGTGGCCTATTTTCGATTTTGAGGGCCCTCCACGCAGTTTCATTGCCTACCCTAAACACACCCATTTGTCTCATCTCCATAGGTTTTGTGGGGCCTTCCTTTTGGACCTTTTCCTTGGTCTTAATGTAAATTTCACGGACTGTGGGTATACCTTCCTTGGTTTATTACCCAAGACATAGAATGTATCAGATACTTTGCTTGCACTGAGGGTTACTGTTCCTTCTTGGAAGATTATGATGCTTTGACTTGTGGCCAAGAACAGCCTTCCAATAATGTTTGGGACCTGATTATCTGCATCATAAGAAAGTGTAACAAAGTTAGTAGGGTTAGTCAAATTACCTGCTTGGACAAGCACGTCCTCCACGATTCCCCGTGTCTTTGTTATCGAGCTATCTGTGAATTGTAATTTTACGAGAGCCTTATCTGCCTTCTTGATGCCAAGACTATCGAACATTGACTTGGGCATAAGGTTGACACCCAACCTATATCACACATTGCTTTAAATTTTAGTTTACCACTGATTTGAATAGGAAGGTTAATACTTCCAGGATCTTGAAGCTTAATTGGTAGATTCTTTTCAACTTTCTTCGAGACTCTCTCCGTATGAGCCATAGTCTCGACCTTTGCTTGTACACTTGTACCCTATTCAAGAATAGATTACGTTTAAACTTGTTGAGGTGTAATCCCCTTCTCAACAATCTCAATCACTTAGTCGTTGTTTATTTCTTCACTTTACGCCTCTAAAAATGCTTTTAGCTCTATTTCACTAGGTGGCGATTCTACCTTACTCTCTTCTTCTTCTTCTTCTTCTTCTTCTTCTTCTTCTTCTTCTTACACTTCAGGTGCAACCGCTTCTTCATTCTTCTCAAGTGAGGCTTCTTCTTATTTCTTGATAGCTTTAGTAGCTTGTAACTCAATAACAACTTTGATCTCTTCATGTATTTATTTGAGTAGAAGTTCAAAATCTGATTTTTCCAGCCTAGGCTTGGCTGTTTCTTCAATATTTCCTATAACCTCCATATGAATTAGGTGGTGATTCCATAACTTCTTCAGGTTGAAGGCAAAGAGCCTTACATGCTTCGAACCCAACATTGGCGTCGCCGTAATCTATGGCCTTCACATCATTCTTTGTACCTGGGACCAATTGCGGATAACTTTCTGAAAATTTTGAAACTATTAGTTACTTGGGTATCTTGAGTTGGAGTTAAAGTCCAGACATCTTGCATTATTAATGGAAGTCAAATCCAGATCCTTCTTGAGGATTATGTGGCAAGGCTTTCTAAGCTATACTATCGGCATAAGCATCATAGGTTGGTTGCGGTGGTGGTGCTGGCTTGTTGTAACCTTTGCCCCCTTGATAAGGACCTTGATATCTCTGTTGGAAATTTTTATTTGAGGTCGTGGCTGGTAAGAATTACCTTGATTCACGGCCCCATTCAGGTTAGACCATTTCATACTGCAATTGTTGTGAGTACCAAATTGTCAACTCCCTCGATTTAATATATAATAGACTAATTCTGAGTTGCCTTCACATTCTTCCCATACAAAATCATTGACCTCACAACCCATACAACCTTGTTCTTTTTGCATTAGCTTCATCTCAACTAGCTTCCTTTGGAAACCTTTCTCCATCGTAGTGACATCTTCTTCATTTGATTCTCCATCGCGGAGCTTTTAGCTCCTAAAGCAGTTTCAACATCTAATAGCAAGTTGACTTTGGTATTTTTAATAGGAGCTCGCGACTCAGGACAACTCCTTTCCGTTTTGACTATTCGTGCCATACAAGCTGTAGCTTCTATAGGATCCATGGACACAAACCCCCTCCCTCCAAGATTGTCTAACCTCAATCTTCCTTTGACATTGATGCCTTGATATAACATAGCTAATTGAAGTGTTGAGGAACCATGAATTGGACGACATCTAGATAAATTATGTTGGAACCTTGTCCATGCCTCTCCTACACTCTTGTTATTCTCTTGGAAAAACTGGCAAGTACCATTTGATCCTCCATTCTCATACTTTGCAGATGATAGAAATCAAAGAACTTGACTTGTAAATCGTCCCATGATGTAATCAAATCTGATGGTTAACAATGCAACCATTCACTAGCGCCTTCGATCAAGAAAAACAGAAGCATGAAGTGATAGATTTGCTTGCGTGCAATGCTCTGAGTAATGTATGCATAACATATCTGAATAAACTTCTGGATCGATCTTACCGGATCCTGATGTGTTTCACCATTGTAGTGTCCAAAGCTCAAAAATTGACTAAGCATACCCTGATCGGGCTTGAATCTCGCAGCTTGGATCGCTGGAGGGAGAATGCCTATTGGTTGTAGTAAAAAATGTGCTCCTAAACCTAGAAGACCTTATTCACGGTGTTGATTATTAGGTGGATTCCCTCCTTGTGGTGCTCTTTGTGGTGGTACTACGTGGGGGATTGGATTTTGTTGATTGTTCACCCTACATGGTACGTTGTTTTCTAACACTACATTATCAACTACTGCATCCATCGTTTCTTTTCTCTTCTCTTCCCTATGTCGCTTTGTCTGAGCTTGGAATCAGCTCTTGGGATATGCGAGCATACACCAAAATCTAGAAAAAAAACCTTAAAAGAGATAAAAGCAAAAACAAGGGTAAAGCTGAAACAACTAAAAACTGCTACACTAAACTAAACACAATAACTAACTAGAAAAATCCTCGACAACGGCTTCAAAAAATTGGTGGTGGGAAAGGTGTGATAAATTAATGATAATAAAAGATAATAATTAAGGACACACACTTACTACTACCACGAGAAACTCACTGCAAGTGCACAGATCGTTTGCAAGTTATAGTTAATAAGTAAGATTCATTCTCAAGGATTTATCGGTTAGCTCAAACTCGTGTTTAGATAAGGAAGAGTAGTAGAGGTTAATTTTTAAACTACAAGAAAGATAAGAAGATAAATTATTATTGGGGTTTCAGAATAAGAAACTAAATAACATAAACTAATGCAAATAAATAAACTAAGAGAATAGAGATGATAATATATCTCAGATTTGCTATTATGCACCTATCCTTCTAAATATGATTTTTAGTTATAAGGGTTATTTAAGTATTGAGCAAGTATAAACGGTCAGGATTCTATAATCCTCCTAACTCCCATCAAGGTAGACTTAGGAGGCAACCTCAACACTACCAGGGGACTTGGGTAAGGGGACCTCGCGCAATGATCAATAGTAAAATCAAATCTTAACGACTATCTACTTAGGCAAGCCCGTCAGGATCACTGCCGCATACTAGATGATTATGTGGTCTTGTCAACAATTGAATCTGCCATCAGGGCGACAATCCAACTACTAATGGGGTAACCCTATACTCGTTCCCTAGTAATGAATTTTTTTTTGTTCAAACAACCCTAGTAAGGACTACAAACATTAAATCAAAGCACATAGTACAGATATGTAAATAAGAAGCTTAATCAATTAACTATCACTTTCCCAAATAACATAGAATGTAAAAATAGAATTCAAGGCTTATACAATATGATAACCCAAGCTATGGGAAAATTAGTTCATACTAAAAGAAATAAAACTAAAGATAAAATGAACGGTTAAAACCGGTCAAATGAGAGTCAACTTAAAAAATTCTCTCTCAACTCATTCATTACCTTTAAGCTTATTCCATCTCTAAAAAAGCTAAACAAAACCAAAAAACCTTTTTTTTAACGTTTTAGCTTTTTAGTTCATCAGATTGGATGTTATTTCCCAAATCTGGGATCTAATATTCATCTGATTTTCTCTCTCCACTCTTAGATAAACCCTAACCCACCTATTTCTAACCCTCTCATCCCATTTCCGACCCGTTTTCCTTTTGATTTTCTCTTTCTAAGCTGAATCTCAGATCGGTAGAATGACGAAAATGATTAACTCAAGTCGTCTTAGTGGTAAATCGAAAGCAAAAACGAAATATACCGATATTACTAAGATGATGTTCTCGCCCCAAAGTGAAAGCAGTGTTGTCACTCCTCCGATGAGTCCTTACACTAGGGATTCAAATAGTGAGGAGGAAGACTCACGAAAAACGGTTGCTCAAAGTAAGGATTCGGTAGTAGTTGCCCAGATTGATGAAAATCAAGCTGAGGTAGCGCCGAAACCTAAAGAATGGTCAAAATTATTTGGTAAAAATGATAATCCAGCGCTGAATCTGGAGTATCATGTCCCGATCCGTAGAGAAGGTAAACGTATTATTATTCCTGATAAAGATGTCTTAGACGAGGGCTATGCGCAATGGGAAAACTGTTTAATCGGTCAGTTCCTTGATTCTCCTCCTTTGTTCTATAATATTGTTAATTTTGTAAGGTTTCATTGGTCAAAGTTTGGTAAAATTGATGTTAAATCTAGTAGTAATGGCACGTTTATCTTTAAATTTGAGAATGAACAAATGTATGCTAAAGTTTTAGAGCAGATGTGGCATATTAATGGATCTCCTCTATTATTAAGGCCATGGAAAATTGGTATGCAGTTTGAGAAATTAGATATTGCTAAAATCCCAATCTGGGCCAAATTGATTAATGTACCTATGGTTATGTGGACTAAGAAAGGTCTGGGATATATTGCTAGTGGTATTGGTGTACCATTACAGATGGATAGTATGACTGAGTCCATGACTAGACTGGGTTATGCTAGAGTTTGTGTGAAAATTGATACTAAAGAAGAGCTGCCTGAGGAACTTTATGTTGATATTGGGCTAAGTGAATTACAAATTGTTAAAGTGGAATATGATTGGAAGCCTAAAATCTGTACTAAGTGCAATAAAATTGGGCACTTAGAAAATAAGTGTTATAATATCACTAAAGTGTGGGTTCCTAAAGCTGGTAACAATGAAAAGAAGGATAAAGGAAAAGAAAAAGTGAATGATAGAGAGTGGAAAGTTGTGGGAAGTAAAACTCAGAACAGAAAAGATTATAACCATTCCTCTAATGAAGTCTCTTGTTCTAATACATTTGATAAGCTTAAGGAAGCTGTGGTTACTGACATTGACAGAGATGTATTGAAATTCATTAATAATGGTGGGGAAGGTGAGATTACTAGACCACCTAATATATGAGTCTTGCTTCATGGAATGTAAGAGGGTTTAACAGCCTTCTTAGACAATTAGATGTTAAAGATTTTATGATTAGTAATAAAATTAAGCTTATTGGACTCCTGAAAACTAAGGTAAGGATTCAGAATAGCTTAAAAATAAAAAGTGATCATTTATCTCACTTGGAAATGATTCACAACTATAATAAATGTGACAGTGGGAGAATTTGGATAATGTGGGATAATAATTATGTTGAGGTTATGAAACTTGTGGAAACATCTCAGCTGATTTTTATCTAAGTTAAAGTAATACAATCTAACATTTCCTTCTGTGTGGGCTATGTTTATGCTAGTAATGATGATGATGAAATGAAAGTTTTATGGAATGATATGGTGAAGGTAAGTGCTGATTATGATGATCAGTGCATATGCTTCACTGGAGATTTTAATGAGATACTTAAAATAGAGGATAGACTAAACTGTGATTCTATTCCTACAAGTTCTATTTTCTTTGCTAATTGTATTGAGGATGCTAATCTTTTTGAACATCAGTATGCAGGGCAATATTTTACTTGGACTAATAAAAATGATAGTGGGAATTTGCGTGCAAGTAAGATTGATAGAGTGTTCATCAACACAAAATGGATGAATGCATATCAATCTAATGCTATCCTTGTGCCTCCCTCTACTTCTGATCACTATGCAATTAAAGTGTTGATTAATGAAAAATAAAATTCAGGGCCTTGCTCCTTTAAGTTCTTTAATATTTGGACTAAACATGAGGGTTTTAAAGATATTATAAGGAAAACATGGGATATAAATGTGAATGGCAATAAAATGTTTCAATTTTGTATGAAACTGAAACCAGTAAAAGGTGAGCTGAAAAAGTTTAATAACAAGTATTTCAGAAGGAATTCTGAGGATATTGAGAATATAAAAACTCAACTTGAGACAGTGCAAAAGAGAATTATGATGGGTAC
The DNA here is from genome assembly GCA_029959085.1 of Nemophila menziesii. Lineage (NCBI taxonomy): Eukaryota > Viridiplantae > Streptophyta > Magnoliopsida > Boraginales > Hydrophyllaceae > Nemophila > Nemophila menziesii. Next base: position 11,332,849 of record JARWIR010000014.1, on the reverse strand, counting down.
TAGTACTGATGCTGATGTTTCTGAGGAAAAATTCTTATTCTTCAACTTGAAGAAAATGTAATTACTCATCATGAGGTTCTGAAGCAAAAATCTAGAGCATTGTTTATTAAAGATTATGATATAAGCTCTACCTATTACGATAGAATGATAAAGGGAAGAGTGGCTAGAAATTTTGTATCTACTCTAACTTGGTGATGATGGAAGAGTTATTACTGAACAAGATGAGATTAAAAATGAATTTGTGGGATATTACAAATCTCTACTTGGTACTGAGGAATATAACCAAGAAGTATGCTCCATAGACACTATTGAAACTATATTAAACAAAAGAGTCCCTGAAAATCTAATGGAGGGTTTGATTGCCCCCATAACTGACAAGGAAATTAAGGCTGCCTTGTTTGCTATGGGTGATGCGAAAAGCCCGGGACCTGATGGATACACTGCTTGTTTCTTTAAACAGTCTTGGGATATTATTGGAGAAAGTTTATGTTCTGCTATTTAGCAAACCTTTGAGTCAGGTAAAATACTTACTCAAATTAATGCCACAAATATTGTCTTAATACCTAAAGAGAAAAAACCATCTTGTGTTAAGAAATTTAGGCCCATATCATGTACCAATATTATATACAAAACCATTTCTAGAGTTATTATGAATAGGCTTAAAAAAGTTATGAGTCATATAATTTCTCTGAACCAAGGTGCATATGTAAGTGGGAGGAATATTACTGATAACATACTTGTTGCACAAGAAATAGTTACTGGTTATGATAAGAAATCTATGAAATCTTCTTGCACCATTAACTTAGACTTACAAAAAGCCTATGATAGTGTTAACTGGAAATTCTTAATCAACACTCTCTATGCTCTAAAGTTTCCTGATAAGTTTATTAAATGGATTCACATGTGTATAAGTACTCCCTATTACTCTATATGCATTAATGGGGACTCCTGTGGATATTTTAAAGGCAAGAGAGGGTTAAGGCAAGGTGACCCTCTCTCACCCTATTTATTTTCTATTTGTATGGAGGTATTCTCCATGCTACTGTATAATGTGGCTCAGAAAAATAACTTCACATTTCACCCTAAATGTAAGGAGATCAATTTGAATCACTTAGTGTTTGCTGATGATATATTAATTTTTATGAAGAGCAACACTGAATCTGCTGAAGTAGTTAAATAGGCTCTTAATCTCTTCTCTAGGTGTTCTGGGCTAAATATAAACTTTGGTAAAAGTGAACTGTATTTTAGTGAAGGAGTAAAGAATAGAGTTAGAAATGATATAGCTCAGATACTTAATATTAAAATAGGCTATTTGCCTGTTAGATACCTGGGCATCCCTCTGAACTCTAAGAAAATGAGTGTTACTGATGGTAACAAACTAATTGAGAGGATCTGGCAGAGTATCACTCAATGGAGTTCTAAAATGCTGTCATATGCAGGTAGAGTTGAACTAATAAGAGTTGTTCTTATTAGTAAAATTATGTTCTGGTGTAGGGTGTTCTTATTGCCCAAACAGGTTATCTATAAATTGAATAAAAAATTATCAATGTTTCTTTGGGGATATAGTGAAAATGCTCATGGTGCTAGGGTATCTTGGGCTAAAATATGTTATCCTAAAGAAGAAGGTGGGCTAAACATTCCTAATATTGAGAATCTAAATAAAGTTTGTTTACTTTATAATTTTTGGAGATTTTACTGTCTTGATCAAAATCTATGGTGTAAATGGGTTAAAGTGAACATTCTGAAAAGTAGATATATTTGGAGTATAAGTCACAAACAATATCACTCCTGGATGTGGAAGCAAATCTTAAAAATTAGAAAGGAGGCTTTTGATCTTATATATCATGAGGTGGGTAATGGTGAAATGACTTATGTAATGTGGGATAAATGGGTGAATAAAAAGAATATTCAGGAAATTTTGGGTACAATAATTGAGGAACATGATATTAACTGTAATAAAACAGTTAAGGACTGTTATGGCAGAGGAAGGTGGAGAATTCCTCCAAAAGTTGCGCAAATTGTCCCTATAATTCAAGATATAATACTCAATGATGCCAATGATTAAATAATATGGACTGAGAGTATAAAAATAAGTTTTCCTTTAGGAAAACTCTAATTAAGATCTCAGATCATGATCCTAAAGTGGAATGGTTTAATATTGTGTGGGCAAAAACTTGTATTCCTAGATGTTCATTTATTTCTTGGCAAGTTGCGATGAATAGGCTTCCCACTAAAGATAGGATGCTAAGTTGGGGGTTAAGTATTAACCCTGTTTGTCTATTATGTAATAGTGAAGCTGAAAGTAATGATCATTTGTTTACCAATTGTAAGTTCTCAGGGGCTATTCTTAATCGCTTATTGGCAATTTGTGGTTACAATACTAAAATTAGTAAGGTGGAGGACATAGTAGTAAACTTGAAAAATGGTGCGAGTCCAGAAACTGTGAAGGTTATTGGTGTTTGTATTACAACCTACATATACTTTATTTGGACTGAAAGAATCAGGCGAGAGCATGGTGAATATGAAGCTACTGAGGAGAGGATTTACAACAAGATTATTGCCTATGTAGCTGTCAAGCTTAAAGAAAGGAATTTCAACAATAGCAAAGTGAAGAATGTAGTTGAAAAGTTATGTAATAGATAGGCATTATGTATTTAATTTCTGTTTGAGTTTGTAATGTCTCTATTATTCATAATGTGTGTAATAAGTTAAGCTAAGTTGAGTAGGTTAATATCCATAGTTTTTGGGTCAAAAGTTGTAATGTTTTGACAGTTATGGTCTTCATATTAATAAAAAGTTTGATTTGCCGATCAAAAATAAAAAACTAAAGATAAAATACATTTTGTCAACTTGCTTCTCTGGATAATATCTAATTGTAATATTGACTAAGGACTGAACATGGAAATGTTTACAAACGTAGGTAATAATATATATAGGTGTATGGTTGAAACCTAGAGTGTTCCCCAAGTTTTAGATTTGATCAAATCTAACTTGTTTTCCTTAATTGTAGGACATGGTAACCTTTGGAGTTTGTAAAATTCATAACTCCTTCGTTACAACTCGGAATCCAGTGATCTTTATATCAAAACGACTGCAATTTAAATAACTTTCCAAATCTTAAATGGATACTTCAAATTCCTTGTCTATTTTGTGCAGCATCAAGAATACTACACGTCTTTATAGGTGGACAACAACTTTTGGCAGCTTTTCAACTTTCCTAAATTGAATTTCTTTCCTTTTAACTCTTTATTTAGCATTGGGTCTTATTTTCTTAACTTATTAACATTTATTTGGAAACTATTATCATTATTATACCTAATAGCTTCACATTTTACACACAAATTAAACTTAAAAACGTTGTAATAGGAATAAACCTCCAAATCAATGCACGAATTAAGAAGTTATCAATTAATAGGGAAAAATTACTCAACTAAGATCATAAAACACCTAAAAATTATGTTTCTAAACTAGAATAATTTATCAAAAATATGGAGACATCTGTACATCACTAAGGGTGTTACTCAATAACAAATATATCTCGTCATGTTTGCATTTTTCCTTACAGGAGGGGCTAGTGAGTGGTACAATCAGCAGCCAAGTGAGTTAATCACTACTTCAAAACAATTGCAAACAATGTTCTTAGATAGATATTATTCACAAAGTGTGCGTTTGAGTGGTAAATTAGATTTGGAAGGATTTCGCTAAAAGCAAGGGAGACATTGGGAGCAGCCTGGACTCACTTCCAACTGTTTTTGAAGAACAGTCCACTTCTTGGGTACATACTAGAGTTGCAACTGAGTATGTTCTTATAGAAGTTGTGATGTAACCTCCAAATAATAAACTGATACGCTATGCAGAAAAGGTTTTATGATGGTAAGCGCAAATCATGTGTTTGGTATATTCGATAGGATTTTGAAGAATGAGATGAGTTGGAAACCTTTAAGGGAACCAGTTTGCATTTCAGAAAGAGGTACTTTAAATTTAGATATGGAAACCGCCTTGAATGCCAAGATATCCGATTTAGAGTACAAAATCAAGAAACAATTCGCTAACTAAAAATAAGCAAATGTTCACGTAGTTCAAGAACCTAAAAATATTCCTTGTTGTGGGGCAATTGATCATGTGTGGGAAGAGTATCCTTACAAGCTGGAATCTGTACTTTTCATATCTAATCGAGGGAACCACCATTCTGGTGGTCAAGGCTATACTCATCAAAATGAAAATCGTTTGGGGCTACAATGGTCTAAGCCTAAAGGGGCGTCAATCAAGGCAATTATAGAAGTCGAGCCCAAGGAAAAAATTATCAAGGTAGGCCTCAAAATCATTATCAAGGTAGGCCTCAAAATCATTATCAAGGAGGCCCAATCCATGGTGTTCAAGCCCAACAAGCTACTGTGTATGATGCCTATTCCGATAACATACTCAGAAGGCACCACTAACGATTTGGCTATAACTATGAACAAAATTTATGATGAAGACTAGTTAAAAGTAAACCAAGGTAGAGGAAACCTTGAATTCTCATTCATCTATGTTGAAAAACTTGGAAATCAGGTTTCTTAGATTGCTAATGTCGTTGACATACGTCCACAAAGTCAGCTTCCAAGCATAACTGAGAATCACTGTAATTATAAAGATTGTAAAGTGGTTGAGAGCTAAGATCTAGGAAGAAATTACCCCCTCCCTTAGTTGTTGAGAAAGATAAAGAGGTAGAAGATGTCGTTGAAGAGTTTGTTGAGCCGCAATCCATTGATGAAGTAAAAGATAAGTATGGAAAGATAAAGTTGCTAAGTATATTTGAATTTCACCAGCCACGTCCACAAAAGTGATTATAACTCAATATTGGCTTGTAATTTGGAAGAATGGTCTGAATCAAAGTTATAGAGCTTTCCGAGACGATCAGTTTCAATACAGTGAACGCGTCAATCATATATTGAAGAGGTTACAGCCAAAAGAAAACAACAACAGTTTATTACCTTTCCTATATTTAAAGGTTACGAATATGAGTTGGGCTAGAAGTCCAATACTTGTCTTCCACTATAAGAAAACTTTTTAGGGTTTCCTATACCCTATAAATACACCTTTTAATCAGTAGAAAAACATCCTTGGCCAATCCTTAAGCCATGAAGAAGCTTACAACACAAGAAGAGAAGACTGGAAGGAGCTGGACACCATATTATGTTTTCACAAGCCTTCGAATTTGTAATTGTTTTCTTTTCTTTCTTTAGTATGAACTAATTTACTTTTAGCTTGAGATTTAGCATATATGTATGAACCCTAGACTTGTTTTACATCTATCTAATTTTGGATACCTTCGTATTCAAATTGAATTCATGTTTTATTCTTTGTTTTATGTGCTTTGATTTATTCTTTGTTTTCCTAACGAGGGCCCGCGTATAGGATTATCTTAATAGTATTTAGATGGTCACCCGAACAGGGTGTCTAATTATTGAAACACCACATAAACGTCTACTGTACGGTAGTAATCCTGACAAGATTTTCCTAATTAGATAATCATTAGTGTTTTATTTAATCACCAATCATCATTAGAAGGCCAATCTTACTTAGTAACCTAGTGGCGTAGGAACACCATAATTATGTCCCCTCGTGATTGTGTGGTCGCCGCCTTAGTTCGCTCTCCGGGGATAGGGAAGAATTTAGAATCCTGGTTATTGCAATTCTACATAATTCACCCTACATGTGTAGTATAAACAAGGCTAGTAGGGATTACTTGCTAGTTTCTCGAGCTAAACTCTCATACTATCTTCTCTTCGTATTTAATTTTCTGTCTTTAATTTATTTAGTTAATTTTCTATTTACAAAAACCCAATAAAAATTCTATTGTCTTTTATTTCTTGTGTATTATTTAATCTAGTTTTTATATTTGCACTTGATAATTTGCATGAGTTCTCTCTAACTTTCGTAGTCTTTGAGGAACGAAACTTATTTATCATTAAAACTTGCATACGTCCTATAATACTTGCAGTCTCGTGTTAGGCTAGGGTGTCTATTTATGCACTTATTTATATCATATTTTTATCACACCCTAGCCGACACCAAGTTTTAGGCGCCGTTGTCGGGGAATACATCGTTAGTCCTTGAGCATTTATTTAGTGCTTTTTTTTTCAGTTAGTTCTACTTTACGCTTTTTCTTTTATTTTGTTTTTTTTCAGAGTTTACAGATGGAAAGCCCGAGGAAACTTGATCTTCCCGTCTCATTCAGAGTGCAACCTAGAGAAATCTGCACTCCAGAAATCCAAGCCACTAAATTTAGACCAGATCCAGGCATGATAGCGCAATTTTTGAGTCATGGACAATTTAGTGGTACTGTATTACAAGATCTGGTTCGGTATGTTCAGGAATTTATGCAGCGGCAGATGTATAACATTATGTTCTAGTTCTTTTTGACTGGAGGTGCAAGCGATTAGTACGATTCCCAACATCCTGGTGATATTCCAGACTGGGACAAACTCCAATAAAAATTCCTAGACCGATTCTATCCGGTCAGTAAATGCTTTATGTTGGAGCTTGAACGGTTTATCCAAGAAGTAGGGGAAAGTGTTGGTGAAGCATGGTTACGTTTTAACGATACGAAGGCAAGATGCCTATTTCATGTATGTTCGCCGGAATATAATTTGACCATGTTCTTTGGAGGAATCAATGACGAGTCCAAAAGAAAAGCAGATTTGTTGGGAGATAGATGTTTCGTATTATTAGATCTTGAAGAAGCTCACACTATCTTGGAAAAAGTTCTTGAAACCGAAAGAAGTTGGTCGTTAGAATTAGAAAAACAAGAAGAGACCTCAGAATCTCTAAGGCTCAAAGAATTAAACCAACAACTCAAGGAATTACGAGAACAAGCGCGAACAATAGCTCAGGTAAATCTAGTATATACTTTACCTTCATGTCCTAGTTGTGGAGCAAGAAATCATTCGTGGGAGAACTGTATGAATAATCCAGCTTCGATTTCCTTCGTATCTTATCAAATAAAGCGTTATCCTAATGGTTATCACCATCCTCTAGGAAATTACGCTAATTATAAGTCCCTACAGAATAAAAATCGGGTCAGAAATCAAGAGACTTGTTATCAACCTCGACCTCAACCTTACTATCCACCACAACCTATCTATTAAGAAGCGCCAACTTATACAAATGCTTATCAAGAACCACCTCAATATTTAATGCAACAAGCTACACAAGATAAACCTTCGAGTTTGGATTCAAGTATGGCTAAGATAATGAAACTAGTTGAAGAAAATATGAAGATGAGCCAGCAAAGACTTTAAACCCAATCCAAGGTAATCAAGAATCTCGAGCATACACTGTCACTAATGGCGAGTACACTTCAAAACAGGACAAAAGGGCAATCCCAAGTGATACTATTGCTCCCGAATATGATGCTTGTCATGCAGTTGAGTTAAGAAGTGGAAAACAATTACCTCCGCCTAGAGCGGATGAAACAGAACCAACCCTCTATTCCTGAAAAGGTGGTTGAAGAAACAATATAAGATAAGGTTGAAGAGGTAACTGAACCAAAGAGTGTCCCAGAGAAGACACGAGAAAAGAAGAAAAGCTCAGTGGAAACTAATACACGCCCTCCTCCACCTTACCCCATCACATGTCAAAAAGAAGAACAATGAGCGAGAATTCAAGAAGTTCCTTGACATGGTGAGCAAGCTAGATATTAACATCCCGTTTGTAGAAGCTCTAAAAAGAATGCCGAAATATCTGAAATTCATGAAAGACATTCTCTCTAAAAAACGGAGTTTAGAAACCAGGGAGATGATTGGATTACCATTCTCGCTAACAAACAAAGTTTAGAAACCAGGGAGATGATTGGATTACCAGACGAGTGTAGTGCTATTTGTCAAAGAAAGTTGTCACCGAAGCTACAAGATCCCAGAAGTTTTACGGTACCCATTTCTATTGGAGAAAGTTGGACCGGGAAAGCATTATGTGATTTAGGCGTGAGTATCAATCTCATGTCAAAGTCCCTATTCGAGAAGCTCAACATAAGAGAGGTAGAACCCACTTCAATAGTATTACAAATGGCGGATCGCTCCCTCTCCCAACTAGTAGGTAAAATTGAAGATGGTTTAGTTAAAGCTGATAGTTTTATATTTCCTTGTGATTTTATCATTCTTGACTACGACGCGGATAAGAATGTCCCCATCATCTTGGGTAGACCATTCTTATCCATGGGGTGTACACTAATAGATGTTGAGAATGGTGAGTTGATAATTAGGGTCCAAGACAAACAGGTACGATTCAATATGTTTAAGGCTATGAAATATCCAGATACGAAAGACAAATGTTTAAAAATAGATGTCATCGACAAACATACACAAGAGGTCTTTAATGAGTCAAACTTTGATGACGATCTAAACGCAACGTTGGCACTTGAATCACCAGAGATATACGAGGATACATCTGATGAAGTTGTAGCATTAGACTCAAACATAAGAGAACAACTTCGAGAATCAAGAGACATTGAACCAATGAAGAAACCATTTATAATATGTCCACCTATTCTTGAAGAAAAACCACTTCCAGACCATCTATGCTATGCTTACTTAGGTATGAACAATACTTTAGCTGTTATTACTTAGGTCCTCGAGAAGATAAGCTACTCCGTGTGCTTCGTGCTAACAAAGAAGAAATTGGGTGGACTATTGCCGATATCAAGGGAATTAGTCCATCCATTTGTAAACATAAGATTATACTTGAGAAAGAAGGAGGGCGATCTATAGAGGGACAAAGAAGGCTCATGCCAGCTATGAATGAGGTGGTAAGGAAGAAGGTAATCAAGGTATTATCTTTCTAATTGCAAGAAGTGATTGGGTTAGTCCATTGAATTGTGTTCCAAAAAAAGGAGGTATCACTATCGTCCTTAATTATCAAGATGAACCCATTCCATCAAGAACAGTTGTATGGTGGAGAGTATGCATGGATTACCGAAGACTCAAGAAGGCTACAAAGAAAGATCACTTCCCTCTACCATTCATTGATCAGATGCTAGACAAACTCGCAAGGAGAGAGTATAATTGTTTTTTGGACGGATACTCAGGCTATAATCAGATTTGTGTGGATCCTCTTGATCAACACAAAACAACTTTTACTTGTCCGTTTGGCACCTTTGCTTATAGAAGGATGCCTTTCGGTTTATTCAATGCACCTGCCACGTTCAAGAGGTGTATGATGGCTATATTTTGGGACATGATTGAAAAATACTTGGAGGTCTTTATGGATGAATTTTTATTTTCGGAGATAGATTTGATGATTGCCTCAACAATCTTGAAAAAAATCCTTGTGAGATGCAAAGAAACAAATCTTGTGCTTAATTGGGAAAATGTCACTTCATGGTTCAAGATGGGATTGTGTTGGGACATAAAGTTTCGAAGGCAGGGATGGAGGTTGATCGTGCTAAAATTGAAGTTATAAAAACCTTACCACCTCCAGTTTATGTCAAAGGAGTGAGAAGTTTCTTGGGTCATGCAGGATTTTACAGAAGATTTATTAAAGATTTCTCCAAGATCACCAAACCACTTTGTTCTTTACTTGAGAAGGATAGTCCTTTAAATTTTAATGAAGAATGTCTTCAAGCGTTTGTAACGATCAAAGAAAAGCTCATCTCCACCCCGATTGTTGTAACTCCATATTGGAATGCTCTGTTTGAACTTATGTGCGATGCAAGTGATCACACAATGGGTGTTGTGTTAGGCCAGAGGAAAGAAAAGGTCTTCCACATGATTTACTATGCTAGTAAGACCTTTAACGCTTCCCAAATGAATTATACAGTAACCGAGAAAAAATGTTAGCCGTGGTATATACTTTCGATAAATTTTGTTCCTATCTTGTCGGGATGAAGACTATTGTATACACGGATCATTCAACAATCAAGTACCTTACGGAGAAAAAGGACGCTAAACCGCGTCTTATCAGATTGATATTGCTGTTACAAGAATTTGACATAGATACTCGAGACCGAAGGGGATGCGAGAATCATGTAGCTGATCATTTATCCAGACTTGAAGGATCTGATGCCAACAAGGAACCATTATTGGTTAAAGAGGTATTCCCTGATGAACAACTTTTTACGATTAAAGATGCGTTTGTGCCTTGGTATGCAGATACGTGTATTCCCTACGGACTTCAATCCACAAAAAAGACAGAGGTTAAGTCATAAAGCCAGACAATTCTTTTGCGATGAGCCCTACCTCTTCAAGGTTTGCAGTGATCAAGTTATCAGAAGATGCGTCCATGAAGGCGAAATTACTAAGATCATGGCAAGCTGCCATGGCTCACCATATGGTGGCCACTTTAAAGGCGATAGAACTGCAGCTAAAATTCTTCAGTCTGGTTTTGATTGGCCTACCCTACACAAAGATTGTCATCAATTCGTTCAGACATGTCAAAGATGCCATTTCACTGGTAATATATCAAAAAGGGACGAGATGCCACTCAACAATATTTCAGAAGTCGAAATCTTTGATGTATGGGGATTAGATTTCATGGGATCTTTCATAACTTCCCATGAAAATATTTATATTTTGCTAGCAGTAGATTATGTATCCAATTGGGTAGAAGCAGTGGCAATACCAAAGAACGATGCTAAAATAGTTATATTATTCCTTAAGTCACATATCTTTTTAAGACATGGTACGCCACGAGTTCTTATCAGTGATAAAGGTACCCACTTCATCAATTATTAGTTGAGAGCTGCCCTTCGTAAGTTGGGGTGAGACACCGCACTTCAACAGGTTATCATCCCCAAACTAACGGTCAAGCTGAGGTTTCTAACCGAGGAATCAACTCTATTCTGGGGAAGACCGTGAACAAAACAAGGAAGGACTGGTCATTAAAACTAGATGATGCTCACTGGGCTTACAGAACAGCATTTAAAACACTGGTTGGGGCATCTCCTTATCGCATGGTCTACGACAAAGCATGTCATCTTCTTATTGAGATTGAATCCCGAGCCTTCTGGGCTATTAAAACTCTGAATCAGAACCCAGACTTGGCCGATAAACAAAGGATGATGCAGTTGAATGAGTTGGATGAATTTTGCTTCCATGCCTATGATAATTCACGTCTCTATAAGGAGAAAACAAAGAGATGGCATGACAAACAAATTCGTCCAAAGAGGTTCGATATAGGACAAAAGGTAATACTATACAATTCTAGATTCTCGAACTATCCGGGTAAGCTTAAATCCCGTTGGGGAGGACCTTATATTGTTACAAAAGTCACACCTCATGAAGCAATCGAAATTGAACATCCAGCCGAGCAAAGGACATTCATGGTGAATGGTCAGCACTTGATGTTATACCATGATAGCGAGGACTTTGAACAAGAGAAGACGGTCCATCTCAAAGAACATGCTTAGCCCGAGGTACACGTCGAACTAAACGACGTTGAACAAAAGTGCTCTTGGGAGACACCCCTTGTTTTAATTGCTTTATAGTTAGTTTTATGTTTTGTAGTGTATAATTCTAAGTTAATGTATATTATTAATGTGTTTACAAGCTAATAGGAGAAAAGGTAGTGTGTTAATTGTGCAGGAAATGAGTTTGGTGTCGAACCAGGAAAAATTGGAAAAATCTGACTTGCTGAGCGGTATGCCGCCGGATCCACCGGCATGCCGGTGGAGAAACCGTGCCACGGTTGAAAAATTAGGTTGCCTGCCGAGAGCTTGCTTGAAAAAACCGTGGGCGCAAAGTGTTGACACGGTTTTAAAAATTTCTAACTGGTATGCCGCCTATATCCCCGGTATGCCGCCCAAGGAAAAAAACCGTGCCACAGTTTTTGAAATTAGGTTCGTTGCCGAGAGGAGCTTCGAAAAACCGTGTTCGCTTTTGACGACATGGTTCATGACATCAGCGACCGGTATGCCGCCGATCTCACCGGTATGCCGGTCCGAGGTGGTTTGTAAAAAGATTGTTACCTAATCAACTTCTTACCTTACCAAGATTAAAACCTAGTCTTTCTAATACGAACAAACCCAAACCTTATAAACACATCTTGAAGCTTGTTTAAACCTCCACAACAAACACAACAACAACAACAAATCTTTCCACCATCCTCCATAAATACATATTCTTCATCAAATTCATTACACTACACCATAAAACATCATCAAATCATCAAACTATCAAGAATTCTTCCAAGAACAACAAAATAAACCTTCTTCTACCATTAATAATCATTCATCCAAGCAAGAAACTCAATCCACACCAATCTCTCTTAACTTTATTCTATCCTTGGTATAGCTTGAGTCGTGGGTTATTGAAAGATGAAAAACATAACGGATGCTATGGATTACAAGAGGAAGTGTTCAATATTAGGGAATAACAAGAAACTACCTGGAGCCACAATTGAAAAGGCCATTGATCTTGATAAGCCTATAGAAAAGAAACCAAAGATAGAGGCACCATCACAACCACTATGAAGGAAATCAACAGCTAGAATGAGTATACCACCAAGGCCTAAAGCAAAGACAACAATCCAAGATCAAAGTTCTTCTTCAAATCTTAATGAAAATTCAGAGATTAATTCCACACCCCAGCATGGGCAATTAAATTACAGGTTAAAATTAATTGTTAAAAGAAAGAATTCGCTGCCTGCTGGGAGGAAATTGCAAAAATTAATCAGGTATTAAATGAAGTAACTGAAGACTTGGATATTGATAATTATGCTTCTTCTTCGGAAGATGATTTGTTGGATCATTATGGCCAGGTACCCAGTTCTAATTTTCTTCCTAATTACTTGTATGCATTAATTTAGGTAGTTTTAAATTTATTTCTTTATTGAGTCTTACTCGAGTCGTGGGGACACAACTCACTTTTGAGTTGGGGGTGGGGATTCATTATCCTCATCTTCCTTTTTGTTTTTGTATAAAATTTAAATTTTTTTAGGTTTGAATGGCATAGAATATAGTAAATGTACCTATTTGAGCATGATTTAATTAAGTTAATGATAGTAAGTAGTATGTTTTTGAACAGTGTCACAAATATGTTTAGTATGCAAGTATGAAAACAGGAAATAAAAGATAGAAAAGTTAATGAGCAATGCGAAGAAGTCATGTTGAAACTTAGGGAGAGTTATTTGGTGTGTGGAACATGAGGTTTGAAAGTAGTTGAAAACCCGCTTGTCTATGAACTAGTAGTGAAAAAGTAACAAAATCCGGTAGTTAGAAAAGTGAATAAGGCAATTCTTTCATATTGAAGCCACTTGAAGCCTTTTAGCTTTCTCACCATGTTATTTGATTATATAATTATATATCCGTTTTAGCCCCTCTGAGCCTTTCTAAAGCCTTTTTATTTTAACCACATTATAAGCCATACCCCTTAGTTTATAGGACTTATCCATATGACCCGCACTCAAATCGCAAAACCTGAGACAAGTCATTTTTAGATCTTGAGTTTAGGGTGGTGGGTTTCATCATTTGGGAACATTGGGTTTGGGAAATTGTAATTGTGATATTATTGATGATAAAAAAGTTATTATTGTAACCCTTTGTCGGGCTAAGAGTAAATGAAAAAAGCTGAAAAGCATGAATTGAAGAGAAAAAATATATGAGAAAAAATAGTGTGATATCTCAACATAATAAAGAGAGTCATAGCTATACAAAAGAAAAAAAGAGATATATAAAAAGATTGAATAATATTTGGACCGACTAAGTGGAATTTGTATATCATCATAGAAAAGGTTTTTACTTGGGTTATTTAGGGATGCAAATCAAAGACATCAAAACTGGGTTGAGTGAGAATATCTTCGAGTGATACTCAAGCTTTAGGGCAATTTGTCGATGGAATGTGAGGAGAGAGGAAAAAGCTCACTTTTCATTATCCAAATATACCACACCTTCCCTAAGCCACATTATAACCGGAAAGACCTTAGGTTTCTTGCTACTTGGTGGAGAAACAATTGAGCTATTAGGTTATAGGTGAGTGGACCATTGGATGATATATAAGGTCCTATGAACAACCTATAGCCATTAAGATGAACTGAGTTGGAAACCTCTCTTCTAGCATTGCGAAGTTAATCTGGACTTGAATTTATGGATTGTTGATTATGTGTATATTAAGCATAAGTGTGCATTATTTCTTTAGCATTACTACATGAGACTTTTCAGATATTTTGCTCTAGGATCATTCATTGTGTTCTAATCTTCTTCTCTTCCTACTTCTTTTCTCTGTTTATTATTTGACTACCCTACTATTCTTTATCTTTATCGTATCGGGACGATACAACTTTGAGTTGGGGGTCTTGATGTCTCCCTATTTGTGATTAATTAATCTAGCTTGGAAACATCATTTTAGGTGTATTTAATAGGATATAGGTCGGTTTTTAATCATAATTGTCTAATTTCCTATTTCTTGTCTTGATTTGATTATTTATTATTTGTAGAGCATATTGGGTTTAATTGTTTGTTAAATGTGAAGCTTTAAAGATATATGGAAATTAATCAGATTCCAAATCAATTATAAGAGATAAAGGAAAGAGGATATGCATGGAAATTGGAGATAAAGGAAGTAAAAGATAAGTATGGAATGATAAAGTTTCCAAGTAAATCTGAATTTCACCAGCCACGTTCACAAAAGTGATTATAAATCAATATTGGCTTTGAATTTGGAAGAAGGTTCTGAAGCAAAGTTGTAGAGCTTTCCGAGGCGATTAGTTTCGATATAAATAATGCGTCAATCAGAGCTATATTAAAGAAGTTACGACAAAAACAAAACAACAACAGTTTATTACCTTTCCTATATTTTAGGGTTACAAATTTGGGTTGGGCTAGAAACAATACTTGTCTTTCACTCAAAGAAAACATTTTAGGGTTTCCTATACCCTATAAATACACCCTTTAACCAGTAAAAAAACATCCTTGGCCAATCCTTAAGCCAAGAAGAAGCTTACAACACAACAAGAAAAGTCTGGAAGGAGCTGGACACCATATTATGTCTTCACAAGCCTGCAAATTTGTAATTGTTTTCTTTTCTTTCTTTATTATGAACTAATTTACTTTTAGCTTGAGATTTAGCATATATTTATGAACCCTAAACTTGTTTTACATCTATCTAATTTGGGATACCTTCGTATTTAAATTGAATTCATGTTTTATTCTCTGTTTTATGTGCTTTGATTTATTGTCTGTTTTCCTAACAAGGGCCCGCGTATAGGATTACCTTAATAGTAGTTAGATGGTCACCCGTAAGGGGTGTCTAATTATTGGAACACCACATAAACGTCTAGAGTACGGTAGTAATCCTGACAAGACTTGCCTAACTAGATGATCACTAGGGTATGATTTAATCACCAATCATCATTAGAAGGCCAGTCTTACTTAGGAACCTAGTCGCGTAGGAACACCCTAATTAAGTCCCCTCGTGATTGTGAGGTCGCCGCCCTAGTTCGCTCTCCGGAGATAGGGAGGAATTTAGAATCCTGGTTATTGCAATTCTACATAATTCACCCATACATGTTTAGAATAAACAACGCTAGTGGGGATTACTTGTAGTTTCTCGAGCTAAACTCTCATACTATCTTCTCTTCATATTTAAATTTCTGTCTTTAATTTATTTAGTTTAAATTTCTATTTACAAAAACCCAATAAAAATTATATGTCTTTTATTTCTTGCGTATTATTTAATCTAGCTTTTATATTTGAACTTGATAATTTTCATAAGTTCTCTCTAACTTTCGTAGTCTCTGAGGAGCGAATCTTATTTATCATTAAAACTTGCATATGTCCTGTAATACTTGCAGCACCGTGCTAGGCTAGGGTTTCTATTTTGCACTTATTTATATCATATTTTTATCACACCCTAGTCGACACCACAGAGACATTAGCTAATTCGAGGAAGATGTAAAAATCAAAGAAATAAATTGGGTAAGAACAAGAGGAAACCATGCCAAGCTTCTAAGGGCCTTAGTAGCTATTACAACACGAATCTGAGAAATAAGTTAGGAAAAGGTAAACAAGGAAGATTTCTAGAGTTGGTTGATTAATTGGGATGTAACACATTAGGAGGTAAGTGAATGCGAATATGGTGATAGAAGAAGAGGAACACTGCACCCTATCTTGGGTATTCATCGTACGAGGCAATAGCCTCGAGAGTATGTTTTCTTTCTTCCCTACCATCTTTTAGTATTTGCAATATAATGTCAGATTTTATTTGTTATCGAGTCTGTTTGGAGTCGTGTGGACACGACTCATTTTTGACTTGGGGTGTGGGGATTTCTTGGCCCTCATATCCATTTTATGTGAATTACTATTATTTTAGGAGAAATAATTTTTGTTTGAGAGATGGAATAAGATGTAAAATTTGTTTAGTGGCCAGAAGCATAAACTTTAGTGAGTTAATGATATAGAAGTAATATGTTTATGATCTAGTTGTATTGAATACTTTGAAATATGAACTTGAAAACACACCTTAAAAGTAAAGAAAGGATTAGTAAGCAATGTAGTAGAAGCAAGTTTTGATCTTAGGGAGCCTTGAGGGGTGTGTAGGTTGTGAGATCTGGGCTATAATAAACCTATTCAATGAACGTGATACATGTGAGAAAGTATCAAAATTTCATAGTTTAGAAAGTGATTAAGGTAGTTCGTTGATAATCCAGTAATGTCTTTTAGCTTGATGACCAATTTTAATTGAATTATTATTCGTCTGAGTCCCCTCTAGCCTTTCTAAAGCCTTTTATTAGCCATATTACTAGCCATACCCCTTAGACTATAGAACTTTTCCATGTGACCCGGACTCAAATTTCAATGCTTAAACAATCGTTTTAGAGCTTGAGTTTAGTGTGGTGGGATACGATTATGGGAAACATTATTGGGTGGGTTTTTCGAACTATGTAATTGTACTTCTGATGATGATTCACTAGTTTATATTGAAACCCTTTTATTGGGTTAAAGTAAAAGAAAAAACATATTAAAAATAAAAAGAAATATGTTGAAAAGCATTAGCATGATATCTCATATCAAAAAGTGAGTCATAGCTAACTTACAAAAGGAAAATGAATTAAAAAAGAATATATGAGTTGGACCGGGAAAGTGGAAATTTTATGTGATCATCTTGATGATTTATATTGGGTTGTTGGGGATGCTAATAAAGTGAATTAAATCTTGGTTAGTGTGAGAAAATTTATGAGAGTAACTCAAACTCTAGGGCGATTCGTTGATGACTAGTGAGGAGAGAGCCAAAATCTGACTCTACATTATCCAAATATAAGATCATACCGTCCCTAAGCCTACATTTCAATCTTAAAGACCTTATGATGCTTCGCTATGTGATCTAGAAGTGATTGAACAAATAGAGAGTAGTTAGATGGACCCTTATAGAGTATGTTAGGATCGATGAACACTCTATAGCCTCCATAACATAACCAAGAAAAGAACCTCTCCTTCATGCATTACAACGCTAATATAATCTCGAACTTAAACCGCATTGATTGCTTATATGATAAGTATATTTGATGTCTCCCTTTTTGGTCTAAATATAAGCCCTTAGGAGACATCATTTTAGGTGGAAAATGGTCTTTTTATATAGTCTTTTGTGCTTAATTCGTAATATTCCTATTTCTTGTCTTGATTAGATGAATTATTATTTTTAGATCATATTGGGTTTAATTTGTGTATTAATGTGAAGCTTTCAAGATAATATGGAAATAAATTATATGCCAAGTCAATTGTAAGGATATAAGGAAAGAAGATCTTGAAGAAATCTGGAGATAGAAGGAAACAGAGTTCAATTAGGAAAAGGAAAAGCTGCCAAATAATTCTGAATTTCTGCAGCTACGTCTAAAGAAGTGATGATAACTCCAAATCCGAGAGAATTCTGGAAGAGCCCTTTTAGAGGTAGATAGATCTTTCTGTCAGGATTCTTTTGATATCTTACGAGCCAAAAACGGCCCTGTAACGAAGAAGATATGGTCAAAACAAGTCAGCAGTAACTATCCTTATCTACATACAAATTTGAGTTAGGCTTGGACTCTTTTACTTGAACCCTACTCCAAGATTTCGACCTAGCACCTATATATATCAGTTCTAAACCTTAGAAAATCATCCCTTAGATGCATAAGCTTAATATACATACATAATTCATCATAGAAGCAATCAAGATGATCTAGAGA
Source organism: Nemophila menziesii (assembly GCA_029959085.1). NCBI lineage: Eukaryota > Viridiplantae > Streptophyta > Magnoliopsida > Boraginales > Hydrophyllaceae > Nemophila > Nemophila menziesii. The sequence goes on along the minus strand of JARWIR010000014.1, from coordinate 11,314,720 downwards.
AGGAAGACGCAAGAGCTAGAGCTTAACTACATCAATTCAACACTTCTCCATCTCCATTCTTTGTGTAAATTAGTATTAGATCTATTTTGTCTATGAGGTATTTCTAAGCTATTTATTCAAGAGTTTTATTATGCATAATTTTTCTTTAGGATTGTAATTATATGAACCATTGATTATTGTCTTTATGTTTTGATCTAAATCTGGGATTTTAGTATTTAATTGAATTGGTTCTTAATTTTCATTGAACATATTCTTGTGCTTGTTTACTATCAATGAAGTCATGAATCAAGGGTAGGTTTTAGTAATTGAGCTATTCACTTTAGTGACGAAGTGATCATCCGATAGGGGGTTTAATTACAGAACTAGAATATAGACGCGTGGTGTCCGTTATTTGACCGACAGGCTTGACTAACCACGTAGCCAAAGAGGTAAAAGAACTTATCATCCGAAGAGGCATATTCACCCATATAGGGGTTGATAGTACTTTAGGATAACTCCTAGGTCCACCATGACGGGGGCTAGGAGATTATAGAGTCCCGACTTTTGTGAGATTTCTCATTCACCCTTATTCTTAGGAATCATAAATTCAATAGGATAGTTCATACTTTCATCTCCTTATCTTATTTGCATAATTGTTTATTATTTATTATTTATTTTATTTAGTTAATTAGAAAACAAACTCCTTTGATATTTATCTTTTTAATTAAACAATTAGAACTATCTATTCTGATATTGAACACAAATTTAGAATAACTACTTAAATCCCTGTGGAGACGATTTTCCCGTATTTACTTATTTATTACTTGGAACGACCCGTACACTTGCGGTATGTGGATCTTTTATTTCTTTACTTTTATTGCATTATTTTATAATACACAAGGAACCACCAAGTGATACAAAAGAGCTCACACCGCACAAGTATTCACAGAAGCTATTCCGGAAACAAATGAGAATGCGAGTGTAGAGATCGAGGATGAAGACGTGTCCCTCATAACAAAAGAAAAGTCTGAAACATCCTTGTTTTGGACAAAACTCTAGAGGAGTTGCCACTTGAGTTCCCCATTGTTCCAGAAGTATCTGAAGAGATTAAAGAGAAGGACCACCACCATGAACCCGTGAAGAAGAAAGCGAAAAATGAGTTTGGGGTCGGAACCACGGTTGCTTAGAAGGCCGCCAAACAAGAGAATAGGCCACGAGGTTTCAAAAATGCGTGGATGGGACCATTTGTTGTTACTCAAGTGGTGACATCAAAATTAATAGAGATACAACCTTCAAAAGGTCAAAGGCGGCAAGTTGTAGACATACATAACCTCACCCACTGCAGGGGAGGCTACATACTCAAGGGATAATGGAGGTAACCCGTCAAACTTTAAATGACGTTAAATAAAAGTGCTCTTGGGAGACACCCCAAGTTTTAATTGCTTTATTAGTTTGTTTTTTTTTTAGTGTGTATTATTTAGTTTACATATTTTTTTAGTTGATATTGCATTATTGAGGAAGGTATTAGTTTTTTTGATGTTCAGGTACTAAGAAAATCGAGTTAGGGAGAAAAAGAAAAATAATTCGGAGAAATTTTGACCAGCCCACCGGTATGCCGGCCCATACAGCCGGTAAGCCGGCGGGTCAAAAACACGAGCCCTCGTGTACTCATCTCGGGTTCTTTGCCGAGGGTTGATTTTCGAAAGCAATCAGCACCGGTATGCCGGTCAAGACAAAACACGAGCCTTCGTGTACGCGATTCGAGCTTTTTGCCAAAGAAGAGTTTTCAAAGAGCAGCGCACCGGCATGCCGGCCCATACCGCCGGTATACCGGTCAGCACCGTTGGAGTTGTGTTTTTTTAGGTTATAGAGAAGAGGAAGGCTAGTCTAATCCGAATTTTCCAATCCTTAAGCCTCTCTTTCTTCTCCAAACCTCTCCCATCTCAATTAAAGCTTCACCAAACCTTCACCTAACATCAAAACACTACCAAATCACCATGAATTCAAATCCAAATCCTTCCCTACAACGTTACAAAGAAGATTCAACCATCCAAATCATATCAAAACACCTGGAATCCAAGAGTCAAGAGCCTGGATTTTCAAAATTCATCCAACAATTTCTTAAATATATACCAATCAAGGAAGAATTCATCCTACCCACATAGAGAATTATCATCCTAACACCTTTCCTAACCCAAATAAAGCTTGTTCCACCTATGATCAAGAGTTACAAATTTCAAGAGTGTTCAAAGCTTTGAGTTGGGGGTCAAAAGAGATGATGAAAAGAATAGAGATTTTATCAAGTGCTAAGGGAGATGAAGTATCAAAGCAAGGTATTGGGTAAGATCAAGAATAAATCAATTGAGATGGGTACTAGTCTAGGAATAAACTACAAGGTAAATCGAATCAAGAGATAGAGGAAAGCTAGCTGTGGTAAATTCAAAGAGCAAAAATAGTTTCAAATTTCATAAGGAAGACACCACAACCTCTACAAATCGAGAATCCTTTGACCAAAGATGAGCAAAGCTTCTGGGATGCTGGTAGATGTTGCCACAACAAAAAATTCCTGGATAAACACCTTCACATGAGAGAGTATTCGAGAACAAAGTTGGAGAAGATGAGAAACAAGAGATCTCTAGAGTGTGATTGATTGGGATGGAGCACAAGAGGATGTAAGGGAAAGCAAAATTGGTGATACATGAAGGTTACATACATGGAAATCACTGCACCCTATCTTGGGTATTAATCAAGCGAGGCAATAGCCTCAAAGAGTATGTTTTCTTTTTCCTTACCATTTCTCTATATGCAATATTTGCTGTTTTTATTGAGTCTTTTCGAGTCGTGGGGACACGACTCATTTTTGAGTTGGGGTGTGGGGATTCGTTGTTCCTCATCTCCATTTTTTAAGTGATTTATTTCTTTTTTAGAGAAATTTGAAATTTTTAGCTTGAAATCATAAGCTTAGTAAGTAAATGATAGAATGTAGTATGTTTATGAGCTGCTTTATTTTGTATGCTTTGAGTATTTGCAGGTTAACACACATTGATTGTAAAGAAAAGATTAGTTAGCAATGCGATAGAAAGTATGTTCGATCTCAGTGAGCCATGAGTGGTGTGTAGGCTGTGAAATCTAAGCTAGTTGATAAACTCATTTGATGAACGTGCTAAAGGTAAGAGAATGACGAAATTGCATAGTTTAGAAAGTGATTAAGGTGGTTCTTTCATAAGCCCCTTGTTGCCTTTTAGCCTGTTGTCCATTTTATTATTATATATCCTTCTCAGCCCCTTCTAGCCTTTCTAAAGCCTTTTTATTAGCCACATTATAAGCCATATCCCTTAAGATTATAGGACTTTTCCATATGACCCGGACTCGAATCGCGATGCATAGACAATTGTTTTAGAGTTTGAGTTTGGGGTGGTGGGTCCAACATTATGGGAAATATTATTGCGTTGGGAATTTTGAGTTTATTAATTGTTCTCTGTTCTATATTTTGATGATATTTCACAAGTTTATTATATTGTAACCCTTTGCCGGGGTAAGAGTAAATGAAAAAAGATGAAAAGCATGAAAAGAATAGAAAAATTATGAGAAAAAATAGCGTGATATCTCAACATCAAAAAGAGAGTCATAGCTATACAAAAGAAAAAAATTAATATGAAAAGAATATATATTTGGACAGGCAAAAAGGAATTTTTTATGTGAACATCTTTATGCTTTAATTGGGTTATTGGGGATGCTAATTTGTGCATCAAGGAATTCATTGGGTTGAGTTAGAACGTTTTACGAGAGTAACTCAAGCTCTAGGGTGATTCGTTGATGGCTAGTGAGGAGAGAGCCAAAAGCTCACTCTAAATTATCCAAATATACTTATCATACCGTCCCTAAGACAACATTACAACCCTAAAGACTTTATAAGTCTTTGCTATGTAATCTAGAAGTGATTGAGCGAATAGAGAGTAGTTAAGTGTATCTTTGGATACTAGTGAAGTTTGATGAACAATCTATAGCCTCCTTGGTGAACTGAGTAAAGATCCTCTCCTTCTTACATTGCGAAGCTAATCCAATCTTGAATTCAAGCCGCGTTGATTGTAGATATGACAAGTGTGCAGGTATGTAGTTTGTAAATATTATTACATGAAATTTTCTAAGTAGTTGCTTTGAGTTTATTCTATATATTATGCTATCTTCTTATCCCCTGCTTAATTGACTTAGCTGATATCTTAGAGACTTCCCCATGTTCTTATTTTTTTATTGTATCGGGACGATACAAGTTTGAGTTGGGGGTCTTGATGGCTCCGTTTTTGGTCTAAATATAAGCCCTTAGGAGACATCATATTAGGTGGAAAATGATCTTTTTATATAGTCTTTTGTGCTTAATTCGTAATATTCCTATTTCTTGTCTTGATTTGATGAATTATTATTTTTAGAGCATATTTGGTTTAACTTGTTTGTTAATGTGAATGATGTCTCCCCATTTGTGATGATTTATTATTAGTTGGAGACATCATTTTAGGTGTATTTTATTAGAGTGTAGGTCGATTTTCTCATGATTTAGTACACTTTCCTATTTTGTGTCTTGAATTGATTATTTATTATTTTTAGAGTATATTGGGTTTAATTGTTTATTTAGTGTGAAGCTTTAAAGATATATAGTAATTAATTAGAGTCCAAGTCGAAGACTAAGAGATATGGAAAGAAGACAAACATGGAAATTGAAGATAAGGAAACAAAAACTAAAAATATGGGAAAGGAAAAGCTGCCATAAATCTGAATTTCACCACCCACGACCACAAATCAGCTTATATATCAAAATCTGTGAGGAATTTGGAGAAACGGTCAAGAGAAAAGTTAAAGATATTTTCGAGACGATGAATTTTGACTACTCATACGCGTCAAACGAATACGTATTGAAGCTATTAGGACCAAACCAAAAACGGGGCTGATTCCATATTTTAGGGTTACGAATTTGAGTTGGGCTAGGAGTGCATTACTTACCTTCTCCTTCAAGAAAACGATTCAGGTCTTCCTATACACTATAAATACAGCCTCTTATCATAAGAAAATCATCCTTGGCAGATCCTAAGGGATCCTTGGCTAAACCTTAAGCCAGTAAAAAGCTAACAACACAAGAAGAGAAGTCTGGAATGAGCTGTGCATCAATCATGTCTTTTACAACCTTCAATTCTGTAATTCTTTTATTTGCTTTCTTAATATGAATTAAATAAATTTAGCTTGAGTTTTAGCATATATGTATGAACCCTAGTTTTGATTGACATCTATCTAATTTGATTGAATTTATGTTTTGATTTCTCTATTTATGTGTTGGATTTATATTTTGTGTTCTTTAAGGCTGCAAACGTATAGGATTACCATCATAGTAGTTAGATAACCATTGACAACGGTATAGTTAACTATAGAATTAGCACATAACATCTAGAATAAGGTTTGATCTGACAATTCAACTTAACTAGGTAGTCAATGGTTTAGTGTATTGCTATTTAATCAATTGCAGGAAAAGTTTGCTTAGGTTCTTATTGACACAGGTAAACCCTATTTGAAACTACCTAGCGCAATTGAAACCAAACTATTGAAATACTACATGATTCATCCCTTACATGTTTAGAACGGCAAAACTAGTGGGGATTACTTGCTAATTACTCAGGCTAAACTATCATACTATCTTCTTTTCGTTTATTTACTTTTCTGTCTTTAGTTATTAGTTTAATTTTTCTTTAGTAAAAACCAAATAAAAATCTATATATCTTTCTTTCTACTTGCGTATTATTATCTCTACCTCCCATATCTGCACTTGATAATTTGCATAAGTTCTTCCTAGCTTTCATAGTCTCTGAGGAACGAATTATACTTATTCATTAAAACTTGCATACGATCTGTAATACTTTCAGAACCGTGCTCAGCCTAGGGTGTTTATTTGCACTTATTTTATACATTACTTTATCACACCATAGGCGACACCAAGTTTTTGGCGCCGCTGCCGGGGGCTACATCGTTAGTCCTTGTGCATATATCTAGTGCTTATATTTTAGTTAGTTCTATTTTACGCTTTTTCTTCTAGTTTTTGTTATACAGATCTATAGGGGAGAGTAGATTTGTTAGGGAAGGAAAGTTTTGTATTACTAGACCTTGCAGAAGCTAATACAATTATGAAGAATATTCTTGACATCAAGATATACCAACTTGATGAATTACGCGAACTAGCGCGAGAAATAGCTCAGGGAAATCTAGTACATACTTTACCTTCATGTTCGAGAATAATCCAGCTTCGATTTACTTCATACCTTATCAAGGAAACCATTATTATGATGGTTATTATCAATCTCAAGGAAATTACGCTAATTATCAGCCCCCACAGAATCATAATTGGGTCGGAAATCAACAGACATATCATCAACCCCGACCACAATCTTATTATCCTCCATAACCTATCTATCAAGAAGCGCCTATTTATAACGAAGCTTATCAAGAACCACTTTCTTATTCAATGCAACAAACCATACAAGAGCAACCTTCTAGTTTGAATTCAAGCATGGCTAAGATGATGAACTTAGTTGAAGAAAATATGAAGATTAGCCAGCAAAGATTCCAAAACCAATCCAAGGTGCTTAAGAATCTTGAGCATACCATGTCACAAATGGTGAGTAAACTTCAAATATTTGCAAAAGGGCAACTCCCAAGTGATACTAGTGCTCCAGAAGGCAATGTTTGTCATATAGTTGAATTAAGAAGTGGAAAACAATTACCTCTGCCGAATGTAGAACCAGAACCAACCTATCTTCTTGAAAAAGTGGTTGAAGAAACAATTAAAGACAAGGTAGAAGAGGTAATTGAACAAACGAGTGTCGCAGAGAAGACACATGAAAAGAAAGAGAGCACGGTGGTAACCAATACACGTCCTCCTCCACCATTCCCATCACGTGTCAAAACCAAGAACAACGAAAGTTTCTAGAAGTTCCTTGACATGGTGAACAAGATAGAGATTAACATACCGTTTGTAGAAGCTCTTAAAAGAATGGCACAATATCGGAAATTCATGAAGGACATTCTTTCCAACAAACGAAGATTAGAAACTGAGGAGATGAATGGATCAAAAGAGGAGTGCAATACTATCGACTTACCACCAGACAAACCTCCTCCCACGAAATATTGGATGGCACCATCCATGATTATGAAGAATTGAGCTGAGAAGTTCGTGGGAATAAGAGGAAAGGGGTTCAAATTTCGTCATTCTTAATCGAGGTAACGCGTCTAACTTTAAAAGACGTTAAATAAAAGTGTTGTACGGGAGACAACCCATAGTTTCTTTTATGTTTTTATGTTTTTAATTCATGTTTAGTTATTTTTAGTTGATATTGCATATTTGAGAAAGGTATTTGTGTTTTTGATGTTCAGGTATTACAGAAATCGAGTCTGGGAGAAAAACGGAATTTTTTGGGAGTATTCTGACCTGCCATCACTATACCGGGCCTTACCGGTGGTATACCGCAGGTCTGAAAACCCGAGACCACGAGTGTCGCCACGTGTTCATTCCAGAAAGTCGAATTTCGAAGGATGCCAGCTCCGGTATACCGGGCCATACCTCCGGTATACCGTAAAAAACAAATACCCGTGCCCACGTGTGCACGCCTCGGGTATTTTGACAAAGCATCAATCTGGAGGAATAGTAGCTCCGGTATACCGGGCCCTACCGCCGGTGTACCGCCCGATACAGCTGAAGAGAGAAAAAATCGCATTTTTAAGGTTATAAGGAAGAAGAGGTTGATTTATCACGAATTTTACAATCCTTAAGCCCCTCTTTCTTCTCCAAACCTCTCCCAACTCCATTAAAGCTTCATCAAACCTTCCCTTAACATCAAAACATTACTCAATCACCATAAAAACACATCCGATCCTCTCCCCACATCATTACAAAGAAGATTCAACCACCCATATCATACCAAAACACCTTGAATCCAAGAATCAAAAGCTCAAATTTCAAAATTTCATCCTACAATTTCTTAAACCCATACCAATCCATGAAGAATCCATCTTACCCATATAGAGAATCATCATTAAAACACCTTTCCTAACCCAAATAAAGCTTGTACAACCAATAATCAAGAGTTTCAAAATTCAAGAGTGGTTAAAGCTTTGAGTTGGGGGTCAATTGAGATGATTAAGAAAACATAAACATTATCTCCTATAAGGGAGATGAATAAAAGCAAGGTATTGGATTTTATTGAGAAGAAATCAAGTAAGAAAAGTTCTAGTTCCAACACAAAGGGTAAAACAGGTCAAGAGAAGAGAGGTCAGCTAGCTGTGCATGATTTAATAGGTAAAAAGGTTCCAACTTTTGTTAAGTAAGCAACTTAACCTCTACAAATCAAAGACCCTACACCCGAGGAAAAAGAGAAAGCTTCAATGGCCATGATAGCTTCTCCGAAGAAACAATTAAAGGAACTACCTTTTGCTTATGAGAGAGTATTTGAAGAAGAAGTTGATAAAGGAGAATACAAAATGTTTTTTGGAGATTAGAAATATTGGGTTGGTTTATGAATTGTAAATTGTATTTGAGAGGAGAAGAAGAGGATATGGCACAGTTGATCTATGAGGAGGTAATGCGATTTTCGGTCTCTCCCATGTCGTTATTTAATGCAATATCTTACTATGATCACGTGTCTTGTTCGGAAAGCGAATATGATTTTAGGTGAAGAAGAAACACGTGAGTTTGAGATGAGTAACAATATTGACAATGCTTGGATCATCAAAGTTTTGAGAGTAATTACGCAACTTTCAAAAGAAGAAAAGGAGTACATTATAACACTCCGTGAGAAATTAAAGAAAATCCAGCAAATCCTATCTTGGATGTCGATAAGGCGGGGTAATAGCCTCAAAGAGTACGTTTTCTTTCTTCCTTACCATTTCTTTATGTGCAATATGTGTGCTAATTTTAAATTTTATTTCTTTCTTGAGTATTTTTCGAGTCGTGGAGACACGACTCACTTTTGAGTTGGGGGTGGGGATTTGTTGTCCTTATCTTCCCGTTTTGTTTTTGCATAAAATTTAAATTTTTAGGGTTGAAATAGGTATAGAATATGTTGAATGTACCTATTGAGTATGATTTAATTAAGTCAATGATAGTAAGTAGTATGTTTCTGAAAGATGTCATAAATATGTTTATGTGCATGTATGAAAACAGGAAATAAAAGATAGAAAAGTTAATGATCAATGCTAAGACGTTATGTTAAAACTTAGGGAGAGTTATTTGGTGTGTAGAACGTGAGGTTTGGAATTAGTTGAAAACCCGCTTGTCTATGAACTAGTAGTGAAAAAGTACCAAAATTCTGTAGTTAGAAAAATGAATAAGTCAGTTCTTTTCATATTTAAGCCACTTGAATCCTTTTATACCTTCTCACCCATTTTATTCGATTATTGTTATTATTTATCCGTCTTAGCCCCTCTGAGCCTTTCTAAAGCCTTTTATTGAACCACATTGTAATCCATACCCTTAGTTTGACATATCTATATGACCCGCACTCGAATCGCAAAACCTGAGACAAGTCGTGTTTAGAGCTTGAGTTTGGGGTGGTGTAGGTTTCATCATTAGGGATCATTGGTTCTGGGAGAATTGTAATTGTGATTTTATTGATGATGAAAAAGTTAATATTGTAACCCTTTGCCGGGGTAGTGAATGAAAAAGAAGCTACGAGCTAAATTTGAAAAGAAAAAATATATATATGAAAAGAAAAAAAATAGCGTGATATGTCGAACATCAAAAAGAGAGTCATAGTTATACAAAAGAAAAAAATTGATATAAAAAGAATATATATTCGGACCGGCAAAGTGGAATTTGTATATTATCATGAAAAGGTTTTAATTGGAATTATTGGGGATGCAAATCAAAGCATCAAAAATTGGGTTGAGTGAGAACATCTTCGAGTGAAAACTCAAGCTCTAGGGCGATTCGTTGATGGAATGTGAGGAGAGATCCAAAAGCTCACTTTTCATTATCCAAATATACCACACCGTCCCTAAGCCCCGTTATAACCAAAGACCTTAGTATTTCTAACTGTTTGGTGGAGAAACAATTGAGCTATTAGGTAGTAGGTAAGCTGACCATTGAATGCTATATTAGGACCTATGAACAACCTATAGCCATTAGCGTGAACTAAGTTATCAACCTCTCCTTCTGACATTGCGAAATTAATCTTGACTTGAATTCATGGATTGTTGATTATGTGTATATTGAGCATACTTGTGCAATATTTCTTGAGCATCACTACATGAGACTTTTTGGATACCATGCTCTGGGATCATTTATTGTGTTTTGTTCTTATTTTCCTCCGACTTCTTCTTCTTGTTTATTTGACTTCCTTACTATTCTTTATTTTTATTGTATCGGGACGATATAACTTTGAGTTGAGGGTCTTGATGTCTCCCCATTTGTGATGATTTATTATTAGTTGGAGACATCATTTTAGGTGTATTTATTAGAGTGTAGGTCGATTTTCTCATGATTTAGTACACTTTCCTATTTTGTGTCTTGAATTGATTTTTTTTTTGAGTATATTGGGTTCAATTGTTTATTTAATGTGAAGCTTTAAATATATATGGTAATTAATTAGAGTCCAAGTCTAAGACTAAGAGATATGGAAAGAAGCTAAACATGGAAATTGAAGATAAGGAAACAAAAGCTAAAAATATGGTAAAGGAAAAGCTGCCATAAATCTGAATTTCACCACGCACGACCACAAATCAGCGTATATCTCAATATCGGTGAGAAATTTGGAGAAACGGTCAAGAGAAAAGTTAAATATCTTTCCGAGACGATGAATTTTCACTACTCATACGCATCAAACTGATAAGTATTGAAGCTGTTAGGACCTAAACGAAAACGGGGCTGATTCAATATTTTAGGGTTACGAATTTGAGTTGGGCTAGGAGTCCATTACTTACCTTCTCCTTCAAGAAAACGAATTAGGTCTTCCTATACACTATAAATACAGCCTCTTATCATAAGAAAATCATCCTTGGCAGATCCTAAGGGATCCTTGGCTAAACCTTAAGCCAGGAAGAAGCTAACAACACAAGAAGAGAAGTCTGGAAGGAGCTGTGCATCAATCATGTCTTCTTCAACCTTTAATTATGTAATTATTTTCTTTTCTTTCTTAATATGAATTAAATAAATTTAGTTTGAGTTTTAGCATATATGTATGAACCCTAGTTTTGATTGACATTTATCTAATTTGATTGAATTTATGTTTTGATTTCTCTGTTAATGTGTTGGATTTATATTCTGTGTTCTTTACGGTTGCAAACGTATAGGATTACCATCATAGTAGTTAGATAATCATTGACAACGGTATATTTAACTATAGAATTAGCACATAACGTCTAGAATAATGTTTGATCTGACAATTCAGCCTAACTAGGTGGTCAATGGTTTAGTGTATTGCTATTTAATCAGTTGTAGGAAAACTTTGCTTAGGTTCTTATTGACACAGGTAAACTCTATTTGAAACTACCTAGCGCAATTGAAACCAAACTATTGAAATACTACATGGTTCAACCCTTACATGTTTAGAACGGCAATACTAGTGGGGATTACTTGCTAATTACTCAGGCTAAACTATCATACTATCTTCTTTTCTTTTATTTAATTTTCTGTCTTTAGTTATTAGTTTAATTTTCCTTTAGTAAAAACCAAATAAAAATCTATCTTTCTTTCTATCTACTTGCGTATTATTATCTCTAGCTCCCATATCTGCACTTGATAATTTGCATAAGTTCTTCCTAACTTTCGTAGTCTCTGAGGAACGAATTATACTTATTCATTAAAACTTTCATACGATCTGTAATACTTCCAGAACCGTGCTCAGCCTAGGGTGTTTATTTGCACTTATTTTATACATTATTTTATCACACTTTAGGCGACACCAGTGAAGATTTAAAGATAATATGGAAATAAATTATATGCCAAGTCAATTGTAAGGAAATAAGGAAAGAAGATCTTGAAGAAATCTGGAGATAGAAGAAAACAGAGTTCAATTAGGAAAAAAAAAAGCTGCCAAATAAATCTTAATTTCTGCAGCTACGTCTAAAGAAGTGATGATAACTCTATATCTGAGACGATTCTGGTAGAGCCCTTTTAAAAGTAGATAGATCTTTCTGTGAGGATTCGTTTGATATCTTACGGGCCAAAAATGGCCTAATAACGAAGAAGATATGGTCAAAACAAGTTAGCAGTATTTATGCTTATCTACATACGAATTTGAGTTGGGCTTGGACTCTTTTACTTGAACCCTACTCCAAGATTTCGACCTAGCACCTATATATATATCAGTTCTAAACCTTAGAAAATCATCCCTTGGCTGCATAAGCTTAATATAAATACATAATTTATCATAGAAGCAACCAAGAGGATCTAGAGGAGGAAGAAGCAAGAGTTAGAGCTTAACTACATCAATTCAACACTTCTCCATCTCTATTCTTTGGGTAAATTAGTATTAGATCTATTTTGTCTATGAGGTATTTCTAAGCTATTTATTCAAGAGTTTTATTATGTATAATTTCTCTTTAGGATTTTAATTATATGAACCATTTATTATTGTTTTTATGTTATCTGAATCTGGGATTTTAGTATTTAATTGAATTGGTTCTTAATTTCCATTGAATATATTCTTGTGCTTGTTTACTATCATTGAAGTCATGAATCAAGGGTAGGTTTTAGTAATTGAGCTATTCACTTTAGTGGCGAAGTGATCATCCGACAGGGGGGTTTAATTACAAAATTAGAATATAGACGCGTGGTGTCCGTTATTTGACCGACATGCTTCACTAACCACGTAGCCAAAGAGGTAAAAGAACTTATCATCCAAAGAGGTATATTCGCCCATATAGGGGTTTATAGTACTTTAGGATAACTCCTAGGTCCACCCTGACGGGGGCTAGGAGATTATAGAGTCCCCGACTTTTGTGAGATTTCCCATTCACCCTTATTCTTAGGAATCATAAATTCAATAGGATAGGTTCATACTTGCATCTCCTTATCTTAATTGCATAATTGTTTATTATTTATTATTTATTTTATTTAGTTAATTAGAAAACAAACTCCTTTGCTATTTATCTTTTTAATTAAACAATAGAACTATCTATTCTGATATTGAACACAAATTTAGAATAACTACTTAAATCCCTATAGAGACGATTTTCCCGTATTTACTTATTTATTACTTGGAACGACCCGTACACTTGCGGTCTGTGGATCCTTTATTTATTTACTTTTATTGCATTATTTTATAACACACAAGGAACCACCAATAATAAAATTATTTAGTTTTTAAATATTATTACATGAAACTTGATAGTTTGTAGTTTTAGGACTATTCTTTACATTCTCCTTCTCTCTTGCTTATTTGTCTTAGCTGATATTTTAGAGACTTCTCTATGTTCTTATTTCTTATTGTATCGGGACGATACAACTTTGAGTTGGGGGTCTTGATGTCTTTCTATTTTTGATGAACTAATATATGCATGAGACTTGTTTTAGATGTATTATGTTCTTCGTTGATGGATTTTTCCCGATTTTTTGATATACTTTTATTTCTTACCTTGTTTTGGAGGATTATTACATTTAGAGGGTTTTTAGTGTAATTTATGTGTTAAATGTGAATCTTTTGTACAATGATTATATTAGATGCCAAAAAAAATTTAATGAGTTGAGGAAAGATGATCCAAGACAAAATCAAGAGATAAAAGGAAATAAATCACTTTGGAAAAGGTTGAGCAGTATTAAAAAGAATAAGGTCGTCACTTATTTTAATTTCCGAGGCTTATTAGTGAGGATTCAGGCTTAGTCTTTTATATGAAAGTTTTGGGCCTTAAAACAATTGAAATTTTGGAAATGGTAAAAGTGAATTTGGACTTACGATGAAAAGGTTATGCTCGATATACCAAAGTGGTGTAGTGTTGTCTAGATTTAGAGACGTCTAGTATTTTAAATATTGTAGAAAATCGATAAGGAATTTGAAGGAGCCCTTTAAGATACAAAAAGGTCTTTGAATTTCGGTCGTTTTGGTATAAAGATCACTGGATTTTGACAAGTAATGAAAATTTACGAATTTTTCAAACTTCTAAGGTCAACTAGTCCCTCTAGATATCAACCTAACACCTATATATATATATATATATATATATATATATATATATATATATATATATATATATATATATATATATATATATCGTTCCTAACCTTATATAATTATCCCTTGGCTGCCTAAGCTTTATATTCATTAATAAATCATCATAGAAGCAATCAAGAAGATCTAGAGGTGGAGGAATCCAGAGATTGAGCTTCACCGCATCAATTCGACACTTCTTCATCTCTATTCTTTGGGTAAATTAGTCAAGATTTATTTTGTCTATAATTTATTTCTAAGCTATTTATTACAGAGTCTATTATGCATAATTTCTCTTTTAGGATTGTAATTATATGAATAATTTTTTATTGCTTAACTGTTTTAATTTGAATATGGGATTTTAGTATTTAATTTATTTGGTTTTTATTAATTTCCATTAACTATGTCTTTTTATTAACCATTGTTTCTTTACTAGCCATTTAGTAATAGAACTTAGTACTTTAAGCTATTCGTTGTGAAACGATCATCCAAAAGGGAAAGGGGGGGGGGGTTAAAATACGGATGTATGACATAGATGTGTGGTGTGTGTTAGTGAATCTGATGGTCTTGACCAACCACATAGTTATTAGGGTTTATGCAGTCAATCATTTGAAAGTATTGTAATGTTACTCTGACGAGGTCATTAGTACCGTAGAATAGTAACCTATCTACCCTGGCGGGATTTAGGATGACATTAGAATCCCAGCTAAAGTGAAATTACCCATTCACCCTTATTCTTAAGAATCGTTAATTTAATAGCATAAGTTCATACTTGCACTGATATTCTATATGCGTCCTAGAAGGGGGGTTGAATAGGACAATGAAAATTAATCGGCTAATTTTATTTCAAGTAAATAAAATTAAAAGCTAATTTGAATCCTATTGTTTTAGCAAACTAAATAGTTAAGAACTAGATAATCCTAAAAGACAATATTATCAAACTATTCATGTAAGCATTTTATCAAGCATATAGAGTGCGGAAATGTAAAGAGTGTAGGGATAGAAAACGATACACAACGATGTATAGTGGTTCGGTTTCCCTACATCCACTACCTAAGGAAGCCTCCTTAGGATTTGCAAGATTCTCAACTAATCTTCGTAACTCTTAAACCGGGTGAGATTACAAACCCTTTACAACCACTTCAAAACCTTGAAGGAAATACACTTGTGTTATCACCAACACAAGGAACCAAGTATAGAACCTATACTCACACTACTCTCTTAATCTATTACAAGAACTAAGAGGAAAGGAAAAGTGTTTAGGGGTGCTTATAAAAGCTTTGTAACTAAACTCCTAAATGAGTGGATATAAACTATGTAGCTTAAGAATGAATATGACTTGAATGCTCCTTTGAAACCTTCTTGAATGATAATATTAATTGCTCTTAAGATTGGTAGATGGAAGGCTTGAGTTGTCTTGAATGAGCTTCAATTTATAGCTGAAATAAGCTTCCAACGGTCAAAAGGCTTCTATCTAACGGATTATTTTATCCCCAACGGATATAAGCTTTGTCCTCTAGTAATAGTGCAAAAACCTTTTCATGCGGTGTACCGCGGGTATGATCCGGTGCACCGCAAAATCACTCGTCTTGATTTCAAAGTAAACTGACGGGCTATCCTATGCACCGTGATCCTGGTCCGTGCCTCAGTCCGGTGTACCGCGCCTCAGTCCGGTGTACCGCACATTTTCAAAGTAAACTGACGGACTAGCCTATGCACCGCGCCTTTGGTCCGTGGTACTGCGGTGTACCGCAGCTCTTGTCCGGTGTACCGCGACACTGCTCTTTTGAAGCTCAAGCTTAAGATCAAGGAATTAAACACAACTAATCTAATGAGGGGTTTTGAAAAGCCTTTAAAAGTGATACCAAATGAATTTTAGTTTAAATGATGATTTGTCGAATATTAAAACGGGAATAAAAACAAGGTGAGGCTAACAATCTCCCCCTTTTTGATGTTTGACAAATCATAAACTTTTGAAGATGCCTAAGATAAAGTTTTGATAAAAAACTCCCCCTCAACCTAATCACTAGAGTTTTTATAAAAACTCCCCCTCACAAAATGCATTTGAAAAAGTTTAACTAAAATTTCTCCCCCTTTGTCAACAACAAAAAGAATCAATGATACGATTTTTGAAAATTTTATGGGGTCAAAATACATTTTGAGTAAAAACAAAGGCTAAAGAAATAAATGGATAACAATTAGACGCTTCAAGGACCCTATAACATCAAGAAAATATTAGCAACAATATAATATACACAAAAAGCACTAAACAATAATGGCATGATAAGAAGGTTAGAGAATTTCATGCCAATCTCACAACGAATTTTCTCAAAAAGATCTTGGGGTAGAGGTTTAGTAAAGATATCGGCTAGTTGATTTTCCGAAGTGACAAATTCAAGTACAATATCCCCTTTTTGAGTGTGATCACGGATAAAATGATGACGGATTTCTATGTGTTTCGTTCTAGAGTGTTGAATAGGATTTTTGGTAAGATTGATAGCACTAGTGTTATCACAACGAATGGGAACACAATCATACTCTAGGCCAAAATCTAGTAAGGTTTGTTTCATCCAAAGAATTTGAGTCACACAATTTCCGGCCGCAACATATTCGGCTTCAGCCGTGGATAAAGCAACACTATTTTGTTTTCTACTAGACCAAGAAACAAGGGATTGACCTAAGAATTGGCAACTTCCACTAGTACTCTTCCTATCAAGTCTACAACCGGCATAATCGGCATCCGAATAACCTATTAGTTCAAAAGAGGTAAATCTAGGGTACCAAAGACCTAGACTTAGGGTTCCTTTCAAATACCTAAAAATACGCTTAACGGCACTAAGATGAGATTCCTTAGGAGAGGATTGAAATCTAGCACAAAGACACACGGGGAACATAATATCGGGCCTAGAAGCGGTTAAATAAAGTAAGCTACCAATCGTACCTCGATATGCTTTCTCATCAACCTCCTTACCATCTTCATCTTTGTCTAATTTTGTGGATGTGCTCATTGGAGTTCCGATTTCCTTTGCATCTTCAAGTCCAAATTTTTTGATCAATTCTTTTGTGTATTTGGCTTGATTTACAAAGATGCCATCCTTCATTTGCTTGATTTGAAGTCCAAGAAAGTAATTCAATTCTCCCATCATGCTCATCTCAAATTCCTTATGCATGCTTTTAGAAAAATTCTCACAAAGATTTTCATTAGTAGCACCAAATATAATATCATCCACATAAATTTGAACAAGAAGGATATCTTTAGAAGACCTTTTTATAAATAAAGTGGAGTCAATATTTCCTCGTTTAAAACCATCATCTAACAAAAATTTGCTTAAACGTTCATACCAAGCACGAGGTGCTTGTTTTAAACCATATAAAGCTTTTGAAAGTTTAAAAACATGATTTGGAAATTTTTGATCTTCAAAACCCGGTGGTTGTTTAACAAAAACTTCTTCATCTATAAAACCATTTAAAAAAGCACTTTTGACATCCATTTGGTAAAGTTTAAAATTCATATAACAAGCAAAAGCAAGTAGCATACGAATAGATTCAAGTCTAGCTACCGGAGCAAAAGTTTCATCGAAATCAATACCTTCTTCTTAATTGTATCCTTGAGCAACTAACCTTGCTTTATTTCTAGTGATAATACCGGTGTCATCTAGCTTGTTGCGAAATACCCACTTAGTGCCAATAATAGTAGGGCCAATTGGTTTCTCAATTAATGTCCAAACTTTACTTCGCTCAAATTGATTTAATTCCTCATGCATAGCGTTTATCCAATGATCATCTAGCAAGGCTTCTTTAATATTTTTGGGCTCAATTTGAGATAAGAATGCTTGATGAGCACATAAAGCAATAATACGAGAACGAGTGGTAACACCTTCATTTGGATCACCTAGAATTAATTCACTTGGGTGATCTTTGATATTTTTCCAACACTTTGGTAAATCCGTACTAGCTTCATTTGAGAGTTGACCATTTTCCTTAAGAGATTCATCATGAGATTTTAATTCTTGAGTAGGAGATTCTAAGGGTTGATCTTGTGGAATATCTTCATGTAAATCAACATCTACTACTTTCTTGATACAAAAAGGATTAGTCTCATCAAAGTCAACATGCATAGATTCCTCAATGGTACGAGTACGTTTATTGAAAATGCGATAGGCTTTTCCCTTAGTGGAATAACCAAGAAAAATACCTTCATCCGATTTAGCATCAAATTTTCCCAAATAGTCCCTAGTGTTTAAGATAAAACATTTGCACCCAAAAACACGAAAATAAGCAATAGTTGGTAGTCTACCATTCCAAAGCTCATAAGGGGTTTTCTTAGTAAGGGGTCTAATTAGAACTCTATTTAACACATAACAAGCCGTATGAACGGCTTCACCCCAAAAATATGTAGGCAAGCTATGTTCTTTTAGCATTGTTCTAGCCATTTCTTGTAGAGTTCGGTTTTTCCTTTCCACTACCCCATTTTGTTGGGGAGTTCTAGGAGCCGAAAAATTATGCTCAATCCCAAATTCATCACAAAAATGCACAAAAGGAGAATTCACATATTCACTACCATTATCACTACGAATGCATGTAATAGAGTAGCCTTTCTCATTTTGCACCTTTCTACAAAGTTTTGCAAATTCATTGAAGGCTTGACTTTTTAAAGCAAGGAACATCACCCATGTATATCTAGTGTAATCATCAACAACAACAAAGACATATCTAGATCCTCCTAGACTAGTGACATCAACGGGACCAAAAAGATCCATATGCAATAATTGAAGTGGCCTAACGGTGATGACCTTATTTATGGATTTAAAAGATGAACGATGCTGTTTACCAAGTTGACATGCATCACATAATTTATCTTTATCAAATTTATAAATAGGCACACCGACGACAAGAATTTTTTCTAGACAATTTTGAAATCAAATCCATACTAGCATGTCCTAAACGTCTATGCCAAAGCCAACTATCATTTACCACGGATAAGCATTTAATACGTTGACCCATAATACTCTCAAGATCAACTACAAAAACATTATCCGATCTTTTTGCAATAAACATAGTATCTAACTCATCATTTTTGAAAACAATGCATCTAGATGCTTCAAATTTAACACTATAACCAACATCACAAAGTTGACTTATACTAAGCAAGTTAAAAGAAAGACCCTCAACAAGCAAAACATTTGAGATAAGTAAAGAATTCATATTACCGATGTTACCTTTACCCAAAACGCGTTTTTTAGTATTATCGGCAAAAGTAACTCTATCACCTTTTGTTTTATATAGACGTGTAAATAATGATGGGTTCCCGGTCATATGTCTTGAGCATCCACTATCAAGGAGCCATATATTTTGCTTCTTGATGCTCAATCCCTACACACAAAAATAATTTAGGCTTTAGGTACCCAATTTGGTTTGGGTCCATGAGGGTTAGTGGATTTTCTTTTTATAGCCCATATAGGCCTTTTCCAAAGTGGCACAAGAGATCCCAAATCCAATAATTTACGATAATAACAATGAGATGCATCATGACCAAGTTTTTCACAATAGGTGCAAGTGATAGAAGATTTTGAAGAAGATGGAATTGCATTTGAAATTTTTGATTTTACAAAAACATTTTTCAAGGGTTTTTGTTTAGTGAATGGATCATATCCAACACCACTTTTTTCAAAAGCCATTTTTTGAGAACCTAAAATCAAATCCAAGTTTTCTTGCCCACTTGTAAATTTTAAAATAATAGCATTTTGATCAACAATCTTTTTCTCCAACAAAGATTTTTCTTCCAAAAGATTTTTCTCAATACGATGAAGTTTCTCATTTTCATCTATACATTCATCACAAAGATTTTGACAATCTTCCAAAGCTTTCAAAACCTCTTTAGTTCTATTTCTCTCAATTTCTAAATCTTTAGTTAAAACTTTGTTTGTTTCAATAGAGTTTAAAAAAATCATTGTAAAGAGAATCAAATGCCTCATGAATATCTTGTTCACTAGCATCATCATTAGATAAAGAGAGTTTAGATTTAGGAGTTACCTCATCATGATTTGCCATAAAGGCAAAGTGAGTTGAACCGGCATCATCATCCCAAGAAGCATCTTCATCACTTTCAAGTTTTCCCATAAAGGCAACAAGATTAACATTCTCATTATCACTTTCTTCTTCACCCGAATTTTGAGTATCCCAAGTGATATTAGCATGCATTTCTCTCTTAGGTTTCTCCTTTTGAAGAAGAGGACAATAGGTTTTGATGTGACCAACTTTCTTGCAATGATAGCAAGTGGGTTCATCTTGTTTGATAGCTCTAACATTCTTCTTATATGGTGTGGAAGAACTTCCTTTCTTGGCAAAGCGTTTGTATCTCATGAATTTTTTCATATCTCTTGCCAACATAGCTACTCCTTCATCTTCACTAGTTTCTTCTTCATGTGAGTTTTCTTCTTCTTCACTTTCCTTCCTTTCTTTTCGTTCTTTCAACTTGGTACTCAAGGCATGGAAAGCAATGGATTTCTTAATCTTCTTCTCCTCATCATCTCTTATCTTTTCTTCTTCAAGCACAAGCTCTTCCGTCATGAGGTTGCAAATGAGTTCATGAACCGTCATTTTTTAAAGATCTTTAGTGTCTCTTATAGAGTTGATTTTTGATTTGTATTTTCTTGGAAGAGCAAATAAGATTTTTCGACATTGTCCTTTGTTGGTATACTCTTGACCAAGAGTCTTCAAGGTGTTGACAATGTTAGAAAATCTTTGATGCATAGCATTTAAGGCTTCATCGGGCTCCATACGAAATAGCTCATACTTGGTGATAAAAAGACCAATCTTAGTTTCTTTGATATCTTCCGTTCCTTGATATGATAGCTCCAAGAGTTGCCACATTTCATGAGCCAAATTGCATTCACTAACTCTAGCATATTCCATGACACTTAACCCATTTATGAGTATGTTCATAGCTTTGTTGTTTTTGGTGAGTTTGGCTATGTCTTGATCATTGTAATCATCTTCATCTTTCACATCCGTTTTACTAGCATCAACATAAGGAATGTAAGGACCCTTCTTGATAGCAAGCCACAAAAAGTAATCAATTCCTTTGACATGAATCTCCATTTTCTTTTTCCATCCAAAGTAATCTTTTCCTACAAAAAGCGGAGGTCTAGTAGAACATGAACCTTCCGGTTGATTAGAATCCATATCGTATTAACTCTAGAAACGATTAAGTACAATAGAGCTAGGCTCTGATACCAATTGATATTCTATATGCGTCCTAGAAGGGGGGTTGAATAGGACAATGGAATATCAATCGGCTAATTTTATTTCAAGTAAATAAAATTAAAAGCTAATTTGAATCCTATTGTTTTAGCAAACTAAATAGTTAAGAACTAGATAATCCTAAAAGGCAATATTATCAAACTATTCATGTAAGCATTTTATCAAGCATATAGAGTGCGGAAATGTAAAGAGTGTAGGGATAGAAAACGATACACAACGATGTATAGTGGTTCGGTTCCTTACATCCACTACCTAAGTAAGCCTCCTTAGGATTTGCAAGATTCTCAACTAATCTTCGTAACTCTTAAACCGGGTGAGATTACAAACCCTTTACAACCACTTCAAAACCTTGAAGGAAATACACTTGTGTTATCACCAACACAAGGAACCAAGTATAGAACCTATACTCACACTACTCTCTTAATCTATTACAAGAACTAAGAGGAAAGGAAAAGTGTTTAGGGGTGCTTATAAAAGCTTTGTAACTAAACTCCTAAATGAGTGGATATAAACTATGTAGCTTAAGAATGAATATGAGTTGAATGCTCCTTTGAAACCTTCTTGAATGATAATATTAATTGCTCTTAAGATTGGTAGATGGAAGGCTTGAGTTGTGTCTTGAATGAGCTTCAATTTATAGCTGAAATAAGCTTCCAACGGTCAAAAGGCTTCTATCTAACGGATCTATTTTATCTCCAACGGATATAAGCTTTGTCCTCTAGTAATAGTGCAAAAACCCTTTCATGCTGTGTACCGCGGGTATGGTCCGGTGCACCGCAAAATCACTCGTCTTGATTTCAAAGTAAACTGACGGGCTATCCTATGCACCGTGATCCTGGTCCGTGCCTCAGTCCGGTGTACCGCGCCTCAGTCCGGTGTACCGCACATTTTCTTAGCTTACTGGTCGGACTAGCCTATGCACCGCGCCATTGGTCCGTGGTACTGCGGTGTACCGCAGCTCTTGTCCGGTGTACCGCGACACTGCTCTTTTGAAGCTCAAGCTTAAGATCAAGGAATTAAACACAACTAATCTAATGAGGGGTTTTGAAAAACCTTTAAAAGTGATACCAAATGAATTTTAGTTTAAATGATGATTTGTCGAATATTAAAACGGGAATAAAAACAAGGTGAGGCTAACATGCACCTCCTTACCTTTTATCTCATTTTCATAATTGTTTATTTATTGAACTAGAAAACAAAGCACTTCATTGCTTATGTTATTAATTAAACCTTTAAAACCAAACGTTCTAATATTTAACACGAAGTTGAAATAGCTACTTAAATCCCTAAGAACAAATATTATTTATGAACTATAACTTGCAAACGATCTGTGAAATTGTAGTTAGTTTATCATGGTAGTATTGGGTCTGTGTTATTTTATTCTCTTTATTTATTCGTTATTTTATCACATATTTTTCACCACTAGAGGCCTACCACCAAGGTCTTACAAATTGATGATATGACACTCTCCCAACCAGAAGGAAAGATTGAGGGCGTGCTCGTTAAGGTAGGTAATATTATGATTCCATGTGACTTCTTTATTATTCACTATAACGCATATAAGAATGAGCCAATAAAATTATGGAGGAAATTCTTAGCCATGGGGCACACTTTGATTAATGTAGAGAATCATGAACTGGTCATGCAAGTGCAAGACAAGGAGAAGAAATTCTATGTGATAAAATAGTTATGATCATTCTTCAGACCATTCTTCAAAATTCCCAAATTCCAAGCCAATATTGAGTTATGATCACTTTTGTGGACGTAGCTGGTGAAATTCAGTTTATTTGGCAACTTTTCCTTTCCTAGCTTATCTTTTCCTTCTTCAATCTACTGATTTATTCAACATCTTCTTTCCTTATCTTCTTAAAATTGATTTGGTGTCTAATTTATTTTTATATATCTTTAAAGTTTCACATTAACACACAAATTAAACCAAATATGCTATAAAAATAATAATTCATCAATTCAAGACAAAAAATGGGAATATTACGAATTAAACACAAAAGTCAATATAAAAAGACCATTTTCTACCTAAAATGATGTATCCTAAGGTATTATATTTAGAACAAAAAGGGAGACATCAGTAAACCACCTAATAAAGTTCCTCTGAATCGTAAGGGGAAACCAACCCTTGACCACTTGAAGTGGATCTCGAAACAAGATGATAAAGTTCAGAGAGAACCCATAGAAGAAGAATAGTTTGTGGTAGGCAACGAGGTCATAATGAAAGCTCCAGATCCCCCACAACGATCTTGCAAGAAAAAGGGCTCTTGGAATGGTCCATTCGCAGTCCATAAATTTTTTTCTGAAAAGGCGGTTGAATTGAAGGCCAAGGGATGAAAATTCCACTTGGTAGATGTTAATAGCCTCACTCATTGGTAGGGAAGTTATGTGTGGAAGATATGATCTCAAGGCAACACGTTGAACTTCAAACGTTAAACAAAAGTTCTTCTTGGGAGACAACCCATGTTTTTAATTCTCCAGTCATTTAATGTTATGTTCTTAGTATTTATTTGTATGTTTATTATTTATTTAGTGTATATTATAGTTAATGAGAATGGTATAGAGTGTTATTAATGTGTATGTATGTCTAGAATTGAGTTTGGGGTGAAAGAAATGAAAAATTTATTCCCACCATCAGGTCAAGCGGTATACTAAGCCTACGAGCTATACACTGCACCATCATACACCGTCCTATCTTAGATGCTACGAGTTAAAAAGTCTGAAGCTTACGTTGCTCGCGTGGTATACAACACCATATCTGCGGTATACTGCTTGCGACCTTTGACCATAGGGAGAAAAGCGACATGGTGTTATTGGTCAAAATTCAAGATGAGGTCGTGCGGTATGTCGTGCCCTAGGTGCACCGCTGTGCAACACAACATCATGACAGCTAGATCACCGTCAATAAGGTCAGAGAGTTTATGGGATCGAGTGGTACACCTCACCCAATAGGGGGTGGACCACAGAGCAAGCACAGAGTTGTCGTGCAAGGTCGACGGTAAAGAAGGTCAAAAGCCTCAAAACCTGGAGAGGTATACCACGCCTATGGGCGGTATACCACAACGCGATGCAAAATCCAGCAAGATTGAGGCCATCTTTTCTCAATTTACACATTAAACCTAAAACGTAGCCTTATTATTCTTCCCCAAGCACCCAAACTCCATTGAATCTCAAACCGAACCTTACCATCAAAACACACCCAAATAACCAAAATTCCAAATACAAATTCATCCCTACATCACTCCTAAGAATAAATAAACAACCAAATCATTCTAAATACATTAGAAAATTAGAATTAAATCCAGAAATTTAAAAATCCTTCTTACTAAATTCTTTAATTCCTTCTCAACGCACCACAAATCCTTCATACGGACATAGAGAAACACCTTTCTTACACTTTTCCTACTCCAAGTAACACCTAAATCACCCATATCAAGGGGTAACTCAAAGTGGTAAGATCTTGAGTTTGAGGAGGAAGATGACGCGAAAAATGGAGACACTTGCTCATGTTAAATAGGTGAAAAATAATCCAAGTAAGGAATTGGTTGAGAATAAGAGAAAACCGATTGAGGTTTATGTGAGTAAATCTAAGAAGAGAAAGTGTAGTCCTTCGATTAGAGAGGATTCGGTTATGGTGGATTCGAATACTTAAGTGATGTCTCGCCTTTTGTGATAGAATAATCGTATCACGGGACATACTTTTGAGTGGTTAGTGGACCTAGTAGAGGGATTATTGGTGGTCCTTTGTGTGTTCTAAAATAATGCAATAAGTATGAGAACCACAACCGCAAGTGTACCAGTTGTCCCAAGTAATAATAGTGATAAACAGGATCGTTCGCAGGGACGGTATGGTTAACTACAATGCTTATCAATTAATGAATGATTGCACTTACGAAAGCAAATAAATGATTTAATAGTTGTTTGTTTGGTTTTATAGTTCCTAAGATATTAAAGACTAATATGAAAATGCAATTAAATAACTAAACGCAAGGAATAAATAGCTAGATGTAAGAAATGGAAGGCAGTACTTGAGAGACGCAAGGGATCCTCCTAACGCTATTTCATATCATATGTTGTTTAAGGGTCAAATTGGTCAATTGACATTGGTCGGGATTCAAGAATCTTTGTACCCCCTTCAGGGTGGACTACAAAGCTATTCTAGAGTGTCACAAGTCCTGTCAGGGTAAATATGATCCACTTTCGAATGATTAAGCTAATTTACCTCATTGGCCCTAAGATTAATTACGTTCGTCAGAATCAAATAATTTATATCTTATATTGAGTAATTAATTCCATACTTAAACCCCCCGTCAAGATGATCCACACGCCACATATGTGGAATAATTTAAATACTAACACCTGTTCTTAGTTAGCTACTCCAAAAACTGTAAATAATCACCAATTACAGAATAATGTAAAAGACCCAGTTCGATTTAATTAATTAAAACCCAAATTCAAACATATGAAAATCGATAGTTTTAGGATTCACCCATTAAGCATTCTCAAGTACTAAGAGAAATTAGCTCATGCTAATGGAAATTAAAACTAAATTAAAAGAAATAAGACTCATATTGTTTTACAGAAATAAAAATAAGAAAATCCTAATTTCCAGAAATAGATTCGGCTGAGAATGAAGATATAGACCCTCTCCAGCTCTTCAGCTTTCTTCTGCTTCCTTTGTTGACTTCTCTCTGATGTTTTTCTTTCTGAATAATGAGTTGTGTGAAAATTAGAAGTCAAAAGCCTCTTTTATACTCTCAAAAACGGATTATGCTTTGTCTAAGGTTTAAGTTAAAAATTAAAAGCCCAAGTCCATTTTCTAAGCCCAAAATCCCGTAACTGCTGCACCACCTCCACTAAAACAGCTCTATCTGATTCGTTATAACTCCTATTGACCTCAAATCACTTGCTAAATTTTCGTAACTCGATAAGGAACATAATCTCTTCAAAGGTCAGCGGCTAAATGATGTCTCCCGATTTGTTCTAATTATTAGCCCTTTGGAGACATCCTTTTAGGTGAATAAATGACTTGTTTGATAGACTTTTAAGCTTAATTGATCATATTGCACTTTCTCCCCTTGGAAATTAACTATTTGCAGAATCTGAGCTTTTGTGCGTAAATTTGACTATTTTTAATACAAAGTTAATAGGTTCTTGAAAGACCAATCCAAGGAGAAAAAGTGAGAATAAAGTCTTAGTGTATTTTAGAGTGTTAGGAAATGATTTCTAGTCGAGTTTCTATTTTTAGAGTACACTTTCCTATTTTGATTTCTTGATTTATTGATTTATTCTTTTTAAGCATATGCGGTTTAATTATTTATTTAATGTGAAGCTTTTAAAGATAAATGGTAATTACTTAGAGGCCAAGTCAAGATAAAGATGAAAGGAAAGAAGATTTACATGGAAATAAGAAGATTTGGTAAAGATTTATTTAAAGGAGGAAAAGATAAAGCTGCCTTTTGAAATCTGAAATCCAGCCACGTTTTAGGAATTAAATCATAATAAAAGATTGGCATGGATTCTGGACGAATGGTCTGCACCAATAGAAAGAGCTTTTCAAGACAAGCAGTTTCATATATTGGAACTTCTCAAACGGATAAGTATTGAAAAAGATATGATCAAATCAAATCAGCAGCAAATCTTACCTTTCCTAGAATTTAGAGCTACGAATTTGAGAGTCTTTGACTTGTCTTCCACTCCAAGCAAAATTCGACCTAGACTCCTCCAACACCTATAAATACACCCCTTAACCTCCTACTTTCACACACTTCAGAGAATTACACAAGAGGCTTAAGGTTTTCAAGTCAGAGCAAGAAGGCAAGGAGAAGCTAGTGCTGGAGGAGTCCTGTTCTTCCATCATCAGTCATCTTAACCTTTAGGTTCTTTATTTTCTTTCTGTAATTCGAAACTATGAATTCATTTATTTTAATTTTAGTTTTCCATTCCGTTATGAACTAATTTCTTAGTACTTGAGAATCGCTATATGGGTTGAACTTAATTCTGTTTAGTTTATGTTTTCTGAATTTGGGATTTAATAGTTTAAATTAGACTAGGTATTTTGTGTTGACTATTATTTTGTTTTAATCACTAATTTTGAAGTCATGAATCAAACTTAGCTCATAGTAATTAGGCTATTCCATATAGTGGCGTATGGATCACCTTGACGGGGGGTTTAATTACAGACTTAGATAATAGACGCATAGTATCCGTTATTGACCTTGACAGGCTTAACTAACCATGCAGCCAATGAGGTAAATTAGTATTCATCTGAAAGTAGCTTATATTCACCCTGACGGGGTTTGTAATACCGTAGGATAGCTCTTAGGTCCACCCTGACGGGGGCTAGGAGATATTAGAGTCCCGACTAGCATAATAATACCAGTTTAGCCCTTAAACAGAAGCATGAATTAGATAGATTAGGTGAAACCCTTGCGAGGATCAAGTACTCTTTCTCATCTGAAGTTTCAAATCTCTTTTATTTGCTTTCTTTTAATTCAGTAGTTTATTTTCTTGCATCTTTTAATTTATAAAAACAAAACAAAAATCTTTATTTTATTTTCTGTTAAGCAATTACTCTTACTTTTCGATTAATACCTGAGTTGTGCCTAATCCGTCCCTGCGAACGAACTCGATTTATCGAATATTACTTGGACAACCGTACACTTGCGGTGATTGTGGTTCCTTTACTTTCGAATTAATTTAATAACACACCAGGACCCACCAAGTTTTTGGCGCCGCTGCCGGGGACGGTAGCGTGTGACCCCGGTGTTAATCTTTAGTAGTTTAATTGTTAGTTTAGTTTTAGTTTTATTTTTCAGTTTTACGCTTTGGGTTGTTTTTCTTTTTCAGGTTTACAGGTTTTGGTTTATGCGTGAAGATATCGTGATTCTTGCAAATCCCGAAAACCTAGTTCGTGAAGCAAACAAAAGAAAGAAAGACGCTAAAGCAAAAGAGTTAGAGGAGCAATTAGCAAGAGAAACAATGGCTGGTCAACTCAATCCAGCTGCTCCTCGAAACAATGATCCGTGGTTCGCCAATGGCCCTGCAGAAGCTCCGTTTCGAGCTCCTCCCCTCGGAATTGGCCCTGCAAATATTAATGTCGAGAGATTCAGACCCGATCCTGGTATGCTATCTCAGTTTCAAAGTTATGGCAATTACCGAGGTACACCCAGTGAAGATCCGATCCGTGCTGTACAGAAGTTCATGCAAATTTGCGATTCGTATATTACGCAAGGAGTAACTAAAGAGCAAATGTATTTTGCTAATTTTAGATTCTTCGTTATTGATGGAGCAAGTGAATGGCATGATTCGCAAGAACCCGGAACAATTACAACATGGGACGCATTACAAACCGCGTTCTTCGATAGATACTACCCAACGAATATGAGATTAGATGCGCAAGTTGAACTAACCTCATTCAAACAAGAGGAAGACGAGACTTTGGGTAGAAGTTGGAAGAGATTTCAGATTTGCTTACGAAGAGTCCCTGATCATGGCCTCACAGAAGTTCAACAGATGAAGATATTTTACCGAGGACTTGATGGCTCTTCAAGAAAGGATCTAGACTTGCTTTGTGGTGGTGGATTCCTACAGGTACAACCAGTTCATGCGAAGATTATTTTGAATAGAACTGTAACAAATGAACTTGGTTGGAACACTGTAAGAACACCTGTTCGAGGTGGAAATACTGTGTCAATTGAAGAAAAATTCACCGCCATGGAAAACAAACTCGAACAACAACTGAAACAGCTTACTCTAGCTGTTACAAAAGGTGCTACTGGTAGAAGAGCAGATGTTAATGTTACACAAGAAGTTTATGGATGTTCTAACTGCGGTACACAAGATCATGATTGGGAGACCTGTCAAAACAATCCAGAATCCGTAATGTTCATATCCAACCGAGGAAATTATAATTCAAGTGGTCAAGGCTATCAACCTAACAGAAACCATCCGGGTTTCCAATATTCAAATCCAAATGGGGCTGCTAATCCAACTTATGCATATCAACCACGCCCCCAAGGAAACAACTTTCAACCAAGACCTCAGAACAACTACCAAGGTGGACAAGCATACGGAAATCAAGTGCAGAGACAACCTCCTCAAGATGCTTATACCGAAACCATGAACCAGAAAGCTTTACCTGCTCAACCTCAAGAAGGTGCTCTAGATGTTCAACAAACCTTGACAACACTAATCAGCATTCAACAATCTACAGCCGCAGCACTTAAATTGATAGAAACTCAGATGGCGCAGATAAATAAGCAATTAAATCAACGTCAGCAAGGACAATTACCAAGTGACACTGAAGAACCCAAGAAAAGAGAAGATTGTAATGCAGTGACACTTAGAAGTGGTAAGAATCTCCCACCACCCAATGTTAATATTAATGAAAGAAAAAGAAACCTGTGAAGGAAAAACCGGTAAAAGATGTGGGGGAGAAAGAAGATGAACCTGAAGTAATAGAAGTGGAGAAGATTCCGGAAAAGCCAAAGAAGCCAGATACTACAGTAACCCGTCCTCCTCCACCTTTTCCCTCGAGAGTTCAGAAGAAAGGCGATATGGCTGACTATCAGAAATTCCTGAATGTGGTACGTGGGCTTAATATTAACATTCCATTCTTAGATGCCATTAGAGACGTGCCGAAATATGTCAAATTCCTGAAGAGAGCCATCGCCAACAAAAGACCACACCTTGAGAATGAGATGATAGGTTTACCTGAAGAATGTAGTGCCATATGCCAAAGCAAATTGCCACCAAAACTACTTGATCCTGGGAGTTTTACAATTCCTATTTCCATTGGCAATGAGTGGCAAGGTAAAGCTTTGTGTGATTTGGGAGCGAGCATCAATCTCATGCCCAAATCAATTTTCGAGATGTTGAAGATAGGAGAAGCAAGGCCGACATCCATGGTCCTACAAATGGCTGACAGATCCCTCGTACATCCAGAGGGACGCATAGAAGATGTCCTCGTCAAGGCAGGTACTTTAATTTTTCCTGTCGATTTCGTTATTCTTGAATACGACGCGGATAGGAATGTCCCCATCATTTTGGGACGACCATTCCTAGCCACGGGGCGTACTGTTATTAATGTAGAAAACGGAGAATTGACAATGCGAATCCAAGACGAGGAGGTAAAGTTCAACGTGTTTAGGGCAATGAAGTTTCCAGATTTGCAAGAAGACTGTTTCCAATTGGACATGATTGACTTAGCCACACGAGAAGTATGGGAATACATGAACTTCGGTGATATCTTGCAAGCTGCCCTAACACTTGACGTACCAAAACCAATTGAAGAGTTAGCCGAAACAGTAGCAGCTCTTAACTCTGGATATCCGAAGCAGAAGCGTCTCACTTATGAACCTGTCAGAGAACCGGGGGAGATAGTTCTTAAAAATAAACCATCTATCGAAGCTCCCCCGAAATTAGAAGAAAAGCCGCTTCCGACACACCTGAGGTATGCGTATTTGGGTACTAACAAAACTCTGCCTGTTATTGTTTCAGCTACTTTAACAGGTCTTCAAGAAGAAAAACTATTGCGCATCCTACGAGCTAACAAAGAGGCGATTGGTTGGACTATTGCTGACATCAAAGGCATTAGTCCTTCCTATTGCCAACACAAGATCATTCTGGACGATGAAAATGCGCGCTCAATCGAAGGACAAAGAAGATTGATGCCAGCTATGAAGGAAGTAGTGAAGAAAGAGGTTATCAAGTTGCTAGATGCGGGAATTATCTATCCCATAGCTAGCAGCGAATGGGTGAGTCCGGTTCAATGCGTACCAAAGAAGGGTGGTATTACTACCATCTTGAATGAACAGAATGAAGCCATACCCTCGAGGACCGTTGTTGGTTGGAGAGTGTGTATGGACTATCGTAAGTTGAACAAGGCCACCAGAAAAGATCACTTCCCTCTTCCGTTTATTGATCAGATGTTAGACAAGCTAGCTGGTAGAAA
This sequence comes from Nemophila menziesii, assembly GCA_029959085.1. NCBI lineage: Eukaryota > Viridiplantae > Streptophyta > Magnoliopsida > Boraginales > Hydrophyllaceae > Nemophila > Nemophila menziesii. The sequence continues at coordinate 11,283,340 of JARWIR010000014.1, read as the reverse complement.
ATATTATTGCTTTTTGGATGGATATTCAGGATACAATCAGATTTATGTGGATCCAAAAGACCAACACAAGACAACCTTTACATGTCCTTTTGGTACCTTTGCCTTCCGAAGGATGCCATTTGGATTATGTAATGCACCTGCTACTTTTCAAAGATGTATGATGGCGATTTTCTGGGACATGATCGATGATTTCCTTGAGGTATTTATGGATGACTTCTCTGTATTTGGTGATAACTTTGAGGAGTGCTTGCGGAATTTGGAGAAGGTGTTAGTTAGATGCAAGGAAACTGATTTGGTTTTGAACTGGGAAAAATGTCACTTTATGGTTCGTGAAGGTATAGTGTTGGGACACAAGGTTTCGAGTTCAGGTTTGGAAGTTGATCGCGCAAAGATTGAGGTAATTAAAACTCTTCCCCCTCCAATTTCTGTTAAAGGGGTGAGAAGTTTCTTAGGTCATGCTGGTTTTTACCGACGTTTCATCAAGGATTTCTCCAAGATCTCTAAACCATTATGTAACTTACTTGAAAAGGACGCCAAATTCCTTTTTGATGAAGCTTGCATGATGGCCTTTCAACAGATTAAGGAGAAGCTTATCTCTGCACCTATTGTATTACCTCCTGATTGGAAGATTCCGTTTGAAGTTATGTGTGATGCTAGTGATCTTGCTATGGGTGCTGTTCTGGGACAACGAAAAGATAAGGTATTTCACTCCATCTACTACGCTAGTAAGGTCTTTACAAGTGCTCAAGTAAATTATACCGTAACTGAGAAAGAGTTACTAGCTGTAGTATATGCATTCGACAAATTTCGTTCCTATCTTCTTGGGGCGAAAGTTGTTGTTTTTACTGATCATTCTGCAATTAGATACCTTATGGAAAAGAAAGATGCTAAGCCGCGTTTAATCAGATGGGTGTTATTGTTGCAAGAGTTTGACTTAGAAATCCAAGATCGAAAGGGGTGTGAAAATCAGGTTGCAGATCATCTGTCACGTCTTGAAGGTTCAGAGCTTAATAATGATCCTGAGTTGGTTCGAGAAGAGTTTCCTGATGAGAGTTTATTTGCTATACATGATGGTACTCCGTGGTATGCTGACATTGTAAATCTTATTGTGAGTGGGAACTTTCCTCAAGGAGCCACATCACAAGACAAGAAAAGATTGATCCATCGTGCTAAACAGTTCTTTTGGGAGGATCCCTTCCTCTACAAAATGTGTAGTGATCAAATGGTGAGGAGATGCATACCTGAGAAAGAAGCTTGGGCAGTGGTTGCGGGTTGTCATGATTCGCCATACGGAGGACACTTCAAAGGAGACCGCACAGCTGCTAAGGTACTACAATCCGGTTTTTATTGGCCTACTTTACATAAGGATTGTCATGAGTATGTTCAGAAGTGTCATAGATGCCAGTTTACTGGTAATATATCCAAGAGGGATGAGATGCCGCGTAATAATGTGCTTGAAGTTGAGATATTTGATGTATGGGGTATTGATTTCATGGGTCCTTTTGTACCATCTAACGGAAATCTCTACATCCTACTAGCTGTTGATTACGTGTCTAAATGGGTAGAGGCTGTAGCTCTACCAACTAACGATTCGCGAGTAGTGATTAAATTCTTAAAATCACACATCTTTACTAGACATGGGACACCTCGAGTTATTATCAGTGATGGAGGTTCACACTTTGTGAACAAATATCTAAAGACAGTGTTAGAGAAGTATGGTGTGAGACATCGTGTATCTACCGCGTATCATCCACAAGCCAACGGTCAAGCTGAGGTCTCTAATCGAGAGGTAAAATCTATTCTGGAAAAGACTGTTGGCCCCACAAGGAAGGATTGGTCTATGAAGCTAGATGATGCGTTGTGGGCTTATCGTACTGCGTTTAAAACTCCAGTTGGTGCATCTCCGTATCGTATGGTTTTTGGTAAGGCTTGTCACTTGCCTCTTGAACTTGAATTAGGTGCGTACTGGGCGATAGCGCAGTTGAATTTAGATCCTACTTTGGCCGGTGAGAATCGTTTGATGAAGCTGAATGAACTTGATGAGTTTAGATTACATGCCTATGAAAACGCGAAGCTGTACAAAGAAAACACGAAGAGGTGGCATGATAATCGTATCCGTGCAAAGACATTCGAAGTGGGACAGAGGGTCCTAAAATACAACTCCAAGTTCAGTAATTATCCGGGAAAGTTGAGATCAAAGTGGTCTGGTCCCTACATTGTGACCAAAGTTACGCCTCATGGAGCTATCGAGATTGAACATCCAACTGAACACCGCACCTTTATGGTGAACGGTCATCGTTTGAAAATCTATCATGAAGGCGAGGATACTAATCGCATGGTGGATCCACATCCGGGAGAGGTCATGTACCTCCTCGAAGCTGAATAGATGCGAGAGGTAACCCGTCGAGCTTAACGACGTTAAACAAAAGCCATTTCATTGTATAATAGTTTATTGCTTTCAGTTTTTCAATTCCTAGTGTATAATTCTAAGTTAGTGTCAAATTTTAGTGTCTACTTTTAAAGAAATGAGAAGGGTATTGTGTTAATGGTGCAGGAATTGAGTTTGGGAAGCTTGGAGAAATTTTTTGGAAAATCAAAGGCTGGCGCGGACTACCCCCGCGGTGTACCCCCTATACCGCAGGGATGTACCGCGCCCCAAAAACCCGTACCACGGGTCTGTACCACGGGTTTTATCCAGAAGCAAGAAAAAAAATGAAGCTGATAGCCGCGGTGCACCGCGCCCTATACCGCGCCTCAAAAACCCGTACCACGGGTTGTGTACCGCGGGTTTTTTGACGGAGTATGTGCGGACTACCCCATGCACCGCACCCCTACACCGCAGGGCAAAAACCCGTACCACGGGGTGCTAGCTCGGGGTCAAGACAGAAGCGAAAAAAAATCAATAGCTGTTGCGCGCGGACTACCCCGCGGACTACCCCCTGCACCGCAGGGATGCACCGCGGACTGGCGGTCTGTGAAGAATTCGAAGCCCAGTCAACTTCTAACCTTAAGGAGATAAACCCTAGCCTCTTCCACACGAATTTTCCAACTCCCAACCCTATAAAAACACCTTGAAGCTTGATTAAACCTCTACAACAAACCCATTAACATCATCAAATCTCTCCTCCATCCTCCATAAACACATCCTCTACATCAAATTCACCATTAAACACAATCAAGATCATCAAGCTTTCAAGAGTTCTTCCAAGATTCATCAAGAAAACAACTTCCTTCATCTAATCCAAGCAAGAAACTCAAGTTATACCAAGTTTTCTTAACTTTATTCTATCCTTGGTATAAACTTGAGTTTGGGGTCAATTCAACCATGACAAACAGAACAGATGCTTTGGATTATAAGAGAAGGTGTTGTATCCTAGGGAAGAACAAGAGTTTGCCTGGTTCCACAATTGAAAAGGCCATCAATCTTGATGAGCCTACTGAAGAAACACAAGAGAAGGCACATGCACCACCACAACACGGGAAATTAACAGCAAGGATGAGGGTATCATCAAAGCCTGAAGACAAGCTACAATTTCAAGTTCAAGGTTCTTCTTCTTCTCAAACTGATTCTGGAATTCCTCCATGGGCTCACAATTTGCAACAAGAGTTCAAACTTTTACGATTAGATATCGGAGCACTTTGGAAGGAAATTACACAGATTAAGTCAACACTGGAAGAGGTAACTTTATTCATGGATATTGATAATTATACTCCCCCTTTGGAGGAGGACACTATGGATCTTCATGGCCAGGTACCCCGTTCTAATTCTTCTTCTTCTTAATTGATGGTAGACACTAGTTAGGTAGTTTAGTTTAATTTTATTTCTTTATTGAGTCTTTTTCGAGTCGTGGGGACACGACTCACTTTTGAGTTTGGGGTGGGGTTCGTTGCCTCATCCCAATTTTTTGTGATTTACATGCTTTCAATAAAATTAATCTTAGGGTTGCATGACTGTAGAGAATTTTAAATGCCCCCATCAAGCATGCTTTTTATGAATTAATGATAGAAAATAGTTGATTTTAGGAGTTAGTATAAACTGAACTTTGATTGCATGCAAACATGAGATAATTGATAGGGAGAATTAATGAACAATGCAAAAGAAGTAAACTTGTGCTTAAGGATAATAGGTGGTTTGTAGAACGTGAGATCTAAATGAGTAGAGAACCCACTTAGGTATGAACTAGAGACGAGTTGTGTAGATAGGAAAATGATAGAGGCAGTTCTTTGTTAGCCCTTTGAATCCTTTTTAGCCGTCTATCCCTGAATTGATTTTATCCTTCTTAGACAAATTTTTAGCCTTTAAGCCTTTCTTTTGTCGCCACATTATAAGCCAATTTCCCTTTAGATTGTTAGGCATGACCATATGACCCGCACTTGAATCACGATCCTGAGACTTCCTGTCTTGAGCTTGAGTTTGGGGTGGTGGGTCCACCATATGGGAATTTATTGGGTTGGGATTTTTGAGCTTATCAATTGTGCTCGGTTATATATTTTGATGATTCACAAATTTATTGTATTGTAACCCTTTGCCGGGGTAATAGTGAATGGAAAAGAAGCTATAAAGCTAAAATCATGAATAGGCATGAAGAAAAATAGCATGATATCTCAACATTAAAGAGAGAGTCATAGCTATACAAAAAAAAAATATATAAAGAAACAAAAAGTTATATGAAAAGAATATATATTTGGACCGGCAAAGTGGAAAATTTTAGGTGAACCATCCTTAGTGCTTATTGGGTTAACTTGGGGACGCTAATTAAGCGCGTCAATTGGGTTGAGTGAGAACGAAATTCGAGTGTAAACTCAAGCTCTTGGACAGTTGTTGATGGTAAGTGAGGAGAGAGCCAAAAGCTCACTTCAAATTTACCAAATATACATACCATACCGTCCTTCAGCCTATGCTAAAACCGTAAAGACCTCGTGATTCCTAGATGCACAGTGAGTTAATAGGGATTATTCTAAGTGGAACATTCAACACAAGTAAGGATCGAGGAACACCCTATAGCCACCATCTTGAGATAAGTAATAAGCGTAACCTTCTAGCATTGTGAAATTAATTTTGAATTGATATTGTTTTGTATTTGATTTTGCATGATAAGTGTAGGTGTATATTAATTCTTAAGTTAGACTACATGAAATTTGTTTTAAGCTTTGCTTTGGGATTATTTTCTAGATTCTACCTTCTGCATTCACCTAAAAGATCCTTTGTTTTATTTTTATTTTGCTTTGTCGGGACGACAAAGGTTTGAGTTTGGGGTCTTGATGTCTCCCGATTTGTTCTAATTATTAGCCCTTTGGAGACATCCTTTTAGGTGAATAAATGACTTGTTTGATAGACTTTTAAGCTTAATTGATCATATTGCACTTTCTCCCCTTGGAAATTAACTATTTGCAGAATCTGAGCTTTTGTGCGTAAATTTGACTATTTTTAATACAAAGTTAATAGGTTCTTGAAAGACCAATCCAAGGAGAAAAAGTGAGAATAAAGTCTTAGTGTATTTTAGAGTGTTAGGAAATGATTTCTAGTCGAGTTTCTATTTTTAGAGTACACTTTCCTATTTTGATTTCTTGATTTATTGATTTATTCTTTTTAAGCATATGCGGTTTAATTATTTATTTAATGTGAAGCTTTTAAAGATAAATGGTAATTACTTAGAGGCCAAGTCAAGATAAAGATGAAAGGAAAGAAGATTTACATGGAAATAAGAAGATTTGGTAAAGATTTATTTAAAGGAGGAAAAGATAAAGCTGCCTTTTGAAATCTGAAATCCAGCCACGTTTTAGGAATTAAATCATAATAAAAGATTGGCATGGATTCTGGACGAATGGTCTGCACCAATAGAAAGAGCTTTTCAAGACAAGCAGTTTCATATATTGGAACTTCTCAAACGGATAAGTATTGAAAAAGATATGATCAAATCAAATCAGCAGCAAATCTTACCTTTCCTAGAATTTAGAGCTACGAATTTGAGAGTCTTTGACTTGTCTTCCACTCCAAGCAAAATTCGACCTAGACTCCTCCAACACCTATAAATACACCCCTTAACCTCCTACTTTCACACACTTCAGAGAATTACACAAGAGGCTTAAGGTTTTCAAGTCAGAGCAAGAAGGCAAGGAGAAGCTAGTGCTGGAGGAGTCCTGTTCTTCCATCATCAGTCATCTTAACCTTTAGGTTCTTTATTTTCTTTCTGTAATTCGAAACTATGAATTCATTTATTTTAATTTTAGTTTTCCATTCCGTTATGAACTAATTTCTTAGTACTTGAGAATCGCTATATGGGTTGAACTTAATTCTGTTTAGTTTATGTTTTCTGAATTTGGGATTTAATAGTTTAAATTAGACTAGGTATTTTGTGTTGACTATTATTTTGTTTTAATCACTAATTTTGAAGTCATGAATCAAACTTAGCTCATAGTAATTAGGCTATTCCATATAGTGGCGTATGGATCACCTTGACGGGGGGTTTAATTACAGACTTAGATAATAGACGCATAGTATCCGTTATTGACCTTGACAGGCTTAACTAACCATGCAGCCAATGAGGTAAATTAGTATTCATCTGAAAGTAGCTTATATTCACCCTGACGGGGTTTGTAATACCGTAGGATAGCTCTTAGGTCCACCCTGACGGGGGCTAGGAGATATTAGAGTCCCGACTAGCATAATAATACCAGTTTAGCCCTTAAACAGAAGCATGAATTAGATAGATTAGGTGAAACCCTTGCGAGGATCAAGTACTCTTTCTCATCTGAAGTTTCAAATCTCTTTTATTTGCTTTCTTTTAATTCAGTAGTTTATTTTCTTGCATCTTTTAATTTATAAAAACAAAACAAAAATCTTTATTTTATTTTCTGTTAAGCAATTACTCTTACTTTTCGATTAATACCTGAGTTGTGCCTAATCCGTCCCTGCGAACGAACTCGATTTATCGAATATTACTTGGACAACCGTACACTTGCGGTGATTGTGGTTCCTTTACTTTCGAATTAATTTAATAACACACCAGGACCCACCACTAAATCAACTTGTAAGTGCCTCGAAACAAGAAATCTTTGGCCTGTTTTCTAGATTTGCAGCTCCAAAATATAATTCTTTTCGGGATTTGTCTTCAAGCTTTGACTCCATATCACGATATTTGACTTTCTTCTCGGATTCCTCTCCTAGCTAATATTCAAAACCTACAAACTTTCCTCTAAAATACACAAGATTACGTGCAAAAGTTTAATAAATCAAAAATACTAAAAAATAAAGAGGACATTAGGAATATTGCATTTTTAGTCCTAAAGTCTATCAAAATGATTAAATAAACAACAAAAATGATGTCTCCCAATGGTCTAAAATAAGAACAATTAGGGAGACATCAAGACCTCCAACTCAAATCTTTGTCGTCCCGACAAAGTAAAACAAAACAAAGGGGTGGAAGTAAACGCAAAGACATAGAAGCTAGCAAATACACCTAAAGCAATTCTCAAGATAAATCTCATATAGCAAACTCTAAGAACTAATAGACACATACATCTATAATGTAAAATCAAACACAAATAATCTCAATCGTAATAATAAATTCGCAATGCTTGAAGGTTACACTTGTACTCATCTCTGTATGATGGCTATAGGGTTTTCATCAATCCTACCTCGCTTTGAGCGCTCCACCTAGCATATTTCCTATCAATAGAATCATAAATTCACTATGCACTTAGGAATCACGAGGTCTTTATGGTTTTAATATTGGCTTAAGGACGGTGTGGATGTATATTTGGTAAATTTGAAGTGAGCTTTTGGCTCTCTCCTCACTTACCATAAACAAATGTCCTCGAGCTTGAGTTTACGCTTAAAGATGTTCTCACTCACCCATTTACGCAACAATTTAGCGTCCCATGTCAACCCATTACAAATACGATGATTTTTCAGAAAATTTCACTTTGCCGGATGTTTATTCTTTCATATTTTTGCTTTTTCTTTTCTTTTCTCTCTCTCTCTCTCTCTCTTTTTTGTACAGTTGCAAACCGGGTTCCCGGTTTTTGCGGACCGGGTTCCCGGTTCCTACTGGAATGGAATTTTATTTTTTCATTTTTTTCTTTCTTTTTCAATTGTTTTTCAATCCCGGCAAAGGGTTACAAGTATATATCATCTGCAATTGTGCTATAATACAAACACATCATCCCTTCCCAATAAATTCCCCATAAGTGGACCCACCACCCCAAACTCAAGCTCAAGACATGTCTCAGGATCGTGATTCAAGTGCGGGTCATATGGTCATGCCTAATAATCTAAAGGATAGTGGGCTTATATCGTGGCTACAAAAGAAAAGGCTAAAGGCTCAAAGTGGGCTAAGACGGATAAAATTAATATAAGGGATAAAAGGCTAAAAAGGTCACAATTGGCTAACAAAGAACGGCCCTATCATTTTCCTAAGTACATAGCTTGTCTTTAGTTCATATCTAGGTGGGTTCTCTACTAATTAGGATTTCACTATCTACACACCAAACATATTCCTTAAGTACAAGCTTACTTCATTTGCATTGTTCATTAATTTTTCCTATCAATTACCTATGTTTGCATGCACTTCTAAATGCATTTTATATCAATCCCTGAAGTCCACTATTTACTATCATAGATTTACCAAAAGTATACTTAAAGGGACATTTAAAATTTTGTACAGTCAAACGCAACTCCGAAAATTATTTTATTGAAAGCAAATAAACACATAACACATAAAAACTGGGATGAGGCAACGAACCCCACCCCAAACAAAAAAATGAGCCGTGTCCCCACGACTCAAAAAGACTCAAAGCAATAAAATAATCTACACTAAATGAGAAGGATTAGAAAACGTATCTTAACCAGCGCGTGGCTGGTTATCGGTGTTGCGTTCTGGACCCTTATCTCGCGTAAGAACATCATAGATTGCGTTTTGAAGTGTGTCCACGCCAAGTATCAAATTTCGGATAAGATCCAGCTCTTTCGTAACGTTTCCTAAAGTAGTAATAATCTTCTCCTAATTCTCTTCCAACACACTAATTTTGGATTCCAACTCAGGATCATTTTTTGCCTTCTTCTTTGGTGGAGGAGCTCTAGGAGTTCTCACAGCTTGTGTTGCTTCATCATGGATATTCTGAATTGTACTTAATGCCATGCTCATTCCAACTGTAACACTGTCAACCTCTGCGTTCCTACGCGGGATTTTTGTTGCATCTAGGCACAAAGTAGTGATAGTACAAGGAAACTTGAGATTTTGTTGTTTCATTGGAGCTTTCGCGAATTCCATGATGGTGTTATAAATAATTCAAGCAACATTCATAGGTTTCTCCTCAATAACACACTTGATAAAAATTATATGTTCCTTCTTCAACTCGGATGTGTGTTTAATTCCAAGGAATGTAGGGATTATGAAACGAGACCACACCTTAGCACGAGGTGTTAAATTACTGCTGTAAAATTGTCCAGGATACCTTTCTCCCTCCGAAATTGGGCTAGCCCCATTAATAAGTACAGTACCCCAAAGGGATTCGTAATCGAAAGAAGGATCATAAAGGGATTCTTGGAACGGACATAATCCAGTAAAGTTGGGTAAATTCAATGATTTTCGAATAAGTTCAATAGAAAAAGGAACTACCTTCTTGCGAATTTCAATTGCTTCACGGGAAATAGCTAAACCTTCATAAAATTCTCGCACCAAGGTAGGAATAAACTCAAGCTTCCTTTCTCTCAATTCTTTCCAACCAAACTTGTCACAACCAACAGCATACTCTTTGAAAGCACTACTCATAATACCCTTAGGAAAGTCCATCTCCTCACCAAACTTCAAAAATTCAATTCTATCACGAAGCTAATCATTCCAAGAAGTATAAACCCGCTTTGGCTTATGGGCCCACACCTTTCTTCGCGGGGGTTTCTGTTGAACTGGTACTTCCGGAACTTCTTGTTCTCTCTCATCCTCAATTTCTTTTTCATTCTCATCTTCATGTTCTTCCTCACTTTCTGGTTCATCAATTAATCTTCTCTTCTTTGGATTAGTCTGACCTGTGATCTCTTTTCTCTTGGGAGCAAGCTTAACCTCTTCAATTTTTTTGTTTTGGACGCGAATCAGGAATCTCAATAGCTTGTTCTGAAGTACCACCAATGGTGGTTCTTTATTTAGGAGCAGTTCTTCGAAAATCACCGGTTCTATTAGTCATCTCTTTCCACCCCAAACTCAAAACTTCAAATAGTGAGAAGCTAGAGAAAAGCTTAGAACTTTGATGTTTTGAGGTTTAGGAATTTAAGATTAAGGTGGAATGTGAGATGGGTAAGGGTTAATTGATGTGGGAGAAGCAAGAATTGGGTTTAATTTAAGACTTGGGTGAAGAACAATCTTGGTGAAAAACTAAAGATTTGATGATATATTGGAGAGGAGGTGAGTTGATTTTGTGTTTTTGTGATGAAAGAGGATAGGATTTGGTGGTTTTTAAAGGTTTTGATGATAATTTTCGGAGGTGGGAAGGTTATGGGAGCGTTTTAGGTAAAAACTTGCAGAAGAGGCTAAGAACAAGTAGGTCAAAAAGGCAAAACCGCCTTGCACAGCGTGTAAACCGGGTTCCCGGTTTGTGAAAACCGGGTTCCACGGTTCCGCGTCGCTGTGTCAGCGCGGAAAATTATTATTAATATTATTATTTTTTACCTGTAACGCAAGAATTGGCTGGACCCCAGAACGCTGGGTCAGAGAATTCACCTCTCAAAACCGGGTTCCCGGTTTGCGTCGTCTTCGCGAATGGACACGCAGGTGGTGACGCAGCTTATGGCGGGACCCAAAACGCTGGGTCAGAGAAATTTGAAAATCTACAGCTCGGAAACCGGGTTCCGGGTTTTGCGAAATCCGAGTTCCCGGTTCGTGTCGACGGCTCAGGTGGAAACGCGAATGGTGACGCAGCAAAGGGCGGGCCCAAAACGCTGGGTCAGAACTTTTGAAATTTCCAGCTCTCGAAACCGGGTACCCGATTTGTGCAAAACCAGGGCCCCAGTTTGCGTGTTCATGGGTGGGTTACAGCGTCGCAACCGGGTTCCCGGTTTTGCACCTGGAACACCACTCATTTTTCTTCTATTTTCGCCCTTTCGACCCCAAACTCATGACTTTTTTACCCCTGAAATCATCAAAAACAACTACCCTTCCTCATTGCTTAAATAAACACTAAATTTACGAAAATCAAAATAATTTACACTACGAAAATTAAAAACTTAAACTAATATACAATGAATTGGCTTTTGTTTAACGTCGTTAAGCTCGACGGGTCACCTCACGCTTCTAAGGAGCTTAGAGGAGATACATGACCTCCCCGGGATGTGGATCTTCCAAGCGGTTGGTATCTTCACCTCCATGGTATATCTTTAAACGATGACCGTTCACCATGAAGGTGCAGTTCTCGAGTGGATGTTCTATTTCTATCGCCCCATGAGGTGTAATTTGGTCACTATGTATTGACCCGACCACTTAGACCTTAACTTGCCCGGATAATTGCTGAATTTTGAGTTATACTTCAATACTTTTTGACCCACTTCAAAGTTCTTCACACGAATCCGATTGTCATGCCATTTCTTAGTGTTTTCTTTGTAGAGTTTAGCATTTTCATAAGCATGCAATCGGAATTCATCAAGTTCGTTAAGCTTCATCATACGATTCTCTCCGGCTAAGGTAGGATCTAAGTTCAACCGCGCAATTGCCCAATAGGCACCCATTTCAAGCTCAATAGGTAAGTGACAAGCCTTACCATTCACCGTACGATACGGAGACGCACCCACTGGAGTTTTAAACGCAGTACGATTAGCCCACAACGCGTCATCTAACATCATTGACCAATCTTTTCTTGTAGGACTAACAGTCTTCTCTAGGATGGATTTTACTTCGCGATTCGAAATTTCAGCTTGACCATTGGATTGTGGATGATATGCAGTAGATACACGGTGTCTCACTCCATATTTCTCTAGAACAGTTTTCAAATACTTGTTAACGAAATGAGATCCTCCATCGCTAATAATCACTCTAGGTGTACCATGTCTATTGAAGATATGTGATTTTAAGAACTTAATCACCACTCGTGAATCATTAGTTGGTAGAGTCACCACTTCTACCCATTTAAACACGTAATCAACAGCTAATAAAATGTAGAGGTTTCCATTTGAAGGAACGAATGGACCCATAAAATCTATACCCCAAACATCAAATATTTTAACTTCTAACACATTATTACGTGGCATTTCGTCCCTCTTGGATATATTTCCGGTAAACTGGCATCTCACGCATTTCTTCACATAATTACGACAATCTTTCACAAGTGTAGGCCAGTAGAAACTGGATTGGAATGCCTTAGCAGCAGTTCTATCCCCCTTGAAGTGTCCTCCGTAGAGTGAATCATGACACCCAGCTATAATCGCATCTGTTTCTTCCTTGGCTACCATCTTCTTACCATTTGGTCAGCACATACTTTGTAGAGGAAAGGATCCTCCCAAAAGAATTGTCTAGCACGATGAGCTAACCTTATTCTGTCTTGATAAGTGGATCCTTTAGGAAAAGAACCACTTACAATTAAATTCGCAATATCTGCATACCAAGGAGCTTCATAATCACGAACAGCAAATAAACTCTCGTCAGGAAATTCTTCTCTAACTACTTCAGCTCCACCATTTGTTTCTGAACCTTCAAGACGCGATAGATGATCTGCAACCTGATTTTCACAACCCTTTCTAACCTGAATCTCTAAATCGAATTCTTGAAGCAATAAAACCCATCTGATTAACCTCGGTTTAGAATCTTTATTTTCCATAAGATATCTGATGGCTGAATGATCTGTATAAACAATAACCTTTGCTCCAAGAAGATAAGAGCGAAACTTATCGAATGAATACACAACTGCTAGCAACTCTTTCTCTGTAACTGTATAATTAATTTGAGCACCATTGAAAGTTTTACTAGCACAATAAATCGAATGAAATATCTTATCTTTTCTTTTTCCCAATACAGCTCCCATACACAAATCACTAGCATCACACATAACTTCAAAGGCAAACTCCAATCTGGAGGTAATACTATAGGAGCATAAATAAGCTTTTCTTTGATTACTTGGAAAGCCGCTAAGCAAGCTTCATCAAATTATAGGGACAAAGAAATAACCTTGTGACGCAGAACTATACCTTCGCGAACCATGAAATGACACTTCTCCCAGTTTAAGACCAAATCTGTTTCCTTGCATCTGATTAACACTTTCTCCAAGTTATGTAAACATTTATCAAAATCATCACCAAACACGGAGAAATCATCCATAAAAAATTCAAGAAAATTATCGATCATATCCCAGAAGATAGCCATCATACATCTCTGAAAGGTAGCAGGTGCATTACACAACCCAAATGGTATTCTGCGATATGCAAAAGTACCAAAGGGACATGTAAATGTTGTTTTATATTGATCTTCTGGAGCCACATAGATCTGATTATACCCAGAATAGCCATCTAAGAAACAGTAGTACTCTCTACCAGCCAATTTATCTAATATCTGATCAATGAAGGGCAAGGGGAAGTGATCTTCCTGGTGGCCTTGTTTAATTTCCGGTAATCCATACAAATACCATCCAACAACCGTTCTCGAAGGAATGGCTTCATTTTGAGCATTTAGAATAGTTGTAATTCCTCCTTTCTTTGGCACACATTGAACAGGACTCACCCATTCACTACTCGAGATGGGATAGATAATCCCCGTGTCTAACAGCTTGATAACTTCCTTCTTCACTACCTCCTTCATAGCGGGCATTAATCTCCTTTGACCTTCAGCTGAGCGTGCGTTATCATCTTCAAGTATGATCTTGTGTTGACAATAGGAGGGACTAATGCCTTTGATGTCAGCAATTGTCCATCCTATCGCCTCTTTGTTGTCTCTTAACACACACAACATTTTATCTTCTTGAGGACCTATTAAATTTGCTGAAACAATAACAGGTAGAGTTTCATTAGTATCTAAATACGCATACCTCAAGTGTGCTGGTAATGGATTTTCTTCCAACTCCAGAGGAGATTCGATTGAAGGTTTCTTTTTAGGAACAATCTCCCCCGGTTCTCTCACATGTTCATAGGCAGGACGCCTATACTTAGGATTCTCAGAATTAAGAGCTGCCACTGTTCGGCAAGCTCTTCCATGAACTCAGGTGAATCAATAGTTAAAGCTGCCTGCAAGATATCATCATAATTAAATTCATTATATACCTCTTGTGTGGCATGCTCAACTACATCCATTCGAAAGAAATCTTCTTGAGAATCTGGAAACTTCATAGCTCGGTACACATTAAATTTGACCTCCTCGTCTTGGATTCTCATCGTCAATTCACCGTTTTCTACATCAATCAATGTACGCCCCGTGGCTAGGAATGGTCTTCCCAAACTAATGGGGACATTCCTATCCGCGTCGTATTCAAGAATAACAAAATCAACAGGAAATACTAACGTACCTGCCTTAACGAGGACATCTTCAATTCGACCTTCCGGATGTGCAAGAGATCGATCTGCCATTTGCAAGACCATAGAAGTAGGTCTTGCTTCTCCAATTTTCAGTTTATCAAAGATCGATTTGGGCATAAGATTGATGCTCGCGCCCAAATCACATAGTGCCTTACCTTTCCATTCCTCTCCAATTGATATCGGAATTGTGAAACCCCCAGGATCAAGTAACTTTGGAGGTAATTTACTTTGACAAATAGCACTACATTCTTCCGGAAGACCAACCATCTCATTATCACAATAAGGCCTTTTGTTGGTGAGGCCCTTTTTAAGAACTTTGCATATTTGGGGACATCCCTGATAGCTTGTAAAAATGGAATATTAATATTGAGGCCACTCACCTTGTTCAAGAATCTTTGATAATCGATCATATCACCCTTTTTCTGAACTCGAGATGGAAATGGTGGAGGAGGGCGATTGATTACAACATCATCTTTGTTCTTCGGAACTTCAATCGGCCTCTCCATTTCTTCAACCTCAACGTCTTTCTCTTTCTCAACCACATCATTTTCTTTTCTTGGAACTTATTTCTCTTTCATAACTGGAAAAGGAGGTGGAGGGAGGTTCTTACCACTTCTGAGAGTAACAGCCTTGCAATCTTCATGTTGTCTCGGATTTTCTGTGTCACTAGGGAGTTGCCCTTGTGGACGCTGATTAAGTTGTTTTGTGATTTGAGGAGCACGGAATGGAACTTCTTCGGAGCACGGAATTGAACTTCTTCTGGACCGTTAACAAACCAGGGATCTTGGTTATTTGCCATTTCTTTTTGTTCTCTTCTTTTCTTATTCGCAAGTCTGATTAACGAATCCGGATTATCAAGAATCTGAACTGGTGGTTCAAATACGAGCCTTCTTCGCATACACCAAACCTAAGAAATCTGAAAGAGAAGAACAAAAAAGCGTAAAACTGATAAAAATAAAAATAAATGCAACTATCACTGAAGGATAAACACCGTGGTCACACGCTACCGTCCCCGGCAGCGGCGCCAAAAACTTGGTGGTCCTTTGTGTGTTCTAAAATAAATGCAAAATGTAATTGAACCACAACCGCAAGTGTACGGTTGTCCCAAGTAGTAATAATGATTCTAGGATCGTTCGCAAGGACGGTTTGGTTAACTACAATGCTTATCAGATAATGATTGGTTGCACTTATGAAAGCAATTAAAAGATATAATGATTGATTGGTTGTTTTGTATAAGTCCTAAGTATATAAATATTAAAGAGAAAATGCAAGTGGATATTAAGACGCAAGTAAATGAAAGTGAAACGCAAATATGAGAAGGCAGTAACGCAAGGGATCCTCCTAATTCTATTTCATCACATATGTTGTTTAAGGGTTAAATTGGTCAAATACATTGGTCGGGATTCTAAATTCCTTGTACCCCCGTCAGGGTGGACTACAAGGTTATTCTAAGGTGTCACTAGTCCCGTCAGGGTAAATATGATCCACTTTCGAATGATTAAGTAATTTTACCACATTGGCCCTGAAATTAACTAAGCTCGTCAGAGTCAAATAGTTTAGATTTTAGATTGAGTAATTAATTCCATACCTAAACCCTCAGTCAGGATGATCCACACGCCACATATGTGGAATAGCCTAGATACTAACACCTGTTCTTAGTTGATCACTCCAAAAACAGTAAATAATCTTAAATTACAGAATAATGTAAAAGCCTCAGTTTAATTTAATTTATAAAAACCCAAATTCAGACATATGGAATTTAACAAAATAAGGATTCACCCATTATGCATTCTCAAGTACTATGAAGAAATTAGCTCATGCTAATAGAAAATAAAACTAAATTAACAGAAAGGGAACTCATAATGTTTTACAGAATTAAAAATAAAGAAAACCAAATTTCCGGAATTGGATTTGGCTGAGAATGGAGATATAGACTCTATCCAGCTCTAAAGCTTTATTCTTCTTCCTTCGTTGACTTCTCTCTGATGCTTCTGCTTATGAATAATGGGTTGTGTTTGAAAAATAGAAGTGAAAAGCCCCTTTTATAATAATAAAAACGGATTAGGCCTTGGACCTAAGATTAAATCATTAATTAAAAGCCCAAGTCCATTTTCTAAGCCCAAAATCCCGTAACTGCTGCACCACCTCCACTAAAACGGCTCTAGCCGATTCGTTATAACTCCGATTGACCTGAAATCACTTTCTAAATTTCAGTAACTCGATAAGGAACATATTCTCTTCAAAGGTCAGCGGCTAAATCAACTCGTAAGTGCCTCGAAATCAGCAATCGTTGGCCTGTTTTCCAGATTTGCAGCTCCAAAATATAATTATTTCGGGATTTATCTTCAAGCTTTGACTCCATATCATGATCTTTGACTCTCTTCTCGGATTCCTTTCCTAGCTAATATTCAAAACCTTCCGGATTATTGTATTTTTTTACTCAAAAGTCTATCAAATATTCAATTAAACATAAAAAATGATGTCTCCCAAGGGTCGAAAATAAGAACAATTAGGGAGACATCAAGACCCCCAACTCAAACCTTTGTCGTCCCGACAAAGTAAAACAAGACAAAACAAAAGGGGTAGAAGTAAACGTAAGAACGAATAGAAGCTAGCAAATACACCTAAAGCAATTTTTAAGATAAACCTCATATAGCAAACTCTAGAAATTAATATACACATACATCTATAATGCAAAATCAAACATAAATAATCTCAATCATAAATTTAAAGTTGCAATGCTTGAAGGTTACACTTGTACTCATCTATGTATGATGGCTATAGAGTGGTCATTAATCATAACTCGCTTTGAACGCTCCACCTAGTATATTCCCTATCAACAGAATCATAAATTCACTATGCACTTAGGAATCACGAGGTCTTTATGGTTTTAATATTGGCTTAAGGACGGTGTGGATGTATATTTGGTAAATTTGAAGTGAGCTTTGGGCTCTCTCCTCACTTACCATCAACAAATGTCCTCGAGCTTGAGTTTACGCTAAAAAATGTTCTCACTCACCCATTTACGCAACAATTTAGCGTCCCATGTCAACCCGTTACAAATAAGATAATTTTTCAGAACAATTCCACTTTGCCGGATGTTTTATTCATTCATATTTTTTTTCTTTTTTTTGTACAGATGCAAACCGGGTTCCCGGTTTCTACTATATGGATTTTTGAATTTTTGAATTTTTTCTTTCTTTTTCATTTTTTTCTCATTCCCGGCAAAGGGTTACAAGTATATATCATCTGCAAGTGTGCCACAATACAAAGCACGTCAATCCCTACCCAATAAATTCCCCATAAGTGGACCCACCACCCCAAACTCAAGCTCGAAACATGTCTCAGGATCGTGATTCAAGTGCGGGTCATATGGTCATGCCTATTAATCTAAGGGATAATGGCTTATATCATGGCTACAAAGAAAAGGCTAAAGGCTCAAAGTGGGCTAAGACGGATAAAATTAATATAAGGGATAGAAGGATAAAAAGGTTACAAATGGCTAACAAAGAACTGCCCCTATCATTTCCCTAAGTACATAGCTCGTCTTTAGTTCATATCTAGGTGGGTAATCTACTAATTGGGATTTCACGTTCTACACACCAAACATATTTCTTAAGCACAAGCTTACTTCATTTGCATTGTTCATTAATTTTTCCTATCAATTACTTATCTTTGCATGCATTTCTAAATGCGTTTTATATTAATCCCTAAAGTCAACTATTTACTATCATAGATTCATCAAAAGTATGCTTACAGGGACATTTAAAATCTTCTACAGTCAAACGCAACTCCGAAAATTATTTTATTGAAAGCAAATAGAAACAAATAGCATATAAAAACTGGGATGAGGCAACGAACTCCACCCCAAACTAAAAAATGAGTCGTGTCCCCACGACTGGAAAAAAACTCAAAGCAATTAAACTAATCTACACTAAAAGGAAGGATTAGAAAACGTATCTTAACCAGCGTGTGGCTGGTTACCGGTGTTGCGTTCTGGACCATTATCTCGCGTAAGAGCATCATAAATCGCGTTTTGGAGTGTGTTTACGCCTAGGATCAAAGTTCGAATAAGGTCCAATTCTCTTGTAACGTTTCCTAAGGTAGCAATCATCTTTTCTTGATTCTCTTCCAACACCCTAATTTTTTATTCCAACTCAGGAGCATTATTTGCTTTCTTTGGTGGAGGAGCTCTAGGAGTCTTCGTAGCTCGTGTTGCTTCATCATGGATATTCTGAATCGTAGTTAATGCCATGCTCACTCCAACTGCCACACCGTCATCCTCTGCGTTCCTACGCAGAATTTTTGCGTCTAGGCACAATTTAGTAATAGTACAAGGAAACTTGAGATTCTGTTGTTTCATCGGAGCTCTCGCGAATTCCATGATGGTGTCATAAATAATCTTAGCAACATTCATCTGTTTCTCCTCAATAATACACTTGATAAAAATTATATGCTCCTTCTTCAACTCGGATGTATGTTTAATTCCAAAGAAAGTAGGTATTATGAAACGAGACCAAACCTTCGCACTAGGTGTCAAATTACTGCTGTAAAACTG
This sequence comes from Nemophila menziesii, assembly GCA_029959085.1. Taxonomy (NCBI): domain Eukaryota; kingdom Viridiplantae; phylum Streptophyta; class Magnoliopsida; order Boraginales; family Hydrophyllaceae; genus Nemophila; species Nemophila menziesii. The sequence goes on along the minus strand of JARWIR010000014.1, from coordinate 11,264,297 downwards.
TCCAGGATATCTTTCTCCTTCAGGAATTGGGCTAGCCCCATTAATAAGCACAGTTCCCCAAAGGGATTCATAATCGAAAGAAGGGTCATTAAGTGGGTCTTGGAACGGACATAATCCAGTATAGTTGGGTAATTTCAAAGATTTCCGAATAAGTTCAATAGAGAAAGGAACTACCTTTTTGCGAATTTCAATTGCCTCACAGGAAAGGGCTAAACCTTCATAAAATTCTCGCACAAAAGTAGGAATAAACTCAAGCTTCCTTTCTCTTAATTCTCTCCAACCAAACTTGTCACAAACAACAGCATATTCTCTATGCGCACTACTCATAATATTCTTAGGAAAGTCCATCTCTTCACTAAACTTTAAAAATTCAATTCTTTCACGAATCTGGTCATTCCATGAAGTATAGACCCTCTTAGGATTTTGGGCCCACATCATTCTTCGCGGGGGTTTCTGTTGAAGTACTTCTGGAACTTCTTGTTCAGTTTCATCCTCAAGTTCTTTCTCAATCTCATCTTCCTGTTCTTCTTCACTTTCTGGTTCATCAATTAATCTTCTCTTCTTACCTGTGATTTCTTTCTTCTTGGGAGAAAGCTTAACCTCTTCAATATTTCGTTTAGGACGCGAATCAGGAATCTCAATAGCTTGTTCTTGTGTACCACCAATAGTGGTCTTCTTTCTAGGAGCAGTACTTCAGAAATCACCGGTTCTGTTAGTCATCTCTTTCCACCCCAAACTCAAAACTTCAAATAGTGAGAAGCTAGAGAAAAACTTAGAACTTTGATGTTTTGAGGCTTAGGAATTGAAGATTGTTGCTAGTATACTACAAAATTTTAATTTATCTAGCCTTTCTCCAGAATGATTGAGTTGTTTATGGGAGGATGAAGAAGATGATATCTTATCTCCTTTTTTGTTTAAGAGGTAATTTAAGATTGATACATTTGTGAATTAGTTTACTTAGTTGTAGGGTGGTGTTATATCACTACTAAAGAAACCATTTAGAGAGATTTTAATGATTTTTATACTAAACGTGTGCAAATAAGTTAGAAGAATGGAGGTAAAGTATGAGATAAGTAGGTTTAGTACATCATGGAATTGTAATGTACATAAGTCATTTTTCATGTATAGTTGTAATTAATTAAGAATTATATGATTTGTCTAAGATTATGAAAGAGCGTGGATGTAGATAAGAAAGTATAGTTGTATAAATCATACAAGAAAAGAATTGTTTGATAGGTAATGTCGTGAATTCATTCATATACCTAGAAGAAGAAGAAAGTGGTAGTCGAACTTAGAACGATAAAAAAATGTAGTTCTTTCGGTGGTTCTTGTAGTTTTAAATGCTACCTTTGATTGTTGTTGTTTCTAAAGGTGTGATAAAATAATGCAAGAAAAGTGCACATCTCTAGATAACGGGATAAAATTTTCGCAAGCGTATGCATCGTTAACAAGTATCAAGTAACTAAAACAAAGTATCAATCTCAGGGACTACGCAAGTTAATATTTGAATAGTGTTCTTAAAGAGTGTTATAAAAAGAGCTGATAATTTAAATCTGATAAAGATAAACATATATTTGTTTGGTTTTATTTAAATAACTATAATGCAAATAAGATTAATTAACTAGGAAATAAAGTAAAGGAAGTTAACGAAACGAAGGACGATAGAATGAAAGTATAGCTCCAGAACTCACAAGTAATCTCCACTGGTATCTATTTTACGTTCTATTGCTGAAGGGTGAATTGGTAAATATGCAATAGTCGGGATTCTAAATTCTTCTTAATTCTCGTCGGGGCATCTCAGGAGGCAAATTCAACACTACTAGGGGACTTGGTTAAGGGGACCCTACACAATGATTAGTATTTAAATCTAACCCGTTTGACTATTGGTGATCCTTTGTGTGTTCTAAACTAAATGCAATAAGGATAAGATAACCACAACCGCAAGTGTACGGTTGTCCCAAGTAATATAAGTCATAAAACTGATTCGTTCTCAGGGACGGAATGGTTGACTCTAATGCTTATCAAATAGTAGCTAATTGCACGTGAAAACAAGTAAACGATTTGGAGAATTGTTTGTTCGGTTTTCTAATGCTAAGGCAATAAATTAAAAGACTAAATTAATGCAAGAATTAGACTAGACGCAAGAAAATAAAGTGTTTACGCAAGATAGGAAAGGAAGTACTTGAGAGACGCAAGGGTTTCACCTAATTATCATTCATTTCATGTCATGTTTAAGGGACAAATCGGTAAATATGCATTGGTCGGGATTCGGAATTCTACTTACCCCCGTCAGGGTGGACTAAGGAGCTACTCTCAAGTACTACAAACCCCGTCAGGGTGATTATAGTCCACTCTCAAGTGATTAAGTCTATTCTACCCAATTGGTCATAGGTTTAATTACGCTCGTTAGAGTCTCTAATTTCTAACCTACATTCATTAACTAGGTCCGTATCTAAACCCCCCGTCAAGGTGATCCAATCGCCACTAATTGTAATAGCCTAGACACTAAGTCCTAATATTAAGTCGCGAATTCAATAAAAGTAAATAAAAGAAAATTAAAGAAAAATACAATTTACCCAATTTGATTTCAATTATTAAAATCCCAAATCCAAACACATGAAATAAAATCAAATTGGGATTAACCCATTATGCGTTCTCAAGCACTTAATAAAATTAGCTCATGCTAATGCGAAAAACTAAATTAAAAGAAATAAAAATACTCATATTGTTTTACAGAAAGAAATAAAAGAAAAACCTAATTTCGGAATTAGATTAGCTGTGATTTGGAGATATAGACAGTCTCCAGCTCTGTAGCTTTCTCCGTTTCCTTGCCTTGACTTCTCTCTGATGCTCTGACTTGTAAAAAGTGAATTGTGTGAAAAACAGAAGTCAAAACCTTATTTATACTCTCAAAAACGGACTTGGACCTTGGCTAATGTTTAAATGATAATAAAGGCCCAAATCCATTATCTTAGCCCAAAATCCTGTAACTACTGCACCCCCTCCACTAAATCAGCTCTAGCTGGTTCGTTACAACTCGGATTCACCTCATTCTAGTTGCTAAAGTTTCGTAACTCAATGGGGCACAATTTCTCTTCAAAGGTCAGCGGCTAAATCTACTCTTAGGTGGCTCGAAATCAACAATCTTTATCAGTTTTCCAGATTTGCAGCTTTAAAATATCAATTCTTTCGGGATGTGTCTTCATGCTTTGACTCCATATCACGATCTTTGACACTATTCTCGGATTCCTCTCCCAGCTAGTATTCAAAACCTACAAACTTTTCACTGAAATACACAATATTACGCGCAAAAGTTTAATAAATTAAAAATACTAGAAATTAAAGAGGAAAATCGGATTATTGCATATTTAGTCCAAAAGTCTATCAAAATGGTCGAATAAACACCAAAAATGATGTCTGCCAAGGGCATAAAATTAGAACATTTAGGGAGACATCAACTATCTAGCTAGGCGAAGACGTTAGGATCAATAACGTACACTAGACAATTATGTATCATTTTTATAATAGAATCCCTTTTCAGGGTGACAGTCCTAATTACTAAGGAAAGTCATATACTTGCCCAGAGAAAGGGTTGGATATATGAAAAATACATAATACAAAGTAATAAGAAAATAACAGTTCAATTAAGGCTCTAATCCCACAATACAATAAAAGTATAAAATGAAACTAAGGTTCATACATTAATCTTGTTCTTAAACTAAATAGATTTATTTCATACTCAAAGAAATAAAACTAGCAATTGAAAGTAAAACATTCATGTTCTGAAAATAAAAGAAAATAAAGTTACTCTAATAATTGTTGACGAACGATGGACGAAAGAGATGGAATGACATGAACTACTTCCAAACTTCTTCTCCTCTTCTCGTTTCTACTCCAGGTGATTTATCTATGTGTTAATATGATTGTGGACTCTTTATAATGTCATTTTTCATAATTAAATGTCCAAAAATATATTATGGGTTGTGGACCTCTTTTAAGTTACCAAATCCAGCTCAAAAACGTTTTAATAAAGAATTGAATAGTTCGAACCACGACAACAAAAAATTACATAATTTCTTCATTTTAGCTTTGAATCGCGAACCGTCAAATTCTACGGGGTCCTGAATTCAGATCCTATCTAGATATGAAAGAATTTCAATTGAGACCTTCTCAATATCGTGTGTGACCTCAAACAATTCACTTTCCAAATTTGGACAACACATACTTACACTTTCTAAAAGTGGTTAAATCTTCCTTCTTCACCATAACCAATAGGCAATCTCGGTCTCTTTACTTTTTATCATTATCTAGGAGTACCCTAGCATTCAAGTACCTAAAATTTACCCATTTAACACACAAATTAACCAGAAAACATCTAGAAACAACATAAACACCTAAACTAGATAAAAAAGTGTAAAACATCAAATAATGGGGTAAATCCCTTAACTAATAATTAAATACCCCTAAAATGATATCTCGTAGCTTGTTTAATATAACCTTTAAATGGATACATCAGCTGTCATTGATCATTTTGTTTAAAAACCTAACTTGAATCTTATGTAGAACAAAGTTCTTGAAAAAATGGATTTTAGAATGCTTGGATTATTTGAAATAAATACCGCTTTATAATCGTGAATAAGCTCTAAAGCTTTGTGGTGGTTTCACTTAGCTTATTTTTCGAAGAACCACATCTTCGGGTATATTATAGTGAATTAATAGAGGTAAATGTCTCTTTGCATTATCATATAATTAATGTGGTCTAGTCTCTTTTTTGTTTTAAATTTTATATTTCATCATAGTTCGAGAAGTCACAAACTGAATTGCCAAATGTTAAAAGCCAATAACCTCACTATGTTGATTGCTCCATGGGTCCTCATGTTATGCGATACACCCCTATAAAAGGGTATTTATGGACACCTTGTGTAATGTAAAGAATACGGTGCAATTAGTTCACATGCAATGTGATTTTGTATATTTAAAAAAGTAAATACTTGTTTAAAATAAACCACTAATGGTGTAGATGTAGCGTCTCAGATTTATATTCAGTTATTTCTCTTGATTTTATTATAAAGATTATAGAGACCGCTAATGGGATCGAAATTAATTACGATATGTTAAATTTTTAATTTTTTTTCTCAATATAAAGAAACTGGATAATTATATTAATTTTTATAGTATCGACATATTATAGTGTTAGACAACACAGTTGAGTCCCAAGAGGAACCCAAAGATTGATAAAAGGTATATCCCCCTTCTTTAATTGCAATAACTCAACAATCTTCTCAAGCTAGTCATATTTATCAATAGATAGTAAGCATTTGACTCTTAACAACGACTCAAAAACATAGAAAGTTATTCATGTAATCCTAAGGTACCTTTTCAAGCCGCGACTTACCTTTCATATAAATTATCAAATAATCGGAAAATGATATATCGGTGATCATGATCTTAATACATTATGGATGTTATTTAAAATTGATAATAAAAAATATTCATACCCACTCTCGAGGACAAGGTTATCCCTCCATTAAAGGAAGAGGAGAAGGAAATAAAACATCAACATATTTGGAAAGAGGATCCTTAGATGGACCCTGTAAAATAGAGAAGTACGATAAAGTTTTTCCTTGTGCCTTCTTCGATGCGAGGAAATACCGATGATTCTGCCACATTAAACCATGTTATTATTAGATCGTGGGCCATTATGTCTAACCCACCTATATCCAAGTTACGGGCAGATATCTTAGGAAGATCATGGGGGAATAAACAACTAGGAAAAATTATATACGTAGAGAGTATTTTGTATAGCAGAAACAACCAATCTAAACAAGGATTTACCCCATCGCCTATAAAATAAAGATCAAACTTATTACTTGGTATCATTACACTTAGTCAAATTATTTATTGTTCATTCTTATGTTATATTTTCAAGACTTACCCCTTTCACTAATTAGCATCCCATAGGTGTTAATGTTGGAATTATGCCCTAACCCCGATCGTCTTGTAATGAATTGAACACAAGTGTTTACTATACACGAAAATAGTTATCCCTACAGTTTTGATTAAAGAAATTGTTTCCTTGAATCTATGGCAAGCCTTTATGATTATGGTATTAATCTACATAATATAAAGGCAAATCCTTGATTAAGTTACGAACTAGATATCATAAGGTGTTATGATAATGAGAATCTAGCTCATAGGACTTAATCTAAACTTGTTCTTAATCGTAGGATCATCGAGTTAGAACCTCGATGATCCAGATAGATTAATATGTAGCTAACAAGTATTTATTGGATAAATATCGGTAGTTCTCGTTTACCGAGTTAGGTGCATAGATAATGCACATAGAGATGTGATTATCGAACCGACTAAAACTAGATATTCCTAATGGTTAATTACCTTGAACTGTCAAATAGGTTAATCTCTATAAGGATTTTATACTTGTAATCCTTTGACCTGATATCATCACTATAGTTGTGTATGTGCTTGTTATGTTTTGATACTGGACTACTAGTGTGTCATAATGCTAGTCGAAAGGATATTGGACATAGCTAAGTATATATGCTCCTAGGGATGAGTCAAGATGGAATCTATCAACTCTAGGTAAAGAGTTTGAGCTCTACGATGTCATAAGATTATAACGATTGTATCAAATCCTTGGCCAAGTTGATAGAATGAATGAAGAAAGGAGTTTCTTAGGTCATTCGTCAATCGTTGATAATCGACGTGTAACGTAGTTGATTTTCTAATGGGATTTGACAGTTGTACCATATCCCAGGATGATCCGGAGCTGTAAAGATAGAGGGAGTACATGTATGATCCTTTACCGGGTTCTTTGTATAGAGTTACTTCACGTTATCCGGTCGTTGGGGAGTGTTGTTAGACGCCAACCTCGATTAGTAGTTAATTAAGTTAAATACTACCGGTTTAATGATGAACCCACGTAGTCGCACACTAACGAGTGTATTGATGTTGCTTCATGTCGTTAATTAATTTTATTATTAGAAAATAAATATTAATTAAATATATATACTTGGAATATTGGTATATTAATTCGCTAGCACAATTTAATATTCTAATATAAGACCGAACTAAGACAAAAAGGAAAAGGAAAAAATTGACAAGTTTGTGGATCAAACCACGGACCTCTAGTCGTGTGAAAAGTTTCACTAACCGCTAGGCTAGTCAATTGTTTTTGTATAATGTAGAAGGTCCAAATCCACTTCACAAGTGGTAATGGACTAGATTATTAAGATAATCAATTTCATTATACGTTCCTGACTTTTCCTATTCTTGTCTTTTCATTTTCTTATGTTGGGGGTTTTATAAGATAATGAAAGTCATTATACAAGAATAACTCCTCCATCAGTTTTCTTCCAAGAAAAAAAAACCCACAAGGAAAATAAAAGGTCTTTTGTCTCCAAGTCAGAATTTGTTTCTGAAAGCAAGGCTCAAATCCTCGGTGTGCAAAGCGTAGAGGCTTCAAGAATTTTGAAGCTGGTATTAAACAATTCGATTCTCATACAAAGCGTTAAGGTATGTAATCGAAATACTTTGTTTCTATTTAAATTCTTAAATCGCACTAGATTGGCTTAGGATTGCAATTACTTGTTTCCGCTGTATTATATGTGATATAATCGATATTTGCTTTCCTTCAATTGGTATCAGAGCCAATTGTTGCGATTTAGAAATTTAAACATGTATTATATGATAATATTTGGGTTTTGTTTATAAAGGTTTATATGAAAACATGATTTTTATATTATCTTTTAATTATATGAGTTATAATTTTTAATGGGTTTTATAGTAGATATAAAATAATCATGTTTGGCTGTAATAATTTTTGTTATGAATATTAAATGAGTTAATATTATTTAAAAAATTGTTTAGCCTGTTTTCAAAGAAAAAATGGTTATGAAGCTCCTTTGCTCGTGTTTTCTGATATGATTGGTTGTTGTGTGTTTTTTATTTTTATCCTTAAATTGTTTAATGATTATAAAATAAAATAAGAGAATTGGATTCTTATCAGCAGTGCGATATGGATTGTCCATGATGGACTAATTTACAATAGTTGTGTGTTGTCTATAAAGGTGCTCAGATTTTCATCGAAAAAGGGGATTATTATATTTGTTGTTTTTGCCGGCGGCTGGTCTAACCGATAAGGAAAAAAGAAATTGTTATTTACATCTTTAAGCTCCTTGGTAGTAGCATTTGTTATAACATGCTTCAGCACTTTTTGTTATATCATATTTATGTTGATTGATGAATCAATTTTTTCCTTTAGTACAGTAGCTTGCATTTAAAGACAATATTTAATCCAATTGTTTTTTTTTTGGCTGCGCTGTTGTCACGTTTAAGATACTGCAGGTTTTCCTTCATGACAATTTGTTGTCAAGCCAATTGAATATGTTTTTTTTAAAGGAAGAAAAATAAAATAGTTTTGACTGCAGTTGAATAGTAATGTTATTGGACATTACATATCTTTTGGTTTTTTAACATAGTATTACATTTTCCTTTAATGTAATATTATCATCTTTGACCTTCATGGAATCCTTTTATATGATTTTTATTTATTATTAAAAATTGTTTTAGTAATTAAATAAATCATATTATAATTTTTGGAACAGTAAATTTTGATCGATTAGATTATTCGATATCCATTTCAAAATTTAGGAATATGAATCCTAATTTATTTCCACTTGTCATTAAAATTATTGAGTTTATTAAGACGAAATATTAGATATTTCGTGAGACTTGTCCATCGTAAATAGAGTTTCAAATTTGTTAAGTTTACAAGTTTTATCTGACTACCAGGTGGACTTGTAGTTCGAGTACAAATTATAAACCTCTGTATTGTTTGATAATAGGATTTACTTATTAATTTCACGTTTTTAGTCTGGACTACCCAGAGGATTTGGTATTAATAACTTCCGATTATAGGATGGAGTAACTCAACAAAACTAAATAGAAACGACCTGACTACCAGGGGGCTAAATAGTTTTGAGTCTCTAATTTTATATGATAAAATTGGTAATGTACCACACTTTAATTATGCGTGAGAAACGACCTGACTACCAGGGGGCTCATTCATGTTTTAAAGTTTTCAATATTCATTTTAATTATGCGTGAGAAACGACCTGACAACTAGGGGGCTCGTTCATGTTTCAAAATTTCCAATTATATATCTCTAAGATAACAGTCCATATTTATGACAGTTATATAATAGTGTTCTTAAAGCGTTGTTCCCTATTCCTTCCTATGATTAGATTTTTCGATATTTCTGCGAAATCACTTCTCAAATCATCACAAGTTGGTTGTTAATCTCAAGATTTGTGACCTCTACTTGAGAGTCTTTCTTATGCACATGAGACTCATTGATATGCTCAATGAGCTATTGACTAAAGTGTCTCTTGAGGATGAATAGAATGTATATGATGCATGTCTAAAATAATATGAACCTAGTGATGGTACTAAGTGTATATTCTTGTATCCATGAGTTATGAACTCCAAAAGACATTTTAAGCATGATATTCCAATTGAATACTTAAATATCTTTAGAATATGTATAAGTAACTTAGTATGGCCGTTAGATACCAGATATCTAATACCAAGAAATAAGGTAAGGGCATTAATGAAAATTGTTTCTATAATTTCTTGAACTTATATTAATTACACAAAAAGGGTATTGGATACTCGTAGTAGTTTAGAGATATGCAAAATGTTGCATACTCTAAAGATTAATAGACAAATGAGAATAAGAGAAGTTAAATTACAATTTCGGTAATGGAGTAATTGTTGCAACCACAATTGTAATAACTAATTCTTTAAAGATGCATATGGCAAAACATATTGTAAGAAAATTGTTTTTGTTCGTAAACTTGTTTTCGAACAAAAATGGTCATCTGATCATAAGATAGTTATGGTGTATTAATGTAATATAAATGACCAATGGAGTTTTTCATAGTGATGAATTACACCTCATTGGATGCTTAATATGGTCATTATAATTGCCTAAAGTAACTGCGTAACAGTGTTATAGTTGTTTCTGGTCATAAATCAAAATAGATAATCGTACTAATCAAACCTTATCTTTGGTGTTATAACCTAAGTCATAAATTGTGAGAAAATGTTTACTAGTTTCACAAGGAAGATTTCCTTGAAGAATACGATTTTGAATCATATGAAACTTGTGAGACTTATCTCAATGAAATATGACTAAATCTCATTTTGATGAAAATTGAGACAATGTTAATGAGTTCTTATGTCCACTATATAATGATGTATGTGGTCAGTCTAAACTTTTGCCAAAGATAGATATTCTTACTTCATCTCCTTCACAACTATATAACAGATATAGATGTGTTTACCAAATGTAACACCAATATAAATAATTTGAAATGTTCAAATTACTATTGAGTGAAGTTTAAAGCAAGTATATAAGAGTATGAAGGAAGTAAGATATCAACCTGTATAGGTGAATATCTTAGCAATGAATTGATACATTATCTATGACAAAATTAGATTTTGTCTCAGTGATTCACTAGGTTTTAAATATTCTTATGGGATTATGTTTTAAAGTCAATTGCATATATAATGAACTCTTAGGTCCCACTAAATAGTCGATAAAATCCATATGTGATATGGAGATAACATAAGCTAAACTTCAAACGGTAGAAGTTTGAAGTTGTTTGATTTATGCTAAACGACTTATGATGGTTAAGCTTGAGTTGAGATCTTTCAAATATAGATTTGTTGGATACCCAAAGAAAATTACATGATTATATTTCTACACCATTCAGAATACAAAGAGTTTGTGGTAAGGAATACAACCTTTTTGGGATTCATAATGTAGAAATATATCTAAATGAAATAAAGATTTCAGAGTTATTTATACAAGCTGAAGAGCATCAGATGCATGCCAGTCTTTCTTTCCTTGATGTGTTAATAGTTTCATTTAAGGTTCAAGTCTCAAACTTTGAGTAATTAGGGACGATTCATGAACCTTTCTTGGAAAAAGGAATTTAACAAATCAATAGAAAGAAGAATTTATTGTAAACAAGCTTCCTATAGGTTATATAGATATCATCATACACCAAAATCAATTGTAATAATGGTGATAGTTGATGAGGGGATCATATAGATGATAACCCCATCAAGTGATGCTCTTAAATCCCTATGAAGAGGCTATGACTAGTCTAGATAGTGACAAGTGGTTAAGAACCATAGAATCTGTATTTGTATCCATAAGAATCAACAAAGTATAGTACTTTGGTTGAATCTTTAATAGATATAAGATCCATTTATAGTAAATGGGTGCTAGGGAAATGATTGGAGTAGACGGTAAGGTAGAGACCTGTAACGTCCTTCTAATTGCTAAGCGTTTAAATTAAAAGGAAACCATTTATTATGGTGAATTCCTTTTTGATAGAAATGCTTAATTCATTTCAGATTCTTCGATTGGTAACTACATACTATTATTTTGAGATATGGTAATTTCATGTGAAAAATAGTTTTCACTAAATGGGAGTTTATGACGTCCTTAAGACCAATCCTAAAGGTCTAATATTTCCATTTACTCATAATAAAATATGTAAGTTCCAAAATACATTTAATGGGTTCAACAAATGTCACTAAGTTGGATTATTCTCTTTCATACAATCAAATAGTTTGATTTTATGATTTTAGAATAAGAGTCATAAGAGTACAAAGGACTAGTGGGAGTACACTTATCTTCCTAATGTTATATGTAGATGACATATTATCACATAGGGATATGATATACCAACCAAGCAATTAACCAAGTTTTTGATTGTTAAATAGTTCTCCATGAAATATTTAGGATAGTAGCTTATATTCTTTGAATTGGGATCTACAGAGATAGATCAAAGAAGCTACTTGACCTATATCAATCTTACTACATTTATACTTTTTTAGAAGTATCGCATGGAAATTCCAATAGTATCTATTTGACAATAGGCTTTGGAGTTACTCTTAATGTTAGGGTTTGTTCTAGGACCCTAAAAGTAAGAGAATGAATGTGTATAGTCCTATTTGTTAAAACAATAAGGATCTATCTAACACACCATGAAAAATGTATAAGACCTAAAGTACACTACACGCTAGGAGTAGCGAGTAGGTATGAAGGTAACCTTGATGAGAAATGTTGGAAAGTAGTAAAGACTATCCTTAAGTACTTAAGAAGTATTAAGGACCAATTCCTCATATGTGGAGAATATAAGTTGAAGCTAATTGGGTATATAGATGCTTGTTTTGCTTCAAACGTGGATGATAGCATATCAAAATATGGTTGTGTCTATATAGAGGAGAAGTAAATTGGAATAGTTCCAATCAAGACACTGTAGCAGATTTTGGTTACTAGAAATAGAATACATAGCAGCATAAGATGCAACTATGCCAGTGGTTTGGATAAAATAGTTCTTTATATATACATAGTGTGGTTTCACAATGTAGATATTGTTTCTTTATACGATGACAATATTTGAGATATTGTATGATTAAAGAAACCTAGAATAAACTATAGATCCATACAAATTCTGAAATAGTACCGCTTGATTCGAGATATGATTGAACATGAAGATGTTCACATTCAATAGGTAGAAGAAGGAACACGATGTATATCTATTCGTCTAAGTTGTCTATCAGAAGAGTCTGATGAGAACAAAATGTTTATGAATTATGGTACTTGAATGATTGGGTCTAGGCCAAGTGGGAGATTGTTGGAATTATACCCTAACCCCGATCGTCTTGTAATGAATTGAACACAAGTGTTTACTATACACGAAAATAGTTATCCCTACAGTTTTGATTAAAGAAATTGTTTCCTTGAATTTATGGCAAGCCTTTATGATTATGGTATTAATCTACATAATATAAAGGCAAATCCTTGATTAAGTTACGAACTAGATATCATAAGTTGTTATGATAATGAGAATCTAGCTTATAGGACTTAATCTAAACTTGTTCTTAATCGTAGGATCATCGAGTTAGAACCTCGATGATCCAGATAGATTAATATGTAGCTAACAAGTATTTATTGGATAAATATCGGTAGTTCTCGTTTACCGAGTTAGGTGCATAGATAATGCACAGAGAGATGTGATTATCGAACCGACTAAAACTAGAGATTCCTAATGGTTAATTACCTTGAACTGTCAAATAGGTTAATCTCTATAAGGATTTTATACTTGTAATCCTTTGACCTGAGATCATCACTATAGTTGTGTATATGCTTGTTATGTTTTGATACTGGACTACTAGTGTGTCATAATGCTAGTCGAAAGGATATTGGACATAGCTAAGTATATATGCTCCTAGGGATGAGTCAAGATGGAATCTATCAACTCTAGGTAAAGAGTTTGAGCTCTACGATTTCATAAGATTATAACGATTGTATCGAATCCTTGGCCAAGTTGATAGAATGAATGAAGAAAGGAGTTTCTTAGGTCATTCGTCAATCGTTGATAATCGACGTGTAACGTAGTTGATTTTCTAATGGGATTTGACAGTTGTACCATATCCCAGGATGATCCGGAGCTGTAAAGATAGAGGGAGTACATGTATGATCCTTTACCGGGTTCTTTGTATAGAGTTACTTCACGTTATCCGGTCGTTGGGGAGTGTTGTTAGACGCCAACCTCGATTAGTAGTTAATTAAGTTAAATACTACCGGTTTAATGATGAACCCACGTAGTCGCACACTAACGAGTGTATTGATCTTGCTTCATGTCGTTAATTAATTTTATTATTAGATAATAAATATTAATTAAATATATACTTGGAATATTGGTATATTAATTCGCTAGCACAATTTAATATTCTAATATAAGACCGAACTAAGACAAAAAGGAAAAGGAAAAAATTGACAAGTTTGTGGATCAAACCACGGACCTCTAGTCGTGTGAAAAGTTTCACTAACCGCTAGGCTAGTCAATTGTTTTTGTATAATGTAGAAGGTCCAAATCCACTTCACAAGTGGTAATGGACTAGATTATTAAGATAATCAATTTCATTATACGTTCCTGACTTTTCCTATTCTTGTCTTTTCATTTTCTTATGTTGGGGGTTTTATAAGATAATGAAAGTCATTATACAAGAATAACTCCTCCATCAGTTTTCTTCCAAGAAAAAAAAACCCACAAGGAAAATAAAAGGTCTTTTGTCTCCAAGTCAGAATTTGTTTCTGAAAGCAAGGCTCAAATCCTCGGTGTGCAAAGCGTAGAGGCTTCAAGAATTTTGAAGCTGGTATTAAACAATTCGATTCTCATACAAAGCGTTAAGGTATGTAATCGAAATACTTTGTTTCTATTTAAATTCTTAAATCGCACTAGATTGGCTTAGGATTGCAATTACTTGTTTCCGCTGTATTATATGTGATATAATCGATATTTGCTTTCCTTCAATTGGTATCAGAGCCAATTGTTGCGATTTAGAAATTTAAACATGTATTATATTATAATATTTGGGTTTTGTTTATAAAGGTTTATATGAAAACATGATTTTTATATTATCTTTTAATTATATGAGTTATAATTTTTAATGGGTTTTATAGTAGATATAAAATAATCATGTTTGGCTGTAATAATTTTTGTTATGAATATTAAATGAGTTAATATTATTTAAAAAATTGTTTAGCCTGTTTTCAAAGAAAAAATGGTTATGAAGCTCCTTTGCTCGTGTTTTCTGATATGATTGGTTGTTGTGTGTTTTTTATTTTTATTCTTAAATTGTTTAATGATTATAAAATAAAATAAGAAAATTGGATTCTTATCAGCAGTGCGATATGGATTGTCCATGATGGACTAATTTACAATAGTTGTGTGTTGTCCATAAAGGTGCTCAGATTTCCATCGAAAAAGGGGATTATTATATTTGTTGTTTTTTCCGGCGGCTGGTCTAACCGATAAGGAAAAAAGAAATTGTTATTTACATCTTTAAGCTCCTTGGTAGTAGCATTTGTTATAACATGCTTCATCACTTTTTGTTATATCATATTTATGTTGATTGATGAATCAATTTTTTCCTTTAGTACAGTAGCTTGCATTTAAAGACAATATTTAATCCAATTGTTTTTTTTTTGGCTGCGCTGTTGTCACGTTTAAGATACTGCAGGTTTTCCTTCATGACAATTTGTTGTCAAGCCAATTGAATATGTTTTTTTTTTAAAGGAAGATATATAAAATAGTTTTGACTGCAGTTGAATAGTAATGTTATTGAACATTACATATCTTTTGGTTTTTTAACATAGTATTACATTTTCCTTTAATGTAATATTACCATCTTTGACCTTCATGGAATCCTTTTATATGATTTTTATTTATTGTTAAAAATTGTTTTAGTAATTAAATAAATCATATTACAATTTTTGGAACAGTAAATTTTGATCGATTCGATCGATTAGATTATTCGATATCCATTTCAAAATTTAGGAATATGAATCCTAATTTATTTCCACTTGTCATTAAAATTATTGAGTTT
Organism: Nemophila menziesii; assembly: GCA_029959085.1. Taxonomy (NCBI): domain Eukaryota; kingdom Viridiplantae; phylum Streptophyta; class Magnoliopsida; order Boraginales; family Hydrophyllaceae; genus Nemophila; species Nemophila menziesii. Next base: position 11,248,805 of record JARWIR010000014.1, on the reverse strand, counting down.
ATTAAGACGAAATATTAGATATTTCGTGAGACTTGTCCATCGTAAATAGAGTTTCAAATTTGTTAAGTTTACAAGTTTTATCTGACTACCAGGTGGACTTGTAGTTCGAGTACAAATTATAAACCTCTGTATTGTTTGATAATAGGATTTACTTATTAATTTCACGTTTTTAGTCTGGACTACCCAGAGGATTTGGTATTAATAACTTCCGATTATAGGATGGAGTAACTCAACAAAACTAAATAGAAACGACCTGACTACCAGGGGGCTAAATAGTTTTGAGTCTCTAATTTTATATGATAAAATTGGTAATGTACCACACTTTAATTATGCGTGAGAAACGACCTGACTACCAGGGGGCTCATTCATGTTTTAAAGTTTTCAATATTCATTTTAATTATGCGTGAGAAACGACCTGACAACTAGGGGGCTCGTTCATGTTTTAAAATTTCCAATTATATATCTCTAAGATAACAGTCCATATTTATGACAGTTATATAATAGTGTTCTTAAAGCGTTGTTCCCTATTCCTTCCTATGATTAGATTTTTCGATATTTCTGCGAAATCACTTCTCAAATCATCACAAGTTGGTTGTTAATCTCAAGATTTGTGACCTCTACTTGAGAGTCTTTCTTATGCACATGAGACTCATTGATATGCTCAATAAGCTATTGACTAAAGTGTCTCTTGAGGATGAATAGAATGTATATGATGCATGTCTAAAATAATATGAACCTAGTAATGGTACTAAGTGTATATTCTTGTATCCATGAGTTATGAACTCCAAAAGACATTTTAAGCATGATATTCCAATTGAATACTTAAATATCTTTAGAATATGTATAAGTAACTTAGTATGGCCGTTAGATACCAGATATCTAATACCAAGAAATAAGGTAAGGGCATTAATGAAAATTGTTTCTATAATTTCTTGAACTTATATTAATTACACAAAAAGGGTATTGGATACTCGTAGTAGTTTAGAGATATGCAAAATGTTGCATACTCTAAAGATTAATAGACAAATGAGAATAAGAGAAGTTAAATTACAATTTCGGTAATGGAGTAATTGTTGCAACCACAATTGTAATAACTAATTCTTTAAAGATGCATATGGCAAAACATATTGTAAGAAAATTGTTTTTGTTCGTAAACTTGTTTTCGAACAAAAATGGTCATCTGATCATAAGATAGTTATGGTGTATTAATGTAATATAAATGACCAATGGAGTTTTTCATAGTGATGAATTACACCTCATTGGATGCTTAATATGGTCATTATAATTGCCTAAAGTAACTGCGTAACAGTGTTATAGTTGTTTCTGGTCATAAATCAAAATAGATAATCGTACTAATCAAACCTTATCTTTGGTGTTATAACCTAAGTCATAAATTGTGAGAAAATGTTTACTAGTTTCACAAGGAAGATTTCCTTGAAGAATACGATTTTGAATCATATGAAACTTGTGAGACTTATCTCAATGAAATATGACTAAATCTCATTTTGATGAAAATTGAGACAATGTTAATGAGTTCTTATGTCCACTATATAATGATGTATGTGGTCAGTCTAAACTTTTGCCAAAGATAGATATTCTTACTTCATCTCCTTCACAACTATATAACAGATATAGATGTGTTTACCAAATGTAACACCAATATAAATAATTTGAAATGTTCAAATTACTATTGAGTGAAGTTTAAAGCAAGTATATAAGAGTATGAAGGAAGTAAGATATCAACCTGTATAGGTGAATATCTTAGCAATGAATTGATACATTATCTATGACAAAATTAGATTTTGTCTCAGTGATTCACTAGGTTTTAAATATTCTTATGGGATTATGTTTTAAAGTCAATTGCATATATAATGAACTCTTAGGTCCCACTAAATAGTCGATAAAATCCATATGTGATATGGAGATAACATAAGCTAAACTTCAAACGGTAGAAGTTTGAAGTTGTTTGATTTATGCTAAACGACTTATGATGGTTAAGCTTGAGTTGAGATCTTTCAAATATAGATTTGTTGGATACCCAAAGAAAATTACATGATTATATTTCTACACCATTCAGAATACAAAGAGTTTGTGGTAAGGAATACAACCTTTTTGGGATTCATAATGTAGAAATAGATCTAAATGAAATAAAGATTTCAGAGTTATTTATACAAGCTGAAGAGCATCAGATGCATGCCAGTCTTTCTTTCCTTGATGTGTTAATAGTTTCATTTAAGGTTCAAGTCTCAAACTTTGAGTAATTAGGGACGATTCATGAACCTTTCTTGGAAAAAGGAATTTAACAAATCAATAGAAAGAAGAATTTATTGTAAACAAGCTTCCTATAGGTTATATAGATATCATCATACACCAAAATCAATTGTAATAATGGTGATAGTTGATGAGGGGATCATATAGATGATAACCCCATCAAGTGATGCTCCTAAATCCCTATGAAGAGGCTATGACTAGTCTAGATAGTGACAAGTGGTTAAGAACCATAGAATCTGTATTTGTATCCATAAGAATCAACAAAGTATAGTACTTTGGTTGAATCTTTAATAGATATAAGATCCATTTATAGTAAATGGGTGCTAGGGAAATGATTGGAGTAGACGGTAAGGTAGAGACCTGTAACGTCCTTCTAATTGCTAAGCGTTTAAATTAAAAGGAAACCATTTATTATGGTGAATTCCTTTTTGATAGAAATGCTTAATTCATTTCAGATTCTTCGATTGGTAACTACATACTATTATTTTGAGATATGGTAATTTCATGTGAAAAATAGTTTTCACTAAATGGGAGTTTATGACGTCCTTAAGACCAATCCTAAAGGTCTAATATTTCCATTTACTCATAATAAAATATGTAAGTTCCAAAATACATTTAATGGGTTCAACAAATGTCACTAAGTTGGATTATTCTCTTTCATACAATCAAATAGTTTGATTTTATGATTTTAGAATAAGAGTCATAAGAGTACAAAGGACTAGTGGGAGTACACTTATCTTCCTAATGTTATATGTAGATGACATATTATCACATAGGGATATGATATACCAACCAAGCAATTAACCAAGTTTTTGATTGTTAAATAGTTCTCCATGAAATATTTAGGATAGTAGCTTATATTCTTTGAATTGGGATCTACAGAGATAGATCAAAGAAGCTACTTGACCTATATCAATCTTACTACATTTATACTTTTTTAGAAGTATCGCATGGAAATTCCAATAGTATCTATTTGACAATAGGCTTTGGAGTTACTCTTAATGTTAGGGTTTGTTCTAGGACCCTAAAAGTAAGAGAATGAATGTGTATAGTCCTATTTGTTAAAACAATAAGGATCTATCTAACACACCATGAAAAATGTATAAGACCTAAAGTACACTACACGCTAGGAGTAGCGAGTAGGTATGAAGGTAACCTTGATGAGAAATGTTGGAAAGTAGTAAAGACTATCCTTAAGTACTTAAGAAGTATTAAGGACCAATTCCTCATATGTGGAGAATATAAGTTGAGGCTAATTGGGTATATAGATGCTTGTTTTGATTCAAACGTGGATGATAGCATATCAAAATATGGTTGTGTCTATATAGAGGAGAAGTAAATTGGAATAGTTCCAATCAAGACACTGTAGCAGATTTCGGTTACTAGAAATAGAATACATAGCAGCATAAGATGCAACTATGCCAGTGGTTTGGATAAAATAGTTCTTTATATATACATAGTGTGGTTTCACAATGTAGATATTGTTTCTTTATACGATGACAATATTTGAGATATTGTATGATTAAAGAAACCTAGAATAAACTATAGATCCATACAAATTCTGAAATAGTACCGCTTGATTCGAGATATTATTGAACATGAAGATGTTCACATTCAATAGGTAGAAGAAGGAACACGATGTATATCTATTTGTCTAAGTTGTCTATCAGAAGAGTCTGATGAGAACAAACTGTTTATGAATTATGGTACTTGAATGATTGGGTCTAGGCCAAGTGGGAGATTGTTGGAATTATGCCCTAGCCCCGATCGTCTTGTAATGAATTGAACACAAGTGTTTACTGTACACGATAATAGTTATCCCTACAGTTTTGATTAAAGAAATTGTTTCCTCGAATCTATGGTAAGCCTTTATGATTATGGTATTAATCTACATAATATAAAGGCAAATCCTTGATTAAGTTACGAACTTGATATCATAAGGTGTTATGATAATGAGAATCTAGCTTATAGGACTTAATCTAAACTTGTTCTTAATCGTACGATCATCGAGTTAGGACCTCGATAATCCAGTTAGATTAATATGTAGCTAACAAGTATTTATTGGATAAATATCGGTAGTTCTCGTTTACCGAGTTAGGTGCATAGATAATGCACATAGAGATGTGATTATCGAACCGACTAAAACTAGAGATTCCTAATGGTTAATTACCTTGAACTGTCAAATAGGTTAATCTCTATAAGGATTTTTATACTTTTAATCCTTTGACCTGAGATCATCACTATAGTTGTGTATGTGCTTGTTATGTTTTGATACTGGACTACTAGTGTGTCATAATGCTAGTCGAAAGGATATTGGACATAGCTAAGTATATATGCTCCTAGGGATGAGTCAAGATGGAATCTATCAACTCTAGGTAAAGAGTTTGAGCTCTACGATGTCATAAGATTATAACGATTGTATCGAATCCTTGGCCAAGGCGATAGAATGAATGAAGAAAGGAGTTTCTTAGGTCATTCGTCAATCGTTGATAATCGACGTGTAACGTGGTTGATTTTCTAATGGGATTTGACAGTTGTACCATATCCCAGGATGATCCGGAGCTGTAAAGATAGAGGGAGTACATGTATGATCCTTTACCGGGTTCTTTGTATAGAGTTACTTCACGTTATCCGGTCGTTGGGGAGTGTTGTTAGACGCCAACCTCGATTAGTAGTTAATTAAGTTAAATACTACCAGTTTCACGATGAACCCACGTAGTCGCACACTAATGAGTGTATTGATCTTGCTTTATGTCGTTAATTAATTTTATTATTAGATAATAAATATTAATTAAATATATACTTGGAATACTGGTATATTAATTTGCTAGCACAATTTAATATTCTAATATAAGACCGAACTAAGACAAAAAGGAAAAGGAAAAAATTGACAAGTTTGTAGATCAAACCACGGACCTCTAGTAGTGTGAAATGTGTCACTAACCGCTAGGCTAGTCAATTGTTTTTGTATAATGTAGAAGGTTGAAATCCACTTTACAAGTGGTAATGGACTAGATTATTAAGATAATCAATTTCATTATACGTTCCTGACTTTTCCTATTCTTGTCTTTTCATTTTCTTATGTTGGGGTTTTATAAGATAATGAAAGTCATTATACAAGAATAACTCCTCCATCAGTTTTCTTCCAAGAAAAAAAAAACCCACAAGGAAAATAAAAGGTCTTTTGTCTCCAAGTCAGAATTTGTTTCTGAAAGCAAGGCTCAAATCCTCGGTGTGCAAAGCGTGGAGGCTTCAAGAATTTTGAAGCTGGTATTAAACAATTTGATTCTCATACAAAGCGTTAAGGTATGTAATCGAAATACTTTGTTTCTATTTAAATTCTTAAATCGCACTAGATTGGCTTAGGATTGCAATTACTTGTTTCCGCTGTATTATATGTGATATAATCGATATTTGCTTTCCTTCAGTTAATCCATTAACAAATCCATACTGAATCATCCCACAAACTTCATTAGATTCACGATATAATCTAACTAGGTAAACTCTATAATATCAATTTGGCACCGTTTATGGGAACTTAAAAAACTAGCAACTCCTTGTGTCATATAAATAACATCTCTATTCAACACTCTAGTTGAGCTCTAACAACGCGAGTAATATCTCCCAAAGAAGAACTTATCAAGGATCTCCATGTGTTACTAATGAAGAAAGCTTTCCATCAAACAACTAAGGAATATTGGTAGCGAATAATCAAGAGTACCTAACTCAAAATTCAAGGTGACCCTTATCTACAACCAATGTACAAGACTATTCACCCAATACATATAAGTGTATAAGTACTGCAGTTCCCTTAGCTAATTAAAAATATCTGTGAATGTATCAAACGTATGTTGAGGCCTATGCCATTTTGTTATAAAAATTATATGTTGATATGTAAGCCTTCTGATAGCATTAAAAATTCTTTTTCTCCACATGTTTAAATAATTACGCGCTAATGTACTTATTTTCGCTTAGAAAAGAAATACTCAACTTGTTTGGCCTCGTAAACCCTCTATTTACTCTCTTATATAGAATTAAGTCCATGAGATAGATGTAAGGGAACACCATGGGAAAACCTTGACTCACAGAGGAGTTACTAAATTCATAACATTATGTACAATCCCCAACTCAATCATTAAGTAAGTTTATCAAATTCGTGAGTGTAGGCCGGATGGTTACCCTGGTAAAACCTCGACACAATCTCTAAGAAAAGTTGTTGAGGCCTTACTATAAACCCAAGCATCACCTTGGTCAAACCTCAAATTAATCTCTAAGATAGTTTTTTGAGTTCATAGTGTAAATCCAAGGGTCGCTCTGGTCAAACCTTGACCCGAGCTCTAAGACAGGTTGTCGTGTGAAATCTGAATGATAGATCTTTATGATCACATCTCAATTCAAATTCTGACTCAACCTTGGTGTCGACTAGGGTGTGATAAAAATAGAATATAAATAAGTGCAATTAATCACCCTAGTCTAGCACGGTTCTGCAAGTATACAGATCATATGTAAGTTTTAATAAATAAGTAAGATTCATTCTGTAGAGACTACGAAGGTTAGGGGAATCTTATGCAATAATCAAGTGCAAATATTAAAAGCTAGAACAATTAAAACGCAAAAAAAGTAAAGACAAATAGATTTTTATTTGATTTTTCAATTAACTAAATTAAACTAATTGGTGTGGCCTAAGGTGTGATAAAAAGATGATATAATTTAGATGCAAATAAACACCCTAAGCTAACACGGTAATGCAAGTATTACAGGACGTATGCAAGTTTTAATGATAAGAAGATTCGTTCCTCAGAGACTGACGAAAGTTAGAGAGAACTTATGCAAATTATCAAGTGCAAATATGAAAGATAGAAAAGATAATACACAAAGAGAAAGAAAATATAGACAAATATTTATTTGGTTTTTAAATAATAAAACTAAACTAATAAACTAAAGACAGAAAATAAATAAAAGAAAAGAAATTAGTATGAAAGATAGCTTGAGTAATTAGCATGTAATCCCCACTAGTTTTGCCGTTCTAAACATGTAAGGGTGAATTATATAGTATTTCAATAATCGGTTCCAATTACGCTAGGTAGTTTTAAATAGGATTTACCTGTGTCAATAAGGCTTCCTAAACAAACTGTTCCTGTAATTGGTAAATAGTCACATGTACTAAACCATAGTGATTATCTAGTTAGGTTGATTTGTCAGATCTAAACCGAATATTAGACGTTATGTGCTAAACATGTAATTAAACACCATTGTCAATGGTGACCTAATTACTAGATGGTAATTCTATATGGCCTAGGTTCCACAAGAACACATAATATAAATCCAATACATAAACAGAGAATAAAAACAATAATTCAATTAAAAACATAGAATTCCCAAATTAGATAGATGTCAATCAAAACTAGGGTTCATACATATTTGCTAAACCTCAAGCTAAAAAGAATTAATTCATACAAAGAAGAGAAAAGAAAAGAGTTACAGAATCAAAGGTTGAAGGAGACATAATTGTTGCACAGCTCCTTCCAGACTTCTTCTCTTGTGTTGCAGCTTTCTCTTGGCCTTAAGGTCTGGCCAAGGATGATTTAAGAGTGTTAAGAGGCTGTATTTATAGTGTATAGGTTGACCTAATTCGTTTCTTGAAGGAGAGGTTAAGTAATGGACTCCAAGCCCAACTCAAATTCGTATGGAAATAAAGATAATTATTGCTGAACTGTTTTGAGCATATCTTCTTCGTTATTGGTCGGTTTTTGCTCCACAATATACCAAAAGAATCCTCACAGAATTATCTACGTCCCTATGAAAGGAATCTTCCAAACTCGGCTCAGTTTTGGAGTTATCACCACTTCTTTAGGCGTAGCTGCAGGAATTCAGATTTAGGCAACTTTTCCTTTTCCATAATTTTAGCTTTTGTTTCCTTATCTCCAATTACCATGCTAATCTCTTTCCATATCTTGTAGTCTTTGACTTGGACTCTAATTAATCTCCATAATTATCTTTAAAGCTTCACACTAAATAAACAATTAAACCCAATATGCTCTAAATATTATTTTACTAAATCAAGACTCAAAATAGGAAAGTGCACTAAATTAAGCTAAGATCGACCTATAAACTAATAAATATGCCTAAAATGATTTCTCAGATATATATATATATATATTTTATTATCACAAATGAGGAGACATCAAGACCCCCAACTCAAAGTTGTATCGTCCCGATACAATAAAAGTAAAGAACAGAAGGGTAGTCACATAAACAAGAAGAAGAAGTCGGAGGAGAATAAGAACAGAACATAATGAATGATCCTAGAGCATAGTATCTAAAAAATCTCATGTAGTAATGCTCAAGAAATAATGCACAAGTATGCTTAATACACATGTAAACAACAATCCATAAATTCAAGTCCAGATTAATTTCGCAATGCCAGAAGGAGAGGATGATAACTTAGTTCATTTTAATGGCTATAGGTTCTTCATAGGTCCTAATATAGCATCCAATGATCCACTTACCTATTACCTAATAGCTCAATTGTTTCTCCATCTAGTAGTTAGAAATCCTAAGGTCTTGTGTTATAACTTGGCTTAGGGACGGTATGATATATTTGGATAATGAAAAGTGAGCTTTTGGCTCTCTCCTCACTAGCCATCAACGAATCGCCTAGAGCTTGAGTTTTCACTCGAAGATGTTATCACTCAACCCAATTTATTGATGCTTTTAATGTGCATCCCCAATAAATCCAAATAAAACCTTTTATGATGATATACAAATCCACTTTGCCGGTCCGAATATATATTTTCATTCAAATCACTTTTTTTCTTTTGTATAGCTATGATTCTCTTTTTGATGTTGAGATATCACACAATTTTTCTCATGTATATATATATATATATTCTTTTTATGCCCTTGTTGGCAAATTTAGCTCGTAGCTTCTTTTTCATTCACTATTACCCCGGCAAAGGGTTACAATAATAATTTTTTCATCATCAATAAAATCACAATTATAATTTCCCAAACCCATTGTTCCCTAATGATGAAACCCACCACCCCAAACTCAAGCTCTAAAACGAGTTGTCTCAGGTTTTGCGATTCGAGTGCGGGTCATATGGATAAGTCCTACAAACTAAGGGTATGGATTATAATGTGTTTCAATAAAAAGGCTTTAGAAAGGCTCAGAGGGGCTAAGACGGATAAATAATAACAATAATCAAATAAAAGGGTGAGAAGGTATAAAGGCTTCAAGTGTTTTATCATGAAAGAACTGCCTTATTCATTTTTCTAACTACCAGATTTCGTTACTTTTTCATTATTAGTTAATAGATTAGTGGGTTTTCAACTAATTTCAAACCTCACGTTCTACACACCAAATAACTCTTCCTAAGTTTCAACGTAAATTCTTAGCATTGCTCATTAACTTTTCTATCTTTTATTTCCTGTTTTCATACATGCATCTAAACATATTTATGACATCTTTCAAAACATACTACTTACTATCATTGACCTAATTAAAATCATGCTCAAATAGGTTAATTCAAAATATTGTATGCCTAATTCAACCTAAATTTTTTAAATTTTATGTAAAAACAAAAAGGAAGATGAGGACAACGAATCCCCACCCCCAACTCAAAAATGAGCCGTGTCCCCACGACTCGAAAAAGACTCAAGAAAAATAAAATTTAAAATTAGCATACATATTGCACATAAAGAAATGGTACGGAAGAAAGAAAACATACTCTTCGAGGCTATTACCTCGCCTTAATGACATCCAAGATAGGATTTTGCTGGATTTTTCTTTGATTGCTCGAGGAGTGTTATGATGTACTCCTTTTCTTCTTTTGAAAGTTGCGTAATTACTCTCAAAACTTTAATGATCCAAGCATTGTCAATATTGTTCACTTTAAACTCACATGTTTCTTCTTCACCCAACTTCTTATTCGATTTCCGATCAAGACACGTGATCATAGTAGGATATTGCATTAAATACGACATGGGAGAGACCGAAAATCGTATCACCTCCTCATAGATCAACTGTGCCACATCCTCTTTTTCTCCTCACAAAATTCAACAAAAAGACAGTTTTTTAGAACGTCTTACCATTAACGTAAACCAACCCAATCTTTCCAAATCTCCACGAATCTTCATGTATTCTCCTTCAACTTCTTCTTCAAATACTTTCTTATAAGAAAAAGGTAGTTCCTTTAATTGTTTCTTCGGAGAAGCTATCAGGGCCCTTGAAGCTTTCTCTTTTTCTTCGGGTGTAGGGTCTTCGATCTGTAGAGGTTGTGTTGTTTTCTTCACTAAAGTTGGAATCTTTTTGCTCATTGAATCAAACACAGCTAGCTAACCTCTTTTTTTGTGACCTATTTTACCCTTTGAATTGGAACTAGGACTTTTCTCACTTGATTTCTTCTCAATTAAATCCAATACCTTGCTTTTCTTCATCTCCCTTATAGTAGATAATGTTCATGTTCTCTTAATCATCTCAATTGACCCCCAACTCAAAGCTTTAACCACTCTTGAAATTAGAACTTTTGATTCTTGGTTGTACAAGCTTAATTTGGGTTACGAAGGGTGATTTGATGATGATTCTCTATGTGGGTAAGAAGGATTCTTCCTGGATTGGCTTGGATTTAAGAAATTGTAGGATGAATTTCTGGAATTTAAGCTTTTGATTCTTGGATTCATGTGTTTTGGTATGATATAGGTGGTTGAATCTTCTTTGTAATGATGTGGAGAATGGATTTGATGTGTTTTTATGGTGATTGGGTAGTGTTTTGATTATTGGGGAAGGTTTGTATGAGCTTTAATGGAGTTGGGAGAGTTTTGGAGAAGAAAGAGAGGCTTAAGGTTTAATAAATTCGGAATAATAGCTATTACCTCCTTATATAAACTCAAATCCGCACTTTTCTCTCTCCAGTCGGCGCGCTGCGGTATTACCCCGCATGTGGTCCGGTATACCGCACCTATCAGTGTTCCAAAAAATTTTGTCTCGTCAAAAATCACGCGCTACCTACCTGTGGCACGGGTTTTTGTGCCCTACGGTATACCGCGCATGTGGTCCGGTATACCGGACTTGATGCCCAGAATTTTTTTCTCAGCATAAATCACGAGGTCCATACCCGTGTCACGGGTTTTCTTCCTCTGCGGTATACCGCGTATGAGGTCCGGTATATCGCACAGCTGGTCAGATTTTTCCGAAAAATTTTGTTCTCCTTCCCTAACTCGATTTCTCCAATACCTAATCATCAAAAACACTAATACCTTTCTCAAATATGCAATATCAACTAAATTTAAATAAGCTAAACATAAACTAAAAACGTAAAAGACATAAAAACTAAAAAAACTACGGGTTGTCTCCCGTACAGCACTTTTGTTTAACATCTTACAAAGTTAGCCGTGTTACCTCGATTACGAAATTTCCACCCTTTGCGTCTAATTCCCACGAACTTTTCAGCTCGATTCTTCATGATCATGGATGGTGCCATCCAAGATTTCGTGGGAGTGGGTGTTTCTTGTGGTAACTCGATAGTATTACACTCCTCTGGTGATCCACTCATATCCTCAGTTACGAATCTTCATTTTTCAGAAAGAATGTCCTTCATGAATTTTATATATGTTGGCATTCTCTTGAGAGCTTCTACAAACGGTATTTTAATCTCTAACTTGCTCACCATGTCAACGAACTTCTTGAATTCCAGGTCATTGTCCTTTTTTCTGACATGTGAAGGGTATGGTGGTGGAGGACATGTGTTGGTTACCACTGGACTCTCCTTCTTTTCTGGTGTCTTCTCTGGGACACTATTTTGTTCAACTACCTCTTCGACCTTATCTTCTGTTGTTTCTTCTCCCCCCTTTTCTGGAATAGGGACTGGTTCTGGTTCTGGTCTTGGTGGAGGTAGTTGTTTTCCACTTCTTAATTCAGTTGCATGACAAACATTGTTTTCTGGAACACTAGTATCACTTCGGAGTTGCCCTTCTGCAAAGATTTGAAGTTTATTCACCATTTGTGATACTGTATGCTCAATCTTCTTAAGCGCATTGGATGAGTTTTGGATTCTTTGCTGGTTATTCTCCATATCTTCAATTAGGTTCATTATCTTAGCCATGCTTGAATTCAAACTCGAAGGTTGTTCTTGTACGGTTTGCTGCATTGAATAAGGAGCTGGTTCTTGATAAGCTTCACTATAAATCGCCGTTTCTTGATAGATAGGTTGTGGAGGATAATAAGATTGTGGTCGTGGTTGATAATAATCATCATTATAATGGTTATTATAAGCCTGTTGATCTCCGACCCAATTGTAATTCTGTAGGGGCTGATAATCAGCGTAATTTCCTTGGGATTGATAATAACCATCATAATAATGGTTTCTTTGATAAGGTATGAAGGAAATTGAAGTTGTATAATTCATGCAATATTCCCACGAGTGATCTCTTGCTCCACAACTAGGACATGAAGGTGATGTGTGTACTAGATTTCCCCGAGCAAATTGTTTGTTTAATTCAGCCATTTGCTGGTTTATCTCATCCATTGCTGCAGGATCTAGTAATACGAAACTTCCTTCTCCTAATAAATCTGCTCTCGCCTAGAAAAATTCTGTAAAACAAAAACTAAAAGAAAAGCGTAAAATAGAACTAACTAAAATATAAGCACAAGATAATTGCACAAGGACTAACGATGTAGTCCCCGGCAGCGGCGCCAAAAACTTGGTGTGGCCTAAGGTGTGATAAAAAGATGATATAATTTAGATGCAAATAAACACCCTAAGCTAACACGGTACTGCAAGTATTACAGGACGTATGCAAGTTTTAATGATAAGAAGATTCGTTCCTCAGAGACTAACGAAAGTTAGAGAGAACTTATGCAAATTATCAAGTGCAAATATGAAAGATAGAAAAGATAATACGCAAATAGAAAGAAAAGATAGACAAATATTTATTTGGTTTTTAAATAATAAAACTAAAGACAGAAAATAAATAAAAGAAAAGAAATTAGTATGAAAGTTAGATTGAGTAATTAGCATGTAATCCCCACTAGTTTTGCCGTTCTAAACATGTAAGGGTGAATTATGTAGTATTTCAATAATCGGTTCCAATTACGCTAGGTAGTTTTAAATAGGATTTACCTGTGTCAATAAGGCTTCCTAAGCAAACTGTTCCTGTAATTGGTAAATAGTCACATGTACTAAACCATAGTGATTATCTAGTTAGGTTGATTTGTCAGATCTAAACCGAATACTAGACGTTATGTGCTAAACATGTAATTGAACACCGTTGTCAATGGTGACCTAATTACTAGATGGTAATTCTATATGGCCTAGGTTCCACAAGAACACAGAATATAAATCCAAACACATAAACAGAGAATAAAAACAATAATTCAATTTAAAACATAGAATTCCCAAATTAGATAGATGTCAATCAAAACTAGGGTTCATACATATATGCTAAACCTCAAGCTAAAAAGAATTAATTCATACAAAGAAGAGAAAAGAAAAGAGTTACAGAATCAAAGGTTGAAGGAGACATAATTGTTGCACAACTCCTTCCAGACTTCTTCTCTTGTGTTGCAGCTTCCTCTTGGCCTTAAGGTCTGGCCAAGGATGATTTAAGAGTGTTAAGAGGCTGTATTTATAATGTATAGGTTGACCTAATTCGTTTCTTGAAGGAGAGTCCATGTCCAAGCCCAACTCAAATTCGTATGGAAATAAAGATAATTACTGTTGACTGTTTTGAGCATATCTTCTTCGTTATTGGTCGGTTTTTGCTCCACAATATACCAAAAGAATCCTCACAGAATTATCTACGTCCCGATGAAAGGAATCTTCCAAAATCGGCTCGGTTTTGGAGTTTTCACCACTTCTTTAGGCGTAGCTGCAGAAATTCAGATTTAGGCAGCTTTTCCTTTTCCATAATTTTAGCTTTTGTTTCCTTATCTCCAATTACCATGCTAATCTCTTTCCATATCTTGTAGTCTTTGACTTGGACTCTAATTAATCTCCATAATTATCTTTAAAGCTTCACACTAAATAAACAATTAAACCCAATATGCTCTAAATATTATTTTACTAAATCAAGACTCAAAATAGGAAAGTGCACTAAATTAAGCTAAGATCGACCTATAAACTAATAAATACGCCTAAAATGATGTCTCAGATATATATATTTTATTATCACAAATGAGGAGACATCACTAATAAAGTAAAGACAGAAAATAAATGCAAGAGAAGAAGTTAGTATGAGAGTTTATCTTGAGTAAATAGCATGTAATCCCCACTAGTTTTGTCGGTCTAAACATATAAGGGTGAATTATGTAGTATTTCAATAATCAGTTCCAATTACGCTAAGTAGATTTAAATAGGGTTTACCTGTGTCAATAAGGAGTCCTTAGCAAACTGTTCCTGCAATTCGTAAAATAGCAATACACTAAACCATGGTGATTATCTACTTAGGTTGATTTGTCAGATCTAAACCGTACACTAAACGTTATGTGCTAAATCGGTAATTAAATATATCGTTGTCAATGATTACTTAACTCCTATGACGGTAATTCTATATGGTCGCGATCCACAAGAACACAGAATATAAGTCCAAACACATAAATAGAGAATAAAAACAATAATTCAATTTAAAACATATAATTCCCAAATTAGATAGATGTAAATCAAAACTAGGGTTCATACATATATGCTAAAACTCAAGATAATAGAAATTTAGTTCATACTAATGGAAGAAAAGAAAGAAATTACAAATTCAAAGGTTGAAGAAGACATTATTGATGAACAACTCCTTCCAGACTTCTTTTCTTGTGTTGTAAGCTTCCTCTTGGCTTAAGGTTTAACCAAGGATGATTTTATAGTGTTAAGAGGCTGTATTTATAGTGCATAGGTTGACCTAATCGTTTTCTTGAAGGAAAAGGTAAATATTGGGCTCCTAGCCCAACTCAAATTCGTAGCCCAACAACATGGAATCAGCCCCGTTTTTGTTTTGGTCCTAACAGCATCAATACTCATCCGATTGACGCATATGAGTAGTCGAAATTTATCATCTTGGAAAGATCTCCAACTTTTCTCTTGACCGTTTCTCCAGATTCCTCACCGATTTTAAGATATAAGCTGATTTGTAGTCATAGGTTCAGAAATTCAGATTTATGGCAGCTTTTCCTTTTCCATATTTTTAGCTTTTACTTCCTTATCTTCAATTTCCATGTTTATCTTCTTTCCTTTAGCTCTTTGAACCAACTTGGGCTCTAATTAATTACCATATATCTCTAAAGTTTCACACTAAATAAATAATTAAACCCAATATGCTCTAAAAATAATAAATAATCAATTCAAGACCCAAAATAGGAAAGTGTACTAAATCATGTGAAAATCGACCTA
The DNA here is from genome assembly GCA_029959085.1 of Nemophila menziesii. Lineage (NCBI taxonomy): Eukaryota > Viridiplantae > Streptophyta > Magnoliopsida > Boraginales > Hydrophyllaceae > Nemophila > Nemophila menziesii. The sequence goes on along the minus strand of JARWIR010000014.1, from coordinate 11,233,158 downwards.
TAAACTAATAAATACGCCTAAAATGATGTCTCGGAAATAGATTTTGTTATAAAAAATGAGGAGACATCAAGACCCCCAACTCAAAGTTGTATCGTCCCGATACAATAAAAGTAAACAAGAAGAAGAAGTCGGAGGAGAATAAGAAGGGTAGTCAAATAAACAAGAAGAAGAAGTCGAAGGAGAATAAGAACATAACATAATGAACGAACCTAGAGCAAAATGTCTAAATAGTCTCGTGTAGTAATGCTTAAGAGATAATGCACACGTATGCTTACTATACACATAATCAACAATCCATAAATTCAAGTCAAGATTAATTTCGCAATGCCAGAAGGAGAGGTTGATAACTTAGTTCATGCTAATGGCTATAGGTTGTTCATAGGCCCTAATATAGCATTCAATGGTCCACTTACCTACTACCTAATAGCTCAATTGTTTCTCCACCAAGTAGTTAGAAATCCTAAGGTCTTTGGTTATAACTTTGCTTAGAGACGGTGTGGTATATTTGGATAAATGAAAAGTGAGCTTTTGGCTCTCTCCTCACATTCCATCAACGAATCGCCCTAGAGCTTGAGTTTTCACTCGAAGATGTTCTCACTCAACCCAAATTTTTTTTGAAGCTTTTGATGTGCATCCCCAATCAATCCCAATAAAACCTTTTGTGATGATATACAATTTCCACTTTGCCGTTCTGAATATATATTCTTTTCATATCAATTTTTTTCTTTTGTATAGCTATGACTCTCTTTCTAATGTTCAGATATCACACTATTTTTCATATATATATATATATATTCTTTCTTTTTATGCCCTTGTTGGCAAATTTAGCTCGTAGCTTCTTTTCCATTCACTATTACCCCGGCAAAGGGTTACAATATTAACTTTTTCATCATCAATAAAATCACAATTATAATTCCCAAATCCCAATGTTCCCTAATGATTAAACCCACCACCCCAAACTCAAGCTCTAAAAACGACTTGTCTCAGGTTTTGCGATTCGAGTGCGGGTCATATAGATAAGTCCTACAAACTAAGGGTATGGACTATAATGTGTTTCAATAAAAGGATTTAGAAAGGCTCAGAGGGGCTAAGACGGATAAATAATAACAATAATCAAATACAAAGGTGACAAGGTATAAAAGGCTTCAAGTGGCTTTAATATGAAAGAACTGCCTTATTCATTTTTCTAACTACCGGATTTCGTTGCTTTTTCAATATCAGTTCATAGATAAGCGGGTTTTCAACTAATTTCAAACCTCACGTTCTACACACCAAATAACTCTCCCTAAGTTTCAACGTGAATTCTTAGCATTGCTCATTAACTTTTCTATCTTTTATTTCCTGTTTTCATATATGCATGCTGACCAAATTTGTGACATCTTTCAAAAACATACTACTTACTATCATTGACCTAATTAAATCATGCTCAAATAGGTACATTCAACATATTCTATGCCTTAATTTAACCTAAAAAATATAAATTTTATGCAAAAACGAAAAGAAGATGAGGACAACGAATCCCCACCCCCAACTCAAAAGTGAGCTGTGTCCCCACGACTCAAAAAAAAAGACTCAAGAAAGAAATAAATTTTAAAATTAAAACTAACTAAACTACCTAATGCATACAAGCTATTAAGAAAGAGAATTAGAGTGGCTTACCTGGCTGGCCATAGAGATCCATTATGTCCTCCTCCTCCGAAGAAGATGGAGAAGAATAATTGTCAATATCCCGGTTCATTGTTACATCTTCCAACTGTGAATTAATCTGTGTAATTTCCACCCAAAGTTCTCTGTTTTCTTCTCGTAAACGTTCAACTTCATGTTGTAATTTAAGAGCCCATGGGGGAATACAAGAATCGTCTTTAGAAGAAGAAGTAGAGGAACCTTGATCATGAATCTTTGTCTTTTTCATAGGCCTTGCTGGTACAGACATTCTAGCAGTTAATCTCTTTGGTAGTGGTTGTGCTGGTGCCTTTTGTTTTGATTCTTCAGTAGCCTCATCAAAGTTGATAGGCTTTTCAATGGTGGCTCCAGGCAATTTTTTGTTCTTCCCAAGGATGGTACACTTCCTCTTGTATTCCATAGCATCAGATCTATTTGTCATGTTTGATTTACCCACAACTCAAGTTATACCAAGGATGAATTAAAAGTTTAAGAGAAATTGGTGTAGCTTGAGGTTGTTGCTTGGAATTAGCGAAAAGAGGGAGTTTTCTTGATGAATCTTGGAAGAATTCCTTGAAAGATTGATGTTACTGATGGTGTTTAATGGTGTAGTGTGATGAATTTGATGAAGAAATTGTGTTTATGGAGGATGGAGGAGAGAATAATTGATGTTGTTGTGTTAATTGTGGAGGTTTGTACAAGCTTCAAGGTGTATTTATAGTGTTTGGGTCTGAAAATTTCGTGTAAAAGGAGCTAGGGTTAAGTTTGATAAGGTAAGAGTTGGAATAGGAATAAGTCTCTTCAAAACCGACCTAGCGCGGTGTACCGGACCAGGAAATGTCTCTTTTTTCAACCTTCGGCAAAAAACCCGAGTCTCCTACTCATGGTCACGGGTTTTTCTTCCTGCGGTATACCGGAGGTATGGTCCGGTATACCGGACCTGTGGACCTTCGTTTTTTGAACTCTCGGCAGAAAACCCGAATCACCAACCCGTGGTCACAGGTTTTTCTTCTGGCGGTATACCGGAGGTATGGTCCGGTGTACCGGACCTGTGAACCGAATTTTCCCAAGTGTTTCCTTTTGACCCCAAACTCATTTCCTGCACACTACCTTTATCTCCTATTAGCTTGTAAACACACTTAAAAATCTACACAAACTTAAAATTATACACTACAAAGCAATAAACTAATCTAAAAAAGCCATTACAAACAAGGGGTGTCTCCCAAGAGCACTTTTGTTTAACGTCTTTGAGTTAGACGTGTACCTCAGGCTAAGCATTTTCTACGAGATGGATTGTCTCCTCTCGTCCAAAGTCTTCACTGTCATGGTATCTTTTCAAACGCTGGCCATTCACCATGAATATCCTTTGCTCGATTGGATGTTCAATTTAAATTGCTCCATGAGGTGTGACTTTCCTAACAATGTAAGGTCCTCCCCAACGTGATTTAAGCTTTCCTGGGTAGTTCGAGAATCGAGAGTTGTATAATAGTACTTTTTGTCCTCTCTCGAAATGCTTTGGACGGAGTCGTCTATAAAGCCATCTCTTTGTTTTCTCCTTGTAGAGGAGTGAATTTTCATAGGCAAGATAGCGAAACTCCTCCAACTCGTTCAACTGCATCGACCTTTGTTTCCCGGCCAGTTTTGGATCTAGATTCAGAGTTTTAATAGCCCAGAAGGCTCGAGCTTCAATCTCGATATGGAGATGCCCCAACTGGTGTTTTAAATGCTGTTCTGTAAGCCCAGAGAGCATCATCTAGCTTTAATGACCAGTCTTTCCTCGTTTTGTTCACGGTCTTCTCAAGAATATATTTATTTTCCCGATTGGAAACTTCAGCTTGACCGTTAGTTTGTGGGTGATAACCGGTTGAAATGCGGTGTCTCACTCCAAACTTACGAAGAAGGTTTCTAAGTTGAGCATTGATGAAATGGGTACCTTTATCACTGATGAGAACACGTGGCGTACCATGTCTCGAAAAGATATTTGTTTTTAAGAATTTAATTACTGTTTGCGCATCGTTCTTTGGTGTTGCCACTGCTTCTACCCATTTTGATACATAATCTACCGCAAGAAAAATATAAATATTTCCATGGGAAGTGTGAAAGGTTCCATGAAATCTATTCCCCACACATCAAAGATTTCGACTTCTAGAATATTGTTAAGCGGCATCGCGTCCCTTTTTGATATATTGCCAGTGAACTGGCATCTTTGACATGACTGGACAAAACGATGACAATTTTTGTGTAGGGTAGGCCAATAGAAACCGGATTGAAGAATTTTAGCTGCAGTTCTATCGCCTTTAAAGTGACCTTTATATGGTGATCCATGACAGCTTGCTATAATCTTATCAACTTCGCCTTCATGGACACATCTTCTAACTACATGGTCACTACAAATTTTCCAGAGGTACGGTTCATCCCAATAGTATTGTTTAGCCTGGTGAGATAATCTTTGTCTTTGTTGTGGATGGATATCTGATGTCTCCCTAATTGTTCTTATTTTAGACCCTTGGGAGACATCATTTTTTATGTTTAATTGAATATTTTGATAGACTTTTGAGTTAAAAATGCAATAATCCGGATTTCCTATTTTATTTCTAGTATTTATAATTTATTAAACTTTTGCACGTAATCTTGTGTATTTTAGTGAAAAGTTTGTAGGTTTTAAATATTAGCTAGGAAAGGAATCCGAGAAGAAAGTCAAAGATCGTGATATAGAGTCAAAGTTTGAAGACGAATCCCGAAAAGAATTATATTTTAGAGCTGCAAATCTAGAAAACAGGCCAACGATTGCTGATTTCGAGGCACTTACGAGTTGATTTAGCCACTGACCTTTGAAGAGATTATGTTCCTTATCGAGTTATGGAAATTTAGCAAGTGATTTCAGGTCAATCGGAGTTTATTGGAGGTGGTGCAGCAGTTACGGGATTTTGGGCTTAGAAAATGGACTTGGGCTTTTAATTTTTAATTTAAACCTTGGAGCAAGGCCTAATCCGTTTTTCGTAGTATAAAAGGAGCTTTGGACTTCTATTTTTCACACAACTCATTATTCAGAAGAAAAAGCATTAGAGAGAAGTCAACGAAGGAAGAAGAAGAAAGCTGTAGAGCTGGAGAGTGTCTATATCTCCATTCTCAACAAAATCCAGTTCCGGAAATTAGGTCTTTCTTATTTTTAATTCTGTAAAACACTATGAGTCTTATTTATTTTAATTTAGTTTTATTTTTAATTAGCATGAGCTAATTTCTTCATAGTACTTGAGAATGCATAATGGGTAAATCCCTATTCTGTTGAATTTCATATGTTTGAATTTGGGTTTTAATTAATTAAATCAAATTGGGTCTTTTACATTTTTCTGTAATTTGAGATTATTTACTGTTTTTGGAGTCATGAACTAAGAACAGGTGTTAGTATCTAGGCTATTCCTCATATGTGGCGTGTGGATCATCCTGACGGAGGGTTTAGGTATGGACTTAATAACTCAATCTAAAATAGAAACTATTTGACTTTGACGAGCGTAGTTAATTTTAGGGCCAATGAGGTAATTTAGCTTAATCATTCGAAAGTGGATCATATTTACCCTGACGGGACTAGTGACACTTTAGAATAGCCTTGTAGTCCAACCTGACGGGGTACAAGGATTATTGAATCCCGACGACCTATTTGACCCTGATATGAAATAGAGTTAGGAGGATCCCTTGCGTTTCTCAAGTACTGTCTTCTCATATTTGCTTCTTACCTTCATTTACTTGCGTCTTATTATTTATTTGCATTTTTACTTTAGTCTTTCATACTTAGAATTTATATAAAACCAACCAATCAATATTCAAATCATTGATCTGCTTTCATAAGTGCAATCATTCATTAACTGATAAGCATTGTAGTTAACCATACCGTCCCTGTGAACGATCATGTTATCACTATTATTACTTGGGACAACCGTACACTTGCGGTTGTGGTTCACTTACTTATTGCATTATTTTTAGAACACACGAAGGACCACCAAGTTTTTGGCGCCGCTGCCGGGGACGGTAGCGTGTGACCATAGTGTTTATCCTTTAGTGATAGTTGCATTTATTTTTATTTTTGTTTTTTTCAATTTTACGCTTTTTGTTTGTTCATCTTTTTCAGGTTTTTAGGTTTGGTGTATGCGAAGGAGACTCTTTAAGGATCTAGAGCCATCACCTCCGATCCTTAATAATCCAGAATCATTAATCAGACTTGCTAACAAGAGAAGAAGAGAACAAGAAGCTAGAGAAGTAGAAGAATTAGCGAACAGAATGAATAATATCAGTATTAATAATCAAGGGAACCCAGGAGTTCAACTAGACGAAAATGGTCAACCAATAGTACCTCCTGGAATTCCTAATCTTCCAATCCCACCTGTCATTCCTAATCCTCCAGTCCAAGTTCATATGGTCGACCCATGGTTTCTTACCGGTCCAGTAGAAGAACCATTCCTTGCCCCTCCTCTTGGGATTGGCCCTGCTAATATCGATGTTCCGAGATTTCGTCCAGATGCTGGTATGCTAGCTCAATTACAGAATTTTGGAAACTTTCGTGGCAAGCCCAGAGAAGACCCACTTCGTGCGATACAAAAATTTATGCAGATTTGCGATTGATACATCACGCAAGGGGTAACCAGGGAGCAAATGTATTATGCTACATTCAGATTTTTCTTAATAGATGGAGCGAGTGAGTGGCATGATTCGCAAGAATCAGGGAAGATTACGAATTGGGAGCAGCTACAGGCTGCGTTTTTCGACAGATATTATCCGTCCAACATGAGGTTAGAAGTTCAACTTGGGTTAACACATTTTAAACAAGAATATGATGAAGCGTTGGGTAGAAGTTGGTCGAGATTTCAGAAATGTTTACGAAGAGTCCCTAATCATGACCTTACTGAACAACAACAAATGAAGATTTTCTATAATGGTCTTGAGGGGAGTTCGAGGAAAGATTTAGATTTGTTGTGTGGTGGTGCGTTTTTACGAGTTCAACCTGCGTTTGCAGGAATTATTTTGGATAGAACAGTTGATAATGAAGTTGGGTGGAATACCGTAAGAACACCAGTTAAAGGAGGAGCTAATAATGTAAACATTGAAGAAAAGTTCAACTCCTTAGAGAACGAGATACAAACCACACTAGAACAACAGTTGAGACAACTTACTTTAGCCGTGAAAGGGGGTTTTTCGAATAAAAGAGTTGAGGTAAAGGTTGTGCAAGAAGTATATGGATGTGAGTATTGTGGTGTGAATGATCACGATTGGGAGAATTGTCAGAATAATCAAGAGTCCGTGATGTTTGTCTCCAATAGAGGAAACTTTAATTCAAGTGGTAATGGATATCAGCCTAACAGAAACCATCCTGGGTTTCAATATTCAAATCCTAATGGGGCAGCCAATCCTACATACGCATATCAGCCGCGTCCCCAAGGTAACAACTTCAATCCAAGACCACACAATAATTATCAAGGAGGACAGAATCAAGGAATTATGTTCAGAGACAAGCTCCTCAAGAAGTTATAATGAAACCATGAACCAAAAAGCCTTACCCGCTCATCCACAAGAAGGTATACTTAGCCTTCAGATAACCGTTGAAAACTTAATTATTATCCAGACGCAAGCCATTCAGAATCAACAAGCGTCTGACGCAAACATTAAACTGTTAGAGAATCAGCTGGCTCAAATCACAAAACAACTTAATCAACGTCCACAAGGGCAACTCCCTAGTGACACAGAGAATCCGAGACAACATGAAGATTGCAAAGCTGTTACTCTCAGAAGTGGTAAGAACCTCCCCCCACCTCCTTTTCCAGTTATGAAAGAGAAAGAAGTTCCAAGAAAAGAAAAGGATGTGATTGAGAAAGAGAAATGTGTTGAGGTTGAAGAAATAGGGAGGCCGATTGAGATTCCAAAGAAGAAAGATGATGTTATGAGTAATCGCCCTCCTCCACCATTTCCATCTCGAGTTCAGAAAAAGGGTGATTTGGCCGATTTCCAAAAGTTCTTTAATAGAGTGAGAGGCCTTAGTATTAACGTTCCGTTGTTAGAAGCCATCCGAGATATTCCCAAGTATACGGAATTTTCGAAGAGAGCCTTCACTAATAAAAGGCCGTCTTGTGATAATGAGATGATTGTCTTCCTGAAGAATGTAGTGCTATTTGTCAAAGTAAATTACCTCCAAAGTTACTTGATCCTGGGAGTTTCACAATTCCGATATCAATTGGAGAAGAATGGAAGGGAAAAGCACTATGTGATTTGGGTGCAAGCATCAATCTTATGCCCAAATCGATCTTTGATAAGCTGAAAATTGGAGAAGCAAGACCTACTTCTATGGTCTTGCAAATGGCAGATTGATCTCTTGCACATCCGGAAGGCCGAATTGAAGATGTCCTCGTTAAGACAGGTACGTTAGTATTTGCCGTTGATTTTGTTATTCTTGAATACGACGCGGATAGGAATGTCCCTATTATTTTGGGAAGACTATTCCTAGCCACGGGGCGTACTTTGATTGATGTAGAAAACGGTGAATTGACGATGAGAATCCAAGACGAGGAGGTCAAGTTTAATGTGTTTCGAGCTATGAAGTTTCCAGATTCGCAAGAAGATTGCTTTCGAATGGATGTAGTTGAGCGTGCCACACAAGAGGTATATAATAAATTTAATTATGATGATATCTTGCAGGCAGCTTTAACTATTGATGCACCTGAGTTCATGGAAGAGCTTGCCGAAACAGTGGAAGCTCTTAATTATGAGAATCTTTAGTATAGGCGTCCTGCCTATGAACCTGTAAGAGAACTGGGGGAGATTGTTCCTAAAAAGAAGCCTTCAATCGAATCTCCTCCGGAATTGGAAGAAAAGCCATTACCAGCACACTTGAGGTATGCGTATTTAGGTACTAATGAAACTCTACCTGTTATTGTTTCAGCAAATTTAACAGGTCCTCAAGAAGATAAAATGTTGCGTGTGTTATGAGATCACAAAGAGGCGATAGGATGGACCATTGCTGACCTCAAAGGCATTAGTCCCTCCTATTGTCAACACAAAATCATACTTGAAGATGATAACGCACGCTCAGTTGAAGGTCAAAGGAGATTAATGCCCGCTATGAAGGAAGTTGTGAAGAAGGAAGTTATCAAGCTGTTAGACGCGGGGATTATTTATCCCATCTCGAGTAGTGAATGGGTGAGTCCAGTTCAGTGTGTACCGAAGAAAGGAGGAATCACAACAATTCTTAATGATCAAAATGAAGCGATTCCTTCAAGAACGGTAGTTGGTTGGAGAGTATGGATTACCGAAAATTGAACAAGGCCACCAGGAAAGATCACTTCCCTCTGCCCTTCATTGATCAAATGTTAGATAAATTAGCTGGAAGGGAGTACTACTGTTTCTTAGATGGCTATTCTGGGTATAATCAAATCTATGTGGCTCCAGAAGATCAACATAAAACAACATTTACATGTCCCTTTGGTACTTTTGCATATCGCAGAATGCCATTTGGGTTGTGTAATGCACCTGCTACCTTTCAGAGATGTATGATGACTATCTTTTGGGATATGATCGATAATTTTCTTGAAGTTTTTATGGACGATTTCTCCGTGTTTGGTGATGACTTTGATATATGTTTACATAACTTGGAGAAAGTATTAATCAGATGCAAGGAAACAGATTTGGTCTTAAACTGGGAGAAGTATCATTTCATGGTTCGCGAAGGTATAGTTCTGGGTCACAAGGTTTCGAGTGCTGGATTAGAGGTTGATAGAGCAAAGATAGAGGTAATTAAAACTCTTCCCCCTCCTGTTTCTGTTAAAGGGGTAAGAAGTTTTCTTGGTCATGCTGGCTTTTATAGGCGTTTCATTAAAGACTTTTCTAAAATTGCTAAACCTTTATGCAACTTACTTGAAAAGGACTTCAAATTCCTTTTGGATGAAGCTTGCGTAGAGGCCTTTCAAGCAATCAAAGAAAAGCTTATTTCTGCTCCTATAGTATTACCTCCAGATTGGATTTTACATTTCGAAGTTATGTGTGATGCGAGTGATTTGTGTATGGGAGCTGTATTGGTACAGAGAAAAGATAAGATATTTCATTCTATTTATTATGCTAGTAAAACTTTCAATGGTGCTCAAGTTAATTATACAGTTATAGAGAAAGAGTTGCTAGCAGTTGTGTATTCATTCGATAAGTTTCGCTCTTATCTTCTTGGAGCGAAAGTTGTTGTTTATACAAATCATTCAGCGATTAGATATCTTATGGAAAAGATGGATGCTAAACCGAGGTTAATCAGATGGGTTTATTGCTTCAAGAATTCGATTTAGAGATTAAGGATAGAAAGGGTTGTGAGAATCAGGTTGCAGATCATCTATCGTGTCTTGAAGGTTCAGAGACAAATGGTGGAACTGAAGTAGTTAGAGAAGAGTTTCCTGACGAGAGTTTATTTGCTGTTCGTGATTATGAAGCTCCTTGGTATGCAGATATTGCGAATTTAGTTGTAAGTGGTTCTTTTCCTGAAGGATCCACTTATCAAGACAAAAAAAGGTTAGCTCATCGTGCTAGACAATTATTTTGGGAGGATCCTTTCCTCTACAAAATTCGTGCTGACCAAATGGTAAGATGATGTGTAGCCAAGGAAGAAACAGAACAATTATAGCTGGATGTCATGATTCACTCTACGGAGGACACTTCAAGGGAGATAGAACTGCTGCTAAGGTATTCCAATCAGGTTTTTTCTGGCCTACTCTTGTAAAAGATTGTCATGAATATGTGAAGAAATGTGTGAGATGCCCGTTTACCGGAAACATATCCAAGAGGGATGAGATGCCACGTAATAATGTGTTGGAAGTTGAAATATTCGATGTTTGGGGTATAGATTTTATGGGTCCGTTCGTTCCTTCGAATGGTAACCTCTACATCTTATTAGCTGTTGATTACGTGTCTAATTGGGTAGAAGCTGTGGCTTTACCAACCAACGATTCACGCGTGGTGATTAAGTTCTTGAAATCACATATTTTCACTAGACATGGTACACCTAGAGTGATTATTAGCGATGGAGGATCTCATTTCGTTAATAAGTATTTGAAGACTGTTCTAGAGAAATATGGAGTAAGACACCGTGTATCTACTGCATATCATCCACAATCCAATGGTCAAGCCGAAGTTTCGAATCGTGAAGTAAAGTCAATCCTAGAAATAATTGTTGGTCCTACAAGAAAAGATTGGTCAATGATGTTAGATGACGCGTTGTGGGCCTATCGTACTGCGTTCAAGACTCCAGTTGGTGCATCTCCGTATCGTATGGTGTAAGGTAAGGCTTGTCACTTACCTCTTGAGCTTGAAATGGATGCCTATTGGGAAATTGCGCAGTTGAACTTAGATCCTACCTTAGCCGGAGAGAATCGTATGATGAAGCTTAACGAACTTGACGAATTCCGATTGAATGCCTATGAAAATGCTAAACTGTACAAAGAAAACACTAAAAAATGGCATGACAATCGGATTCGCGAGAAGAACTTTGAAGTGGGACAAAGAGTATTATTTTTAAAACACACAAAGGACAACCAATATCCTTGGGGAATACGCCACTCACGATGAGGTTAACTAGATCTGCATACCATGGCACAAACGCATCTTTAATAGCAAAAAGTTGTTCATCAGGGAATACCTCTTTAACGAATAATGGCTCCTTGTTCGCATCAGATCCTTCGACTCTTGATAAATGATCAGCAACTTGATTCTCGCATCCCTTTCGGTCTCGAATGTCTATGTCGAACTCTTGAAGAAACAGTACCCATCTAATAAGACGCGGCTTAGCGTCCTTTTTCTCCATAAGGTATCTGATAGCTGATGGGTCCTAGGGTGTTATAAAATAAAGTGCAAAATAGAGGAACCACTTAACCGCAAGTGTACGGTTGTCCCAAGTAATATATGATAACCAAGTTCGTTCTCAAGGACGGATTAGGTTTAACCCAAATATCAATCAAGTAGAAAGAATAATTGCTAAACAGAAAAATAAAAGATAGAATTTTTTTTTGGTTTTTGGAAATTAAAAGATGCAAATAAAAGTAAAGACTAAAATTAAATTAACAGAAAGGAAATAAAGCAAATAAACGACTAACTTCAGATAAGGGAGATACTTGAGTCTCGCAAAGAAATCCACTTAATCAATATAATCTATGATATGTCTAAGGGCAGAATTGGAATTATAATATTAGTCGGGACTCTATTATCTCCTAGCCCCCTGTCGGGTGGACCTAGAAGCTATCCTAAAGTATCATAAACACCTGTATGGTCGAATATGGCTCTTCGGATGTTATGATTTTACCTCTTTGGCTATGTAACTAGTAAGCCTGTCGGTCAATAACGGACATTACACGGGTATTACCTAGATCTGTATTCAAACCCCCCTGTCGGATGATCACTTCACCACTAAAGTGAATAGCCCAAGAACTAACAGCTAATTCTAGTTGCGCAGAAAAGAATTAGTAATGAAAACAAAGTAATAACCAATATATAAAACTCAATCCTATTTAAATCTAAACAATCTCAAATTCAAAACATAGATTTAATTAATTAAGGTTCATCCCTTTAATGCGATTCTCACGTATAAAGAAATTTAGCTCATAATGAAATTAAAGACTAACATAAAATAAAAGAAATTCATGTTCAAATACAAATGATAAATGAAAAACCTAAAGGGTAGAATGACTATGGATGGAAGAACAGGATTCCTCCAGCGTCTAGCTTCTTCTCTTCTTCGTGCTCTGACTTGAAAACCTTAAGCCTCTTGTTTAATTCTCTGAAGTGTGTGAAAGTAGGAGGTTAAGGGGTGTATTTATAGGTGTTGAAGGACCCTAGGTCGAATTTGCTTGGAGTGGAAGACAAGTCAAAGACTCTCAAATTCGTAGCTCTAAATTCTAGGAAAGGTAAGATTTTGCTACTGATTTGATTTGGTCATATCTTTTTCAATACTTATCCGTTTGAGAAGTTCCAATATATGAAACCACTTGTCTTGTAAAGAGCTTTCATTGGTGCAGACCACTCGTCCAGAATCCATGCCAATCTTTTATTATGATTCAATCTCTAAAACGTGGCTGGATTTTCAGATTCACAAGGCAGCTTTATCTTTTCCTCCTTTGAATAACTCTTTTCTAAATCTTCTTATTTCCATGTAAATCTTCTTTCCTTTTCATCTTTATCTTGACTTGGCCTCTAATTAATTACCATTTATCTTTTAAAGCTTCACATTAAATAAATAATTAAACCGCATATGCTTAAAAAGAATAAATCAATAAATCAAGAAATAAAAATAAGAAATTGTACTCTAAAAATAGAAACTCGACTAAAAATCATTTTGATGTCTCCTCATTTGTGATAGTAAAATACACTCATGAGACATCATTTTAGGCTTATTTATTAGTTTATAGGTTGATTTTAGCTTAATTTAGTGCACTTTCCTATTTTGGGTCTTGATTAGTGGAATTATTATTTTTAGAGCATATTGGGTTTAATTGTTTATTTAGTGTGAAGCTTTAAAGATAATTATGGAGATTAATTAGAGTCCAAGTCAAAGACTACAACTTATGGAAAGAGATATGCATGGAAATTGGAGATAGAAGGTAACTGAGTTCAATTAGGAAAAGGAAAAGCTGTCTAAATCTGGGATTCTGCAGAACACGTCTAAAGATTGGTGTTTTTACCTAAGAAATAGGCCGAATTTGGTAATTTCCTTCTATAGGGCCTAGATAATTCTGTTGCGATTCTTTTGGTATCTTGTGGAGCAAAATCCGACCAATAACGAAGAAGATACACTCAAAACAACGCAGCAGTGTTTTCCTTACGAATTTGAGTTGGGCCAGGAGTCCATTAATTGAAGTTATCTCCACCAAACGAATTAGGTCAACCTCTACCCTATAAATACAGCCTCTTAACACTCTTAAATCATCCTTGGCCAGACCTTAAGGCCAAAAGGAAGCTGCAACACAAGAGGAGAAGTCTGGAAGGAGCAGAACACCATATGTCTTCTTCTACCTTTGATTCTGTAACTCTTTTCTCTTCTTTTCTTTGTATGAATTAATCCTTTTAGTTTGAGTGTTTAGCATATATGTATGAACCCTAGTTTTGATTGACATCTATCTAATTTGGGAACTTAATGTTTTAAATTGAATTATAGTTTTTATTCTCTGTTTATGTGTTTGGATTTATATTCTGTGTTCTTCTGGATGCGCGCACATATAGAATTACCATCTAGTAATTAGGTCACCATTGACAACGGTGTTTAATTGCATGTTTAGCACATAACGTCTAGTATTAGGTCTGATCTGACAACCCAACCTAGCTAGATAATCACTATGGTTTAGTTCTTGTGACTATTTACCAATTACAGGAAAAGTTTGCTTAGGAAGCCTTATTGACACAGGTAAATCCTATTTTAAACTATCGATAGCATATTGGGACCGATTAGGGAAATACTACATAATTTACCCTTACATGTTTAGAACGGCAAAACTAGTGGGGATTGCATGCTAATTACTCAAGCTAGACTTTCATACTATCTTCTTTTCTTTCTTTTATTTATTTTCTGTCTTTAGTTTATTAGTTTAGTTTATTTATTAGAAAACCAAATAAATATTTATCTATTCCTTCTTTCTACTTGCGTATTATTATCTATCTTTAATATCTGCACTTGATAATTTGCATAAGTTCTCTCTAACTTTCGTCAGTCCCTGAGGAACGAATCTTCTTATCATTAAAACTTGCATACGTCCTCTAATACTTGCAGTACAGTGTTAGTTTAGGGTGTGTATTTGCACTTATTTATATCCTTATTTTATCACACCTTAGGCCACACCAAGTTTTTGGCGCCGCTGCCGGGGACTACATCGTTAGTCCTTGTGCAATTATCTTGTGCTTATATTTTAGTTAGTTCTATTTTACGCTTTTCTTTTTAGTTTTTGTTTTACAGATTTTTTTTAGGCGAAAGCATATTTATTAGGAGATAAAGGTGTCGTGCTATTAGATCCTGAAGAAGCTAATTCAAGATGGAATCTCTAAAGCTCAAGGAGTTAAGCCAACAACTTGAGGAATTACGAGAACAATCGCGAAAACTAGCGCGGAGGAATCTAGTACATACATCACCTTCATGTCCTAGTTGTGGAGCAAGAGATCACTCGTGGGGACATTGCATGAACAATCCAGCCTCAGTTTCCTTCATGCCTTATCAAAGAGACCATTATTATGATGGTTATTATCAATCTCAAGGAAATTACGCTGACTATCAACCCCCACAGAGTTACAATTGGGTCGGAGATCAACAGAATTATAATCATAATAATCATTATTATGATGATTATTATCAACCACGACCACAATCCTACTATCCTCCACAACCTATCTATCAAGAAGCGCCGATTTATAATGAAGCTTATCAAGAACCACATCCTTATTCAATGCAGCAAACCATACAAGAACAACCTCCGGGTTTGAATTCAAGTTTGGCTCGACTAATGCAAACAATTGAAAATATAGAGAGTCACCAGCAAGAATCCAAAGACTCACAGAGTACGCTTATGGAGAGGGTGCAGGCAGTGTCACGAATGGTGGAGAAAACTAAAATCCTTGCAGAAAGGCAACTCCGAAGTGATACTACTGCTCCAGAAAACAAAGTCTGTCATGCAGTTGAATTAGGAAGTGGAAAACAACTACCTCCACCAAGACCAGAACCAGAACCAGTCCCTATTCCAGAAACGGGGGAAGAAGCAACAGAAGATAAGGTCGAAGAGGTAGTTGAACAAGAACGTGTCCAAGAGAAGACACCAGAAAAAAAAGAGAGCCCAGTGGTAACCAATACATGTCCTCCTCCACCATTCCCTTCACGTGTCGGAAAGGACAATGACCAGGAATTCAAGAAGTTCGTTGACATGGTGAACAAATTAAAGATCAGCAGCCCGTTTGTAGAAGCTCTCACAAGAATGTCAAAATACGGTCAATTCATGAAGGACATTCTTTCTAACAAACGAAGATTCGAAGCTAAAGAGATGAATGGATTGCTAGAGGAGTGTAGTGCTACAAATGAAATCGAGTTACCACCACTTCCCACGACATCTTGGATGGCACCATCCATGATCATTAAGAATCGAGCTGAAAAGTTCGTGGGAATTAAAGGCAAAGGGTGGAAATTTCGTCATCCTTAATCAAGGTAACACGTCTAACTTTGAAAGACGTTAAACAAAAGTGCTGTACGGGAGACAACCCGTAATTTCTTTTATGTTTTTACGTTTTTAGTTTTTAATTTATATTTAGTTTAGTTAATTTTAGTTGATATTGCATATTTGAGAAAGGTATTAGTGTTTTTGATGATTAGGTATTGGAGAAATCGAGTTAGGGAAGCGAGCAAAATTTTTTTTGGACAGAAACTTCGTCAAGCCATATCTTTGCGCTCGGATATCGGAATCAGGTGATTTTTGAGCCTAAACTGCATAACTTTTCGAGATCTAGCTGCTGGGGAGGTTTTTGCCACGTGCGGTACACCGGACCTCAGCCGCGGTGCACCGCATGGTCAAAAACCCGTACTACGGGTTGCTACCGCGGGTTTTATCCAGAAACGAAAAAAAATAGCTGATGGGTCCGGTATACCGGACCCTATACCGCGCCATGCACCGCACAAACACGTGCCACGGGGTCCTACCACGGGTTTTTTGATGTAGGAGGCGCGGTGTACCCCGCAGTACACCCCATGGTCCGCAGGGGTAGTCCGCAGCGCCGCAAGAGAGAGAGAAAAACCTACGGGATTTGATTATAAAGGAGGTATTAAGCTTTTAGTTCCGAATTTTATAAACCCAAACCCTCTTTTTCTTCTCCACAACCCTCCTAACTCCATTAGAGCTCATAAAAACCTTCACCAATCATCAAAACACTATCCAATTGCCATGAAAACACATCCAAATCATTCTCCACATCATTACAAGGAAGATTCAACCACCCATATCATACCAAAACACCTTGAATCCAAGAATCAAAAGCTTAGATTTCAATCCTACAATTTCTTAAATCCAAGCCAATCCATGAAGAATCCATCTTACCCACATAGAGAATCATCATCCAATCACCTCTCCTAACCCAAATTAAGCTTGTACAACCAATAATCAAGAGTTTCAAATTTCAAGAGTGGTTAAAGCTTTGAGTTGGGGGTCAATTGAGATGATTAAGAGAACATGAACATTATCCACTGAAAGGGAGATGAAGAAATCAAGGTATTGGATCTAATTGAGAAGAAATCAAGTGAGAAAAGTCCTAGTTCCAATTCAATGGGTAAAACAAGTCAAGAGAAGAGAGGTTAGCTAGCTGTGTTTGATTCAATGAGCAAAAAGATTCCAACTTTAGTGAAGAAGACAACACGACCTCTCTAGATCAAAGACCTTATACCCAAGAGAAAAAGAGAAAGCTTCAAGGGCCCTGATAGCTTCTCCGAAGCAACAATTAAAGGAACTACCTTTTTCTTATGAGAAAGTATTTGAAGAAGAAGTTGAAGGTGAATACATGAAGGTTCATGGAGATTTGGAATGCTTTGGGTTGTTTGTGAATTGTATTGTGTGAGGAGAAGAAGAAGATGTGGCACAGTTGATCTATGAGGAAGTGATACGAAGTTTTCGATCTCTCCCATGACGTTATATAATGCAATATCCTATTATGATCACGTGTCTTGAACGAAAAGCGAATAAGAAGTTGGGTGAAGAAGATACATTAGAGTTAATCTGAGTATCGTCTAGGCGAGGTAAAAGCCTCGAAGAGTATGTTTTCTTTCTTCCCTACCATTTCTTTATGTGCAATATGTATGCTAATTTTAAATTTTATTCTTTCTTGAGTCTTTTTCGAGTCGTGGGGACACGGCTCATTTTTGAGTTGGGGGTGGGGATTCGTTGTCCTCATCTTCCTTTTTGTTTTTCATAAAATTTAAAATTTTTTGGGTTGAATTAGGCATAGAATATCTTTGAATGCACCTATTTGAGCATGATTTTAATAAGTTAATGATAGTAAGTAGTATGTTTTTGAAAGATGCAACAAGTTTGTTTAGATGCATGTATGAAAACAGGAAATAAAAGATAGAAAAGTTAATGAGCAATGCTATGAAGTCACTTTGAAACTTAGGGATAGTTATTTGGTATGTAGAACGTGAGGTTTAAAATTAGTTGAAAACCCACTTGTCTATGAACTAGTAGTGAAAAAGTAACAAAATCCGGTAGTTAGAAAAATGAATAAGGCAGTTATTTCATGATTAAAACACTTGAAGCCTTTATACTTTCTCACCCTTTTATTTGATTATTGTTATTTATCCGTCTTAGCCCCTCTGAGCCTTTCTAAAGCCTTTTTATTGAACCACATTATAATCCATACCCTAGTTTTAGGACTCATCTATATGACCCGCACTCGAATCGCAAAACCTGAGACAAACTCGTTTTAGAGCTTGAGTTTGGGGTGGTGGGTTTCATAATTAGGGAACTTTGGGGATTTGGGAATTATATTTGTGATTTTACTGATGATGAATTGGTATTATTGTAACCCTTTGCCGGGGTAATAGTGAATGGAAAAGAAGCTACGAGCTAAATTTGCCAACAAGGGCATAAAAAGAAAGAATATATATATGAAAAAAAATAGTGTGATATCTCAATATCAAAGAGAATCATAGCTATACAAAAAGAAAAAATTGATATGAAAAGAAAATATATATTCGGACCGGCAAGGTGGATTTTAAATCATCAAAGGTTTTAATTGGGTTAGTTGGGGATGCAAATCAAAAGCATCAATAAATTGGGTCGAGTGAGAACATCTTCGAGTGAAAACTCAAGCTCTAGGGCGATTCGTTGATGGCTAGTGAGGAGAGAGCCAAAAGCTCACTTTTCATTATCCAAATATACCACACCCGTCCTTAAGCCAAATTATAACCAAGACCTTAGGATTTCTAACTACTAGATGGAGAAACAACTGAGTTATTAGGTAGTAGGTAAGTGGACCATTGGATGCTGTATTTGGGACCTATGAACAACCTATAGCCATTAACCTGAACTAAGTTATTATCCTCTCCTTCTGGCATTGCGAAATTAATCTTAACTTGAATTTATGGATTGTTGATTCCATGTATATTAAGCATAGTTGTGCATTATTTCTTAAGCATTACTACATGAGACTTTTTAGATATTTTGCTCAAGGATCATTCATTGTGTTCTGTTCTTATTCTCCTCCTACTTCTTCTTCTTGACTACCCTACTGTTCTTTACTTTTATTGTATCGGGACGATACAACTTTGAGTTCGGGGTCTTGATGTCTCCTCATTTGTGATAGTAAAATACACTCATGAGACATCATTTTAGGCTTATTTATTAGTTTATAGGTTGATTTTAGCTTAATTTAGTGCACTTTCCTATTTTGGGTCTTGATTAGTAGAATTATTATTTTTAGAGCATATTGGGTTTAATTGTTTATTTAGTGTGAAGATTTAAAGATAATTATGGAGATTAATTAGAGTCCAAGTCAAAGACGACAACTTATGGAAAGAGATATGCATGGAAATTGGAGATAGAAGGAAACTGAGTTCAATTAGGAAAAGGAAAAGCTGCCTAAATCTGGGATTCTGCAGAACACGTCTAAAGATTGGTGTTTTTACCTAAGAAATAGGCCGAATTTGGTAATTTCCTTCTAAATGGCCTAGATAATTCTGTTGCGATTCTTTTGGTATCTTGTGGAGCAAAATCCGACCAATAACGAAGAAGATACACTCAAAACAACGCAGCAGTGTTTTCCTTACGAATTTGAGTTGGGCCAGGAGTCCATTACTTGAAGCTATCTCCACCAAACGAATTAGGTCAACCTCTACCCTATAAATACAGCCTCTTAACACTCTTAAATCATCCTTGGCCAGACCTTAAGGCCAAGAGGAAGCTGCAACACAAGAGGAGAAGTCTGGAAGGAGCAGAACACCATATGTCTTCTTCTACCTTTGATTCTGTAACTCTTTTCTCTTCTTTTCTTTGTATGAATTAATCCTTTTAGTTTGAGTGTTTAGCATATATGTATGAACCCTAGTTTTGATTGACATCTATCTAATTTGGGAACTTAATGTTTTAAATTGAATTATAGTTTTTATTCTCTGTTTATGTGTTTGGATTTATATTCTGTGTTCTTGTGGATGCGCGCCCATATAGAATTACCATCTAGTAATTAGGTCACCATTGACAACGGTGTTTAATTGCATGTTTAGCACATAACGTCTAGTATTAGGTCTGATCTGACAACCCAACCTAGCTACATAATCACTATGGTTTAGTTCTTGTGACTATTTACCAATTACAGGAAAAGTTTGCTTAGGAAGCCTTATTGACACAGGTAAATCCTATTTTAAACTACCGATAGCATATTGGGACCGATTAGGGAAATACTACATAATTTACCCTTACATGTTTAAAACGGAAAAACTAGTGGGGATTACATGCTAATTACTCAAGCTAGACTTTCATACTATCTTCTTTTCTTTCTTTTATTTATTTTCTGTCTTTAGTTTATTAGTTTAGTTTATTTATTAGAAAACCAAATAAATATTTATCTATTCCTTCTTTCTACTTGCGTATTATTATCTATCTTTAAAATCTGCACTTGATAATTTGCATAAGTTCTCTCTAACTTTCGTCAGTCCCTGAGGAACGAATCTTCTTATCATTAAAACTTGCATACGTCCTGTAATACTTGCAGTACAGTGTTAGTTTAGGGTGTGTATTTGCACTTATTTATATCCTTATTTTATCACACCTTAGGCCACACCACATTTCCTAACACTCTAAAATACACTAAGACTTTATTCTCACTTCTCCTCCTTGGATTGGTCTTTCATGAGATTCAAGAACCAATTAACTTTGCATTAAAAATAGTCAAATTTAGGCACAAAAGCTCAGATTCTGCAAATAGTTAATTTCCAAGGGGAGAAAGTGTAATATGATCAATTAAGCCTAAAAGTCTATCAAATAAGTCATTTATTCACCTAAAAGGATGTCTCCAAGGGGCTTATAATTAGAACAAATCGGGAGACATCAAGACCCCAAACTCAAACCTTTGTCGTCCCGACAAAGTAAAATAAAAACAAAGGATCCTTTAGGTGAACGCAGAAGGTAGAATCTAGAAAATAATCCCAAAGCAAAGCTTAAAACAAATTTCATATAGTCTAACCTAGGAATTAATATACACCTACACTTATCATGCAAAATCAAATACAAAACAATATCAATCCAAAATTAATTTCACAATGCTAGAAGGTTACGCATATTACTTATCTCAAGATGGTGGCTATAGGGTGTTCCTCGATCTTTACTCGCTTTAAAGGCTCCACTTAGAATACTCCCTATTAACTCACTGTGCATCTAGGAATCACGAGGTCTTTACGGTTTTAGCATAGGCTGAAGGACGGTATGGTATGTATATTTGGTAAATTTGAAGTGAGCTTTTGGCTCTCTCCTTACTTACCATCAACAACTGTCCAAGAGCTTGAGTTTACACTCGAATAACGTTCTCACTCAACCCAATTGACGCGCTTAATTAGCGTCCCCAAATTAACCCAATAAGCACTAAGGATGATTCACTCAAAAATTTCTACTTTGCCGGTCCGAATATATAATCTTTTCAAATCATTAATTTTTTTTCTTTTCTTTTCTTATAGCTATGACTCTCTTTTAATGTTGAGATATCATGCTATTTTTTTCCATAGTTATGCCTATTCATAACTTGAGCTCGAAGCTTCTTTTCCATTCACTATTACCCCGACAAAGGGTTACAATACAATAAACCTGTGAATCATCATCATGTATAGCACAAAGCACAATTTATAAGCTCCAAAAATCCCAACCCAATGTAAATTTCCATATAGTAGACCCACCACCCCAAACTCAAGCTCAAGACAGGAAGTCTCAGGATCGTGATTCAAGTGCGGGTCATATGGTCATGCCTAATAATCTAAAGGGAAATTGGCTTATAATGTGGCGACAAAAGAAAGGCTTAAAGGCTTAAAGGCTAACAATTTGTCTAAGAAGGATAAAATTAATTCAGGGATAGACAGCCAAAAAGGATTCAAAGGGCTAACAAAGAACTACCTCTATCATCTTCCTATCTACACAATTTGTCTTTAGTTCATACCTAAGTGGGTTCTCTACTCATTTAGATCTCACGTTCTACAAACCACCTATTATCCTTAAGTACAAGTTTACTTCTATACCGCAGGGATGTACCGCGCCCCAAAAACACGTACCACGGGTCGCGCACCACGGGTCTTATCCAGAGGCGAGAAAAAGAGAAGCTTATCGGCGCGGTGCACCGCACCCTACACCGCACGCCTAAAACGCGTGCCACGGGGTGTGTACCGCGGGTTTTTTTACGGAGCACGTGCGGACTACCCCATGCACCGCACGACAAAACGCGTGCCACGGGGTGCTAGCACGGGTACAAGGCAGAGGCGAGAAATATCACACCAACAGCGCTGCGGTGTACCCCTGCGGTACACCCCATGCACCGCAGGTATGCACCGCGCCAGGCGGTTTGTGAAGAGATCAAGGCCCATTCAACTTCTAACCTTAACGAGATAAACCCTAGCCTCTTCCATACGAATTTTCCAGCTCCCAACCTTATAAAAACACCTTGAAGCTTGATTAAACCTCCACAACAAACACATTAACATCCTTAAATCTCTCCTCCATCCTCCATAGACATAACCTCTTCATCAAATTCATCACAAAACACCATTAAATACAATCAAGATCATCAAGCTTTCAAGAGTTCTTCCAAGATTCATCAAGAAAACAACTTCCTTCATCTAATCCAAGCAAGAAACTCAAGCTATACCAAGTTTTCTTAACTTTATTCTATCCTTGGTATAAACTTGAGTTTGGGGTCAAATCAACCATGACAAACAGAACAGATGCTTTGGATTATAAGAGGAAGTGTTGTATCCTAGGGAAGAACAAGAATTTGCCTGGTTCCACAATTGAAAAGGCCATCAATTTGATGAGCCTATTGAAGAAACACAAGAAGAAAAGGCACCTGCACCACCACAACACGGGAAATTAACAGCAAGGATGAGGGTATCATCAAAGCCTAGAGACAAGATACAAATTCAAGTTCAAGGTTCTTCTTCTTCTCAAACTAATTCTGGTATTCCTCCATGGGCTCACAATTTGCAACAAGAATTCGAACTTTTACGACTAGACATCGGAGTACTTTGGAAGGAAATTACACAGATTAAGTCAACATTGGAAGAGGTAACTTTGTACATGGATATTGATAATTATGCCTATTCATAACTTGAGCTCGAAGCTTCTTTTCCATTCACTATTACCCCGGCAAAGGGTTACAATACAATAAACCTGTGAATCATCATCATGTATAGCACAAAGCACAATTTATAAGATCCAAAAATCCCAACCCAATGTAAATTTCCATATAGTGGACCCACCACCCCAAACTCAAGCTCAAGACAGGAAGTCTCAGGATCGTGATTCAAGTGCGGGTCATATGGTCATGCCTAATAATCTAAAGTGAAATTGGCTTATAATGTGGCGACAAAAGAAAGGCTTAAAGGCTTAAAGGCTAACAATTTGTCTAAGAAGGATAAAATTAATTTAGGGATAGACAGCCAAAAAGGAATCAAAGGGCTAACAAAGAACTACCTCTATCATCTTCCTATCTACACAATTTGTCTTTAGTTCATACCTAAGTGGGTTCTCTACACATTTAGATCTCACGTTCTACAAACCACCTATTATCCTTAAGCACAAGTTTACTTCTTTTGCATTGTTTACTTTGATATATGTTTACATAACTTGGAGAAAGTATTAATCAGATGCAAGGAAACAGATTTGGTCTTAAACTGGGAGAAGTATGATTTCATGGTTCGCGAAGGTATAGTTCTGGGTCACAAGGTTTCGAGTGCTGGATTAGAGGTTGATAGAGCAAAGATAGAGGTAATTAAAACTCTTCCCCCTCCTGTTTCTGTTAAAGGGGTAAGAAGTTTTCTTGGTCATGCTGGCTTTTATAGGCGTTTCATTAAAGACTTTTCTAAAATTGCTAAACCTTTATGCAACTTACTTGAAAAGGACTTCAAATTCCTTTTGGATGAAGCTTGCGTAGAGGCCTTTCAAGCAATCAAAGAAAAGCTTATTTCTGCTCCTATAGTATTACCTCCAGATTGGATTTTACATTTCGAAGTTATGTGTGATGCGAGTGATTTGTGTATGGGAGCTGTATTGGGACAGAGAAAAGAGAAAGTTTTTCATTCGATTTACTACGCTAGTAAAACTTTTAATGGTGCTCAGATTAATTACACAGTTACAGAAAAAGAGTTACTAGCAGTTGTATATTCATTTGATAAATTTCGCTCTTATCTTCTTGGAGCGAAAGTTATTGTTTATACAGATCATTCCGCGATCAGATATCTTATGGAAAAGAAGGATGCGAAACTAAGGTTAATCAGATGGGTGTTATTACTTCAAGAGTTCGATTTAGAGATCAAAGATAGAAAGGGTTGTGAGAATCAGGTGGCAGATCATCTATCGTGTTTAGAGGGTTCAGAGATGAATAGTGGTACTGAAGCAGTTAGAGAAGAGTTTCCTGATGAGAGTTTATTCGTTGTTCGAGATTATGAAGCTCCGTGGTATCCAGATATTGCGAATTTAGTGGTGAGTGGTGTTTTTCCTGAAGGGTCTACTTATCAAGAGAGAAAGAGGTTAGCTCATCGTGCTAGACAGTTCTTTTGGGAGGATCCGTTCCTCTATAAGGTTTGTGCTGACCAAATGATACGAAGATGTGTAGCAAGGGAAGAAACTGAAGCCATTATAGCTGGATGCCATGATTCATTATATGGAGGACATTTCAAAGGGGACAAAACAGCTGCGAAGGTATTTTAATCAAGTTTTTACTGGCCTTCTCTTGTAAAAGATTGTCATGAGTATGTTAAGAAATGCACGAGATGCCAGTTTACCGGAAACATATCTAAGAGGGATGAGATGCCACGTAATAATGTGTTAGAAGTTGAAATATTCGATGTTTGGGGTATAGACTTTATGGGTCCTTTCGTTCCTTCAAATAATAACCTCTACATCTTATTAGCTGTTGATTATGTGTCTAAGTGGGTAGAAGCGGTGGCTTTACCCACTAATGATTCACGAGTGGTGATCAAGTTCTTGAAATCACATATTTTCACTAGACATGGCACACCTAGAGTGATTATTAGCGATGGAGGATCTCATTTCGTTAATAAATATCTGAAGAATGTTCTAGAGAAGTATGGAGTAAGACACCGTGTATCTACTGCATATCATCCACAATCCAATGGTCAAGCTGAAGTTTCGAATCGTGAAGTCAAGTCAATCCTAGAGAAAACCGTTGGTCCTACAAGAAAAGATTGGTCAATGAAATTAGATGATGCGTTGTGGGCCTATCGTACCGCGTTCAAAACTCCAGTTGGTGCATCTCCCTATCGTATGGTGTATGGTAAGGCTTGTCACTTACCTTTAGAGCTTGAAATGGGTGCATATTGGGCAATTGCGCAGTTGAATTTAGATCATATCTTAGCAGGAAAGAATCGTATGATGAAGCTTAATGAACTTGACGAATTCCGATTGCATGCTTATGAAAATGCCAAACTTTACAAAGAAAACACGAAGAAATGGCATGACAATAGGATTCGTACAAAGAACTTTGAAGTGGGGCAAAGAGTACTGAAGTATAACTCAAAGTTCAGCAATTACCCGGGTAAGTTAAGATCTAAGTGGTCAGGTCCATACATTGTGACCAAAGTTACACCTCATGGGGCGATAGAAATAGAACATCCGCTAGAGAACCGCACCTTTATGGTTAACGGTCACAGATTGAAGATATACCATGGAGGTGAAGATACCAATCGCTCGGAAGATCCACATCCCGGGGAGATCATGTATCTCCTCGAAACTCCTTAAGAGCGTGAGGTAACCCATCGAGCTTAACGACGTTAAACAAAAGCCAATTCCTTGTATATTAGCTGAGTTTTTAAATTTTTGCAAGTTAGAATAGTTTAATTTTCGTAATTTTAGTGTGTGTTATTAAGAAATGAGGAAGGGTAGTTGTTTTTGATGATTTCAGGGGTAAAAAGGTCATGAGTTTGGGGTCGATTTGGCGAAAAAAGGAGAAAAAGAGGTTGGATGTCCAGGAGAAACCGGGAACCCAGTTTCGCAAAAACCGGGAACCCGGTTTTGGAGCTGGTACCAAAAATTTTAACGCAACACTTGGCGTTTTGGGTTCACGATACAGCGTCGGAACCGGGAACCCGGTTTTTCAAAACCGGGAACCCGGTTTTGGTGCTGTAACTTTTGAAAATCTCTGACCCAGCGTTTTGGTGGCCTGCGTTTTGACTCGCGCCATCGACACAAAACCGGGAACCCGTATCTGGCAGAACCGGGTACCCGGTTTCGGAGCTGTAACTGGTGGATTTCTCTGACCTAGCGTTTTGGAATCCTGCGTTTTGGCGCGTTTTGACTCGCGCCATCGAGAAAATCCGGGTACCCGCATTTTACAAAACCGGGAACCCGGTTTCGGCGAGTAGAATCTCTGACCCCGCGTCTTGGGGTCCAGCGTGTTGGTGCGTTGAAAAAAAAAATTCATTAAGTCATTTTTCTGCGCCGTCACAGCGCCGCGGAACCGGGAACCCGGTTTGAAAGCTGTGAGAGGCGGTTTTGGTGTTTTAACCTAGTTTTCCTAGCCTCTCCTGCAAGTTTTTACCTAAAACGCACCAATAGCCTCCCCACCTCCGAAATTCATCAACCAAAACACTATATATCATCAAATCCTACCCTCTTTCACCACAAAAACACAAAATCAACTCACCTCCTCTCCAAAATAACATCAAATCCTTAGTTTTTCCCAAAAATTTTCTTCACCCAGTCCTTAAATTAAACCCAATCCTTTCTTCTCCCATCCAAATTAAACAAGACCCATCTCATATTCCACCTAGTTCTTCAATTCCTAAGCCTCAAAACATCAAAATTCTAAACTTTTTCTCTAAGTTTTTCATTATTTGAAGTTTTGAGTTTGGGGTGGTAAGAGATGACTAACAGAACCGGTGATTTCCGAAGAACTGGTGGTTCCCAAGATCAAGCTATTGAGATTCCTGATTCGCGTCCTAAACGAAAAATTGATGAAGTTAAGCTTGATTCTAACAGAATAGAAATCACATGTCAAAAGAGAAGATTGATTGATGAGATAGAAAGTGAGAAGGAACCAGAAGAGGAAATTGCGAAGAACATTGAGAAGGAAACTAAACAAGAGGTTCCAGAAGCACCAGTTCAACAAAAACCTCCGCGTATGAAGATGTGGGCCCACAAGCCTAAGAGGGTTTATACTTGTTGGAATACTCAGGTTCGTGAAAGAATTGAATTTTTGAAATTTGGTGAGGAGACGAATTTTCCGAAGGGTATTATGAGTAGTGAACACAAGGAATATGCTGTGACATGTGCTAAGTTTGGTTGGAAAGAGTTGCAAGAAAGGAAGCTTGAGTTTATTCCTACTTTGGTGCGAGAATTTTACGAAGGTTTAGCTACCTCCCGTGATGCAATTGATATCCGCAAAAAGGTAGTTCCTTTCTCTATTGAACGTATTCGGAAATCCTTGAAATTACCCAACTTTTGTGGAACATGCCCTTTCCAAGAAACTCTTAATGACCCTTCTTTCGATTTTGAATCCCTTTGGGGGACAGTGCATATTAATGGGGCTAGCCCAATTCCTGAAGGAGAAAGATATCCTGGACAGTTTTACAGCAATAGTTTGACACCTCGTGCGAAGGTTTGGTCTCGTTTCGTAATACCCACTTTCTTTGGTATTAAACACACTTCCGAGTTGAAGAAAGAGCACGTATTTGTTATTAAGTGTATTTTGGAGGAGAAACCATTTGATGTTGCTAAGATCATTTATGACACAATCATGGAGTTCGCGAAATCACCAATGCAACAACAAAATCTGAAGTTTCCTTGTACTATTACTCAGTTGTGCCTAGACGCAAAGATTCCGCGTAAGAGCGCAGATATTGACGTTGTTTCAGTTGGTGTGAGTATAGCTTTGAGCACAATCAAGAATATCCATGAAGAAGCAACAAGAGCTACCAAGAGCCCTAGAACTCCTCAATCAAAGAAAGCGAAAACTGTTCCTGAGTTGGAATCAAAGATTCAGGTGTTGGAAGAGAATCAGGAGAAGATGATTGCTACCTTGGGAAACGTTACAAAAGAATTGGACCTGCTTCGAAATTTGATCTTAGGCGTAAATACACTTCAAAACGCGATTTATGATGCTGTTACGCGAGATAAAGGTCCAGAACGCAACACCGATAACCAGCCTCGCGCTGGTTAAGATACGTTTTCTAAACTTTCCTCTTAGTGTAGATTAGTTTAAATGCTTTATTGAGTCTTTTTGAGTCGTGGGGACACGACTCATTTTTGAGTTTGGGGTGGGGTTCGTTGCCTCATCCCATTTTTTTATGTGTTATTTGCTTTATTTGCTTTCAATAAAAGAATTTTCGGAGTTGCGTTTGACTGTAGAAATTTTTAAATATCCCTTTAAGCATACTTTTGATGAATCTATGATAGTAAATAGTGGACTTTAGGGATTGATATAAAACGCATTTAGAATTGCATGCAAACATAGGTAATTAATAGGAAAAATTAATGAACAATGCAAATGAAGTAAGCTTGTACTCAAGGAATATGTTTGGTGTGTAGAAAATGAAATCCTAATTAGTAGAGAACCCACCTAGATATGAACTAAAGACAAGCTATGTACTTAGGAAAATGATAGGGGCAGTTCTTTGTTAGCCATTTCTGCCTTTTTAGCCTTCTATCCCTTGTATTAATTATTATCCGTCTTAGCCCACTTTGAGCCTTTAGCCTTTTCTTTGTAGCCACGATATAAGCCATTATCCCTTAGATTATTAGGCATGACCATATAACCCACACTTGAATCACAATCCTGAGACATGTCTCGAGCTTGAGTTTGGGGTGGTGGGACCACTTATGGGGAATTTAATGGGTTGGGATTGATTTGCTTTGTATTGTAGCACAATTGCAGATGATATATACTTGTAACCCTTTGCCGGGAATGAAGAAAAATGAAAAAGAAAGAAAAAATGAAAAATTTTGAAAAATCATACAGTAGGAACCGGGAACCCAGTTCTCTTCTGTACAAAAAAAAAGAGAAAAAGAGAAAAGAAAATAAAAAGAAAAATATGAATGAATAAAACATCCGGCAAAGTGGAATTTTTCTGAAAATCATCTTATTTATAGTGGGTAGACATGGGACGCTAAATTGTTGCGTATATGGGTGAGTGAGAACATCTTTTGAGCGTTAACTCAAGCTCGAGGACACTGTTGATTGTAAGTGAGGAGAGAGCCAAAAGCTCACTTCAAATTTACCAAATATACATCCACACCCGTCCTTAAGCCAATGTTATAACCATAAAGACCTCGTGATTCCTAAGTGCATAGTGAATTTATGATTCTGTTAATAGGGAATATACAAGGTGGAGCGTTCAAAGCGAGTTAGGATTAATGACCACCCTATAGCCATCATACAGAGATGAGTACAAGTGTAACCTTCAAGCATTGCAACTTTAATTTTATGATTGAGATTATTTATGTTTGATGTTGCATTTTAGATGTATGGGTATATTAGTTTCTAGAGCTTGCTATATGAGATTTATTTTGAGAATTGCTTTAGGGTTTATTTGTTAGCTTCTACTTGTTTATACGTTTACTTCTACCCCCTTGTATTGTTTTGTTTTGCTTTGTCGGGACGACAAAGGTTTGAGTTGGGGGTCTTGATGTCTCCCTAATTGTTCTTATTTTCGACCCTTAGGAGACATCATTTTTGGTGTTTATGTAATCAATTTGATAGAATTTTGGACTAAATATGCAATAATATGATTTTCCTCTTTTATTTCTAGCATTTTTAGTTTATTAAACTTTTGCGCGTAATATTGGTATTTTTAGTGTAAAGTTTACAGGTTTTAGATGTTAGCTAGAAGAGGAATCCGAGGAGAAAGTCAAAGATCACGAGATAGAGTCAAGACTTGAAGATAAATCCCGAAGATATTATTTTTAGAACTGAAAATCCATTTTCCAGGCCATAGATTGCTGATTTCGAGGTGCTTAAGCGATGATTCAGCCGCTGACCTTTGAAGAGAAAACATTCCTTATCGAGTTACGGAACTTTAGCAACTGGAATGAGGTCAATCGGAGTCATAACGCATCGGGAAAAGCCGTTTTAGTGAAGGCATATCAGCAGTTATGGGATTTTGGGCTAAGTTAGTGGACTTGGGCCTTTTATATTTCATTTAATTAAAAGCCTAGGTCCAAGTCCGAATTTGTACTTATAAAAGGAGGTCTGGACTTCTATTTTTCATACAATTCACATTCTACAAGATTAAACACCAGAGAGAAGCAACAGAAGGAAGAAAGAAGAAGCTGCAAGAACTGGAGAGGGTCTATATCTCCGTTCTCAGTCATTCCAATTCCGGAAATTAGGTTCTTTTAATCTTTAATTTTGTAATCAAATATGAATTCCATTTCTTTTAATTTAGTTTTTCCATTTAGTATGAGCTAAACATTTAATAGTGCTTGAGAACAATTAATGGGTGAATCCCAATCTTATTGAATTACGAATGTTGAATTTGGGTTTCTGTTAAATTAAATTAGATTGGGGCTTTTACTCTTTTCTATAAATTGAGATTATTTACTGTTTTTAGCGTCATGAACTAGGAACAGGTATTTGTATTTAGGCTATTCCAATTAGTAGCAATTGGATCATCCTGACGGAGGGTTTAAATACAGAACCATTTATTCAATCTAGGATAGAAGCTATTGATTCTGACGAACTTAGCTAATTCTAGGGCCAATGAGGTAATAAAACTTAAACATCCAAAAGTGGATCATATTTACCCTGGCGGGACTAGTGACACTCTAGGATCGCCTTATAGTCCACCCTGACGGGGGTATAAGGAATTTAGAATCCCGACCATTGTAATTGACCAATTTAGCCCTTAAACAACATAAGATAGGAAATAGGATTGGGAGGATCCCTTGCGTTCTCAAGTGCTACCTTCTCATACTGCGTTTTACATCATTTTACTTGCGTCTTAGCTTTTAATTGCATTTATAATTTGTCTTTCATTTAGTAGCTTTAATATCAAAAACCAAACAAACATATTTTATTTACTTGTTTTCATAAGTGCAACCATTCATTACTTGTTAAACATTGTAGTCAACCATCCCGTCCTTGGAACGAATCTGTTTTATCAGTTATACAACTTGGGACAACCGTACACTTGCGGTTGTGGTTCGATTATTTATTGCATTTATTTTAGAACACACAAAGGACCACCAAGGAACCACTTAACCGCAAGTGTACGGTTGTCCCAAGTAATATATGATAATCAAGTTTGTTCTCAGGGACGGATTAGGTTTAACCCAAGTATCAATCAAGTAGAAAGAATAATTGCTAAACAGAAAAATAAAAGATAGAATTTTTGTTTGGTTTTTGGAAATTAAAAGATGCAAATAAAAGTAAAGACTAAAATTAAATTAACAGAAAGGAAATAAAGCAAATAAACGACTAACTTCAGATAAGGGAGATACTTGAGTCTCGCAAAGGAATCCACTTAATCAATATAATCTATGCTATGTCTAAGGGCAAAATTGGAATTATGATATTAGTCGGGACTCTAATATTTCCTAGCCCCCTGTCTGGTGGACCTAGAAGCTATCCTAAAGTATCAAAAACACCTGTATGGTCGAATATGGCTCTTCAGATGTTATGATTTTACCTCTTTGGCTATGTAACTAGTTAAGCCTATCGGTCAATAAAGGACGTTACACGGGTATTACCTAGATCTGTATTCAAACCCCCCTGTCGGATGATCACTTCGCCACTAAAGTGAATAGCCCAAATACTAACAGCTAATTCTAGTTGCGCGGAAAAGAATTAGTAATGAATACAAAGTAATAACCAATATATAAAAATCAATCCTATTTAAATCTAAACAATCCCAAATTCAAAACATAGATTTAATTAATTAAGGTTCATCCCTTTAATGCGATTCTCAAGTATAAAGAAATTTAGCTCATAATGAAATTAAAGACTAACATAAAATAAAAGGAATTCATGTTCAAATACAAAAGATAAATGAAAAACCTAAACGGTAGAATGACTATGGATGGAAGAACAGGATTCCTCCAGCGTCTAGCTTCTTCTCTCCTTCGTGCTCTGACTTGAAAACCTTAAGCCTCTTGTTTAATTCTCTGAAGTGTGTGAAAGTAGGAGGTTAAGGGGTGTATTTATAGGTGTTGAAGGATCCTAGGTCGAATTTGCTTGGAGTGGAAGACAAGTAAAAGACTCTCAAATTCGTAGCTCTAAATTCTAGGAAAGGTAAGAGTTTGCTGCTGATTTGATTTGGTCATATCTTTTTCAATACTTATCCATTTGAGAAGTTCCAATATATGAAACCACTTATCTTGGAAAGAGATTTCTATTGGTGCAGACCATTCGTCCAGAATCCATGCCAATCTTTTATTATGATTTAATCTCTAAAACGTGGCTGGATTTTCAGATTCACAAGGCAGCTTTATCTTTTCCTCCTTTGAATAAATCTTTCCTAAATCTTCTTATTTCCATGTAAATCTTCTTTCCTTTCATCTTTATCTTGACTTGGCCTCTAATTAATTACCATTTATCTTTTAAAGCTTCACATTAAATAAATAATTAAACCGCATATGCTTAAAAAGAATAAATCAATAAATCAAGAAATAAAATAGGAAAGTGTACTCTAAAAATAGAAACTCGACTAAAAATCATTTCCTAACACTCTAAAATACACTAAGACTTTATTCTCACTTCTCCTCCTTGGATTGGTCTTTCATGAGATTCAAGAACCAATTAACTTTGCATTAAAAATAGTCAAATTTAGGCAAAAAAGCTCAGATTCTGCAAATAGTTAATTTCCAAGGGGAGAAAGTGTAATATGATCAATTAAGCCTAAAAGTCTATCAAATAAGTCATTTATTCACCTAAAAGGATGTCTCCAAGGGGCTAATAATTAAAACAAATCGGGAGACATCAATAGCTGAATGGTCCGTGTACACAACAATTTTCTTCCCAATCAGATAGGAACGAAATTTATCAAAAGCATATACTACGGCCAACATCTCTTTCTCCGTTACTGTATAGTTCATCTGGGCAGCGTTGAAGGTCTTACTTGCATAATAAATCGTGTGGAAGAGCTTGTTTTTCCTCTACCCCAACACAACACCCATAACGTGATCACTAGCATCGCATATAAGTTCAAACGGAGCTTTCCAATCAGGAGGTATAACAATAGGTGTGGAGATCAGTTTCTCCTTAATCGTAAAAAACGCTTAAAGACATTCGTCAGTAAAGTTAAAAGGAGTATCCTTTTCAAGCAAAGAGCAAAGCGTTTTGGCGATCTTGTAGAAATCTTTAATAAATCTTCGATAAAATCCTGCGTGACCCAAGAAACTTCTCACTCCTTTGACAGAAACGGGAGGTGGTAATGTTTTGATAACTTCAATTTTAGCACGATCAACCTCCATTCCTGCCTTCGAAACTTTATGTCCCAACACAATTCCCTCTTGAACCATGAAGTGGCATTTTTCCCAGTTAAGCACAAGATCTTTTTCTTTACATCTCACAAGGACTTTCTCAAGATTATTCAAACAATCATCAAAACTATCTCCAAACACCGAAAAATCATCCATAAAAACCTCCAAATATTTATCAATCATGTCCCAAAATATAGCCATCGTGCACCTCTGGAACATGGCAGGTGCATTACATAAACCAAACGGCATCCTTCTATAAGAAAATGTGCCAAACGGACAAGTAAAAGTTGTTTTGTGTTGATCAAGGGGATCCACACAAATCTGATTATAACCCAAATATCCGTCTAAGAAACGATAATATTCTCTCCCTGCGAGTTTGTCTAGCATCTGATCAATTAATGGTAGCGGGAAGTGATATTTCTTTGTAGCTTTATTGAGTCTTCGGTAATCCAAGCATACTCGCCACCCCACAACTGTTCTTGATGGTATGGCTTCACATTGATCATTAAGGATGGTAGTAATATCTCCTTTCTTTGGAACACATTGCACTGGACCAACCCAATCACTGCTAGCAATCGGATAAATAATTCCTGCCTCTAGTAACTTGATTACCTCCTTCCTTACCACTTCTTCCATAGCTGGCATGAGTCTTCTTTGCCCCTCTATAGATCGCCCACCTTCGTTCTCAAGAATGATTTTGTGTTTGCAAACGGAAGGACTAATTCCCTTGATGTCAGCAATAGTCCATCTGATTGCTTCTATGTTAGCGCGAAACACATGAAGGAGCTTCTCCTCTTGAAGACCTGAAAGGTTAGAAGAAGTAATAACAGACAAAGTTTTGTTCGTACCTAAATATGCATAGGGTAGATGATCTGGAAGCGGTTTTTCTTCGAGAATAGGTGGACATATTATGGATAGTTGCTTTATAGGTTCTATGTCACCTGATTCTCGAAGTAGTTCTCGTATATTTGATCCTAATGCAGCAACTTCGTCGGGGGGAATCTCGTTTTCCTCTTGTGATTCAAGTGCTAAGGCCTCATCAAGATCATCATCTAAGGTAGCTTCATTGAAGACTTCTTGTGTGATTTTTCCGATGACATCTATTTTGAAACATTCATCTTTCGACTTTGGTAACTTCATAGCCTTAAACACATTGAATCGTACCTGTTCGTCTTGTACCCTCATGATCAACTCACCATTCTCAACATCTATTAGTGTACGCCCCGTGGCTAAGAATGGTCTTCCCAAGATGATGGGGACATTCTTATCCGCGTCGTAGTCAAGAATAATAAAATCACAAGGAAAAATAAAAGTACCAGCTTTAACTAAAACATCTTCTATTTTAACTACTGGTCGGGAGAGGGAGCGATCCGCCATTTGTAATACCACAGAATTGGGTACTACCTCTCCTATATTAAGCTTCTCGAATAGGGATCTTGGCATGAGATTAATACTCGCGCCTAGATCACATAATGCTTTCCCGGTCCAACTGTCTCCAATGCCAATGGGAATAGTAAAACTTCTGGGATCTTCTAGCTTTGGTGGTAACTTGTTTTGACAAATATCACTACACTCCATATGCAATCCAATTGTTTCCCCAGTTTCTATACTTCGTTTGTTAGAAAGAATGTCCTTCATGAATTTTAGATATTTCGGCATTCTCTTGAGAGCTTCTACAAACGGCATATTAATATCTAACTTGCTCACAATGTCAACGAACTTCTTGAATTCTTGGTCATTGTCCTTTTTTCTGACACGTGAAGGGTATGGTGGTGGAGGGCGTGTATTAAGTTCCACTGAGCTGTTCTTCTTTTCGGGTGTTTTGGTTTGGACACCCTCTGGTTCAACTACCTCTTCTACCTTATCTTCTGTTGTTTTGTCTCCCCCCTTTTCTGGAATAGGGATTGGTTCTGGTTCTCTTCTAGGTGGAGGTAGTTTTTTTCCACTTCGCAATTCAACTGCATGACAAGCATCATCTCGAGTTGCAATAGTATCACTTGGGAGTTGCCCTTTTGGCCTGTGATGTCTCCTCATTTGTGATAGATTTATGTTAAGATGAGACATCATTTTTAGTGTTTTAGAAGTCAATAATGTCGATTTTCTTGAGTTTTAGTGCACTTTCCTATTTTGTGTCTTGATTTGTAGAAATAATATTTTTAGAGCGTATTGGGTTTAATTGTTTATTTAGTGTGTAGCTTTAAAGATAATTATGGAGATTAATTAGAGTCCAAGTCAAAGACAACAACTTATGGAAAGAGATTAGCATGGTAATTGGAGAAAAGAAAATAAAAGCTAAAAAGATGGAAAAGGAAAAGCTGCCTAAATCTGGGATTCTGCACACTCGTCTAAAGATTAGTGTTTTTACCTAAGAAATAGGCCGAATTTGGAGATTTCCTTCTACAGGGCCTAGATAATTTTGTTGTGATTCTTTTGGTATCTTGTGGAGCAAAATCGGACCAATAACGAAGAAGATACGCTCAAAACGGTGCAGCAGTGTTTATCTTTATTTCCATACGAATTTGAGTTGGGCTAAAAGTCCATTACCTTAACTATTCCTCAAGAAAACGAATTAAGTCTTCTAAACACCTATAAATACACCCTTATATCACTTGTAAATCATCCTTGCCTCATAGTAATTAGTTCTTAAGGTTTTATTCTTCCAGTTTATTGTAGAGAGCAAGATGATGTCTTTTGTAATTTCTTTTAGTTTATTTCCTTCAGGTATGAACTAAACCTCCCATAGCTTGGGTTTTGCATATGTATAATCTATGAATTCTAATTCTTCTATCTAAGTTTCTTTGGGAATTATATGTTTTAATCTGATATTAGCTACTTACTTTATATTTGCTTATGTGTTTTGATTTACTGTCTTTCCTAGAATTGATCACTTTAGGATTGTTTTAAGAGTAGTTAGATGGTCACCGTAACTGGGTGTTTAACTATTGAACCACCACATAATATTCTAGTGTCGATAGCAGTTCTGACAAAACATACTTCTAACTAGATAGTCATTAGGGTTTGTTTTAACCACCATATCAC
Organism: Nemophila menziesii; assembly: GCA_029959085.1. Taxonomy (NCBI): domain Eukaryota; kingdom Viridiplantae; phylum Streptophyta; class Magnoliopsida; order Boraginales; family Hydrophyllaceae; genus Nemophila; species Nemophila menziesii. The sequence goes on along the minus strand of JARWIR010000014.1, from coordinate 11,196,805 downwards.
CAATTGATTGTAGTGTGCTGGATAGGGCCTTAGTGGCGTTTGATAACCCTATTTGAGTCCTCGTCTTGGTTGTGCCGTAGCCCCCTTAGTCGCTCGCAAGGTCCAAGATTGGGGAATATAGAATCCTGACTAAGTATTACCAAGAGCTAATATTCTCCCTTATGAACTAGATTTATAGATAGAATTAGAAGGATTAGTGCATACTAGCAAAACCTAAGCTATACTTCTCATCTCATATTTCTTAATCTTTTACTTTATTGTCTTTATTTTCTTAGTTTTAATTGCTATTTTCGAAATCTATTTGCTTTACTTTCTGTCTTTTAATTATTTACTTTTACTCGTCATTGTTTCCTACGCGATTAACACACTTAAGTCCCTGAGAACGAACTCTACTTATCATTAAAACTTGCATACGTCCTGTAATACTTGTAGTACTGTGCCTGTCTAGGGTGAGAGTGCATAGTTTTCCATACTTAATTTGATCTTATTTTTATCACACCCTAGGCGACACCAAGTTTTTGGCGCCGCTGCCGGGGATTTGTGTCTTGTTAGCGTGTGGGTTATCTATTTCGAGTTTTAGTTTTTAATTAGTTTTTACTTTTCAGTTTTACTTTAGTTTTAATTTTTATTTTTCCAGATTTACGCTTGTGGTTTGCTTTAGTCTTTTTCAGGTTTCACAGTGTTTAATTCTTGGCCTCCCTTATCGGAGCCTGAGAGGAGCTTCAGACCTTACAACAAACGATTTCGTGAGGAAAGAGCCTTGAGAAGAGTTATGGCATCCCAACGAGATCCACCAGTTGGAGGAGGACAACAATTACCAGGAGGAGGATTGCAACAAGATCCAATACTTGGACCACCACTCGGTGGAGTGCAGAATAACCAAGGTGGACAACAACCAGAGCTACCACTTGGTGGACAAGAAGGAGTACAGCTACCAGCAGGAGGAGGTAATGGGAATAACCTTAATAATCAACAGAACCGAGTTGAACAAGATCTACCTGGCCTTAACATACCATTCCATGTTCAACCCATCGGTTACCGCCCTCCTGAGATTCCGAATATCAAATTTATACCCGATCCGGGTATGCTTAGTCAATTTCAAAGTTTCAGACTCTATACTGGTACAACTATTCAAGATCCGGTAAAAGCGATTCAGAAGTTTATGCAGATTTGTGATGCCTACATTACTCCGGGCATTACACGCGAGCAACTGTATTGTCATATGTTTTCGTTTTTCTTGACCGGAAGAGCTAGCGATTGGCTAGAGATACAACCACATGGAACCATTCATTCTTGGAGAGAACTTCAAGCCGCATTCTTTAACCGATTTTATCCGAAGAGCATGAGACTTAAAGATCAAACCGAGCTTGCAAGATTTTGCCAAGAAGATGGAGAAACAGTGGGAGAAGCATGGACAAGGTTTCAACAAAAATTAACTAGATGTCCGCTCCATGGTTACACACCTGCTCTACAACTTGCTATGTTCTATGAAGGTCTTAATGATAAAGGTAGAGAAAAGGTGGATAACATTGGAAAGGGTAATTTTGTGTCCATGAATCACAATGAAGCTTCCGAGGTGTTAGAGAATATTATGGAACAAGAAAGAAGTTGGCCTTCAACGCGAGCTTCTGTAGCAAAGACCCGAGGAATGCTTCGTTTTTGATGCAGAAACTGCGAACTCAGCTCAAATATCCTCTTTAGAAAATCAAATCAAGGAGCTGAAAATCGCGATGGAGAAGAATATAGCCGCAACAAAGGTAGTTCAAGAGGCACAAGGTTGTCAACAATGTGGAGTTAACGATCATTCATGGGAAGAGTGCGAAGCAAATCCGCAATCTGTGTACTTTATATCCAACCGATGGGGCAACCGCAACCATCCGGGTATGCAGTATTCAAATCCACAAGGGGCTGCTAATCCTGGTCATTATCAACCGCGCCCCCAGAACAACTCTTACCAACAGAGAGGTCAGTACCAAAATCAATATCAGAATAGACCGGCTCCTCCACAACAACCTGCTCAAGACGCCTATACCGATACTTTAGATCAGAAAGCTTAACCTCAGTATCCACAAGAAGGAGCTATAGACAGCACACAGATAGCACAAGCTCTAGACCGTTTGACCACGACTATAAACGCTCAGGACGAGAAGGTCAGAGGACACGATGCCATACTTCAGATGCTAAGTACTCAAGTAGAACAGTTAAACAAAGTGTTAACAAGTGTAGTAGAACAAAAAGAAGTAAAGGCGATCGAAGGAGGTGAAAACAATGTTGGGTTCGAAACTTGCAAGGCTATATGCCTTGAAATTGAAGAAGAAGAAATACCACATGCTGCCATTAGTGCCGTGGAAATTCCGAGTACTGAAGAAGAACCAACCAAGTCTAGCCCCGTGGAATCTGACTGTTCTGAAGTTTATGTGGAGGACGATCAAGAGAAAGACGAGTTTATAGAGCTACTGAGGAAGGTGCAAGAGGAGATTCGATCGGTAGTGGAATATGCAGCCGAGTTAGCTAAAGAGAAAGAGGAAGAAGCCTCAAGAGAGGAATCGAAAGATGAAGTGGCACCTGCTGTGCTAGAAGAGAAAGTAGAAGAGAAGGTGGAATCGCCACCTATTGTTCAACCAGTATCATCAACTATTCCTGATACAAATCCTAAAGATGACACTGTTCTCAAGACATTTGTAGAGGCGTACCAACCTGAAAATATCAACGCCCAAATGCTTGAGATTGCGAAGAGAGGACTTACACCGCAACAAGTTTTTACGCAAGTTATTCTTGAGAAAGAGGCAAGTGTAGAGATCCCAAGAGAGAACCTGAGGGTTTCAAGAAGAAGTGAAAGAGAGCTACCTACAAAGCTTAAGGATCCGGGAAGTTTCAACCTTCCTATTCAATTACATGGTATGCTCAAAGTGAAAGCTATGTACGATGTGGGTTCTGATGTAAATCTTATGCCTAAGTCCGTGTTCGAGAGACTTGGACTTCAGAAATCAGAGAAAACTCCAGTGACGTTGCAGTTTGCTGACAACTCAGTGAAAAGGACATGGGGAACAGTGGAGGACGTCTTAGTCCGTGCAGGTAATATCGCCATCCCTATTGACTTTGTTATTATTGAGTTTGATGTAGATAAGCAGGTTCCGATCATACTTGGACGGCCTTTCATGGCCACAAGCCAAAGTGTGATCAACCTCCAAGATGGGACCATCACCCTTCATGCTAAGAATATATCCGAGACCTTCTATGTCTTGGGTAAGAAACCGAGGAAGTTGGATCCCACCGTGCCTATCATCCACAGCCTTTCACATCACAAAGTCACTCCTGAGAAGATCCACTTAAAGCCTGTGGATACTGAGCCAGACATTGAGTTTGGGGTTGGCCATGAAGTCTTATGGAAAGCTCACAAACGCGAGAATAGGCCACGAAGTTTCAAAGATTCGTGGATGGGACCATTCATTGTCACTAAAGTTGTTTCAGCCAAGGTGATAGAAATTTGCCCCAAAACTGGGGTCAAGCGCAGATTAGTTGACGTTCATAGACTTACTCGTTGTTGGGGAGGCTATATTCGCAAATCTTGACAGAGGTAACACGTCTAACTTTGAAAGACGTTAAACAAAAGTGCTGTTCGGGAGACAACCCGAAGTTTTTTTATGTTTTCATGTCTTTTACGTTTTTAGTTTAATTTTATTTTAGTTGTTTTTAGTTGATAATGCATATTTGAGGAAGGTATTAGTGTTTTTGGTGTGTAGGAATTGGAGAAATCGAGTTAGGGAACGCGAGGAAAATTTTTGGAGCGCAAGAATGCACCCCGCGGACTACCCCACGGACTACCCCATGGTCCGCATGGATGGTCCGCGAGGTCAAAAACCCGTACCACGGGTTGCTACCGCGGGTCTGATCCAGAAACCAGAAAAATTGCCGCGGACTACCCTCTGGTACACCGCACCATGGTCCGCGCCTCAGAAACGCGTGCCACGGGGTAGGTGCCACGAATATTTTGACGGAGTCAGCTACAGATGCCGCGGGGTACCCTCCGGTACAACGGGCCCTAGTCCGCGAGCCCAAAAACCCGTGCCACGGGGTCCTACCACGGGTCTAGACCAGAGAGCAAAAATTTTCCAGCATCAGATGTCGCAGACTACCCTGCGGTGCACCCCATGGTCCGCAGGGGTAGTCCGCAGCGCCGCCAGAGGAGAGAGAAAGTTACGGGATTGAGTTATAAAGGAGGTATTAAGCTTGTTATTCCGAATTTATTAAACCTTAACCCTCTTTTTCTTCTCCACAACTCTCCTAACTCCATTGAAGCTCATCAAAACCTTCACCAATCACCAAAACACTATCCAATCATCAAGAAAAACACATCAAACCTTTTCTCCACTTCATTACAAGAGAGATTCAAGTTACCAATCATCACCAAATTCATTCAAATTGAAGAATCAAAGAGCCAAATTTCACAAATTCATCACACAATTTCTAAAATCCAAGCCTACCCATTACAAATCATCCTCACCCACATAGAGATTCATCACCAATTCACCCATCCTAGGCCAAATCAAGCTTGTTCATCCATTAATTCAAGAGTTTATTTCAAGGGTTGCTAAAGCTTTGAGTTGGGGGTTAATTGAAGATGACTAATAGAACAACAATCTTATCTAACAAGAGGGAGGTGAAGAGTAACAAGGGATTGGATTTAAACGAGAAGAAATCAATTAACAAGGGTGCTAGTTCTAAATCAAAGGGTAAAGAGAAAGTAGAGAAGAGTGGGAAACCTTCGTATGATCGTAATGGTAAAAAGCGTTATTATTATGCAAAGGAGAAACCTCAACCTCAACAAGATCTTATACCTATAGAGAAAGTGGATACTTCAAGAGCTCTGAAGATTTCTGCAGAGAAACAATTAAAAGAACTGCCTTTTGCTTATGAGAAAGTATTCAAGGAAGAAATTAGAGATGGAGAATACAAGAGATTCTTTGAGCTTGGTGAGAAATTGGGTTGGTCTACGTTCATGGTAAGCCGTTCTGAATTATGTCCTGAATTAGTTTTGGAGTTCTATCTAGGCCTCTTTAGCCAAGATAGTAATTGTGTTCCGATTAGAGGAAAGCTAGTTCCTTTCACAGTTGAGGAGATTAGGAACCACTTCAAGTTTAAGAAATTGAAAGGTTTTTGCAAATTTGAAGAAGCAGTTGCTAAACGAAAAATCTTTGATGAGGAATCACTTTTTGAGCATGTTTTAGACAAGGAGAAAGTGCAAGCACATAAGGGAGAATTGAAGGCACCTTGGCCTTACAAATATCTTCAAGCGGATGCAAGAATTTGGCACAATTTCCTTATTCCTAATGTCTTTGGAAACACACGAACTTTGGATGTGACTATGAAGAACGCGTTACTGTTGGACTGTATTTTGAGAGGAGGAGAAGAAGTTGATGTGGCACAGTTAATCTAATGAGGAGGTGATACGATTCTCGGTCTCTCCTAAATCAGTTTATAATGTTAAATTTCCAACTATGATCACGTGTCTTGTGCGAAATGCGAATGTTACATTGGGTGAAGAAGAGAAACTCGAGTTTAAGATGAGTTATATTGATAATGCATGGATCAAGGAAAGTCTTCGAAGAGCGGGTTCTACTCAAGTCTCGAAGGAAGAAAAGGAGCAAAATTGGCAAGAGAAGATGGAGGAGCATTTAACGAAATTTGAAGCAGCTCGAACTTCCTTAGTCAATGATGTGGCACAAATCAACGCTAATCAAGTGCACATCATGAAACTCCTTGAACAATTAACGAAAGGTCCAGCAATTCCAACCTTGGATATCAATGATGCGAGGCAATAGCCTCGAGAGTATGTTCTCTTTCTTCCTTACCATTTCTGTAAATATGTCTATCTGCTAATTTTAATTTCTGTTTTTCGAGTCTTTTTCGAGTCGTGGGGACACGGCTCATTTTTGAGTTGGGGGTGTGGGGATTCGTTGTCTCTCATCTCCATTTTTCTGTTTTTTGGGTGAAATTAAAATTTTTGATACATGGGAATTAGATGTAGAATGTGTTTAATAGCTTGGAAGCATGAGCTCAGTAGATTAATGATAGTAAGTGATATGTTTATGAGCTATGTGTTTGTATGCTTTGAGTATTTGCAGGAAACACACGTTGATAGTAAAGAAAAGATTAGTGAGCAATGCGATAGAAAGTATGTTCGATCTCAGGGAACCTTGAGAAGTGTGTAGACCGTGAGATCCAAGCTAGTTGAAAAACCATTTGATAAAAGTGCTAAAGGTAAGAAATCTTCGATATTACATAGTGTAGAAAGTGATTAAGACGGTTCCTTCATATTTTGAAGCCCTTGAAGCCTTTTTATACCTTCTCACCTTGTGATTTTGATTATATGCTATATCCTTCTTAGCCCCTTCTAGCCTTTCTAAAGCCTTTTGATTGAACCACATTATAAGCCATATCCTTTAGATTTTAGGACTTTTCCATATGACCCGCACTCGAATCGCGGTGCATAGACAGTTATTTTAGAGCTTGAGTTTGGGGTGGTGGGTCCACCATTATGGGAATTATTGTTATGTTGGGATTTTTGAGCTTATTATTGTGCTTTGTGCTTTATATTAATGATGTTTCACAGCTTTGTATTGTAACCCTTGCCGGGGTAATAGTGAATGAAAAAGAAGCTTCGAGCTAATTTTGCCAACAAGGGCAATTAAAAGAAAAAATATATATATGAGAAAATTAGCGTGATATCTCATCATTAAAAGAGAGTCATAGCTATAAAAGAACATTGATTTGAAAAGAAAAGAAAATATATTCGGACCGGCAAAGAGGATTTTTATGTGAACATCTTAAGCTTTAGTTGTGTTAACTGGGGATGCTAAAATTATGCATCAAGGAATTCATTGGGTTGAGTGAGAAACGTTTTATGAGAGTCACTCAAGCTCTAGGGCGATTCGTTGATGGCTAGTGAGGAGAGAGCCAAAAGCTCACTCCAAATTATCCAAATATACTATCATACCCGTCCCTAAGCCTACATTACAACCTTAAAGACCTTGTGATTCTTTGTTATGTAATTGAGAAGTGATTGAGCCATTAGAGATTAGTTAAGTGGATCCTTGGATACTAGTGAGGTTTGATGAACAATCTATAGCTCTCTTGGGGAACTGAGTAAAGTCCCAATCCTTCTTACATTGCGAAACTAATCTGATCTTGAAGTCAAGCCGTGTTGACTGTGGATATGAGAAGTGTACAGGTATGTAGTTTATGAATATTATTGCATGAAATTTTCTGAGTTATGTGCTTTAGGTTTATTCTATATATTCTGCTATGCTTTTTCCTTGTGTTGAGAATTTTACAAGTGTGTATTTATAGACTTCCCTATGTTTTTATCTTTATTGTATCGGGACGATACAACTTTGAGTTGGGGGTCTTGATGTCTCCTCATTTGTGATAGATTTATGTTAAGATGAGACATCATTTTTAGTGTTTTAGAAGTCAATAATGTCGATTTTCTTGAGTTTTAGTGCACTTTCCTATTTTGTGTCTTGATTTGTAGAAATAATATTTTTAGAGCATATTGGGTTTAATTGTTTATTTAGTGTGTAGCTTTAAAGATAATTATGGAGATTAATTAGAGTCCAAGTCAAAGACAACAACTTATGGAAAGAGATTAGCATGGTAATTGGAGAAAAGGAAATAAAAGGTAAAAAGATGGAAAAGGAAAAGCTGCCTAAATCTGGGATTCTGCACACTCGTCTAAAGATTGGTGTTTTTACCTAAGAAATAGGCCGAATTTGGAGATTTCCTTCTAAAGGGCCTAGATAATTCTGTTGCGATTCTTTTGGTATCTTGTGGAGTAAAATCGGACCAATAACGAAGAAGATACGCTCAAAACGGTGCAGCAGTGTTTATCTTTATTTCCATACGAATTTGAGTTGGGCTAAAAGTCCATTACCTTAACTATTCCTCAAGAAAACGAATTAGGTCTTCTAAACACCTATAAATACACCCTTATATCACTTGTAAATCATCCTTGCCTCATAGTAATTAGTTCTTAAGGTTTTATTCTTCCAGTTTATTGTAGAGAGCAAGATGATGTCTTTTGTAATTTCTTTTAGTTTATTTCCTTCAGGTATGAACTAAACCTCCCATAGCTTGGGTTTTGCATATGTATAATCTATGAATTCTAATTCTTCTATCTAAGTTTCTTTGGGAATTATATGTTTTAATATGATATTAGCTACTTATTTTATATTTGCTTATGTGTTTTGATTTACTGTCTTTCCTAGAATTGATCACTTTAGGATTGTTTTAAGAGTAGTTAGATGGTCACCGTAACTGGGTGTTTAACTATTGAACCACCACATAATGTCTAGTGTCGATAGCAGTTCTGACAAAACATACTTCTAACTAGATAGTCATTAGGGTTTGTTTTAACCACCATATCACCAATTGATTGTAGTGTGCTGGATAGGGCCTTAGTGGCGTTTGATAACCCTATTTGAGTCCTCGTCTTGGTTGTGCCGTAGCCCCCTTAGTCGCTCGCAAGGTCTAAGATTGGGTAATTTAGAATCCTGACTAAGTATTACCAAGAGCTAATATTCTCCCTTATGAACTAGATTTATAGATAGAATTAGAAGGATTAGTGCATACTAGCAAAACCTAAGCTATACTTCTCATCTCATATTTCTTAATCTTTTACTTTATTTTCTTAGTTTTAATTGCTATTTTCGAAATCTATTTGCTTTACTTTCTGTCTTTTAATTATTTACTTTTACTCGTCATTGTTTCCTACGCGATTAACACACTTAAGTCCCTGAGAACGAACTCTACTTATCATTAAAACTTGCATACGTCCTGTAATACTTGCAGTGCTGTGCCTGTCTAGGGTGAGAGTGCATAGTTTTCCATACTTAATTTGATCTTATTTTTATCACACCCTAGGCGACACCAGCCTGTTTTGCAATGTACTTGCCAAATGTGATAGAGTATGCTCGATTTTTTTAATCACCTTTTGCTGAATTTTTTGTTGGCTAATACTCATATTTTGTTCAATTACTTGCATCAGTTTAGCCATACTCGAATTCAAGCTCAAGGATTGTTCTTTCCTTGCTAGTTGCATTGACTGTTTTGGTGGTTCTTGATAAGCTTTTTCGACAATGTGCGCTTTTTGATGTATAGGTTGTGGTGGATAGTATGATTGAGGTCGGGTTTGATTATAAGTCTCTTGATTCCTGACCCAACTTCTCTGTTGTAGAGGGTGTTGATAACTAGCGTAGCTTTCTTGAGGATAATCATAACCGTTAGAACACTGGTTATTTTGATGAGATATAGACAAAGCTGAAGCTGGATTATTCATACACCTTTCCCACATATGATTTCTTGATCCACAGCATGGACACGAAGGTATAGTACGCACTAGATTCACCTGAGCAATTGTTCGAGCTTGTTCTTATAGTTCTTCGAGTTGCTAGCTGAATTCCTTGAGCTTCAGAGATTCTGAAGTGTCTTCTTTTTCTTCTGGTTCCCTTGGCCAACTTCTCTCGTTCTCAAAAATTCTCTCCATACAAAGTTCGGCTTCTTCAGGATCTAGTAACACAAAACCTTTGTTTCCTAAAGAATCTGCTCTTTCCTCTTACGATACAAACATCAAAAATTTGCATGAATTTCTGAATATATCGGATCGGATCTTGTCGTGTAGCACCGCCAAAAAGTCCATGATTTGCAAATTGCGCTAACATCCCTGGATTTGGCCTAAATTTAGCGGCTTGGATTTCTGGAGTGCGAATTCCGCGTGGTTGCACTCTAAACGTGACGGGTAGTTCAAGTATCCTTGGATTCTCCATCTGTATCTATCTATAAAACAAAAACTAAAAAGACAAAAGCGTAAAATAGAACTAACTGAAATAAAAGCACAAGATATATGCACAAGGACTAACGATGTAGTCCCCGGCAGCGGCGCCAAAAACTTGGTGTCGACTAGGGTGTGATAAAAATAGAATATAAATAAGTGCAATTAATCACCCTAGTCTAGCACGGTTCTGCAAGTATACAGATCGTATGTAAGTTTTAATAAATAAGTAAGATTCGTTCCGCAGGGACTACAAAGGTTAGGGGAATCTTATGTAATAATCAAGTGCAAATATTAAAAGCTAGAACAATTAAAACGCATAAAAAGTAAAGACAAATAGATTTTTATTTGATTTTTCAATTAACTAAATTAAACTAATAAAGTAAAGACAGAAAATAAATGCAAGAGAAGAAGTTAGTATGAGAGTTTATCTTGAGTAAATAGCATGTAATCCCCACTAGTTTTGCCGTTCTAAACATGTAAGGGTGAATTATGTAGTATTTCAATAATCGGTTCCAATTGCGCTAGGTAGTTTTAAATAGGGTTTACCTGTGTCAATAAGGAGTCTTAAGCAAACTGTTCCTCCAATTGGTAAAGTAGCAATACACAAAACCATGGTGATTATCTAGTTAGGTTGATTTGTCAGATCTAAACCGTACACTAGATGTTATGTGCTAAACTGGTAATTAAATATATCGTTGTCAATGATTACTTAAATCCTATGATGGTAATTCTATATGGTTGCGATCCACAAGAACACAAAATATAAGTCCAAACACATAAATAGATAATAAAAACAATAATTCAATTTAAAACATAGAATTCCCAAATTAGATAGATGTCAATCAAAACTAGGGTTCATACATATATGCTAAAACTCAAGCTAATAGAAATTTAGTTCATACTAATGGAAGAAAAGAAAGAAATTACAAATTCAAAGGTTGAAGAAGACATTATTGATGAACAGCTCCTTCCAGACTTCTTTTCTTGTGTTGTAAGCTTCCTCTTGGCTTAAGGTTTAACCAAGGATGATTTTCTAGTATTAAGAGGCTGTATTTATAGTATATAGGTTGACCTAATCGTTTTCTTGAAGGAAAAGGTAAACATTGGGCTCCTAACCCAACTCAAATTCGTAGCCCAAAAACATGGAATCAGCCCCGTTTTTGTTTTGGTCCTAGAAGTTTCAATACTCATCCAATTGAGGCGTATGAGTAGTCGAATTTCATCGTCTCGGAAAGATCTCCAAGTTTGATCTTGACCGTTTCTCCAGATTCCTCACTGATTTTACGGTATAAGCTGATTTGTGGTCGTGGGTTCAGAAATACAGATTTATAGCAACTTTTCCTTTTCCATATTTTTAGCTTTTACTTCCTTATCTTCAATTTCCATGTTTATCTTCTTTCCTTTAACTCTTTGAACCAACTTGGACTCTAATTAATTACCATATATCTCTAAAGCTTCACACTAAATAAATAATTAAACCCAATATGCTCTAAAAATAATAAATAATCAATTCAAGACCCAAAATAGGAAAGTGTACTAAATCATGTGAAAATCTACCTATAAACTAATAAATACGCTTAAAATGATGTCTCAGAAATAGATTTTATTATCACAAATGAGGAGACATCAAACCTCAAAGACAAGTTTAGAGTAAAATCTAAAGGGTAGATATTCAGATCACCTCTCAAAATAAACCTAGAACCAATCTCTAAGACATGTTGTCGAGTAAAACCTAAAGGTAGATATGCATGTAAATAAACATCGAACCAACCCTTTAAATAGGTTGTATAGTAGAATCTAAAGGTATATCTTCATGACCGCCTCGTAAATTAAACCTCTGACCAACCGTTTAAAGGGGTTGTTGAGTAAACCTAAATGTAGATCTTCATGATCACCTCTCAAAAACCAAACCTCAACTCAACCTTTTGGAAATATTTTCAAGCTAAGTCTAAAGGGTAGAGATTCTTTAACACCTCATGTAATAAATCCTGGCCCAACCATGCAAAACGGGTGTTGAGTAAATCTCTGAAGGTAGATATTCACGATCACCTCCTAATATTAAACATCGATTAATTCCCACAAAGGGTTGTTGAAAAAAAGAAAAGGATATAATCTTACCTATCACCTTACAAATATTAACCTTGGTCCAACCTTGCAAAGGTGTTATCGAGTAAAATCTAAATATAGATATTTGTGATAACCTTGTTAAATATATTTCAGACTAACCCTTCGAAGGGGGCTTTTTGAGTAAAACATAAAGGTATATATTTATGATCACCTCATAAATAGACCTCAAACCAAATCTTTAAAGGGTTTGTCGAGTAAAACCTAAAGGTATATATTTGTGATATCCTCATAAAATTATCCTCGTTCCAACCGTGTGATTGGGTTGTCGGGTAAAAGTCAAAAGGAAGATCTTCAGGATCATCTCACAAAATAAAATCTCGGTCCAACCCTGCGAAGGGGTTGACAAGAAATAGTAAAAAGGTAGATCATCAGGGACATCTCTTAAAATAAAACCTCAATTAAACGCTACAAAGGGGTTGTCAAGTAAAATAAATGGGTTGATTCTTAACAACCACCTTACAAAAAAGTCGTGGTCCAACCCTGTGCAAGGTTTGTCGAGTAAAATATAAAAATAGATATTTGTGATTACCCTTAACGGAAACCTTGTTCCCACCATCTAAAGGGGTTGTATAGTAAAACCTGAAGCTAAATATTTGTGATCAACTCATAAAATATACCTAACTGCAACCCTGTGAAAGGGGTGTCGAGTAAAAGTAAAAAGACAGATCTTCATGATCACCTCGTAACGTAAAACAACTATTTAAACCTACAAAGGTTCCGTCGAGCAAGGATAAAATAAACCAAGGACTAAAAAAGAAAAAACCACATTTTCAATAAAGAGATGCGATCTCATACATAGATATGGCAAAAGATCAACAAGAAAATGATGGTGGTGCTGATGTCTCCCTTTTTATTCTACTTTTATGTCCTTAGGATACATCATTTTAGGATAATAATTGACTAAATGATAGACTTTTAGAGTTATTTCGTTATATTTCATTTTCTCTCCTTGGAATTTATCATTTTTCATTTATTAAGCTTTTGCACGTTAAATGGGTTGTTTTTAGTGCAAAGCTTGTAGGTCCATGGATGCTAGGGAGCATCAATACAAGGAGATGAATCAAGAATTAAAGTCTTAGATCGTGTAGAAAAGTCAAAGGCGAGAAAAGATTCCCGAATTGACAAGGAAAGCTGCAAATCTGGAAGGCTGATATTGATTGCTAATTTTTAGCCACTTACACTTGGATTTAGCCTTGAGTCGTGTAACAAGCTTAGGTTCCTTATTGTGTTACGAAGATTTAGCAACTTGAACGGATCAATTCGGAGTGATTTGAGAAAGGTACAACCATTTTAGTGAGGGTTGCATACCAGTTACGGGATTATAATTAGAAGATGGGACTTGGGCTTTTTAATATTTGATTAATTCACTTAAGTAATAGCCCAAGTCCGATTTTGAGTTTATAAATAGACCTTTTGACTTTTATTTTACACACAACTCAATTTACAAAAAGTCAGAAAAGCTAGAGAGAAAGTCAGATGCAAGGAAAAGGAGAAAGCTAAGAGCTGGAGAAGTCATCTTCTCCAAATCACAGCCAAACCCAATCTTTAATTAGGTTTTCTTATCTTTTATTTCTGTAATTTACATGAGTTCATTTATTTTTATTAATTTAGTTTTTCTTTCAATTATGAGCTAAATTTCTCTTGTACTTGAGAACCGCGAATTGGGTTGAACCCTGACTTGATTATTTAATTTTTTTCTAATTTGGAATTTCGTAATTTAAATTGAATTCGTTATTTTATGTTGGATTTTATTTCATTCTTGAATTATTATCTTTAGCGTCATGAACTATGGGTAATTTTTGGTATCTAGGCTATTCACTATAGTGGCGCAGTGATCATCTCGACGGGGGGTTTAGATACAGACCTAGGTAATTGTCGTTGGTATTCACCAATGACCTTGACAGGCTTGACTAACCAATAACCAATGAGGTAAAGAACTCGAACCATATGAAATTAGTTATAATCATCCATATGGAGTTTATAATACCGTAGGAGAGCTCTTAGGTCCACCCTGACGGGGGCTAAGAGACTTTAGAGCCCCGACTAGCATATATATAACAATTTATCCCTTAACAGAAAACATTAATTAAGATGGTTTAGGTGAAACCCTAGTGAGACTCAAGTACTACTTCTCGCCTTGCGTCCAACTCTTTTACTTGTTTTACTTTTCATTTCAGTTTAATTAATTTAGTATTTTACATTATGTTCACTTTAGTTCTAAAACAAAAATCAAAACAAACTTTATATCATTTACTTTTTTGCACTTGCAATTACTTCACTATTTGATCCACAGCTGAGTTGTACCTAGTCAGTCCCTGAGAACGAAACCGATTTATCGTATATTACTTGGACAACCGTACACTTGCGGTTTGTGAGTCCACAATCTTTATCACATTATTTTATAACACACAAGGACCCACCAAGTTTGGCGCCGGTGACGGGGACGATAGCGTGTAACCCCGGTGTTAATCCTTTAGTGTTTAATTGTATTTTTATTTTTATTTTCATTTTTACGCTTTTCTTTGTTTTGGTTCTTTCTCAGGTTTTACGGTTTTGGTGTATGTACTCAAACCCCGAGAGGTTAAACCGAGATAAAAACAAAAGAAAGAAAGAGGCAAGAGAAAAAGCAATGAAATAAAGAGAAGTTGAGGATTTAAATATTCATAATAATGAAGATCCTGACATTGAGTTGGACGCGTATGGCGATCCACTAGTGCCACCAGTTATTCATAACCATTCAATTCTCAACAATCAACAAAATCATCCACATGTACAACAAGCTCAAACCCCAGTGAATAACGATCCACGGTTCATACATGGTCCAGAACAAGTTCCTTATCGTGCTCCTGCTCTTGGTATTGGTCCTGCTAACATTAATGTTGCACGGTATAGACCCGACCCTGGTATGTTATCCCAATTTCTAAATTTCGGAAACTTTCGTGGAGTACCTGGATAAGATCCTATTCGTACAGTACAAAAGTTCATGCAAATATGCGATTCATATATAATGCAAGGAGTGACAAAAGAGCAAATGTACTATGCTAATTTCAAATTTTTCGTGATAGACGCAACTAGTGAGTGGCATGATTCACAAGAACCAGGAGCAATAAACAATTGGGATGAGCTACAAACAGCATTTTTTGATAGTTACTGATGTCTCCTCATTTGTCATGAATTAATATTACGATGAGACGTCATTTTTAGTGATTTAGAAGTCTTTTTAGTCGATTTTCTTGAGAAATGCTACACTTTCCTATTTCTAGTCTTGATTTAGTAAATTATTATTTTTAGAGCATATTGGGTTTAATTATTTATTTAGTGTGAAGCTTTAAAGATAATTATGGAGATTAATTAGAGTCCAATTTAAAGACTAAGAGATATGGAAAGAAGATAAGCATGGAAATTGGAGATATGGAAAGAAAATCTAAAAATATGGAAAAGGAAAAGCTGCTATAAATCTGAATTCCAGCACCTACGACCACAAATTAGCTTACATCTCAAAATCGGTGGGGAATTTGGAGAACCGTTCAAGTGCAAAGTTAAAGATCTTTCCGCGAAGATGAATTTCGACTACTCATACGCATCAAACGGATAAGAATTGAAGCTGTTAGGACCAAAACAAAAACGGGCTTGATTTCATATTTTAGGGTTACGAATTTGAGTTGGGCTAGGAGTCCACTACTTACCTTCTCCTTCAAGAAAACGAATTAGGGCTTCTAAACACCTATAAATACACCCTTATATCACTTGTAAATCATCCTTGCCTCATTGTAATTAGTCCTTAGGTTTCTTATAATCAGAAATATTGTAGAGAGCAAGATGAAGTCTTTCATTATTTCTTTTAGTTTATTTCCTTCAGGTATGAACTAATTTTTCCATAGCTTGGGTTTTGCATCATGTATAATCTATGAATTCTATTTTCTTTCTATCTAAGTTTCTTTGGGAATTATATGTTTTAATCTGAGCTGCTTACCTATATATCTGTTTATGTGTTTTGAATTATTGTCTGTCCTAGAATTGATCACTTTAGGCTTTCTTAATAGTAGTTAGATGTTCACCTTAACTGGGTGTCTAATTATTAAAACACCACATAACGTCTAGTGTCGATATTGGTCTTGACAACACTAATTCTAGCTAGATAGTCATTAGGGTATAATTTAATCACTGTCATCATGTTTGGAATTGAATTGCTTAGGGCCTTGGTGGCGCTTGATTACCCAAGGTTTAGGCTACCTCATGATGTGTTTGTAGCCCCCTTAGTCGCTCTCAAGGTCTAAGGTATGGGAATTTAGAATCCTGACTAAATATCTAAGAGCTAATTATCTCTCTTAATAACTAGAATTTGATAGAAAGAATTAGAAGGATTAGTGCATACTAGCAAAACCTAAGGTATACTTCTCATCTCATATTTCTTATCTTTTAATTATTGTCTTTTATTTTTCCTTAGTTTAATTAATTATATCGAATTATCCTCTGTTATTTTCTGTCTTTTAATTACTTGCTTCTTACTCGAATTTATTTACACATTCGTATAACACACTAAGTCCCTGAGAACGAATCTTCTTATCATTAAAACTTGCATACGTCCTGTAATACTTGCAGTACCGTGCTTGTCTATGGTGCTTTAGTGCATTATTTTCAGCGTTTATTTATCATATTTTTAGAACACCCTAGGCGACACCAGTTACTATCCGAGTAACATGAGATTAGATGCATAGGTTGATTTCACATCATTTCTACAAGAACAAGAAGAAAAATTGGGAAGATGTTGGACAAGATTTCAGTTGTGTTTGAGTAGAGTTCCTGATCATGGCCTTATAGAACCACAACAAATGAAGATATTTTATAAAGGCCTTGATGGAAGATCGATAAAAGACCTTGATTTATTATGTGGTGGTGGATTCTTACCAGGTAGCTCCAGCATATGCTAAGATTATTCTAAATCGAACTGTGAAGAATGAGCAGGGTTGGAATACAGCAAGAACACCTATTCGAGGTGGAAAAGAAAGTAGTGTTGGAATTGATGAGAAAATCTCCTCATTCGAGAATAAATTGAAGAATACATTCGAGCAACAATTAAAACAGCTCACCTTAGTTGTTAAAGAAAGGTTTTCGAGTAGAAGGGCAGATGTTAAGGTTACTCAATAAATATATGGATGTTCAAATTGTGGTGTACAAGATCATGACTGGGAGCATTGTCAAAGTAATCCAGAATCCATAATGTTTGTTTCTAACTGAGGGAATTACAGTTCAGGTAGTCAAGGGTATCAACCAAATAGAAACCATCTGGGTTTCCAGTATTCGAATCGAAGGGGGGCCGCCAATCCGACTTATGCATATCAGCCGCGTCCCCAAGGTAACAACTATCAACCTAGACCACAAAGTAACTACAAAGGGGAAAAGGTTACGGAAATCAAGCTCAGAGACAACCTCCTCAAAACACCTATGATGATACCATGAATCAAAAATCCCTACCTGCTCAACCTCAATAAGGTGCGTTAGATATTAATCTGACATTACAACAATTGATTGCCCTTCAAACAAAAGCTTGCCAAGAGCAACAATCTTCTGCTGCAACAATTAAGATGTTAGAAAACAGATGGCTCAGATGGCAAAGCAACTGAATCAGCGTCCTCAAAGGCAACTCCCAAGTGACACCGAAAATCCAAAGCAAAAAGAAGATTGCAATGCTATAGCACTCAGAAGTTGTAAGAAGCTTCCCCCACCTCCTTTTCCCGTTGTGAAAGAAAAAGAAACAACTGTAAAAACAAAAACGGTAAAGGATGGGGAAGGCAAAGATGTTGAACCAGAAGTAGTGGAAGTGGAGAAGATTCCGGAAATACCTAAGAAGAAAGATGTGGTAGAAACAAGCCCTCCTCCACCTTTTCCCTCAAGAGTTCAGAAGAAAGGAAATATGGCGGATTATCAGAGAATTTTAAATATAGTGAGAGGTCTTAGCGTTAGCATACCGTTTTAGATGCTATAAAAGATGTACCGAAGTATTGTGAAAAGAGCACTCGCTAATAAAAGGCCATATTGTGATAATGAGATGATAGGGTTGCCAGAAGAGTGTAGTGTCATCTGTCGAAGTAAGTTGCCACCTAAGTTACTTGATTTTGGGAGTTTTACGATTTTGATTTCTATTGGTAATGAGTGACAAGGAAAAGTTTTGTGCGATTTGGGTGCGAGTATCAATCTCATGCTCAAGTAATTTTTTGATAAGTTGAAGGTGGGTAATGCGAGACCTACCTCTATGGTCTTACAAATGGCTGACAGATCCCTCGTACATTCTGAGGGACGAATAGATGATGTCCTCGTCAAGGCAGGTACTGTAATTTTTTCTGTTGATTTTGTTATTCTTGAATACGACGTGGATATGAATGTCCCCATCATTTTGGTACGACCATTCCTAGCCACGGGGCGTACTTTGATTGATGTAGAAAACGGAGAATTAACTATACGAATCCAAGACGAGGAGGTAAAGTTCAATATTTTTAGGGCGATGAAATTTCTAGATTCCAAGAGGACTGCTTCAGAATGGATGTAGTAGAGCATGCCGCGCAAGAGGTATATGACTATTGCGATTATGATAATATCTTGCAGGCTGCCCTTACACTTGACTTACCTGAGATGATGGAAGAGCTTGTGGAGACAGTGGCAGCTCTTAATTCTGAGAATCCAAAACACAGGCGCGCTGCCTATGAACTTGTAAGAGAACCAAGGGAGATCACTACTAAAAAGAAACCATCCATTGAATTTCCCCCTCAACTGGAAGAAAAGCCATTACCAGCACACTTGAGGTATGCGTATTTAGGTACTAATGACACATTACATGTTATTGTTTCAGCTACTTTATCAGGTCCTCAAAAAGATAAACTGTTGTGTGTACTAAGAGCTAATAAGGAAGCGATTGGTTGGACTATTGCTGACATCAAATTTATTAGTCCTTCCTATTACTAACACAAAATTATTCTTGAGGATGATAGTGCATGCTCAGTTGAAGTCCAAAGGAGATTGATGCCAGCTATGAAAGAAGTGGTGAACAAAGAAGTTATTAAGTTACTAGATGCGGGAATCATTTATCCCATAGCTACTAGTGAATGGGTAAGTCTAGTTCAGTGCGTACCAAAGAAGGGTGGTATCACTACCGTCCTAAATGCATAGAATGAAGCCATTCCCTTGAGGAAAGTAGTCGTTTGGAGAGTATGTATGGATTATCGTAAGCTGAATAAGGCTACCAGAAAAGATCACTTCCCTCTTCCTTTCATATATCAAATGTTAGATAAATTGGCTGGTAGAGAGTATTATTGCTTTTTGGATGGGTATTCAGGGTACAATCAAATTTATGTAGATCCAAAAGACCAACACAGAAGACTTTTACATGTCCTTTTGGTACCTTTTCCTTCTGAAGGATGCCATTTGGATTATGCAATGCACCAGCTAATTTTCAGAGATGTATGATGGCGATTTTCTGGGATATGATCGATAATTTCGTTGAGGTATTTATGGATGACTTTTTTTTGTTTGGTGATTACTTTCATGAGTATTTATAGAACTTGGAAAAGATATTGATTAGATGCAAGGAAACTGATTTGGTTTTGAAATGGAAAAAATGTCATTTTATGGTTCGTGAGGGTATAGTGTTGGGGCACAAGGTTTCGAGTACAGGCTAAGAATTTGATCGAGCTAAGATTGAGGTAATTAAGACTCTTCGCCCTACTATTTCTGTAAAAGGGTTGAAAAACTTTTTAGGCCATGCTGGTTTCTATCGCCGTTTCATTAAGGATTTTTCGAAGATTTCTAAGCCATTGTGTAACTTACTTGAAAAGGACGCCAAATTCCTTTTTGATGAAGCTTACATGAAGGCTTTTCAAGATATTAAAGAGAAGCTTATACCGTGTCTATTGTGTTACCTCCTGAGTGGAAGATTCTGTTTGAAGTTATGTGTGATGCTAGTGATGGGTGTTGTGTTAGGTCAAAGAAAAGATAAGGTATTCCATTCTATCAACTATGCGAGTAAGACTTTCACTAGTGCTCAGATAAATTATACAGTGACTGATAAGAAACTTTTAGTTGTTGTTTATGCATTTGACAAGTTTCGTTCTAACCTCCTTGGGGCAAAAATTGTCGTGTTTACCGATCATTCTACTATTAAGTACCTTATGGAGAAGAAAGATGTTAAGCCACGTTTAATCAGATGGCTTTTATTGTTATAAGAGTTTGATTTAGAGATTCGAGATAGAAAAGGTTGTGATAGAAAAGGTTGAAACATTTCTATCCACATTATTTGTGATTGTTATGGGAGTGTAGACTACCTAAAGATTCTTATTAGATATTGGTATATAAAGGTCTTAATCAAATATACCAGAGAAAGGTAGATGAAATACAATATTAATGTCACTAAGAGAGTATACAATGATGTCATCCAAGTACAAACTCATTTCTTTTAAAGATATATAAATTTGTGTACTATGTTTTTATGCGAAATCTTAACCTATGCCTTGCATGAACTTTGTGTGGGACAATTGTGTTACTCCGGCAACATCGAACTAAAGACCACATGAAAGACGTCCAGAATTAGCTCGATATTATGAAAGAAATGAGCAATAATTTAATTTCACTTAAATCACGTATGAAATTTAAAATTTGATGATTAGAAGAAAAATATAGTCATATTAGGTTTATAGTACATATCTTCTGAAGAGGCATATTCACCCATATAGGGGTTTATAGTACTTTAGGATAGCTCCTAGATCCACCTTAACGGTGGCTAGGTTACATTAGAGTCCCGACTAATATAATAATACCAATTCTACCCTTAAACAAAGCATATATTATATTAATTAGGTGGATTCCTTGCGAGACTCAAGTATCTCTCAGATCTGAAGTTAGTTCTTTTATTTGCATTATTTCTTGTCAGTTATTTATTTTAATTAGTCTTTATTTTATTGCATCTTTAGTTTTTAAGAAAACCAAACAAAAATCATATTATTTTAATTTTCTTTCGAGCAATTATTTCTATTAGTTGATTAATACCAGAGTTATACCTAATCCGTCCCTGAGAACGAAACCCGGTTTATCAGATATTACTTGGACAACCGTGCACTTGCGGTATTGTGGTTCCTTTTATTTATCGCATTAATTTTATAACACCCCAGGACCCACCAGACATCAACAACATCATAAATTCTTATCTTTAGATTTTACATATGGCATCACAAGTGAAATTTGAGATATTGCATCCTATGAAGTGCACGTGTAACTGTCTAACCACTAACTCCATATTGTCGATCTTCTTGGAATCATATATAAACTAAAGAATTGAAGATAGATGTTTATAAAAAATCTGTAAGGAATTGCATATGGTAATTAAGTTTTTTTTAAGGTCGTTCTAGTATGACGTGTTAACTCAAGTTTCACTCGGTCTCCAAGATGTAAATCACCTCCATTTGCTTCACATCTTTTCTTTTATAGTATGTTTTTAACCGATAACCGCTCACCATGAATTTCCAATTATCAGTTAGTGTTCTACTTCAATATATTCATGAGGTGTGACTTTCGTAAGCCTATATGAGCTAGACCTCAATTATCCCAGATAATTTTTTAACTTTGAGTTCTACTTTAGTATAAATTTAGTTATAATTTCACTTATGTGTCTTCTCTTTCTAAATTTTGGTATCCTAATACGTATGTTATATAAACTCATACAACTCATTGAGTTGCATCATCCTTCGTTCACCATCTAATTTCATGTCTAATTTAAACTCTTTGATAACTTAATAACACCCTATTCATGTTTGAGAGGGATATTTATGCATTATCGTACACCATTCGATATGGTGATGTACCACCCCACATATTTTAAATGATGGTTAATAGGCTCATAGTTCATCGTTAATTTCTGTTGGCAAATCCTTCCTCTGAGGTCCCATAGTCTTCTCAATAATGGACTCTATCTTCTGGTTAGAGACCATATCTTGCTTGTTTCTTGCGTATAATATGAGATGGAGAGCCGGTGTCTACCCCATACTTGAAGAACACATGTTTCAAGTACTTTATCACAAAATGTGTCCCTTTGTCACTAATGATAAAACTCAGAGTTCCATGTCTCGTGAATATGTGTGACTTCAAACACTTGATCACCACTCATGAATCATTAATCGGTAGTTCCAGGGCTTGAACATACTTTGATACGTAATCCAAATCTAGTAATATATATTTATCACCATGGGATGACATAAATGGTCCTATAAACAAATACTTTATACATCAAAAATCTATACTTCGAGCAAGTTATTGAGTGGCATCTCGTCCCTCTTGGATAAATTGCCAGTGATTTGGATTCTTTTTCATTTCTTCGCATACTCATGGAAATACTTATTGATGGTTGTTCAATAGAACCCAGATTAAAGAAATATTGGTGTTGTTCTATTACACTTTGAGAGACCTCCATAAGTTGATCCATGACAACTTGCAAAGACTAAAAGAATCTCATTCTTCGATATGCATCTTCGTACCATTTGATCACTACAAAAGTATTGCTTTGTTCGGTGGATCAACCTTTTTCTTTGTTATGGATTGGATTATGAGGGGATAATCCATTAATTATGAAGTTCACAATATCTGCAATCCATGGAGTAATAGTATTATTCAAACCAAATATTTGTTCATCAGGGAGTACCTCGTTGACCCACTCAGGTTTAGTCTTGATTACAAAGATTTTGAGGCGAGATAAAATATAATTACTTTATTCTCGGACTCCTTTTGATATAGAATATATAAGTCAAAATCTTGCAAAAGAAGTACCTAACAAATAAGACGGGTTGTCTTGTCTTTATTCTTAATGAGTTATATTATTGAGGACCTATCCATGTATACCATTACCTTCATCCAAAAAAGATAGGAACAAAATTTATCAATAACATATACAACGACCAGTAACTCCTTCTCGGTCGCCATACAACTTAGTTGTGCCCCTGAAAATGTCTTACTATCGTAGTGTTTAGTACGAAATACCTTTTCTTTGTGTTGACCCAATACGGGACCCAAAGTTAAATCAATCGTATCACACATTACCTCACATGGGAGACTCCAATCAGTAGGACTCGGACTTGGTATTGAGATGAGCTTTTCTTTAATGGCCAAGAATGTCATCATGCATTCATCATCTACTTGGAAGGTGATATCCTTGTCAAGTAGGATGCTAATTAGATTGGAAACCTTATTGAAGTATTTGATAATACGGTGGTACACACCCACATGAACCAAGAAAATCCTAACACCTTAACAGAAACTAGAAGTGGTAATGTTTTAATTACCTTGATCTTTGCGAGATCAACCTACATACCTTTTCTATATATCTTATTTCCTACAATGATCCTTTTTCAAACCATGAAGTGACACTTATCTTAACAACTGATTAATATATTCTTGAGTTTCCAAATACACTTATCAAAGTCTTCAACAAACAACGAGGAGTCACCCATGAACACTTCGAAAAATTATTGATCATGTCCCATAAAATTGCCACCATACAATGATGAAATGTGCCAAGTGCGTTGCGGAAGCCAAACAGAATCCTTTGGATAAAAAAGGTGTTGAATGAAAGTTACAATAGTGTCATGTGTTGATCTACGGGATCCATACAAATCTTATTGTACCCCAAATAACCATTAATGAAGCAATATTAGTCTCTACTTGCAAGCTTGCCTAACATTTGATCAATGAATGACAATAGAAACGGGTCCTTCTAGGTCACTTTATCAATCTTGATATAGTCTATACACACTCCCCACCCCCATAACGTTTTTCAAGGGTATGGTTTCATTATAATCATTGATCATGATGGTTATTACTCCTTTCTTCGGCACACATTGCACCAGACTCAGCCATACACTATTTGAAACTAAGAAGATGATCAGTACGTCTATCAACTTGATCACTTGTTTCCTTACCACTTACTTCATAACTAGCATGAGTCACATATGACCTTCACTCTACCCTTTTAATATCATATTCAAAGATGATACTATGTTTATAAAAGGTTGGACTACTATCCTTGATGTCTGCAATAGTCCATCCAATTGATTATTTGTTAGCTCAAAGAACACGCAATACCTTGTCTTCTTGAGGACATATCAAATCATCAGAGACAATCATAAATAAGGAAGTATTATTATTACCTAAATAATAATACCTCAAATGTTAAGGAAGTTATTTCTCCTCCAACTCGGGTGGAGATTCAATGGAAGGCTTTTCTATCGGCTCAATAATATTCAATCATTAGAGTCGTTCATATCCTCTCGCTGCCGGTCTTCCATTTTATTAATTGAGAACCGCTAATACCTCTACTATCTCCTCGTGCAACTCAAGCATATTAAGAGTTAAGGAGACCTGCAAGATATCATTAAATTTTGGTTCATCAATTACCTCTTGTGTGACGTGATCGATGAAGTCCATGCATAAACAATCATCCTGAATATAGAGAAAATTCACCGCCTTGAACTCATTGAATTTGATCTCTTTGTATTTCACTCTCATTAACATATTACAATTACAAACGATCAATTATAGTATGCCTGTGGCGAATAATTGTCGCCCTGTGATGATAGGGACATTATTAGCTACTTCATACTCAAGAATAAATAAATGACATGTTAATATAAAATTACATGCCTTTAAAAAGAACTTATTAAATCCTACCCTTTGGTTGAGAGATGTACCTATCGATTAATTACAATCTCGCGGTAGTGGGCCTCCTTCTCTTTGTGTTAAATCTATCAAGTAGTGAATGAGACATGACATTAAGATTCATGCATATATAACACAATGTTTTACATGTCCACCTTTCACCGATGGAGATAATAATGTTTAAACTTTCATTGTCTTTCAACTTTGGTAGCAACTTTCTTCGGCAAATTTCAATACACCCAACTATCTCACCTTTCTCATATTTTCATTTGTATTAGAGATCATCCATCATGAACTTGAGGTACTTTGTAATACATTGGATGTCCTCTACAAACAACAAAATTATATGTAACTTCCCAAACAAGTTCACGAATTTCTTGTAGTCCTTAGCATTGTTCTTCTTTTGCATGCATGATCGGTACGGAGGAGGTGGACAAATATCTTTTGGAACTATCATAACCTTCTTCTTTTGTTTCTCTGGTCACTTGACAAGATTAGCATTTTAACCTACCGACTCAATCACCTCTTGTTCAACTTTTATGAATTGAAGACAAATATCTTTTTATCAACCACTAAGGGAGGGAATAGTTTTTCCTACTTCTTATTTCTATCGTTTACATGTCTCGTTGTTTCCCGTAATATTAGCATTTCCCAGGAGTTGACCTTGGGGTTAGATTTGTTACGGGTTTGCCTTTTGTGATATTTTTGTCTCAAGAATCTTATAAGTTATCATATGAAAATTCAACATCTCATCATTCTTAATGAACTTCTCTCTAGTCATAAACAAAACCTTTTTATGGATAAGTAGTGAGTGCTTATCTAGTAAAGTTCACTTCAAAATAAATGTAAGCAGCTTTTCGTGGAGCTTGTTTCAATTCTAGTTATATATTTATATTAAATCAAAAAAAATATAAGTTTGAAAAATTACAGGTGCTGGAATATGAAGGTATTTTCATTTTTTAATTTTTCTTTGTTTTTGTAGTTTTAAGGTAGATCTTGTTAGAATTTTACATTAAAAAGAAAGTTCTAGTTTTGATTTTAAAAATGAAATTGAAAAAATTTCTATTGTATAATATTTTTGTTTATGACTAGTGAGAAGTTACAACCTTTTCTATTGTATGATTAAAAAAAGCGCAATCATTAGGACAAACTTTGATAGTATTGTAACCCACACCAATACTTTTCAACTTCTTGTTGCATGCATCATAATAATCGGGTAAAATGTGAGGTTTGGGTAAAATACGATCAACCAACTCCAGTAGCTCGGTGAATGATGCGTTAGTCCACTTGTTCTTTACTTTCACGTGCATACGCTTGGACAATGAAGTTCAAGGAACTCATAGCTGTACAACCAGGATATAATTATGTCTCCAATTCGTCGAATAGTTTTTCGAAACTGCTCCGACTTGGAATATTTGCGTCTCTCATTTTGGTGTCACCCTGATGTCCACCAACATCGTAACCGTGTCTCACAGCGTCATAAACTTCATGCATTTCATTATCTATATTCGGCATAGGATTTTCTTTGGATATTATCAACTTTTCATCGTGTTTTGTCCAAACCTGATACGTATACATAAACCCCTTTTTTCAAAGGTGGCCCCAGCCTCCTGGGTGGGTATTCGACGATTATTTTTACAATAGTTACACGGACAAGACATATAACCAGTATAATCATCTTGTTTTTCAACATATTTGACAAATTCCAAAACCCCAAAAATATATTCTGGCGTGAGATAATTCTTCGTAATGATCCAACTCTTATCCATACCCGAAGCCATCTCTTAGCAACGATTTTATATAACTAGACAACTACATTCATATGAAAATAAAATAAATAATTATTACAACCCAATTAGTAAAATGAATAAAAATTACAACACAATAAATAACATAATAAAAATTAGAAACCAATAAATGGATAAAATTACAAACCAATAAATAAATAAAATAACAACACAATAAATAAATAAATAAATTCATATAATTAACTACAAAAATACAAAAATATATGAGAAGATAATAGAAATAAATGAACATATGCATGATTTACACTTAATAATTAACTAGATAATCAAAAAATATACCTGATCATATCTTATAGCAACTAATACATAATCATAATCCAATATAAAAAAAAGTTTGAAATTTATAGAAAATACGTTTATGTCCCAACACAATTCCCTCTTGAACCATGAAGTGGCATTTTTCCCAGTTAAGCACAAGATCTTTTTCTTTACATCTCACAAGGACTTTCTCAAGATTATTCAAACAATCATCAAAACTATCTCCAAACACCGAAAAATCATCCATAAAAACCTCCAAATATTTATCAATCATGTCCCAAAATATAGCCATCGTGCACCTCTGGAACATGGCAGGTGCATTACATAAACCAAACGGCATCCTTCTATAAGAAAATGTGCCAAACGGACAAGTAAAAGTTGTTTTGTGTTGATCAAGGGGATCCACACAAATCTGATTATAACCCAAATATCCGTCTAAGAAACGATAATATTCTCTCCCTGCGAGTTTGTCTAGCATCTGATCAATTAATGGTAGCGGGAAGTGATATTTCTTTGTAGCTTTATTGAGTCTTCGGTAATCCAAGCATACTCGCCACCCCACAACTGTTCTTGATGGTATGGCTTCACCTTGATCATTAAGGATGGTAGTAATATCTCCTTTCTTTGGAACACATTGCACTGGACCAACCCAATCACTGCTAGCAATCGGATAAATAATTCCTGCCTCTAGTAACTTGATTACCTCCTTCCTTACCACTTCTTCCATAGCTGGCATGAGTCTTCTTTGCCCCTCTATAGATCGCCCACCTTCGTTCTCAAGAATGATTTTGTGTTTGCAAACGGAAGGACTGATTCCCTTGATGTCAGCAATAGTCCATCTGATTGCTTCTATGTTAGCGCGAAGCACATGAAGGAGCTTCTCCTCTTGAAGACCTGAAAGGTTAGCAGAAGTAATAACAGACAAAGTTTTGTTCGTACCTAAATATGCATAGGGTAGATGATCTGGAAGCGGTTTTTCTTCGAGAATAGGTGGACATATTATGGATAGTTGCTTTATAGGTTCTATGTCACCTGATTCTCGAAGTAGTTCTCGTATATTTGATCCTAATGCAGCAACTTCGTCGGGGGGAATCTCGTTTTCCTCTTGTGATTCAAGTGCTAAGGCCTCATCAAGATCATCATCTAAGGTAGCTTCATTGAAGACTTCTTGTGTGATTTTTCCGATGACATCTATTTTGAAACATTCATCTTTCGACTTTGGTAACTTCATAGCCTTAAACACATTGAATCGTACCTGTTCGTCTTGTACCCTCATGATCAACTCACCATTCTCAACATCTATTAGTGTACGCCCCGTGGCTAAGAATGGTCTTCCCAAGATGATGGGGACATTCTTATCCGCGTCGTAGTCAAGAATAATAAAATCACAAGGAAAAATAAAAGTACCAGCTTTAACTAAAACATCTTCTATTTTAACTACTGGTCGGGAGAGGGAGCGATCCGCCATTTGTAATACCACAGAATTGGGTACTACCTCTCCTATATTAAGCTTCTCGAATAGGGATCTTGGCATGAGATTAATACTCGCGCCTAGATCACATAATGCTTTCCCGGTCCAACTGTCTCCAATGCCAATGGGAATAGTAAAACTTCTGGGATCTTCTAGCTTTGGTGGTAACTTGTTTTGACAAATATCACTACACTCCATATGCAATCCAATTGTTTCCCCAGTTTCTATACTTCGTTTGTTAGAAAGAATGTCCTTCATGAATTTTAGATATTTCGGCATTCTCTTGAGAGCTTCTACAAACGGCATATTAATATCTAACTTGCTCACAATGTCAACGAACTTCTTGAATTCTTGGTCATTGTCCTTTTTTCTGACACGTGAAGGGTATGGTGGTGGAGGGCGTGTATTAAGTTCCACTGAGCTGTTCTTCTTTTCGGGTGTTTTGGTTTGGACACCCTCTGGTTCAACTACCTCTTCTACCTTATCTTCTGTTGTTTTGTCTCCCCCCTTTTCTGGAATAGGGATTGGTTCTGGTTCTCTTCTAGGTGGAGGTAGTTTTTTTCCACTTCGCAATTCAACTGCATGACAAGCATCATCTCGAGTTGCAATAGTATCACTTGGGAGTTGCCCTTTTGGCCTGTGATGTCTCCTCATTTGTGATAGATTTATGTTAAGATGAGACATCATTTTTAGTGTTTTAGAAGTCAATAATGTCGATTTTCTTGAGTTTTAGTGCACTTTCCTATTTTGTGTCTTGATTTGTAGAAATAATATTTTTAGAGCGTATTGGGTTTAATTGTTTATTTAGTGTGTAGCTTTAAAGATAATTATGGAGATTAATTAGAGTCCAAGTCAAAGACAACAACTTATGGAAAGAGATTAGCATGGTAATTGGAGAAAAGAAAATAAAAGCTAAAAAGATGGAAAAGGAAAAGCTGCCTAAATCTGGGATTCTGCACACTCGTCTAAAGATTAGTGTTTTTACCTAAGAAATAGGCCGAATTTGGAGATTTCCTTCTAAAGGGCCTAGATAATTTTGTTGTGATTCTTTTGGTATCTTGTGGAGCAAAATCGGACCAATAA
The DNA here is from genome assembly GCA_029959085.1 of Nemophila menziesii. Classification (NCBI taxonomy): domain Eukaryota; kingdom Viridiplantae; phylum Streptophyta; class Magnoliopsida; order Boraginales; family Hydrophyllaceae; genus Nemophila; species Nemophila menziesii. The sequence continues at coordinate 11,167,536 of JARWIR010000014.1, read as the reverse complement.
CGAAGAAGATACGCTCAAAACGGTGCAGCAGTGTTTATCTTTATTTCCATACGAATTTGAGTTGGGCTAAAAGTCCATTACCTTAACTATTCCTCAAGAAAACGAATTAAGTCTTCTAAACACCTATAAATACACCCTTATATCACTTGTAAATCATCCTTGCCTCATAGTAATTAGTTCTTAAGGTTTTATTCTTCCAGTTTATTGTAGAGAGCAAGATGATGTCTTTTGTAATTTCTTTTAGTTTATTTCCTTCAGGTATGAACTAAACCTCCCATAGCTTGGGTTTTGCATATGTATAATCTATGAATTCTAATTCTTCTATCTAAGTTTCTTTGGGAATTATATGTTTTAATCTGATATTAGCTACTTACTTTATATTTGCTTATGTGTTTTGATTTACTGTCTTTCCTAGAATTGATCACTTTAGGATTGTTTTAAGAGTAGTTAGATGGTCACCGTAACTGGGTGTTTACCTATTGAACCACCACATAATATTCTAGTGTCGATAGCAGTTCTGACAAAACATACTTCTAACTAGATAGTCATTAGGGTTTGTTTTAACCACCATATCACCAATTGATTGTAGTGTGCTGGATAGGGCCTTAGTGGCGTTTGATAACCCTATTTGAGTCCTCGTCTTGGTTGTGCCGTAGCCCCCTTAGTCGCTCGCAAGGTCCAAGATTGGGGAATATAGAATCCTGACTAAGTATTACCAAGAGCTAATATTCTCCCTTATGAACTAGATTTATAGATAGAATTAGAAGGATTAGTGCATACTAGCAAAACCTAAGCTATACTTCTCATCTCATATTTCTTAATCTTTTACTTTATTGTCTTTATTTTCTTAGTTTTAATTGCTATTTTCGAAATCTATTTGCTTTACTTTCTGTCTTTTAATTATTTACTTTTACTCGTCATTGTTTCCTACGCGATTAACACACTTAAGTCCCTGAGAACGAACTCTACTTATCATTAAAACTTGCATACGTCCTGTAATACTTGTAGTACTGTGCCTGTCTAGGGTGAGAGTGCATAGTTTTCCATACTTAATTTGATCTTATTTTTATCACACCCTAGGCGACACCAAGTTTTTGGCGCCGCTGCCGGGGATTTGTGTCTTGTTAGCGTGTGGGTTATCTATTTCGAGTTTTAGTTTTTAATTAGTTTTTACTTTTCAGTTTTACTTTAGTTTTAATTTTTATTTTTCCAGATTTACGCTTGTGGTTTGCTTTAGTCTTTTTCAGGTTTCACAGTGTTTAATTCTTGGCCTCCCTTATCGGAGCCTGAGAGGAGCTTCAGACCTTACAACAAACGATTTCGTGAGGAAAGAGCCTTGAGAAGAGTTATGGCATCCCAACGAGATCCACCAGTTGGAGGAGGACAACAATTACCAGGAGGAGGATTGCAACAAGATCCAATACTTGGACCACCACTCGGTGGAGTGCAGAATAACCAAGGTGGACAACAACAAGAGCTACCACTTGGTGGACAAGAAGGAGTACAGCTACCAGCAGGAGGAGGTAATGGGAATAACCTTAATAATCAACAGAACCGAGTTGAACAAGATCTACCTGGCCTTAACATACCATTCCATGTTCAACCCATCGGTTACCGCCCTCCTGAGATTCCGAATATCAAATTTATACCCGATCCGGGTATGCTTAGTCAATTTCAAAGTTTCAGACTCTATACTGGTACAACTATTCAAGATCCGGTAAAAGCGATTCAGAAGTTTATGCAGATTTGTGATGCCTACATTACTCCGGGCATTACACGCGAGCAACTGTATTGTCATATGTTTTCGTTTTTCTTGACCGGAAGAGCTAGCGATTGGCTAGAGATACAACCACATGGAACCATTCATTCTTGGAGAGAACTTCAAGCTGCATTCTTTAACCGATTTTATCCGAAGAGCATGAGACTTAAAGATCAAACCGAGCTTGCAAGATTTTGCCAAGAAGATGGAGAAACAGTGGGAGAAGCATGGACAAGGTTTCAACAAAAATTAACTAGATGTCCGCTCCATGGTTACACACCTGCTCTACAACTTGCTATGTTCTATGAAGGTCTTAATGATAAAGGTAGAGAAAAGGTGGATAACATTGGAAAGGGTAATTTTGTGTCCATGAATCACAATGAAGCTTCCGAGGTGTTAGAGAATATTATGGAACAAGAAAGAAGTTGGCCTTCAACGCGAGCTTCTGTAGCAAAGACCCGAGGAATGCTTCGTTTTTGATGCAGAAACTGCGAACTCAGCTCAAATATCCTCTTTAGAAAATCAAATCAAGGAGCTGAAAATCGCGATGGAGAAGAATATAGCCGCAACAAAGGTAGTTCAAGAGGCACAAGGTTGTCAACAATGTGGAGTTAACGATCATTCATGGGAAGAGTGCGAAGCAAATCCGCAATCTGTGTACTTTATATCCAACCGATGGGGCAACCGCAACCATCCGGGTATGCAGTATTCAAATCCACAAGGGGCTGCTAATCCTGGTCATTATCAACCGCGCCCCCAGAACAACTCTTACCAACAGAGAGGTCAGTACCAAAATCAATATCAGAATAGACCGGCTCCTCCACAACAACCTGCTCAAGACGCCTATACCGATACTTTAGATCAGAAAGCTTAACCTCAGTATCCGCAAGAAGGAGCTATAGACAGCACACAGATAGCACAAGCTCTAGACCGTTTGACCACGACTATAAACGCTCAGGACGAGAAGGTCAGAGGACACGATGCCATACTTCAGATGCTAAGTACTCAAGTAGAACAGTTAAACAAAGTGTTAACAAGTGTAGTAGAACAAAAAGAAGTAAAGGCGATCGAAGGAGGTGAAAACAATGTTGGGTTCGAAACTTGCAAGGCTATATGCCTTGAAATTGAAGAAGAAGAAATACCACATGCTGCCATTAGTGCCGTGGAAATTCCGAGTACTGAAGAAGAACCAACCAAGTCTAGCCCCGTGGAATCTGACTGTTCTGAAGTTTATGTGGAGGACGATCAAGAGAAAGACGAGTTTATAGAGCTACTGAGGAAGGTGCAAGAGGAGATTCGATCGGTAGTGGAATATGCAGCCGAGTTAGCTAAAGAGAAAGAGGAAGAAGCCTCAAGAGAGGAATCGAAAGATGAAGTGGCACCTGCTGTGCTAGAAGAGAAAGTAGAAGAGAAGGTGGAATCGCCACCTATTGTTCAACCAGTATCATCAACTATTCCTGATACAAATCCTAAAGATGACACTGTTCTCAAGACATTTGTAGAGGCGTACCAACCTGAAAATATCAACGCCCAAATGCTTGAGATTGCGAAGAGAGGACTTACACCGCAACAAGTTTTTACGCAAGTTATTCCTGAGAAAGAGGCAAGTGTAGAGATCCCAAGAGAGAACCTGAGGGTTTCAAGAAGAAGTGAAAGAGAGCTACCTACAAAGCTTAAGGATCCGGGAAGTTTCAACCTTCCTATTCAATTACATGGTATGCTCAAAGTGAAAGCTATGTACGATGTGGGTTCTGATGTAAATCTTATGCCTAAGTCCGTGTTCGAGAGACTTGGACTTCAGAAATCAGAGAAAACTCCAGTGACGTTGCAGTTTGCTGACAACTCAGTGAAAAGGACATGGGGAACAGTGGAGGATGTCTTAGTCCGTGCAGGTAATATCGCCATCCCTATTGACTTTGTTATTCTTGAGTTTGATGTAGATAAGCAGGTTCCGATCATACTTGGACGGCCTTTCATGGCCACAAGCCAAAGTGTGATCAACCTCCAAGATGGGACCATCACCCTTCATGCTAAGAATATATCCGAGACCTTCTATGTCTTGGGTAAGAAACCGAGGAAGTTGGATCCCACCGTGCCTATCATCCACAGCCTTTCACATCACAAAGTCCCTCCTGAGAAGATCCACTTAAAGCCTGTGGATACTGAGCCAGATATTGAGTTTGGGGTTGGCCATGAAGTCTTATGGAAAGCTCACAAACGCGAGAATAGGCCACGAAGTTTCAAAGATTCGTGGATGGGACCATTCATTGTCACTAAAGTTGTTTCAGCCAAGGTGATAGAAATTTGCCCCAAAACTGGGGTCAAGCGCAGATTAGTTGACGTTCATAGCCTTACTCGTTGTTGGGGAGGCTATATTCGCAAATCTTGACAGAGGTAACACGTCTAACTTTGAAAGACGTTAAACAAAAGTGCTGTTCGGGAGACAACCCGAAGTTTTTTTATGTTTTCATGTCTTTTACGTTTTTAGTTTAATTTTATTTTAGTTGTTTTTAGTTGATAATGCATATTTGAGGAAGGTATTAGTGTTTTTGGTGTGTAGGAATTGGAGAAATCGAGTTAGGGAACGCGAGGAAAATTTTTGGAGCGCAAGAATGCACCCCGCGGACTACCCCACGGACTACCCCATGGTCCGCATGGATGGTCCGCGAGGTCAAAAACCCGTACCACGGGTTGCTACCGCGGGTCTGATCCAGAAACCAGAAAAATTGCCGCGGACTACCCTCCGGTACACCGCACCATGGTCCGCGCCTCAGAAACGCGTGCCACGGGGTAGGTGCCACGAATATTTTGACGGAGTCAGCTACAGATGCCGCGGGGTACCCTCCGGTACAACGGGCCCTAGTCCGCGAGCCCAAAAACCCGTGCCACGGGGTCCTACCACGGGTCTAGACCAGAGAGCAAAAATTTTCCAGCATCAGATGTCGCAGACTACCCTGCGGTGCACCCCATGGTCCGCAGGGGTAGTCCGCAGCGCCGCCAGAGGAGAGAGAAAGTTACGGGATTGAGTTATAAAGGAGGTATTAAGCTTGTTATTCCGAATTTATTAAACCTTAACCCTCTTTTTCTTCTCCACAACTCTCCTAACTCCATTGAAGCTCATCAAAACCTTCACCAATCACCAAAACACTATCCAATCATCAAGAAAAACACATCAAACCTTTTCTCCACTTCATTACAAGAGAGATTCAAGTTACCAATCATCACCAAATTCATTCAAATTGAAGAATCAAAGAGCCAAATTTCACAAATTCATCACACAATTTCTAAAATCCAAGCCTACCCATTACAAATCATCCTCACCCACATAGAGATTCATCACCAATTCACCCATCCTAGGCCAAATCAAGCTTGTTCATCCATTAATTCAAGAGTTTATTTCAAGGGTTGCTAAAGCTTTGAGTTGGGGGTTAATTGAAGATGACTAATAGAACAACAATCTTATCTAACAAGAGGGAGGTGAAGAGTAACAAGGGATTGGATTTAAACGAGAAGAAATCAATTAACAAGGGTGCTAGTTCTAAATCAAAGGGTAAAGAGAAAGTAGAGAAGAGTGGGAAACCTTCGTATGATCGTAATGGTAAAAAGCGTTATTATTATGCAAAGGAGAAACCTCAACCTCAACAAGATCTTATACCTATAGAGAAAGTGGATACTTCAAGAGCTCTGAAGATTTCTGCAGAGAAACAATTAAAAGAACTGCCTTTTGCTTATGAGAAAGTATTCAAGGAAGAAATTAGAGATGGAGAATACAAGAGATTCTTTGAGCTTGGTGAGAAATTGGGTTGGTCTACGTTCATGGTAAGCCGTTCTGAATTATGTCCTGAATTAGTTTTGGAGTTCTATCTAGGCCTCTTTAGCCAAGATAGTAATTGTGTTCCGATTAGAGGAAAGCTAGTTCCTTTCACAGTTGAGGAGATTAGGAACCACTTCAAGTTTAAGAAATTGAAAGGTTTTTGCAAATTTGAAGAAGCAGTTGCTAAACGAAAAATCTTTGATGAGGAATCACTTTTTGAGCATGTTTTAGACAAGGAGAAAGTGCAAGCACATAAGGGAGAATTGAAGGCACCTTGGCCTTACAAATATCTTCAAGCGGATGCAAGAATTTGGCACAATTTCCTTATTCCTAATGTCTTTGGAAACACACGAACTTTGGATGTGACTATGAAGAACGCGTTACTGTTGGACTGTATTTTGAGAGGAGGAGAAGAAGTTGATGTGGCACAGTTAATCTATGAGGAGGTGATACGATTCTCGGTCTCTCCTAAATCAGTTTATAATGTTAAATTTCCAACTATGATCACGTGTCTTGTGCGAAATGCGAATGTTACATTGGGTGAAGAAGAGAAACTCGAGTTTAAGATGAGTTATATTGATAATGCATGGATCAAGGAAAGTCTTCGAAGAGCGGGTTCTACTCAAGTCTCGAAGGAAGAAAAGGAGCAAAATTGGCAAGAGAAGATGGAGGAGCATTTAACGAAATTTGAAGCAGCTCGAACTTCCTTAGTCAATGATGTGGCACAAATCAACGCTAATCAAGTGCACATCATGAAACTCCTTGAACAATTAACGAAAGGTCCAGCAATTCCAACCTTGGATATCAATGATGCGAGGCAATAGCCTCGAGAGTATGTTCTCTTTCTTCCTTACCATTTCTGTAAATATGTCTATCTGCTAATTTTAATTTCTGTTTTTCGAGTCTTTTTCGAGTCGTGGGGACACGGCTCATTTTTGAGTTGGGGGTGTGGGGATTCGTTGTCTCTCATCTCCATTTTTCTGTTTTTTGGGTGAAATTAAAATTTTTGATACATGGGAATTAGATGTAGAATGTGTTTAATAGCTTGGAAGCATGAGCTCAGTAGATTAATGATAGTAAGTGATATGTTTATGAGCTATGTGTTTGTATGCTTTGAGTATTTGCAGGAAACACACGTTGATAGTAAAGAAAAGATTAGTGAGCAATGCGATAGAAAGTATGTTCGATCTCAGGGAACCTTGAGAAGTGTGTAGACCGTGAGATCCAAGCTAGTTGAAAAACCATTTGATAAAAGTGCTAAAGGTAAGAAATCTTCGATATTACATAGTGTAGAAAGTGATTAAGACGGTTCCTTCATATTTTGAAGCCCTTGAAGCCTTTTTATACCTTCTCACCTTGTGATTTTGATTATATGCTATATCCTTCTTAGCCCCTTCTAGCCTTTCTAAAGCCTTTTGATTGAACCACATTATAAGCCATATCCTTTAGATTTTAGGACTTTTCCATATGACCCGCACTCGAATCGCGGTGCATAGACAGTTATTTTAGAGCTTGAGTTTGGGGTGGTGGGTCCACCATTATGGGAATTATTGTTATGTTGGGATTTTTGAGCTTATTATTGTGCTTTGTGCTTTATATTAATGATGTTTCACAGCTTTGTATTGTAACCCTTGCCGGGGTAATAGTGAATGAAAAAGAAGCTTCGAGCTAATTTTGCCAACAAGGGCAATTAAAAGAAAAAATATATATATGAGAAAATTAGCGTGATATCTCATCATTAAAAGAGAGTCATAGCTATAAAAGAACATTGATTTGAAAAGAAAAGAAAATATATTCGGACCGGCAAAGAGGATTTTTATGTGAACATCTTAAGCTTTAGTTGTGTTAACTGGGGATGCTAAAATTATGCATCAAGGAATTCATTGGGTTGAGTGAGAAACGTTTTATGAGAGTCACTCAAGCTCTAGGGCGATTCGTTGATGGCTAGTGAGGAGAGAGCCAAAAGCTCACTCCAAATTATCCAAATATACTATCATACCCGTCCCTAAGCCTACATTACAACCTTAAAGACCTTGTGATTCTTTGTTATGTAATTGAGAAGTGATTGAGCCATTAGAGATTAGTTAAGTGGATCCTTGGATACTAGTGAGGTTTGATGAACAATCTATAGCTCTCTTGGGGAACTGAGTAAAGTCCCAATCCTTCTTACATTGCGAAACTAATCTGATCTTGAAGTCAAGCCGTGTTGACTGTGGATATGAGAAGTGTACAGGTATGTAGTTTATGAATATTATTGCATGAAATTTTCTGAGTTATGTGCTTTAGGTTTATTCTATATATTCTGCTATGCTTTTTCCTTGTGTTGAGAATTTTACAAGTGTGTATTTATAGACTTCCCTATGTTTTTATCTTTATTGTATCGGGACGATACAACTTTGAGTTGGGGGTCTTGATGTCTCCTCATTTGTGATAGATTTATGTTAAGATGAGACATCATTTTTAGTGTTTTAGAAGTCAATAATGTCGATTTTCTTGAGTTTTAGTGCACTTTCCTATTTTGTGTCTTGATTTGTAGAAATAATATTTTTAGAGCATATTGGGTTTAATTGTTTATTTAGTGTGTAGCTTTAAAGATAATTATGGAGATTAATTAGAGTCCAAGTCAAAGACAACAACTTATGGAAAGAGATTAGCATGGTAATTGGAGAAAAGGAAATAAAAGGTAAAAAGATGGAAAAGGAAAAGCTGCCTAAATCTGGGATTCTGCACACTCGTCTAAAGATTGGTGTTTTTACCTAAGAAATAGGCCGAATTTGGAGATTTCCTTCTAAAGGGCCTAGATAATTCTGTTGCGATTCTTTTGGTATCTTGTGGAGTAAAATCGGACCAATAACGAAGAAGATACGCTCAAAACGGTGCAGCAGTGTTTATCTTTATTTCCATACGAATTTGAGTTGGGCTAAAAGTCCATTACCTTAACTATTCCTCAAGAAAACGAATTAGGTCTTCTAAACACCTATAAATACACCCTTATATCACTTGTAAATCATCCTTGCCTCATAGTAATTAGTTCTTAAGGTTTTATTCTTCCAGTTTATTGTAGAGAGCAAGATGATGTCTTTTGTAATTTCTTTTAGTTTATTTCCTTCAGGTATGAACTAAACCTCCCATAGCTTGGGTTTTGCATATGTATAATCTATGAATTCTAATTCTTCTATCTAAGTTTCTTTGGGAATTATATGTTTTAATCTGATATTAGCTACTTATTTTATATTTGCTTATGTGTTTTGATTTACTGTCTTTCCTAGAATTGATCACTTTAGGATTGTTTTAAGAGTAGTTAGATGGTCACCGTAACTGGGTGTTTAACTATTGAACCACCACATAATGTCTAGTGTCGATAGCAGTTCTGACAAAACATACTTCTAACTAGATAGTCATTAGGGTTTGTTTTAACCACCATATCACCAATTGATTGTAGTGTGCTGGATAGGGCCTTAGTGGCGTTTGATAACCCTATTTGAGTCCTCGTCTTGGTTGTGCCGTAGCCCCCTTAGTCGCTCGCAAGGTCTAAGATTGGGTAATTTAGAATCCTGACTAAGTATTACCAAGAGCTAATATTCTCCCTTATGAACTAGATTTATAGATAGAATTAGAAGGATTAGTGCATACTAGCAAAACCTAAGCTATACTTCTCATCTCATATTTCTTAATCTTTTACTTTATTTTCTTAGTTTTAATTGCTATTTTCGAAATCTATTTGCTTTACTTTCTGTCTTTTAATTATTTACTTTTACTCGTCATTGTTTCCTACGCGATTAACACACTTAAGTCCCTGAGAACGAACTCTACTTATCATTAAAACTTGCATACGTCCTGTAATACTTGCAGTACTGTGCCTGTCTAGGGTGAGAGTGCATAGTTTTCCATACTTAATTTGATCTTATTTTTATCACACCCTAGGCGACACCAGCCTGTTTTGCAATGTACTTGCCAAATGTGATAGAGTATGCTCGATTTTTTTAATCACCTTTTGCTGAATTTTTTGTTGGCTAATACTCATATTTTGTTCAATTACTTGCATCAGTTTAGCCATACTCGAATTCAAGCTCAAGGATTGTTCTTTCCTTGCTAGTTGCATTGACTGTTTTGGTGGTTCTTGATAAGCTTTTTCGACAATGTGCGCTTTTTGATGTATAGGTTGTGGTGGATAGTATGATTGAGGTTGGGTTTGATTATAAGTCTCTTGATTCCTGACCCAACTTCTCTGTTGTAGAGGGTGTTGATAACTAGCGTAGCTTTCTTGAGGATAATCATAACCGTTAGAACACTGGTTATTTTGATGAGATATAGACAAAGCTGAAGCTGGATTATTCATACACCTTTCCCACATATGATTTCTTGATCCACAGCATGGACACGAAGGTATAGTACGCACTAGATTCACCTGAGCAATTGTTCGAGCTTGTTCTTATAGTTCTTCGAGTTGCTAGCTGAATTCCTTGAGCTTCAGAGATTCTGAAGTGTCTTCTTTTTCTTCTGGTTCCCTTGGCCAACTTCTCTCGTTCTCAAGAATTCTCTCCATACAAAGTTCGGCTTCTTCAGGATCTAGTAACACAAAACCTTTGTTTCCTAAAGAATCTGCTCTTTCCTCTTACGATACAAACATCAAAAATTTGCATGAATTTCTGAATATATCGGATCGGATCTTGTCGTGTAGCACCGCCAAAAAGTCCATGATTTGCAAATTGCGCTAACATCCCTGGATTTGGCCTAAATTTAGCGGCTTGGATTTCTGGAGTGCGAATTCCGCGTGGTTGCACTCTAAACGTGACGGGTAGTTCAAGTATCCTTGGATTCTCCATCTGTATCTATCTATAAAACAAAAACTAAAAAGACAAAAGCGTAAAATAGAACTAACTGAAATAAAAGCACAAGATATATGCACAAGGACTAACGATGTAGTCCCCGGCAGCGGCGCCAAAAACTTGGTGTCGACTAGGGTGTGATAAAAATAGAATATAAATAAGTGCAATTAATCACCCTAGTCTAGCACGGTTCTGCAAGTATACAGATCGTATGTAAGTTTTAATAAATAAGTAAGATTCGTTCCGCAGGGACTACAAAGGTTAGGGGAATCTTATGTAATAATCAAGTGCAAATATTAAAAGCTAGAACAATTAAAACGCATAAAAAGTAAAGACAGATAGATTTTTATTTGATTTTTCAATTAACTAAATTAAACTAATAAAGTAAAGACAGAAAATAAATGCAAGAGAAGAAGTTAGTATGAGAGTTTATCTTGAGTAAATAGCATGTAATCCCCACTAGTTTTGCCGTTCTAAACATGTAAGGGTGAATTATGTAGTATTTCAATAATCGGTTCCAATTGCGCTAGGTAGTTTTAAATAGGGTTTACCTGTGTCAATAAGGAGTCTTAAGCAAACTGTTCCTCCAATTGGTAAAGTAGCAATACACAAAACCATGGTGATTATCTAGTTAGGTTGATTTGTCATATCTAAACCGTACACTAGATGTTATGTGCTAAACTGGTAATTAAATATATCGTTGTCAATGATTACTTAAATCCTATGATGGTAATTCTATATGGTTGCGATCCACAAGAACACAAAATATAAGTCCAAACACATAAATAGATAATAAAAACAATAATTCAATTTAAAACATAGAATTCCCAAATTAGATAGATGTCAATCAAAACTAGGGTTCATACATATATGCTAAAACTCAAGCTAATATAAATTTAGTTCATACTAATGGAAGAAAAGAAAGAAATTACAAATTCAAAGGTTGAAGAAGACATTATTGATGAACAGCTCCTTCCAGACTTCTTTTCTTGTGTTGTAAGCTTCCTCTTGGCTTAAGGTTTAACCAAGGATGATTTTCTAGTATTAAGAGGCTGTATTTATAGTGTATAGGTTGACCTAATCGTTTTCTTGAAGGAAAAGGTAAACATTGGGCTCCTAACCCAACTCAAATTCGTAGCCCAAAAACATGGAATCAGCCCCGTTTTTGTTTTGGTCCTAGAAGTTTCAATACTCATCCAATTGAGGCGTATGAGTAGTCGAATTTCATCGTCTCGGAAAGATCTCCAAGTTTGATCTTGACCGTTTCTCCAGATTCCTCACTGATTTTACGGTATAAGCTGATTTGTGGTCGTGGGTTCAGAAATACAGATTTATAGCAACTTTTCCTTTTCCATATTTTTAGCTTTTACTTCCTTATCTTCAATTTCCATGTTTATCTTCTTTCCTTTAACTCTTTGAACCAACTTGGACTCTAATTAATTACCATATATCTCTAAAGCTTCACACTAAATAAATAATTAAACCCAATATGCTCTAAAAATAATAAATAATCAATTCAAGACCCGAAATAGGAAAGTGTACTAAATCATGTGAAAATCTACCTATAAACTAATAAATACGCTTAAAATGATGTCTCAGAAATAGATTTTATTATCACAAATGAGGAGACATCAAACCTCAAAGACAAGTTTAGAGTAAAATCTAAAGGGTAGATATTCAGATCACCTCTCAAAATAAACCTAGAACCAATCTCTAAGACATGTTGTCGAGTAAAACCTAAAGGTAGATATGCATGTAAATAAACATCGAACCAACCCTTTAAATAGGTTGTATAGTAGAATCTAAAGGTATATCTTCATGATCGCCTCGTAAATTAAACCTCTGACCAACCGTTTAAAGGGGTTGTTGAGTAAACCTAAATGTAGATCTTCATGATCACCTCTCAAAAACCAAACCTCAACTCAACCTTTTGGAAATATTTTCAAGCTAAGTCTAAAGGGTAGAGATTCTTTAACACCTCATGTAATAAATCCTGGCCCAACCATGCAAAACGGGTGTTGAGTAAACCTCTGAAGGTAGATATTCACGATCACCTCCTAATATTAAACATCGATTAATTCCCACAAAGGGTTGTTGAAAAAAAGAAAAGGATATAATCTTACCTATCACCTTACAAATATTAACCTTGGTCCAACCTTGCAAAGGTGTTATCGAGTAAAATCTAAATATAGATATTTGTGATAACCTTGTTAAATATATTTCAGACTAACCCTTCGAAGGGGGCTTTTTGAGTAAAACATAAAGGTATATATTTATGATCACCTCATAAATAGACCTCAAACCAAATCTTTAAAGGGTTTGTCGAGTAAAACCTAAAGGTATATATTTGTGATATCCTCATAAAATTATCCTCGTTCCAACCGTGTGATTGGGTTGTCGGGTAAAAGTCAAAAGGAAGATCTTCAGGATCATCTCACAAAATAAAATCTCGGTCCAACCCTGCGAAGGGGTTGACAAGAAATAGTAAAAAGGTAGATCATCAGGGACATCTCTTAAAATAAAACCTCAATTAAACGCTACAAAGGGGTTGTCAAGTAAAATAAATGGGTTGATTCTTAACAACCACCTTACAAAAAAGTCGTGGTCCAACCCTGTGCAAGGTTTGTCGAGTAAAATATAAAAATAGATATTTGTGATTACCCTTAACGGAAACCTTGTTCCCACCATCTAAAGGGGTTGTATAGTAAAACCTGAAGCTAAATATTTGTGATCAACTCATAAAATATACCTAACTGCAACCCTGTGAAAGGGGTGTCGAGTAAAAGTAAAAAGACAGATCTTCATGATCACCTCGTAACGTAAAACAACTATTTAAACCTACAAAGGTTCCGTCGAGCAAGGATAAAATAAACCAAGGACTAAAAAAGAAAAAACCACATTTTCAATAAAGAGATGCGATCTCATACATAGATATGGCAAAAGATCAACAAGAAAATGATGGTGGTGCTGATGTCTCCCTTTTTATTCTACTTTTATGTCCTTAGGATACATCATTTTAGGATAATAATTGACTAAATGATAGACTTTTAGAGTTATTTCGTTATATTTCATTTTCTCTCCTTGGAATTTATCATTTTTCATTTATTAAGCTTTTGCACGTTAAATGGGTTGTTTTTAGTGCAAAGCTTGTAGGTCCATGGATGCTAGGGAGCATCAATACAAGGAGATGAATCAAGAATTAAAGTCTTAGATCGTGTAGAAAAGTCAAAGGCGAGAAAAGATTCCCCGAAGAATTGACAAGGAAAGCTGTAAATCTGGAAGGCTGATATTGATTGCTAATTTTTAGCCACTTACACTTGGATTTAGCCTTGAGTCGTGTAACAAGCTTAGGTTCCTTATTGTGTTACGAAGATTTAGCAACTTGAACGGATCAATTCGGAGTGATTTGAGAAAGGTACAACCATTTTAGTGAGGGTTGCATACCAGTTACGGGATTATAATTAGAAGATGGGACTTGGGCTTTTTAATATTTGATTAATTCACTTAAGTAATAGCCCAAGTCCGATTTTGAGTTTATAAATAGACCTTTTGACTTTTATTTTACACACAACTCAATTTACAAAAAGTCAGAAAAGCTAGAGAGAAAGTCAGATGCAAGGAAAAGGAGAAAGCTAAGAGCTGGAGAAGTCATCTTCTCCAAATCACAGCCAAACCCAATCTTTAATTAGGTTTTCTTATCTTTTATTTCTGTAATTTACATGAGTTCATTTATTTTTATTAATTTAGTTTTTCTTTCAATTATGAGCTAAATTTCTCTTGTACTTGAGAACCGCGAATTGGGTTGAACCCTAACTTGATTATTTAATTTTTTTCTAATTTGGAATTTCGTAATTTAAATTGAATTCGTTATTTTATGTTGGATTTTATTTCATTCTTGAATTATTATCTTTAGCGTCATGAACTATGGGTAATTTTTGGTATCTAGGCTATTCACTATAGTGGCGCAGTGATCATCTCGACGGGGGGTTTAGATACAGACCTAGGTAATTGTCGTTGGTATTCACCAATGACCTTGACAGGCTTGACTAACCAATAACCAATGAGGTAAAGAACTCGAACCATATGAAATTAGTTATAATCATCCATATGGAGTTTATAATACCGTAGGAGAGCTCTTAGGTCCACCCTGACGGGGGCTAAGAGACTTTAGAGCCCCGACTAGCATATATATAACAATTTATCCCTTAACAGAAAACATTAATTAAGATGGTTTAGGTGAAACCCTAGTGAGACTCAAGTACTACTTCTCGCCTTGCGTCCAACTCTTTTACTTGTTTTACTTTTCATTTCAGTTTAATTAATTTAGTATTTTACATTATGTTCACTTTAGTTCTAAAACAAAAATCAAAACAAACTTTATATCATTTACTTTTTTGCACTTGCAATTACTTCACTATTTGATCCACAGCTGAGTTGTACCTAGTCAGTCCCTGAGAACGAAACCGATTTATCGTATATTACTTGGACAACCGTACACTTGCGGTTTGTGAGTCCACAATCTTTATCACATTATTTTATAACACACAAGGACCCACCAAGTTTGGCGCCGGTGACGGGGACGATAGCGTGTAACCCCGGTGTTAATCCTTTAGTGTTTAATTGTATTTTTATTTTTATTTTCATTTTTACGCTTTTCTTTGTTTTGGTTCTTTCTCAGGTTTTACGGTTTTGGTGTATGTACTCAAACCCCGAGAGGTTAAACCGAGATAAAAACAAAAGAAAGAAAGAGGCAAGAGAAAAAGCAATGAAATAAAGAGAAGTTGAGGATTTAAATATTCATAATAATGAAGATCCTGACATTGAGTTGGACGCGTATGGCGATCCACTAGTGCCACCAGTTATTCATAACCATTCAATTCTCAACAATCAACAAAATCATCCACATGTACAACAAGCTCAAACCCCAGTGAATAACGATCCACGGTTCATACATGGTCCAGAACAAGTTCCTTATCGTGCTCCTGCTCTTGGTATTGGTCCTGCTAACATTAATGTTGCACGGTATAGACCCGACCCTGGTATGTTATCCCAATTTCTAAATTTCGGAAACTTTCGTGGAGTACCTGGATAAGATCCTATTCGTACAGTACAAAAGTTCATGCAAATATGCGATTCATATATAATGCAAGGAGTGACAAAAGAGCAAATGTACTATGCTAATTTCAAATTTTTCGTGATAGACGCAACTAGTGAGTGGCATGATTCACAAGAACCAGGAGCAATAAACAATTGGGATGAGCTACAAACAGCATTTTTTGATAGTTACTGATGTCTCCTCATTTGTCATGAATTAATATTACGATGAGACGTCATTTTTAGTGATTTAGAAGTCTTTTTAGTCGATTTTCTTGAGAAATGCTACACTTTCCTATTTCTAGTCTTGATTTAGTAAATTATTATTTTTAGAGCATATTGGGTTTAATTATTTATTTAGTGTGAAGCTTTAAAGATAATTATGGAGATTAATTAGAGTCCAATTTAAAGACTAAGAGATATGGAAAGAAGATAAGCATGGAAATTGGAGATATGGAAAGAAAATCTAAAAATATGGAAAAGGAAAAGCTGCTATAAATCTGAATTCCAGCACCTACGACCACAAATTAGCTTACATCTCAAAATCGGTGGGGAATTTGGAGAACCGTTCAAGTGCAAAGTTAAAGATCTTTCCGCGAAGATGAATTTCGACTACTCATACGCATCAAACGGATAAGAATTGAAGCTGTTAGGACCAAAACAAAAACGGGCTTGATTTCATATTTTAGGGTTACGAATTTGAGTTGGGCTAGGAGTCCACTACTTACCTTCTCCTTCAAGAAAACGAATTAGGGCTTCTAAACACCTATAAATACACCCTTATATCACTTGTAAATCATCCTTGCCTCATTGTAATTAGTCCTTAGGTTTCTTATAATCAGAAATATTGTAGAGAGCAAGATGAAGTCTTTCATTATTTCTTTTAGTTTATTTCCTTCAGGTATGAACTAATTTTTCCATAGCTTGGGTTTTGCATCATGTATAATCTATGAATTCTATTTTCTTTCTATCTAAGTTTCTTTGGGAATTATATGTTTTAATCTGAGCTGCTTACCTATATATCTGTTTATGTGTTTTGAATTATTGTCTGTCCTAGAATTGATCACTTTAGGCTTTCTTAATAGTAGTTAGATGTTCACCTTAACTGGGTGTCTAATTATTAAAACACCACATAACGTCTAGTGTCGATATTGGTCTTGACAACACTAATTCTAGCTAGATAGTCATTAGGGTATAATTTAATCACTGTCATCATGTTTGGAATTGAATTGCTTAGGGCCTTGGTGGCGCTTGATTACCCAAGGTTTAGGCTACCTCATGATGTGTTTGTAGCCCCCTTAGTCGCTCTCAAGGTCTAAGGTATGGGAATTTAGAATCCTGACTAAATATCTAAGAGCTAATTATCTCTCTTAATAACTAGAATTTGATAGAAAGAATTAGAAGGATTAGTGCATACTAGCAAAACCTAAGGTATACTTCTCATCTCATATTTCTTATCTTTTAATTATTGTCTTTTATTTTTCCTTAGTTTAATTAATTATATCGAATTATCCTCTGTTATTTTCTGTCTTTTAATTACTTGCTTCTTACTCGAATTTATTTACACATTCGTATAACACACTAAGTCCCTGAGAACGAATCTTCTTATCATTAAAACTTGCATACGTCCTGTAATACTTGCAGTACCGTGCTTGTCTATGGTGCTTTAGTGCATTATTTTCAGCGTTTATTTATCATATTTTTAGAACACCCTAGGCGACACCAGTTACTATCCGAGTAACATGAGATTAGATGCATAGGTTGATTTCACATCATTTCTACAAGAACAAGAAGAAAAATTGGGAAGATGTTGGACAAGATTTCAGTTGTGTTTGAGTAGAGTTCCTGATCATGGCCTTATAGAACCACAACAAATGAAGATATTTTATAAAGGCCTTGATGGAAGATCGATAAAAGACCTTGATTTATTATGTGGTGGTGGATTCTTACCAGGTAGCTCCAGCATATGCTAAGATTATTCTAAATCGAACTGTGAAGAATGAGCAGGGTTGGAATACAGCAAGAACACCTATTCGAGGTGGAAAAGAAAGTAGTGTTGGAATTGATGAGAAAATCTCCTCATTCGAGAATAAATTGAAGAATACATTCGAGCAACAATTAAAACAGCTCACCTTAGTTGTTAAAGAAAGGTTTTCGAGTAGAAGGGCAGATGTTAAGGTTACTCAATAAATATATGGATGTTCAAATTGTGGTGTACAAGATCATGACTGGGAGCATTGTCAAAGTAATCCAGAATCCATAATGTTTGTTTCTAACTGAGGGAATTACAGTTCAGGTAGTCAAGGGTATCAACCAAATAGAAACCATCTGGGTTTCCAGTATTCGAATCGAAGGGGGGCCGCCAATCCGACTTATGCATATCAGCCGCGTCCCCAAGGTAACAACTATCAACCTAGACCACAAAGTAACTACAAAGGGGAAAAGGTTACGGAAATCAAGCTCAGAGACAACCTCCTCAAAACACCTATGATGATACCATGAATCAAAAATCCCTACCTGCTCAACCTCAATAAGGTGCGTTAGATATTAATCTGACATTACAACAATTGATTGCCCTTCAAACAAAAGCTTGCCAAGAGCAACAATCTTCTGCTGCAACAATTAAGATGTTAGAAAACAGATGGCTCAGATGGCAAAGCAACTGAATCAGCGTCCTCAAAGGGAACTCCCAAGTGACACCGAAAATCCAAAGCAAAAAGAAGATTGCAATGCTATAGCACTCAGAAGTTGTAAGAAGCTTCCCCCACCTCCTTTTCCCGTTGTGAAAGAAAAAGAAACAACTGTAAAAACAAAAACGGTAAAGGATGGGGAAGGCAAAGATGTTGAACCAGAAGTAGTGGAAGTGGAGAAGATTCCGGAAATACCTAAGAAGAAAGATGTGGTAGAAACAAGCCCTCCTCCACCTTTTCCCTCAAGAGTTCAGAAGAAAGGAAATATGGCGGATTATCAGAGAATTTTAAATATAGTGAGAGGTCTTAGCGTTAGCATACCGTTTTAGATGCTATAAAAGATGTACCGAAGTATTGTGAAAAGAGCACTCGCTAATAAAAGGCCATATTGTGATAATGAGATGATAGGGTTGCCAGAAGAGTGTAGTGTCATCTGTCGAAGTAAGTTGCCACCTAAGTTACTTGATTTTGGGAGTTTTACGATTTTGATTTCTATTGGTAATGAGTGACAAGGAAAAGTTTTGTGCGATTTGGGTGCGAGTATCAATCTCATGCTCAAGTAATTTTTTGATAAGTTGAAGGTGGGTAATGCGAGACCTACCTCTATGGTCTTACAAATGGCTGACAGATCCCTCGTACATTCTGAGGGACGAATAGATGATGTCCTCGTCAAGGCAGGTACTGTAATTTTTTCTGTTGATTTTGTTATTCTTGAATACGACGTGGATATGAATGTCCCCATCATTTTGGTACGACCATTCCTAGCCACGGGGCGTACTTTGATTGATGTAGAAAACGGAGAATTAACTATACGAATCCAAGACGAGGAGGTAAAGTTCAATATTTTTAGGGCGATGAAATTTCTAGATTCCAAGAGGACTGCTTCAGAATGGATGTAGTAGAGCATGCCGCGCAAGAGGTATATGACTATTGCGATTATGATAATATCTTGCAGGCTGCCCTTACACTTGACTTACCTGAGATGATGGAAGAGCTTGTGGAGACAGTGGCAGCTCTTAATTCTGAGAATCCAAAACACAGGCGCGCTGCCTATGAACTTGTAAGAGAACCAAGGGAGATCACTACTAAAAAGAAACCATCCATTGAATTTCCCCCTCAACTGGAAGAAAAGCCATTACCAGCACACTTGAGGTATGCGTATTTAGGTACTAATGACACATTACATGTTATTGTTTCAGCTACTTTATCAGGTCCTCAAAAAGATAAACTGTTGTGTGTACTAAGAGCTAATAAGGAAGCGATTGGTTGGACTATTGCTGACATCAAATTTATTAGTCCTTCCTATTACTAACACAAAATTATTCTTGAGGATGATAGTGCATGCTCAGTTGAAGTCCAAAGGAGATTGATGCCAGCTATGAAAGAAGTGGTGAACAAAGAAGTTATTAAGTTACTAGATGCGGGAATCATTTATCCCATAGCTACTAGTGAATGGGTAAGTCTAGTTCAGTGCGTACCAAAGAAGGGTGGTATCACTACCGTCCTAAATGCATAGAATGAAGCCATTCCCTTGAGGAAAGTAGTCGTTTGGAGAGTATGTATGGATTATCGTAAGCTGAATAAGGCTACCAGAAAAGATCACTTCCCTCTTCCTTTCATATATCAAATGTTAGATAAATTGGCTGGTAGAGAGTATTATTGCTTTTTGGATGGGTATTCAGGGTACAATCAAATTTATGTAGATCCAAAAGACCAACACAGAAGACTTTTACATGTCCTTTTGGTACCTTTTCCTTCTGAAGGATGCCATTTGGATTATGCAATGCACCCGCTAATTTTCAGAGATGTATGATGGCGATTTTCTGGGATATGATCGATAATTTCGTTGAGGTATTTATGGATGACTTTTTTTTGTTTGGTGATTACTTTCATGAGTATTTATAGAACTTGGAAAAGATATTGATTAGATGCAAGGAAACTGATTTGGTTTTGAAATGGAAAAAATGTCATTTTATGGTTCGTGAGGGTATAGTGTTGGGGCACAAGGTTTCGAGTACAGGCTAAGAATTTGATCGAGCTAAGATTGAGGTAATTAAGACTCTTCGCCCTACTATTTCTGTAAAAGGGTTGAAAAACTTTTTAGGCCATGCTGGTTTCTATCGCCGTTTCATTAAGGATTTTTCGAAGATTTCTAAGCCATTGTGTAACTTACTTGAAAAGGACGCCAAATTCCTTTTTGATGAAGCTTACATGAAGGCTTTTCAAGATATTAAAGAGAAGCTTATACCGCGTCTATTGTGTTACCTCCTGAGTGGAAGATTCCGTTTGAAGTTATGTGTGATGCTAGTGATGGGTGTTGTGTTAGGTCAAAGAAAAGATAAGGTATTCCATTCTATCAACTATGCGAGTAAGACTTTCACTAGTGCTCAGATAAATTATACAGTGACTGATAAGAAACTTTTAGTTGTTGTTTATGCATTTGACAAGTTTCGTTCTAACCTCCTTGGGGCAAAAATTGTCGTGTTTACCGATCATTCTACTATTAAGTACCTTATGGAGAAGAAAGATGTTAAGCCACGTTTAATCAGATGGCTTTTATTGTTATAAGAGTTTGATTTAGAGATTCGAGATAGAAAAGGTTGTGATAGAAAAGGTTGAAACATTTCTATCCACATTATTTGTGATTGTTATGGGAGTGTAGACTACCTAAAGATTCTTATTAGATATTGGTATATAAAGGTCTTAATCAAATATACCAGAGAAAGGTAGATGAAATACAATATTAATGTCACTAAGAGAGTATACAATGATGTCATCCAAGTACAAACTCATTTCTTTTAAAGATATATAAATTTGTGTACTATGTTTTTATGCGAAATCTTAACCTATGCCTTGCATGAACTTTGTGTGGGACAATTGTGTTACTCCGGCAACATCGAACTAAAGACCACATGAAAGACGTCCAGAATTAGCTCGATATTATGAAAGAAATGAGCAAAAATTTAATTTCACTTAAATCACGTATGAAATTTAAAATTTGATGATTAGAAGAAAAATATAGTCATATTAGGTTTATAGTACATATCTTCTGAAGAGGCATATTCACCCATATAGGGGTTTATAGTACTTTAGGATAGCTCCTAGATCCACCTTAACGGTGGCTAGGTTACATTAGAGTCCCGACTAATATAATAATACCAATTCTACCCTTAAACAAAGCATATATTATATTAATTAGGTGGATTCCTTGCGAGACTCAAGTATCTCTCAGATCTGAAGTTAGTTCTTTTATTTGCATTATTTCTTGTCAGTTATTTATTTTAATTAGTCTTTATTTTATTGCATCTTTAGTTTTTAAGAAAACCAAACAAAAATCATATTATTTTAATTTTCTTTCGAGCAATTATTTCTATTAGTTGATTAATACCAGAGTTATACCTAATCCGTCCCTGAGAACGAAACCCGGTTTATCAGATATTACTTGGACAACCGTGCACTTGCGGTATTGTGGTTCCTTTTATTTATCGCATTAATTTTATAACAACCCAGGACCCACCAGACATCAACAACATCATAAATTCTTATCTTTAGATTTTACATATGGCATCACAAGTGAAATTTGAGATATTGCATCCTATGAAGTGCACGTGTAACTGTCTAACCACTAACTCCATATTGTCGATCTTCTTGGAATCATATATAAACTAAAGAATTGAAGATAGATGTTTATAAAAAATGTGTAAGGAATTGCATATGGTAATTAAGTTTTTTTTAAGGTCGTTCTAGTATGACGTGTTAACTCAAGTTTCACTCGGTCTCCAAGATGTAAATCACCTCCATTTGCTTCACATCTTTTCTTTTATAGTATGTTTTTAACCGATAACCGCTCACCATGAATTTCCAATTATCAGTTAGTGTTCTACTTCAATATATTCATGAGGTGTGACTTTCGTAAGCCTATATGAGCTAGACCTCAATTATCCCAGATAATTTTTTAACTTTGAGTTCTACTTTAGTATAAATTTAGTTATAATTTCACTTATGTGTCTTCTCTTTCTAAATTTTGGTATCCTAATACGTATGTTATATAAACTCATACAACTCATTGAGTTGCATCATCCTTCGTTCACCATCTAATTTCATGTCTAATTTAAACTCTTTGATAACTTAATAACACCCTATTCATGTTTGAGAGGGATATTTATGCATTATCGTACACCATTCGATATGGTGATGTACCACCCCACATATTTTAAATGATGGTTAATAGGCTCATAGTTCATCGTTAATTTCTGTTGGCAAATCCTTCCTCTGAGGTCCCATAGTCTTCTCAATAATGGACTCTATCTTCTGGTTAGAGACCATATCTTGCTTGTTTCTTGCGTATAATATGAGATGGAGAGCCGGTGTCTACCCCATACTTGAAGAACACATGTTTCAAGTACTTTATCACAAAATGTGTCCCTTTGTCACTAATGATAAAACTCAGAGTTCCATGTCTCGTGAATATGTGTGACTTCAAACACTTGATCACCACTCATGAATCATTAATCGGTAGTTCCAGGGCTTGAACATACTTTGATACGTAATCCAAATCTAGTAATATATATTTATCACCATGGGATGACATAAATGGTCCTATAAACAAATACTTTATACATCAAAAATCTATACTTCGAGCAAGTTATTGAGTGGCATCTCGTCCCTCTTGGATAAATTGCCAGTGATTTGGATTCTTTTTCATTTCTTCGCATACTCATGGAAATACTTATTGATGGTTGTTCAATAGAACCCAGATTGAAGAAATATTGGTGTTGTTCTATTACACTTTGAGAGACCTCCATAAGTTGATCCATGACAACTTGCAAAGACTAAAAGAATCTCATTCTTCGATATGCATCTTCGTACCATTTGATCACTACAAAAGTATTGCTTTGTTCGGTGGATCAACCTTTTTCTTTGTTATGGATTGGATTATGAGGGGATAATCCATTAATTATGAAGTTCACAATATCTGCAATCCATGGAGTAATAGTATTATTCAAACCAAATATTTGTTCATCAGGGAGTACCTCGTTGACCCACTCAGGTTTAGTCTTGATTACAAAGATTTTGAGGCGAGATAAAATATAATTACTTTATTCTCGGACTCCTTTTGATATAGAATATATAAGTCAAAATCTTGCAAAAGAAGTACCTAACAAATAAGACGGGTTGTCTTGTCTTTATTCTTAATGAGTTATATTATTGAGGACCTATCCATGTATACCATTACCTTCATCCAAAAAAGATAGGAACAAAATTTATCAATAACATATACAACGACCAGTAACTCCTTCTCGGTCGCCATACAACTTAGTTGTGCCCTTGAAAATGTCTTACTATCGTAGTGTTTAGTACGAAATACCTTTTCTTTGTGTTGACCCAATACGGGACCCAAAGTTAAATCAATCGTATCACACATTACCTCACATGGGAGACTCCAATCAGTAGGACTCGGACTTGGTATTGAGATGAGCTTTTCTTTAATGGCCAAGAATGTCATCATGCATTCATCATCTACTTGGAAGGTGATATCCTTGTCAAGTAGGATGCTAATTAGATTGGAAACCTTATTGAAGTATTTGATAATACGGTGGTACACACCCACATGAACCAAGAAAATCCTAACACCTTAACAGAAACTAGAAGTGGTAATGTTTTAATTACCTTGATCTTTGCGAGATCAACCTACATACCTTTTCTATATATCTTATTTCCTACAATGATCCTTTTTCAAACCATGAAGTGACACTTATCTTAACAACTGATTAATATATTCTTGAGTTTCCAAATACACTTATCAAAGTCTTCAACAAACAACGAGGAGTCACCCATGAACACTTCGAAAAATTATTGATCATGTCCCATAAAATTGCCACCATACAATGATGAAATGTGCCAAGTGCGTTGCGGAAGCCAAACAGAATCCTTTGGATAAAAAAGGTGTTGAATGAAAGTTACAATAGTGTCATGTGTTGATCTACGGGATCCATACAAATCTTATTGTACCCCAAATAACCGTTAATGAAGCAATATTAGTCTCTACTTGCAAGCTTGCCTAACATTTGATCAATGAATGACAATAGAAACGGGTCCTTCTAGGTCACTTTATCAATCTTGATATAGTCTATACACACTCCCCACCCCCATAACGTTTTTCAAGGGTATGGTTTCATTATAATCATTGATCATGATGGTTATTACTCCTTTCTTCGGCACACATTGCACCAGACTCAGCCATACACTATTTGAAACTAAGAAGATGATCAGTACGTCTATCAACTTGATCACTTGTTTCCTTACCACTTACTTCATAACTAGCATGAGTCACATATGACCTTCACTCTACCCTTTTAATATCATATTCAAAGATGATACTATGTTTAAAAAAGGTTGGACTACTATCCTTGATGTCTGCAATAGTCCATCCAATTGATTATTTGTTAGCTCAAAGAACACGCAATACCTTGTCTTCTTGAGGACATATCAAATCATCAGAGACAATCATAAATAAGGAAGTATTATTATTACCTAAATAATAATACCTCAAATGTTAAGGAAGTTATTTCTCCTCCAACTCGGGTGGAGATTCAATGGAAGGCTTTTCTATCGGCTCAATAATATTCAATCATTAGAGTCGTTCATATCCTCTCGCTGCCGGTCTTCCATTTTATTAATTGAGAACCGCTAATACCTCTACTATCTCCTCGTGCAACTCAAGCATATTAAGAGTTAAGGAGACCTGCAAGATATCATTAAATTTTGGTTCATCAATTACCTCTTGTGTGACGTGATCGATGAAGTCCATGCATAAACAATCATCCTGAATATAGAGAAAATTCACCGCCTTGAACTCATTGAATTTGATCTCTTTGTATGTCACTCTCATTAACATATTACAATTACAAACGATCAATTATAGTATGCCTGTGGCGAATAATTGTCGCCCTGTGATGATAGGGACATTATTAGCTACTTCATACTCAAGAATAAATAAATGACATGTTAATATAAAATTACATGCCTTTAAAAAGAACTTATTAAATCCTACCCTTTGGTTGAGAGATGTACCTATCGATTAATTACAATCTCGCGGTAGTGGGCCTCCTTCTCTTTGTGTTAAATCTATCAAGTAGTGAATGAGACATGACATTAAGATTCATGCATATATAACACAATGTTTTACATGTCCACCTTTCACCGATGGAGATAATAATGTTTAAACTTTCATTGTCTTTCAACTTTGGTAGCAACTTTCTTCGGCAAATTTCAATACACCCAACTATCTCACCTTTCTCATATTTTCATTTGTATTAGAGATCATCCATCATGAACTTGAGGTACTTTGTAATACATTGGATGTCCTCTACAAACAACAAAATTATATGTAACTTCCCAAACAAGTTCACGAATTTCTTGTAGTCCTTAGCATTGTTCTTCTTTTGCATGCATGATCGGTACGGAGGAGGTGGACAAATATCTTTTGGAACTATCATAACCTTCTTCTTTTGTTTCTCTGGTCACTTGACAAGATTAGCATTTTAACCTACCGACTCAATCACCTCTTGTTCAACTTTTATGAATTGAAGACAAATATCTTTTTATCAACCACTAAGGGAGGGAATAGTTTTTCCTACTTCTTATTTCTATCGTTTACATGTCTCGTTGTTTCCCGTAATATTAGCATTTCCCAGGAGTTGACCTTGGGGTTAGATTTGTTACGGGTTTGCCTTTTGTGATATTTTTGTCTCAAGAATCTTATAAGTTATCATATGAAAATTCAACATCTCATCATTCTTAATGAACTTCTCTCTAGTCATAAACAAAACCTTTTTATGGATAAGTAGTGAGTGCTTATCTAGTAAAGTTCACTTCAAAATAAATGTAAGCAGCTTTTCGTGGAGCTTGTTTCAATTCTAGTTATATATTTATATTAAATCAAAAAAAATATAAGTTTGAAAAATTACAGGTGCTGGAATATGAAGGTATTTTCATTTTTTAATTTTTCTTTGTTTTTGTAGTTTTAAGGTAGATCTTGTTAGAATTTTACATTAAAAAGAAAGTTCTAGTTTTGATTTTAAAAATGAAATTGAAAAAATTTCTATTGTATAATATTTTTGTTTATGACTAGTGAGAAGTTACAACCTTTTCTATTGTATGATTAAAAAAAGCGCAATCATTAGGACAAACTTCGATAGTATTGTAACCCACACCAATACTTTTCAACTTCTTGTTGCATGCATCATAATAATCGGGTAAAATGTGAGGTTTGGGTAAAATACGATCAACCAACTCCAGTAGCTCGGTGAATGATGCGTTAGTCCACTTGTTCTTTACTTTCACGTGCATACGCTTGGACAATGAAGTTCAAGGAACTCATAGCTGTACAACCAGGATATAATTCTGTCTCCAATTCGTCGAATAGTTTTTCGAAACTGCTCCGACTTGGAATATTTGCGTCTCTCATTTTGGTGTCACCCTGATGTCCACCAACATCGTAACCGTGTCTCACAGCGTCATAAACTTCATGCATTTCATTATCTATATTCGGCATAGGATTTTCTTTGGATATTATCAACTTTTCATCGTGTTTTGTCCAAACCTGATACGTATGCATAAACCCCTTTTTTCAAAGGTGGCCCCAGCCTCCTGGGTGGGTATTCGACGATTATTTTTACAATAGTTACACGGACAAGACATATAACCAGTATAATCATCTTGTTTTTCAACATATTTGACAAATTCCAAAACCCCAAAAATATATTCTGGCGTGAGATAATTCTTCGTAATGATCCAACTCTTATCCATACCCGAAGCCATCTCTTAGCAACGATTTTATATAACTAGACAACTACATTCATATGAAAATAAAATAAATAATTATTACAACCCAATTAGTAAAATGAATAAAAATTACAACACAATAAATAACATAATAAAAATTACAAACCAATAAATGGATAAAATTACAAACCAATAAATAAATAAAATAACAACACAATAAATAAATAAATAAATTCATATAATTAACTACAAAAATACAAAAATATATGAGAAGATAATAGAAATAAATGAACATATGCATGATTTACACTTAATAATTAACTAGATAATCAAAAAATATACCTGATCATATCTTATAGCAACTAATACATAATCATAATCCAATATAAAAAAAAGTTTGAAATTTATAGAAAATACCTTGATTTGGTTGGAGAAATTGGAGATTGATGATCAAGCTTCCCACCTTGATAATGTATTACTTAACCTAATCACATAATAGTGCAAGAATTACACACAATAAAAAAAAATCAAGAAATTACCTTCAATTTGTGGATGGAATTGTATATTTAATATGACTCACCTTGATTATGAACCTGGAAATGATGCAAGATGATTTGGAGAATCAATTGGAAAAAAATTGAATGAATTTGGTTAAGGTTTTTGGGAGAAAATGGGTAAAAATAAATGGGATTTTTTAGTTTTTTGAGATGAATAACAATCTGTCCTCAATAAATACGTTTCTTATTTACCGACGACAAACGTGTCATCGGTAAGTATAAATAATTCGTCGGTAAAATAGAAAATACAGACGAAATGCTGTCTTCACTATAATAGCGACGACGTTCCAAACCAAAAAAAAATCAGAAATAAAAAAACATTTACCAGTTTTTTTTAATCTCTTTACCTATGAATGTCTGTCGTCGGTAAGTAAAAACTGCCTTCCGACGACGAACCTCGTCGGTAAACAGTTGTCGTCGGTAATGTTGTTTGTTTACCAACGACTCACGTGTCGTCGGTAAACTTTCGCCCCTAAAGATACGATCTATAGTAGTGGTTCTATCCTTACTTAGGTCTGAAAGCTTATTGTAGTATCTGCCCACTCGCTATTAAATTTCTCAATGTGTTATGATTAAAAATCCACTATCATCCATTAAAGCATGACTAGCGTACAAAGAGAATAGTATAAAAAATATGCAAAATTTGATCTCCTTCACAAACGTCTCATGTGAGAATTTATCCCCTCGCATAGCAATCTTATTTCGTATTTGCCAAATATGATAAATAATTATGAAAAAAGCAACTCTCCATACTAGCCTCCTTCATTTTTCCATGGTTTTAAACTGTTTTGTCATTTTAGTGAGCGCAAAATCATATTCATTTATTTTTCAATTCAAACCCACTTATTCACCTCATCTCAAATATCTCTAGCAAAAGCACACTTAAAGAATAAATGGTTATTTGATCCGAAATTTTCTCCACACAACTCACAAAATCAATCCAATTCCATATATACCATTTGATCATTTGTTCGATACGGCTTATATAAATCCATCCATACAATGATTCCATGCATTAGAGTAACACTTGAATCCCACACTATGCGCGCCTAAATTTTTGAAAAATATCGACGAATAGTAACATCATAAAGTGTCTTGTATAAGGTATAAAACTCACCACTAGGAAGATCGTTGTCGATGAAAAGATTGTTAGTGGAGAAAAACCATCAAGAAAATATTTGCCCGCCTGCCACATTACCAAGTGAAGTTCCAATATCATCTTTTAGCTCCCAAACATGTTTCAAATATGACGAATTTGTTTTCTTAGGTTGCCAATACCAAACACGTATCCTTTAAATCCAAAGTAAATCTTGTTTATCAATAATTTTCTATAGTATCTTCAAGGACCCAAGACCTCCTTATTTTGGAGTACAGATAGGTTTTCGCCTAATTTGTGGAGACTTACCATCCAGACAGAATTTTCTATATATACTCACATAGTTTGTGGAGACTTAACGATCTAATGAGTTCTAATCAGCCACATAAGAAAAAGAAGAAGCGATCAAAGATCCTACATAGCTCTCCAATTTATGTATAAGAAGTTTGTAGTCCCTTGAAAGTAAGATCAAAGCAGCAAGTGGTAATACCCAAATATCGAAACGACATACCCCCTTTTTAAAGTTGTGTTGTTTCCAAAACAAATTCAAGTATTTTACTCTTTATCCTCACGTAATAGATATTCGAGTTAAACAATTTAAGGTGAAGACACAAACACTTTCCAAAAGTATCCATAAGTATATTTACCAAATAATTGTCTTTCTTAACTAGTAACATGAGATTATCGATAAAAATTAAATGCGTGATCTTGACTTTCTCACATTTAGGATGATATTTAAATCAATTTCTGTTTTATTTCAAAAAAATTCAAAAAATGTTCAAGACTCAAAATAAAAAAGTAAGATGAGATATCACCTTGTCTCAAACCTTTTTTCTTAATCCATACACTTTTTCATTTTAAACCACCAATTAAAAAAGTATTGTCACACACACCATTATTCAAATACTATATATTCTAAGAAAATTTAAAATTTAAAAAATCTTATAAAAAAACTCTCATAAAATCGAGTCTTTTTTTGTCAAAAAGAAACAGGATTACAAATTACGCAAAGCTAACCTATCAATCCTGATAGAGAAATCTAATAAAGACATAGGTTGACATGTAGAGATGTCAACCCTACTCCTAGTAAGTTTAGCAGCTTTATCAGCTAGATTATTAAAATCTCTCTTGATATGTATGATTTTCCAGAACGGAAATCTCTTCAGCCAGCTTAGTGCTTCACTAACGATTGGTCTGATCCTCCAATTGGAAACACCACCGTCTAAAATACCTTGAACAACCTCAAGGTTATTGGAGTAGTTTGAACTACTCCGGTAATTGAGATCTGCAGCAGACCTCATGGCCTGAAGTACGGCCGACGCTTCTCCCTCGGTACTAGAGTGACTCTCGACCTTTTCACGATATTATGTTTGATGATCCCCTCCTTATTAACACCAATCTAGGCAATGCCAGATGGTTCTTAGCTATTAGCAAATGAGGCATTATTCATCCAGACATAGTCAGCATCATCTCCAATCAATGGGTTAGGATCGTCCTCTTTTTGTTGTTGCTGAATCTGTTCATGTACCTTACCTGTCTCACTTCTACTACCAAAAAGATGTTTCAAAACCATTTTTGTATTACCATTGATTTCATACATATTCCAAGGTTTCTTGTAAAAAAAACCTTTCATTCTGGCCTTCCAAATATTCCAAATCGTAATAAGAATTGTTGCAGTAACTAATTTCTTATCTCATCCATTTTTGGTGTAGCTTCCAATTATATTTTTTATCCAATCACTCATAGATCCGTCCAAAAACTCATCGATTTTAATCTGTAGTTGCGAATTAGCCCATACTCCCATACTTAACGAACATTTAAGAAAAATATGCGTGATTGATTCTTCCTCCTTTTCACACCACTCACAAATATCGTTGTCATTGCACTTCCTTTTTTTCAAATTACTCTTAGTAGGGATTGCATTATTATGAAGTTTCCATATGAAATTCCTAATTTTTAATGGTATATTTGAATTCCATATAATTCCCCATATCTCACTATCATTATTCTCTCCATTGGTTGATGATTCCCCTTCTTTGTCCATTTCTTTTTGTACCAATCTACGATATCCCGATTTAGTCAAGTATTTACCGTTTTTCGAGTCCGTCCATATGATTTTATCTTCTTTTTCAAGTTGAAGTATCGGGATTTTCCTTATGTCCACTATGTCCCTAGAACTACAGAAATCCATTAGAACATCAAAATTCCAATTAGTTAAAATGTCATTGAAGCATTCAACTAACTTGTTTAATTTGCATTGCTCTGGTTTTTCCAATTTAAACCCTCTTGTAATCCACGAATCATTCCAGATGTTAATTGTAAGCCCGTTACCAACTTGCCAAACACATTCATCCTTTAGAAAACAAAGTCCCTTATATATACTTGCCCAACTCCATGACCTTTTGTTCTTTAGTTTTGCTTCCCACATATTGCAACTTGGAAAATAAATTCCCTTTAACACTTTAGCAACTAAAGAATCTAGGTTATGCGAAATTCTCCATGCTTGTTTCCCAAAAAGAGCGATATTAATTTTACGAAAATCACTAAAACTGATACCTCCCATTTTCTTAGCTTTCGCAAGTTTTTTCCATCTCACCCAATGGATCCTCTTTTTGTCACCCGAATTCCACCAAAATTTAGCTACTATGGAACTAAGTTTCTTGCACAAGGTAGTTGGAAATTCAAAGATGGACATGGCATAGTTTGGAATTGACTGTAATACAGCTTTAATCAACACCTCTTTCCCTCCATCTGATAGTAGTTTAGAAGCCCAGCTTTCAGACTTTCCCAGAAACCTATCCAAAATGTAATTGAGATTCTCCATTTTTTATATTTTTAAAGACATTGGTATACCCAAGTATTTACCCATTGAACTAGTAAGCTCAAAATTCAGACTATCATCAATACTTTGAGCCCTACTCTCAGATAGACCTTTACTAAACATTATCATAGATTTGTTAAAATTTACCCTCCGTCCTGACGCCTTACATTATTTGTTTATGACATGTTTGAAAGCTTCAATTTCTCTGTCATTGACCTCCAAGAAGAATAAAGAATCGTCCGTAAACAAAAGATGAGTAAGTCTCGGGACAGCTCTGGCCAAAGAGATACCTTTAATGTTACCTTCCCGACATTCATAATTCAATAGTCCAATTAATCCTTCTATTAGCATCGAAAAAAGAAGCAGAGACAGTGGATCACCCTGCCTAATGCCTTGAGTTGGTTTAAATTTTGGAAATCTATCCCCATTAACTTTAATCTGGTAGGACACAGAAGAAATACAATTAAATATCAAGTTCCTCCATTTTTCATAGAAACCTATTTCTTTAAGATTGCCATAAGAAATTCCCAATTGACTTGGTCATATGCCTTGGCCATATCAATCTTAGCCGCTCCATAATGCTTATTCGATCTTCGTTTTGTTTTAAGAAAGAAACCCACCTCTTGAGCTATCAGAATATTATCTTGTATACTTTTCCCTTTAATAAATGCTGACTGAGTCGAATAAATTAAGGCATCGAAGATCGGTTGAAGTCTCAAGGCCATTATCTTTGCAATGATTTTATAGCAGAAGTTAATGCAAGATATAGGCCTAAAATCTTTAATATATTCTTGATGATCCCCTTTTGGGATAAGAGAAATAATTGTGTCGTTAATATAATCTAGTGGAGTATTGTAGGCAAAAAAATCATGGACCAATTTATAAATATCATCTTTTATAATGTCCCAAAATTCTTGATAAAAATTCCCGGTAAACCATCTGGACCTGGGGCTTTTGACCCTGACATATCAAAGACGACTTGTTTAATTACGTCCATATCAGGTATTTTTATTAATAAGTAGTTAGTAATCTCATCCAGTTTACACGGTGTATGCCTTGCCACGTCTTCAACATCGTAAACAAGATTTTCGCTAAAGAGATTACTAAAGTACTTTTGTATTTGATCTTTAATCTCTTTAATATCTTCACACCATTCCCCTTTATCATTATTAAGACACGAGATACGATTAATGTTTCTCCTCAAGGTAGTTTTGGCGAAAAAATGCCTCATTTTCTTATCACCTTTATTAATGTGTAAATCCCGAGCCCTATCTGCCCAAAACACCTCTTCCTTCTCCCAAAGCCTATTCATTTCTTGTTTTATATCAGACTCAATATTATAATTCTCTATTGTGGTCTCACCATTCTGAATTTCCTCAAGTAGTTTTTGGAATTTTTCAATCATTTTTCTACTGTTACCGAAAGCTGATCTACTCCAACCGGTTAAGGAATTACAAGTCACCTCTTTCTTATTAACAAATTCGGATAAACTTTCTATATTTTGTGATTGATTCCAAGAATTATTAACTATCTCTCTACATTGTGAATTTTCCAACCACCTAGATTCAAATATAAAGCTTTTATTTGAGCCAGGATACCTCTCATACCTCTGGATAATCAATGGCGAATGATCCGGCCCAATAGCCGGAGGAAATTTGATAATAGTTTGGGGAAATAATTTATACCACAAGTCTGAAGCTAGTGATCTATCGATACTCTCCTTAACATTGGCAATACCTTTCCTTTTATTAGTCCACGTAAAAAAAATCCCTTGAAAGGAATGTCAATCAGAAATTTTTTGTTAATGAATTCATTAAAGCGCATCACTCTCTCGAAATTGGGTGTTAATTTACCTTGCTTTTCTGAAGATTTTGCAATTTCATTGAAGTCACCCACAATTAGAATTGGATCATTAATTTTTTGTCTCTAGTATGAGAGATTATTGAACACTAATTCTCCTTCTTTATGGTCATTTGGAGCATGAATAACCACGAAGTACAATGTCTTAGTGTTAGTTTCAGAAATAAGACAAATAGCATAGTACGAACACAAGAAGCAAACACTAATATTAAAATTATTTCTCTAAGCCAATATATTCCCCCCGGACCTAGACGCTCTTCCCCCAGGGTTGATTATAAATTTTTGGTCAATACATTTAAGATAGTAAACAGATCGGATGTTACAAGTTTTCACCCGAGATTCCAACAAACACACTAAAGAAAATTTAAACATCGCAATAAGGGCGTGCATTATTTTCTTTGTCGAGGTCGCCCTAGCACCTTGACAATTCCAAACGAGCATATTATCCATCAAACCCAGCCGCTTTTACCCCGGGCTGGCCGCTACCCTTAAGATTTGTATAGAGCACGTTTTCATCCACAGGGGCTCCCTGGGTACTCAAGTCCTCCTCAGAATCAGACTCGGTATCATCTCCCCTCAAATGCCCCTCAATTCCAATAGCACTACAGTAATAGTACACCCATATTCTCCATGTCACTGTCAATAGTCTCATTTGGCCCACAGACTTTAAGATACTCATATTCCATAAACTGGACCTTGATCTCACCATAGCTCTCATATAGTTCTTCCAAGAAGTTTTTTGCTTCGATAATTCGCTGTCCAAGGTTCGTCACATCCTTCATACAAACCCTCTTCTTCTGCGATTTCTCGCTCGCACCAGAAGGAGCCCCCTTCCTTTTCAACTTATCAGGCCAAGTGAACTTCTCAACATTAGTATCCACCCTCATTCTTGGAGTTAAACCCCACCTTTGGTCGTGTTCTTCATCTTCTCGTGGATGTCGACTGATGTGAATGGACTGTGAGTCCAATGATTCCTCCTCAGGTTCAAAGTCCTCCTCGAAATCAACCTTATCACTAGCAACACCTTGCAAAATTTGTTTACCTTTACCCTTGTATAGAGACAAACCATTCCCACCACTTTTCTTCTGTAACTCGCGTGAAAACCCGCCCATATCACAATCAACCACCTTGTCTTGTGCCATACTACCAATCTCAGTAATGGTTACCCCTTTGTTCCCCTTCTCAGCCCTCCATTCTCCAATAGTGTTAGAGTTTAAAATCGTGTAAAAACCCGACTTACTTTCAATAAGTAAATTTTCGTAATATCGATGTATATCAGCCTCCCTAGCATATAAAATTTCATAAATGGTTTGATTACTAATAATGATGTTATCACCGAAGTCCCCCATCTCGTCCTAAAGAATCTTAAAAAGAGCCGGAAAGTTTGCGTGATTAAATTCAGTAGCTTCTTCGAGTTCAGCAGAAATTCCAAATAATTCTTCAAATGCCAACGTATTCTCCCTTTTACGTTTGGAAGACTCGCTCCCCTCTTTCCTGCTTGACTCCCCAGCTTCTTTGGTGACCTGAACACTAGCAACATTAAGACCAACATTTTGGTTATTCGCAGCAGGAGCATTACCCCCTCCTTCATTTCTTGGATTTGAGTCACCGCCATCATCATCGTCACCTGCATTCCTCCTGAAAGGGAAGAATCTAACTACTTCATCAAAAACTCCAAATCCGTCCTTTCGTCGAATCATGTGATAAACTTTGTCCTCACTTCGAATAGAAGTGTCCTTACACAACCAGTTAAAAAACCTATAAGAATCGTCACTCCAACGTGGCCTAACCACCCCAATCGAGTCATAGGTCTTATATAAGTATATTTTTGAAAACATGAAATGTTGAAATTAATAGAACAGCAAAAAAATGGAAATATCTTTCGGCAACAATTTAATTTTTAATTTTTAAAGTAGGTCGTCATTCAAATTTTTTCCCCTCTAATAATGGAAAATAATTATAAAATGAATATAATCTGTATTATTGTAATCTGGGTATTGAAAACTGAAGGTACAGTGAAGGAAGATTTTTTGTCGATCCCATCATAGCATTAAATGCAAGAAATGCCGATTGGTATAATAGATATTATTTTATACAGCAGCCATATCATCGAAGACTTATCTTCTTAGATACTCCGTATAATTTGACAAAAAAAAAAAAATTCCTTATAAAAAATTATTGTATGAAGTCCAAAAAAAGAAGAAAAAAAGAAACAGAGCTATCGTATTATGTAGTACTGATTTGGGAGGTCAATGGGGCAGGTTTGGGGCGGGTTTACCTATCCCCGCATCTCGTCCTACAAAAATATAGAAGCCCCACGCCCCGTCCCACCCCACAAAAAAATAGAAGCCCCACGTCCCGTCCCGCCCTGCCCCCGCGTTGTTTTTCCCTACACCCCGCTCCGCCCCGCTCATTTATTCCTCGCGGGGTGTGGGTTTTACCCGCGGGTTTCAAATTGATTGTTCAAATTTTTTTTATCACTACAAATTTTATTATTTTTAAACTCTCAAATATTCCATTCTTCAGAATTTGCATTTGTATTTTGATTTTTAAACAAATTCTGCCCTTGGAGTTGCACTTTGATTTGAACAATTTAAACTTTGTGTGTTATAATAGACGCACACAAACTTTGATTTGAATAATTATTGAAATTAAAATATACATTATAAATGAAATATATTAATTATATATATTATATACATGTGGGGAGGGTTTGCAGGGTGGAGAATACTTATCCCCACAACCCGCCCCGTCTCGTGCGGGTTTTAAAAATCCACCCCCACAACCCGTCCCAAGCCCCATTTAGTACCTTATAACCCGCCCCGTTTAAAGTGAGGTGGGGCGGGTACCCGGAAACCCGCACCCCATTGACATCCCTAGTACTAATCATTATAATATTCTAAAAATCAAGCATTAACATATGAGAGATTTATGTAAGATTTAAATTTAATGGATAAAAGGAATGCTATTTTTAATTAGGAAATACCACCTTCATTCTATAATATAGAATGGAAAAATAATAATGCAAAAAGCAAAAGGAATTAGTATATGTACGATTTTTTAATCTCTTATACAATTTCTTTTGTCATTAAAAAAAAAGTACAAAACTATAATTTGACGAATTCCTTTACTATAATACAAATTATTTAAAAAATTAAAACTATCAACTAGATTAATGTTATTCAAGTAGAAGAGATTTTTCCCAATTCTAACATATTTAGGCTAAGTTCAATAGACTTCCAATTTTAGTTTTTATTATCCAATTTAACAACTCCAACCGCCTCCATAGAATAGGAATTCCCAATTTGAATCCCAATTTTTATTCACTTTGCTAGCCACATATGGCGAAGGTTTTCTCATAGCTACAATTATTTTTTTCTTTTCCTTTTAATTTGTAATGCCATTCTTTGGCTTCCCTTTCTTTTGGACAACAATTCTTTTCTTCTAATTTTTTTACGTTTCACTTTATAATTCTTTTATTAGACAAGATATTACCTTATAATTCAACAAGGTTTTTTTTCCAGAAAGAAACTTAAGATTTATAAAAGAAAATAATATATTTAATATTTTCAAATAAATAAATTATATATTTCAAAACATTATAAGGATTTAAAAATAATTATAATTTAACTTGGAGGTTAAAAATAATTTCAAAAAGATATATAAATAAATAGAATTTATACAAATTTTAAAAAATTTATTAAGTAATTAAACAGAAAATTATTAAAATAAAGTTAGAATATATAATTTCAAATTGGAGATGTGAAATTGGGAAGCTGTTGGAGCAAAGTTGTGTAGTGTATTAATAATTGAGAAAAACTAGCTGTTTGACTCCCGATTCTGGCTATATAATTGAGAAGCTGTTGGACTTAGCCTGAGCTACCAAATCAGTCACTCCATTAAAGTCTCTTCCAATATGAGAGACTTTCCATTCAGGAAATTCTGAAATTCATCTACAAATCGTCTCAATCAAGGGTCGGATTTTCCAATCAGTTTCTCCATTTAGGTTAATATCTTGAATAATTTCAAGGTTGTCAGAATAGAAAGAAACAGATTTAGTATTAGATAAAGCCGCCTTTTTCATTGCTTGAATTATAACCCAACATTCTCCTTATACAATTCAAAACGAATAAAAAAGAACATTCAAAATTCTCTTACTTTTAACTCCCTTAACACCACTAGAAAAGATAGAAACACCGTTAATTTTTACACAATTTCACCTATCTCCAACTTATTTTCACAGTTTTTCAATCTTCTTTCACCGGATCTTGTCAATTATAGTATTCATTGAGTCCTTGTACTAATGTTTAGTACTTAGGGTTAGGGAATAGGAATTCACTTTGTTTCCGAGCTAAGGGTTTTGGTCAACGAAGTTATGAACTCAGACGTCGTTACACCACCAAATGGAACACATAACCACCTAGAGGACACTGACTTAGCCAACGAACCTAGAAAGAAACCTAAACAACAAGGACGAAAATCCAACTCACTAGAAAAAGTTTACTCTCAAAATAACAAGGACAACGACAAGAACTCGAAGAACATCACCGAAAATCAAGACTCTATCCACTACCCATCTCCGCAACACCAAACCACGACACTTCTAAAAAAGGAAACAACACATAAAATCAAGGGACAAGGAATCAATTTAAGGGAACACGGGAGACACGAAGATAATAGAATCAACATCTCTATCAACTACGAAAAAGGACGAGCATCAGCAAAACACCAAGAAAAAGAAAGGAAACCAGAAAAAAGAAAAAAGAAGGATGAAAAGATATATTACTATGATAACCCACTAAGAAAATCCTATAACACTCCACTAACACATAATAGGAAGGTGATTGATGAACAAACGACTCCTAGGATGGACACCTGGGAGCCATGCAAGTATTAAATATCACAAACTACACTTAGCAACATTAAGTAAGGCGTGGAAGAATTATAACCCAAAAAACGAAGCGGCGAAGAATGACTCAGGTATTACCAACACCAAACTGATTTGCCTGTGGGTTACCAAGGTCAGGAAATCACCCTTAAATACAAATCCCATTGCTATTGAAAGAATCAAGGTACGCTTCTTCATCTGCTTTATTCTATCTCTTGCATAGGTAATAGGAAAACCCTCGTTTCTCTGCATTTCTTTGCACGGGTAATCAAATAACACTTTTCAATCCTTTCCAGTCCAATCATAATCTATGCACCTCTACGTATACACACTTGCATTATGATGTCTCTCATTTTGTGATAAAATATATACCCTTAGGAGACATCATTTTAGGTGAAATTTAGACTTATTTGATAGACTTTTATGCTTATTTTGATATACTGCACTTTCTCCCCTTCGAATTACGATATTACATTTTCAGAGCTTTTGTACGTGAATTAGTTTGTTTTAGTATAAATTTCTAGGTACATGGATGCTATAAAGCACCAAGATAAGGAGGAAAAGCGAATATTAAAGTCTTATATCAAGCGGAGAGATCAAAAGCGAGAAAGAATCACCCGAAGAGTTGACTAAAAGTGATGGAAATCTGGATAACAGTTCTTGATTGCTGATCTCGAGCCACATCGGAAATGATTTAGGTCTGGAGATTTAAAATAGAAAGTTGCGCCTTTGACTTAGCAAAAATTGAGGACTGGAATAAGGTGATTTGGATGTGAGACGCAAAAGTTACGGTTGTTTTACTGAAGGGTGTACAACAGTTACTGGATTCTCTAATTTGGACATGGGGTTTTCATCATTTGACTTGTAATTATTATTTAAAAGCCCGATCCGAATTAGAGTATTATAAATAGGATTTTAGACCTCATTTTTACATACGCTTCATTATTTTTAAAATTCAGAGTCAGAGTAAAAGGCAGAAGAGAGAGATAGAGCTTGAGAATTCCTGTTCTTCCAGCAACCGTTCAATTCAACGCTTCAATTAGGTCATTTATTTTATTTCTATAATTTAAGATAATGACTTCTTTTAATTTATTTTTTAGTTTTTAGTTTGAATATGAGCTAATTACATAAGTACTTGAGAATCGCATTCATGGGTTAAGCCCTAATCTATTTAATTAGTGTTTTTCCGAATGGGATTTTGTGATTTAATTTAAGTAGGGTACTTTGTATTGACTATTATCGTGAATCTATTTACTATTTTTGACTTCGCGAATCATGGGTAGTTTAAAGTAATTAGGCTATTTATTTTAATGGCGAAGTGATCGCCTTGACGGGGGGTTTAATTACGGACCTAGGTAATAGACACATGGTGTTCATCAATGATCCTAACGGACTTGACTAACCACGCACCCAATTGGGTAAAAGACTTCAACATCCCAAAGTAGGTATAATCACCCTAACGGGGTTTGTAATACCGTAGGATAGCTCCTAAGTCCACCCTGACGGGGTATAGGAGATATTAGAGTCCCGAATAGTACATAAATACCAGTGTAGCCCTTTAACAAAAGCATTGATTATATAGATTTTGGTGAATCCCTTGCGAGACTCAAGTACATCTCTCATATTTGCGTCCACACTTATTTACTTTCAATATTTACTTTCATTTAATCATTCTGTTAATTTATTTTACTGCATCTTTAGTTATAATTCTAAACCAAACAAATATCTTTATATTTTATTTCATGTTTTAGAATTTACTTCTACTTATCTAATAAACACCATAGTCATAACTATCCATCCCTGAGAACAAAATCCGATTACCGGATTATACTTGGACAACACACTTGCGGTATTTGGATCCTTTATTTTATTGCTTAATTTTATCACACCCCAGGACCCACCAAGTTTTTGGCGCCGCTGCCGAGGACGGTAGCGTGTGACCCCGGTGTTAATCCTTTAGTAGTTTAATAGTTATTTTATTTTTCAGTTTTACGCTTTTTGTTTTATTTTTTCTTTATCAGGTATTACAGGTTTTGTGTATGCTCTCAAATCTTGAGATATTATTCCAACTGAAAAAAAAGAGATAAGGAAGAAAGACTAGCAAGAGAAAAACAATTGGCCGCAGTAAACAACAACAATATCAATTATCTTCAAGTGGAATTGGATAATGCGGGAAATCGAATAATCTGTAATCCTCCAATTCATCAAGTTCAGAATAATCAATATCAAGAAAATCCCCCTCCACTTGGAGGGTAAGCTCGACCTCAGTTCGGATACGATCTATGGTTCGTGCAAGGTCCTGAACAAATTCCATATCACGCTCCTGCTCTTGGTGTTGGCCCTCCAGATATTAATGTTGCAAGGTACAAAACCGATACGGGCATACTAAATCAATTCCGAGACTTCGGAAATTTTTTAGGAGTGGTTGGAGAAGACCCAATTTGTGCGGTACAGAAGTTCATGCACATATCTGATGTGTATGTAACGCAAGGTGTAACAATAAAACATATGTACTTTGCAAATTTTAGATTTTTCGTAATAGAAGCAACGAGTGTATGGCATGATCAACAAGAAGCAAGTCTGATCAATAATTAGGATGAGCTACAACCAGCGTCCTTTGATCGTTATTATCCAAGGAATATGAGATTGAATGCACAAATCTAGTTGACATCATTCGAACAAGAGCACGGTGAGTACATAGTTACGTGTTGGACAAGATTTCAATTGTGTTTAAGAAGAATTCTAGATCATGGTCTTTCAGAACAACAACAAATGTCAATATTATATAAAGGCCTTGAAGGACGCTCAAGAAAATATCTAGACTTAATTTGTGGTGGAGGATTTTTATAGGTACTACTAGCTGAACATTATATTAAACAGAAAAATGAAGAATGAGATGGGTTGGGGTACAATGTGAGCACATACCCGAAGTACAGGTCATAGAGAGAGTGATGGAATTGATGAGAAATTCTCTTTGTTAGAGAATAAATTAAAGAATGCACTTGAGAAACAATTGAAACAACTTACTTTAGTTGTTAAAGAAGGGGTTTCAGATAGAAGAGCTGATGTGAATGTTACTAAAGAAATATATAAGTGTTCAAATTATCGTGTATATGATCATGATTGGGAGAACTGTCAAAGCAACCCTGAATCCTTGATGTTTGTTTTCAACCGAGGGAACTATAATTTAGGTGGTCAAGGTTATCAGCCAAACGGAAACAATCCGGGTTTCTAATAATCAAATCCAAACAGGATCGCAAATCCGACTTATGCGTATCAACCACGATCCCAAGGATATAACTACCAACAGAGACCACAAACTAACTACCAATGGGGACGGAATTACAGAAATCAAGCTCAGAGACAACCGCTTCAAGACACCTATAGCGATACTATGAATCAGAAAACTTTACCTGCACAACCTCAAGAAGGTGCATTAGATGTTCAACAAACTTTACAAACACTAATTTCTATGCAAGCAAAAACGCAACAAGATCAGCAAGATTCTACCATAGCGTCCAAAATGTTAGAAAATCAAATAGCTCAGATGGAAAAACAACTAAATCACTGTCCACAAGAGCGACTCCCAAGTGACACTGAAAATCCTAAACAGAGAGAAGATTGTAGCGCTATAGCTATCAGAAGTGGTAAGAAGCTACCACCACCACCTTTTCTCTTTAGGAAAGAAAAAGAGACAACTGTGAAGGAGAAAACAATAGAGGATCTTGTGGAGAAAGAAGGTGAACCTGAAGTAGTTGAAGAGGAATTTGAGAAAATTCTGGAAAAAGCAAAGAAGAAAGATGTTGTAGTGGAAGAGAATCGTCCTCCTCCACCTTTCCCCTCAAGAGTTCAGAAGAAAGGAGATATGGCTGAATATAAAATATTCATGAATATGGTGAGAAAGATTACCATTCCTAGATGCTATTAAATATGTTCCAAATATGTGAAATTCTTGAAAAGAGCTATCACCAACAAACACCCATATCTTGAGAATGAAATGATAGGTTTGCCAGAAGAATGTAATTCAATATGCCAGAGTAAGTTGCCACCTAAATTACTTGATCCTGGGAGTTTTATGATTCATATTTCTAATGGTGATGAGTGGCAAGGGAAAGCTTTGTGTGATTTGAGTGCAAGTATTAATCTCATTCCTAAATCGGTTTTTTATAAGTTGAAGATAGGAAACGCAAGACCGGCCTCTATGGTCTTGCAAATGGATGATAGATCCCTTGCACATTCGGAGGAAAGAATAGAAGATGTCCTCATCAAGGCATGTAGTTTAATTTTTCATGTTGATTATGTTATACTTGAATACGACGCAGATAGGAATGTCCTCATTATTTTTGGAAGACCATTCCTAGCCATGGGGCGTACGCTTATTGATGTAGAAAACAGAGAATTAATCATGCGTATTCAAGATGAGGAGGTAAAGTTCAACGTGTTTGAGGCAATGAAGTTTCTGGATTCCAAGGAGGAATGTTTCCGGTAGGATGCAATTGATCATGCCACGCAAGAGGTATTTACTGATGTGAATTTTGATGATATCTTGCAGGCTTCCCTAGTACTTGACTTACCGGAGATGATGGAAGAGCTTGCCAAAACAGGGGCAACTCTAAATTCTGAAAATCCAAAGTATAGGCGTCTAGCCTATGAACCAGTAAGAGAACTAGGGGAGATGGAACCTAAAAAGAAACAATCTATTGAATCTCCCCCACAATTAGGAGAGAAGCCACTTTCGTCACACTTGAGGTATGCTTATTTGGGTACTAAAAATACTTTACGTTTCAGCTACTTTAACAGGTCCTCAAGAAGATAAACTGTTGCGTGTACTAAGAGCAAACAAGGAAGCAATTGGATGGCCTATTGCTAACATCAAAGGTAATAGTGCACGCTCAGTTGAAGGACAAAGGAGGTTGATGCCAGTTATGAAGGAGGTGGTAAAGAAGAAAGTTATCAAGCTACTAGATGCGGGAATCATCTTTCCCATAGCTAGTAGTGAGTTGGTGAGTCCAGTTCAAAGCGTACCAAAGGAGGATGGTATCACTACTATCCTGAATGCTCAGAGTGAAGCCATTCCCTCGAGAATTGTAGTTGGTTGGAGAGTGTGTATGGATTATCGTAATTTGAACAAGGCCACCAGAAAAGATCATTTTCCTCTTTCTGTCATAGATCAGATGTTAGGTAAGTTAGCTGGAAGAGAGTACTATTGTTTTTTGGATGGGTACTCAAGATACAATCATATATATGTAGATCCAAAAGACCAACATAAAACGACCTTTACATGTCATTTTGGTACCTTTGCTTATCGAAAGATGACATTTGGATTGTATAACACACCTGCTACTTTCCAAAGATGTATGATGGCAATCTTCTGGGACATGATCGATCGATTCCTTGAGGTATTTATGGATGAGTTTTCTGTTTTTGGTGATAAATTTGATGATTGTTTGCAAAATCTAGAAAATATGTTAATTAGATGCAAGGAGTCTGACTTAGTTTTAAATTGGATAAAATTTCACTTCGTGGTTCGTGAGGGAATAGTGTTGGGGCACAAGGTTTCAAGTTTAGGCTTGGAGGTTGATCGTGCAAAGATTGAGGTAATCAAAACTCTTTCACCTCCCACTTTTGTAAAAGGGGTGAGAATTTCTTGGGTCATGCTGGGTTTTATCG
Source organism: Nemophila menziesii (assembly GCA_029959085.1). Taxonomy (NCBI): domain Eukaryota; kingdom Viridiplantae; phylum Streptophyta; class Magnoliopsida; order Boraginales; family Hydrophyllaceae; genus Nemophila; species Nemophila menziesii. The sequence goes on along the minus strand of JARWIR010000014.1, from coordinate 11,123,671 downwards.
TCGTTTCTTTAAAGATTTCTCTAAGATCGCTAAGTCATTGTGTAACTTACTCGAGAAGGACACAAAATTACTTTTTGATGAAGCTTGCATGGCGACATTCAAAGAGATAAAGAAGAAACTCATATATACCCCCATTGTATTACCTCCTAACTGGAATATTCTGTTTGAAGTTATTTGTGATGCTAGTGATCTTGCTATGGGTGTTGTTTTGGGTCAGAGAAAAGAGAATGTATTTCATTCCATTTACTATTCTAGTAAGACCTTGTGCACAGATAAATTATACCGTAACTGAGAAGGGATTATTAGGTGTTGTGTATGAATTTGACAAATTTCGTTCCTATCTTCTTGGAGCGAAATTTATTGTGCACACTGGTCATTCCGCAGTCAAATACCTTATGGAGAAAAAAGATGCTAAGCCACGTTTGATCAGATGGGTATTGTTGTTACAAGAGTTTAACTTAGAGATTCGAGATCGAAAGGGTTGTGAAAATCAAGTTGCAGATCATTAATCGCGACTCGAAGGTTCTTAGTTTAATAGTGGACCAGAGTTTGTCAAAGAAGAGTTTTGTGATGAAAGTTTATTTTCGATACACGCAACGAGTACTCCTTGGTATGCAGACATAAAAACTTTATTATGAGTGGTTCTTTTCCTAAAGGAACTAACCAACAAGAGAGGAAGATATTAGTTTTACCGTGCAAAGCAGTTCTTCTGAGAGGATCCTTTCCTCTACAAAATATGTAGTGATTAGATGGTGAGAAGATGCATACCTGAAGGTAAAGTCCGTGCGTTAGTTGAAAGTTGTCATGATTCACCCTATGGAGGACATTTCAAAGGTGATCGTACAACGGCAAAGGTACTTCAATCTAGTTTTATTGGCCTACTTTACATATAGATTGTCATGCATATGTCAAGGAATGTCACAAATGCCAATTTACCGGTATGATATCTAAGAGAGACGAGATGCCACGTAATAATGTTCTTGAAGTTGAGATATTTTATGTATGGGGTATTAATTTTTTGGTCCCTTTGTACTATCTAATGGAAATATGTAAATCCTATTAGCTGTTGATTACATGTCTAAATGGGTAGAGGCTGTAGCTTTACCAACGAATGATTCACGAGTGGTGATATAGTTCTTAAAATCACACGTCTTCACAAGACATGGTACGTCTAGAGTTATCATTAGTTATGGAGGTACTCATTTTGTGAATAAATACTTGAAGGCTATACTAGAGAAGTATGGGGTGAGAAATTGTGTATCTACTGCTTATCATCCACAAGAAAATGGTCAAGCTGAGGTCTCTAATCGAGAGATCAAATCCGTTCTAGAGAAGACTTTTGGACCAACACGCAAGGATTGGTCAATTAAGTTAGATGATGCATTGTAAACGTACTGTACTGCATTCAAAACACTCGTTGGTGCATCTCCATATTGCATGGTTTATGGTAAGGTGTGTCACTGGTGTCTCCTGGTGCGTTATAAAATAACACCCCTAAAATGGAGGGACACGAACCGCAAGTGTACGGGTCGTCCAAGTAATATTCGGTAAACGGGTTTTAGATATCAGGGACAGATGGATATGACTAATGATGTTATGCTATAAGTTAGGATAGTTGTTATATTACAAGAAAATAAATGATAAAATGTTTGTTTGGTTTTCTTTTAAGATTAAGACGCAACTAATTCAAATACTAGATTAAAGCAACTAAATAGACACAAATATAATAAATGCAAGTAATGTAAGAATGAGTGGACGCAAGGATGAGAAGGTGTACTTGAGTCTCGCAAGGGATCCGCCTAAACAATTTAATTAACGTTTTTGTTTAAGGGTAGAATCAGTATTTTGATACTAGTCGGGATTCTAATATCTCCTAGCCCCCTGTCGGGTGGATCTAGGAGCTACCCCAAAGTTCTATAAACACCTATCGGCCGATGGTGGTCCTTAGTGTGCTCTAAAATAATGAAATAAATAAAGAGAACCACAACCGCAAGTGTACGGTTGTCCCAAGTAATAATAGTGATAAACAAATTCGTTCTCAGGGACGGATTGATTGACACTAATGCTTATCAAGTAGTGTTTAATTGCACGGAAAAGCAGATAAATGATTATAAGTTTGTTTGGTTGGTTTTCTAATAACTAAAACAATAATTAAAAAAATTAAATTAATGCAAATATAAAGCTAGACGCAAGTAAAAATAGTGGGACGCAAGATATGAGAAAGTAGTACTCGAGTAACTCTAGGATTTCACCTAAATCGAATCATTCAATGTATTGTTTAAGGGACACATTCGGTAATTACTATTGGTCGGGATTCAATTATCTCCTTACCCCCGTCAGGGTGGACTAAGGAGCTCTTCTCAGGTGCTACAAACCCCGTCAGGGTGAATATAGTCCACCTTCTAATGGTTCAAGTCTAACTACCCAATTGGCCATAAGATTAATCAAGCATGTCAAGGTCAAATAACTTATATCCTACTTTCGTTAATTAGTTACGTACCTCGACCCCCCGTCAAGGTGATCCAATCGCCACTAATTGGAATAGCCTAAGTACTAAATCCTAATATTGATTAATTACTTCAATATAAGTCAATAATTGTAAATTAAGGAAAAATAGTGAATACCCTATTTAAATTAAATTAAAATAATCACAAATTCAATAACATAGAATGAAATAAATCATGGTTCAATCCATTACGCGTTCTCAAGTACTGAATAAAATTAGCTCATAATTGGAAAAACTAAGAAAATAATTAAAAAGGAATTCATAATTGTTTTAGAGAAAGGAGATTAAGAAACCTAATTAGGAAGATGATTCGGCTGCAAAGTGGAGATATAGACAATCTCCAGTTTCAAGCTTCTTCTTTTCCTTGCTTGTGCTTCTTTTCTTTTTGTCTGACTTTTTTGAATAATGAATTGTGTGAAAAATAGAAGTAAAAAACCCTATTTATACTTAAGAAAATCGGACTTGGACCTTAGCTAATGTTTAAATGAAATAATAAAGGCCCAAGTCCATTATCTTAGCCCAAAATCCCGTAACTGCTGCACCACCTCCACTAAAACAGCTATAACCGACTCGTTTCAACTCCGATTGACATCATTCCAGTTGCTAAAGTTCCGTAACTCAATGGGGCACGTTTTCTCTCCACAAGTCAGCGGCTCAATCTATTCTTAGGTGGCTCGAAATCAGCAATATTTGGCAACTTTCCAGATTTGCAACTTTAAAATATTAATTCTTTCGGGATTTGTCTTCATGCTTTGACTCCATATCATGATCTTTGACTTTATTCTCGAACTCCTCTCCTAGCTAGTATTCAAAACATACAAACGTTTCGTTAAAAATACACAAAATTACGTGCAAAAGCTTAATAAATTAAAAATACTAAAATCGAAAGAGAGAAATTAGAATATTGCATATTATTACTTAAAGTCTATTAAAATAGCCAGATACTCACCTAATTTGATGTCTCCTAGGCATATAAATATAGAACAAAAGAGGAGACATCAAGACGCCAAACTCAAACCTTTGTCGTCCCGACAAAGTAAAATTAAAAACAAAGGGAAAAGGTGATTACGAAGAAATAGACGCAAATAAATACACCCAAAGCATTACTAGAAATAAACCTCATATAACAAACATTAGGAACTAATATACACATACACTAATCATGCAACAATCAAACATAAATAAATTCAATCATAGAATAAACTTCGCAATGCTAGAAGGTTACATTCGTACTTATCTCAATATGATGGCTATAGTTTGTTCCTCGATCCTTACTCGCTTTGAACGCTCCACTTAGGATACAACCTATTACTTACCATGCACCTAGGAATCACGAGGACTTTACGGTTTTAGCGTAGGCTTAGGGACGGTGTGGTATGTATATTTGGTAAATTTGAAGTGAGCTTTTGGCTCTCTCCTCACTTACCATCAACAAATGTCCACGAGCTTGAGTTTATACTCTTATAACGTTCTCACTCAACCCTTTTGATGCGCTAATCAGCATCCCCAAGTTAACCCAATCTATACTAAGATGATCTCAGAAACTTCCACTTTGCCGGGTGTTTATTCTTTTTCATTTTTTTTCTTTTTCTTTTCTTTTTCTTGTTTTCTCGAAAAACTGATACAGGAGAAACCGGGTTCCCGGTTTTGTGAAATCCGGGTTCCCGGATTCTACTGTCTTGAGAATTATATTTCACTTTTTTTTTCAATCCCGGCAAAGGGTTACAATTAACAATATCATCTGAATTTTTCTTTTTGTGCCTCAATACAAGCACATATATCTCCCTCCCAATGTAATTTCCCAAAAGATGGTCCCACCACCCCAAACTCAAGCTCGAGACATGTCTCAGGATTGTGATTCAAGTGCGGGTCATTTTGGAAATGCCTAATAAACTAAGGGGATATGGGCTTATATCATGAACAAAAGAAAAGGCTTTAAGGCTCAAAATTGGGCTAAGGCGGATAAAATTATTATAAGGGATAGCAAGCTAAAAGGCTTCAAATGACTAACAAAGAACTGCCCCTATCATTTTCCTAGTTACATGGTTCGTCTCTAGTTCATATCTAAATGGGTTCTCTACTAATTTAGATCTCACGTTCTACACACCAAACATTTTCCTTATGTACGAACTTACTTCTTTTGCATTGTTTGTTAATTCTTCCTATCCAATATCTATGTTTGCATGCAATTATAGCGCGTTTTATACTAATTCCTAAAGTCCACTATTTACTATCATTGATTTATCAAAAGTATGCTTAATGGGGACATTTAAAAGCTTCTACAGTCAAACGCAACTCCTAAATAATTTTATTGAAAGCGATAAAACACATAACACATAAAACTGGGATGAGGCAACGAACCCCACCCCAAACTCAAAAATGAGTCGTGTCCCCACGACTCGAAAAGACTCAACGCAATAAAATAATATACACTAAACGAGAAAGGAAAGAAAACGTATCTTAACCAGCGCGTGGCTGGTCATCGGTGTTGCGTCCATGAACTCTATTCTGCGTAAGTAAACCATAGGTGGCGTGTTGCATAGTGCTCATCCCCATTATCATGTTCCGGAGGAGTTCTAACTCTTTTGTAACGTTCCATAAAGTAGCAATCATCTTTTCTTGATTCTCTTTCAACACTTGAATCTCTTCCTCTAACCCATTATCAGTATGTATCTTCTTCTTTGGTGGAGGAGCTCTAGGGTTCTTAATTAGATGGGTTGCTTCATTGTGGGCGTTGTCAATGGAATTCAATGTTATTGCGTCTCCCTCTTCGGACGTGTCAATCTCTTCGTTCCTTCGTGGTATTTTTGCGTCTAGACACAAGGTAGTGATAGTACAAGGAAACTTGAGGTTTTGTTGAGTAGTAGGGATTTTCTCAAACTCCATTATTGTCTCGTAAATTACACGCGCAACATCCATCTCTCGATTTTCAACAATGTTCTTAATAAAAATAATATGCTCCTTCTTCAACTCGGAAGTGTGATTAATACCAAAGAATGTAGGTACTATGAATCTAGACCATACCTTAGCACAAGGTACCAAACAACTATTATAAACCTGCCCACCATATCTCTCACCAATCGGAGTACGCGCAAAAGCTTAATAAATCAAAAATACCAAAATCGAAAGAGAGAAATTGGAATATTGCATATTATTACTTAAAGTCTATTAAAATAGCCAGATAATCACCTAATTTGATATCTCCTAGGCATATAAATATAGAACAAAAGAGGAGACATCAAGACCCCAAACTCAAACCTTTGTCGTCCCGACAAAGTAAAATTAAAAACAAAGGGACAAGGTGATTACGAAGAAATAGACGCAAATAAATACACCCAAAGCATTACTAAAAATAAACCTCATATAGCAAACATTAGGAACTAATATACACATACACTAATCATGCAACAATCAAACATAAGTAAATTCAATCATAAAATTAACTTCGTAATGCTAGAAGGTTACATTCGTACTTATCTCAATATGATGACTATAGGTTGTTCCTTGATCCTTACTCGCTTTGAACGCTCCACTTAGTATATAATCTATTAACTTACCATGCACCTAGGAATCACGAGGACTTTACGGTTTTAGCGTAGGCTGAGGGACAGTGTGGTATGTATATTTGGTAAATTTGAAGTGAGCTTTTGGCTCTCTCCTCACTTACCATCAACAAATGGCCACGAGCTTGAGTTTACACTCATATAATGTTCTCACTCAAACCCTTTGATGCGCTAATTAGCATCCCCAAGTTAACCCAATCTATACTAAGATGATTTCAGAAACTTCCACTTTGCCGGGTATGTTTGTTCTTTCTTTATTTTTCCTTTTTTTTTCTTTTTCTCGAAAATGCAGTAGAAACCGGGTTCCTGGTTTTGTGAAATCCGGGTTCCCGGATTTTACTGACTTGAGAATCTTATTTCATCAACCAAAGTAGGCTTAGCAGGAGTGGTCTTACTTGGGTTGTCTTTTCACTTCATAGCAGTCTTAACCTCTTCAATCTTTCGTTTAGGACCCGAATCTGGAATCTCAGTAGCTTTCTCTTGTGTAGCACCAGGATTGTTTCTTGTTGTTGGGTTGTTTCTTCTTGTGTAATTGAAAGAATCTGTCCTGTTAGTCATGGCTTTCCACCCCAAACTCAAAACTTCAAAGAGTTGAAAACTAGGGAAAAGTTACAATCTTTGATGTTTTGAGAGATTATTAAGGTGAATTAGTGTAAGTTATGAGATGGGTAAGGATCAATTTGAAGGATTGGAAAGGTTTAGTGGTTCAATTTAAGGGTTGGGTGAAGAAGGAATTTAGGAAAAAGTAGGAGTTTGGTGACGTTTTGGAAAGATATTGGGTTGATTATGTGTTTTTAGGAAGAAATAGAGCAAGAATAGGTGAATAAAACCTGTTTTGATGATGATTTTTGGAGTTGGGTGAAGCTGAAATCGGATGTGGAGGCTAACTTGAGAAAGAAGCTAAATAAATAGGTTAAAAGAACTCAAAACCGACATGTACAATGGCGAAACCGGGTTCCCGATTTCGTGAAAACCGGGTTCCCGGTTTTTTACGCTAAGTTGGTGAGGAAAAATTCTAAAATCGAATTTTTTTATTTTATTATTTTTTTTACCCTGGACGCAGCTGACCTGCGTCTCGCGCCACGCACTGGTCAGAGAGTTTGGAACTAGCAGCTCTCAAAACCGGGTTCCCGGTTTGCGTCTGGCGCTGTAGCGTGGGATGGCTTGGACGCAACCTCTTGCGTCTCGAGCCACGCAGGGGTCAGAAAATTCGATCTCTACAACTCTCAAATCCGGGTACCCGGTCGGTGCAAAACCAGGGCCCCGGATTTCGTCGACGCGCGAATCCTAGACGCAGCGCCTTGCGTCTCGCGTCACGCAGGGGTCAGAGAGTTGAGTCGTCACAGCGCGCGAAACCGGCTTCCCGGTTTGTGCAAAACCGGGTTCCCGGTTTTCCCTGACTTCATTTTCTGAATTTTTTTACTTCTAACACTTTTACCCAAAACTCATGACCTTTTGTACTCCTGAAATCATCAAAAACAACTACCCTTTCTCATTTCCAAAAAATAAACACTAATCAACGGAAATTACTAATATACACTATAAATTAATGAAAATACGAAGCTAATATACAATGAATTGACTTTTGTTTAACGTCGTTGGTGGTCCTTTGTGTGTTCTAAAATAAATGCAAAAAGTAATTGAACTACAACCACAAGTGTACGGTTGTCCCAAGTAGTAATAATGATTCTAGGATCGTTCGCAGGGACGGTTTGGTTAACTACAATGCTTATCAGATAATGATTGGTTTCACTTATGAAAGCAATTAAAAGATATAATGATTGATTGGTTGTTTTGTATTAATCCTAAGTATGAAAAGACTAAATTGAAAATGCAAGTAAATATTAAGACGCAAGTAAATGAAGGTTAAACGCAAATATAAGAACGCGGTTCTTGAGAGACGCAAGGGATCCTCCTAATTCTATTTCATAACATATGTTGTTTAAGGGTTAAATTGGTCAAATACATTGGTCGGGATTCTAAATTCCTTGGAACCCCGTCAGGGTGGACTACAAGGCTATTCTAGAGTGTCACTAGTCCCGTCAGGGTAAATATGATCCACTTTCGAATGATTAAGAAATTTTACCAATAAGAGGAAAAACGGATTCGGCCTTGGACCTAAGATTAAATCACTAATTAAAAGCCCAAGTCCATTTTCTAAGCCCAAAATCCCGTAATTGCTGAACCACCTCCACTAAAACAGCTCTAGCCGATTCGTTATAACTTCGATTGACCTGAAATCACTTGCTAAATTTCCGTAACTCGATAAGTAACGTTTTCTCTTCAAAGGCCAGCGGCTAAATCAACTCGTAAGTGTCTCGAAATCAGCATTCTTTGGCCTGTTTTCCAGATTTGCAGCTCCAAAATATAATTCTTTCGGGATTTATTTTCAAGCTTTGACTCCATATCACGATCTTTGACTCTCTTCTCGGATTCCTTTCCTAGCTAATATTCAAAACCTACAAACTTTTCACTAAAATACACAAGATTACGCGCAAAAGTTTAATAAATCAAAAATACTAGAAATAAAATAGGAATTCCAGATTATTGCATTTTTAACTGAAAAGTCTATCAAAATATTCAATTAAACATAAAAAATAATGTCTCCCAAGGGTCGAAAATAAGAACAATTAGGAAGACATCAAGACCCCCAACTCAAACCTTTGTCGTCCCGACAAAGTAAAACAAAACAAAACAAAGGGGTAGAAGTAAACGTAAGAACAAGTAGAAGCTAGCAAATACACCTAAAGCAATTCTCAAGACAAATCTCATATAGAAAACTCTAGAAACTAACATACACATACATCTATAATGCAAAATCAAACATAAATAATCTCAATCATAAAATTAAAGTTGCAATGCTTGAAGGTTACACTTGTACTCATCTCTGTATGATGGCTATAGGGTGGTCATTAATCCTAACTCACTTTGAACGCTCCACCTAGTATATTCCCTATCAACAGAATCATAAATTCACTATGAACTTAAGAATCACGAGGTCTTTATGGTTTTAATATTGGCTTAAGGACGGTGTGGATGTATATTTGGTAAATTTGAAGTGAGCTTTTGGCTCTCTCCTCACTTACCATCAACAAATGTCCTCGAGCTTGAGTTTACGCTAAAAAATGTTCTCACTCACCCATTTACGCAATAATTTAGCATACCATGTCAACCCATTACAAATAAGATGATATTTCAGAAAAATTCCACTTTGCCGGATGTTTTATTTATTCATATTTTTTTCTTTTTCTTTTCTTTTCTCTTTTTTTCTTTTTTTTGTACAGTTGCAAACCGGGTTCCCGGTTCCTACTGTATGGATTTTTGAATATTTTTATTTTTTTCTTTCTTTTTCATTTTTTCTCATCCCGGCAAAGGGTTACAAGTATATATCATCTGCAATTGTGCCACAATACAAAGCACATCAATCCCTACCCAATAAATTCCCCATAAGTGGACCCACCACCCCAAATTTAAGCTCGAGACATGTCTCAGGATCGTGATTCAAGTGCGGGTCATATGGTCATGCCTAATAATCTAAGGGATAATGGCTTATATCGTGGCTACAAAGAAAAGGCTAAAGGCTCAAAATGGGCTAAGACGGATTAACATTTAATACAAGGGATAGAAGGCTAAAGAGGTCACAAATGGCTAACAAAGAACTGCCCCTATCATTTTCCTAAGTACATAGCTCGTCTTTAGTTCATATCGAGGTGGGTTCTCTACTAATTAGGATTTCACGTTCTACACACCAAACATATTCCTCGAGTACAAGCTTACTTCATTTGCATTGTTCATTAATTTTTCCTATCAATTACCTATGTTTGCATGCACTTCTAAATGCGTTTTATATTAATCCCTAAAGTCCACTATTTACTATCATAAATTCATCAAAAGTATGCTTAAAGGATCATTTAAAATCTTCTACAGTCAAACGCAACTCCGAAAATTCTTTTATTGAAAGAAAATAAAAACAAATAGCACATAAAAACTGGGATGAGGCAACGAACCCCACCCCAAACTCAAAAATGAGCCGTGTCCCCACGACTCGAAAAAGACGCAAAGCAATTAAACTAATCTACACTAAAAAGGAAGGATTAGAAAACGTATCTTAACCAGCGCGTGGCTGGTTACCGGTGTTGTGTTCTGGACCTTTATCTCGCGTAAGAGTATCATAAATCGCGTTTTGAAGTGTGTTTACGCCTAGGATCAAAGTTCGAAGAAGGTCTAATTCTCTTGTAACTTATCCTAAGGTAGCAATCATCTTCTCTTGATTCTCTTCCAACACCCTAATTTTGGATTCCAACTCAGGAGCATTCTTAGCTTTCTTTGGTGGAGGAGCTCTAGGAGTTTTCGTAGCTCGGGTTGCTTCATCATGGATATTCTGAATTGTAGTCAATGCCATGCTCACTCCAACTATTACACCATCATCTTCTTTGTTCCTACGCGGAATCTTTGCGTCTAGGCACAACTTAGTGATAGTACAAGGAAACTTGAGATTCTGTTGTTTCATCGGAACGCGCCTAAATTCCATGATGGTGTCATAAATAATCTTAGCAACATTCATCTGTTTGTCCTCAATAATACACTTGATAAAAATTATATGCTCCTTCTTCAACTCGGATGTGTGTTTAATTCCAAAGGAAGTAGGTATTATGAATCGAGACCAAACCTTCACACTAGGTGTCAAATTACTGCTGTAAAACTGTCCAGGATATATTTCTCCTTCTGGAATTAGGCTAGCCCCATTAATAAGCACAGTTCCCCAAAGGGATTCATAATCGAAAGAAGGGTCATTAAGGGTTTCTTGGAACGGACATAATCCAGTAAAGTTGGGTAATTTCAAAGATCTCCGAATAAGTTCGATAGAGAAAGGAACTACCTTTTTGCGAATTTCAATTGCCTCATGGGAAAGGGCTAAACCTTCATACAATTCTTGCACAAAAGTAGGAATAAACTCAAGCTTCCTTTCTCTTAATTCTCTCCAACCAAACTTATCACAAACAACAACATATTCTCTATGAGCACTACTCATAATATTCTTAGGAAAGTCCATCTCTTCACCAAACTTCAAAAATTCAATTCTTTCACGAACCTGTTCATTCAATGAAGTATAAACCTTCTTAGTCTTTTGGGCCCACATCTTTCTTCGCGGAGGTTTCTATTGAAATGGTATTTCTGGAACTTCTTGTTCAGTTTCATCCTCAAGTTCTTTCTCAATCTCATCTTCATGTTCATCCTCATTCTGGTTCATCAATTAATCTTCTCCTCTTACCTGTGATTTCTTTCTTCTTGGGAGCAAGCTTAACCTCTTTAGTATTTCGTTTAGGACGCGAATCAGGAATCTCAATAGCTTGTTCTTGAGTACCACCAATGGTGGTCCTTTCTAGGAGCAGTTCTTCGGAAATCACCGGTCCTGTTAGTCATCTCTTTCCACCCCAAACTCAAAACTTCAAATAGTGAGAAACTAGAGAAAAGTTTAGAACTTTGATGTTTTGAGGCTTAGGAGTTGAAGATTAAGGTGGAATATGAAGTGGGTAATGGTTAATTTGTGTGGGAGAAGGAAGAATTGGGTGTAATTTAAGGATTGGTGAAGAACAATCTTGGTGGAAAACTAAGGATTTGATGTTATTTTGGAGAAGAGGTGAGTTGATTTTGTGTTTTTGTGATGAAAGAGGGTAGGATTTGATGATATATATATATATATATATATATATATATATATATATATATATATATATATATAGGTGTTAATGATGATTTTTGGAGGTGGGTAGTGTGTGGGAGCGTTTTTGGTAAAAACTTGCAGAAGAGGCTAAGAAAACTAGGTTAAAAAGGCAAAACCGTCTATCACAGCGTGAAAGCCGGGTTCCCGGTTTGTGAAATCCGGGTACCCGGTTCCGCGTCGCTGTGTCAGCGCGTAAAATTACTTGATTGATTTTTTTTTACCTCAACGCAAATAATGGCTGGACCCCAAAACGCCGGGTCAGAGAGCACCCCTTCGAAACCGGGTTCCCGGTTTGTGCGAATCCAGGTACCCGGTTTGCAACGCTGATGTGGGTTGACACACAAGTGGTGACGCAGTAAACGGCGGGACCCAGGACGCTGGGTCAGAATGGTCGAGACTTACAGCACCAAAACCAGGTTCCCGGTTTTGCGAAATCCGGGTACCCGGTTTCCGTCGATGGCGCGAGTGAAAACGCAGCAGAGAGCAGGCTCCCAAGACGCTGGGTCAGAAATTTCAAAAATCACAGCTCACGAAACCGGGTTCCCGGTTTTGAGAAATCCGGGTACCCGGTTCGTGATGCTGTGTCGTGAACCAAGACGTCATCTCTTGCGTGTGTGAGGTTGGTACCATCTCCAAAACCGGGTTCCCGGTTTTTGCGAAACCGGGTACCCGGTTTCTCTTGGACAACCAACCTATTTTTCTTCTATTTTCGCCCTTTCGACCCCAAACTCATGACCTTTTTACCACTGAAATCATCAAAAACAACTACCCTTTCTCATTTCTTAATAATAAACACTAAAATTATGAAAATCATACTATTCTACATTGCGGAAATTTAAAAACTCAAACTAATATACAAAGAATTGGCTTTTGTTTAACGTCGTTAAGCTCTACGGGTTACCTCACGCTTCTAGGGAGTCTCGAGGAGATACATGACCTCCCCGGGATGTGGATCTTCCAAGCGGTTGGTATCTTCACCTCCATGGTATATCTTTAAACGATGACCATTCACCATGAAGGTGCGGTTCTCTAGTGGATGTTCTATTTCTATCGCCCCATGAGGTGTAACTTTGGTCACAATGTATGGACCCGACCCCTTAGACCTTAACTTACCCGGATAATTGCTGAACTTTGAATTATACTTCAATACTTTTTGTCCCACTTCAAAGTTCTTCACACGAATTCGATTGTCATGCCATTTCTTCGTGTTTTCTTTATAAAGTTTAGCATTTTCATAAGCATTCAATCGGAATTCGTCTAGTTCATTAAGCTTCATCATACGATTCTCTCCGGCTAAGGTAGGATCTAAGTTCAACTGCGCAATTGCCCAATAGGCACCCATTTCTAGCTCAAGAGGTAAGTGACAAGCCTTGCCATACACCATACGATACGGAGATGCACCAACTGGATTCTTAAACGTAGTGCGATAGGCCCACAACGCATCATCTAACTTCATTGACCAATCTTTTCTTGTAGGACCAACAATCTTCTCTAGGATTGATTTTACTTCACGATTCGATACTTCAGCTTGGCCATTGGATTGTGGATGGTATGCAATAGATACACGGTGTCTTACTCCATACTTCTCTAGAATAGTCTTCAAATATTTATTAACGAAATGAGATCCTCCATCGCTAATAATCACTCTAGGTGTACCATGTCTAGTGAAAATATGTGATTTCAAGAACTTAATCACCACTCGTGAATCATTGGTTGGAAGAGCCAAAACTTCTTCCCATTTAGACATGTAATCAACAGCTAATAAGATGTAGAGGTTACCATTTGAAGGAACGAACAGACCCATAAAATCTATACCCCAAACATCGAATATTTCAACTTCTAACACATTATTACGTGGCATCTCATCCCTCTTGGATATGTTTCCGGTAAACTGGCATCTCGCACATTTCTTTACATATTCATGACAATCTTTTACAAGAGTTGGGCAGTAAAAACCTGATTGGAATACCTTAGCAGCCGTTCTATCTCCCTTGAAGTGTCCTCCATAGAGTGAATCATGACATCCAGCTATAATTGCTTCTATTTCTTCCTTGGCTACACATCTTCTTACCATTTGGTCAGCACAAACTTTGTAGAGGAAAGGATCCTCCCAAAAGAATTGTCTAGCACGATGAGCTAACCTCTTTCTCTCTTGATAAGTGGACCCTTCTGGAAAAGAACCACTTACCACTAAATTCGCAATATCCGCATACCAAGGCGCTTCATAATCACGAACAGCAAATAAACTCTCGTCAGGAAACTCTTCTCTAACTGCTTCAGTACCACTATTCATATCTGAACCTTCAAGACGCGATAGATGATCTGCCACCTAATTCTCACAACCCTTTCTATCCTTAATCTCTAAATCGAACTCTTGAAGTAATAAAACCCATCTGATTAACCTTGGTTTAGCATCTTTCTTTTCCATAAGATATCTAATCGCTGAGTGATCTGTATAAACAATAACTTTCTTTCCAAGAAGATAAGAGAGAAACTTATCAAATGAATACACAACCGCTAGCAACTCTTTCTCTGTAACTGTATAATTAACTTGAGCACCATTGAAAGTCTTACTAGCATAGTAAATCGAATGAAAATTCTTCTCTTTTCTCTGTCCCAATACAACTCCCATACACAAATCACTCGCGCATCTCACATAACTTCAAACGGTAAACTCCAATATGGAGGTAATACTATAGGAGCAGAAATAAGCTTTTCTTTGATTGCTTGAAAGGCCGCTAAACAAGCTTCATCAAAAAGGAATTTGGAATCCTTTTCAATTAAGTTGCATCACGGTTTAGCAATCTTAGAAAAATCTTTAATAAAACGCCTATAAAAGGCAGCATGGCCAAGAAAACTTCTTACCCCTTTAACAGAAACAGGAGGGGGAAGAGTTTTAATTACCTCTATCTTCGCTCTATCAACCTCTAATCCAGCACTCGAAACCTTGTGACCCAGAACAATACCTTCGCAAACCATGGAATGACACTTCTCCCAGTTTAAAACCAAATCTGTTTCCTTGCATCGGATTAACACTTTCTTCAAGTTATCTAAACATCTATCAAAATCATCACCGAACACAGAGAAATCGTCCATAAAAACTTCAAGAAAATTATCGATCATATCCCAGAAGATGGTCATCATACATCTTTGAAAGGTAGCAGGTGCATTACAACACCCAAATGGCATTCTGCGATATACAAAAGTACCAAAGGGACATGTAAATGTTGTTTTATGTTGATCTTCTGAGCCACGTAAATCTGATTATACCCAGAATAACCATCTAAGAAACAGTAGTATTCTCTTCCAGCTAATTTATCTAACATTTGATCAATGAAGGGAAGAGGGAAGTGATCTTTCCTGGTGGCCTTGTTCAATTTTCTGTAGTTCATGCAAACTCTCTAACCAACTACCGTTCTTTAAGGAATCGCTTCATTTTTATCATTAAGAATTGTTGTCATTCCTTATTTCTTCGGTACATACTGAACCGGGCTCACCAATTCACTACTCGAGATGGGATAAATAATCCCCGCGTCTAAGAGCTTGATAACTTCCTTCTTCACTACATCCTTCATAGCGGGCATTAATCTCCTTTGACCTTCAACTGAGCGTGCGTTATCATCTTCAAGTATGATTTTGTGTTGACAATAGGAGGGACTAATGCCTTTGATGTCAGAAATTGTCCAACCTATTGCCTCTTTGTTGGCTCTTAACACACGCAACAATTTATCTTCTTGAGGACCTGTTAAATTTGCTGAAACAATAACAGGTAGAGTTTCATTAGTACCTAAATACGCATACCTCAAGTGTGCTGGTAATGGCTTTTCTTCCAATTCCGGAGGAGATTCAATTGAAGGCTTCTTTTTAGGAATAACCTCCCCCGGTTCTCTCACAGGTTCATAGGCTAGACGCCTATACTTCGGATTCTCAGAATTAAGAGCATCCACTGTTTCGGCAAGCTCTTCCATCATATCAGGTAAGTCTAATGTCAAAGCGGCCTGCAAGATATCATAATTAAAACAATCAAATACCTCTTGCGATGCCTGCTCAACTACATCCATTCGAAAGCAATCTTCTTGAGAATCTGGAAATTTCATAGCTCGGAACACATTAAACTTGACTTCCTCGTCTTGGATCCTCATCGTCAATTCTCCGTTTTCTACATCAATCAAAGTACGCCCCGTGGCTAGGAATGGTCTTCCCAAAATAATGGGGACATTCCTATCCGCGTCGTATTCAAGTATAACGAAATCAACGGGAAATACTAACGTACCTGCCTTAACAAGGACATCTTCAATTCGGCCTTCTGGATGTGCAAGAGATCCGTCCGCCATTTGCAAGACCATAGAAGTAGGCCATGCTTCTCCAATTTTCAGCTTATCAAAGATCGATTTGGGCATAAGATTTATGCTGGTACCCAAATCGCATAGTGCTTTACCTTTCCATTCTTCTCCAATCGATATCAGAATTGTGAAACTCCCAGGATCAAGTAACTTTGGAGGCAATTTACTTTGACAAATAGCACTACATTCTTTAGGAAGACCAATCATCTCATTATCACAGTATGGCCTTTTGTTAGTGAGGGCTCTCTTCAAAAATTTCGTGTACTTGGGAATATCTCGGATAGCTTCCAACAATGGAATGTTAATACTAAGGCCTCTCACTCTATTAAAGAACTTTTGATAATCGGCCAAATCACCCTTTTTCTGAACTCGAGATGGAAACGGTGGAGGAGGGCGATTACTCATAACATCATCTTTCTTCTTCGGAATCTCACTCGGCCTCTCTATTTCTTCAACCTCAACATCACCCACATCCTTTTCTTTTCTTGGAACTTCTTTCTCTTTCATAACAGGAAAAGGAGGTGGAGGGAGGTTCTTACCACTTCTGAGAGTAACAGCTTTGCAATCTTCATGTTTTCTGTGTCACTAGGGAGTTGCCCTTGTGGACGTTGATTAAGCTGTTTTACGAATTGATCCATTTGATTCTGTAGTAGTTTGATACTTGCGTCAGACGCTTGTTGATTCTACATAGCTTGCGTCTGGAGAGCAATTAGGCTTTCAACAGTTTTCTGAAGGGTAACCACACCTTCTTGAGGATGGGCAGGTAGGGCTTTTTGGTTCATGGTTTCATTGTAAGTGTCTTGAGGAGCTTGTCTTTGTACATAGTTTCCTTGATTCTGTCCTCCTTGATAATTATTGTGTGGTCTTGGGTTGAAGTTGTTACCTTGGGGACGTGGCTGATACGCATATGTCGGATTGGCTGCCCCATTAGGATTTGAGTATTGAAACCCAGGATGGTTTCTGTTAGGCTGATATCCATTACCACTCGAATTAAAGTTTCCTCTGTTGGAGACAATCATCACAGGTTCTTGGTTATTCTGACAACTTTTCTCATCATGATCATTCATACCACAACCCAAACACATATAAACTTCTTGTGCAGCTTGCACATCTACCTTCTTACCCGAAAATCCTTCTTTTACAGCCAAAGTGAGCTGTTTTAATTGTTGCTCTATGGTGGTTTGAATCTTGTTCTCAAGGGTAGCGAACTTCTCTTCGATATTAACTTTATTCACTCCTCTAACTGGGGTTCTTACTGAATTCCATCCAACTTCATTCTTTACCGTTCTCTCTAGGATGAGTTTCGCATGAGCCGGTTGAACTTGTAAAAACCCAGCACAACATAGCAAATCTAAATCTTTCCTTGAAGTCCCATCAAGACCCTTGTAGAAAATTTTTAGCTGTTGTTGTTCTGAAAGGTCATGATCGGGAACTCTACGTAAGCACATCTGAAATCTTGTCCAGCTTTTACCCAAAGTTTCATCATATTCTTGACGAAATTGAGTTAATTCAAGTTGATCATCTAACCGCATGTTACTTGGGTAATACCTGTCAAAGAAAGCAGTTTCTAGTTGATCCCAATTTGTTATCTTCGTAGGGTCTTGCGTATCGTGCCATTCACTTGCTCCATCAATAACAAAAAATCGAAACACAGCAAAATACATTTGTTCTTTTGAAACTCCTTGTGTGATGTAATAATCACATATCTGCTTGAATTTATGTACTGCTCGAAGGGGATCTTCTCCAGCTTTACCACGAAAATTTCCAAAACTTTGGAATTGAGCTAACATACCCGAATCTGGACAAAACCTCGGAACATCTATATCTGGAGCACCTACCCCTAGAGCAGGAGCATGGAATGGAACTTCTTCTGGACCGTTAACAAACCAGGGATCTTGATTATTCACCATTTCTTTTTGTTCTCTTCTTTTCTTATTTGCAAGTCTGATTAACGAATCTGGATTATCAAGGATTTGAATTGGTGGTTCAAATCTGAGCCTTCTTCGCATACACCAAACCTAAGAAAAATCTGAAAGAGAAGAACAAACAAAAAGCATAAAACTGATAAAAATAAAAATAACTGCAACTATCACTAAAGGATAAACACCGTGGTCACACGCTACCATCCCCGGCAGCAGCGCAGAAAACTTGGTGGTCCTTTGTGTGTTCTACAATAAATGCAAAAAGTAATTGAACCACAACCGCAAGTGTACGGTTGTCCCAAGTAGTAATAATGATTCTAGGATCGTTCGCAGGGACGGTTTGGTTAACTACAATGCTTATCAGATAATGATTGGTTGCACTTATGAAAGCAATTAAAAGATATAATGATTGATTGGTTGTTTTGTATTAATCCTAAGTATGAAAAGACTAAATAGAAAATGCAAGTAAATATTAAGACGCAAGTAAATGAAGGTGAAATGCAAATATGAGAATGCAGTACTTGAGAGACGCAAGGGATCCTCCTATTTCTATTTCATAACATATGTTGTTTAAGGGTTAAATTGGTCAAATACATTGGTCGGGATTCTAAATCCCTTGTACCCCCGTCAGGGTGGACTACAAGGCTATTCTAGAGTGTCACTAGTCCCGTCAGGGTCAATATGATCCACTTTCGAATGATTAAACAATTTTACCACATTGACCCTGAAATTAACTAAGCTTGTCAGAGTCAAATAGTTTCGATTTTAGATTGAGTAATCAATTCCATACCTAAACCCTTCGTCAGGATGATCCACACGCCACATATGTGGAATAGCCTAGATACTAACACCTGTTCTTAGTTGATCACTCCAAAAACAGTAAATAATCTTAAATTACAGAATAATGTAATAGCCCCAATTTAATTTAATTTATAAAAACCCAAATTCAGACATATGAAAATTTAACGGAATAGGGATTCACCCATTATGCATTCTCAAGTACCATGAAGAAATTAGCTCATGCTAATAGAAAATAAAACTAAATTAAAAGAAAGGAAACTCATAATGTTTTACAGAATTAAAAATAAAGAAAACCTAATTTCCGGAATTGGATTTGGCTGAGAATGGAAATATAGTCTCTCTCCAACTCTACAGCTTTCTTCTTCTTCCTTCCTTGACTTCTCTCTGATGCTTCTGCTTATGAATAATGAGTTGTCTGTAAAAATAGAAGTCCAAAGCTCCTTTTATAAGAGGAAAAACGGATTCGGCCTTGGACCTAAGATTAAATCACTAATTAAAAGCCCAAGTCCATTTTCTAAGCCCAAAATTCCGTAACTGCACCACCTCCACTAAAACAGCTCTAGCCAATTCGTTATAACTACCTTTGACCTGAAATCACTTGCTAAATTTCCGTAACTCGATAAGGAACGTTTTCTCTTCAAAGGCAAGCGGCTAAATAAACTCGTAAGTGCCTCGAAATCAGCAATATTTGGCCTGTTTTCCGATTTGCAGCTCCAAAATATAATTCTTTCGGGATTTATCTTCAAGCTTTGACTCCATATCACGATATTTGACTCTCTTCTTGGATTCCTTTCCTAGCTAATATTCAATACGTACAAACTTTTCACTAAAATACACAAGATTACGCGCAAAAGTTTAATAAATCCAAAATACTAGAAATAAAATAGGAATTCCGGATTATTGCATTTTTAACTGAAAAGTCTATCAAAATATTCAATTAAACATAAAAAATGATGTCTCCCAAGGGTCGAAAATAAGAACAATTAGGGAGACATCAGTCGTTAAGCTCGACGGTTACCTCATATTCTAAGGTGCTTCGAGGAGGTACATAACCTCTCCGGGATGTGGGTCCACCGCGCGATTAATACCTTCGCCTCCGTGACAAATCTTCAATCGATGACCGTTTACCATGAAGGTACAACGCTCGATGGGATTCTCAATCTTAATAGCTCCATGAGGCGTGACTTTTGTTACGATATAAGGACCCGACCATTTAGACCTCAACTTACCCGGATAATTGCTGAACTTCGAGTTATATTTAAAGACCTTTTGTCCAACTTCAAATTTCTTCACTCTAATCCGATTATCATGCCATATCTTCGTGTTTTCTTTGTACAATTTAGCATTCTCATAAGCATGTAATCAGAACTCATCAAGTTCATTTAATTTCATCATTATTTTCTCAGCGGCTAAGGTAGGATCTAAATTCAATTCAGTTATGGCCCAATATGCACCTAATTCAAGTTCAAGAGGTAAATGACAAGCCTTACCATACACCATTCGATACGGAGATGCACCAACATGAGTTTTGAAAGCAGTACGATAAGCCCATAGTGCATCATCTAATTTTAAAGACCAATCTTTTCTAGTAGGACTAACAGTCTTCTCAAGGATAGATTTTACCTCTCGATTTGAAACTTCAGCCTGACCATTAGCTTGAGGCTGATAAGCAGTGGAAACACGATGTCTAATACCATGTTTCTCCAGAACAGACTTCAAATATTTGTTCACAAAATGTGTACCTCCATCACTTATAATTACTCGAGGTGTGCCATGTCTAATGAAAATATGAGATTTCAAAAACTTGATTACCACTCGTAAAACATTCGTAGGTAGAGCTACAGCCTCTACCCATTTGGATACGTAATCAACAGCTAGCAAGATATATAAATTCCCATTTGATGGTACAAAAGGACCCATAAAATCGATACCCCATACATCAAAAATTTCTACCTCAAGAATGTTATTACGCGGCATTTCATCCCTCTTGGATATATTCCTAGTAAATTGACATCTATTACATTTCTTTACATATTCATGACAATCTTTATGTAACGTAGACCAATAAAAACCAGATTGAAGTACCTTAGCAACTGTGCGATCACCTTTGAAATGTCCTCCATAGGGTGAATCGTGACAACCTGCAATAACCCCATAAATCTCATTCTCGGGTATACACCTTCTTACCATTTGATCACCACACACTTTGTAGAGGAAAGGGTCCTCCCAAAAGAACTGTCTAGCACGTGTACTTAACCTCTTCTTGTCTTCGGAAGTAGCTCCTTCAGGAAAAGAACCACTTACCACAAGATTTGCAATATCAGCATACCAGGGTGATCCACTAAAGATAGCAAATAAACTCTAATCTGGGAATTCTTCTCGAACTAACTCTGGACTAGTGTTTGATTCAGAACCTTCAAGACGAGACAAATGATCTGCAACCTGATTTTCACAACCCTTTCGATCTCAAATCTCTAAATCAAACTCTTGAAGCAATAAAACCCATCTGATTAACCTTGGCTTAGCATCTTTCTTCTCCATAAGGTACTTTATAGCGGAGTGGTCGTGAATACAACAATTTTCGCTCCCAGAAGATAGGAACGAAACTTATCAAAAGCATAAACTACCGCTAAAAGTTCCTTCTCAGTCACTGTATAATTAACTTGAGCACTAGTGAATGTCTTACTCGTACAATAGATAGAGTGAAATACCTTGTCCTTCCTTTAACACAATACAACACCCATAGCTAAATCACTTGCATCACACATAACTTCAAAAGGAATTTTCCAATCAGGAGGAAATACAATTGGTGCAGTAATCAGCTTCTCCTTCAACTCTTGAAATGCCTTCATGCAAGCTTCATCGAAAAGGAATTTGGTGTCCTTCTCGAGTAAGTTACACAAAGGCTTTGAAATCTTTGAAAAATCCTTAATAAAACGACGATAGAATCCAGCATGGCCTAGAAAACTTCTTACCCCTTTTACAGAAATGGGAGGGGGAAGAGTTTTTATTACCTCAATCTTTGCGCGATCAACTTCTAACCCTGCACTTGAAACTTTGTGACCCAAAACTATTCCTTCTCGAACCATTAAATGACACTTTTCCCAATTCAACACCAAATCTGTTTCCTTGCATATTAACACCTTTTCCAAATTCTGTAAACATTCTTCAAAATCATCACCGAATACGGAAAAGTCATCCATAAATACCTCGAGGAAATTATCTTTCATATCCCAGAAAATCCCCATCATACATCTCTGAAAGGTAGCGCGTGCGTTACATAACCCAAAAGGCATCCCTCGACAGGAAAAGGTACCAAAAGGGCATGTAAATGTGCTTTTGTGTTGATCAGCTGGATCTACGTAAATTTGATTATACCTCGAATAACCATCCATGAAACAGTAATACTCCCTACCAGCCAATTTATCTATCATTTGATCAATGTAGGGAAGAGGAAAATGTTCTTTTCTGGTCGCCTTGTTCAATTTGCGGTAATCCATACAAACCCTCTAACCAACAACTGTTCTCGTGGAGATGGCTTCATTCTGATCATTGAGGATGGTAGTCATTCCTCCTTTCTTTGGTACGCACTGAACTGGACTAACCCACTCACTACTAGCTATGGGAAAGATGATTCCCGCGTCTAGTAGCTTAATCACTTCTTTCTTCACTACTTCCTTCATTGTTGTCATTAATCTCCTTTGACCTTCAACTGAACGTGCACTATCATCTTCAAGAATAATTTTATGTTGACAATATGATGGACTAATGCCTTTGATATCAGCAATGGTCCAACCTATCGCCTCTTTGTTTGCCCTTAGCACACGTAGCATTTCACTTCTTGAAAACCTGTTAAATTTGTTGAAACATAACCGGTAAAGTATTATTAGTACCCAAATACGCATACCTCAAGTGAGCTGGCAATGGTTTTTCTTCTAGCTTCGGAGGAGATTCAATGGATGGTTTATGTTTAATGACCATCTCCCCCGGTTCTCTCACAGGTTCATAGGCAGGACGCCTATATTTTGGGTTTCCAGAATTGAGAGCCGCCACTGTTTCAGCGAGCTCTTCCATCATCTCAAGTAAGTCTAGTGTCAAAGCAGCCTGCAAGATATCATCATAATTAAAACAATCAAATACCTCTTGTTTGGCATGTTCAGCTACATCCATTCAAAAGCAATCTCCTGGAACATCTGGAAATTTCATAGCTCTGAACGCATTAAACTTCACCTCCTCGTCTTGGATTCTCATGGTTAATTCTCCGTTCTCTACATCAATCAAGGTATGCCCTGTGGCTAGGAATGGTCGTCCCAAAATAATGGGGACATTCCTATCCGCGTCGTATTATGAATAACAAAATCAACGGGAAAAACTAAAGTACCTGCCTTCACGAGGACATCTTCGATTCGTCCCTACGGATGAACGAGGGATCTATCGGCCATTTGCAAGACCATAGAAGTAGGTCTCAAATCTCCCATTCTCAGCTCATCAAAGATCGATTTGGGCATAAGATTAATACTTGTACCCAAATCGCATAATGCTTTACCTTGCCGCTCCTTACCAATCGATATCGGAATTGTGAAACTCCCAGGGTCAAGCAACTTAGGTGGCAACTTACTTTGGCAGATAGCGCTGCACTCTTAGGGTAAACCAATCATCTCATTATCACAATACGACCTTTTGTTGGTTAGGGCTCTCTTCAAAAACTTCACGTATTTCGGTATATCTTTAATAGCTTCAAGTAACAGAATATTTATGTTGAGACCCCTTACCCTATTGATGAATCTCTGATAATCAGCCATATCTCCTTTTTTCTGAACTCTCGAAGGAAAGGGTGGAGGAGGACGGTTCTCCACAATATCTTTTCTTTTTCTGAACTTCTGGAATTTTCTCCACCTCTACTACTTCAGGCTCACTTTCTTTTTATACCTCCTCCACTACTGATTTTTCTTTATTTATCACTTCTTTTTCTTTCATGACTGGAAATCGGGGAGGAGGAAGTTTCTTACCACTTCTCAACGCTATGGCATTACAATCTTCGGTATGTTTCGGGACCTCTGTATCGCTAGGAAGTGTTCCTTGTGGACGCTGGTTTAATTGCTTTGACATTTGTGCAATTTGATCTTCTAACATTTTGATGTGTGCTTCAGAAGCTTGTTGTCTTTAGGCTGATTGTGTGTGAAGGGCAATCAAGCTTTCTACGGTTTTCTGAAAGTTATTCGCACCTTCTTGTGGTTGAGCAGGTCAGGCTTTTTGGTTCATGTTGTCATTATAATTTTCTTGAGGAGGTTGTCTCTGAACATAGTTTCCTTGATTCTGTCCCCCTTGATAATTATTCTGAGGTCTTGGATTGAAGTTGTTACCTTGGGGACGCGGCTGATATGCGTACGTAGGATTAGCTGCCCCATGAGGATTTGAATATTGAAACCCAGGATGGTTTCTGTTAGGATGATATCCATTACCTCTCGAATTGAAGTTTCCTCTATTTTGGAGACAAACACCACGGACTCTTGATTATTCTGACAATTCTCCCAATCGTGATCATGCACACCACAATACTCACATCCATACACCTATTGTGTAGTTTTTACCTCAACTCTTTTATTCGAAAAAACTTCTTTCACGGCTAATGTAAGTTGTCTCAACTTCTGTACTAATGTGGTTTGTATCTTGTTCTCTAAGGAGTTGAACTTCTCTTCAATGTTGACATTATTAACTCCCCCTTTAACTGGAGTTCTTACGATATTCAATCCTACTTCATTATCAACTGTTCTATCTAAATTAATTCTTGCGTAAGCAGGTTGAACTCGTAAAAACGCACCACCACATAACAAATCTAAATCTTCATTATAGAAATTTTTTAATTTCTGTTGTTCTGAAAGGTCATGATTGGGGACTCTTATTAAGCAACTCTAAAATCTCGACCAACTTCTACCCAATGCTTCATCATACTCTTGTCGGAAATGTGTTAACTCGAGTTGAGCATCTAACCTCATGTTGGACGGATAATATCTGTCGAAAAACGCAGCCTGTAACTGTTCCCAATTCGTAATCTTTCCTGGTTCTTGCGAATCATGCCAATCACTCACTCCATCTATTAAGAAAAATATGAATGTATCAAAATACATTTGCTCCCTAGTTACTCCTTGCGTAATGTATGAATCGCAGATTTGCATAAATTTTTGTACTGCGCGAAGCAGATCTTCTACGGGCTTGCCACGAAAATTTCCGAAATTCTGAAACTGAGCTAGCATACCCGAATCTGGACGGAATCTCGGAACATTGATATTAGCTGGGCCAATCCCAAGAGGAGGGGCAAGGAATGGTTCTTGTGCTGGACCGGTAAGGAACCATGGGTCTGCTATTTGAACCTGAACTGGAGGATTAGGAATGACAGGTGGAACTGGAAGATTAGGAATGCCTGGAGGCGCTAGTGGCTGACCATCCGCGTCTAGCTGAACTCCTGGGTTCTCTTGGTTATGAAGGTTAATATTATCCATTATGTTCGCTAGTTCTTCTACTTCTTGAGCTTCTTGTTCTTTCCTTCTCTTGTTAGCAAGTCTGACTAATGATTCCGGATTATCAAGGATCAGAGGTAATGTCTCAAGATCCTTAAAAATCGCATACACCAAACCTGAAAAAGATGAACAAACAAAGCGTAAAACTGAAAAATAAAAATGCAACTAACACTAAAGGATAAACACCGGGGTCACACGCTACCGTCCCCGGCAGCGGCGCCAAAAACTTGGTGGTCCTTAGTGTGTTCTAAAATAATGCAATAAATAAGAGAACCACAACCGCAAGTGTACGGTTGTCCTAAGTAATAATAGTGGTAAACAGATTCGTTCTCAGGGACGGATTGATTGACTCTAATGCTTATCAAGTAGTGTTTAATTGCATGGACAAGCTAGTAAAAATGATTATAAGTTTGTTTGGTTGGTTTTCTAATAACTAAGACAATAATTAAAAAGATTAAATTAATGCAAATATAAAGCTAGACACAAGTAAAAATAGTGGGACGCAAGATATGAGAAAGTAGTACTCGAGTAACGCTAGGATTTCACCTAAATCAAATCATTACATGTATTGTTTAAGAGACAAATTCGGTAATTACTATTGGTTGGGATTCAATTATCTCCTTACCCCCGTCAGGGTGGACTAAGGAGCTCTTCTCAGGTGCTACAAACCCCGTCAGGGTGAATATAGTCCACCTTCAAATGGTTCAAGTCTAACTACCCAATTGGCCGTAAGATTAATCAAGCCTGTCAAGGTCAAGTAACTTATATCCAACTTTCGTTAATTAGTTCCATACCTAGACCCCCCGTCAAGGTGATCCAATCGCCACTAATTGGAATAGCCTAAGTACTAAATCCTAATATTCATTAATTACTTCAATAAAAGGCAATAATTGTAAATTAAGGAAAAATAGTGAATACCCAATTTGAATTAAATTAAAATAATCCCAAATTCAATAACATAGAATGAAATAAATCATGGTTCAATCCATTACGCGTTCTCAAGTACTGAATAAAATTAGCTCATAATTGGAAAAACTAAAAAAATAATTAAAAAGGAATTCATAATTGTTTTACAGAAAGGAAATTAAGAAACCTAATTAGGAAGTTGATTCGGCTGCAAAGTGGAGATATAGACAGTCTCCAGCTTCAAGCTTCTTCTTTTCCTTGCTTCTTCTTCTTTCCTTCTTGTCTTACATTTTTGAATAATGAATTGTGTGAAAAAAGAAGACAAAAACCCTATTTATACTTAAGAAAATCGGACTTGGACCTTAGCTAATGTTTAAATGAAATAATAAAGGCTCAAGTCCATTATCTTAGCCCAAAATCCCGTAACTGCTGCACCACCTCCAATAAAACAGCTATAACCGACTCGTTTCAACTCCGATTGACCTCGTTCCGGTTATTAAAGTTTCGTAACTCAATAAGGCACGTTTTCTCTTCACAAGTCAGCGGCTCAATCAACTCTTAGGTGGCTAGAAATCAGAAATCTTTGGCAGCTTTCCAGATTTGTAGCTTTAAAATATCAATTCTTTCGGGATTTGTCTTCATGCTTTGACTCCATATCACGATCTTTGACTTTATTCTCGAACTCCTCTCCTAGCTAGTATTCAAAACCTACAAACTTTTCGCTAAAAATACACAAGATTACGCGCAAAAGCGTAATAAATTAAAAATACTAAAATCGAAAGAGAGAAATTGGACTATTGCATATTATTACTTAAAGTCTATTAAAATAGCCAGAGAATCACCTAATTTGATGTCTCCTAGGCATATAAATATAGAACAAAAGAGGAGACATCAGCCGAGTATGCCTCTTCGGATTTGAAGGTCTTACCTCATTGGCTATGCAACTAGTCAAGCCTGTCTGTCAACGACGAACATTACACGGTGATTACCTAGTTCCGTGTTCGAACCCCCCCGTCGGATGATCACTTTTGCCACTTAAAGTGAATATCCCAAATACTAATACCTAATTCTAGTTGTACCGAAAAGAATTAGTAAATAACTACAAAGTAACAACCAATATAAAATACCCAATTCAATTTAAATTAAAGAAATCCCAAATTCAGAAACATGAATAAACTAATCAGGGTTCAAACCTTTATTGCGATTCTCAAGCACTAATGTGTTTAGCTCATAATGTAATGAAAAACTAAATTAAAATATGAAATAGTCATATTCAATTACAAGAATGAAATGGGTAACCTGATTAGAGGATTGATTTTGACTGATTATTGAAGAAATAGACTTCTCTAGCTTCAGTTTTGTTCTCTCCTTTTTTCCGACTTCTATCTAGCGCTTCCTTCTTTTGTAATATGAGTTGTTTGTTTAAAAATAAGGTCTATGAATATGATGGAAAAAACGGATTGGGCTATTCTCTAATAAGTAAATAGGTTAAATGAAATAAAAGCCCAATCCTTAAATGAAATCCCGTAACTGATGTGCAGCTGTTACCAAAATCTTCCTGACTCAGAGATGCAACTTTCTCATTTCACGACTCTAAGGCTGAATCAGTGGATAAGTGGCTCAAAAACAGTGATTTGTAACAGCCTTCCAGATTTCATTCCCATCTAATAAATTCTTCGAATCAACTTTTCTCTCCTTTGACTTTTACACTCGATCTATGACTTTAATTCATGTTTCTCCTCCTTATCTTGGTGCTCCATCTAATCCATGGACCTTAGAACTTTCCACTAAAAACAAACAAATTAACGCACAAAAGCTCTAAAACTCAAATAATACAAATCCAAAGGAAGAAAACGCAATACAATCAAATAATCTTAAAAGTCTATCAAATAAGCCAATTTATCACCTAATACGATGTCTATTAAGGGTTAATATTTAGAACAAAACGACAGACATCAAGACCCCAAACTCAAACCTTTGACGTCCCTACAAAGTAAAAACAAGGGCTTTAGGTGAAACGCAAAAATGTAGAGTCTAGCAAATAACACCCAAAGCAAAACTTAAAATAAATCTCATATAGTATGACCTAGGAATTAATATACACATACACATGTCATGCAGAAATCAAATACAAATTATTAATAAAAAAATAACTTCACAATGCTATAAGGTTACGCTGTTACTTATCTCAAGATGATGGCTATAGGGTGTTCATCAATACTCACTAACTTTGAACGCTCCACTTAGCATACTCCCTATTAGCTGAATTATAAATTCACTATATATCTAGTAAAAACGAGGACTTTATGGTTATAGCGTAGGCTTAGGGATGGTATGGAATATATATTTGGTAAATTTGAAGTGAGCTTTTGTCTCTCTCCTCACTTACCATGACAAAAATGTCCACGAGCTTGAGTTTGCACTCGAATATTGTTCTCACTCAACCCTTTGACGCACGAATGCAGCACCCCCAAAATTACCCAATAAGCACTAAAGATGATTTCCAAAACTTTCCACTTTGCCGGTTACTTTAATTTTTCATGTATATATTTTTTTCTTTTTTTTACATAAGAAATCCATGACCATTATTTTGATGTGAATGGTCATATCTCTTATATATTTTTTTCTTTTATTATTTTCTCTTTTTTTTCAAAGACCCCGGCAAAGGGTTATAAATAATACATCTTCAACGATTGAGCATAAATACAAACACATACAAATTCCCTCCCAATGTATTCTACCAATAATGAAACCCACCACCCCAAACTCAAGCTCAAGACAGGAAGTCTCAGGATTGTGATTGAAGTGCAGGTCATATGGAAATGCCTAATAATCTAAGGGGATATGGGCTTATATCATGGTGACAAAAGAAAAGGCTTAAAGGCTAAAACTGGGGCTAAGACGAATAATATTATATTAAGGGATATAAAGCTAAAAATTCTCAAATGGCTATCAAAGAACTGCCTTTATCATTTTCCTAGTTACATAGCTTGCCTCTAGTTCATACCTAAGTGGGTTCTAACTAATTTGGATCTCATGTTCTACAAAGCAAATATTTTCCTTATGTACAAGTGATGTCTCCCTAATTTTTCTAAATATAAGCCCTTAGGAGAAATCATTTTAGGTAGAAAATGGTCTTTTTATATTGACTTTGTGCTTAATTCGTAATATTCCTATTTCTTGTCTTGATTTGATAAAATATTATTTTTATAGCATATTTGGTTTAATTTGTGTGTTAGTGTAAAGCTTTAAAGATATATATAAATACATTAGATCCAAATAAATTCTAGGAAGATAAGGAAAGAAGATCCTGAAGGAATCAGGCGATAGAAGAAGGAAAAGATAAACTAGGAAAGGAAAAGTTGCCAAATAAATCTGAATTTCACCAGTTACGTCACAAAAGTGACCATAACTCAAGATTGGTTGGGAATATAAAATAATGGACTGAAGCAAAGTTGTAGAGATTTCCGAGACGATCTTTTTGATATAAATAAAGCATTAATCGGAGACGAAACGAAGAAGTTACGGCCAAAACAAGACAACAACAGTTTCTTACCTTTTCTATATTTTAGGGTTACGAATTTGAGTTGGGCTTGGACTCTTTTACTTGACCCCTACTCAATTATTTCGACCTAGCTCCTATATATATCAGTTCTAAACCTTATAAAATCATCCCTTGGCTGCATAAATGGTGGTCCTTAGTGTGTTCTAAAATAATGCAAAAAGTAAAGAGAACCACAACCGCAAGTGTACGGTTGTCCCAAGTAATAATAGTGATAACAGATTCGTTCTCAGGGACGGATTGATTGACTCTAATGCTTATCAAGTAGTGTTTAATTGCACGGAAAAGCAGATAAATGATTATAAGATTGTTTGGTTGTTTTTTCTAATAACTAAGAAAATAAATAAAAAGACTAAATTAATGCAAATATAAAGCTAGACGCAAGCAAAAATAGTTGAATGCAAGATATGAGAAAGTAGTACTCGAGCAGCGCTAGGATTTCACCTAAATCAAATCATTCCATGTATTGTTTAAGGGACAAATTCGGTAATTACTACTGGTCGGGATTCAATTATCTCCTTACCCCCGTCAGGGTGGACTAAGGAGCGTTTCTCAGGTGCTACAAACCCCGTCAGGGTGAATATAGTCCACCTTCGAATGGTTCAAGTCTTATTACCCAATTGGCCGTAAAATTAATCAAGCCTGTCAAGGTCAAATAATTTATATCCTACTTTCGTTAATTAGTTCCGTACCTAGACCCCCCGTCAAGGTGATCCAATCGCCACTAATTGGAATAACCTAAGTACTAAATCCTGATATTGATTAATTACTTCAATAAAAGTCAATCATTATGAATTAAGGAAAAATAGTGAATACCCAATTTGAATTAAATTAAAATAATCTCAAATTCAATAACATAGAATGAAATAAATCATGGTTCAATCCATTACGCGTTCTCAAGTATTGAATGAAATTAGCTCATAATTGGAAAAACTAAGAATATAAATAAAAAGGAATTCATAATTGTTTTGCAGAAAGGAAAATAAGAAACCTAATTACGAAGATGAATTGGCTGCAACGTGGAGATATAGACAGTCTCCAGCTCCAAGCTTCTTCTTTTCTTTGCTTCTCCTTCTTTTCTTCTTGTCTGACTTTTGTGAATAATGAATTGTGTGAAAAAAATAGAAGTCAAAAACCCTATTTATACTTAAAAAAATCGGTCTTGGACCTTAGCTAATAATTAAATGAAATAATAAAGGCCCAAATCCATAATCCTAGCCCAAAATCCTGTAACTGCTGCACCACCTCCACTAAAACAGCTCTAACCGACTCGTTTCAAGCCCGATTGACCTCATTCCAGTTGCTAAAGTTCCGTTACTCAATGGGGCACGTTTTCTCTTCACAAGTCAGCGGCTCAATCTACTCTTAGGTGGATTCAAATCAGTAATCTTTGGAAACTTTCCAGATTTGCAGCTCTAAAATATCAATTCTTTCGGGATTTGTCTTCATGCTTTGACTCCATATCACGATCTCTAATTTTATTCTCGTGTTCCTCTCCTAGCTAGTATTCAAAACCACAAACTCTTCACTAAAATACACAATATTACGCGCAAAAGCTTAATAAATCAAAAATACCAAAATCGAAAGAGAGAAATTGGAATATTGCATATTATTACTTAAAGTCTATTAAAATAGCCAGATAATCACCTAATTTGATATCTCCTAGGCATATAAATATAGAACAAAAGAGGAGACATCAAGACCCCAAACTCAAACCTTTGTCGTCCCGACAAAGTAAAATTAAAAACAAAGGGACAAGGTGATTACGAAGAAATAGACGCAAATAAATACACCCAAAGCTTTACTAAAAATAAACCTCATATAGCAAACATTAGGAACTAATATACACATACACTAATCATGCAACAATCAAACATAAGTAAATTCAATCATAAAATTAACTTCGCAATGCTAGAAGGTTACATTCGTACTTATCTCAATATGATGACTATAGGTTGTTCCTTGATCCTTACTCGCTTTGAACGCTCCACTTAGTATATAATCTATTAACTTACCATGCACCTAGGAATCACGAGGACTTTACGGTTTTAGCGTAGGCTGAGGGACAGTGTGGTATGTATATTTGGTAAATTTGAAGTGAGCTTGTGGCTCTCTTCTCACTTACCATCAACAAATGGCCACGAGCTTGAGTTTACACTCATATAATGTTCTCACTCAAACCCTTTGATGCGCTAATTAGCATCCCAAAGTTAACCCAATATATACTAAGATGATTTCAGAAACTTCCACTTTGCCGGGTATGTTTGTTCTTTCTTTATTTTTCCTTTTTTTTCTTTTTTTTTCTTTTTCTCGAAGATGCAGTAGAAACCGGGTTCCTGGTTTTGTGAAATCCGGGTTCCCGGATT
Source organism: Nemophila menziesii (assembly GCA_029959085.1). Lineage (NCBI taxonomy): Eukaryota > Viridiplantae > Streptophyta > Magnoliopsida > Boraginales > Hydrophyllaceae > Nemophila > Nemophila menziesii. Next base: position 11,091,459 of record JARWIR010000014.1, on the reverse strand, counting down.
TTACTGACTTGAGAATCTTATTTCATCAACCAAAGTAGGCTTAGCAGGAGTGGTCTTACTTGGGTTTTCTTTTCTCTTCATAGCAGTCTTAACCTCTTCAATCTTTCGTTTAGGACCCGAATCTGGAATCTCAATAGCTTTCTCTTGTGTAGCACCATGATTGTTTCTTGTTCTTGGGATGTTTCTTCTTGTGTAACTGAAAGAATCTGTCCTGTTAGTCATGGCTTTCCACCCCAAACTCAAAACTTCAAAGAGTTGGAAATTAGGGAAAAATTAAAATCTTTATTGTTTTGAGAGAAGATTAAGGTGAATTAGTGTAAGTTATGAGATGGGTAAGGATCAATTTGAAGGATTGGAAAGGTTTAGTGCTTCGATTTAAGGGTTGGGTGAAGAAGGAATTGAGGAAAAAATAGGAATTTTGGTGAAGTTTTGGAAATATTTTGGGTTGATTATGTGTTTTTAGGAAGAAAGAGAGCAAGAATTGGTGAATAAAGCTTGTTTTGATGATGATTTTCGGAGTTGGGTAAAGCTGAAATCGGATGTGGAGGCTAACTTGAGAAAGAAGCTAAATAAATAGGTCAAAACAGCTCAAAACCGACATACATAGTGGCGAAACCGGGTTCCCGGTTTTCGACGCTATGTCGATGAGAAAAAATTCAAAATTCAGATTTTTTTTACCCTGGACGCAACTGACCTGTGTCTTGCGCCACGCAGTGGTCAGAGAGTTTGGAAACAACAGCTCTCAAAACCAGGCTCCCGGTTTGAGCGAAACCGGGTTCCCGTTTTGCGTCTGGTGCAGCAGCGTGGGATGGCTTGGACGCAATCCCTTGCATCTCGAGCCATGCAGGGGTCAGAACCTTCGATCTCTACAGCTCTCAAAACCGGGGACCCGGTTTGTGCAAAACCGGGGCCCCGGATTTCGACGATGCGCAGATCCTAGACGCAGCGCCTTGCGTCTCGCGCCACGCAGTGGTCAGAGACTTGGGTCTTCATAGCTCACGAAACTGGGTTCCCGGTTTTCCCTGACCTCATTTTCTGAAAAAATATACTTCTAACACTTTTACCCCAAACTCATGACCTTTTGTACTCCTGAAATCATCAAAAACAACTACCCTTTCTCATTTCTTAAAAATAAACACTAATCAACGAGAATTACTAATATACACTATGAATTAATGAAAATACGAAACTAATATACAATGAATTGGCTTTTGTTTAACGTCGTTAAGCTCGACGGTTACCTCATATTCTAAGGTGCTTCGAGGAGGTACATAACCTCACCGGGATGTGGGCCCACCGCGCGATTAATATCTTCTCCTCTGTGATAAATCTTCAATCGATGACCGTTTACCATGAAGGTACGGTGCTCGATTGGATTCTCAATCTCAATAGCTCCATGAGGCGTGACTTTCGTTACGATATAAGGACCCGACCATTTAGACCTCAACTTACCCGGATAATTGCTGAACTTCGAGTTATATTTAAGGACCTTTTGTCCAACTTCAAATTTCTTCACTCTAATCCGATTATCAGGCCATCTCTTCGTGTTTTCTTTGTACAATTTATCATTCTCATAAGCATGTAATCGGAACTCATCAAGTTCATTTAATTTCATCATTCTATTCTCAGCGGCTAAGGAAGGATCTAAATTCAATTCAGCTATGGCCCAATATGCACCCAATTCAAGTTCTAGAGGTAAATGACAAGCCTTACCATACACCATTCGATACGGAGATGCACCAATAGGAGTTTTGAAAGCAGTACGATAAGCCCATAGTGCATCATCTAATTTTAAAGACCAATCTTTTCTAGTAGGACCAACAGTCTTCTCAAGGATAGACTTTACCTCTTGATTTGAAACTTCAGCTTGACCATTAGTGGTGTCGCCTAGGGTGTGATAAAAATAAGTTAAAATTAAGTCAAGAAACTACGCACTCTCACCCTAGACAGGCACAGTACTGCAAGTATTACAGGACGTATGCAAGTTTTAGTTAGTATGTTGAGTTCGTTCTCAGGGACTTAAGTGTGTTATACGCGTGAGTAGGAATAACGAGTAAAAGTAAATAATTAAAAGACAGAAAATAAAAGATATGAATTTTCGAAATTAAGAATTAAACTAACAAATTAAAAGACAATAAAGTAAAAGATTAAGAATATGAGATGAGAGATGTAGCTTAGGTTTTGCTAGTATGCACTAATCCTTCTAATTTTATCTATGAATCTAGCTAATAAGGGAGAATATTAGCTCTTGGTATACTTAGTCAGGATTCTAAATTCCCATACCTTAGACCTTGAAAGCGACTAAGGGGGCTACGACACAACCAAGACGTGGTTTCAAATAGGGTTATCAAGCGCTACCAAGGCCCTAAGCAAACACTTCAATCAATTGGTGATATGGTGGTTAAAACAAACCCTAATGACTATCTAGTTAGAATCATGTTTTGTTAGAACTAATATCGACACTAGACATTATGTGGTGGTTCAATAGTTAAACACCCTGTCAAGGAGATCATCTAACTACTATTAAAACAATCCTAAAGTGATCAGTTCTAGGAAAGACAATAAATCAAAACACATAAACAAATATTAAGTAAGTAGCTAATATCAGATTAAAACATATAATTCCCAAATAAACTTAGATAGAAGAATTAGAATTCATAGTTTCTACATGATGCAAAACCCAAGCTATGGGAAGTTTAGTTCATACCTGAAGGAAATAAACTAAAATAAATTACAAAAGACATCATCTTGCTCTCTACAATGACTAAGGAATAATTATAAGGTTTTTCTAAGCAAGGATGATTTTACAAGTGATATAAGGGTGTATTTATAGGTGTTTAGAAGACCTAATTCGTTTTCTTGAGGAAGAGATAAAGTATTGGACTCCTAGCCCAACTCAAATTCGTATGGAAATAAAGATAAACACTGCTGGACCGTTTTGAGCATATCTTCTTCGTTATTGGTCGGTTTGAGCTCCATAAGATACCAAAAGAATCCTCACAGAATTATCTTTGTCCCTATGAAAGGAAATTATCAAAATCGGCCTATTTCTTGGGGTAAATAGCACTTCTTTAGGCGTGTACTGCAGAATCCCAGATTTAGGCAGCTTTTCCTTTTCCATCTTTTTAGCTTTTGTTTCCTTATCTCCAATTACCATGCTAATCTCTTTCCATAAGTTGTAGTCTTTGACTTGGACTCTAATTAAGCTCCATAATTATCTTTAAAGCTACACACTAAATAAACAATTAAACCTAATATGCTCTAAAAATATTATTTTACTAAATCAAGACTCAAAATAGGAAAGTGCACTATTTCTCAAGAAAATCGACATTTATGACTTCTAAATCACTAAAAATGATGTCTCATCCTAACATTAATCTATCACAAATGAGGAGACATCAAGACGCCCAACTCAAAGTTGTATCGTCCCGATACAATATAGATAAAAACAAAGGGAAGTCTATAAATATACACTTATAAAATTTTCAATACAATGGGAAAAAGCATATCAGAATATATAGAATAATCCTAAAGCAAAAACTCAGAAAATTTCATGCAATAATATTCATAAAGTACATACCTGTACACTTCTCATATCCACAGTCAAAACGGCTTGAATTCAAGATCAGATTAGTTTCGCAATGTAAGAAGGATTGGGACTTTCCTCAGTTCCCCAAGAGATCTATAGATTGTTCATCAAACCTCACTAGTATTCAAAGATCCACTCAACTAATCTCTAATGGCTCAATCACTTCTTAATTACATAGCAAAGAATCAAAATGTCTTTAAGGTTGTAATGTAGGCTCAGGGACGGTATGATAGTATATTTGGATAATTTGGAGTGAGCTTTTGGCTCTCTCCTCACTAGCCATCAACGAATCGCCCTAGAGCTTGAGTTACTCTCATGAAACGTTTCTCACTCAACCCAATGAATTCCTTGATGCACAATTTAGCATCCCCAATAACCCAATTAAAGCTTTAGATGTTCACATAAGAATTCCACTTTGCCGGTCCGAATATATATATTTTCTTTTCTTTTCAAATCAATTTTTTCTATAGCTATGACTCTCTTTTAATGTGAGATATCACGCTATTTTCTCATATATATATTTTTTCTTTTTATGCCCTTGTTGGCAAAATTAGCTCGTAGCTTCTTTTTCATTCACTATTACCCCGGCAAAGGGTTACAATAAGAATCTATGAATCATCATCAATATAAAGCACCAAGCACAATTAATAAGCTCAAAAATCCCAACCCAATAACAATTCCCATAATAGTGGACCCACCACCCCAAACTCAATCTCTTAAACAACTGTCTATGCATCGCGATTCGAGTGCGGGTCATATGGAAAAGTCCTAAAATCTAAAGGATATGGCTTATAGCGTGTCTCAAAAAGGCTTTAGAAAGGCTAGAAGGGGATGAGAAGGATATAGCATAATAAATCAAAAATAACATGGTGAGAAGGTATAAAAAGGCTTCAAGGACTTCGAAATATGAAAGAACCGCCTTGATCACTTTCTACACTATGTAATTTCGTTATTTTCTTACCTTTAGCACTTTCATCAAATGGTTTTGTCAACTAGCTTGGATCTCACGTCCTACACACTTTCAAGGTTCCTTGAGATTGAACATACTTTCTATCGCATTGCTCACTAATCTTTTCTTTACTATCAACGTGTGTTTTCCTGAAAATACTCAAAGCATACAAATAAAATAGCTCATAAACATATTACTTACTATCATCAATTTACTGAGCTTATGCTTTCAAGCTATTAAACACACTCTACATCTAATTCCGTGTATCAAAAATTTTAATTTCTACCTAAAAACAGAAAAATGGAGATGAGAGACAACGAATCCCCACACCCCCCAACTAAAAAATGAGCCGTTTCCCCACGACTCAAAAAAGACTTGAAAAACAGAAATTAAAATTAACAGATAAACATATTTACAGAAATGGTAAGGAAGAAAGAGAACATACTCTCGAGGCTATTGGCTCGCATCATTGACATCCAAGGTTGGATTTGCTGGACCTTTCATTAATTGCTCGAGGAGTTTCATGATGTGCACTTGATTAGCGTTGATTTGTGCCACATCATTGACTAAGGAAGTCTGAGCTGCTTCGAATTTCGTTAAACGCTCCTCCATCTTCTCTTGCCAATTTTGCTCCTTCTCCTCTTTCGAAACTTGCATAGAACCCGCTCTTCGAAAGATATCCTTGATCCAAGCATTATCAATATAACTTGTCTTAAACTCGCGTTTCTCTTCTTCACCCAATGTAACATTCGCTTCTCGCACAAGGCACGTGATCATAGTAGGAAATTTAACATTATAAACTGATTTAGGAGAGACCGAAAATCGTATCACCTCCTCATAGATCAACTGTGCCACATCAACTTATTCTCCTCTCAAAATACAGTCCAAAAGTAGAGCATACTTCATAGTCACATCCAAAGTTCGTGTGTTTCCAAAGATATTAGGGACAAGGAAATTGTGCCAGATTCTAGCATCCGGTTGAAGATATTTGTAAGGCCAAGGTGCCTTCAATTCTCCCTTATGTGATTGCACTTTCTCCTTGTCTAAAACATGCTCAAAAAGTAATTCCTCATCAAAGATTTTTCGTTTAGCAACCGCTTCTTCAAATTTGCAAAAACCTTTCAATTTCTTAAACTTGAAGTGGTGTCTAATCTCCTCAACTGTGAAAGGAACTAGCTTTCCTCTAATGGGAACACAATCATTTCTATCTCGGCTAAAGAGGCCTAAATAGAATTCCGAAACTAACTCATGACATAATTCAGAACGTCTTACCATGAACGTAGACCAACCCAGTTTCTCACCAAGATCTAAGAATCTCGCGTATTCTCCTGTACCAACTTATTCCTTGAATACTTTCTCATAAGCAAAAGGTAGTTCTTTCAATTGTTTCTCTGCAGATTTCTTCAGGGCCCTTGAAGTTTCCTCTTTCTCTTTGGGTATAAGACCTTGTGAAGGTTGTGTTTTCTCCTTTGCATAATAGTAAAGCTTTTTACCATTACGATCAAACAAAGGTATTGCACTCTTTTCTACTTTATCTTTACCCTTTGATTTAGAACTAGAACCTTTTTCAATTGATTTCTTCTTGATTAAATCCAATCCCTAGTTGTTCTTCACCTCCCTCTTGTTAGCTAAAATTGTTGTTCTATTAGTCATCTTCAATTAACCCCCAACTCAAAGCTTTAGCAACCCTTGAAATTTGAACTTGTGAAATTTTGATTGAACAAGCTTGATTTGGCTTAGGATAGGTGAATTGATGATGATTTTCTATGTGGGTGAGGTGGATTTGTAATGGGTTGGCTTGGATTTAAAAAATTGTAGGATGAATTTTGAAAATTTGGCTCTTTGATTCTTCAATTTGAATAGATTTAGTGAGGATTGGGTGTTTGATTCTCTCTTCTAATGATGTGGATAGAAGATTTGATGTATTTTTCTTGATGATTGGGTAGTGTTTTGGTGATTGGTGAAGGTTTTGATGAGCTTCAATGGAGTTGGGAGAGTTTTGGAGAAGAGAAAGAGGCTTTAGGTTTATAAAATTCGGAATAATGGCTTAATACCTCATTTATACACTTGAATCCCGTTTCTTTCTCTCTCTGGCGGTGTCGTGCGGACTACCCCTGCGGACCAGGGGTGTACCGCGGGGTACACCGCATCATCTGATGCTCGAAAATTTTTACCTTCTGGATGATACACGTGGTACAACCCCGTGGCACGCGTTTTAGCTCTGCGGACCATGGTGCGAACTAGGGGTACAGCACAGGGGTACCCCGCGCCTTCTTCGTCAAAATACCCGTGGACCTACCCCGTGGCACGGGTTTTACCCGTGCGGTGCATGGCACGGTGCAGGGGGGTAGTCCGCGGGGTCTTTTTTTCTCGGTTCTGGATAGGACCCGTGGCTCCAACCCGTGGTACGGGTTTTTGCCTTGCGGACCACACCTGCGGTATAGGGGTACACCGCGGGGGTAGTCCGCGCAGGTCTTTCTTCCGCTCCAAAAATTTTCGTTTCTTCCCTAACTCGATTTCTCCAATTCCTACACACCAAAAACACTAATACCTTTCTCAAATATGCATTATCAACTAAAAATAACTAAAATAAACATAAACTAAAAACGTAAAAGACATAAAAGCTAAAAAACTACGGGTTGTCTTCCGTACAACACTTTTATTTAACGTCTTTCAAAGTTAGACGTGTTACCTCTATCAAGATTTGCGAATATAGCCTCCCCAACAACGAGTTAGGCTATGAACGTCAACTAATCTGCGCTTGACCCCAGTTTTGGGGCGAATTTCTATCACTTTGGCTGAAACAACCTTAGTGACAATGAATGGTCCCATCCACGAGTCTTTGAAACTTCGTGGCCTATTCTCGCGTTTGTGAGCTTTCCATAAAACTTCATGGCCAACCCCAAACTCAATGTTTGGCTCAGTATCCACAGGTTTTAAGTGGATCTTCTAAGGAGGGACTTTGTGATGTGAAAGGTTGTGGATGACAGGAACGGTGGGATCTAACTTCCTTGGTTTCTTACCCAAGACATAGAAGGTCTCATATACGTTCTTTGCATGAAGGGTGATGGTCCCTTCTTGGAAGTTGATGACACTTTGACTTGTGGCCATGAAAGGCCGTCCAAGTATGATTGGAACCTGCTTATCTGCATCAAACTCAAGAATAACAAAGTCAATAGGGATGGCGATGTTACCTGTACGGACTAAGACGTCCTCCACTGTTCCCCATGTCCTTTTAACTGAGTTGTCAGCGAACTGCAACTTCACTGGAGTTTTCTCTGATTTCTGAAGTCCAAGTCTCTCGAACACGGACTTAGGCATAAGATTCACACCAGAACCCACATCGTACATAGCTTTCACCTTGAGCATACTATGTAATTGAATAGGAAGGTTGAAACTTCCCGGATCTTTAAGCTTTGTTGGTAGCTCTCTTTCACTTCTTCATGAAACCCTCAGGTTCTCTCTTGGGATCTCTACACTCGCCTCTTTCTCAGGAATAACTTGCGTAAACACTTGTTGCGGTGTAAGTCCTCTCTCCGCAATCTCAAGCATTTGGGCGTTGATATTTTCAGGTTGATACGCCTCTACTAATGTCTTGAGTACAGTGTCATCTTTAGGATTTGTATCAGGAATAGTTGATCACACTGGTTGAACAATAGGTGGCGATTCCACCTTCTCTTCTTCTTTCTCTTCATGCACAGCAGGTGCAACTTCATCTTTTGATTCCTCCCTTGAGGTTTCTTTCTCTTTCTCTTTAGCCAGCTCAGCTTCATAATCCATTACCGATCGAATCTCCTCTTGCATCTTCCTCAAAAGTTGTATAAATTCGGCTTTCTCTTGATCCTCCTCCACATAAACCTCAGAACAGTCAGATTCCACGGGGCTAGACTTGGTTGGTTCTTCTGCGGTACTCGGAACTTTCACGGCACTAACGGAAGCATGTGGTACTTCCTCTTCTTTTTCTTTAATTTCAAGGCAAATAGCCTTGCAAGCTTCGAACCCAACATTGTTTTCACCTCCTTCGATTGCCTTTACTTCCTTTTGTTCCATTAAATTTGTTAGAACTTTGTTTAATTGTTCTACTTGAGTACCTAACATCTGAAGTATGGCATCGTGTCCTCAGACCTTCTCGTCCTGAGCGTTCATAGGCGTGGTCAAACGGTCCAGAGCTTGTGCTATCTGTTGATTGTCCATAGATCCTTCTTGAGGATACTCAGGTTAAGCTTTCTTATCTAATGAATCGGTATAGGCATCTTGAACAGGTTGTTGAGGGGGAGTAGGTCTATTCTGATATTGATTTTGGTACTGACCTCTCTGTTGGAAAGAGTTGTTCTGGGGACGCGGTTGATAATGACCAGGATTAGCGGCCCCTTGTGGATTTGAATACTGCATACCCGGATGGTTTCGGTTACCCCATTGATAACCTCCTTGGTTGGATATAAAGTAAACAGATTGTGGATTTGATTCGCACTCTTCCCATGTATGATTATTAACCCCACATTGTTGACAACCTTGTGCTTCTTGTACTACGTTTGTAGCGGCTAAATTCTTTTGCATCTCTAACTTCAGCTCTTTGATTTGATTTTCTAACGCGGATATTTGAGCTGAGTTCACGGTTTCCGCATCTAAACGAAGCGTTCCTCGGGTCTTTGCTACTGAAGCTCGCGTTGAAGGCCAATTTCTTTCTTGTTCCATAATATTTTCCAAAACCTCGGAAGCTTCATTATGATTCATAGACACAAAATTACCCTTTCCAATGTTATCCACCTTCTCTCTACCTTTATCATTAAGTCCTTCATAAAATATAGCAAGTTGTAGAGCAGGGGTATAACCATGGAGAGGGCATCTAGCTAATTTTTGTTGGAATCTTGTCCATGACTCTCCTACTGTTTCTCCATCTTCTTGGCAAAATCTTGCAAGCTCGGTTTGATCTTTGAGTCTCATACTCTTCGGATAAAATCGGTTAAAGAACGCGGCTCCTAGAATTAATTGTTCCATGTGGTTGTCTTTCTAGCCAATCGCTAGCTCTACCGGTCAAGAAGAACGAAAACATATGACAATACAGTTGCTCGCGTGTAATGCCAGGAGTAATGTAGGCATCACAAATCTGCATGAACTTCTGAATCGCTCTTACCGGATCTTGAATTGCTGTACCAGTGTAGAGTCCAAAACTTTGAAATTGACTGAGCATACCCGGATCGGGTCTAAATTTGATATTTGGGATCTCTGGAGGACGGTAACCGATTGGTTGAACATGAAACGGCACATGAAGACCAGGGAGATCTTGTTGTGCTTGATTCTGTTGATTATTAACGTTATTCTGCCCATTACCTCCTCCTATTGGTAGTTGTTGTCCTTCTTGTCCACCAAGTTGTGGATCTTGTTGTTGTCCATTGAGTGGTGGATTCAGTTGAGCACCAAGTGGAGGGTCTTGTTGAGGTCCTCCAAGTGGTGGATTTAGCTGGGCTGCCATTGCTCTTCTTAAGGCTCTTTCCTCACGAACTCGCTTGTTGTAGGGTTTGAAGCTCCTCTCAGGATCCGATAAAGGAGGCCAAGAATTAAACACTGTGAACCCTGAAAAAGACTAAAGCAAACCACAAGCGTAAATCTGAAAAAAATAAAAACTAAAACTGAAAAATAAAACTAATTAAAAACTACTACTCGAAATAGATAACCCACACGCTAACGAGACACAAGTCCCCGGCAGCGGCGCCAAAAACTTGGTGTCGCCTAGGGTGTGATAAAAATAAGATAAAATTAAGTCAAGAAACTACGCACTCTCACCCTAGACAGGCACAGTACTGCATGTATTACAGGACGTATGCAAGTTTTAGTTAGTAAGTTGAGTTCGTTCTCAGGGACTTAAGTGTGTTATACGCGTGAGTAGAAATAACGAGTAAAAGTAAATAATTAAAAGACAGAAAATAAAAGATATGAATTTTCGAAATTAAGAATTAAACTAAGAAATTGAAAGACAATAAAGTAAAAGATTAAGAATATGAGATGAGAGATATAGCTTAGGTTTTGCTAGTATGCACTAATCCTTCTAATTCTATCTTTGAATCTAGTTAATAAGGGAGAATATTAGCTCTTGGTATACTTAGTCAGGATTCTAAATTCCCATACCTTATACCTTGAGAGCGACTAAGGGGGCTACGGCACAACCAAGACGTTGTTTCAAATAGGGTTATCAAGCGCTACCAAGGCCCTAAGCAAACACTTCAATGAATTGGTGATATGGTGGTTAAAACAAACCCTAATGACTATCTAGTTAGAATCATGTTTTGTCAGAACTAATATCGACACTAGACATTATGTGGCGGTTCAATAGTTAAACCCCCTGTCAAGGAGACCATCTAACTACTATTAAAACAATCCTAAAGTGATCAGTTCTAGGAAAGACAATAAATCAAAACACATAAACAAATATTAAGTAAGTAGCTAATATCAGATTAAAACATATAATTCCCAAAGAAAATTAGATAGAAGAATTAGAATTCATAGTTTCTACATGATGCAAAACCCAAGCTATGGGAAGTTTAGTTCATACCTGAAGGAAATAAACTAAAAGAAATTACAAAAGACATCATCTTGCTCTCTACAATGACTAAGGAATAATTATAAGGTTTTTCTAAGAAAGGATGATTTTACAAGTGATATAAGGGTGTATTTATAGGTGTTTAGAAGACCTAATTCGTTTTCTTGAGGAAGAGATAAAGTATTGGACTCCTAGCCCAACTCAAATTGGTATGGAAATAAAGATAAACACTGCTGGACCGTTTTGAGCATATCTTCTTCGTTATTGGTCGGTTTGAGCTCCATAAGATACCAACAGAATCCTCACAGAATTATCTTTGTCATTATGAAAGGAAATTACCAAAATCGGCTTATTTCTTGGGGTAAATAGCACTTCTTTAGGCGTGTAGTGCAGAATCCCAAATTTAGGCAGCTTTTCCTTTTCCATCTTTTTAGCTTTTGTTTCCTTATCTCCAATTACCATGCTAATCTTTTCCATAAGTTGTAGTCTTTGACTTGGACTCTAATTAAGCTCCATAATTATCTTTAAAGCTACACACTAAATAAACAATTAAACCCAATATGCTCTAAAAATATTATTTTACTAGATCAAGACTCAAAATAGGAAAGTGCACTATTTCTCAAGAAAATCGACATTTATGACTTCTAAATCACTAAAAATGATGTCTCATCCTAACATTAATCTATCACAAATGAGGAGACATCAATTAGCTTGAGGATGATAAGCAGTGGAAACGCGATGTCTAATCCCATGTTTCTCCAGAACAGTCTTCAAATATTTGTTCACAAAGTGTGAACCTCCATCACTTATAATCACTCGAGGTGTGCCATGTCTAGTGAAAATTTAAGATTTCAAAAACTTGATTACCACTCGCGAATCATTCGTAGGTAGAGCTACAGCCTCTACCCATTTGGATACGTAAACAACAGCTAGCAAGATATATAAATTTCCATTTGATGATACAAAAGGACCCATAAAATCGATACCCCACACATCAAAAATCTGTAACTCAAGAATGTTATTACGCGGCATTTCATCCCTATTGGATATATTCCCAGTAAATTGACATCTATTACACTTCTGTACATATTCATGACAATCTTTATGTAACGTATGCCAATAAAAACCAGATTAATTTACCTTAGCAGCTGTGCGAACACCTTTGAAATGTCCTCCATAGGGTGAATCGTGACAACCTGCAATAACCCCATAAATCTCATTCTCGGGTATACACCTTCTTACCATTTGATCACCACACACTTTGTAGAGGAAAGGGTCCTCCCAAATGAACTGTAGAGCACGTGTACTTAACCTCTTCTTGTCTTGGGAAGTAGCTCCTTCAGGAAAGAACCACTTACCACAAGATTTGCAATATCAGCATACCATGGTGATCCACTAAAGATAGAAAATTAACTCTCATCTGGGAATTCTTCTCGAACTAACTCTGGACTAGTGTTTGATTCAGAACCTTCAAGACAAGACAAATGATCTGCAACCTGATTCTCACAACCTTTTCGATCTCGAATCTCTAAATCAAACTCTTGAAGCAATAGAACCCATCTTATTAACCTCGACTTAGCATCTTTCTTCTCCATAAGGTACTTTGTAGCGGAGTGGTCGGTGAATACAACAATTTTTGCTCCTAGAAGATAGGAACGAAACTTGTCAAAAGCATAAACTACCGCTAAAAGTTCCTTCTCAGTTACTGTATAATTAACTTGAGCACTAGTGAATGTCTTACTCGCATATAGATAGAGTGAAATACCTTGTCCTTCCTTTGACCCAACATAGCACCCATAGCTAAATCACTTGCATCACACATAACTTCAAAAGGAATTTTCCAATCAAAAGGTAACACAATTAATGCAATAATCAGTCTCTCCTTCAACTCTTGAAATGCCTATATGCAAGCTTCATCGAAAAGGAATTTGGTAATAAAACGACGATAGAATCCAGCATGGCTTAGAAAACTTCTTACCCCTTTTACAGAAATGGGAGGGGGAAGAGAATTTATTACCTCAATCTTTGCGCGATCAACTTCTACCCCTGCACTTGAAACTTTGTGACCCAAAACTATTCCTTCTCGAACCATAAAATGACACTTTTCCCAATTCAACACCAAATCTGTTTCCTTGCATCTTACTAACACCTTTTCCAAATTCTGTAAACATTCTTCAAAATCATCACCGAATACGGAAAATTCATCCATAAATACCTCGAGGAAATTATCTATCATATCCCAGAAAATCGCCATTATACATCTCTGAAAGGTAGCGGGTGCGTTACATAACCCAAAAGGCATCCTTTGATATGTAAAGGTACCAAAAGGGCATGTAAATGTGGTTTTGTGTTGATCGGCTGGATCTACATAAATTTGATTATACCCCAAATAACCATCCAAGAAACAATAATACTCCCTACCAGCCAATTTGTCTAACATCTGATCAATGAAGGGAAGAGGAAAATGGTCTTTTCTGGTCGCCTTGTTCAATTTGCGGTAATCCATACAAACCCTCCAACCAACAACTGTTCTCGTGGAGATGGCTTCATTCTGATCATTGAGGATGGTAGTCATTCCTCCTTTCTTCGGTACGCACTGAACTGGACTAACCCACTCACTACTAGCTATGGGAAAGATGATTCCCGCTTCTAGTAGCTTAATCACTTCTTTTCTCACTACTTCCTTCATTGCTGGCATTAATCTTCTTTGACCTTCAACTGAACGTGCACTATCATCTTCAAGAATAATTTTATGTTGACAATAGGATGGACTAATGCCTTTGATATCAGCAATAGTCCAACCTATCGCCTCTTTGTTCGCCCTTAGTACACGTAGCAGTTTATCTTCTTGGAAACCTGTTAAATTTGCTGAAACAATAACATGTAGAGTATTATTAGTACCCAAATACGCATACCTCAAGTGAGCTGGCAATGTTTTCTCTTCTAACTTCGGAGGAGATTCAATGGATGGTTTATTTTTAATGACCATCTCCCCCGGTTCTCTCACAGGTTCATAGGCAGGACGCCTATATTTTGGGTTTCCAGAATTGAGAGCCGCCACTGTTTCAGCGAGCTCTTCCATCATCTCAGGTAAGTCTAATGTCAAAGCGGCCTGCAAGATATCATCATAATTAAAACAATCAAATACCTCTTGCGTGGCATGTTATCGGAATTGTGAAACTCCCAGGGTCAAGCAACTTAGGTGGCAACTTACTTTGGCAGATAGCGCTGCACTCTTTGGGTAAACCAATCATCTCATTATCATAATACGACCTTTTGTTGGTTAGGGCTCTCTTCAAAAACTTCACGTATTTCGGTATATCTTTAATAGCTTCAAGTAACGGAATATTTATGTTGAGACCCCTTACCCTATTGATGAATCTCTGATAATCGGCCATATCTCCATCTTTCTGAACTCTCGAAGGGAAAGGTGGAGGAGGACGATTCTCCAAAATATCTTTTTTTTTCTGAACTTATGGAATTTTTTCCACCCTCTAATACTTCAGGCTCACTTTCTTTTTCTACCTCCTCCACTACTGATTTTTCTTTATTTATCACTTCTTTTTCTTTCATGACTGGAAATGGGGGAGGAGGAAGTTTCTTACCACTTCTCAACGCTATGGCATTACAATCTTTGGTTTGTTTTGGAACCTCTGTATCGCTATGAAGTCTTCCTTGTGGACGCTGATTTAATTGCTTTGACATTTGTGCAATTTGATCTTCTAACATTTTGATGTGTGCTTCAGAAGCTTGTTGTCTTTGGGCTGATTGTGTGTGAAGGGCAATCAAATTTTCTACGTTTTTCTGAAGGTTATTCGCACCTTCTTGTGGTTGAGCAGGTAAGGCTTTTTGATTCATGGTTTCGTTATAATTTTCTTGAGGAGGTTGTCTCTGAACATAGTTTCCTTGATTATGTCCCCCTTGATAATTATTCTGAGGTCTTGGATTGAAGTTGTTAACTTAGTGACGCGGGTGATATGCGTATGTAGGATTAGCTGCCCCATGAGGATTTGAATATTGAAACCCAAGATGGTTTCTGTTAGGCTGATATCCATTACCACTCGAATTAAAGTTTCCTCTATTGGAGACAAACATCACGGACTCTTGATTATTCTGACAATTCTCCCAATCGTGATCATTCACACCACAATACTCACATCCAGACACCTCTTGTGCAGCCTTTACCTCAACTCTTTTATTTGAAAAACCTTCTTTCACGGCTAATGTAAGTTGTCTCAACTGTTGTTCTAATGTGGTTTGTATCTTGTTCTCTAAGGAGTTGAACTTCTCTTTAATGTTGACATTATTAACTCCTCCTTTAACTGGTGTTCTCACGGTATTCCATCCTACTTCATTATCAATTATTCTATCTAAAATAATTCTTGCGTAAGCAGGTTGAACTCGTAAAAACGCACCACCACATAACAAATCTAAATCTTTTCGTGAACTCCCCTCAAGACCGTTATAGAAAATTTTCAATTGCTGTTGTGTGAAAGGTCATGATTGGGGACTCTGCGTAAACATTTCTGAAATCTCGACCAACTTCTACCCTAACGCTTCATCATACTCTTGTCGGAAATGTGTTAACTCGAGTTGAGCATCTAACCTCATGTTGGACGGATAATATCTATCTAAAAACGCAGCATGTAACTGTTCCCAATTCGTAATCTTTCCTAGTTCTTGCGAATCATGCCAATCACTCGCTCCATCTATTAAGAAAAATCTGAATGTAGCAAAATACATTTGCTCCCTTGTGACTCCTTGTGTAATGTATGAATCACAGATTTGCATAAATTTTTGTACTGCGCGAAGTGGATCTTCTCCGGGCTTGCCACGAAAATTTCCGAAATTCTGAAACTGTGCTAGCATACCTGAATCTGGACGGAATCTCGGAACATTGATATTAGCTGGGCCAAACCCAAGAGGAGGGGCAAGGAATGGTTCTTGTGCTAGACCGGTAAGAAACCATGGGTCGGCTATTTGAACTTGAACTGGAGGATTAGGAATTATAGTAGGAACTGGAAGATTAGGAATGCCTGGAGGCGCTAGTGGCTGACCATTCGCGTCTAGATGAACTTTGGGTTCTCTTGGTTATGAAGGTTAATATTATCCATTTTGTTCGCTAGTTCTTCTACTTCTTGAGCTTCTTGTTCTTTCCTTCTCTTGTTAGCAAGTCTAAGTAATGATTCCAGATTATAAAGGATCGGAGGTAATGTCCCAAGATCCTTAAAAAGTCTCCTTCGCATACACCAAACCTAAAAACCTGAAAAAGATGAACAAACAAAGCGTAAAACTAAAAAAAAAATGCAACTAACACTAAAGGATAAACACAGGGGTCACACACTATCGTCCCCGGCAGCGGCGCCAAAAACTTTGTGGTCCTTAGTGTGTTATAAAATAATGCAAAAAGTAAAGAGAACCACAACCGCAAGTGTATGGTTGTCCCAAGTAATAATAGTGATAACAGATTCGTTCTCAGGGACGGATTGGTTGACTCTAATGCTTATCAAGTAGTGTTTAATTGCACGGAAAAGCAGATAAATGATTATAGGATTGTTTGGTTGTTTTTTCTAATAACTAAGACAATATTAAAAAGACTAAATTAATGCAAATATAAAGCTAGACGCAAGCAAAAATAGTTGAACGCAAGATATGAGAAAGTAGTACTCGAGCAACGCTAGGATTTCACCTAAATCAAATCATTCCATGTATTGTTTAAGGGACAAATTCGGTAATTACTACTGGTCGGGATTTAATTATCTCCTTACCCCCGTCAGGGTGGACTAAGGAGCTCTTCTAAGGAGCTACAAACCCCGTCAGGGTGAATATAGTCCACATTCGAATGGTTCAAGTCTCATTACCCAATTGGCCGTAAGATTAATCAAGCCTGTCAAGGTCAAATAATTTATATCCTACTTTTGTTAATTAGTTCCGTACCTAGACCCCCCGTCAATGTGATCCAATCGCCACTAATTGGAATAGCCTAAGTACTAAATCCTAATATTGATTAATTACTTCAATAAAAGTCAATCATTATGAATTAAGGAAAAATAGTGAATACCCAATTTGAATTAAATTAAAATAATCCCAAATTCAATAACATAGAATGAAATAAATCATGGTTCAATCCATTACGCGTTCTCAAGTACTGAATAAAATTAGCTCATAATTGGAAAAACTAAGAAAATAAATAAAAAGGAATTCATAATTGTTTTACAGGAAGGAAAATAAGAAACCTAATTAGGAAGATGAATTGGATGCAACGTGGATATATAGACAGTCTCCAGCTCCAAGCTTCTTCTTTTCCTTACTTCTGCTTCTTTTCTTCTTGTATGACTTTTGTGAATAATGAATTGTGTGAAAAATAGAAGTCAAAAACCCTATTTATACTTAAGAAAATCGGACTTGGACCTTAGCTAATAATTAAATGAAATAATAAAGGCCCAAGTCCATTATCTTAGCCCAAAATCCCGTAACTGCTGCACCACCTCCACTAAAACAGCTCTAACCGACCCGTTTCAAGCCCGATTGACCTCATTTCAGTTTCTAAAGTTCCATAACTCAATGGGGCACGTTTTCTATTCACAATTAAGCGGCTCAATCTACTCTTAGGTGGCTCTAAATCAGAAATCTTTGGCAACTTTCCAGATTTGCAGCTCAAAAATATCAATTTTTTTGGGATTTGTCATCATGCTTTGACTACATATCACGATCTCTGACTTTATTCTCGTGTTCCTCTCCTAGCTAGTATTCAAAACCTACAAACTCTTCACTAAAATACACAATATTACGCGCAAAAGCTTAAAAAATCAAAAATACTAAAATCGAAAGAGAGAAATTGGAATATTGCATATTATAACTTGAAGTCTATTAAAATAGCCAGATAATCACCTAATTTGATGTCTTCTAGGGATATAAATATAGAACAAAAGAGGAGACATCAATAAACTTAATATACATACATAAATAATTATAGAAGCAACCAGGAGGATCTACTGGAGGATGAAGCAAGAGCATCAATTCCACAATTCTCTGTCTCTATTCTTTGGGTATATTAGTATTAGATATATTTTGTCTATGAGGTATTTCTAAGCTATTTATTCAAGAGTTTTATTATGCACAATTTCTCTTTAGGATTGTAATTATATGAACCATTGATTATTGTTCTTTTATTTTAATCTGAATCTGGGAATTTTGTATTTAATTGAATTGGTTTTTTAAGTTCCATTGGCTATATTCTTGTGCTTCTTTACTATCATTGACGTCGCGAATCAATGGTAGGTTTTAGTAATTAGGCTATTCACTTAAGTGGCAAAGTGATCACCTTGGTGGGGGGGCGGGGTTTAATTACAAAACTATGACATAGTCGCGTGGTGTCCGTTATTGACCGACATGCTTGACTAACCACATAGCCAAAGAGGTGAAAGATCTCAATCATCTGAACGTAGCTTATAATCGCCCTGACAGGGTTTGTAATACGAAAGGGTAGCTCCTAAGTCCACCCTGACGGGGGTTAGGAGATTATAGAGTCCCGACTATTGTGAAATTTCTTATTCATCCTTATTCTTAGGAATCATAAATTCAATAGGATAGATTCATACTTGAATCTCACTATCTCATTATCTTATTTGCATAATTTTTTATTATTTATTATTTATTTTTATTTATTTAATTAGAAAATAAAATACTTCATTGCTTATCTTTTTAGTTAAAACAATTAGAACTATCTATTCTCATATCGAACACAAATTTAAAATAATTACTTAAATCCCTATGGAGACTATAATCCCGATTTTACTTATTTATTACTTCGAACGACCCGTAAACTTGCGGTTAGAGGGGATCCTTTATTCCTTTACTTTTATTGCATTATTTTATAACACACCAGGAACCACCAAGTATTTGGCGCCCTGCCGGGGATTTATTGCGGTTATTTTATTTTGTGTTTAAGTTAGTTTAGTGGTTTAAGTTGTTTTTAGTTTTAAGTTTGTTTTGTTTTAGTCTTTTTTCAGGTTTTCCTTTAGGTATGGAAATTCCCCCTATCAAGAGCAAAATCCCACCACATATTTGTTGTATTCAAGCACAAAACTTTATTGATAAAGCACACATCTTCATGAATCTGACACAAGGGAGCTTTAGAAATCATGAATAGAGGCTCAGGTAGTTGGAGGACTCCCTCGATCGTTTCATTAAGGTTACAATGGATAATGTAGTAAAAAGTGAGGCGAAAAGCAATGCTGCCATATCATTAGTGCAAAATATGCATCAACAACATCAATTGATAGAGCAACGATTGACACAGAACATAGAAACAATTGAGAGGCTACAACAAGTACCATATATGCAAACTGGACAAGGTACAAATTTTGATGATGAGGGCATTCAAATGGATAGCGATGTTTGGTTTGATGTAGCTACATATTTTAGCCTTCAATAAGAGAAGGAAGTGGAATCGCCACAAGTTACACCTAGTGAACTAGAGATTCCAAAAACAGAAGAATCAACCACGCTAAGCATAGGTGAGACAATTGTTGATAAGCGAGTCAGAATTGAAATTAAACCTTGTGAAGGGAAAATTACTGATGTCTCCCTAATTTTTATAAATATAAGACCTTAGGAGACAACATTTTAGGTGGAAAATGGTCTTTTTATATTGACTTTTGTTCTTAATTTGTACTATTCATATTTCTTGTCATGATTGGATGAATTATAATTTTAAGAGCATATTTGGTTTAATTTTTGTGTTAATGTGAAGCTTTAAAGATAATATAGAAATAAATTAGATGTCAAATCAATTATAAGGATATAAGGAAAGAAAATTTTGAAGAAATCAGGAGATAGAAGGAATCAGAGCTCAATTAGGAAAAGAAAAGCTGTCAAATAAATTTGAATTTCTGTAGCTCTGTCTAAAGAAAAGATAACTCCAAATCCAAGACGATTCTGGAAGAGCCATTTTAGAGGTAGATATATCTTTATGTAAGGATTCTTTTGATATCTTACAGGCCAAAAACGGCCCAGTAACGAAGGAGATATGGTCAAAACAAGTCAGCATCAATTATCCTTATCTACTTACGAATATGAGTTGGGCTTGGACTCTTTTACTTGACCCCTACTCCAAGATT
Source organism: Nemophila menziesii (assembly GCA_029959085.1). Classification (NCBI taxonomy): domain Eukaryota; kingdom Viridiplantae; phylum Streptophyta; class Magnoliopsida; order Boraginales; family Hydrophyllaceae; genus Nemophila; species Nemophila menziesii. The sequence continues at coordinate 11,071,261 of JARWIR010000014.1, read as the reverse complement.
TCGACCTAGCACTCATATATAACAGCTCTAAACCTTAGAAAATCACCCCTTGGCTGCATAATCTTAATATACATACATAATTCATGATAGAAGCAATCAGAAGGTTATAGAGGAAGAAGAAGCAAGAGCTAGAGCTTAACTACATCAATTCAACACTTCTCCATCTCTATTCTTTGGGTAAATTAGTATTAGATCTATTTTGTCTAAAAGGTATTTCTAAACTAATTATTCAAGAGTTTTATTATGCATAATTTCTCTTTAGGATTGTAATCATATGAATCATTGATTTATTTTTTTCTGTTTTAATTTGAATCTGGGATTTTAGTATGTAATTGAATTGGTTCTTAATTTCTATTGACTATATTATTGTGCTTGTTTACTAACATTGACGTCACGAATCAAGGGTAGGTTTTAGTAATTAGGCTATTCACTTAAGTGGTGAAGTGATCACCTTGACGGGGGGTTTAATTACAGAACTAGGATATAGACGAGCGGTGTCCGTTATTGACCGACATGCTTGACTAACACGTAGCCAAAGAGGTAAAAGATCTCAATCATCTGAACAACTTATAATTGCCCTGACGGGGTTTGTAATACGGTAGGGTAGCTCCTAAGTCTACCCTGACGGGGGTTAGGAGATTATCGAGTTCTGACTATTGTGAAATTTCCCATTCATCCTTATTCTTAGGAGTCATAAATTCAATAATATAGATTCATACTTGCATCTCCTTATCTTATTTGCATAATTATTCATTGTTTATTTATTTTATTTTATTTAGTTAATTAGAAAACAAACACCTTTTCTGATTATCTTTTTTGTTAAAAAACTTAGAACTATCTATTCTGATATCAAACACAAATTTAGAATAACTACTTAAATCCCTGTGGAGACGATAATCCTGATTTTACTTATCTATTACTTGGAACGACCCGTACACTTTTGGTCTGTGGATCCTTTATTCCTTTACTTTTATTGCATTATTGTATAACACACCAGGACCCACCAAGTTTTTGGCGCCGTTGCCGGGAATTTATTGCGGTTATTTTATTTTGTGTTTAAGTTAGTTTAGTAGTTTTATTTGTTTTTCAGTTTTACGTTTGTATTGTTTTAGTCTCTTTTTAGGTTTTTCATTAGGTATGGAAATTTTCCCCTATCAAGAGCAAGATCCACCACATGTCAGGTGTATTAAAGTACAAAAATTTATTGATAAAGCACACATCTTCATGGACCTGACACGAGGGAGCTTTAAAGATCATGAAGAGAGGCTCAGGAAGTTGGAGGACTCCCTCAATCGTTTCATTAAGGTTACAATGGTTAATGTAGTAAAGAGGCGAGAAGCGATGTTGCCGTATCATTAGTGCAAGACATGCAACAACAATATCAATTGATGGAGCAACGATTGACGCAACTCACAGAAACAATTGAGAGGCTACAACAAGTACCATCTATGCAAACTGGCCAAGGTACAAATATTAATCATAAGGCCAGTCAAGATAGCGATGTTCAGTTCGATGTACTTGAAGAGTTTAGCCTTCAAGAAGAGAAGGAAGTGGAATAGCCATAAGTTACACCTAGTGAACTAGAGATTCCAACAATAGAAGAACCAACCACGCTAAGCATAGATGAGACAATTGTTGGTAATCGAGTCGAAGTTGAAATTAAACCTTGTGAAGGGAAGATTACATCCATGGAAAACCCAGCCAAACAGCGTTTAGAGGAATTAAATGTTGAGATCTTGGTTAGAAAAGAGATAGAAGAAGAAGATACTAGGATGGATTCTCCACCTAGTACTCCATTGATGTCACCACCCAGCCCTATGAAGTCGGATCATTCAAATGGTGACATCGAAAAAGCATTTGTAGAGGCATGCAAAGAAGACAAAACCTACACCCAAATGCTTGAAGGTGCGACAAAAGAATTCACACCGCGACAAGTATTCACAGAAGCTATTCCAGAAACAAATGAGAATGCGAGTGTAAAGATTGATATTGAAAATGTTGCCTCATAACAAAAGAAAAGTCTGAAACATCCCTTGTTTTAGAAAAAAAGCTAGGGAGGCGCCACTTGAGTTCCCCATTATACCAGAAGTATCTAAAGAGGTTAAAGAGAAGGACCACCACCATGATCCCGTGAGGAAGAGAGCTAAAAATGAGTTTGGGGTTGGAACCACGAGTGCTTGGAAGGCTTCCAAATAAGAAAATAGGCCAAGAGGGTTAAAAAATGCGTGGATGGGGCCATTTGTTGTTACTCAAGTGGTGACAACAAAATTAATAGAGATACAACCTTCGAGAGGTCAAAGGCTGCGAATTGTAGACATTCATAGCCTCACCTACTGCTGGGGAGGATACATACTCAAGGGATAATGGAGGTAACACGTCTAACTTTGAAAGACGTTAAAGAAAAGTGCTCGTGGGAGACACCCCAAGTTTTAATTGCTTTATTAGTTTAGTTTTTTTAGTGTGTTTTTATTCTTTTTAGTTAGTTTATGTGTTTTTGAGTGCATATTGCAGTAATGAGGAAGGTATGAGTGTTTTTGATGCGTAGGTATGCAAGGGTATGAGTTTGGGGTGAAAAACTGAAAAAATTTCGGAGTTTTAAAGGCCTGGACAGAAGTATTTTGCGGTATACCGCAAGTATCGGCGGTGCACCGTACCTATCAACATGAATTTTTTTAAGGAAACTTCGAACTGGCATAACTTCGCGCTCAGGTATCGAAATTCACTTTTTCTCGGGTCTAAATCACATATTTTTTCGAGATCTATCCAATGGAGTTGAGAAAACCTGAGTTGGAGATAAAATGAAAACCAAATTTTTTTTGTGGCATGCAGAGACTTCATGCGGTACACCGTACGATAGCTCTGGTGCACCGCACGGCCAAAACCGTGGCAAAGGTTTGGAAATTAGGTAAATTGTCGAGACCTCTTATGCAAAACCGTGTCGACAACTCGCGACCACGGTATGAAAACATCGAGTCCGGTACACCACACCATTGCTCCGGTGCACCGCAGCCCGCCGCCAGATCCAATTACAAAGGTTATAAGAAGGGCTTAAAGAGAAGGTTAGTATTTCTTACGAATTTTTAATCCTTAAGCCTCTCTTTCTTCTCGAAGGCACCCAAACTCTATGAAACATCATGAAATCTTCATCAAACCTTCCCCAAACATCAAAACACTACCCAATCACCATAAATTCACATCCAAATCCTTCCCCACATCATTACAAAGAAGATTCAACCACCCAAATCATATCAAAACACCTGCACATAAGTGAGTATTCAAGAAAAAAAGTTTTCTAGAGTGTGATTGATTGGGATGGCGCATAAGAAGATGTAAGGGAAAGCGAAATTGGTGATACTAGTAGGTTACATACAAGAAAAGCACTGCACCTGTTCCGGGTATTGATCATGCGAGGCAATAGCCTCAAAGAGTATGTTTTCTTTCTTCCCAACCATTTCTCTATTTGCAATATATGTGTTAGTTTTTTTATCGAGTCTGTTTCGAGTCATGGAGACACGACTCATTTTTGAGTTGGGGGTGTGGGGATTCGTTTTCCCTCATCTCTATTTTATGTGATTTACTGTTTTTTTTAGAGAAATATGAAATTTTGAAATTTTTAAGAGATGGATTAGATGTAGAGTGTGTTTAATAGCTTGAAATCATAAGCTTAGCAAGTTAATTATAGAAAGTAGTATGTTTATGAGCAACTTTATTTTGTATGCTTTCAGTATTTGCAGGAAAACACACATTGATAGTAAAGAAAAGATTAGTTAGCAATGCGATAGAAAGTATGTTCGATCTCAGGGAGCCATGAGTGGTGTGTAGGCCGTGAGACCCAAGCTAGTTGATAAACCCATTTAATGAACATGCTAAAGGTAAGATAATGACGAAATTGCATAGTTTAGAAATTGATTAAGGCGGTTCTTTCATAAGCCCCTTGTTGCCTTTTAGCTTGCTATCCATTTATTATAATATATCCTTTTCAGCCCCTTCTAGCCTTTCTAAATCCTTTTTATTAGCCACATTATAAGCCATATCCCTTTAGATTATAGGACTTTTCCATATGACCCACACTCGAATCGCGATGCATAGACAATTGTTTAGAGCTTGAGTTTGGGGTGGTGGGACCATTATGGGAAATATTATTGGTTGGAATTTTTGAGCTTATTAATTGTGCTATGTTCTATATTTTGATGATGATTCACAGGTTTATCACATAGTAACCCTTTGCCGGGGTAAGAGTAAATGAAAAAAAACTGAAAAGCATGAAAAGAAAAGAAAAAATATATTAGAAAAAATAGCATGATGTCTCAACAAAAAAAAAAGAGTCATAGCTATACAAAAGAAAAAAATTGATATGAAAAGAATATATATATTTTGACCGGAAAAGTGGAATTTTTGTGTAAACATCTTTATGCTTTAATTGGGTAATTGGGGATGCTAACTAGTGCATCAAGGAATTTATTGGGTTGAGTGAGAATGTTCTATGAGAGTAACTCAAGCTCTAGGGCGATTCGTTGATGGCTAGTGAGGAGAGAGAGCCAAAAGCTCACTCTAAATTATCCAAATATACTTACCATACCATCCTTAAGCCAACCTTACAACCCTAAAGACCTTATGATTCTTTGAGATGTAATCTAGAACTGCTTTAGCTGTTAGAGAGTAGTTAAATGGATCTTTGGATACTAGTGAAGTTCAATGAACAATCTATAGCCTCCTTGGTATACTGAGTAAAGATCCTCTCCTTCTTACATTGCGAAGCTAATCCAATCTTGAATTAAAGCCGTGTTGATTGTAGATATTACAAGTGTGCAGGTATGTAGTTTGTAAATATTATTACATAAAATTTTCTGAGTAGTTGCTTTGAGTTTATTCTATAAATTCTGCTATCTTCTTTTCCCCTATGCTTAATTGACTTAGCTGATATTTTAAGAGACTTTTCTATGTTCTTATTTTTATTGTATCGGGACGATACAAGTTTGAGTTGGGGGTCTTGATGTCCCACTAATTGTTCATAATATAAGACCTTGGGAGACATCATTTTAGGTAGAAAATGGTCTTTTTATATTGACTTTTGTGATTAATTTGTAATATTCCTAATTCTTGTCTTGATTTGATGAATTATAATTTTTAGAGCATATTTGGTTTAATTTGTGTGTTAATGTGAAGCTTTAAAGATAATATAGAAATAAATAGATGTCAAATCAATTCTAAGGAGATAAGGAAAGAAAATCTTGAAGAAATCAGGAGATAGAAGGAAACAAAGTTCAATTAGGAAAAAAAGGTTGTTAAATAAATCTTAATTTATGCAGCTACGTCTAAATAAATGAAGATAAATACAAATCCGAGACGATTCTGGAAGAACCCTCTTATAGGTAGATAGATCTTTATGTGAGGATTCTTTTGATATCTTACAGGCCAAATACGGCCCTAGTAACGAAGGAGATATAGTTAAAACAAGTCAGCATTAATTATCCTTATCTACTTACGAATATGAGTTCGGCTTGGACTCTTTTACTTGACCCCTACTCCAAGATTTCGACCTAGCACCTATATATATTAGTTCTAAACCTTAGAAAATCATCCCTTGACTTCATAAGCTTAATATACATACATAATTCATTATAGAAGCAATCAGGAGGATATAGAGGAGGAAGAAGCAAGAGCTAGAGCTTAACTACATCAATTCAACACTTCTCCATCTCTATTCTTTGGGTAAATTAGTATTAGATCTATATTGTCTATGAAGTATTTCTAAACTAATTATTCAAGAGTTTTATTATGCATAATTTCTCTTTAGGATTGTAGTTATATGAATCGTTGATTATTGTTTTTCTGTTTTAATTTGAATCCGGGATTTTAGTATTTAATTGAATTGGTTCTTAATTTCCATTGATTATATTTTTGTGCTTGTTTACTATCATTGACGTCGCGAATCAAGGGTAGGTTTTAGTAATTAGGCTATTCACTTAAGTGGCGAAGTGGTCACCTTGGCGGGTGGTTTAATTATAGAACTGGGATATAGACGCATGGTGTCCGTTATAGACGGACAGGCTTGACTAACCACGTAGCCAAATAGGAAAAAGATCTCAATCATTTGAACGTAGCTTATAATCTCCCTGACGGGGTTTGTAATACGGTAGGGTAGCTCCTAAGTCCACCCTGACGGGGGTTAGGAGATTATCGAGTCCCGACTACTGTGAAATTTCTCCCGTTCACCCTTATTCTTAGGAATCATAAATTCAATAGGATAGATTCATACTTGCATCTCCTTATCTTATTTGCATAATTATTCATTGTTTATTGTTTATTTATTTTATTTTACTTAGTTAATTAGAAAACAAACTCCTTTTCTGATTATCTTTTTAGTTAATACAATTATAACTCTCTATTCTGATATTGAACACAGATTTAGAATAACTACTTATATCCATGTGGAGAAGATAATCCCGATTTTACTTATCTATTACTTGGAACGACACGTACACTTGCGGTTTGTGGATCCTTTATTCCTTTACTTTTATTGCATTATTTTATAACACACCAGGACCCACCAATTACATCCATGGAAAACCCTTCCCAGCCGCGTTTAGAGGAATCAAATATTGAGATCTTGGTTAGAAACGAGTTAGAAGGAGAAGATACTAGGATGGATTCGCCACCTAGTACTCCATTGATGTCACCACCTAATCCTATAAAGACGAGTTATTCAAATGGTGACATCAATAAGAATTTGTAGAGGCGTGCAAAGAAGACAAAACCTACACCCAAATCCTTGAAGGTGATACAAAAGAACTCACACCGCAACAAGTATTTACAGAAGCTATTTCGGAAACAAATGAGAATGCGAGTGTAGAGTCGTGGTTGAAAATGTGGCCCTTACAACAAAAGAAAAATCTGAAATATCCCTTGTTTTGGAAAGAAAGCTTGAGGAGGTGCCACTTGAGTTACCCATTGTTCCAGAAGTATCTAAAGAGGTTAAAGAGAAGGACAACCACTATGAACCCGTGAAGAAGAGCACTAAAAATTAGTTTGGGGTTGGAACCACGGTTATTTGGAAGGCCTCCAACCAAGAGAATAGGCCAAGAGGTTTCAAAAATGCGTGGATGGGGCCATTTGCTGTTACTCGAGTAGTGACAGCCAAATTAATAGAGATACAACCTTCGAGAGGACAAAGACTTCGAATGGTAGATGTGCATAGCCTCACCCACTTTTGGGGAGGCTATATAATCAAGAAATAATCGAGGTAACACGTCAAACTTTGAAAGACGTTAAACAAAAGTTCTTTCTGGGAGACATTTCACAGTATTTTATGTTTTTGTTTTTTTGTGTTTTTATTCTTTTTAGTTATTTTATGTGTTTTTAAGTGCATATTGCAGTAATGAGGAAGGTATGAGTGTTTTTGATGTGCAGGTATGCAAAACTTTAAGTTTGGGGTGAAAAATTGAAAAAATTCGAAGTTAAAACGGGCTGGACAAAGATATTATGCGGTACACCGCACCTATCAGCGATGGAAATTGGCCAAAACTTCGAATTGGCATAACTTTGCGCTCGGGTAGCGGAATTCACTTTTTCTCGAGTCTAAATCGCGTATTTTTTCGAGATCTATCCGATGGAGTGTAGAAAACCCGATTTGGAGGTAAAATAAAAAATGTATTTTTCTGTGGCATCCAGGGACTTCGTGCGGTACACCGCACGATAGCTCCGGTGCATCGCACGGCCAAAACCGTGGCAACAGTTTGGAAATAAGGTAAATCGTCGAGACCACTTATGCACAACCGTGTCTACAACTCGCGACCACGGTCTGAAACCCTCGAGTCTGGTACACCGCACCACTGCTCCGGTGCACCGCAGCCCGCCGCCAGATCCAATTACAAAGGTTATAAGATGGGTTCAAAGAGAAGGTTAGTATTAGTTACGAATTTTAATCCTTAAACCTCTCTTTCTTGCCCAAGGCACCCAAACTCCATGAAACATCATGAAAGGTTTATCAAACCTTCACCAAACATCAAAACACTAACAAATCACCATAATTTCACATACAAATCCTTCCCTACATCATTACAAAGAAGATTCAACCACCGAAATCATATCGAAACACCTGCACATAAGAGAGTATTCATGAAAAGCAAGAGATTTCTAGAGTGAGATTGATTGTGATGGAGCATAAGAGGATGTAAGGGAAAGCGAAATTGGTGATACTAGAAGGTTACATACAAGAAAAGCATTGTCCGGGTATTGATCATGCGAGGCAATAGCCTCGAAGAGTATGTTTTCTTTCTTCCCTACCATTTCTCTATTTGCAATATATGTGTTAGTTATTTTTTTTTTCGAGTCTGTTTCGAGTCGTGGGGACACAACTCCTTTTTGAGTTGGGGGTGTGGGGATTCGTTGTCTCTCATCTCCATTTTATGTGATTTACTTTATTTTTAAGATAAATTTGAAATTTTGAAATATTTAGAAGATGTATTAGATGTAGAGTGTGTTTAATAGCTTGAAAGCATAAGCTTAGTAAGTTAATGATAGAAAGTAGTATGTTTATGAGCCATTTTATTTTGTATACTTTGAGTATTTGCAGGAAACACACATTGATAGTAAAGAAAAGATTAGTTAGCAATGCGATAGAAAGTATGTTCGATCTCAGGGAGCCTTGAGTGGTGTGTAGGCCGTGAGACCCAAGCTAGGTAATAAACCCATTTAACGAACGTGCTAAAGGTAAGAGAATGACAAAATTACATAGGTCAAAAAGTGATTAAGGCGGTTCTTTCATAAGCCCTTTGTTGCCTTTTAGCTTGTTGTCCATTTATTATATTATATATCCTTCTCAGCCCCTGCTAGCCTTTCTGAAGCCTTTTTATTAGACACATTATAAGCCATATCCCTTTAGATTATAGGATTTTTCCATATGACCCGAACTCGAATCGCGATGCATAGACAATTGTTTAGAGCTTGAGTTTTGGATGGTGGTTCCACCATTATGGGAAATATTATTGGTTGGGATTTTTGAGCTTATTAATTGTGCTCTGTTCTATATTTTGATGATGATTCACAGGTTTATTATATAGTAACCCTTTGCCGGGGTAAGAGTAAATGAAAAAAAGCTGAAAAGCATGAAAAGAAAGGAAAAAATATATTAGAAAAAATAGCATGATGTCTCAACATAAAAAAGAGAGTCATAGCTATACAAAAGAAAAAAATTGATATGAAAAGAATATATATATATATATATATATATATATATATATATATATATATATATATATATATATATATATATATATATATTTGGACCGGCAAAGTGGAATTTTTATGTGAACATCTTTATGCTTTAATTGGGTTATTGGGGATGCTAACTAGTGCATCAAGTAATTCATTGGGTTGAGTGAGTACGTTTTATCAGAGTAACTCAAGCTCTAGGATGATTCGTTTATGGCTAGTTAGGAGAGAGCCAAAATCTCACTCTAAATGATCCAAATATACTTATCATACCGTCCCTAGGCCAACATTACAACCTTAAAGACTTTATGATTCTTTGATATGTAATCTAGAAGTGATTGAGCCGTTAGAGAGTAGGTAAGTGGATCTTTTGATACTAGTGAAGTTCGATGAACAACCTATAGCCTCCTTCGTAAATTGAGTAAAGATCCTATCCTTCTTACATTGCGAAGCTAATCCAATCTTGAATTCAACCCGTGTTGATTGTAGATATGACAAGTGTGCAGGTATGTAGTTTATAAATATTATTACATGAAATTTTCTAAGTAGTTGCTTTGAGTTTATTCTATATAGTCTGATATCTTCTTTTCCCCTGTGCTTAATTGACTTAGTTGATATTTTAGAGACTTCCCTATGTTCTTATTTTTTATTGTATCGGGACGATACAAGTTTGAGTTGGGGGTATTGATGTCTCCCTAATTGTTCTAAATATAAGCCCTCAGGAGAAATCATTTTTAGGTAGAAAATGGTCCTTTTATATTGAGTTTTGTGCTTAATTCGTAATATTAATATTTCTTGTCTTGATTTGATGAGATATTATTTATATAGCATATTTGGTTTAATTTGTGTGTTAATATGAAGCTTTAAAGATATATAGAAATAAATAAGATGACAAATCAATTCTAATAAGACAAGGAAAGAATATCTTGAAGAAATCAGGAGATAGAAGAAGGAAAAGATAAACTAGGAAAGGCAAAGATGCCAAATAAATCTGAATTTCACCAACTACGTCCACAAAAGTGATCGTACCTCAAGATTGGATGCGAATTTGGAAGAATGGTTTGAAGAAAGTTGTAGATATTTCTGAGACGATAAGTTTCGAAATAAAGAACACATCAATCGGAGTTGAAACGAAGAAGTTACGGCCAAACCAAGACAGCAACATTTTCTTACCTTTTTTATTTTTTAGGGTTACGAATTTGAGTTGGGCTTGGACTCTTTTACTTGACCCCTACTCCAAGATTTCGACCTAGCATCTATATATATATATCAGTTCTAAACCTTATAAAATCATCCCTTGGCTGCATAAGCTTAATATACATACATAAACTATTGTAGAAGCAACCAGGAGGATCTAGAGGAGGAAGAAGCAAGAGTTAGAGCTTAACTACATCAATTGTACAATTCTCTATCTCTATTCTTTGGTTAAATTAGTATTATATCTATTTTGTCTATGAGGTATTTCTAAGCTATTTATTCAAGAGTTTTATTATGCACAATTTCTCTTTAGGATTGTAATTATATGAACCATTGATTATTGTTTTTCTGTTTTAATCTGAATCTAGGGTCTTAGTATTTAATTGAATTGGTTCTTAATTTTCATTGACTATATTCTTGTTCTTGTTTTCTATCATTGACGTCGCGAATCAAGGGTAGGTTTTAGTAATTAGGCTATTCACTTAAGTGGCAAAGTGATCACCTTGACGGGGGGTTTAATTACTGAACTAGAATATAGACGTGTGGTGTCCGTTATTGACCAATATGCTTGACTAACCACGTAGCCAACGAGGTAAACAATCTCAATCATCTGAACATAGCTTACCGTACGGGGTTTGTAATACGATAGGGTAGCTTCTAAGTCCACCCTGACGGGGTTTAGGAGATCATAGAGTCCCAACTATTGTGAATTTTCCCATTCACCCTTATTCTTATGAATCATAAATTCAATAGGATAGATTCATACTTGCACCTCATTATCTTATTTGTATAATTGTTTATTATTTATTATTTATTTCTATTTATTTAATTAGAAAACAAAATACTTCATTGCTTATCTTTTTAGTCAAAACAATTAGAACTATCTATTCTCATATTGAACACAAATTTAAAATAACTACTTAAATCCCTGTGGAGACGAAAATCCTGATTTTACTTATTTATTACTTGGAACGACCCATACACTTGCGGGTCTGTGGATCCTTTATTCCTTTACTTTCTTCTATCAATTTTACCTATACTTGCATGCAATCTAAGTGTGTTATATACTAACTCCTAAGATCTACTATTTTCTATCATAAATTCATAAAAAGTTTACTTAATGGGGACATTTAAAATGCTCTACAGTCAAATGCAACCCAAAAATTAGTTTTATTGAAAGCAGATAAAACAAATAACACAAAAAACTGGGATGAGGCAACGAACCCCACCCCAAACTCAAAAATGAGTCGTATCCCCACGACTCGAAAAGACTCGATAAAGAAATTAAATTAATATACAATACTAAATTAGAAAAGGATAGGAAAACGTATCTCAACGAGCACTAGGCTGGTTATCAGTGTGGCGTCCAGGTTGGGTCATCTTCTTAAGAATTGTGTAAACGGCATATTGTGAGTTGCCCAACCTATCCAATCTGTTTTTCATGAATACCAACTCTCTTGTGACGCTTCCTATAACTTTAAAAACCTCTTCATGTTTCTCCTCTAAAGCTTTCATTCTTTCAATAACCTCATGATCTTTGGCAACTCTAACTTTGCGTTTAGGAAGCCTCTCTTTGTTTTCTTGTCCAAACGTCTTGTCTAACTCAATCCCATTCTTTTTGGCCTCATTATGAATATTTGCAATTGAAATCGTTTTGAGGCTAGTACCTTTTTCGACCGGTTTATACTCAATGTTCCTAAGTGGCACATCTGCGTCAATGAAATTTTTTGTGATAGTGCATGGGAACTTGAGGTTGAGTGCATCAATGGGAGCTTTTTGTAAGCCATAATGGAGTTATATATTATGGGAGCTTCATCAATCTCTTTCTTCTCAATAATACATTTAATGAAGATAAGTTGTTTACGTGTTACCTCGGATATGTGATTGTTACCAAAGAAGTTAGGAATAATGAAACGAGACCATACTCTAGCACGCAGCAATATATTACTACTAAAGGCCTGACCTTCATATCTAGCACCTTTGGGTATGGGTGGAATCCCATGAATCAAAACGCTTTGATAAAATGAATCCCATTCGAATGCCGGATTATTAAGTTCTTGTTGATATTGGCATGGGCCATTCAAGTTTGGTAAATTCAATACCTTACGTATATGCTCAACGGAGAAAGGAACAATCTTTTTGCGGAGTTCAATAGCATTACCATTCGCAAAGATTAATTATTCATAAAATTCTCGAACCAAGGCTGGAATATAATTCAACTCTCTTTCTCGCAACTCTTTCCATCCAAACTCGTCACATGCAACGGCATAATCGTTGAACTCACCGTCCATTATATTCATCGGAAACCTTTTCTCAACACTAAAAGCAATACTAGCAAACCTCTCACGAACTTGTTCTTTCCAAGGTACGAATGGCTTCTTAGGTTTAAGTATCATAGCCATTGCTTTTCTTCTAACATACCAGGAGGGTTAATTGGTTCAATTACCTCATTTTCTTCATCTTTGTCGTCATCTATGAGGGGCTGTTCTGGAACAACAGTATTTGGGTTCTCTTTTCTCTTCATAGTATTCTCAACTTCTCCCTTATTTAGCTTAGAACTTGAATCTGGAATATCAATGGCATTTGCTGGAGTAGCCCCAAGAGTGTTCGGATTAACTCTATTTCTTTGGTTGTAACACAAGGAATCCGTCATGTTTGTCATCTCAATGAACCCCAAACTCAAAAATTCAAAAATTCAAAAATTCAAAAACTAGAGAAAAGTTTAGACCTTTGATGTTTTGAGAATATAGGAAGATGGTTGAAGGTGTGACATGCGATGGGTAATGAATATTTAATGTAGTGGGAGAGGTTTAATGGATGGAATTGAAGATTTGATGAAGGAAGAAGAAGGATTAAAGTGAAGAATTTTGGTGTTTTGTGGAAGAATTTGATGTTGTGTATGTGTTAGGAATGGTTTAGAGGGAAATATTTGATGTTTTTGGGTGTTTTAATAATGTTTTGCAGGTACTTGCTGAGTTTTGGTTCGTCAATAAGGGTGTCTTGTGTGAGAGGCTGTGTCCAAGGGAAGAAAATATGGTAATATAGGCTCTAGGGTTTCAAGTCGGCGGCCGCACCGGTATACAGGTGGATTGACCGGCTTACCGGCCAAATTTCTCGCCAGTTTATCATTCATCTCATGGACGCAAATCATAGTTGTGTGTATTGTGCTCCATTACAGTGAGTTGACCAGCATACCGGTCACGGACCGGCTAGCCGGTCACAAATTGAATTTGTCTATACTTTTTTTTAAGACGCAAAACGAAGCTGCGTGTAAGTGGCTTCAGAACAGTAGCTCGCGCTGTAACAACTTTTCTTGACCGGTATACCGGTTAGGGGACCGGCTTACCGGTCACGATCTTTGGAAATTCATCGACGCAAAATGAAGTTGCGAGCAATTGCTCCACAAATAGTAGCTCGCGCTATAACAAATTTTATTGACCGGTATACCGATCAGGGGACCGGCCTACCGGTGGAGCGACTCAAAAATTCGGCGACGCAACATGAAGCTGCGTGTAATTAGTCCGCGAACATAATGTTTGATCCTCGTTGGCCGGCATACCGGTCAGATAACCAGCTAGCCGTTGCGAGTGATCAGTTTTTTACCAAGAACACGTGTTTTTGTGCGTCTCACACCAGTTAACCCCGGAATCAAGGATTAATATACCTACAAAAATCATAAACTCCAACCTTTCTCATTTCATTTTAAGATTATACACCAATACACATGAATTACTCTATTTTACACTAAGAATTGAAAAGACATGAAAGCAATTAAACTATTATACAATTGAAATGACTTTTGTTTAACGTCATTAAGCTTGACGGGTTGCCTCTTGCATCTATTCGGCTTCAAGGAGGTACATGACCTCCCCAGGATGTGGATCCACCATGCGATTAGTATCCTCGCCTACATGATAAATCTTTAACTGATGTCCATTCACCATAAAGGTTCATTGTTCAACGGGGTTTTCAATTTGTATCGCTCCATGAGGCGTCACTTTGGTCACAACAAAAGGACCAGACCATTTGGATCTCAACTTATCCAGATAATTTACCTAACTTGGAGTTATACTTGAGGACCAATTGTCCAACTTTAAACTCCTTGTCACGAATATGATTATCATGCCATCTCTTTGTTTTTTCTTTATAAAGCTTAGCAGTCTCATAGGCATGAAGTCGGAACTCATCAAGTTCATTTAGCTTCATCGTTCGATTTTTACCAGCTAGAGTGGGATCCATGTTCATCTCCGCTATCGCCCAATATGCTCTCGTTCAAGTTCAAGAGGTAAGTGACAAGCCTTACCATAAATCATGCGATATGGAGATGCACCAACGGGTGCTTTGAAGGCAATACGATATGCCCATAATGCTTCATCTAACTTTGTTGACCAATCTTTGCGTGTGGAACCGACTGTCTTCTCTAGAATGGATTTGATCTCTCGATTAGAGACCTCTGCTTGACCATTTTCTTGTAGATGATACGCAGTAGATACAAGATGTCTCACCCATACTTCTCTAAGACCGCCTTCAAGTATCTTTTGACAAAATGAGAACCTCCATCACTAATAATAACTTGATGCGTACAATGTCTAGTGAAGATGTGTGATTTCAAGAATTTTATCACGACTCGCGAATAATTGGTTGGTAGAGATACAACCTCTACCCATTTGGACACGTAATCAACAGCTAATAGGATGTAAAGATTTTAATTAGATGGTACAAAGAGACTCATTAAATCAATACCCCAAACATCAAATATTTCAACTTCAAGAATGTTGTTACGTGGCATTCCATCTCTCTTAGACATGTTTCCGGTAAAGTGGCACCTATGACACTTAACATATTCATGACAATCCTTGTGTATAGTGGGCCAATAAAAACCGGACTGAAGCACCTTTGCTGCTGTACGATCACCTTTGAAGTGTCCCTCATAGGGTAATCATGATAACTAGCAACTACCGACTGAATCTCACTCTTGCGTATGCATCTTCTCACCATATGATCACTACATGTTTTGTAGAGGAAGGTATCCTCCCAAAAGAATTACTTAGCACGGTGACTCAATCTTTTCCTCTCTTGAGAAGTGGATCCTCGAGGGAAAGAACCACTCACAATGAGATTAGCAATGTTTGCATACCACGGAGTACCATTTGCATATATCAAAACCCAATTCTCATAAGGAAACTCTTCTTTAACCAATTCGTGATGACTGTTGAATTCAGAACCTTCAAGACGCGACAAATGATCAACTACCTGATTATCACAACCTTTTATATCTAGAACTACCAAATGACACTCTTGTAACAACATGACCCATCTAATCAATCACGACTTTGCATCTTTCTTCTATATAAGGTATTTGATAGCGGAATGATCGGTGTACACGACAATTTTCACCCCAAGGAGATAGGAACGAAATTTGTCAAATGCATACACCAAAGCTAGTAACTCTTTCTCCGTCACGGTATAGCTAATTTGAGCACTTGTAAAGACTTTACTAGCGTAATAAATGGAGTGAAATACCTTATCCTTCCTTTGACCCAAAACGGAACCCATAGCAAGGTCACTAGCATCACACATAACTTCAAATGGTATACTCCAATCAGGAGGTAATACAATGGGGGCTGAAATGAGTTTCTCTTTGATCTCTTTGAATGCCGCCATGCATGCTTCATCAAAAAGAATTTGGCGTCCTTCTCGAGTAAGTTACACAATGGCTTAGCAATCATAGAGAAGTCTTTAATAAAACGTCGGTAAAACCCAACATGTCCCAAGAAACTTCTCACCCCTTTCACGGAAATAGAAGGAGGAAGAGTCTTGATTACCTCTATCTTAGCACGATCAACTTCTAAACCTGAACTCGAAACTTTGTGTCCTAGAACTATTCCTTCACGAACCATAAAATGACAGTTCTCCCAATTAAGGACTAAGTCGGTCTCCTTGCACCTAATTAATACCTTCTCTAGATTCTGCAAAAAATCATCAAAGTTATCAACAAAAATAGAGAAGTCATCCATAAATACCTCAAGGAATTGATTGATCATATCTCCATATATTTCCATCATGCAACGTTGGAAAGTGGCAGGTGTGTTACACAATCCAAATGGAATCCTTCAGAGTGTGAAGGTGCCAAAAGGACATGTAAATGTAGTTTTGTGCTGGTCATCTGGATCTACGCATATTTGATTATAACCTGAATAACCATCTAGAAAACAATAATATTCTCTACCTGCTAACTTGTCCAACATTTGGTCTATGAAGGAAAGTGGAAAATGGTCTTTTCTAATAGCCTTGTTCAAATTGCGATAGTCCATACATACTCTCCAACCAACTACAGTTCTCGAGGGTATGGCTTCATTCTGATCATTGAGGATGGTAGTGATACAACCTTTCTTTGGCACGCATTGAACCAGACATACCCAATAACTACTAGTTATGGGAAAGACGATTCCCGCATCTAATAGTTTTATTACCTCTTTCTTGACCACCTCCTTTATGTCTGGCATTAATTTTCTTTGACCTTCAACTGAGCGTGCACTTGTATCCTCTAAAATGATTTTGTGTTGGCAAACAGATAGACTAATACCTTTGATATCAACAATGGTCCATCCAATTGCCTCTTTATTAGCTCGGAGTACACGCAACAGTTTATTTTCTTGAGAACCTGTCAAGTGAGCTGACACAATAACAGATAAAGTTTCATTAGTACCTAAATACACATACCTCAAATGTGACGGTAACAGTTTCTCTTCTAGCGTCAGAGGAGACTCAATCGATGGTTTCTTTTGAGGTTTAATCTCCCCCGCATCTTGTAGTGGTTCGTAGGCTAGACGCCTTGGCTTGGCATTTTCTGCATTTAGAGCTGCCACTGTTTCGACAAGCTCTTCCATCATCTATGGTAAATCAAGTACTAGAGCTGCATGCAAGATGTCATCAAAATTCATAACATTAAATACCTCTTGCGTTAACCGTTCAATCACGTCCACCCGGTGACACTCCTCCATGGGGTCTGGGAATTTCACTGCCCTGAATACATTGAACTTCACCTCCTCATCTTGGATACACATGGTTAATTCTCCATTTTCTACATCAATAAGAGTATGCCCCGTGGCTAGGAATTGACTTCCCAAAATAATGGGGACGTTCTTATCCGCGTCGTATTCAAGTATAACAAAATCAACGGGAAAAACTAATGTACCTGCCTTAACGAGGACATCTTCTATGCGTCCCTCCGGATGTGTGAGGGATCAATCAGCCATTTGAAAGACCATAGAGGTCGGTCTTGCGGTTCCTAACTTAAACTTCTCCCAAATCGACTTAGGCATGAGATTAATACTCGCACCCAAATCACACAAAGCCTTTCCTCTCCACTCATCCCCAATATAAATAGGGATTGTAAAACTACCAGGATCAAGCAATTTAGGTGGTAGCTTACTTTGGCAAATCACACTACATTCTTCGGGTAAGCCAATCATCTCATTCTCCAAGTATGGGCGTTTATTAGAGAGGGCTCTTTTCAAGAATTTTACGTATTTTGGAACATCTCTATAGTGTCCAAGAATGGTACATTAACATTAAACTTGCTTACATATTTATGAATTTCTAATAATCTGCCATATCTCCTTTCTTTTGAATTCTTGAAGGAAAAGTTGGAAGAGGACACTTCTATTCTACAACAATATCTTTCTTCTTAGGCTTTTCCAGAATTTTGTTAATTTGTACTTCCTCTACTTCCGGTTAACTCTTTTTTTCAACTACATCTTCCACCATTTTCTCTTTCATTAGTTTTTCTTTCTCTTTCATAACCGGAAAAGATGGTGGTTGCAATTTCTTACCGCTTCTCGTTATAATAGCATTACAATTCTCCCTCTGTTTAGGAACCTCGGTATCACTTGGGAGTTGGCCTTGTCCTCTAACATTCAAAGAATTATCAATCTTCGATATTTGATTCTCTAAGATTTTCAAAGATGCGGTATGCGAGTTTAAAGTTTCTTCCATCTTATTCTCTTTAACGTTTGTGTTGGCCATGAACCTAGATAACTGATCTTCAATTTGGGCTGATTTGCTTTGGGTAGATGATTTGTGTTGTGTCAAGGTAATTGCTAACTCAGCTGCGGTGATTGCACCATCTTGAGGTCGAGTAGGAAGTGCCTTTTGAGTTAATGTATCGGAATAAGCTTCATGATTGGCTCTAGGTTGATTTTCTTGGTATTGGTTTTGCGGCTTGAATTGATAATTGTTCCCTTGGGGCCTCCGTTGATAATTTCCTGGATTGGCTGCCCCTTGTGGATTCGAATATTGAAAGCCTTGATGATTCTTATATTGATTACCATACCCTTGACCACCTGAATAGTTATTACCTCGATTATTGATGAAACACACGGATTATGGGTTATTAGCACATTCTTCCCAACTATGATCAATATCCCCACAACTAGGACATATCTCTGGTTCTTTTACCACATTCACAATAGCTTGCTTATTGACATCGAAATATGTTTTAACTTATTTTCGAGTGCGGCAATCTTAGCATTCAAAGTTGTTTCTTCGTCTACGCTCAAAGTGCCTTTTTTTGAAACTCTAACAAATGATCTCAAGGGTTGCCAACTCATTTCATTCTTCAAAATTCTATCCATAATAGCTAAAGCTTGATTGATTGTGACCATCATGAGGCCACCTTGACACATAGTATCTACCTTCTCCTTAGAGGCTTCATCTAAATTTCGACAGAATATTCCAAGCTGTAATTCGAGTGAGTATCTATGTAATGGGAAGTTTCGTAACAAAGATTGGAAACAAGTCCAAGAAACTCCCACCGTTTCTCCCTGTTCTTGACAGACATGTCGAAAAATGCAGTCTAAAGTTGATCCCAAGTTAAGATATCACCGTGTTGTTGCTGATCATACCATTCACTAGCTCCTCCGGTGAGGAAGAATAGGAACATATGAAAGTACATTTGTTCTTGGGTTACTCCAGGAGTGACATATGCATCACAGATTTGCATGAATTTGTACATGGCTCGAATAGGATCTTCACGAGCCGCACCACTATAATGTCCAATATTAATAAACATATTGATCATACCCGCGTCTGGTCTGTATCGAATTCCTTGAATCGCAGGTGGACGGAGTCCTAGTGGTGGTAGACGGAAAGGTCTATACTCGTTAGGTTGGATGAATCGTGGTGCATCTTCTTGAATTCTTGCACCATTATTATTGAGTGGCTGTTGACCTACCGGAGGCATTTGGAATTGAGTGTTTTGGACTCCTACCAGGGGTCTTGCATAACTGGTGGCACTATCGGGTTACAATTTTCATTCAACTGAATTCCGAGATCTTCAACATTATGAATGTTCAAGTTCTCCATTTCTCTTTCTCTTCTTGCTTTTTCCCATGCTTCCTTTTCTCTCTTGTTCTTAGCTCGGACTAGTCTCTTGGGATTCGAGAGCTTACACCAAACCTGTAAAACCTGAGAAGAAACAAAACAAAGAAAAACGTAAAACCGAAAAAATAAAATAAAATTAACAACTAAATCACTTACGGATAACATCGAGGTCACACGCTACCGTCCCAGGAAACGGTGCCAAAAACTTGGTCTCTCCTGGTGTGTTATAAAATAACACCCCTAAAATGGAGGGACACGAACCACAAGTATACAGGTCGTCCAAGTAATATCCGGTAAACAGGTTTTCGATCTCAGGGACGGATGGATATGACTAATGATGTTATGCTATAGGTGAGGATAGTTGTTATATGACAAGAAAATAAATGATAAAATGTTTGTTTGGTTTTGTTTTAAGATTAAGACACAACTAATTAAAGTGCTAGATTAAAGCAAGTAAATGGACGCAAATAAAATAAATGCAAGTAACGTAAAAATGAGTGGACGCATGGATGAGAAGGTGTACTTGAGTCTCGCAAGGGATCTGCCTAATCAATTTAATTAGTGTTTCTATTTAAGGGTAGAATCAGTATTTTGATACTAGCCTGGATTCCAATATCTCCTAGCCCCCTGTCGGGTGGATCTAGGAGATATCCTAAAGTGCTATAAACACCTATTAGCCGAATATGCCTCTTCGGATGTGAAGGTCTTACCTCATTGGCTATGCAACTAGTCAAGCCTGTCGTTCAATGACGAACATTACACGGTGATTACCTAGTTCCGTATTCGAACACCCCCCCCCCTTGTCGGATGATCACTTTTGCCACTTAAAGTGAATAGCCCAAATACTAATACCTAATTCTAGTTGTACCGAAAAGAATTAGTAAATAAAAACAAAGTAACAACCAATATAAAATACCCAATTCAATTTAAATTACAGCAATACCAAATTCAGTAACATGAACAAACTAATTAGAGTTCAAACCTTTATTGCTATTCTCAAGCACTAATGTGTTTAGCTCATAATGTAATGAAAAAATAAATGAAAAGATGAAATAGTCATATTCAATTACAAGAATGAAATGGGTAACCTGATTAGAGGATTGATTTTGACTGATTGTTGGAGAAATAGTCTTCTCCTGCTTCTGTTTTCTTCTCTCCTTTTTTTTCTGACTTATTTCTAGCGCTTCCTTCTTTGGTAATATGAGTTGTCTGTTTAAAAATAAGGTCTAAGGTTGATATATGATGGAAAAAACGGATTGGGCTATTCTCTAATAAGGAAATAGGTTAAATGAAATAAAATCCCAATCCTTAAATGAAATTCCGTAACTGATGTGCATTTGTTACTAAAACAGCTGTAACTTTTGCGTCCGGACTCGAAATCAATCCGTTCAACTTGCAAAATCTTCGTGACTCATAGATACAAATTTCTTATTTCACAACTCTAAGGCTGAGTCAGTAGATAAGTGGCTCAAAAATAGTAATTTGTAACGGCCTTCCAGATATTATTCCCATCTAATAAATTCTTCGAATCAACTCTTCTCGCCTTTGACTTTTACACTCGATATATGACATTAATTCCCCTTTCTCCACCTTGTCTTGGTGCTCCATTTAATACACGGACCTAAGAACTTTCCGCTAAAAACAAACAAATTAACGCACAAAAGCTCTAAAATGCAAATAATACAAATCCAAAGGGAGAAAATGCAATACAATCAAATAAGCTTAAAATTGTATTAAATAAGTCAATTTATCACCTAATATGATGTATCCTAAGGGATAATATTTAGAACAAAACGGGAGACATCAGTCACTTACCTCTTGAGCTTGAATTAGGTGCATGTTTGGTGATAGCAGAGTTTAATTTAGATCCTACTTTAGCCGGTGAGAATCGTATGATGAAACTGAATGAACTTGATGAGTTTTGATTTCTTGCCTATGAGAATGCTAAACTTTACGAGGAAAAGACGAAAAGATGGCATGATAATCTCATTCGTGAAAAGAAATTTGAAGTTGGACAGATGGTTCTGAAATACAACTCCAAGTTCAGTAATTATCTAGGTAAGTTGAGATCTAAGTGGTCTGGTCCCTATATTGTGACCAAGGTCACGCCTCATGGAGCTATATATATTGAGCATCCAATCGAGCACCGCACCTGCACGGTGAATGTGCATTGGTTGAAGATCTATCTTGGAGGCGAGGATATAAATCGCATGGAAAATCCACATCCTGGGGAGGTCATGTACCTTCTTGAAGCTGAATATTAGCGAGAGGAAACCCGTCGAGCTTAACGACGTTAAACAAAAGCCATTTTAATTGTATATTAGTTTATTGCTTTCGTGTCTTACAATTACTTAATGTACATTAGAGTAATTTATGTGTATTAGTGTATAACTTTAAAAAATGAGAAAGGTTGGATTATTTTATGATTTTTGCAGGTACTTGAGTTTGGGGTTAAACAGGTGTGAGACGGAGAACTCTGCGTTTAACAGTGAGTAAATTGAACTAGCCACACCGCCTAGCCGGGCATCTGCCCGGCATATGCCGGTGAGCTCTCGGCGAAGTGACATTTATTTTAATTGTTAAACACAGCTATTATTTGCGTCATCGAGATTTGATTCGCGCTACCGGTATGCTAGTCATCTCGCCGGTATGTTGTCCCATATTTTTGTTACAGCGCTGACTACTGTGTTGAAGATACCTACACGCAGCTATTATTTGCGTCAGCGAGAAAATGCACTCACGACGCCGGCTAACTGGTCATCTCTCTGCAAAAACCAATTAAATTAATTTGTGGACGCAACAATGTGCATGTAGAAGAGAAAGGAACAGAAGCTTCACTGGTATGCCGGCCCGCGTAACGACTTTTTGACCTAAAACTTAAGAAACCTAAATTTTTCACTTTTTAACCTAGCCTCTCACGCAATACACCATTATAGAAGAACTGTAACTTATTAAATACCTGTATTACACCATTAAAACATCCAAACACCAGAAATTTTTCCTTCTAATCCATTCCAAACACATAATCACACATCAATTCCTTCCAACACACCAAGAAATCTTCACCTTAATCCTATATCCTTCTTCATCAAACTTTAAATCCTACCCATTATCCCTCTCCTAGAACATAACTATAACCCATCTCATATAACACCACAAACCTTCTTTCTATATCCTCAAAACATCAAAGTTCAAAACTTTTCTCTAGTTTTTGAATTTTTGAAGTTTTGAGTTGGAGTTCATCGAGATGACAAACAGTCTCGATTCATTGTGCTACAATCGTAAGACAAGAAGTAATCTCATAACTAGAAATAATCCTGGGCTACTCCAGACAAAGCTGTAGAGATTTCTGGATCCAAGTTCTAAGCTTAAGGTTGGAGAAGTCAAGAATATTATGAAGAGGAAAGAAAACCCAAGTGAAGCTACTCCTAAAAAGCCAAGCTTGGAATCAGAAAAAGTTGAAGAACCAATTGTAAGTGAACCAGTTACTGAAAATGATCTGTGAGAAGGAAATCCATGGCAGTGAAACCTAAACCTAAGAGGCCATTCATGAGTTGGAAAGAACAAGTTTGTGACCGGTTTGCTAAGTTGTTTTTTGGTGTTGAGAAAGGATTTCCGGAGGATATTATGAACGATTATGCAGTAGTTTGTGACAAGTTGGGATGGAAAGAGTTTACAGAAAGAGAATTGTTTTACCTTCCATCTGTAGTTCGTGAATTTTACAAAGAATTGGTCTTTGCAAAAGGTAATTCAATTGAAGTCCGTAAAAAGGTAATTTCTTTCTCAGTTGAGCGCATCCGTATAGTATCTAAATTACCAAACTTAAAGGGTCCGTTCCAATACCATGAAGAACTTAATGATCCAGATTCCTAATGGGATTCAGTTTACAAACAAGTTTTAATCTATGGGGTCAAGCCCATTCCTGAAGGCGAGAGATATCAAGGTATGGTCCTTTGCAGTCAATTGCTACCACGCACGAGAGTATGGTCTCGTTTCATCATTCCTACCTTCTTTGGTAATGCCCACACCTCCGAGGTGTCACGTGAGAAACGCATCTTTATTAAATGCATAATTGAAAAGAAAGAAATAGATGTAGCTCACGTGATCTATGACTTCATAAGGGTTTACGCCAAATCTCCTATTGGGCAATCCAACCTTAGATTTCCATGTTTGATTACGTTGATATGTAAGAAAGCACAAGTGCCACGCGAATATAAAGAAGAGGAACCACTTGAGTTCAGAGATAACATCACCATGGTTGCAACTGCAAATGCTCATAACGAAGCCAAGAAAGCGGGTATGGAGTTGGATAAGCCTTTTGGGGAAGATAATGGAGCAAGACCTCCTTAAAGAAAGAAGAAGACTCCCAAGCATAATGATGTGATCGGGAGAGTAGAAGAGACACAAGTGGGATTGGTGAAGACTTTGAGAAATATGTAAATAGAGTTCGAGGTAATGAAGGACACTTTATTCAAGTTTAATGCAACAATGAACGGTCTTTACACCTTGATGAAGAAGAGTTCATAAGCTCAACTTGAGACTACACATGATCAGCCTAGTGCCGATTAAGATATGTTTCTCAATTCTTTTCTCATTTAGTAGTGTATATTAGTTTATTTGCTTTATTGAGTCTTTTTTGAGTCGCGGGGACACGACTCATTTTTGAGTTTGGGGTGGGGTTCGTTGCCTCATCCCAATTTTATGTGTTATATGTTTTACTGCTTTCAATAAAACTAATTAAGGATTACGTTTGACTGTAGAGTATTTTAATTGTCCCCATTAAGAATAATTTTGATAAATTTATGATAGAAATAGTAGACTTTAGGAGTTAGTATAAAACGCACTTTAATTACATGCAAGCATTAAATAATTGATAGGAAAAATTAATGAACAATGCAAAAGAAGTAAGCTAGTACTTAAGGAAAATGAGTGGTTTGTAGAACGTGAGATCTAAATGAGTAGAGAACCCACTAAGTCATGAACTAGAGGCAAGCTATGTAACTAGGAAAATTATAGAGTCAGTTCTTTGATAGCCATTTGAGACTTTTTAGCTTTCTAACCCGTGATTAATATTATCTTTCTTAGCCCCATTTCTTTTGTCGCCGCGATATAAGCCATATCCCTTTAGTTTATTAGGCATTTCCATATGACCCGCACTTGAATCAAAATCTTGAGACTTCCTGTCTTGAGCTTGAGTTTGGGGTGGTGGGTATCATTATTGGGAGACTACATTGGGAGGGAAATTGTATGCGTTTGTATTTATGCGCAATTATTGATGATATATATATATATATATATATATATATATATATATATATATATATATATATATATATATATATATATATATATATATATGAAAAAAATAAAATTACCGACAAAGTGAAATTTTTTTAAATCATCTTTAGTGCTTATTGGTTAAATTGGGGATGCTAAATTAGTGCGTCTAATAGGTTGAGTGGGAACATATTCGAGTGTAAACTCAAGCTCTTGGCCAGATTGTTGATGGTAAGTGAGGAGAGAGCCAAAAGCTCACTTCAAATTTACCAAATATACATACCATACCGTCCTTAAGCCTACACTAAAACCGTAAAGTCCTCGTGATTCCTAGGTATATAGTGGATTGATGAACACCCTATAGCCACCATATTGAGCTAAGTAGTAAGTGTAACCTTCTAGCATTGTGAAATTAATTTTGTATCGATATTATTTGCGTTTGATTTTGCATGATAGGTGTGTGTGTGTGTGTATATTAATTCTTAGGTCACACTATATGAGATTTATTTAAGTTGTGCTTTGAGTACCATTTACCAGACTCTGCATTTTTACGCTTCACCTAAGACCTATGTTTTGTTTTGTTTTTTCGAGACGACAAATGCTTGAGTTTGGGGTCTTGATGTCTCCCATTGTGTGATATATATACCCTTAGGAGACATCATATTAGGTGTAATTTTGACTTATTTAATAGACTTTTAGTCTTATTTTAATATATGCAATTTCTCCCCTTGGAATTACGATATTGCATTTGTAAAGATTTTGTACATTAATTTATTTGTTTTTAGTATAAATTTCATAGGTACATGGATGATATGGAGCACCAAAATAAGGAGGAGAAGCAAAGATTAAAGTCTTAGATCTAGCGGAGAGGTCAAAAGCGAGAAAGAATCACCGAAAGAGTTGACTGAAAGAGATGTAAATTTGGGTATCTGTTACTAGTTGCTGATTTCGAGCCACTTTAGCACTGATTTAGGTCTGGAGATTCAAAAGGGAAAGTTGCGTCTTTGAGTTAGCAAGAATTGAGGATTGGAATCAGGTGATCTAGACGTAAGACGCAAAAGTTACGACTATTTTACTGAAGGGTGTACAAAAGTTACGGGAATCTCTAATTTAGACCTCATTTTTACGTACCCTTCATTATTTTTAAAATTCAAATTCAGAGCAAAAGGCAGAAGAGAGAGGTAGAGCTGGAGAATTCCTATTCTTTCAACAACAGTTCAATCCAACGCTTCGATTAGGTCAATTATTTTATTTATGTAATTTAAAATAATGACTTTTTTTAACTTATTTTTATTTTTTACTTTGACTATGATCTAATTTCATAAGTACTTGAGAATCGCATTCATGGGTTAAGCTATAATCTATTTAATTAATGTTTTTTCGAATTTAGAATTTTGTGATTTGATTTAAGCTGGGTATTTTGTATTGAATATTATCGTGAATCTATTTACTATTTTTTACGTCGGGAATCAGGTGTAGGTTATAGTAATTAGGCTATCCACTTTAGTGACGAAGTGATCGCCTTGACGGGGGGTTTAATTACGGACCTACGTAATAGATGCGTGGTGTTCGTTAATGATCCTGACGGGCTTGAGTAACTGGTGGGTCCTAGGGTGTTATAAAATTAAGCGATAAATAAAGAGGAACCACTTAAACGCAAGTGTACGGTTGTCCCAAGTAATATATGATAATCAAGTTCGTTCTCAGGGACGGATTAGGTTCAACCCAAATATTAATCAAGTAGTAGGAATAATTGCTAAACAGGAAAATAAAAGATAAGAATTTTTGTTTGGTTTTAATAAATTAAAAGTGCAAATAAAGTAAAGACTAAAATTAAATAAACGGAAAGGAAATAAAGCAAATAAACGACCAAATTCAGATAAGAGAGATACTTGAGTCTCGCAAGGAATCCACTTAATCAATATAATCTATGCTATGTTTAAGGGTAGAATTGGAATTATAATATTAGTCGGGACTCTAATATCTCCTAGCCCCCTATCGGGTGGACCTAGAAGCTATCCTAAAGTATCATAAACACCTGTATGGTCGAATATGCCTCTTCGGATGATATGATTTTACCTCATTGGCTATTTAACTAGTTAAGTCTATCGGTCAATAACGGACATTACACGGGTATTACCTAGATCTGTATACAAACCCCCCTGTCGGATGATCACTTCGCCACTAAAGTGAATAGCCCAAATACTAACAGCTAATTCTAGTTGTTCCTAAAAGAATTAGTAATGAAAACAAAGTAATATCCAATATATAAAACTCAATCCTATTTAAATCTAAACAATCCCAAATTCAAAACATAGATTAATTAATTAAGGTTCATCCCTTTTATGCGATTCTCGAGTATAAAGAAATTTAGCTCATAAGAAAATTAAAGACTAACATTAAATAAAAGGAATTCATGTTCAAATACAAAAGATAAATTAAAAACCTAAAGGGTAGGATGACTGATGTTGGAAGAACAGGACTCCTCCAGCACTAGCTTCTCCTTGCCTCTTGCTCTGACTTAAAAACCTTAAGCCTCTTGTGTGATTTTCTGAAGTGTGTGAAAAAAGGAGGCTAAGGGATGTATTTATAGGTGTTAGGGAACCCTAGGTCGAATTTACTTGGAGTGGAAGACAAGTCAAGAACTCTCAAATTCGTAGCCCTAAATTCTAGGAAAGGTAAAATTCTGCTACTGATTTGATTTGGTCATATCTCATTCAATACTTATCCGTTTGAGAAGTTCCAATATATGAAACTGCTTGTCTTGGAAAGAGCTTTCTATTGGTGCAGACTACATGTCCAGATTCCTAGCCAATCTTAAGTTATGGACTCATCATTGAAATGTAGCTGGAATTTCAGATTCATAAGGCAGCTTTATCTTTTCCTTCTTTGCATATATCTTTCCTAAATATTTTTATTTCAATGTAAATCTTCTTTCCTTTACTTTTTTATCTCGACTTGGTCTCTAAGTAATTACCATATATCTTTTAAAGCTTCACATTAAATAGATAATTAAACAGCATATGCTTAAAAAGAATAAATCAATAAACAAGAAATAGAAATGGGAAAGTGCACTCTAAAAATAGAAACTCGAGTAAAAACACTTCCTAACACTCTAAAATACACTAAGAATTTAATTCTCACTTCTCCTCCTTGGATTGGTCTTTCATGAAATTCAAGAACCGATTAACTTTGCATTAAAAACAATCAAATTTACGCTCAAAAGCTCAGAAACTGCAAATAGTTAATTTCCAAGGGGAGAAAGTGCAATATGATCAAATAAGCCTAAAAGTCTATCAAATAAGTCATTTATTCACCTAAAAGGATGTCTCCAAGGGGCTAATAATTAGAACAAATAGGGAGACATCAAGACCCCAAACTCAAACCTTTGTCGTCCCGGCAAAGTAAAATAAATGCAAAGGATCTTTTAGGTGAACACAGAAGGTAGAATCTAGAAAATAATCCCAAAGCAAAACTTAACACAAATCTCATATAGTCTAATCTAGGAATTAATATACACCTACACTTATCATGCAAAATCAAACACAAAATAATATCAATCCAAAATTAATTTCACAATGCTAGAAGGTTACGCTTATTACTTATCTCAAGATGGTGGCTATAGGGTGTTCCTCGATCTTTACTTGCTTTGAACGCTCCATTTAGCATATTCCCTATTATCTTACTGTGCATCTGGGAATCACAAGGTCTTACGGTTTTAGCGTAGGCTTAGGGACGGTATGGTATGTATATTTGGTAAATTTGAAGTGAGCTTTTGGCTCTCTCATCACTTACCATCAACAAACTGTCCAAGAGCTAGAGTTTATACTTGAATAACGTTCTCACTCAACCCAATTGAATCGCTTAATTAGCGCCCCCAAATTAACCCAATTAGCACTAAGGATGATTCACTTAAAAATTTCTACTTTGCCGGTCCGAATATATTTTCTTTTCAAGTCATTTATTATTTATTTTTCTTTTCTTTTGTATAGCTATGACTCTCTTTTTAATGTTGAGATATCATGCTATTTTTTCATATTTATGCCTTTTCATAACTTGAGCTCATAGCTTCTTTTCCATTCACTATTACCCCGGCAAAGGGTTACAATAGAATAAACCTGTGAATCATCATCATGTATAGCACAAAGCACAATTAATAAGCTCAAAGATCCCAACCCAATGTAAATTCCCATATAGTGGACCAACCACCCCAAACTCAAGCTCAAGACAGGAAGTCTCAGGATCGTGATTCAAGTGCGGGTCATATGGTCATGCCTAAAAATCTAAAGGGATATTGGCTTATAATGTGGCGACAAAAGAAAGGCTTAAAGGCTAAAAATTTGGCTGAGAAAGATAAAATTAATTCAGGTATAGAAGGCCAAAAAAGATTCAAAGGGTTAGCAAAGAACTGCCTCTATCATCTTCCTATTTACATAACTTGCCTCTAGTTCATACCTAAGTGAGTTCTCTACTCATTTAGATCTCACGTTCTACAAACCACCTATTATCCTTAAGCACAAGTTTACTTCTTTTGCATTGTTCATTAATTCTTCCTATCAATTACTTCATATTTGCATGCAATCAAAGTACAGTTTACACTAACTCCTAACGTCAACTATTTTCTATCATTAATTCATAAAAAGCATGCTTGATGGGGGCATTTAAAATACTCTACAGTCAACGCAAACCTAAGATTAATTTTATTGAAAGCATGTAAAACACAAAAAATTGGGATGACGCAACGAACCCAACCCCAAACTCAAAAGTGAGTCGTGTCCCCACGACTCGAAAAAGACTCAATAAAGCAATAAAATTAAACTAAACTACCTAACTAGTGCCTACCATCAATTAAGAAGAAGAATTAGAACGGGGTACCTGGCCATAAAGATCCATCATGTCCTCCTCCGAAGGAGAGGAATAATTATCAATTTCCATGTTCGTAGTTACCTCTTCCAATGTTGACTCAATTTGTGTAATTTCCATCCAAAGTGCTCTGTTGTCTTCTCTCAAAAGTTCGATTTCTTGTTGCAATTTGAGATCCCATGGAGGAATACAAGAATTAGTTTGAGAAGAAGAAGAACCTTGATCTTGAACTTGTGTCTTGTCTTTAGGCTTTGATGATACCCTCATCCTTGCTATTAATTTCTTGTGTAGTGGTGGTGCAGGTGCCTTTTCTTCTTGTTCTTATTCAGTAAGCTCATCCAGATTGATGGCCTTTTCAATTGTAGAACCAGGCAAATTCTTGTTCTTCCCTAGGATGCAACACTTCCTCTTATAATCCATAGCATTTGTTC
Source organism: Nemophila menziesii (assembly GCA_029959085.1). NCBI lineage: Eukaryota > Viridiplantae > Streptophyta > Magnoliopsida > Boraginales > Hydrophyllaceae > Nemophila > Nemophila menziesii. The sequence goes on along the minus strand of JARWIR010000014.1, from coordinate 11,040,896 downwards.
ATTTTTGTCATGATTGATTTGACCCCAAACTCAAGTTATACCAAGGATAGAATAAAGTGAAGAGAACTTGGTGTAGCTTGAGTTTCTTGCTTGGATTAGATGAAGGAAGGTGGTTTCTTGATGAATCTTGGAAGAATTCTAGAAAGCTTGATGATCTTGAAGGTGTTTAATGGTGTTTTGTGATGAATTTGATGAAGAGGATGTGTTTATGGAGGATGGAGGAGAGAATTATTGATGTTATTGTGTTTGTTGTGGAGGTTTAATCAAGCTTCAAGGTGTATTTATAAGGTTGGGAGCTGGAAAATTCGTATGGGAAAGGCTAGGGTTTGCTTGTGATAAGGTAAGAGTTGTATTAGGTAACAATCTCTTCAAAACCGACCTAGCTGCGGTATACCGGAGATATGGCCCGGTATACCGGACCTGAACGCATCTCTTTTTCAATCCTCGGCAAAAAACCCGAGTCTTCTACCCGTGGTCACGGGGATTTCCTCCTGCGGTATACCGGAGGTACGGCCCGGTATACCGGACCTGACCTCCCTCGTTTTTTATACACTCGGCAGAAAACCCGAGTCACCAACCCGTGGTCACGGGTTTTTCTTCCTGCGGTATACTGGAGGTATGCCGCGGTATACCGGACCTGACCCGAATTTTTCCCACGCGTTTCCTTTTTCGTTTCCTAGCACCCCAAACTCGATTCCTGCACCATTAACACACTACCTTTCTCATTTCTTTTAAAAGTAGACACTAAAACTCGACACTAACTTAGAATTATACACTAGGAATTGAAAAACATAAAGCAATAAACTAATATACAAAGAACTGGCTTTTGTTTAACGTCTGTAAGCTCGACGGGTTACCTCTCGCGTCTATTCGGCTTCAAGGAGGTAGATGACCTCCCCTGGATGTGGATCGACTCTGCGATTGTTATCCTCGCCTACATGGTAAAGTTTCAGACGATGCCCATTCACAATGAAGGTACGTTGCTCGTCTGGATTCTCGATCTCTATAGCTCCATGTGGCGTAACTTTGGTCACCACGAACGGACCAGACCACTTTGATCTCAACTTGCCCGGATAGTTGCTGAACTTGGAGTTATACTTGAGGACCATCTGTCCAACTTTGAATTTCTTTTCACGAATGCGATTTTCATGCCATCTTTTCGTCTTTTCTTTGTAAAGTTTAGCATTCTCATAGGCATGAAATCGAAACTCATTAAGTTCATTCAGCTTCATCATACGATTCTCCGCAGCTAAGGTAGGATCCATGTTCATCTCCGCTATCTCCCAATAGGCACCCATTTCAAGCTCAAGAGGTAAGTGGCAAGCCTTACCATAAACAATGCGATACGGAGATGCACCCACAGACGTCTTGAACGCAGTACGATATGCCCACAACGCATCATCTAATTTCATTGACCAATCCTTGCGTATGGAACCAACTGTCCTCTCAAGAACGGATTTGATCTCTCGATTAGAGACCTCAGCTTGACCATTGGCTTGTGGATGATACACGGTAGATACACGATGCCTCACTCCATACTTCTCTAGAACTGTCTTTAGATATTTGTTCACAAAGTGTGAACCTCCATCACTGATAATCGAGGTGTACCATGTCTAGTGAAGATGTGTGACTTTAAGAATTTAATCACTACTCGCGAATCATTAGTTGGTAGAGCTACAGCCTCTACCCATTTAGACACGTAATCAACACTAGTAGGATTTAAAGATTCCCGTTAGATGGTACAAAAAGGACCCATGAAATCAATACCCCATACGTCGAATATCTCCACTTTAAGAACATTATTACGTGGCATCTCATCTCTCTTAGATATATTACCAGTAAACTGGCATCTATGACATTTCTAAACGTACTCAAGACAATCCTTATGTAAAGTAGGCCAATAAAAACCGGATTGTAGTACCTTAGTAGCTGTACGATCACCTTTGAAGTGTCCTCCGTATTGTGAATCATGAGAACCTGCAAAAATGGGCAAAATATCCTTATCTGGTATGCATCTCCTTACCATCTGATCACTGCATGTCTTGTAGAGGAAAGGATCCTCCCAAAAGAATTGTTTAGCTCGATGGACAAGTCTCTTTTTCTCTTGTGAGGTAACTCTTTGAGGAAAAGAACCACTCAAAATAAGATTTGCTATATCTGCATACCAAGGAGTTTCTAATGAATAAACTGAAAACAAACTCTCACCAGGAAACTCTTCTCTTACCAACTCAGGTCCTCCATTGGACTCAGAACCTTCAAGACGCGACAAATGATCAGCAACCTGATTATCACAACCCTTTCGATCCCGAATCTCAAAATCAAACTCTTGTAATAGTAAAACCCATCTAATCAAACGCGGCTTTGCATCTTTCTTTTCCATAAGGTATTTAATCGCAGAATGGTTGGTAAACACAACAACTTTTGCCCCAAGAAGGTAGGAACGAAATTTGTCGAATGCATACACAACAACTTGTAATTCCTTCTCAGTTACGGTATAATTAGTTTGAGCACTTGTGAAGGTTTTACTAGCGTAGTAGATAGAGTGAAATACTTTTTCTTTTCTTTGACCCAGAACAGAACCCATCGCAAGATCACTAGCATCACACATAATCTCAAAAGGAATCCTCCAATCAGGAGGTAATACAATAGGTTCAGAAATAAGTTTCTCTTTGATCTCGTTGAATGCCTTTATACAAGCTTCATCAAAAAGGAATTTTGTGTCCTTCTCAAGTAAGTTGCATAACGGCTTAGAGATTTTGGAGAAGTCCTTGATAAAACGTCGGTAAAAACCAGCATGATTCAAAAAGCTTCTTACCCATTTTACAGAAATAGGAGGGGGAAGAGTTTTGATTACCTCAATCTTCGCACGATCAACTTCCAAACCCACGCTTGAAACCTTGTGACCCAACACTATACCTTCTCAAACCATAAAGTGACATTTCTCCCAGTTCAAAACCAAATCCGTCTCCTTGCATCTAATCAATACCTTCTCCAAGTTTCGTAAACACTCCTCAAAGTTATCACCAAACACAGAAAAGTCATCCATAAATACCTCAAGGAAATCATCAATCATATCCCAGAAGATTTCCATCATACATCTTTGAAAAGTAGCAGGTGCATTACATAGTCCAAATGGCATCCTTCGGAAAGCAAAGGTACCAAAAGGACATGTAAAGGTTGTCTTGTGTTGGTCTTTTGGATCTACATAAATTTGATTGTATCCTGAATATCCATCCAAAAAGCAATAATATCTCTCCCACCTAGCTTGTCTAACATCTGATCAATACACGGAAGAGGGAAGTGATCTTTTCTGGTGGCCTTGTTCAACTTCCGATAATCCATACACACTCTCCAACCAACAACGGTCCTTGAGGGAATGGCTTCATTTTTCTCGTTCAAGATGGTAGTGATACCACCCTTCTTTGGTTACGCATTGAACTGGACTCACCCATTCGCTACTAGCTATGGGATAGATGATTCTCGCGTCTAGCAACTTGATAACTTCTTTCTTCACCACTTCCTTCATAGCTGGCATTAATATTCTTTGTCCTTCAACTGAGCGCGCATTTTCATCGTCTAGAATGATTTTGTGTTGGCAATAGGAAGGACTAATACCTTTAATGTCAGCAATAGTCCAACCAATCGCCTCATTATTAGCCCTCAGTATGCATAGCAGTTTGTCTTCTTGAGAACCTGTTAAAGTAGCTGAAACAATAACAGGTAGAGTGTTGTTAGTACCTAAATACGCATACCTCAAGTGTGATGGAAGCGGCTTTTCTTCGAGTTGCGGGGGAGATTCGATAGATGGTTTCTTTTTAGACACTATCTCCCTAGGCTCTCGGAATGGCTCATAGGCGAGATGCCTATGTTTCATGTTTCCAGAATTCAAAGCAGCTACAGTTTCAGTTAGTTCTTCCATCAATTCCGGTAAGTCAAGTGTTAGGGCTGCTTGCAAGATATTGTTAAAATTCATACAATCAAATGCTTCTTGCTTAGTCAAATCAAGTACATCCATTCGGAAACACTCTTCAGGAAGATCTGGAAACTTCATGGCCCTAAACACGTTGAAATTTACCTTCTCGTCTTGGATTCGCATGGTTAATTATCCGTTTTCTACATCAATAATAGTACGCTCCGTGGCTAGGAATGGTCGACCCAAGACGATGGGGACATTCCTATCCGCGTCGTATTCAAGAATAACAAAATCAACGGGAAAAATTAAAGTACCTGCCTTGACGAGGACATCTTCTATTCGTCCCTCTGGATGAGCGAGGGATCTATCAGCCATTTGTAGGATCATGGAAGTAGGTCTAGCGTTTCCTATCTTCAGTTTTTTGAAAATTGACTTAGGCATCAAATTGATACTCGCACCCAAGTCACACAAAGCTTTCCCTTGCCACTCATTACCAATAGAAATAGGAATCGTAAAACTCCCAGGATCAAGTAGTTTAGGTGGCAACTTACTTTGGCATATACCGCTTCATTCTTCTGGCAATCCTTTCATCTCATTCTCACGGGATGGTCTCTTGTTGGTAATGGCTCTTTTCAGAAATTTAACATACTTCAGAACATCGCGTATATCATCTAAGAACGGAACGTTAATATTGAGACCACGTACCATATTCAAGAACTTCTGATAGTCAGCCATGTCTCCTTTCTTCTGAACTCTGGAGGGAAAAGGTGGAGGAGGACGGGTTTCTGTCATATCTTTGGATTTTGGCTTTTCTGGAATATTCTCCACTTCAACTATTTCAGGTTCATCTTTTTTTCCACCACATCTTTTGCCGGTTTTTCACAGTTGTTTCTTTTTCTTTCATCACGGGAAAAGGACGTGGTGGGAGCTTCTTACCACTTCAAAGTGTCACTGCATTACAATCTTCTCTTTGCTTAGGTTCTTCAGTGTCACTTGGTAATTGTCCCTGTGGACGCTGATTTAATTGCTTATTTATCTGTGCCATCTGAGTTTCCATAAATTTAAGTGCTGCGGTCGTAGATTGCTGGATGTTGATTAGTGTTGTCAAGGTTTGCTGAACATCTAATGCACTTTCTTGAGGTTGAGCAGGTAGAGCTTTCTGGTTCATGGTCTCGGTATAAGCATCTTGAGGAGGTTGTCTCTGAGCTTGATTTCAGTACGCTTGTCCACCTTGGTAGTTGTTCAGAGGTCTTGGTTGAAAGTTCTTCCCTTGGGGACGTGGTTGATATGCATAAGTCGGATTAGCAGCCCCATTTGGATTCGAATATTGGAAACCCGGATGGTTTCTATTCGGTTGATAACCTTGACCACTTGAGTTATATTCCTCGGTTGGAAACAAACATTACGGATTCTGTATTGTGTGGACAATTCTCCCAATCATGATCTTGTGTACCGCAGTTAGAACACCCATAAACTTCTTGTGTAACATTGACATCTGCCCTTCTACCAGTAACACTTCTTGTAACAGCTAGAGTAAGCTGTTTCAGTTGTTGTTCAAGTTTGTTTTCCATGGCGGTGAATTTTTCTTCAATCAACGCACTATTTCCACCTCGAATAGGTGTTCTCGCAGTATTCCAACCTAGTTCATTTGTAACTGTTCTATTCAAAATAATCTTAGAAATCCACCACCACAAAGCAAGTCTAGATCCTTTCTTGAAGAGCCATCAAGTCCTCGGTAAAATATCTTCATCTGTTAAACTTCTGTGAGGCCATGATCAGGGACTCTTCTTAAACAAATCTGAAATCTCTTCCAACTTCTACCCAAAGTATCGTCTTCATCTTGTTTGAATGAAGTTATCTCAACTTGCGCATCTAATCTCATATTCGTTGGGTAGTATCTATCGAAGAACGCGGTTTGTAATGCGTCCCATGTTGTAATTGTTCCGGGTTCTTGAGAATCATGCCACTCACTTGCTCCATCAATAACGAAGTACATAAAATTAGCAAAATACATTTTCTCTCTAGTTACTCCTTGCGTAATATAAGAATCGTAATATAAGAATCGCAAATTTGCATGAACTTCTGTACTGCAAGGATTGGATCTTCGTCAGGCGCTCCTCGGAAATTTCCATAACTTTGAAACTGAGATAACATACCAGGATCGGTTCTGAATCTCTCGACATTAATGTTTGCTGGGCCAATTCCGAGGGCAGGAGCTCGAAATGGAGCTTCTTCAGGGCCATTGATGAACCACGGATCATTGTTCTGAGGAGCTTGTGGAACAGTAGGAACCACAGGACCAAGAGGAGGGTTGAGTTGATCTTCAGCCATCGTTTCTCTTGCTAATTGCTCCTCTAAATCTTTTGCTTTAGCTTCTCTCTTTCTTTTATTTGCTTCTCGAACTAGGTTTTCGGGATTTGCAAGAATCACGATATCCTCACGCATAAACCAAAACCTGTAAACCTGAGAAAGGAAGACAACCCAAAGCATAAAACTGAAAAGTAAAACTAAAACTAAACTAACAATTAAACTACTAAAAGATTAACACCGGGGTCACACGCTACCTTCCCCGGCAGCGGCGCAAAAAACTTGGTGGGTCCTAGGGTGTTATAAAATTAAGCGATAAATAAATAGGAACCACTTAACCGCAAGTGTACGATTGTCCCAAGTAATATATGATAATCAAGTTTTTTCTCAGGGATGGATTAGGTTCAACCCAAATATTAATCAAGTAGTAGGAATAATTGCTAAACAGGAAAATAAAATATAAGAATTTTTGTTTGGTTTTTATAAATTAAAAGTGCAAATAAAGTAAAGACTAAAATTAAATAAACAGAAAGGAAATAAAGCAAATAAACGACCAAATTCAGATAAGAGAGATACTTGAGTCTCGCAAGGAATCCCCTTAATCAATATAATCTATGTTATGTTTAAGGGTAGAATTGGAATTATAATATTAGTCGGGACTCTAATATCTCCTAGCCCCCTATCGGGTGGACCTAGAAGCTATCCTAAAGTATCATAAACACCTGTATGGTCGAATATGCCTCTTCGGATGATATGATTTTACCTCATTGGCTATTTTTAACTAGTTAAGCCTATCGGTCAATAACGGACATTACACGGGTATTACCTAGATCTGTATACAAACCCCCATGTCGGATGATCACTTCGCCACTAAAGTGAATAGCCCAAATACTAACAGCTAATTCTAGTTGTTCCTAAAAGAATTAGTAATGAAAACAAAGTAATATCCAATATATAAAACTCAATCCTATTTAAATCTAAACAATCCCAAATTCAAAACATAGATTAATTAATTAAGGTTCATCCCTTTTATGCGATTCTCAAGTATAAAGAAATTTAGCTCATAAGAAAATTAAAGACTAACATTAAATAAAAGGAATTCATGTTCAAATACAAAAGATAAATTAAAAACCTAAAGGGTAGGATGACTGATGTTGGAAGAACAGGACTCCTCCAGCACTAGCTTCTCCTTGCCTTCTTGCTCTGACTTAAAAACCTTAAGCCTCTTGTGTGATTTTCTGAAGTGTGTGAAAAAAGGAGGCTAAGGGATGTATTTATAGGTGTTAGGGAACCCTAGGTCGAATTTACTTGGAGTGGAAGACAAGTCAAGAACTCTCAAATTCGTAGCCCTAAATTCTAGGAAAGGTAAAATTCTGCTACTGATTTGATTTGGTCATATCTCATTCAATACTTATCCGTTTGAGGAGTTCCAATATATGAAACTGCTTGTCTTGGAAAGAGCTTTCTATTGGTGCAGACTACTTGTCTAGATTCCTAGCCAATCTTAAGTTATGGACTCATCATTGAAATGTAGCTGGAATTTCAGATTCATAAGGCAGCTTTATCTTTTCCTTCTTTGCATATATCTTTCCTAAATATTTTTATTTCAATGTAAATCTTCTTTCCTTTACTTTTTTATCTCGACTTGGTCTCTAAGTAATTACCATATATCTTTTAAAGCTTCACATTAAATAGATAATTAAACCGCATATGCTTAAAAAGAATAAATCAATAAACAAGAAATAGAAATGGGAAAGTGCACTCTAAAAATAGAAACTCGAGTAAAAACACTTCCTAACACTCTAAAATACACTAAGAATTTAATTCTCACTTCTCCTCCTTGTATCGGTCTTTCATGAAATTCAAGAACCGATTAAATTTGCATTAAAAACAATCAAATTTACGCTCAAAAGCTCAGAATCTGCAAATAGTTAATTTCCAAGGGGAGAAAGTGCAATATGATCAAATAAGCCTAAAAGTCTATCAAATAAGTCATTTATTCACCTAAAAGGATGTCTCCAAGGGGCTAATAATTAGAACAAATAGGGAGACATCAGTAACCACACATCCAATTGGGTGAAAGACTTCAACATCTGAAAGTATGTATAATAACCCTGCAAGGGTTGGTAATACCGTAGGATAGCTCCTAAGTCCACCTGACAGAGGTTAGGAGATATTAGAGTCCCGACTAGTACATAAATACTAGTTTAGTCCTTAAACTGAATCTTTAATTATATACATTTAGGCGAATCCCTTGCGATACTCAAGTACATCTCTCATATTTGGGTCCACACTTATTTACTTTCAATATTTACTTTCAGTTAATCACTCCATTAATTTATTTTACTGCATCTTTAGTTATAATTCAAAACCGAACAAATATCTTTATATTTTATTTTTCTGTTTTAGCAATTACTTCTACTTATATGATAAACACCATAGTCATAACTATCTGTCCCTGAAAACGAAACCCGATTATAAGATTATTACATGGACAACTCGTACACTGGCGGTCTGTGGCTCCTAGGATGGACACCTGGTAGCCATGAACTATTAAATATCACAAAGTACACTTAGCAGCATTAACTAAGGCGTGGAAGAATTATAACCCAAAAAACGAAGCGGCGAAGAATGACTCAAGTATTACCAACACCAAAAGTATTCACCTGTAGAGTTACCAAGGTCAGGTTATCGTCCTTAAAACCAATCCCATTGCTATTGCAAGAATCAAGGTATGCTTCTTCATCTGCTTTCTTCTCTCTCTTGCATAGGTAATAGGAAACCCATTCGTTGCTCTGCATTTCTTTGCACGGGCACTCACATAACACTCTTCAATCATTTCCACTGCTATCGTATAACACCTCTATGCACCTCTGCGTATACGCACTTGAATTACCATTTCATCTATATGCATCTACACACACAAATATGGCAACACACGATAGGCACGCTCTCTCGATTGTGAAACTCAACGACCTGAATAGATTGACTGTCAGGGTGATTGAAATTAGATTAAATCGAAAGTGGTGGAATCCATGCATAAGGAAGTCTCTTTGATTCTCTATGCTATTGGAGACACCCCAATAGTCCCCCAATGTTTAAAAAAGTACATAAGGGAAAGGTGGGGAGTCAGAGGGGACTTTCATCTGACTGAAGTGATAGACAATGTGTTCAAACTGGAGACATTTCAGGATGGTGAACTAGAGAGGCTTTGTTGCTTGCGTACCTGGGTGTTTATCGCATGCATGTCAGCTTTACCCCTTTCCAGCCTCAGGTTGCCCCGTAGTCAATCTCTCTTGACTACTCCTCCATCTGAGGCAGGCTAGAGGTCTGACCTTCATGCAGAACACTGAGGAAACACTACTAGCAATTGAACCAAGTTTTTTTGAGATTGAGGACTTCGATTTTCCAGAATTAGTTAAGGAGGATGTGAAGATACTCAGATTTTGAATCAGGTTTCACATCAAGAAACCTTTACTTTCTGGATACTACCTCACACAAATGGAAGGAGCACGATGGGTGACTTCTCGTTATGAAAACGTAGGAGCTTTGTGCTTCTGATGTGGATGCATATGACATAGGGACGACAAATGTAACATCCTCATACTTCCATCGAGTAGAACACCCAGATAAGCGAAGGAAATCAACATTGTTAGTTAAGAACATAGCTAAATTCCCACCTACAAACCCGATTTATTGTATGAGGAAAAAGATTGGTAACAAGTTTGTAAGCTACCAGTAGCAACCTGCTTGCAATAGGGATAATGACGACTCTTAAAGGAGAGGAGGAGGACAAGACAGAGGTGAATATTCACGTTAGCATAATCAAGATATGGATATGGGAGGTTTTCGGAGACAATGAGAGGAGGAACAGCTTCTTAAATGACCAGAGGGATAAGCATTTCGATGCTAACAAGGACACAGACAACACAACACGAGGGAGGTATAGAGGAACATGATTGCTACAAGAAGTGGTAGAGGAAGCTAGTCAAGGAAAAGGGAAAAGAGTGGAAGCGGGCAGTACATGCAAAGGGAAAGGCAAACTAGAGGACAAAACCACTCAACAACAAGGACTGGATTTAAACATTGTGCAAGATGATGAGAATACAGACACGGAGATTTCAGTGGGAGGATCAGTGCAAGGTGTAAGGGCCAGACAAACAAGAGTTGCAACTGAAGAAAGGCGCGACGAGACGAATCACAGGGGAAGAGGTAGAGGTGGACCAAGTAAAGGGCGTGGTCGAGGTCAGAACACTTTCAATAGGGAGCAAAAGAATACCGTGCTTAAGAGAAGGTTGAAATATATGGAGGTTGTAGGTGGAACAACAGTGGGACCATCACATCAAGGCTCCGCAGCAACAAGAGACAAAAAGGACAATATAGGGACATGAAAATAGGCGATCCTTAGCAGCGATGATGAAAAAAATTGATGAGGGTTTTGTTAACTTATCTAATTTTGAGACCAGTAATGAAGTGCAAATAAACAACTTACCGGAGGAGGACCCCCAATTTGAACCTAAGGGAGTGGCTAGTCTGGGAAGTGATGGAATAGGGACAGAAGATGTAATGGAATTTGAAGAGGACTCGGCAGAAGAAGAGAGTGGGGACATGGCTCAAAGAAAGCACCAGAATGGGATGTCCAAACCCCGAAAAAGGATCCAAAATGGAATCGGTCAAACCTTGGCCACCAAATAGAAATGAGTACCATCTTTTGGAATTGCCAAGGGGTATGGGCACCCTTGACAGCTCCTCGGATTAAAGCTCATTTGACCAAGTATAAGCCCGTTATTGCATGTTTGTGTGAAATAATGATGCGTCAAGTGGAAGCGAGGGAGACCCTTAGGAAGTTTGGGTATGGGAACTCTTTCATTTTTTACCCTACTGGTACATCCTTTCACTCAAGTTTTTTTTGGGGGTCTTTGGCAAGATAATATGCACGTAGAAATCACGTTTTGTAATCAATAATATGTTATTTTATGTATTAACAAACTTGAATTTTCCTATTACATTATTTGCATTCACGCTCCTAACGACTACGAGGAACGTCAACAAACTTGGACACAAATCACAAGTTGGAGTAGCGATAAACACAAACCTTGGATTCTAATGGGGTATTTAATCTACATCTTCATCACAAACAAAATATATAGTCTAAGACCTCCAAACACGCAACATATCATTGATTTTAAAAACTTCACAGAGGTAGACAACCTTGTGGAAATTTGGTCAGCTGGATGTAACTACACATGGATTAATAGATGCCGAGGGGAGAGAATAGTCAAAATCAAGTTAGATAAAGTTTTAGCTCCCATGAATGGATAACCAAACATCCTACGCACACGTCATAGTACCACCAGCAGTGGGGTCCGATCACTCCCCACTCATACTACAACACCAATTCCAAACAATGAGACAACCGCGTCAATTCAAGTTCGAATCATATTGGCTCGAAGACGAAGGATGTCGACAAACCGTGCAACGCAGTCGAGGAGAACCTGGATACAAGATCTCTCTCCCGAACTACATCACGAGAAGGGTCAACACGGTCACTGGACTGCGAAGATGGAGCAAACAAGTGTTTAAGAACCATGAGGAATAGATACAACAGTTACAAAAGAGACTGACAAGAATAACAAACTCAAACTCAATAGAAGAATTAAAAATGGAAGAATTACAATTACGAGAACCAATCAAATTTGAATACGAGTGCGAAGAAAAATGTTGGGCGGACAGATCCAACGAACAATGGCTAACATGCAGAGACAAACACACCAAGTTTTTCCACATGGCAACACTCCAAAGACAAAGTTTCAACAGGATAAAACAAATAAAGAATCATGCAGGAAACTGGACAGAGGAAGAAGCAAAGGTAAAATCATGTTTCCAAAATTAAGATACAAACCTCTTTAAAGCACCAGGTACTACAATAGAACATATGAACAAAGCGGTGAAACACATCTAACTAAAGATAACATAAGAAATGAATAGGTACCTAACCAGACCACCAACAATGGACAAGCTGGAGACTGCGGTACATAATTTGTCTCCAACAAAAGCACCAGGACTAGATGGTCTAAACAAAAAAAATTATCACGAATTTTGGGACATCATCAAACACGACATCTTACTGAAGGTGCAAGACTTCTTCAACAATAATATTACCTTAGGATACCTCAACGACACGCTAATAACCTTAATCCCAAAAGGAGAAAAACAGGAGGTACTCAGAGATTGGGTACAAAATTATCGCAAAAATATTATCCAAAAGATTGCAGCTAATCATAAACGACATTGTCTCATCAACACAAGCAGCATTCATAAAAGGGAGGGTGATACATGACAATATCCTAATAGCACAAGAAATCTCTTTTTGCATGAACATAAAAAGAAAAGACCCAAAAAGTATGACGACTATAAAAATAGACATCGAAAAAGCATATGACCAAGTAAGATGGGACTTCATTTTCATATTACTAAAAAAACTGGGATTTGTGACAAATGGATAAATTGTATCAATAATTGTATAACAACGATGACATTTCAAAACAACTTTAAAGACGAAAGAATGTAGATTCCGAATCGGGACACAGACTCCGACCAGGGGACCATCTATCCCCTTTTCGTTTCTCTCTAATGATGGAGTAAATCATAATGCTAATTGGAAACAAAGTAATGGAAGGAATAATCAAAGGCATCCAAATAACAAGGAATTGCCCAATAATCTCGCACTTGCTGTTCGCAGACGATTCACTTTTCTTCCTCACCATCGACGGATCTGAACACTCACATTTTTAGGAATGTCTAAACGAATACTATGAAGGATCAGGACAACATATAAATTACCATAACTCCTCAGTCAGCTTTAGCAAGTTCACACCGCAACACATTCGCGACCAAGTCATGAATGAAAAACAAATAGAAGAAACTTCGGATCAAGGCAGGTACCTGCGGATACCTTTATGTCATAAACACTCAAAATTTGGAAGCACTAGAATGGATAGCAAAAAAAAACTATTCTCCATAACAGAAAGATGGAAAGCAGAACTACTCTCGGAAGGAGACAAGGAGGTTCTAATGAAAGTGGTACTTTAGGCAATCCCAGTATATACTATGTGTATTTTTTCGTACCCTGTCTTTTTGCAGGAAGCTAATTACGACAATCGCCAACTTCTGGTTGAACTCAGGAGAGGGAAACTGAATACACTGGATATCATGGGAAAAAATGGCGATTGGGAAACTAATAGAAGTATTATGATTCAGAATCCTGAAACGAATGAACACGACATTGCTCGGAGCACAGGCATAGAGAATTATGACAAACCTAGACAACCTTGTAGCACTTCTAATGAAAGGTATATACTATCCATGACCAGACATAACACGGGTCAAGCTGCGTCAAAGCAGGATATGGAGTTGGGCAAGTACAATGGAAGGCATAGATTTTATCATAAAACACAGACTAAACCAAATAGGGACCAGCGAATTAGTCAACATATGGAACGACAGCTGGATTAATACACCTTGGAAGTTAGAAAAGCCACCAAACTGCACATTACAGACTAAATCAGCTTTTGCACCAAAATACACAAGAATGGGACTCAGAGAACCATGATACTATTTTCCCACAACCAATTATACCTGAAATCACTAGAATAAGGATACTCGACACAACTACACCCGGAAAACAAATATGGCCACACTCACATAATGGATAATATAGCACCAGAACAGGATACAATGTATTGACGGACTACGACGTTCTAAACACTACACAACAGACTACCACCACAACAAACATCAACCAAACTCTCTAGAGACTTGTTTGGCAATCCAACGTACCAAAAAAGATCTCAATCTTTATATGGAAGGCATGCAACAACGCCATTCCCACAAAAATATGAAGAGGAAATATGTTAATACGCCAAATTGCATATGGTGCCAGATGAAGGAAGACGCAGTGGAAAATCTATTACTACACTACAAGCTAACAAAATCAATTTGGGCAGCTTCGACATTACAATTAAGGACGCAAACACATGACACAAGCCAGTTCAGAGATTGTTTATTAGAGATACTATCAGCATACGAGAAAGGAGGGTGAGATAAAAAAAAGGTCACAAATTACATATTTATCTTAATATGGAACATCTGGAAAAGAAAATGAAATCCTTACATGAAGACACCATCATAGACGTGGATCAGGTAATAAAATCATCACAAAATCTAATGGCAGCCCTACATGGATCAGACTGGGCAGCAAGAGATGAAACACGCACAAACACTGACAGAGGATCAATGGGAACGACCGCAACACACACGACAAACACGAATGATATCACCTTCTACTACGATGCTTCTTGTAACACTAAATATGAGCAAACAAGGTTAAGTATTATACTACTAGATTACAGAGCCAACCAACACACAATAATACAAAACACAATACTATGCGACACAATTTTAGAAGGAGAAGAGTTGTCGGTACTTCAAGCAACGGAAAGGAGCATTGATGTCTCCCTTTTTGTTCTAATGAAATTCCCTTAGGAAACATAATTTTAGGTGAATATATGAATCATATGATAGTCTTTCAGGCTTATTTTTGTATAATTTCATTTTTTCTCCGTGGATTGATAATATTTCATTTTTAGAGCTTTTGTACGTTAAATGTTTTTTTTTGTGCAAAGTTTCTAGGTTCATGGATGCTAGGAAGCACCAAGACAAGGAAAATAATCGAGAATTAAAGTATTCGATCGAGAGGAGAATTCAAAGGCGAGAAAAGATATCCCGGAGAGTTGACTAGAAAAGCTGCAAATCTAGAAGACTGTTACTAATTGCTGATTTCGAGCCATTTAGACACTGATCCAGCCATTGGCTCGTGAAATAAGTAAAATGCCTCTTTGAGTTAGGAAGATTATGCAACTGGAATGAGTCGATTTGGAGTTGATATGCAATAGTTATAGCCATTTTACCAAGGGCTATACACCAGTTACGGGAATTAAAAGAATGGATTTGGGTTTTTTATTATTTTAATTATATTCATTATGTATAAAGCCTACTCCTTATTTTTATTATAAATAGGCTTTTAGACTCCTTTTCTATATACCACTTATCAGATTATTTCATACGCTTCAAAAGAGAGTCAAAGTAGAAGGCAAAGTAAAAGCTAGAGTTGGAAGAATTCCTTTCTTCCATCAACAGCCAAAACCAACGCCCCAATTAGGTTCCTTCATTTATTTCTGTAATTGAATATGAATACCTTTTATTTTATTTCAGATTTTAATTTCGTTATGAACTAATTTCTTTAGTTTATGAGAATCGCTACATGGGTTGAACCCAATTCTATTCAATATATGTTTTCTGAATTTGGGATTGAATTATTTAAATTAAATTAGGTATTTTGTGTTGACTATTATTTTGTTTTCATTTACTAATTTTGAAGTCATAAATCAAACTTAGGGCTTAGTAATTAGGCTATTCACTTAAGTGGTAAAGTGATCACCTTGATGGGGGTTTAATTACGGACATAGATAACAGACGCGTAGTATTCGTTAATGACCTTGACAGGCTTGACTAACCATGTAGCCAATGAGGTAAGAGACTAAAACCGTTCGAAAGTAGATATAATCGCCCTGACAGGGTTTATAGTATCAAAGAAGAGCTCTTGAGTCCACTTTGACGGAGGTTAGGAGAGATTAGAGTCCCGACTAGCATAATAATATCAATTTAGCCCTTAAACAGATTAGAGTCCCTCGTGTCAGATCCATGAAGATGTGTGTTTTATCAATAAATTTTTGTACTTGAATACACCAGACATGTGGTGGATTTTTCTCTTGATAGGGGGAATTCTCCATACCTAAAGAAAAACCTGAAAAGCGACTAAAACAAAACAAACGTAAAACTGAAAACATATAAAACTACTAAACTAACTTAAACACAAAATAAAATAACTTTTAAAATCCCTGGCAGCGGCGCCAAAAACTTGGTGGGTCCTGGTGTGTTATAAAATAAAGCAATAAAAGTAATAGAATAAAGGATCCACAGACAGCAAGTGTACATGTCGTTCCAAGTAATAGATAAGTAAATACGGGAATTTCGTCTCCACAGTGATTTTAGTAGTTATTCTAACTTCGTGTTCAATATTAGAATAGATAGTTGTAATTGTCTTAATTACAAAGATAAGCCGCAGAGGTTTTGTTTTCTAATTAACTAAATAATAAAATAAATAATTAATAATTAATAACAAATAATTATTCAAATAAGATAAGGAGATGCAAGTATTAACCTATCCTATTGAAATTATGATTCCTAAGAATAAGGGTGAATGGGAAATCTCACAATAGTTGGGACTCTATAATCTCCTATCCCCCTATCGGGTGGACCTAGGAGCTATCTAAAAGTACTATAAACCCCTATATGGCAAAATATTCCTCTTCAGATTTGAAGTTCTTTTACCTCTTTGGCTACGTGGTTAGTCAAGCATGTCGGTCAATAACAGACACCATGCGTCTATATCCTAGTTCTGTAATTAAACCCCCCTGTCGGATGATCACTCGCCACTAAGTGAATAGCATAATTACCAAAACCTACCTTGATTCATGACGTCAATGATAGTAAACAAGCACAAGAATATAATCAATGGAAATTAAGAACCAATTCAGTTAAATACTAAAATCCCAGATTCAAATTAAAACAGAAAAACTATAATCAATGATTCATATAATCACAATTCTAAAGAGAAATTATGCATACTAAAACTTTTGAATAATTAGCTTAGAAAAACCTTATACACAAAATAGATCTAATACTAATTTACCCAAAGAATATAGATGGACAAGTGTTGAATTGAACATTGTTAAGCTCTAGCTCTCGCTTCTTCCTCCTATATATCATCCTGATTGATTTTATGATGATTTATGTATGCATATTAAGCTTATCCAGCCAATGGATGATTTTCTAAGGTTTAGAACTGATATATATATATATATATATATATATATATATATATATATATATATATATATATATAGGTGCTAGGTCGAAATCTTGGAGTAGGGGTCAAGTAAAAGAGTACAAGCCCAACTCAAATTCGTAACCCGAAAATATAGAAAAGGTAAGAAATTGTTGTTGTTTTGTTTTGGCCGTAACTTCTTCGTTTCAACTCCGATTGACGTGTTCTTTATATTGAAACTGGTCGTCTCGAAGAGCTCTACCGCCTTTCTTCAGACTATTATTTCAAATTCCCATCCAATATTGAGTTATGATCACTTTTGTGGACTTAGCTGGTGAAATTCAGATTTATTTGGCAACTTTTTCTTTCCTAGTTTATCTTTTCCTTCTTCTATCTCCTGATTTCTTCAAGATCTTCTTTCCTTATCTTCTTAGAATTAATTTGACATCTAATTTATTTTTGTATATCTTTAAAGCTTCACATTAACACACAAATTAAACCAAATATGCTATAAAAATAATAATTCGTCAAATCAAGACAAGAAATAGAAATATTACGAATTAAGCACAACAGTCAATATAAAAAAACCATTTTCTACCTAAAATGATGTCTCCTAAGGGCGTATATTTAGAACAATTAGGGAGACATCATCTGGCTATGGGTGATGTTTTGGGACACAGGAAAGATAAGGTATTCCATCGATCTACTATGCAAGTAAGACTTTCACTAGCACTCAGATTAATTATACTATGACGGAGAAGGAACTATTAGCTGTGGTGTACGTATTTGACAAGTTTCGTTCCTACCTTCTTGGGGCAAAAATTGTCGTGTTTACCGATCATTCTGCGATTAAATACCATATGGAAAAGGAAAATGCTAAGTCGCGTTTAATCAGATGGGTATTATTATTACAAGAGTTTGACTTAGAGATACGAGATCTAAAAGGTTGTGATAATCAAGTTGCAGATCATTTGTCTCGTCTTGAAGGTTCTGAGTCTAATAGTTGACCTGCGATGGCCAGAGAAGAGTTTCTTGATGAAAGTTTGTTTTTGATTTATGCAATGGGAATTCCTTGGTATGCAGACATAGCGAATCTTATTGTGAGTGGTTCTTTTCCTGAGGGAGACACCTCACAAGAGAGGAAGAGATTAATTCACCGTGCTAAAAAAATCTTTTGGGAGGATCTTTTCCTTTACAAAACATGTGTTGACCAAATGGTGAGAAGATGCATACTTGAGAAAGATGTTGAGTCAGTAATGGAGGGTTGTCATGATTCACCCTATGGAGGACATTTCAAAGGTGACTGCACAGCTGCTAAGGTGTACAATCCAGCTTTTTTTGCCTACTTTACATAAGGATAGTCATGAATATGTTAAGAAGTGTCATAGATGCCAGTATACTGGTAATATATCTGAAAGAGATGAGATGTCACGTAATAATGTTCTTGAAATTGGGATATTTGATGTATGGGGTATTGATTTCATGGATCTCTTTGTACCATTTAATGGGAATCAATACATCCTATTTGTTGTTGATTACATGTCCAAATGGGTAGAGGCTGTAGCTCTACCAACAAATGATTTTCAAGTAGTGATTAAATTCTTAAGGTCAGACATCTTCACTAGACATGGCACGTCTAGAGTTATTATCAATGATGGAGGTTCCCATTTTGTGAATAGATACTTGAAGGCAGTTTTAGAGAAGTGTGGGGTGAGACATCATGTATCTACCGCTTATTTTCCACAAGCCAATGGTCAAGTTGAGGTCTCTAATCGAGAGGTAAAATCTATCTTGGAGAAGACGGTTGGACCCACATGAAAGTATTGGTCTATGAAACTAATTGATGCATTGTGGGCATATCGTAC
Organism: Nemophila menziesii; assembly: GCA_029959085.1. Lineage (NCBI taxonomy): Eukaryota > Viridiplantae > Streptophyta > Magnoliopsida > Boraginales > Hydrophyllaceae > Nemophila > Nemophila menziesii. The sequence continues at coordinate 11,021,863 of JARWIR010000014.1, read as the reverse complement.
TTCATTTAAGACACATGTTGGTGCATCTCCGTATCGTATGGTTTATTGTAAGGCTTGTCACTTACCTCTTGAAATTGAATTAGGTGCATATTGGGCTATAGCGCAGTTGAATTTAGATCCTACTTTAGCTGGTGAGAATCGTATGATGAAGTTGAATGAACTTGATGAGTTTCGATTACATTCCTATGAGAATGCTAAACTTTACAAGGAGAATACAAAGAGATGGCATGATAATCGCATTCATAAAAGAAGTTCGAAGTTGGCAGAGGGTTCGTAGATACAACTCAAAGTTCAGCAATTATCCGGGTAAGTTGAGATCGAAGTGCTCTGGTCCTTACATTGTGACCAAAGTGACGCCTCATGGAGCTATAGAGATTGATCACCCAATCGAGCACCGCACCTTTATGGTGAATGGTCATCGATTGAAAATTTATCATGGAGGCGAGGATATCAATTGCTTGGAAGATCCACATCCCGGGGAGGTTATGTACCTCCGCGAAGCTGCATAAAAGCGAGAGGTAACCCCTCGAGCTTAACGACGTTTAACAAAATCCATTTCTATTGTATATTAGTTTAGATGCTTTCATGTCTTATAAATTCGTAGTGTAGATTAAAGTAATTGTTGTTTATTAGTGTTTATTATTAAGAAATGAGAAAGGTTGGTTGTTTTTTTATGATTACAGGAGTAAAAAGGTCATCAGTTTGGGGTTGTTAGTATGGAAAAACAAAAAATATTTGGTTGCAAAACAGGAGCTAACCGAGAACCCAGTTATCGCAGACCGGGAACCCGTTGAACTCCCTTTGACCAACTTCATACACGCAAGAAACACTGTGTTGGCATTCGCGCCTGTCGACACAAACCGGGAACCCGGTTAGTCGCCAACCGGGAACCCAGTGGATGCGCTGTAGCTTCGTGGAGACGCAAGCCACATGTTACGTTTGGATTCGTGCTCGTCGACATCAACCCAGAACCCGGTTGCTAGCTGGCCGGGAACCCGATCTCTGAGGACAAGTCTCTGACCTATGTAGTGGAGACGTAACTTAATTGTTGCATAAAAAAACGAAAAAAATAAATAAAAAGGAAAAGTCGTGTGACTCGGCAACGCTGACTAGGTCCCCGGTTAGCACCAAACTGGGAACCCGGTGGCAAAACAGAAGTTCGGTCTTGAAGGGGTTTTAACCTATTTTCTTGCCTTCTATCACAAGAAAACTTCATACTTTGTCCCAAACCTCTATTTAACTCAGATAATCATCACCAAAACACCATAATAGCATCAAGTCTTCTCCCTAAACACCACATAGACACACAATCATCTCATAATCCTTCCAAAACACCATCAAAATTTAACTTTCTACCAAGAATATTTCTTCATCAAAACCATATCTTGAGCCATCAAACCTCTCCAAAAACACAAACTAACCACTACCTATCTCATATCTCACCTTAATCTTCATTCTTTTAACCTCAAAACATCAAATTTTAAAACTTATTTCTAGTTTTCGAATTTTTGAAGTTTTGAGTTTGGGGTGAGTTGAGATGACAAACAGAACTGATTCATTGAGCTATAACCGTAGGAACACTCCCATAACCAAAAATACTCTTGGTTCTACACAAGATAAAGCTGTTGAGATTCTGGATTCGAGTTCTAGAGCTAAGATTGGAGAAGTTAAGACTAATATGGAGAGGAAAGAAAACCCAAGTTTGGCTAGTTCCAAAAAGCCTGACTTGAAGAAGAAGAAGAAGAAGAAGAAGAAGAGGATCCTAGCGAACCCATTACAGATCAATGATCTACACGAAGAAAGATGATGGCCCATAAGACAAGAGGAGTTGTAGTTAGTTGGGCTGAGCAAGTACGTGAAAGAGTAGCTTATTTGAAGTTTGGAGTTGAGAAAGGATTCCTTCCAGGTATTATGAACAGTGAGTTTAAATATTATGCTATTACTTGTGACAAGTTTGGTTGGAAAGAATTGAGAAAGAGGAACCTCACGTATATCCTTGTTTTGGTTCGTGAGTTTATGAAGAACTTGCTTTTGCGAATAAATAGTCAATTATCATACACAAAAGGGTATTGTCTTTCTCAGTTGAGCTTATTCAAAAAACATTGAAATTTCCAAAATTTACTGGTCCATGCTCATATCAAGAAACACTTAATGATTCATCTTTCGAGTGGGAATCTCTTTGGGACAAAGTCATGATTCGTGGTAAACTTCCCATCCCAATAGGAGAAAGTTATGTTGGCCAGGTTTACAGTAGTAATTTATTACCTTGTGCGAAAGTATGGTTCCGTTTCATAGTCCCTACCTTCTTTGGCAATGGTCACACTTTTGACTTGAAAAAGGAAAATTTTATTTTTATAAAGTGTAATTGGTGTTGCCCGTGTGATTTATAACACCATCATGGAATTCGAAAAATTCGCGATTGTTCAGAAAAACATCAAGTTCCCATGCCCCATAACTGCATTGTTTTTAGACGTAAAAATATCAAACAAGAACAAAGAGGAAGAGCTATATAAAGAGGGGAAGAGATGACATTAAAATCGATTGAGAATGCCCATGACGAAGCCACGCAAGAGACGAGGAGTCCAAGACTTCCTCCACGCAAGAAGAAGGAAGTTTCCGGAAATGAGTTGGAGGATCGAATACAAGTTTTAGAGGAGAAACAACATGCGATAATTGCAACCTTAGGAAAAGTCACGAAAGAATTGGAGCTTATACAAAACATGCTCTACTTGGGGAGAGCAACATACAACACACCACCTACTCATTACTTACGCAAGGAGCCCAACCTGGACGCAACAATGGTAACCAGCCCTGTGTTGGTTAAGATACATTTTCCTATCATTTTATTATTTAATAGTGTATATTGGTTTAATCGCTTTATCAAGTCTTTTCGAGTCGTGGGGACGCGACTCATTTTTGAGTTTGGGGTGGGGTTCGTTGCCTCATCCCAATTTTATGTGTTATTTGTTTTATTTGCTTTCAATAAAATTAATTGAGTGTTGCTTTGACTGTAGAGTATTTTAAATGTCCCCATTAAGAATAATTTTGATAAATTTATGATAGAAAATAGTAGACTTTAGGAGACAGTATAAAATGCACTTTAATTACATGTAAACATTAGGTAATTGATAAGAAGAATCAATGAACAGTGCAAAAGAAGTAAACTTGTACTTAAGGAAAACGTTTGGTTTGTAGAACGTGAGATCTGAATTAGTAGAGAACACACTTAGGTATGAACTAGAGGTAAGCTATGTAACTAGGAAAATGATAGAGATAGATCTTTGGTAGCCATTTGAGACTTTTTAGCCTTCTATTCCATGAATTAATTATATCCTTCGTAGCCCAATTTTGATTCTTTAAGCCTAACTTTTGTTGTCATGATATAAGTCTATATCCTCTTAGTTTATTAGGCATTTCCATAGGACCCGCACTTGAATCACGATCATGAGACTTCCTGTCTTAAGCTTGAGTTTGGGGTGGTGGGTTTTATCAATGGGAAATTACATTGGGAGGGAATTATATGTGTTTGTATTGAGGCACACTTGTTGATGATGTATTATTTGTAACCCTTTGCCAGGAGTGAAAAAAAAAGTGATAAAAAGTTTTCAAAACATTAGACAACCAGGAACCCGACCATCACTAACCGGGAACCCGGTTATCGACTATACAAAATAAAGAATGAAAAAGAATATAAAAAGAATAAAGTATCCGGCAAAGTGGAAATCTCTTGAAATCATCTTAGTATTTATTGGGTTAATATGGGGAAGCTAAATTAGTGCGTCAAATGGGTTGAGTAAGAATAATATTTGAGTGTAAACTCAAGCTCTTGGACAGTTTGTTGATGGTAAGTGAGGAGAGAGCCAAAAGCTCACTTCAAATCTACCAAATATACATACCACACCGTCCTTAAGCCTACGCTAAAACCGTAAATTCCTCGTGATTCCTAGGTACATAGTGAGTTTATGATTCAGCTAATAGGAGTATGCTAAGTGGAGCGTTCAAAGCAAGTAAGGATCAATGAACACCCTATATCCATCATATTGACATAAGTATAAGCGTAACCTTCTAGTATTGTGAAATTAATTTTTTATTGATATTATTTTTGTTTGATTTTTGCATGACAGGTGTATGTGTATATTAATTCCTATGACATACTATATGAGATTTTTTTAAGTTGTGATGTGGGTAGTATTTACTAGATTCTGCATTTATGCGTTCACTTAATACCTTTGTTTTTATTTTTCTTTGTCGGGACGACAAAGGTTTGAGTTTGGGGTCTTGATGTCTCCCTTTTTGTTCTAATTATATGCCCTTAGGAGACATCATTTTAGGTGAATATTTGACTTATATGATAGACTTTTAGGCTTATTTCGTTATAATTTCATTTTCTCTCCTTGGATTGATAATATTTCATTTTAGAGCTTTTGTACGATAAATAGTTTGTTTTTGGTGCAAGTTTCTTGGTCCATGGATGCTAGGAAGCACCAAGACAAGGAGAAGAATCTAGAATTAAAGTCTTATATCGAGAGGAGAAGTCAAATGCGAGAAAAGATATCCCGAAGAGTTGACTAGAAAAGCTGCAAATCTGGAAGGCTGTTACTAATTGCTGATTTCGAGCCACTTAGACACTGATTCAGCCATTGGGTCGTGAAATACAGAAAATGCCTCTTTGAGTTAGGAAGATTTTGCAACTGGAATGAGTCGATTTGGAGTCGATATGCAAAAGTTATAGCCGTTTTACAAAGGGATGTATAACAGTTACGGGAATTAAAAGAATGGATTTGGGCTTTTTATTATTTTAATTATATTCATTAAGTGTAAATCCCTTATTTTTATTATAAATAGGACTTTAGACTCTATTCCTACATACCACTTATCAGATTATTTCATACGCTTTAAAAGAGAGTCAAAGAAGAAGGCAGAAGTAAAAGCTAGAGCTGGAAGAATTCCTTTCTTCCATCAACAGTCAAACCAACGCCCCAATTAGGTTCCTTCATTTATTTTTGTAATTGAATATGAACACCTTTTATTTTATTTCAGTTTTTAATTTCGTTATGAACTAATTTTTTTAGTACTTGAGAATCGCTACATGGTGTGAACCCAATTCTATTCAATTTATGTTTTCTGAATTTGGGATTGAATTATTTAAATTAAACTAGGTATTTTGTGTTTGCTATTATTTCGTTTTCATTTACTAATTTTGAAGTCATGAATCAAACATAGGGATTTGTAATTAGGCTATTCACTTAAGTGGCAAAGTGAGCACCTTGACGGGGGGTTTAATTACGGACATAGATAATAGACGCGTAGTATTCGTTAATGACCTTGACGGGCTTGACTAACCATGCAACAAATAGGGTAAGAGACTAAAACCGTTTGAAAGTAGATATAATCGCCTTGATGGGGTTTATACTACCGTAGGATAGCTCCTAAGTCTACCCTGGCGAGGGTTAGGAGAGATTAGAGTCTCGACTAGCACAATAATATCAATTTTGCCCTTAAACATAAGTATTTTAGATAGATTAGGTGAAACCCTTGCGAGACTCAAGTACACCTTCTCTTCTTGCATCCAACTCATTTACTTGCTTTATTTTCTTTTCATTTATTTAATTTAGTATTTATTTTAATTGCATCTTTAGTTTTAGAAAACCAAAACAAAAAACTTATCATTTATTCTTCCATTAAGGAATTATTCCTACTATTTGATTAATACTAGAGTTGTAACTACCCGTCCCTGAGAACGAAACCCGATTTATCGGAGTATTATTTGGACAACCGTGCACTTGCGGTATTGTCGTTCCTCTATTTTATTCGCATTATATTATTACACCCCAGAAACCCACCAAGCATGGAATACTCAGATACAACAACAACGATATACTCTATTAACTTTGAATTAGTACAAGATATAAAGGAAGTGTCAGCTACAAGGTGGACGATTCCACCGATTGTACGTCGTATACAGTGGATGACAGTATAATCGGGTTAAGTAAATTTCCTGCACCTAAACAAGAAATTAAATGGTTGTGCCAACAACCTCGCTAAATAGGTTGGACACAGATTCAGAGGCAACTATACAACAACAAGCGCATTGGCGGGATTTTCCGCGAGACCAATAGTTGGCTAAGGAGGGGACCCAACTATCTACTTTCATGCCATGGAAAAAAATCCTCACTTTTAATATGTATCAAATACGATTAGAGGGTAAATGATTGTTAAGTGAATAATGTCACTCTTACATACTAAATAGGATTCTTTTAACGATCATACTTTTATCTTGTCCAAAAAAAACTATCATACTTTTAACTACCGCTTGCATAATTGTTAGTTGTATGATTTATTATGATCGTTATTCATAGTAGTAAGTATTAAAAATAAATAAAAATCTTTAAAAAATTTGACAACCATCGAAATGGTTGTTAGAAACATTTCGTTCAATAACGACCAAGGGTTTGGTCAGTTTTTATTAAATTATTTAAAATAAATTTAATATTAATATTAATATTTATTACTGGCTATCAAAGTGGTTGATAATAGAGTTTATAGCGACAAATTAAATGCCCTTTAGCGAATATCCTTGGCGGTCGTGAAAAGGTTGTGTTGGGTATAAACTTATATAATCCCTTACACCCAATACTTATTAAAACCCTTTCCCAAAAATAAAAAAAAATTCTTCCGATTTTTATTCCAATGGAACAACTATTTGCCGTCAACTCCCTCCTCCCTAACCAGATTCCACCACGAGTAATATAACTCACTGGGTCCCATTTCCACCACCAGATTTACCATTTTTATTGACGAAATAGTAAATATGACATTAATTAAGCTAGTGTGAGTTATGATAGTCAATGATTAAATTTGGTTGAATGTCAATTATTTTTGTTTAATTCATAAGTTAGTTGTATATATTTGATTAAATATCAACAGAATTTCACAATTTATTCACTATAATAGTATATTTATATGGATTAGTTGTTTACAATGCAATAAAATCCAAACATGTGTGCCTAGCGATAAAGTGTCTATTAAATCGAAAACCAAGACTATTTTAGCATTTCTGAATTGTGTGGAAATTTCATACAATTTGCTTCAAAATATATGGATAGTTCATATGTGAGTCAAAGTTTGTGTAATTGGTGTAAGAGTAATCATAAAATTTATTGACAAGGCTAAGGCATAATATTTTGGGTAATGAGTTTTTATCGACATATGAAATTTAGAATTTGCATGGAGAAGTTGACCCGTTCGTTCGAATGATCCTTCAAATATTATAGATGAGGAGATGGTGAACGTGATAGATGATTTGAGGTACATTTTTAACAAAGTGGACACTAAATGGTAGATGAGAATGTTCCACAAAGTAACATAGGTTCCTTTGATACTTTTGTTATTTAGTTGAATACTGAGTTGTATCCCGGTTTCATGAAAATATGTTTGTTTAATTTTATTGCAAAATTGATACACATAAAAGTGAAAAATAAGTGGACAAATACTTTATTCACAAAGCTTCTACAATTGTTGAGTTGGACTTTTATCAGTGGACATACCTTACCCGCATCACATGAAGACTCTAACAAGAAGTTAAAGACTTTGGGTTTAGGTTACGAAACAATTTATGTTTGTTTGAACAACTTTTTTTGTACCAAGGTTTTTATAAATCATTAGATGCATGGAATAATAAATTACGTTGCGTTCCCATAATCCTGAGAGTACATCGATTGTACGCATCGAGGCACACTATAAGGGAATGATTTGGCACAAGACTGGTAAATCTACGAACGAGGATGTTTTGCGTCATCTAGTTGACGTCCATAGTTGGAATATGTTTGGCGAGTGTTACCTAGAGTTTGTTATATAGGCTCGTAATGTCCTTTGAGCTTGTCACTTCATGGGTTTATCTATTTTCAGGATAAAGATCCCCAATATATCATGTGGTCGATTATATTTAACGTTTTGGATTGACCACTATGGTTATGCATGAAATAATAGACACTCATGTTAACGTTATTGATTCCTGGTCCACGCTGTCTTAAGATATAATGTGATGTATACCTTCTACTCATGATAGATGAGTTGAATATGTTGTGGGGTTCATACATCTCTGCTTTGATGCACATAATCCAAAAGTGTTTGTGTTGTGTGGTTGCATAGTGCATATAAATAATTATTATCCAGCGATATTTTATAAATCATGATGGTCTCGTAAAAGTTAAAGGGCATGACGGGAGTGCATGGATTCTACGCCTTCCGTTCGGTTGAAAAATGGATGGTGTATTTTGATCACAGACGATGGTTACCACTTTCACGTTCATTTCTAAAAAAAGGAATTTGTATTCAAAGAGAGAGTGTAGAGCTACTCATAAGAAGGACAATCTCACAAGTATCCAAACAAAAATTGAATCTTTAGACGCTTTTGAATATGGGAAAACACAAGGATTTCGTTGAAAAGGTAATCAAGAGGATGGGTATTGAAATTTTCATTAAAAGAAGAAGAGCATATTATATGAGTTACCTTAGTGGTCGGAAAACTTGTTAAAAACATTTATGTTATGAATTGCGATAAGAATGTATATGATAGTTTAATTGATACATTGTGGGTCTTGACAAAAAATTTAATATAGATAACATGAATACGAAGGATCTGGCCATTCGGGAGGAATAGTGGTTGTCTAAAGATGCGAGGGGTGGGGTATGCAACCGAAAGTAAAGTATGTGATGGGTTCATATAAGAGGGAGTCTTTTCTTGTATTGTTGAAGCATCATAAGTTTTAAGATAGTTTTGCATCGAGTTTGAGAAATAATATTGTGGGTAGATCACTGGAATGAAATCACACAATTTTCAGATTATGATACAATTTTTATTTGTTGCTAGTGTTCCAGGATTACATGAGCATAAAGTCACTAGTGATTCCATCATGGGTTTGTGTGATATTTGTAAGGCCAAGGTGGCTTCAATTCTACCTTATGTGATTTCACTTTCTCTTTATCTAAAATGTGCTCAAAAAGTTGATTCTAAACGAAAGTATTGATTTTTTTCCACCGCTTCTCTTACATTGTACCACCAATTTCTTGAACTGGAAGTGGTTTCTAATCTCTTCAATTGTAAAAGGATCTTACTTACCTCTAACTGGAACACGACCTTCACTATCTTGGCAAAAGAGACCTAAATAGAATTCGGAGACTAACTCTAAACATAAATTTTGATCTCCGCATCATGAATGTAGACCAACCCAATTTATCTCCCATCTCTAAGAATCTCTTGTAATCACCTTCTCCAACTTATTTTTTGAATACTCTCTCATAAGAAAAGGGCAAGTCTGGTAAGTGTTTCTTTGCGGAAGCTATCAAGGACTTTGAAGCTTCATCTTCATTGGGCATAGGACTCTTGATTTGTAGACATTGTGGTGTCTTCTCCTTGAAATTTGTAACATTTTTGTTCTTTTAATTTACCACAACTAGCTTTCCTCTATTCTCTTGACTTGTTTTAGCCTTTTTCATTACACTAGAACTTGAACATTTCTCAATTGACTTCTTCTCAATAGAACCCAATACCTTACTTTGATTCTTCTTCATCTCCCTAACAACAGATACCGTTTCTGTTCTTTTAGTCATCTTAATTGACCTCCAACTCAAATCTTTGAACACTCTTAAACCCTTGATATTAGGTTGAACAAGTGTTTTTTGGGTTAGGAAAGGTGTAAGGATGATGAATCTCTATGTGGGTAGGATGAACTCTTGCTTAATTGGTATGTATCTAAGAAATTTTTGGGTAAGATTTGAAAATTTCAGCTTTTGATTCTTGGATTATAGGTGTTTTAATATGATATAGGTGGTTGAATGTTCTTTATAATGATGTGTGGAATGATTTGGATGTGAATTTATGGTGATTGGGTAGTCTTTTGATTTTTGGTAAAGGTTTGTAGAAGTTTTAATGGAGTTAAGAGAGCTTTGGGGAAGAAAGAGAGGCTTAAGGATATAAAATTTGTAATAGTACCAACCTTTCTCTTCTTTTTAAACCTTAAAAAAATTCTAGAGGTCGCCGCCGGCATAATGGGGGATTCGCCGGCTCGCCGGTCCTAGACTGTGTCGTCATTCGCGCACCACGGTTGTTGTCCAGTAGTCCTCGGCATTTTACAAAATTTTCATACCGTGGCGACAGTTTTGGCTCACCGGCTAGCCGTCCAGATATTTTTCTTTTTCATTCGTCTCGGCATTTGAGCTGATTTTGGACTTGTTGTAACGGTCTGACCTTACCAGCATACCGATGAAATGGCCGGCTAGCCGGCATGAGGGTCAGATTTTCTGTAATTTAATTTCTTTTTCTCCCGAACCCAATTTTCTTAGTACCTAAACATCAAAAAGACTAATGGCTTCCTCAAATATGCAATACCAACTAAAAACAACTAATCTAAACATAAAGTAAAAAATTTTAAAAAATAAAATAAAAATTGCGGGTTGTTTCCCGTACAACACTTTTGTTTAACGTCTTTCAAAGTTAACACGTGACCTCTATCAAGACTTTCGTATATAGCCTACCCAGCAACGAGAAAGGCTATGACCGTCCATTAATATCCTTTTAATGCCCCTATTGGGCCTGATATCTATCAGTTTAGTTGAAACAACTTTCGTGACTATGAATGGTCCCATCCACGAATCTTTGTGACTTCGCGGCCTATTTTTGGGTCTGCGGGCTTTCCATACAACTTCATGGCCGACCCCAAACTCACTCATTTGTCTAGTATCCACAAGTTTTGTGTGGATTTCTTCAGGGACGTTGTAATGTGAAAGATTGTGGATAATAGGAATTGTGGGATCTAAATTCCTTGGTTTCTTACCCCAGACATAGAATGTCTCGGATACATTTTTAGCACGAAGGGTGACTGTTACCTCCAGGAAGTTGATGATGCTTTGAATTGTGGCCAAGAACGGCCTCGCAAGTATGTTTGGAACCTGCTTATCTGCATCATAATCAAGAATAACAAAGTCAGTAGGGATGGTGATATTACCTTTTTAAACATGAACGTCCTCCACTATTCCCCATGTCTTTGACACTCAGCTATCCGCAAGTTGTAACTTCACGAGAGCTTTTTCTGTCTTCTCCAACCCAAGCCTATCGAACATGGACTTCGACATAATATTCATACTTGGACCCACATCACACATGGCTTTCATCTTGACCATACAACTGATTTGAATAGGAAGATTAAATCTTCCTGGATCTTTGAGCTTGAGTGGCAACTCCTTTTCAACTCTACTTGAGACTCTCTCAGTATGAGCCACAGTCTCTTTTTTGGTTTCTACACTCGCTTCTTTCGCTGGAATAACTTGCGTGAAAACTTGTTAAGGTGTAAGCCCTTTTTTTTTTGCAATCTCAAGCATTTGGGCGTTGATATTTTTTGGCACATACGCCTCTACAAATGTATTGAGTTCAATGTCTACCTTCGGATTTGTCTTAAGAATAGCTGGTGACATTGTTTGAACAATAGGTGGCGAATCCACCTTCTCTTCTTCTTTCGTCTCTTTTGAGGCTTCTTCCTCTTTTTCTTTAGCTCTAGTAGCTTGTAGCTCTATAACCGACCTAATCTCTTCGTGCATATCCCTTAGAAGATCTATAAACTCGGATCTTTCGGATGAGTCCCAATCTTCAAAAAGTCAGAGTCTTTGGGGCTAGACTTGGTTGGTTCTTCTTCAGTTTCTGGAACTTCCATAGAACACTCTGCAGCATGTGGTACTTCCTATTTCTCTTCTACTTCAAGGAAAATTGCCTTACAATCTTCGAACCCAAAATTGGCATCACCTCCTTCAATGGCTTTCAGTTCTCTTGCTTCGGTAATATTGGTTAAAACCTTATTCATTTTCTCTACTTGTGTTCCTAAGATCTGAATTAAGGCATCTTGTTCTCTCAACTTTTTGTTTTGGGAGTGAAGATTACTTACTCGTCATTAGATCCATGAAATTCTTTAAACTCTTTTCTCCCACTACTCCTTCTTGAGGATGTTGTGGAAAAGCCTTCTGAGCTAAAGTATCGGTATAAGAATCATTGGTAGTTTGTTGTGGAGGAGCAGGTCTATTAAAAATCTGATTTCCTTGATACAGACCTTGACCTCTAGGTTGGTATAAGTTACTCTAGGGACGAGGTTGATAGATACCTTAATTTGCGATCTCCTGAGGATTTGAATACTACATACACGGATGATTTCTATTACCAAATTTATAATTCCCTCGGTTGGATATGAAATAAACAGATGCTGGATTTCCATCACTCTTCCCATGTATAATTAGGTACCTCACACTGTGGACAACTGGTGTCTCCTGGTGTGTTATAAAATAACACCCCTAAATAGGAAGGACTTGTACCGCAAGTGTACGGGTCGTCCAAGTAATCTCTGGTAAACGGGAATTCGATCTCAGGGACGGATTGGATATAACTTTAGATGTTATGTAATAAGTGTGTATAATTGTTATATGATGCAGAAAGTAAAATAGATAAATATTTGTTTTGGTTTTGTTTAAGGACTAGAGTGCAATTAATGTAAAACAATAAGTTAACTAATGCAATTAAATGAGACACAAGTGAATAAAATATGAGTAAACGCAAGGATGAGAAGTAGTACTTGAGTTTCGCAAGGGTTTCGCCTAAATCTATTCAATCAATGTTTTTGTTGAAGGGTCTAATTGGTAACTAATATTAGTCGGGATTCTAGTTTCTCCTAACCCCCATCAGGATGGACTTAGGAGCTATCCTAGGGTATTACAAACCCTGTCAGGGTGATTATAAGCTACCTTTGAATGATCAAGTGTTTTACCCAATTGGCTATAAGATTAACTAAGTCCGTCAGGATCAATAATTTATATCTTACATCTATTACCTAGTTCAGTAATTAAACCCCCGTCAAGGCCATCATTACGCCACTATAATGAATAGCTTAATTACTAATTCCTATTTTTGATTCATGACTTCAAAACAGTAAATAAATTCACGATAATTGAAAATACTAATTTCCCCAATTCAAATTAAATATTTCAATCCCAAATTCGAAAAAATAAATTGGGGCTCAAAGCGAGTGAGGATCAATGAACACTCAATAGCCATCATATTGAGATAAGTACAAGCGTAACCTTCTAGCATCGTGAAGTTAATTCTAAGTTTGATATTATTTTTGTTTTATTTTTGCATGATAAGCGTATGTGTATATTAATTCCTAATTTTTTCTATATGAGATTTGTCTTAAGTTTTGATTTGGGTGTATTTACTAGATTCCTCATTTCTGCATTCACCTTACACCATTGTTTCGTTTTACTTTGTCGGGACGACAAAGGTTTGAGTTTGGGGTCTTGATGTCTCACTTTTTGTTCTAATTTTATGCCCTTAGGAGACATCATTTTAGGTGAACAATAAACTAATATGATAGACTTTTAGTGTTATTTCGTTATATTTCATTTTCACTCGTTGGAATTTATTATTTTTCATTTTAAAAGCTTTTGCACGTTAAATGGGTTGCTTTTAGTGCAAAGTTTGTAGGTCCATAGATGCTAGGGAGCACAAATACAAGGAGAGGAATCGAAAATTAAAGTCTTAGATCAAGTGGAGAAGTCAAAGGTGAGAAATTATATCCCGAAGACTTGACAAGGAAAGCTGCAAATCTGGAAGGCTGATATTGATTGCTTATTTTGAGCTACTTAGACGTGGATTCCGCCTTTGAGCCGTGAAGAGGATTTATTCCTTATTGAGTTATGAAGATTTAGCAACTTGAATGGGTCAATTTGGAGTTGATTTTAGAAAGTTAGAGCAAATCTAGAAAGGGCTGCACACCAGTTACGGGATTTTTATTAAAAGATTGGACTTGGGATTTTTAATATTTTACTAGTTCACTTAAGTAAAGCCCAAATCCGGTTTTGAGCTTATAAATAGATCTTTTGACTTTTATTTTACACACAACTCAATTTACACAAGTCAGAAACGCCAGAGAGAAAGTCAAAATCAAGGAAAAGGAGAAAGCTAAAGGCTAGAGAAAGTCATCTTCTCCAAATCACAGCCAAACCCAATCCTTAATTAGGTTCTTTCATCTTTTATTTCTGTAATCAAACATGAGTTCTTTTTATTTTAATTTAGTTTTTATTTCTGTAATGAGGTAATTTTCCTTTGTAATTGAGAATCGCATATTGGGTTGAACCCAAACTTGATTAACTCATGTTTTTCCGATATGGTATTTAAGAATTTAAATTGAATTCGTTATTTTGTGTTAGATTTCATTTCATTCTTAAATTATTATATTTAGAGTCATGAACTAAGGGTAATTTTTAGTATGCAAGCTATTCACTATAGTGTCGTAGTGATCACCTTGACGGGAGGTTTAGATACATACTTAGGTAATTGTCGTTGGTATTCGCCAATGACCTTGACAGGCTTGACTAACCAATAGCAGATGAGGTAAGAACGTGAACCATCTGAAAGTAATTGTAATCATCCTGACGGAGTTTATAATACCATATGAGAGATCCTAAGTCCACCCTGACGGGGATTAGGAGACTTTAGAATCTCGACTAGTACAATTATAGCAATTCATCCCCCAACAGAAAAGATTAATTAAGAAGGTTTAGGTAAAAACCCTTGCGTGACTTAAGTAATACTTCTTCTCTTGCGTCTAGCCTATTTTTTGCATTATTTTCATTTACGTTTAATTAATTTAGAATTCGATATAATTGCATCTTAGTGTTGTCAAGACCAATATCGACACAAGACGTTTTGTGGTGTTCAATAATTATACACCCAGTTAAGGTGAACATCTAACTACTATTAAGAAAGCCTAAAGTGATAAGTTCTAGGACAGGCAATAAATCAAAACACATAAACAAATATATAGGTAAGAAGCTAATATCAGATTAAAACATATAATTCCCGAAGAAACTTAGATAGAAAGAAAATAGAATTCATATATTATACATGATGCAAAACCCAATCTATGAGAAAATTAGTTCAAACCTGAAGGAAATAAACTAAAAGAAATAATAAAAGACTTCATCTTACTCTCTACAATAACTAAGAATTAATATAAGGTTTAGAACTGAGCAAGGATGATTTACAAGTGATATAAGGGTGAATTTATAGGTGTTTAGAAGACCTAATTCGTTTTCTTGAAGGAGAAGGTAAGTAGTGGACTCCAAGCCCAACTCAAATTCGTAACCTTAAAATATGAAATCAGGCCCGTTTTTGTTTTGGTCCTAACAACTTCAATTCTTATGCGTTTGACGCATATGAGTAATCAAAATTCATCGTCTCGGAAAGATCTTCAACTTTGCTCTTGACCCTTTCTCCAAATTCCCCACAGATTTTGAGATATAAGCTGATTTGTGGTCGTGGGTGGTGAAATTAGATTTAAGGCAGCTTTTCCTTTTCCATAATTTTAGCTTTTCTTTCCTTATCTCCAATTACCATGCTTATCTCTTTACATATCTCTAAGTCTTTGACTTGGATTCTAATTAATCTCCATAATTATCTTTAAAGCTTCACACTAAATAAATAATTAAACCAAATATACTCTAAAACTAATAATTTACTAAATCAAAACACAAAATAGGAAAGTGCAGCATTTCTCAAGAAAATCGAATAGAAAGACTTCTAAATCACTAAAAATGATGTCTTATCCTAGAATTAATTCATGACAAATGAGGAGACATCAAGACCCCCAACTCAAAGTTGTATCGTCCCGATACAATAAAGATAAAAACAAAGGGAAGTCTCTAAATACACACCTAGGTAATTTTAACACAATGGGAAGAACATAGCAGAGTATATAGAATAGACATAAAACAATACTCAGAAAATTTCATGCAGTAATATTTACAAACTACATACATGTACACTTCTCATATTCATATTCAAGGCGGTTTGAATTCAAGATCAGATTAGTTTCGCAATGTAAGAAGGAGAGAAACTTTACTCAGTTTACCAAGGAAGCTATAGATTGTTCATCGAACTTCACTAGTATCCAAAGATCCATTTAACTACTCTCTATTGGTTCAATCACTTCTCGATTACATAGCAAAGAATCAAAAGGTCTTTAAGGTTGTAATTTAGGCTTAGGGACGGTATGATAGTATATTTGGATAATTTAGAGTGAGCTTTTGGCTCTCTCCTCACTAGCCATCTACGAATCACCCTAGAGATTGAGTTACTCTCATAAAACGTTTCTCACTCAACCCAATGAATTCTTTGATGCACAAAGTAGCATCCCCAACAATCCCAATTAAAGCATAAAATGTTCACATAAAAATTCCTCTTTGCCGGTCCGAATATATATTCTTTTCAAATCAATTTTTTTTCTTTTGTATAGCTATGACTCTCTTTTTAATGTTCTAGATATCACGTTATTTTTTCATAAATTATGCCTTTTCATAACTTTAGCTCGTACCTTCTTTTTCATTCAATATTACTCCGGCAAAGGGTTACAATATAAACCTGTGAATCATCATCAATATAATAACAAAGCACAATTAATAAGCTCAAAAATCCCATGCCAATAACAATTCCCATAATGGTGGACCTACCACCCCAAACTCAAGCTCTAAAACAATTGTTTATGCATCGTGATTCGAGTGCGGGTCATATGGAAAAGTCATATGATCTAAAGGGATATGGCTTATAACATGGCTAAATAAAAAGGCTTTAGAAAGGCTAGAAGGGGCTGAGAAGGATATAGCATATTAAATCAAAGAACAAGGTGTGAAGGTATAAAAAGGCTTCAAGTGGCTTCAATATGAAAGAACTGCCTTAATCACTTTCTACACCATGTAATTTCGTTATTTTCTTACCTTTAGCACTTTCATCAAATGGGTTTGTCAACCAGCATGGATCTCACGTCCTACACACTACTCAAGGCTCCCTGAGATCGAACATACTTTTTGATCGCATTGCTTACTAATCTTTTCTTTACTATCAATGTGTGTTTTCCTGCAAATACTCAAAGCATACACAATAAAATAGCTCATAAACATACTACTTACTATCATCAATTCACTGAGCCTTATGCTTTCAATCTATTAAACACACTCTACATCTAATTCCCATGTATCAAAATTTTTAATTTCTACCTAAAAACAGAAAAATGGAGATGGGAGACAACGAATCCCCACACCCCCAACTCAAAAATGAGCCGTGTCCCCACGACTCGAAAAAGACTCGAAACAGAAATTAAAATTAGCAGATAAAACATTTACAGAAATGGTAAGGAAGAAAGAGAACATACTCTCGATGCTATTTCCTCGCACTATTGACATCCAAGATAGGATTTGCTTGATCTTTTCTTAATTGCTCATGGAGTGTCATGATGTGTACTTGATTGGCTTTGATTTGTGCCACATCGTTGGCTAAGGAAGTTTGAGCTTCTTCGAAATTGTTTAAACGCTCCTCCATCTTCTCTTGCCAACTTTGCTCCTTTTTTTCTTTTGAGACTTGCGTAGAACCCGCTCCTCTCAACACTTTCATGATCCAAGCATTATCAATATAACTCTTCTTAAATTCGAGTTTCTCCTCTTGACCCAATATAACATTCGCTTTTTGCACAAGACACGTGATCATAGTAGGATATTTAACATTATAAACCGATTTAGGAGAGACCGAAAATCGCATCACCTCCTCATAGATCAACTGTGCCACATCCACTTCTTATCCTCTCAAAATACAATCCAAAAGTAGAGCATTCTTTTTAGTCACATCTAAAGTTCTTGTGTTTCCAAAGACATTAGGAATAAGGAAATTGTGCAAAATTCTAGCATCCGGTTGAAGATATTTGTAAGGCCAAGGTGCCTTCAATTCTCCCTTATGTGATTGCACTTTATCCTTGTAAGGCCAAGGTGCCTTCAATACTTGCATGGTCCAACCAATTTCTTAAACTGGAAGTGGTTTCTAATCTCTTTAACTGTGAAAGGAACTAACTTTCTTCTAATCGGAACACAACCTTCACTATCTCAGCAAAAGAGGCCTAAATAGAAATCTAAAACTAACTCATGACATAAATCAGAACGTCTTACCATGAATGTAGACTAACCCAATCTTTCACCAAGCTCCAAGAATCTCTTATACTCTCCTGTGCCAACTTCTTCATCGAATACTTTCTCATAAGCAAAAGGTAGTTCCTTTAATTGTTTTTATGCAGAAGTTATCAAGGCCTTTGAAGCTTCCTCTTTATCTACGGGTGTAGGAACTTTGAATAGAAGAGGTTGTGTTCTCTTCTTGGGAAAAAGTGAAACCTTTTTTCCCATTAAATCAAACATAGCCGGCTTACCTACTTCTTCAACATCGATTTTACCCTTAGCGTTGGAACTAGAACCTTTGTTACTTGATTTCTCCTCAATTGGACCCAATACCTTACTTTTCTTCACCTCCCTCTTGTTAGATAATGTTTATGTTCTTTTAGTCATCTCAATTGACCCCAAACTCAAAGCTTTACCAACTCTTAAAATTTGAAACTCTTGATTATAGGTTGAACAAGCTTGATTTGGTTTAGTAAAGGTGAATTGATGATTAATTTCTATGTGGGTAAGATGAATTCTTAATGAATTGGTACGGATCTAAGAACTTGTAGGATGAATTTTGAAAATTTTAGGCTTTTGATTCTTCACTTCAATGTGTTTTGGTGAGAATTGGGTGATTGAATCTCCTTTTTGATGATGTGGAGATATGATTTGATGTGTTTTTATGGTGATTAGGTAGTGTTTTGATGTTTGGGGAAGGTTTGATGAAGCTTCAATGGAGTTGGGAGAGGTTTGGAGAAGAAATAGAGGCTTAAGGATTGTAAAATTCGGAATATACCAACCTCTTTCTCTTTTACAACCTAAAAACGAAGCTTTCTTCTCTCTCCAGCGGCGCTGGGCGGCATACCAGCCATAAGGCTCGGCATGCCGGTACTGGAGCTGCTGAAATCCGAGGTACGCCAAAATACCCGAGGCAAGAACACGTGGGCACGGGTTTTGGTCTGGCCGGCATACCGGAGATGTGGCCCGGCATGCCGGTGCTGCTGATGTTCGGATTTTCGACCTCTCGGCATTAAACACGTGACGATACCCGTGGGCACGGGTTTTCTGTTCGCCGACATACCGGAGATGTGGCTCGGCATGCCGGTGCTGACATCTCTCGAAAGCTAACCTCTCAACATTGAACGCGTGGCCTTACCCGTGGGCTCGGGTTTTCTGTTCACCGGCTTACCGGCCATGAGGGCCGGCATGCTGGTGCTGGCATCTGAATGTTCCAAAAAAATTTGTTTCTCCTCCCAAAACTCGATTTCTCTAACACCTAAACATCAAAACACTAATACCTTTCTAAAATATTCAATATCAACTAAAAACAACTAAACTAAACATAAACTAAAAACATAAAAATCACAAAAACATAAAAAATTGCGGGTTGTCTCCCGTACAGCACTTTTATTTAACGTCTTTTAAAGTTAGACGCATTACCTCTATCAAGATTTGCGAATATAGCCTCCCCAACAACGAGTAAGGCTATGAACGTCAACTAATCTGCGCTTGATCCCCTTCTTGGGTCGGATTTCTATCACCTTGGCTAAAACATCCTTAGTGACGATGAATGGTCCCATCCACGAGTCTTTGAAACTTCGTGGCCTATTTTCACGTTTATAAGCTTTCCATAGAACTTCATGGCCAACCCCAAACTCAATGTTTGGCTCAGTATCCATAGGTTTTACATGGATCTTCTCTGTAGGGACTTTGTGATGTGAAAGGCTGTGGATGAAATGAACGATGGGATCTAACTTCCTTGGTTTCTTACCCAAGACGTAGAAGGTCTCGGATACGTTCTTAGCATGAAGGGTGATGGTCCCTTCTTAGAAGTTGATGACACTTTGACTTGTGGCCATGAAAGGCCGTCCAAGTATGATTGGAACCTGCTTATCTGCATCAAAGTCAAGTATAACAAAGTCAAAAGGGATGGCGATACTACCTCCTCGGACTAAGACGTCCTCCACTGTTCCCCATGTCTTGGTAACTGAATTGTCAGCAAACTGCAACTTCACTGGAGCTTTCTCTAATCTCTGAAGTCCAAGTCTTTTGAACACGAACTTAGGCATAATATTCACACCCGAACCCACATCGTACATAGCTTTCACCTTGAGCATACCATTTATTTGAATAGGAAGGTTAAAAATTCCCGGATCTTTGATCTTTAATGGTAACTCTCTTTCACTTCTTCTTGAGACTCTCAAGTTCTCTCTCTTGGCTTCTACACTCGCTTCTTTCTCAGGAATAACTTGCGTAAAAACTTGTTGCGGTGTAAGCCATTTCCTTGCAATCTCAAGCATTGGGCATTGATATTTTCAGGATTGTACGCCTCTACAAATGTCTTGAGTTCAGTGTCATCCTTCGGATTTGTATCAGGAATAGTTGATGACAATGTTTGAACAACGGGTGGCGATTCCACCTTCTCTTCTTCTTTTTCTTCTTGCACAGCAGGTGCAACTTCAACTTCAACTCTTGGTTCCTCCTTTGAGGCTTCTTCCTCTTTATTTTTAGCCAGCTCAGCTTGAAACTCCATAACCGATCTAATCTCTTCTTGCATATCCTTCAGAAGCTGTATAAATTCGGATTTTTCTGAATCTTCCTCCACATCACTCTCAGAACAGTTAGAGTCCACGTGGCTAGACTTTGTTGGTTCTTCTTCGGTACTCGGAACCTCCACGACACTAACGACAGCATGTGGTAGTTCCTTCTTTTCTTCAATCTCAAGGCAGATTGCCTTACAAGCTTCGAACCCAACATTGTCATCACCTCCTTCGACAACCTTCAATTCTTTTTGTTCCATAATGCTTGTCAGAACTTTGTTCATCTGTTCTACTTGAGTACCTAAAATCTGAATTGAAGCTTCTTGTTCTCGTAACTTCTCGCTCTGGGAATGCATATTAGTGGTCATAAGATCCATAAACTTCGTTAATTGTTGATTATCCACAGCTCCCTCTTATGGATACCGTGGTAAAGCTTTCTGAGCTAACAAATCGGTATAGGCATCTTGAACAGGTTGTTGTGGGGGAGCAGGTCGATTTTGATATTGATTTTGATATTGACCTCTTGGTTGGAACACGTTATTCTGGGGACGTGGTTGATAATGGCCAAGATTAGCGGCCCTATGTGGATTTGAATACTGCATAACCGGATGATTCCTATTACCAAATTGATAACCTCCTCGGTTGGATATGAAATAAACAGATTGTGGATTTCCTTCGTACTCTTCCCAAGTATGATTCATAGCTCCACAATATGAACAAGCTTGTGCTTCTTGCACTACATTCGTCGAGGCTAAGTTTTTCTGCATCTCAAGCTTAAGTTCTTTGATTTGATTCTCTAATGCGGATAGTTGAGCTGAGTTTGCAGTTTCTGCGTCTAATCGAAGCGTACCTCAGGTTTTTGTAACAGGAGCTCGCAAAGATGGCCAACTCCTTTCTTGTTCAATGCAATTTTCTAAAACCTCGGTAGCCTCAGCAGGTTCCAAGGACACAAAATTCCCTTTCCCAAGATTATCCACCTTCAATCTACTCTCTCTGTTGATACCTTCATAGAATATAGCTAACTGTAGAGAGGGGGTATAACCATGGAGCGTACATCTAGCTAACTTCTGTTGAAACCTTGTCCATGCTTCTCCTACTTCTTCTCCATCTTCTTGACAAAACTTTGCAAGCTCGCTTTGGTCTTTGAGTCTCATACTCTTTGGATAAAAACGGTTAAAGAAAGCAGCTTGAAATTGTGTCCATGAATTAATTGTCCCTGGTGGTTGCCTATCTAGCCACTCACCAGCTCTACCGGTCAGAAAGAACGAAAACATATGACAATACAGTTGCTCGCGTGTAATGCCTGGAGTAACATAAGCATCACAAATCTGCATAAACTTCTGAATCGCTCTTACCGGATCTTGTACTGCTGTACCACTGTAGAGTCCAAAACTTTGAAACTGACTGAGCATACCTGGATCGGGCCTAAATTTAATATTTTGGATCTCTGGAGGACGGTAATTTATCGGTTGAACATGAAAAGATACTCCCAAGCCTGGGAGGTCTTGCTCTACGCTGTTCTGATTAATGTTATTTCCGTTACCTCCTACCGGTGGTGGTTGTAAATGTACTAAAGGACCTAGGACTCTCAGATTTGTTGGAGGATCTACTTGATCTCGTACGTCTGCCATAGCTCTTCTTAAGGCTCTTTCTTCACGAACACGTCGATTATAAGGTCTGAAGCTCCTCTCGGGCACCGGTAAAGGAGGCAAAAGATTCACTGTTAAAACCTGAAAAAGACTAAAGCAAACCACAAGCGTAATTCCGGAAAAATAAAAACTAAATACTGAAAAAAATTAACTAATAACTACTACTCGAAATAGATGGCCCACACGCTAACGAGACACAAGTCCCCGACAGCGACGCCAAAAACTTGGTGTCGCCTAGGGTGTTAGAAAAATAAGATAAATAAAAGACAGAAAACAATGCACTTTCACCCTAGACAAGCACAGTACTGCAAGTATTACAGGACGTATGCAAGTTATAACGATAAGTTAGATTCGTTCTCAAGGACTTAGTGTGTTATACGAATTAGCAGAAATAGCGAGTAGAAAGTAATCAATTAAAAGACGGAAAATAAAAGAAAATAATTCGAAATTAATAATTAAACTAAGGAAAATTAAAGGCAATAAAATAAATACGAAGAAATCTGAGATGAGAAGTATAGCTTAGGTTTTGCTAGTATGCACTAATCCTTCTAATTCTTTCTATCAAATCTAGTTAATAAGGGAGATAATTAGCTCTTTAATACTTAGTCAGGATTCTAAATTCCCATACCTTAGACCTTGAGAGCGACTAAGGGGGCTACGGACACATCATGAGGCAGCCTAAACCTAGGGTTATCAAGCGCTACCAAGGCCCTAAGCAATTCAATTCCAAACATGATGATAGTGATTAAATTATACCCTAATGACTATATAGCTAGAATTAGTGTTGTCAAGACAAATATCGACACTAGACGTTATGTGGTGTTTCAATAATTAGACACCCAGTTAAGGTGAACATCTAACTACTATTAAGAAGGCCTAAAGTGATCAGTTCTAGGACAGGCAATAAATCAAAACACATAAACAAATATATAGGTAAGAAGCTAATATTAGATTAAAACATATAGTTCCCAAAGAAACTTAGATAGAAAGAAAATAGAATTCATAGATTATACATGATGCAAAACCCAAGCTATGGGAAAATTAGTTCATACCTGAAGGAAATAAACTAAAAGAAATAATAAAAGACTTCATCTTGCTCTCTACAGTAACTAAGAAATAATATAAGGTTTAGAACTGAGCAAGGATGATTTACAAGTGATATAAGGGTGTATTTATAAGTGTTTAGAAGACCAAATTCGTTTTCTTGAAGGAGAAGGTAAGTAGTGGACTCCAAGCCCAACTCAAATTCGTAACCCTAAAATATGAAATCATGTATGTTTTTGTTTTGGTCCTAACAGCTTCAATTCTTATCCGTTTGACGCGTATGAGTAGTCGAAATTCATCGTCTCGGAAAGATATTCAACTTTTCTGTTGACCGTTTATCCAAATTCCCTACCGATTTTGAGATATAAGCTGATTTGTGGTCGTGGGTGGTGAAATTCATATTTAAGGCAGTTTTTCCTTTTCCATATTTTTAGCTTTTCTTTTCTTATCTCCAATTACCATGTTTATCTCTTTCCATATCTCTTAGTCTTTGACTTGGATTCTAATTAATCTCCATAATTATCTTTAAAGCTTCACACTAAATAAATAATTAAACCAAATATGCTCTAAAAATAATAATTTACTAAATCAAGACTCAAAATAGGAAAGTGCATTATTTCTCAAGAAAATCGATTAGAAAGACTTCTAAATCACTAAAAATGATGTCTCATCGTAGGATTAATTCATGACAAATGAGGAGACATCACTTTATTTGTACACACTTTATCCCACGATATTTTTGCACCTTGCGCTCCTTCAGTACTCCCTTTCCACAAGAAGTTGTTCATCAACTGATTAAGCTTTTATATTACCTACTTTGGAAGAAGAAAAACACGGCACCAAAACAATATCTTGCTTATCTGTACACATTTAATTAACTCTACTCTCCCAGTATACGAAAGAAACTTCGAAGTCCATTGATTAATACTACTATAAATTTTATCCACTAATTTGTTACCCTCATCCACACTAAGCTTTTTAGAGTGCAAAGGTACTCCTAAATACCTCACAGGCAAATAAGCAATCTTTATATTTAAAACTTCAGATATCATCTCTTTAACATTATGATCTGTTCCGCCAAAATATAATTTGTTTTCTGGTAATTTATATTAAGTCTAGACATTCTAGTGAATATATTAAGTTCCTTTTTAATCTCTATAGCTGATCTAACATTTGCTTTAAAGAAAATCAGAAGATCATCGACGAAAATAATGTGATTAAGTTTCATTTCTTCCCACCTGTGATGATAATTAAAACTTTCTCTCCTCGCTAAATGATTAAACAACCTTGTAAATACCTCCATACAGATTGCAAATAAATAAGTAGAGAGAGGGTCACCTTGTCTCAACCCTCTCTTTCCTTTGAAATGGCCACAAGCCTCGCCATTGATACAAATAGAATAGGTTGGTGAGCAGACACACATTTTAATCCATTCAATAAATATCCCAGGAAAATTAAAGGCTATTAAAGTATTTATTAGAAAACTCCGATTTACGCTATCATACGCCTTTTGTAGATCAAGATTGATAGTGCACTTTGGTCAGAGCTTTTCTTTTCATACCCCAGTACAATTTATTGCGCAACCAATGTATTACCACTTATATATCTATCACCAACATACGCTGCTTGATTGAGAGAGAAAATTGAATTTAGTACCTTTTTCAACCTTGTACAAATGACTCCTAAGATTGTTTTGTCGGTTGTATTTGTACATGAGATTGGCCTGAATTTCGTCACACTAGAAGGCTTCTTCTCTTTAGTTATTAATATAATATTTTTTGCATTAATTTGAGTGAGTATTTTACCATTATCCAGACATTGTTTAATAGCACTTGTAAAATCTTCTCCCACTATGCTCCAAGAAGCCTTGAAAAACCCTGAATTAATTCCATCAGGACCTGGGCTTTTGTTTTCATTTATGGAAAACAAAGCCTCTTTGATCTCTTTATCTGTTACAGGGGCAGTCAGGGCATGTCTTTGTTGATCATTTAGCTGTGAGCCAATTACTTCTTTAATAACAAAGCTTGAACACACTTCTTCTTTCTCATCTTTTGTACCAAGGAGCTTCTTGTAAAAATTCACAAATTCTTCCTTAATAAGCTCAGGTTCAACTATTTCCTCTTCTGCATCATTAATAAGAATAGAGATATTATTTTTAGCTACTCTACCCTTAATAATTTTGTAGAAATAGGTTGAGTTACAATTCATATCATTATTAAATATACACTTGGATTTTTGCTTAAGAATATTGTGTTGCACAATCATAGCACTTTCTAATTCATTACTCAGAAACTTCTCCTCATTAAGCACACTCAGATCAGTCACTCCATTCATGATATTCATTTGTATAGTATTAAGTTAAGCTTTGATTGCTTCAATTTCATTTGAATTCCTTCTGAAAAACATGTTGTTGAACTTTGTGAGAGCTTTTTTTTTGTGTTCTTCAATTTCATAGAAACCTTGAACATTTCATTGCCTTCCACCTTAATACTCCACGCATTCTTAACAGTATCAATAAATTTCTCATGTGTTGATCAAATATTAAAGAATTTAAATTGGCTAGGAAAATACTTTTTAACTCCACCCAGATTTAGTTTAATAGCACAGTGATCATAGGTGGATGGATGGTGTATAATAACACTAGAGGTTGTTGTTGTGTCTAACCACTTAGTATTAATAAACACCCTATCTATCTTACTAGCACGAATTTGATCACTTTTGTTCTTGTTTGTCCATGTATAAAATTGTCCTCCATAGTTGTGCTCATACAAATTTGCATCTTCAACACAGTCAACAAATTCTAATGCTCTTTTATCAAGAATAGTACAGTTCAATCTGTCTTTGATACTTAAAATCTCATTAAAATCCCCCATAATACAGAGCTTCGCTTTCTCATATTTTTTACTCCACATGACCATATCATTCCATAGTACCTTCCTTACTCTATCATCATTACTCGCATAGACCATCACTATATAGAAGACATCTTTATTTCCATTAACTTTCAAATCAATTAACATAGCCTGAGAGGTTTGATCAACTAGACTAACTTCTGAATATCTCTTGTCCCATAAAATCCATATCCTACCATGTTCATATTTATTGTAGTTGTGCAACATTTCTAGATAAGAGAAAAGTGCACTTATTATAGAGGGATAATTAGTAAACTTGACTTTTGTCTCTAAAAGTCCTATTACCCCACTTTATTACTAATTAAAAAATCCTTCACATCCAATTG
The DNA here is from genome assembly GCA_029959085.1 of Nemophila menziesii. NCBI lineage: Eukaryota > Viridiplantae > Streptophyta > Magnoliopsida > Boraginales > Hydrophyllaceae > Nemophila > Nemophila menziesii. The sequence continues at coordinate 10,995,377 of JARWIR010000014.1, read as the reverse complement.
CCAAAGGATATTATTAAAACCCCGTACATTCCATACTGCTATGTTCATATATTAGGAGGTCGAGTGATTTCTTGTCCCCCATTATGATTGATGAAATTTAGCACATCCTGATCAATCTCCTTTCCTTCCATGTTCTGTAGATTCTCAAAATTATTTGTTGTCACAACAGATTTTGATTCACCCTGCTTGTACTCATTTCTTTTATTATTTCTAACAGTACTCCACTCCTCTACTACTTGTTTTCCTTTATTTACTTTTTTAACAGGATCATCTACTGTTTCTGGAACCCAAATTTTCTGAGTGTTAGCACATTTACAGTCAACATGATCCAACTTGCTGCATTTCTTACAAACAGTTGGCCTCCATTCATACTAAACATTTACCACTTGTAATTCCTCCAAACCTATATCAACATAGACCTTTTCTGGCAAATATCCCTTAATATCTACTTGAACACAGACTCGAGCATACCCTAACCTTGTTTTTTATTCAGTTACTGTATCCATTTGTATAGGAATACCCACACCACTCGCTACATATCCTAAACCCCTCTGAGTCCAAAGATTCATTGGGACATTTATCAATTTAAGCCATAAAGGAATACGAGATACATCAATCTTATTGAATTGCAAACCTGCCTTCCATGGTCTGAGTAGGACAGGCTTTCCATTTATATGCCATAACTGCTCTAGCGCTTTACCATAATTTTGCCGATTTTCGAATTTAAACACCACACTACCTTTCAAATTGGACTTGATTTCTACCTTACCCAGCTTACTCCACTGATATCTGACGAAGTTGGCAATAGAAAAAAAAGGAGGAGGAGTGTCAAGGAATTGACTAATTAGGCAGTTAACCCATTGGCCAGAACCCTCGTCAAGCACATCCTTCGGCGGTTTAGTTACTTTCCTCCCTTCAATTCTATCAGGTGTATGATGCTCAAGCTTCATTTTTTGATTCGTGCAACCATAAAAAAGAACTGACCATTGTACCCCTTTAAAATTACTCGTTATCTCATCCTCATCTCGAACACTATTTTGAGTTTCTTCACGTTTATTCTCTAATTCATTTTTTTCCTGATTTTCTATGTAACCTTCTTCATCGCCTTTAGAAGATTCCGACGTACTTAGTAGATCTACACTCGACGTCAACATTTCTTTGGTAATATCTCTGTATTTTGTTTTTTACTTCAGCTGTTTTGCAGATCCCATTGTTACTTTATTCGTTTTTGCAGAGTTTAACACTTTAGTCATTTTTTAGGTCAACTAAAAGAATAAAACGAAAGAGAAAAGAATTGAAAAGAGAAAGCGGTGATAGTGGATGGTGATGGAAGAAAGAGAAAGAGTGGAGATATGTAAATTGTGAAAAAAAAAGTTGTTAGATCCCAGGAAAACCCTGAAATTAACAACAAATCTGAAAAAGGAAAAGCAAAAAATATGAAAAAAGGCTAAAAAATGGTGTATGGATGAAAAAGGAAAGATGAAATAAAATTTAGTAGATGAATGGCTAGAGAGAATTTTATTGGTGAATTGACTCTCATTTGACTTCTCTTTGTAAACAATAACTTCTTTTTAAAATATTTATGGGTAATACTTCTCTAGAACTTTTTTCAAATATTTGTTCACAAAGTGTGAACCTCCATCATTGATAATAACTCTAGGTGTGCCATGTCTAGTGTAAATATGAGACTTCAAAAAATTTATCACTACTCGCGAATCATTAGTTGGTAGAGCTACAGCCTCTACCTATTTAGACACGTAATCAACAGCTAATAGGATGTATTAAATTCCATTGGATGGTACAAAGGGACCCATGAAATCAATACCCCATACATCGAATATTTCTACTTCAAGAAAATTATTACGTGGCATCTCATCCCTCTTGGATATATTACCAGTAAACTGGCATCTATGACATTTCTTAACGTACTCATGACAATCCTTATGTAATGTAGGCCAATAAAAACCAGATTGTAGTACCTTAGTATATGTGCGGTCACCTTTGAAATGTCCTCCATAGGGTGAATCGTGACATCCCGCAACTACTGACAAAATATCTTTCTCAAGTAGGCATCTTCTTACCATTTGATCACCATATTTTGTAGAGGAATAGATCCTCCCAAAAGAACTATTTGGCACGGTGACTTAATCTCTTTCTTTCTTGTGAATTGGCTCCTTCAGGAGAAGTACCACTCACAATAAGGTTCGTGATGTCTGCATACCAAGGAGTACCATCATAAACTGCAAATAAACTCTAATCTGTGAACTTTTCTCTAACTAGCTCAGAACTACTATTCGATTAAGAACCTTCAAGACGAGACAAATGATCTGCAACTTGATTATCACACCCATTTTGATCTCGAATCTCTAAATCAATCTTTTGCAACAACAAAACCCATTTGATTAACCGTGGCTTAGCATCTTTCTTCTCCATAAGGTACTTAATAGCGGAATGATCATAAAGACAACAATCTTCGTCCCAAGGAGGTAGGAACGAAATTTGTCAAATGCATAAACAACCGCAAAACGCTCCTTCTCAGTCACCGTATAATTAATCTGAGCACTATTGAAGGTCTTACTCGCATAGTAAATAGAATGAAATACCTCATCTTTTCACTCACCCAACACAGTACCATAGCTAAATAACTAGCATCACACATAACTTCAAAGGGAATCTTTCAATCAGGAGGTAATACAGTAGGCGCAGTAATAAGCTTCCCTTTTATCTCTTGAAATACCTTCATGCAAGCTTCATCAAAAAGGAATTTGATTTCCTTTTCGAGTAATTTACACAAAGGTTTTGTAATCTTCGAAAAGTCTTTGATAAAACGACGATGGAAACCAGCATGGCTAAAAAGCTCCTTACCCCTTTCACTGAAACAGGAGGAGGAAGAGTCTTGATTACCTCAATCTTCGCTCGATCAACTTCTGAACCAGAACTCGAAACCTTGTGTCCTAGCACTATACCTTCACGAACCATAAAATGGAATTTCTCCTAGTTCAAGACCAAATCGGTTACCTTGCATCTAATTAATACCTTCTCTAGATTCTGCAAACAATCATCAAAGTTATCTCCAAAAACAGAAAAATCATCCATAAATACCTCAAGGAATCGATCAATCATATCTCCAAATATTTCCATCATGCAACGTTTGGAAGTAGTAGGTGCATTACATAATCCGAAAGGCATCCTTCGGTATGCGAAAGTGCCAAAGGGACATGTGGATGTAGTTTTGTGTTGGTCATCAGGAGCTACGCATATCTGATTGTAACCTGAATAACCATCTAGGAAACAATAATATTTTCTACCTGCTAACTTGTCCAATATTTGGTCTATGAATGGAAGTGGAAAATGGTCTTTTCTAGTAGCTTTGTTCAACTTACGATAGTCCATACACACTCTCCAACCTACTACACAGTTCTTGAGCATATGGCTTTGTTATGATCATTCAAGATGGTGGTGATACCACCCTTCTTTGGTATGCATTGAAATGGACTCACCCAATCACTACTAGCTATGGGATAGATGATTCCGGCATCTAGTAGCTTAATAACCTCTTTCTTTACCACTTCTTTTATTGCAGGCATCGATCTTCTCTGTCCATCAGCTGAGTGTGTACTATCATCCTCCAGGATGAATTTGTGTTGGCAATAGGAGGTGCTAATTCCTTTAATGTCGGAAATAGTCCATCCTATTGCCACTTTGTTGGCTCTTAGTATACGTAACAGTTTGTCTTCTTGAGGACCTGTTAAAGTAGCTGAAATAATAATAGGTAGAGTGTTATTAGTACCTAAATATGCATACCTCAAGTGTGACGGAAGTGGTTTCTCTTCTAACTTCGGGGGAGACTCAATAGATGGTTTCTTTTGAGGTTTAATCTCCCCTGGATCTCGTAATGGTTCATAGGCTAAACGCCTATACTTGGGATTCTCAGAATTAAGAGTTGCCACTATTTCGGCAAGCTCTTCCACCATCTAAGGTAAGTCAAGTGTCAAAGCAGCCTGCATGACATCATCATAATTAAAAGAATCATATACCTCTTGCGTGGCATGCTCTACTACATCCATTAGGAAACAATCCTCCTGGGAATCTGGAAACTTCATGGCTCTGGGCACACTAAACTTTACCTCCTCATCTTGGATTCGCATGGTCAATTCTCCGTTCTCTACATCAATCAAAGTACGCCCCGTGGCTAGGAATGGTCGTCCCAAAATAATGGGGATATTCCTATCCGCGTAGTATTAAAGAATAACAAAATCAGCGGGAAAAATTAACATACCTGCCTTGACGAGGACGTCCTCTATTCGTCCCTCAAATATACGAGGGATCTATCATCCATTTGCAAGACCATAGAAGTCGGTCTTGCATTCCCTATCTTTAATTTCTCGAAAATTGATTTGGGCATGAGATTAATACTCGCACCCAAATCACACAAAGCCTTCCCTTGCCAATCATTACCAATAGAGATCGGAATAATGAAGCTCCCAGGATCAAGTAACTTAGGTGGCAACTTACTTTGACAGATTGCACTACACTCTTCTGGCAATCCTATCATCTCATTATCATAGTATGGCCTTTTGTTGGCGATGGCCCTTTTCAAAAACTTCACATATTTTGGAACATCTATAATAGCATCTAGAACGGTATGTTAATGTTTAAGCCTCTCACCACATTTATGAATCTATGATAATCAGCCTTATCTCCTTTCTTCTGAATTCTGGATGGAAAAGGTGGGGGAGGACGGGTTTCTACAATATCTTTCTTCTTGGGTATTTCCGGAATCTTCTCCACTTCCTCCACTTCCTCCACTTCATCATCTTTCTCTTCCACCTCCTTCACCGATTTTTCTTTTATGGTTATATCTTTTTCTTTCATAACTGGTGGAAAGGGTGGTGGTTGCAACTGTTTACCATTTCTTGTTTTGATCGTGTTACACTCCTCCCTTTGTTTAGGAATTTCTGTGTCACTGGGGAGTTGGCCTTGACCTCGAACATTCATGCTATTGGCGATCTTTAATATTTGACTCTCTAATATTTTTAACGAAGCAGTATATGAATTTAGAGTTTCTTCCATCTTATTCTCTTTAGCGGTTGTAGATGCCATGAATATAGATAACTGTTCTTCAAGTTGGGTTGACCTGCTATTGGCGCATGCCATGTATTGCGACAAATTAAGGGCTAAATCGGTGGCGGTAATTGCACCTTCTTGAGGTCGAGATGGAAGTGCCTTTTGAGCTAGCATATCTGAATAAGCTTCATGATCAGCTCTAGGTTGATTTCCTTGGTATTGTTTTTGCGGCTTGAATTGGTAATTGTTCCTTTGGGGCCTCGGTTGGTAATTTCTTGGATTGGCTGCTCCTTGTGGATTCGAATATTGAAAGCCTGGATGATTTCTATGTTGATTACCATACCCTGGACCACCTGAATAATTATTACCTCGATTATTAACGAAATAAATGGATTCTGGGTTATTAGGACATTCTTCCCAGCTGTAATCAATTGACCCACAACTAGGACATATTTCTGGTTCTTTTACCACATTCACAATAGCTTTATTCGACATAGATAAATGTTTTAACTTATTCTCAAGTGAGGCAATTTTAGCATTCAATGCGGTTTTTGCGTCTACATTCAAAGTACCCGTTTCAGAAACTCTTACTGATGATCTCGAAGGTTGCCAACTCATTTCGTTCTTCACAATTCTATCCATAATAGCTTAAAGCTTGATTAGTTATGACCATCATAAGGCCACCTTGACACATAGTATCTACTTTTTCTTTCGATGCTTCGTCAAAACTGCGATAAAATATCCCAAGCTATAATTTAAGTGAATACCCATCTAATGGGAATTTTTGTAGCAAAGATTGAAAACGAGTCCAAGCAACTCCTACAGTTTCTCCCTAGTCTTGACGGAAACTAGCAATATCTAATTTCCCACTAAGTCTAACACTTTGAGGATAATACATGTCGCAAAATGTTGTTTGAAGTTGATCCCAAGTCAAAATCTCACCGTGTTGTTGCTGATCATACCATTCACTTGCTCCTCCGGTGAGGAAAAACGGAAACATATGAAAGTACATTTGTTCTTGGGTTACCCCTGGAGTGACATATGCATCACAACTTTGCATAAATTCGTATATAGCTCTAATAGGATCTTCACGCGCTACCCCACTATATTGACCAATATTAATAAACTGATTAATCATACCCGCGTCTGGTCTGAATAGGATTCCTTGAATTGCGGGTGGGCGAAGTCCTAGTGGAGGTAAACGAAAAGGTCTATATTCGTTGGGTTGGACGAATCGCGGAACATTTTCTTGAATTCCTACACCATTGTTGTTGAGCGGTATTTGACCTGCCGGAGGAATTTGGAATTGAACGTTTTGGATTCCTTCTGGTCGATCTTGCACAATTGGTGGCACGATAGGATCACCATGTTCATCCACCTGAATTCCGAGATCTTGAACATTATGAACGTTTAAATCCTCCATTTCCTTTTCTTTCTTTGCTCTTTCTCATGCTTCCTTTTCTCTCTTGTTATTAGCTCGGACTAGTCTCTCAGGATTCGAGAGCATACACTAAACCTGTAAAACCTGAGAAGAAACAAAACAAAGAAAAGCGTAAAACCGAAAAATAAAACTAAACTAAAGATAACAACTAAAACACTTACGGATAACACCGTGGTCACACACTACCGTCCCCGATAGCGGCGCCAAAAACTTGGTGTCTCCTGGTGTGCTATAAAATAACACCCCTAAATAGGTAGGACACGTACCTCAAGTGTACGGGTCGTCTAAGTAATATCCGGTAAACGGGAATTCGTTCTCAGGGACGGATTGGATATGACTTTAGATGTTATGTAATAAGTGTGTATAATTGTTATATGATGCGGAAAGCAAAACAGATAAATTTTGTTTTGGTTTTGTTTAAGGACTTGAATGCAATTAATGTAAAATACTAAGTTAACTAATGCAATTAAATGAGACGCAAGTAAATAAAATATGAGTAAACGCAAGGATGAGAAGTAGTACTTGATTTTCGCAAGGGTTTCACCTAAATCTATTCAATCAATATTTTCGTTTAAGGGTCGACTTGGTAACTAATATTAGTCGGGATTCTAGTTTCTCCTAACCCCTGTCAGGGTGGACTTAAGAGTTATCCTAGGGCATCACGAACCCCGTCAGGATGATCATAAGCTATCTTTGAATGTTCAAGTGTTTTACCCAATTGTCTATAAGATTAACTAAGTCCGTCGGGATCAATAATTTATATCTTACATCTATTACCTAGTTTAGTAATTAAACCCCCCGTCAAGGCGATTATTACGCCACTATAATGAATAGATTAATTACTAATATAACATAAAATACTAATTTCCCCAATTCAAATTAAATCTTTCAATCCCAAATTCGAAAACACTAATTAAATAAATTGGGGCTCAACCCATTAAAGCGATTCTGAAGCACTTAGAGTATTTAGCTCATAATATAAATTAAAACTAAAGAAATAAAATTAAAGGTGCTGATGTTTTACAGAAAGAAAATAAATAAAAGAAACCTAATTAGGAATTAGATTTGGGTTGTTGATTTGGAGAAGATGAATTCTCTAGCTCTTGTCTTCTTCCTTTTCCTAGCTTCTGACTTTCTCTCTGGCGCTCTGACTTTTATAAAAATGAGTTGTCCCTAAAAATAAAGTCAAAAGGTCTATTTATTCTCAGAAATTCGTACTTGGGCTTATTTTAAGTGAATTAATGAAATAATAAATGGCCCCAAGTCCACTCTTCAAGTTCAAATCCCTTAACTGGTGTACACCCTCCACTAAAACGGCTGTAACTTTCTCAATTTAACTCTAAATTGACCCGTTCAACTTGTTAAATATTCGTAACTCGATAAGGAACGAATCTTCTTTACAACTCAGATGCTGAATCCATGTCTAAGTGGATCGAAATCAGCAATTACCATCAGCCTTCCAGATTTGCAGCTCTAACTTGCCAACTCTTCGGGATTCTTCTTGCCTTTGACTTCTTTACACGATCTAAGACTTCAATTCTTGATTCCTCTCCATACTAGTATTAAAACCTACAAACTTTACACTAAAACAAACCATTTAACGTGCGAAAGCTTAATAAATGAAAAATACTAAAATCTAAGGAGGGAAAATGAAATATAACGAATTAACACTAAAAGTCTATCGAATTAGTCAAATAATCACCCAAAATCATGTCTCCTAAGGACATATAATTAGAAAAAAAGAGGAGACATCAACAACCTTGTTCTTCTTGCGCTATATCTCCATCACTAATTATGACTCTTGGCGTCCCATGTCTTGTGAAAATATGGGATTTCAAGAAGTTGATCACTACTCTAGCGTCATTTGTAGGTAAAGCAACAACTTCTGCCCATTTCAATACATAATCCACGGCAGTAAAATTTATTGATTCCCATGAGATGATACGAATGATCCGATGAAATCAATGCCCCAAACATTAGATATCTCAACCTCTAGCACATTGTTGAGATGCTTCTCATCAATTCTAGAGATATTATGGATGAATTGGCATCTCTTGCATTGCTTGACAAACATGTGGCAATCTCTATGAATAGTAGGCCAACAGAATCTGGATTGAAGTACCTTAGCAGCTGTGGGGTCACTCTTAAAGTGTCCTCCGTATGGTGTATCGTGACACTCGCTACTACATTGCAAATCTCATGTTCGGGTATGCATCTTCGAATCATTTGATCACAACACACCTTGAACAAGTGTGGGTCTTCCCAAAAGAATTGATTTGCATGATGCATCAATATCATCTTCTCTTGTGGTTTGCTTCCAATGGGGAATTATCCACTCACAATAAAATTAACAATATCTGGAAACCATGGAACATTTCGCGCATTAATCACAAATAGGATTTCATCAGGGAATACCTCATTGACCATTTTTGTTCCATTGTTAACATTAGAGTCTTCCAGACGAGATAAATGATCATCTACTTGATTCTTGCTTCCTTTTCGATCTTGAATCTCTAATTTAAACTCTTGAAACAAAATTACTCATCTAATAAGACGTGGCTTCTCATCTTTCTTCTCATAAGATACTTGATTGCTCCAGGAAGATAGGAACGGAATTTATCAAATGCATATACCATGGCTAATAACTCCTTTTCGATTACGATATAGTTTAATTGTGCCCCTAAAAAAGTCTTCCTCGAATTGTATATAGTATAAAACACTCTACCTATAGCATTATAATCGGTATCACACATAACCTCGCATGGATGAATCCAATCAGATGGAGTTACAATAGGTGTTGAGATAAGTTTCTCCTTAATCGCCAGGAAAGCTTCATGACACGCTTCATCAAAGTGGAATTTTGTATCTTTCTCTAGCAAGTGACATAACAACTTGTCGGTCTTTGAAAAGTCCTTAATAAAACGGCGGTATAACCCCGCATGACGCATGAAACTTCTCACACCTTTAACAGAATTGGGAGGTGGAAGGATTTTGATTACCTCAATCTTTGCACGGTCAACCTCCATACCCTTACTTGAAACCTTGTGTCCCAAAATAATTCCATACTGAACCATGAAGTGACACTTCTCCCACTTTAACACTAGAATAGTCTCCTTACAACGAATTAAGAGTTTCTCCATGTTGTCCAAACAGTCATCAAAACAATCACCAAACACGGGAAAGTCATCCATATTTACCTCCTAGTACTTATCAATCATATCCCAAAAAAATCTCCATCATACACCTCTGGAATGTGGCTGGTTCATTAAATAGTCCAAATGGCATTATTTGGAAAGCAAATATACCAAAAGGACATGTAAATGTCGTCTTGTGTTGATCAGCTGGATCCACACAACTCTGATTGTAACCCGAGTACCCATCGAGGAAGCAATAGTACTCCCTCCCAGCAAGCTTGTCTAACATCTTGTCTATGAATGGTAGAGGAAAGTGATCCTTCTTCGTAGCCTTGTTCAATTTCCGATAAACCCATACACACCCTCCAACAAACAATGGTTCTCGAGGGTATGAGCTCATTTTGGTCATTGAGAACGGTACTGCTTCCCCTTTCTTTGGCACACATTGAACCGGACTAACCCACTCATTGTCAGATATGTTGAATATGATCCCCGCATCTAACAACTTAATGACCTCTTTTCGTACCACTTCCTTCATTGGCAGTGTAAGTCTCCTTTGGCCCTCAACTAATCCTGACTTATCATCTTCAAGAATATTCTTGTGTTAACATATGGTAGGACTAATACCTTTGATGTCAGCAATAGTCCATCCAATTGCCTCTTTATTTGCTCGACGTACACGCATCAATCTTTCCTCTTGATCACCGTCGGGTTAGCGGTTGAACGGCTCGGACCGGGTCTTGGTGTACAGCACCACAATAGTTTTATAACTATCAAACTGACTAAGCATGCCTTGGTCAGGACTATGCTGTAGATCTCCCCGTCTAGGCACGCCTAGGCGTCAACTCCCAGCTCAGCCGCTTACGCCTAGTTAAAACTCTAGGCGTTTTTTCCTAGTGCCTTAGTCTCCGTGGTGATGTCTCCCTATTTGTGATGATTTAATATTAATTGGAGACATCATTTTAGGTGTATTTATTAGTATATAGGTCGATTTTCTCATGATCTAGTATACTTTCCTATTTCGTGTCTTGATTTAATTATTTATTACGTTTAGAGCATATTGGGTTTAATTGTTTGTTAATTGTAAAACTTTAAAGATATATGGTAATTAATTAGATTACAATCCAATTCTAAGAGATAAGGGAAAGAAGATAAACATGGAAATTGGAGATAAAGGAAAGAAATATGAAAAAGGAAAAGATAAAGTTGCAAAATAAATCTGAATTCCAGCAGCTACGAGCATAAAAGTGGTCATAACTCAAGATTCGCTAGGAATTTGGAAGAATGGTTTGAATCAAAGTTATAGAGCTTTCCGAGACAATCAGTTTCGACTATTGGAACGCGTCAAACGGATAAGTATTGAAGGAGTTACGTCCAAAACAAAACAGCACCAGAATCTTACCTTTTCTATATTTTAGGGTTACGAATTTGAGTTGGGCTAGAGTCCAAGTTACTTGTCTTACACTCCAATTAAACGTTTTAGGGTTTCCTATACCCTATAAATACACCCTGTAATCAGAAGAAACACATCCTTGGCAAACCTTAAGCCAAGAGGAAGCTTACGACATGAGAAGAGAAGTCTGGAAGGAGCTGAACACCATATCATGTCTTCTTCAACCTTTGAATTTGTAATTTCTTTCTTTTCTTTCATTAGTATGAAGTAAATAATTTTAGCTTGAAATTTAGCATATATGTATGAACCCTAGTCTTATCTATCTAATTTGGAATAGTATCGTATATAATTTGAATTCATGTTTTATTCTCTGTTTATGTGTTTTGATGTATTGATTGTTTTCCTTACGAGGGCTCGCGTATAGGATTACCTTAATAGTAGTTAGATGGTCGCCCGGAAGGGGTGTTTAACTATTGAAACACCACATAATGTCTAGAATAAGGAATTGTTCCTGACAACACCAGCCTAACTAGATAATCATGAGGGTATGTTTTAATCACCATATCACCATTTGAAGGAAAAGTTTGCTTAGGAACCTAGTGGCGTAGGATAACCCTATTTCAAACTACCTCGTGGTTCTGTCGTAGCCTACCTATTCGCTCTCCGGGTGTAGGTAGGAATTTAGAATCCTGATTATTGCAATACTACATGATTCGCCCTTACCTGCTTAGAATAAACAAGACTAGTGGGGATTACTTGCTAATTTCTCGAGCTAAACTCTCATACTATCTGTTTTCTTCTTATTTACTTTTCTTGTCTTTAATTTATTAGTCTAATTTTCTATATAAAAAACCAAACAAAAATCTCTTTGTCTTTATTTTCTTGCGTATTATTAAATCTAGCTTTCATATTTGCACTTGATAATTTGCATAAGTTCTCTCTAACCTTCGTAGTCTTTAAGGAACGAATCTTATTTATCAGTAAAACTTGCATACGTCTTGTATACTTGCAGAACCGTGCTCAGCCTAGGGTGTTTATTTTTACTTATTTTATCTATTATTTTATCACACCTTAGGCGACACCAATTTTTTGGCGCCGCTATCGGGGATTACATCGTTAGTCCTTGTGCATATATTTAGTGCTTTTATTTTAGTTAGTTCTATTTTACGCTTTTCTTTTTATTTTTCGTTTTACATATTTACAGATGGCAAGCCCGAGGAGACTGGATCTTCCCATCTCATTCAGAATTCAACCTATTAGGAATCCGCACTCCAGAAATCCAAGCCGCTAAGTTTAGACCAGGTCCAGGCATGATAACGCAATTTGCAAGTCATAAACAATTTAGCGGTGCTGCACAACAAGATCTGGTCCGGTATGTTCAGAAATTCATGCAGATCTGTGATGCTTATATCATAAAAGGCGTTATAAAGAAGCAGATGTATTACGTTATGTTCCAGTTCTTTTTAACCGGAGGTGAAAGCGGTTGGTACGATACCCAACACCCTGATGTTATTCCAGATTGGGACAAGCTTCAATCCAAATTCCTAGACCAGTTCTATCCGATTAGTAGACGATTAAGAGATATGTTAAGCTTCAATCCCAAGTGATACTATTTCTCCTCAAGACGATGCTTGTCATGCAGTTGAATTACAAAGTGGAAAACAATTACCTCCGTCTAGAAAAGAACCAGAACCAAACTCTATTCTTGAAAAAATTGGTTGAAGAAAAGTAGAAGATAAGGGCGAAGAGGTTGCTGAACTAAAGAGTGTCCAATAAAAGACACCAGAAAAGAAGAAAAGCTCAGTGGAAACTAATACACGCCCTCCTCCACCATACCCATCACGTGTCAAGAAAAAGAACAATGAAAAAAAATTCAAGAAGTTCCTTGACATGGTGAGCAAGCTAGATATTAATATTCCGTTTGTAGAAGCTCTCAAGAGAATGCCGAAATATCTGACATTCATGAAGGACATTCTTTCTAACAAACGAAGTTTAGAAACTGGGGAAACAATTGGATTGCCAGAGGAGTGTAATTCTATTTGTCAAAATAAGTTACCACCAATGCTACAAAATCTTGAAAGTTTTACGATTCCCATTGGTATTGGAGACAGTTGGACCAGGAAAGCATTATATGATTTAGGCGCGAGTATCAATCACATGCCGAAGTCCTTGTTCGAGAAGCTTAATATAGGAGAGGTAGTACCCACTTCTGTGGTATTACAAATGGCGGATCGCTCCCTCTCCCAACCAGTAGGTAAAATTGAAGATGACTTAGTTAAAGCTGGTACTTTTATATTTCCTTGTGATTTTATTATTCTTGACTACGACGCAGATAAGAATGTCCACATCATCTTGGATAGACCATTCTTAGCCACGGGGCGTGTACACTAATAGATGTTGAGAATGATGAATTGATCATGAGGGTCCAAGACGAACATGTACGATTCAATGTGTTTAAGGCTATGAAATTACCAGGTACGAAAGATGAATGTTTAAAAATAGATGTCATCGGAAAAATTACACAAGAAGTCTTTAATGAAGCAAGCTTAGATGATGATGTAGACGAAGCCTTAACACTTAAATCGCCAGATATAGACGATGATACCACTGACGAAGTTGCAGCATTAGGATCAAACATACGAGAACAACTTCGAGAGTCAGGTGACATTGAACTAATAAAGATACCATCTATAATATGTCGACCTGTTCTCGAAGAAAAACCACTTCCCGACCATTTGCGCTATGCGTATTTAGGTATGAACAATACTTGATCTGTTATTATTTCTGCTAACCTTTCAGGTCCTCAAGAGGATAAGCTACTCTGTGTGCTTCGCGCTAACAAAGAAGCAATTGGATGGACTATTGCCGATATCAATGGAATTAGTCCGTCCATTTGTAAGCATAAGATTATTCTTGAGAACGAAGGAGGGCGATCTATAGAGGGGGAAAGAAGACTCATGCCAGCTATGAAAGAGGTGGTAAGGAAGGAGGTAATCAAGTTATTAGATGCGGGTATTATCTTTCTGATTGCAAGCAGTGATTGGGTTAGTCCAGTGCAATGTGTTCCAAAGAAAGGAGGTATCACTACCGTCCTTAATGATCAAGGTGAAACCATTCCATCAAGAACCGTTGTGGGGTGGAGAGTGTGAATGGATTACCGAAGACTCAACAAGGCTACAAAGAAGGATCACTTCCCTCTACCATTCATTGAGCCGATGCTAGACAAACTCGCAGGGAGATAGTATTATTGTTTTCTTGACAGATTTTTAGGCTATAATCAGATTTGTGTGGATCCCCTTGATCAACACAAAACAACTTTCACTTGTTCATTTTGCACCTTTGCGTATAGAAGTATGTCGTTTGGTTTATCTAATGCTCCTGCCACGTTCCAGAGGTGCATGATGGCTATATTTTGGGACATGATTGATAAATATTTGGAGGTCGTTATGGATGATTTTACGTGTTTTGGATATAGTTTTTATGATTGCTTAAATAATCTTGAGAAGGTCCTAGTGAGATGTAAAGAAAAAGATCTTGTGCTTAATTGGGAAAAATGCCACTTCATGGTTCAAGAAGGATTTGTGTTGGGACAAAAGTTTCGAAAGTAGGGATGGAGGTTGATCGTGCTAAAATTGAAGTTATAAAAACCTTACCACCTCCAGTTTCTGTCAAAGGAGTGAGAAGTTTCTTGGTCACGCGGGATTTTACAGAAGATTTATTATAGATTTCTCCAAAATCGCCAAACCCCTTTGTTCTTTACTTGAAAAGGATACTCCTTTTAATTTTATTGATGAACGTCTTCAAGCGTTTGTGACGATTAAAGAGAAGCTAGTCTCCACGCCGACTGTTATACCTCCAAATTGGAAAGCTCTGTTTGAACTTATGTGCGATGCAAGTGATCACGCAATGGGTGTTGTGTTAGGACAGAGGAAAGACAATATCTTCCACACGATTTACTACGCAAGTAAAACCTTTAACGCTGCCCAAATGAATTATACAGTAATGGAGAATGAGATGTTGGCCGTGGTATATGCTTTCGACAAATTTCGTTCCTACTTGATTGGGAAGAAAACTATTGTACACACGGATCATTCAAAAATCAAGTACCTTATGGAGAAAAAGGATGCTAAGCCACGTCTTATTAGATGGGTATTGTTGCTGCAAGAATTTGACATAGATATTCGATACCAAAAAGGATGCGAGAATCAAGTTGCTGATCATTTATCCAGGCTCGAAGGATCTGATGCCAAAATAGGACCATTATTGGTCAAAGAGGTATTCCCTGATGAACAACTTTTTACTATTAGAGATACGTTTGTGCCTTGGTATGCAGATATAGTTAACCTCCCCGTGAGTGGTGTATTCCCTACGGATTTCAACCCACAACAAAGACAGAGATTAAATTATAAAGCCAGACAATTCTTTTGGGACGAGCCCTACCTCTTCAAAGTTTGCAGCGATCAAGTTATCAGAAGATGCGTCCATGAGGGCGAAATTACTAAGATCATGGCACGCTGTCATGGCTCACCATATTGTGGTCACTTTAAAGGCGGTAGAACTGCAGCTAAAATCTTCAATCAGGTTTCTATTGTCCTACCCTACACAAAGATTGTCATCAATTCGTCCAGACGTGTCATAGATGCCTATTCATTGGTAATATATCAAAAAGAGACGAAATGCCGCTTAATAATATCTTAGAAGTTGAAATCTTTTATGTATGGGGAATAGATTTCATGGGACCTTTCATCACTTCCCATGGTAATCTTTATATATTTTCTAGCAGTAGATTATGTATCCAAGTGGTTAGAAGCAGTGGCAACACCAAAGAACGATGCTAAAAGAGTTATATGATTCCTGAAATCACATATCTTTTCAAGACATGGTACGCCATGAGTTCTAATCAGTGATAAAGGTACCCATTTCATCAATTTCTAGTTGAGAGCTGCCCTTCGTAAGTTGGGGGTGAGACACCGCACTTCAACCGGTTATCATCCCCAAACTAACGGTCAAGCTGAGGTTTCTAACCAAGAAATCAAATCCATTCTTGAAAAGACCGTGAACAAAACGAGGAAGGACAGGTCAATAAAACTAGATGATGCTCTCTGGGCTTACAGAACAGCATTCAAAACACCAGTTGGGGCATCTCCTTATCGCATGGTATACAGAAAAGCATGTCATCTTCCTATTGAAATTGAATCACGTGCATTCTGGGCTATTAAAATGCTGAATCTAAACCCAGAGTTGGCCGGAAAACAATGGTTGATGCAGTTATATGAATTGGATGAATTTAGTTTCCATGCCTATGAAAATTCGCGTCTCTATAAGGAGAAAACAAAAAGATGGCATGATAAACGAATTCGCCCAAAGACGTTTGAGAGAGGACAAAAGGTTCTGTTATATTACTCTAGATTCTCGAACTATCCGGGTGGTGGGTCCTGGTGTGTTATAAAATTAAGTACGAAAATAAAGGAACCACAATTACCGCAAGTGTACGGTTGTCCAAGTAATATTCGATAAATCGAGTTCGTTCTCAGGGACGGATTAGGTTCAACTCCAGTATTAATAAGATAGCAAGAATAATTGTTTAACAAAAAAGTAAATAATAGATTTTTGTTTGGTTTTCTTAAAACTAAGATGCAAATAAATAAAGACTAAATTAAAATAAATAAAAGAAAATAAAAGACTGACTTCAGATAAGAGAGATACTTGAGTCTTGCAAGGAATCCACTTAATCAATATAATCTATGCTATGTTTAAGGGTAGAATTGGTATTAGTATACTAGTCGGGACTCTAATATCTCCTATCCCCCTGTCGGGTGGACCTAGAAGCTATCCTAAAGCATCATAAACACCTGTATGGTTGAATATGCCTCTTCGGATGATATGATTTTACCTCTTTGGCTATGTAACTAGTTAAGCCTGTTGGTCAATAACGGACATTACACGGGTATTACCTAGATCTGTATTCAAACCCCCCTGTCGGATGATCACTTCGCCACTAAAGTCTAGTTGTACCGAAAAGAAATAGTGATTAAGAACAAAGTAATATCCAATATCTAAGACCTAATTCAATTTAAATCATAACAATCCCAAATTCAAAACAAAGGTTAAATTAATTAGGGTTCATCCCTTTATTGCGATTCTCAAGTATATAAAAGTTTAGCTCATAGCAATATTAAAGACTGAAACTAAATAGAAAGACATCATATTTAATTACAGAAAAGAAATATATAACCTAAGGATTAGATGACTGTTGATGGAAGAACAGAACTCCTCTAACACTAGCTTCTCCTTTGTCTTCTTGCTCTGAAGTGGTTGACTCTCTCTCTAAGGATGTATGAATTGAATAAATTGTGAGAGGTACTGAATGAGGTCTAAGGGGTGTATTTATAGGTGTTAGAAACCCCTAGGTCGAATTTACTTGGACTGGAAGACAAGTCAAGGACTCTTTAATTCGTCACCCTAAAATCTAGGAGAGGTAAGATTTTGCTGCTGATTTGATTTGGTCATATATTTTTCAATACTTATCCGTTTGAGAAGTTCCAATATATGAAACTGCTTGTCTTGGAAAGAGCTTTCTATTGGTGCAGACCATTCGTCCAGAATCCTAGCCAATCTTTAGTTATGGAATTATCTTTAAAACGTGGCTGGAATTTCAGATTCATAAACCAGTTTTATCTTTTCCTTCTTTGCATATATCCTTCCTAAATCTTCTTATTTCCATGTAAATCTTCTTTCCTTTACTTCTTTATCTTGACTTGGTCTCTAATTAATTACCATATATCTTTTAAAGCTTCACATTAAATAAATAATTAAACCGCATATGCTTAAAAAGAATAAATCAATAAATCAAGAAATAGAAATAGGAAAGTACACTCTAAAAATAGAAACTCGAGTAAAAACATTTCCTAACACTCTAAAATACACTAAGACTTTATTCTCACTTATTCTCCTTGGATTGGTCTTTCATGAAATTCAAGAACCAATTAACTTTGCATTAAAAATAGTCAAATTTACGCACAAAAGCTCAGATTCTGCAAATAATTAATTTCCAAAAGGGAGGAAGTGCAATATGATCAAATAAGCCTAAAAGTCTATCAAATAAATCATTTATTCACCTAAAAGGGTTTCTCCAAAGGGCTAATAATTAGAACAAATAGGGAGACATCAAGACCCCAAACTCAAACCTTTGTCGTCCCGACAAAGTAAAATAATAACAAAGGATCTTTTAGGTGAACGCAGAAGGTAGAATCTAGTAAATAATCCCAAAGCACATCTTAAAACAAATTTCATATAGTCTAATCTAGGAATTAATATACACATACACTTATCATGCAAAATCAAACACAAAATAATATCAATCCAAAATTAATTTCACAATGCTAGAAGGTTACGCTTATTACTTATCTCAAGATGGTGGCTATAGGGTGTTCCTCGATCTTTACTTGCTTTGAACGTTCCACTTAGCATATTCCCTATTAAATCACTGTGCATCTAGGAATCACGAGGACTTTACGGTTTTAGCGTAGGCTGAAGGACGGTATGGTATGTATATTTGGTAAATTTGAAATGAGCTTTTGGCTCTCTCCTCACTTACCATCAACAAACTGTCCATGAGCTTGAGTTTTCACTCGAATAACATTCTCACTCAACCCAATTGACGCGCTTAATTAGCGTCCCCAAATTAACCCAATAAACACTAAGGATGATTCACTTAAAAATTTCCACTTTGCCGGTCCGAATATATAATCTTTTCAAATCATTCATTTTTTTTCTTTTCTTTTCTTATAGCTATGACTCTCTTTTAATGTTGAGATATCATGCTATTTTTTCATAGTTATGCCTATTCATAACTTGAGCTCGAAGCTTCTTTTCCATTCACTATTACCCCGGCAAAGGGTTACAATATAATAAACCTGTGAATCATCATCAGGTATAGCACAAAGCACAATTTATAAGCTCCAAAAATCCCTACCCAATGTAAATTCCCATATGGTGGACCCACCACCCCAAACTTATTGCATATTAAGTCCAAAAGTCTATCAAAATAAACGAATAAACACCAAAAATGATGTCTCCCAAGGGCTTAAAATTAGAACATTTAGGGAGACATCAAGACCCCCAACTCAAACCTTTGTCGTCCCGACAAAGCAAAACAAAACAAAACAAAGGGGTAGAAGTAAACGTAAGAAGGTAAAAGCTAGCAAATAAACCTAAAGCAATTCTTAAAATAAATCTCATATAGTAAAACTCTAAGAACTAATATACACATACACCTATCATGCAAAATCGAACATAAATAACATCAATCATAAAATTAAATTAGCAATGCTTGAAGGTAACACTTGTACTCATCTCTTTATGATGGTTATAGGTTGTTCCTCAATCCTAACTCGCTTCGAACACTCTACTAAGTATATTCCCTATCAACAGAATCATAAATTCACTATGCACTTAGGAATCACGAGGACTTTATGGTTTTATCGTAGGCTTAGGGACGGTGTGGTATGTATATTTGGTAAATTTGAAGTGAGCTTTTGGCTCTCTCCTCACTTACCATCAACAACTGTCCACGAGCTTGAGTTTACACTCATATAATGTTCTCACTCAACGCATTTGACACACTAATGTTGCGTCCCCATGTCAACCCAATATATACTATGATGATTTCCAAAAATATTCCACTTTGCCGGTTTATTTTACTTTTTTTTTCTTTTTTTTTCTTTTCTTTTCTTTTTTTTGTACAAGATACCCATGACCCTCTTTTTGATGTGAAAGGTCATGTCTCTTATAATTTTTTCCCTTTTTCTCTCTTTTTTTTCAAATCCCGGCAAAGGGTTACAAATAATAGTATCATCTACATTTTTGTGCCTCAATATAAACACATATAATCCCGTCCCAATGTAATTTCCCAAATGCGGACCCTCCACCCCAAACTCAAGCTCGAGACAGGTCTCAGGATCATGGTTCAAGTGCGGGTCATTTGGTCATGCCTAATAATCTAAAGGATAATGGGCTTATATCGTGGCTAACAAAAGAAAGGCTTAAGGCTCAAAATTGGGCTAAGATGGATAAAATTAATATAAGGGATAGCAAGCTAAAAGGCTTCAAATGGCTGACAAAGAACTGCCCCTATCATTTTCCTAAGTACATAGTTCGTTTTTAGTTCATATCTATGTGGGTTCTCTACTAATTAGGATTTCACGTTCTACACACCAAACATATTCCTTAAGTACAAGCTTACTTCATTTGCATTGTTCATTAATTTTTCCTATCAATTACATATGTTCGCATGCAATTCTAAGTGCGTTTTATATTATTCCCTAAAGTTCACTATTTATCATAGATTTACTAAAAGTATGCTTAAAGGAGCATTTAAAATCTTTTACAGTCTAACGCAACTCCGAAATTATTTTATTGAAAGCAATTAAAACACATAACACATAAAAACTGGGATGAGGCAAAAAACCCCACCCCAAACTCAAAAATGAGCCGTGTCCCCACGACTCGAAAAAGACTAAACGCAATAAAATAAACTAAACTAAACTAAAACGCAGAAGGGATAGAAAACGTATCTCAACCAGCGCGTGGCTGGTCATCGGTGTTGCGTCCATGAACTTTCTCCTTCGTAAGTAGACCATAGGTGGCGTGTTGAATCGTGCTCACCCCCATAAGCATGTTTAGGAGAATTTCCAATTCTTTCGTAACGTTTCCTAAAGAAGCAATCATCTTCACTTGGTTCTCTTCTAACACCTTCACTTTCGCTTCCAACTCGTGATCGGTATGCATCTTTTTCTTTGGAGGAGTTCTTACTGCTTTTAACACTTGATCGTGAGCATTCTGGATTGAAGTTATACCCATGTTCTCTCCAACTACCACGCGTTCAATCTCTGCGTCCTTACGCAGAACTTTTGCGTCTAGGCATAAAGTAGTGATAGTACAAGGGAATTTGAGATTTTGTTGTGAAGTTGGAATTCTAGAAAATTCCATGATGGTATCATAAATCACACGAGCAACATCCATTGGTTTCTCCTCAATAATACACTTGATAAACATAAGATGCTCCTTCGTCACTTTCGAAATGTGTTTAATTCCGAAGAAGGTAGGGATTATGAAACGGGACCATACCTTAGCACACGGTAACAAATTACTGCTATACATCTGTCTAGGATATCTCTCTCCTTCGGAATTGGGCGAGCCCCATCAATAAGTACTGTCCCCCAAAGGGATTCATAATCGAAAGACGGTTCTTTAAGGGATTCTTGAAAAGGGCATAGTCCAGTAAAATTGGGTAATTTTAACGATTTATGAATAAGCTCAACGGAGAAGGGAACTACCTTTTTGCGAATCACAACTGCATCTTTTGAGAAGGCTATTCACTCATAAAAATCTCGCACCAAAGTAGGAATATACTCAAGCTTCCTTTCTCTTAGTTCTTTCCAACCCAACTTGTCACAAGTAATACCATAATATTTATAAGCACTAGTCATAATACCCTTAGGAAGATTCATCTCCTCACCATACTTCAAGAAATTAATTCTATCATGAACCTGATCAGCCCAAGGAATGAAAACTCGTTTTGGCTTTTGAGCCCATGTTTTCCTACGCGGAGGTTTCTGTTGTTGCACGGGTTCTTCAGGAACTTCTTGTTCCGTTTCTTCCTCAATCTCTTCTTCACTTTCTTCCTCACGTTCATCAATTAATCTACTCTTTTTTGGATTAGCCTTGCTTGGATTTTCCTTTCTTTTCGGAGCAATTGGGATTTGTTCAGTCTTTTTGGAACGCGAGTCCGGAATCTCAATTGCTTGTTCTGGGCTAGCTCCAACATTGTTCCCGTTTCTTGGTAAGTTTCTTCGATAGTTACACATGGAATCGGTTCTGTTAGTCATCTCTTTTCACCCCAAACTCAAAACTTCAAATAGTGATAAAGCTAGAGAAAAGCTTTGAACTTTGATGTTTTGAGGCTTGAAACTTGAAGAATATGGTGGAATATGAGATGGGTAGAGGTTAATTGAGAGGAATTATGGAAGAATTGGGTTTAATTTGAAGTTTAGGGAGAAGAAATTTTTGGAGAAAAGATGAAATTTGGTGATGTTTTGGAGATGATATGAGTTGATTGTGTGTTTTTGTGATGAAAGAAGGCTTGGTTTGATGATTTTATAGTTGTTTATTGATGATTTTCGGAGTGGGTGGAGGCAAGGATTCGTAATAGGAGGCTAGCTTGGAAAAGAAGGTAAAAAAACTAGGTTTTGTAGGCTAAAAACCGCCTCTCGCATCAGCGCACCGGCTAGCCGGTGGCTGACCGGCATGTCGGTCGCGATGGCGGCGAAAATTAATTTCCAATTTCGATTTTTTTACCTCAGACGCAAGCTACCTTGCATCGTTGCTGACGCAATGATCAGAAAGTCCATCGCCATTGGCCGGCTAGCCAGTCATCTGGCCGGCATGCCGGTCGCGTGTCGCTGGCGCAATCTCAGACGCAGCATTGTTGCGTCATTGCTGACGCAGTGGTCAGAGTCTTCTCCTTCGCTGGCCGGCTAGCCGGTCATCTGACTGGCATGCCGGTGGGATCTCGTTGGCGCATTTCGAGACGCAGTCATGCTGCGTCATTGCTGACGCAGTGGTCAGAGAGTTGGGGTCTTTTCAGCTCGTTTGGCCGGTATGCCGGCCAGTTCGCTGGCTAGCCGGTCAAACCTGCTGTTGACTCCATAATTTTTCGTTTTCTCATTGTTTGACCCCAAACTCATGACCATTTTACCCCTGAAATCATCAAAAACAACTACCCTTCCTCATTTCTTAATAATAAACACTAATTTTAACGAAAATCAAACTAATTTACACTACAGAAATTTAAATACTTAAACTAATATACAAGAAGTTGGATTTTGTTTAACGTCGTTAAGCTCAACGGGTTACCTCACGCTTCTAAGGAGCTTCGATGAGGTACATGACCTCTCCGGGATGTGGATCTTTTGAACGATTGGTATCTTCACCTCCATGGTATATCTTTAAACGATGACCGTTCACCATGAATGTACGGTTCTCAAGTGGATGTTCTATCTCTATTGCTCCATGAGGTATAACTTTGGTCACAATATACGGTCCTGACCACTTCGATCTTAACTTACCTGGATAATTGCTGAACTTTGAGTTATATTTCAGCACTTTTTGTCCCACCTCAAAGTTCTTCTCACAAATCCGATTATCATGCCACCTCTTAGTATTTTCTTTGTAAAGTTTAGCGTTTCATAAGCATGTAATCGGAATTCATCAAGCTCATTAAGTTTCATCATTCGATTCTGACCGGCTAAATTAGGATCTAAGTTCAACTGCGCAATAGCCCAATATGCACCCATTTCAAGCTCAAGAGGTAAGTGACAAGCCTTACCATAAACCATTCGATACGGGGATGCACCAATCGGAATCTTGAATGCAGTACGATAAGCCCATAACGCCTCATCTAATTTCATTGACCAATCTTTTCTTGTAGGACCAACGGTTTTCTCTAAAATAGATTTTACCTCGTGATTTGAGACTTCAGCTTGACCATTGGCTTGTGGATGATAGGCGGTAGATACACGATGTCTCACCCCCATACTTCTCTAAGACTGTCCTCAAATACCTATTCACGAAATGAGTACCCCCATCGCTAATAATTACTCTCGGAGTACCATGTCTAGTGAAGATGTGTGATTTAAGAAACTTAATTACTACTCGCGAATCATTGGTTGGTAGAGCAACGACCTCTACCGACTTAGACACTTAATCCACAACTAATAAAATGTAGAGGTTACCATTTGAAGGGATGAACGGACCCATAAAATCTATACCCCACACATCAAATATTTCCACTTCTAACACATTATTACGTGGCATCTCATCCCTCTTGGATATGTTTCCGGTAAATTGACATCTTTCACACTTCTTAACATACTCATGACAATCTTTCATAATAGAAGGCCAGTAAAAACCTGATTGTAATACCTTGGCAGCAGTTCGATCTCCTTTAAAATGTCCACCATATGGTGAATCATGACATCCAGCTACAATCGTTTCAATTTCTTCCTTGGCTACACATCTTCTTACCATTTGATCAGCACACACTTTGTAGAGGAAAGGATCCTCCCAAAAGAATTGTCTAGCACGGTGAGCTAATCTTTTTCTTTCTTGATAAGTTGAACCTTCAGGAAAAGAACCACTTACCACTAAATTCGCAATATCTGCATACCAAGGAGCTTCATAGTCACGAACAGCAAATAAATTCTCGTCAGGAAACTCTTCTCTAACTACTTCAGTTCCATCATTTGTTTCTGAACCTTCCAGACGCGATAGGTGATCTGCAACTGATGTCTCCTTAAATGTTCTTATTTCCGACCCTTAGGAGACATCATTTTTGGTGTTTATTTAATCAATTTGATAGACTTTTGGACTAAATATGCAATAATATGATTTTCCTCTTTTATTTCTAGCATTTTTGATTTATTAAGCTTTTGCGCGTAATATTGGTATTTTTAGTGAAGATTTTACAGGTTTTAGATGTTAGCTAGAAGAGGAATCCGAGGAGAAAGTCAAAGATCAAGAGATAGAGTCAAAACTCGAAGATAAATCCCGAAGATATTATTTTTAGAGCTGAAAATCCATTTTCCAGGCCATAGATTGCTGATTTCGAGGTGCTTAAGCGATGATTTAGCTGTTGACCTTTGAAGAGAAATCATTCCTTATCGAGTTACGGAACTTTAGCAACTGGAATGAGGTCAATCGGAGTTGTAACGCATCGGGAAAAGCCGTTTTAGTGAAGGTGTATCAGCAGTTACGGGATTTTGGGCTTAGAAATTGGGCTTGGACATTTAATTAGTGTTTTATTATTAGGTCCAAGCCCTAATCCGTTTTTAACCTTATAAAAGGAGATTTTGACCTCAGTATTTCGCACCTCTCATATTTTCTTCAATTTACAAATCCTTAGAAGAGAGTGTCAACACAATTCACATTCCACAAGATTAAACACCAGAGAGAAGCAACAGAAGGAAGAAAGAAGAAGCTACAAGAGCTGGAGTGGGTCTATAGCTCCGTTCGTAGTCATTCCAATTCCGGAAATTAGGTTCTTTCAATTTTAATTTTGTAATCAATTATGAATTCCAATTATTTTAATTTAGTAT
The DNA here is from genome assembly GCA_029959085.1 of Nemophila menziesii. Classification (NCBI taxonomy): domain Eukaryota; kingdom Viridiplantae; phylum Streptophyta; class Magnoliopsida; order Boraginales; family Hydrophyllaceae; genus Nemophila; species Nemophila menziesii. The sequence continues at coordinate 10,970,186 of JARWIR010000014.1, read as the reverse complement.
TTCTTTTTAATATGAGCTAAACAATTGATAGTGCTTGAGAACAAATAATGGGTGAATCCCAATCTTATTAATTAACGAATGTTGAATTTGGGTTTTTATTGAATTAAACTAAATTAGGGCTTTTACTCTTTTCAATAAATTGAGATTATTTTACTGTTTTTGGAGTAGCTAACTAAGAACAGGTGTTAGTATCTAGGCTATTCCAATTAGTGGCGATTGGATCATCCTGACGGAGGGTTTAGGTACAGAACCATTTATTCGAATCTAGGATAGAAGCTATTGATTCTGACGAACTTAGCTAATTCTAGGGCCAATGAGGTAAAACACTTAAACATCCAACGGTGGATCATATTTACCCTGACGGGACTAGTGACACTTTAGGATCGCCTTATAATCCACCCTGACGGGGGTATAAGGAAATTAGAATCCCGACCATTGTAATTGACTAATTTAGCCCTTAAACAACATAAGTTAAGAAATAGGATAGGGAGGATCCTTGCGTTCTCAAGTACTACATCTCATATTGCGTTTTAAACCATTCTACTTGCGTCTTAGCTTCTACTTGCATTTTAATATTTGTCTTTCATTCATTAGCTTTAATAAACAAAACCAAACAAACATTTTATTATCTTTTACTTTCATAAGTGCATCAATCACTACTTGCTAAACATTGTGATCAACCATCCGTCCTTGGAACGAATCTGTATTATCATACATACTACTTGGGACAACCGTACACTTGCGGTTGTGGTTCGATTAGCATTTGCATTTATTTTTAGAACACACAAAGGACCACCAAGTTTTTGGCGCCGCTGCCGGGGACGGTAGCGTGTGACCACGGTGTTTATCCTTTAGTGATAGTTGCATTTATTTTTATTTTTCAGTTTTACGCTTGTCTTTGTTTTGTTTTGTTTTTACAGGTGCTTTATTCAGGTAATGATCAAGAAATTTAATTAAAGATGTATAGAGGACATTACCCAGATCCCGATCCATATGACTATTGGGAAGACTCTTCGGGACAACAACAATGGGGTAGTAACTTCTACCAACAACCTTATCAATACCCGCAAGAGCAAGGATGGAACAATCAATGGATCGGGAATAATCAACAACAAACGCCATATCACTATCAACAAGAACAAGTATGGAACCACCATTGGGTTGAAAACATTCAACATTATCCACCTCAAGATCAACAAGATACACTACTAGAGAAAGCCAATCGCCTACTCGAGGAATTCAAGGCAGGAGAGCCAGAACGTAATAAAAGAGACGAGGAATTCAAAGCCACCCATGCACTCATACAACAGAGCTTAGATGAAATGGATGCCCGAAACAACTCTCTTAACTTAGCTGAAAGTGGTAGTAAGTCTTATGAAGGTCCCACTCCCTCGAGGGATGGAACAGATCAATTGGAAGAAGTTGTTGAGGAGGAGGTGTTGAAAGAAGATGAGAATCTTGTTAGCATAGTGGAAGAAGGAATAGCAACGCAAATCCTAGAAGTTAACACAGAGATTGCTATTCCTATGGTGTATACACATGATCAAGATATAGAGCGCAAACAGGAAGAGGTGATCGAGATTAGAGAGATTTCACAGAAAGAATATTATGAGGTAATAGTGGAAGATTGGGTTGAAAGCGAAGATGAATATGAAATGGTTGGAGAATCAATTGAAGAATTAAAGGTTAAAGATAAAATAGAAATTGAATATCCGCCACAAAAAGTTCACCAATCACCATCTCTACCACGAATCATTATTAAAGATGAAAAATCAGAATCACCTCGACTACCACAAATGATTAATATGTGTTATACAAGCAAGGTGCCACACCGCGAGAGCAAAAAGGCAAGGAGAAGCACCTACCCACCACATTTTAAAGATGAATCTGAGATTGAAACAAGGAATAAAAATAAGCTTATACCGTTGAGAACGGTTATCTACTCCAATGTGGTGGAAAATGAGTTTCGTCATGAAAGTAAGAAGGCGAAACGAAGTACTTACCCACCTCCTTTTAGAGATCGATTGAATAATATTCAAAGGGGGGAGGTTCTTAAGCTTTTACATCAAGGAAGAGGCGAGTTTAAGCGGAGGAACACCGAAAGGGCCTCAATACCATCTTCATGGAAGGTAACGCGTCGAACTTAAAGACGTAATAAACAAAAGTGCTTCTTGGGAGACAACCCATGTTTTAAATTGCTTTCATGTCTTTTAAATTCTTAGTTTAAATTAGTTTGATTTTCGTTAATTTAGTGGTTATTATTAAGAAATGAGGAAGGATAGTTGTTTTTGATGATTTCAGGGATAAAAAGGTCATGAGTTTGGGGTCGAAAAGGCGAAAATAGGAGAAAAATTTGTGGTGTTCCAGGGGCCAAACCGGGTCCCCGCATTTAAAAATGCGGGTACCCGGTTTCGAAAGCTAAAAATTCCAACATTCTGACCCTGCGTCTTGGGTCCCGCGTTTTGCTGCGTTTTGCTGCGTTTTGATTCGCGCCATCGACGCAAAACCGGGTACCCGCATTTGCAAATGCGGGCACCCGGTTTCGGAGCTGTAACTTGTGAAATTTTCTGACCCGGCGTCTTGGGAGGTTGCGTTTTGGTGCGTCTTGGCTCGCGCCATCGACGAAAATGCGGGTACCCGCATTTGCAAATGCGGGCACCCGGTTTCGAAGGGCAATTCTCTGACCCCGCGTTTTGGCTGCGTTTTGAGGTAAAAAAAAAAAAAAATCAAAAAATCAAAAAAAAAAAAATTTATTGCGTCATTACAGACGCCCAAAAAAAAAAAAAAAAAAAAATTTTCGCGTCGACACAGCGACGCGAAACTGGGGCCCCGCATTTGCAAATGCGGGTACCCGGTTTCTTCTGTGACAGGTCAATTTTCAGCTTTTTAGCCCTAAATTTTTACCTCTTTCTTCAAACCAGCCTCCAAAAACACTCCCAAAACCCAGAATTTCCTGAACATCATCATCAACAACCACACAATCCTCAAATCTTACTCTCTTTCACCACAAAAACATGAAATCAACTCATCTCCCATCCAAAATACGATAAAATTCCCACTTTCCTCCAATTGTTCTTCAACCAAGCTTCAAATTAAATCCAATTCCCTCTTCCCCCATATAAATTAGCCTTTACCCATCTCATATTCCACCATAATCTTCAAGTCTTAAGCCTCAAAACATCAAAGTTCTAAGCCTTAGCTTCTCACTATTTGAAGTTTTGAGTTTGGGGTGGAAAGAGATGCCTATCAAAACCGTTTTCATGTGTGCTTATCGAAGGAATTCTCCAAGAAACAGAACCGCTTTTGGTGCTATTCAAGATCAAGCTATTGAGATTCCTATTTCACAAGACTGAAGAGGTTCAAATTAAAGCTAATCCTAAGAAGAGGGAAGTGATTGAGGAACCTGAAAGTGAGGAAGAAAATGATCCGATGATGAGTTGGAATCGAAAATCAAGATGTTGGAAGAGAATCAGGATACGAGGTGCGCTATTTTGGGAAACGTTACAAACAAATTGAACTTTATTTGTTCAAAGAACAACTTACGATGTCTAGACGCGAGATAAAGTTCAGGGACGCAACACCGACAACCAGCCTCGCGCTGGTTAAGGTACGTTTTCTATCCCTTCTCATTTAGTGTATATTAGTTACTGCTTTGAGTCTTTTCGAGTCGTGGGGACACGACTCATTTTTGAGTTTGGGGTGGGGTTCGTTGCCTCATCCCAATTTTTATGTGTTATTTGCTTTATTTGCTTTCAATAAAATAATTTTCGGAGTTGCGTTTGACTATAGAAGATTTTAAATGTCCCTTTAAGCATACTTTTGATGAATCAATGATAGTAGATAGTGGACTTTAGGGAATAACATAAAACGCACTTACAATTGCATGCTAACATAGGTAATTGATAGGAAAAATTAATGAACAATGCAAATGAAGTAAGCTTGTACTTAAGGAATATGTTTGGTGTGTAGAACGTGAAATCTTAATTAGTAAGGAACCCACCTAGATATGAACTAAAGACAAGCTATGTACTTAGGAAACTGATAGGGGCAGTACTTTGTTAGCCATTTGAAGCCTTTTAGCTTGCTATCCTTTATATATTAATTTTATCCGTCTTAGCCCAAGTTTGAGCCTTAAGCCTTTTCTTTTGTAGCCACGATATAAGCCCATTATCCTTTAGATTATTAGGCATGACCAAATGACCCGCACTTGAATCACAACCCTGAGACTTGTCTCGAGCTTGAGTTTGGGGTGGTGGGACCACATTTGGGGAATTTATATTGGGAAGGAATTATATGTGTTTGTATTGAGGCACAAAAATGAAAGATGATATTATTATTTGTAACCCTTTGCCGAAATTTGAAAAGAAAAAAAATATATAAGAGACATGACCTTTCACATTAAAATGATAGTCATGGGTATCTTGTACAAAAAAAGAAAGAAAAGAAATGAAAAAAAAAAGATTATAAAAAGAAAGAAAAAAATAAATAAATCGGCAAAGTGGAATATTTTTGGAAATCATCTTAGTTGTATTTGGGTTGACATTGGGGACGCAACATTAGCGCGTCAAATGGGTGAGTGAGAACATTTTTGAGCGTTAACTCAAGCTCGAGGACATTGTTGATGGTAAGTGAGGAGAGAGCCAAAAGCTCACTTCAAATTTACCAAATATACATCCACACCCGTCCTTAAGCCAATATTATAACCGTAAAGACCTCGTGATTCCTAAGTGCATAGTGAATTTATAATTCTGTTGATAGGGAATACACTAAGTGGAGCGTTCAAAGCAAGGTAGGATTAATGACCACCCTATAGCCATCATACAGATATGAGTACAAGTGTAACCTTCAAGCATTGCGACTTTAATTTTATGATTGAGATTACTTATGTTTGATGTTGCATGATTAGTGTATGTATATGTTAGCTCTTAAAGTTTTGCTATATGAGATTTATCTTTAGAATTGCTTTAGGTTTATTTGCTAAGCTTCTATTTGTTCTTGCGTTTACTTCTACCCCTTGTATTGTTTTGTTTTGCTTTGTCGGGACGACAAAGGTTTGAGTTGGGGGTCTTGATGTCTCCTTAAATGTTCTTATTTCCGACCCTTAGGAGACATCATTTTTGGTGTTTATTTAATCAATTTGATAGACTTTTGGACTAAATATGCAATAATATGATTTTCCTCTTTTATTTCTAGCATTTTTGATTTATTAAGCTTTTGCGCGTAATATTGGTATTTTTAGTGAAGATTTTACAGGTTTTAGATGTTAGCTAGAAGAGGAATCCGAGGAGAAAGTCAAAGATCAAGAGATAGAGTCAAAACTCGAAGATAAATCCCGAAGATATTATTTTTAGAGCTGAAAATCCATTTTCCAGGCTATAGATTGCTGATTTCGAGGTGCTTAAGCGATGATTTAGCTGTTGACCTTTGAAGAGAAATCATTCCTTATCGAGTTACGGAACTTTAGCAACTGGAATGAGGTCAATCGGAGTTGTAACGCATCGGGAAAAGCCGTTTTAGTGAAGGTGTATCAGCAGTTACGGGATTTTGGGCTTAGAAATTGGGCTTGGACATTTAATTAGTGTTTTATTATTAGGTCCAAGCCCTAATCCGTTTTTAACCTTATAAAAGGAGATTTTGACCTCAGTATTTCGCACCTCTCATATTTTCTTCAATTTACAAATCCTTAGAAGAGAGTGTCAACACAATTCACATTCCACAAGATTAAACACCAGAGAGAAGCAACAGAAGGAAGAAAGAAGAAGCTACAAGAGCTGGAGTGGGTCTATAGCTCCGTTCGTAGTCATTCCAATTCCGGAAATTAGGTTCTTTCAATTTTAATTTTGTAATCAATTATGAATTCCAATTATTTTAATTTAGTATTTCTTTTTAATATGAGCTAAACAATTGATAGTGCTTGAGAACAAATAATGGGTGAATCCCAATCTTATTAATTAACGAATGTTGAATTTGGGTTTTTATTGAATTAAACTAAATTAGGGCTTTTACTCTTTTCAATAAATTGAGATTATTTTACTGTTTTTGGAGTAGCTAACTAAGAACAGGTGTTAGTATCTAGGCTATTCCAATTAGTGGCGATTGGATCATCCTGACGGAGGGTTTAGGTACAGAACCATTTATTCGAATCTAGGATAGAAGCTATTGATTCTGACGAACTTAGCTAATTCTAGGGCCAATGAGGTAAAACACTTAAACATCCAACGGTGGATCATATTTACCCTGACGGGACTAGTGACACTTTAGGATCGCCTTATAATCCACCCTGACGGGGGTATAAGGAAATTAGAATCCCGACCATTGTAATTGACTAATTTAGCCCTTAAACAACATAAGTTAAGAAATAGGATAGGGAGGATCCTTGCGTTCTCAAGTACTACATCTCATATTGCGTTTTAAACCATTCTACTTGCGTCTTAGCTTCTACTTGCATTTTAATATTTGTCTTTCATTCATTAGCTTTAATAAACAAAACCAAACAAACATTTTATTATCTTTTACTTTCATAAGTGCATCAATCACTACTTGCTAAACATTGTGATCAACCATCCGTCCTTGGAACGAATCTGTATTATCATACATACTACTTGGGACAACCGTACACTTGCGGTTGTGGTTCGATTAGCATTTGCATTTATTTTTAGAACACACAAAGGACCACCAGCAACCTGATTCTCACAACCCTTTCTATCCTTAATCTCTAAATCGAATTCTTGAAGCAATAAAACCCATCTGATTAACCTCGGTTTAGCATCCTTCTTTTCCATAAGATATCTAATCGCTGAATGATCTGTATAAACAATAATTTTCGCTCCAAGAAGATAAGAGCGAAACATATCGAATGAATACACTACTGCTAGCAATTCTTTCTTTGTAACTGTATAATTAATCTGAGCACCATTGATATTTTACTAGCGTAATAAATTGAATGAAATATCTTATCTTTTCTTTGTCCCAATACAGCTCCCATACACAAATCACTCGCATCGCACATAACTTCAAAAGGTAAACTCCAATCTGGAGGTAATACTATAGGAGCAGAAATAAGCTTTTCTTTGATTGCTTGAAAGGCCGCTAAACAAGCTTCATCAAAAAGGAATTTGGAATCCTTTTCAAGTAAGTTGCATAGCGGTTTTTCAATCTTAGAAAAATCTTTTATGAAACGCCTATAAAAGCTAGCATGGCCCAGGAAACTTCTTACCCCTTTAACAGAAACAGGAGGGGTAAGAGTTTTAATTACCTCTATCTTCGCTCTATCAACTTCTAATCCAGCACTCGAAACTTTGTGACCCAGAACTATACCTTCACGAACCATGAAATAACACTTCTCCCAATTTAAGACCAAATCTGTTTCCTTGCATCTAATTAACACTTTCTCCAAATTATCTAAACATTTATCAAAATCGTCACCAAACACGGAGAAATCGTCCATAAAGACTTCAAGAAAATTATCGATCATGTCCCAGAAAATGACCATCATACACCTTTGAAAGGTAGCAGGTGCATTACACAACCCAAATGGCATTCTGCGATATGCAAAAGTGCCAAAGGGACATGTAAACGTTGTTTTATGTTGATCTTCTGGAGCCACGTAAATCTGATTATACCCGGAATAACTATCTAAGAAACAGTAGTACTCTCTACCAGCCAATTTATCTAACATTTGATCAATGAAAGGAAGTGGGAAATGATCCTTTCTGGTGGCTTTGTTCAGTTTACGATAATCCATACAAACTCTCCAACCAACTACCGTTCTTGAAGGGATCGCTTTATTTTGATCATTAAGAATTGTTGTGATTCCTCCTTTCTTCGGCACACACTGAACTGGGCTCGCCCATTCACTACTCGAGATGGGATAAATAATCCCCGCATCTAACAGCTTGATCACTTCCTTTTGCACTACCTCCTTCATAGCGGGCATTAATCTTCTTTGACCTTCAACTGAGCGTGCGTTATCATCTGCAAGTATTACCATATCAACTTCTTACCTTACCAATAATTAAACCTAGCCTCTACAACATGAATTTTTCAGACCCAAACCTTATAAATAGACCTTGAAGCTTGATTAAACCTCCACAACAAACACAACAACATCAAAAATCCTCTCCTCCTTCCTCCATAAACACACATTCTTCATCAAATTCATCAAACTACACAATAAAACACCACCAAGATCATCAAGCTATCAAGAATTCTTCCAAGCATAGTCAAGAAACCTTTTTCTATCATCAAATCCAAGCAAGAAACTCAAGCCACACCAATTTTTCTTAACTTTATTCCATCCTTGGTGTAACTTGAGTTGTGGGTCAATCAGAGATGACAAACAGAATAGATGCTATGGATTATAAGAGGAAGTATTCAATCCTAGGGAAGAACAAAAAATTTCCTGGAGCTACAATTGAAAAATCCATCAACCTTGATGAGCCTATTGAAAAGAAACCAAAGATAGATGCACCAGCACAACCACTACTTAAGAGATTAACAGCTAGGATGAGTGTACCACCAAGGCCTAAAGAAAAGACACAAATTCAAGATCAAGGTTCTTACTCTTTTTCATATCAGAATAATTCTTGCAGACCACCTGTATAGGAAGTCAAATTACAAGATGAAGTCAATTATATAAGAAAAGAAATCGCCGCACTCTGGGAAGAAATTGACAAGATTAATCAGGTATTTGGTGCAATAACTGAGACCTTGGATATTGATAATTATTCTTCTTTGGGGGAGGAGGACATGATAGATCTTTATGGCCAGGTACCCAGTTCTAATTCTGCCTCTTAATTGCTTGTATACAATAGGTAGACTAATTTATTTTAATTTTAAATTTTATTTCTTTATTGAATCTTTTTCGAGTCGTGGGGACACGGCTCACTTTTGAGTTGGGGGTGGGGATTCGTTGTCCTCATCTTCCTTTTTGTTTTTGCAGTACCTATTGAGCATGATTTAATTAAGTTAATGATACTAAGTAGTATGTTTTTGAAAGATGTCACAAATATGTTTAGCATGCATGCATGAAAACAGGAAATAAAAGATAGAAAAGTTAATGAGCAATGCTAAGAAGTCATGTTGAACTTAGGGAGAGTTATTTGGTGTGTAGAGCGTGAGGTTTGACATTAGTTGAAAACACACTTGTCTATGAACTAGTAGTGAAAAAGTAACAAAATCCGATAGTTAGAATAGTGAATAAGGCCATTCTTTCATATTGAAGCTACTTGAAGCCTTTTTAGCCTTCTGGTGGTCCTTTGTGTGTTCTAAAAATAATGCAATAACTAATTGAACCACAACCGCAAGTGTACGGTTGTCCCAAGTAATAATAGTGATAACAGGATCGTTCGCAGGGACGGTTTGGTTAACTACAATGCTTATCGATTAATGAATAATTGCACTTATGATAGCAGATAAATGATTTAATAGTTGTCTGTTGGTTTTATAGTTCCTAAGATAACTAAGACTAATATGAAAATGTAAATAAATGACAAGACGCAAATAATAAATAGCTAGACGCAAGAAATGGAAGGCAGTACTTGAGAGATGCACGGGGTCCTCCTAACTCTATTTCATATCATATGTTGTTTAAGGGTCAAATTGGTCAATTGACATTGGTCGGGATTGAAGAGTCTTTGTACCCCCGTCAGGGTGGACTACAAAGCTATTCTAGAGTGTCACTAGTCCCGTCAGGGTAAATATGATCCACTTTCGAATGATTAAGTTTAAATTACCTCATTGGTCCTAAGATTAACTATGCTCGTCAAAGTCAAATAGTTTATACCTTATATTGAGTAATTAATTCCATACCTAAACCCTCCGTCAGGATGATCCACACGCCACATATGTGGAATAGCCTAGGTACTAACACCTATTCTTAGTTAGGTACTCCAAAAACAGTAAATCATCATAAATTACCGAATAATGTAAATGACCCAATTCGATTTTTTCATAAAACCCAAATTCAAACATATGAAATTCAATAGTTTTAGGGATCACCCATTAAGCATTCTCAAGTACTAAAAGGATTTAGCTCATAATTAAAGGAAAAACAAATACTAAATTAAAAGACGAATTCATATTGTTATACAGAAAGACTTTAAAGGAAAACTTAATTCCGGAATTGAGTTAGCTGTGAGTTGGAGATATAGACAGTCTCCAGTTCTCTAGTTTTCTTGCTTCCTTGCTTTGACTTCTCTCTGATGTTTTCTTTTGTAAAAAGTGAATTGTGTGTAAAATAGAAGTCAAAAGCCCCTTTTATACTTATAAATTCGGACCAGGCCTTTAGGTTAATAATTAAATGAAAAAATAAAGGCTCAAGTCCATTATCTCAGCCCAAAATCCCGTAACTGCTGCATCACCTTCACTAAAACAGCTCTAGCCGATTCGTTACAACTCCGATTGACCTGAAATCACTTGCTAAATTTCCGTAACTCGATAAGGAACATAATCTCTTCAAAGGTCTGCGGCTAAATCAACTCGTAAGTGCCTCGAAATCAGCAATCTTTGGCCTGTTTCCAGATTTGCAGCTTCAAAATATCATTCTTTTCAGGATTTATCTTCGAGGTTTGACTCCATATCACGATCTTTGACTTCCTTCTCGGATTCCTCTTCTAGCTAACCATTAAAACCTACAAACTTTTCACTAAAATACACAATATTACGCGCAAAAGTTTAATAAATAAAAATTGCTAGAAATAAAAGAGGAAAATTGGATTATTGCATATTTAGTCCAAAAGTCTATCAAAAAAACGAATAAACATAAAAAATGATGTCTCCCAAGGGCATAAAATTAGAACATTTAGGCAGACATCACCTTCTCACTCTTTTTATTTGATTATTATTATTATTTATCCGTCTTAGCCCCTCTTCTAAAGCCTTTTTATTTAACCACAATATAAACCATAGTCCTTAGTTTATAGCACTTATCCATATGACCCGCACTCGAATCGTAAAACCTGAGACAAGTCGTTTTTAGAGCTTGAGTTTGGGGTGGTGGGTTTCATCATTAGGGAACATTGGGTTTGGAAAATTGTAATTGTGATTTTATTGATGATGAAAAAGTTATTATTGTAACTCTTTGTCAGGGTAAGAGTAAATGAGAAAAGCTGAAAAGCGCGAATTGAAAAGAACAAAATATATGAGAATAAAATAGCGTGATATCTCAACATCAAAAAGAGAGTCATAGCTATACAAAAGAAAAAATTGATATGAAAAGAATATATATTTGGACCGGCAAAGTGGAATTGTTATATCATCATGAAAAGGTTTTTATTTGGGTTTATTGAGGATGCACATAAAAGTATCAAAAATGGGGTTGAGTGAGAACATCTTCGAGTGAAAGCTCAAGCTCTTGGGCGATTCGTTGATGGAATGTGAGGAGAGAGCCAAAAGCTCACTTTTCATTATCCAAATATACCACACCGTCCCTAAGCCCCGTTATAACCGTAAAGACCTTAGGATTTCTATCTACTTGGTGGAGAAACAATTGGGCTATTAGGTTGTACGTAAGTGGTTCATTGGATGCTATATTAGGACTATGAACAACCTATAGCCATTAACATAAACTGAGTTGGGACCTCTCCTTATGGCATCTGGACTTAAATTTATGGATTGTTAATTATGTGTATATTAAGCATACGTGTGCATTATATATTTAGCATTACTGCATGAGACTTTTTAGATATTTTTCTCTAGGGTCATTCATTATGTTCTGTTCTTATTCTCCCCCTACTTCTTCTTCTCAGTTTAATTTTTGACTACCCTATTGTTCATTATTTTTATTTTTATTGTATCGGGACGATACAACTTTGAGTTGGGGGTCTTGATGTCTCCCTATTTGTGATGATTTAATATTAATTGGATACATCATTGTATGTGTATTTATTAGGATATAGGTCGATTTTCTCATGATTTAGTACACTTTCTTATTTCGTGTCTTGATTTAATTATTTATTATTTTTAGAGCATATTGGGTTCAATTGTTTGTTAATTGTGAAGCTTTAAAGATATATGGTAATTAATTAGATGCCAAGTCAATTCTAAGAGATAAGGGAAAGAAGATAAACATGGAAATTGGAGATGAGGGAAAGAAATATGAAAAAGGAAAAGATAAAGTTAAGAATGGTCTGAATCAAAGTTATATAACTTTCCGAGAAGATCAGTTTTGACAATTGGAACGCGTCAAACGGATAAGTATTGAAGGAGTTATGGCCAAAACAAAACAGCACCAGAATCTTACCTTTTCTATATTTCAGGGTTACGAATTTGAGTTTGGCTAGAGTCCAAGTTACTTGTCTTACACTCCAAGAACACATTTTAGGGTTTCCTATGCCCTATAAATACACCCTTTAATCAGAAGAAACAAATCCTTGGCAAACCTTAAGCCAAGAGGAAGCTTACGACAAGAGAAGAGAAGTCTGGAAGGAGCTGAACACCATATCATGTCTTCTTCAACCTTTGAATTTGTAATTTCTTTCATTTCTTTCATTAGTATGAAGTAAATAATTTTAGCTTGAAATTTAGCATATATGTATGAACCCTAGTCTTATCTATCTAATTTGGGATACTATCGTATATAATTTGAATTCATGTTTTATTCTCTGTTTATGTGTTTTGATGTATTGATTGTTTTCCTTACGAGGGCTCGCGTATAGGATTACCTTAATAGTAGTTAGATGGTCACCCGGAAGGGGTGTTTAACTATTGAAACACCACGTAACGTCTAGAATAGGGAATTGGTCTTTACAACACCAGCCTAACTAGATAATCATGAGGGTATGTTTTAATCACCATATAACCCTATTTTAAACTACCTCGTGGTTGTGTCGTAGCCTACCTATTCGCTCTCCGTGTATTATTAAATATAGCTTTCATATTTTCACTTGATAATTTGCATAAGTTCTCTCTAACCTTCGTAGTCTTTGAGGAATAAATCTTATTTATCAGTAAAACTTGCATACGTCCTGTATACTTGCAGAACCGTGCTTAGCCTAGGGTTTTTATTTGCACTTATTTTATCTATTATTTATCACACTTTAGGTGACACCACGTGGAATAGGCGCCTAGCCCGTCTAGGCAACGATTAATGTTAAAAAATGGTCATCTAGTCGCTGATTAATGGCAAAACATGCTCGCATAGGGAATCTTGAAATTTTTCTTATTCTTGAGAATTCTTTAATTGATATTATAACTCAATATTTAGTATTTTTCATATTTACTATAATGTTGTTAGATGAATTTTATGACTTAAATGGTTAAAATTTCTATAATTACTATATATATATATATATATATATATATATATATATATATATATATATATATATATATATATATATATATATATATATATATATATATATTACTAATATAAAAAATTACACAGCGGGATTCAAAACCGTATAATTCCGCCTATGCCCCGTTTAATCTCGCCTAGGCGCTAGGTCCCGTTCGACTGCCTAGACCGCGAAACCGAGATCTACAACATAGGGTTAGGCCTAAATCTTGCGGCTTGAATGATTGGGGGGCGAATCCCTAACGTTTCAACACGGAAAGGCATTCTCGGCTCAGGGATCCCTTGCACGATTGGATTCCCTCCATTAACATTCAATGAATCCATTTCCTTCCTTGGATAAATTCGGTAGACCTGTATAAACCTGTAAAAGCAAAACTAGAAAATGCGTAAAATAGAAAAATACAACTAAACACTAATGACAAACCAAAGCACAAGAACTACAAAATGGTAGTCCCCGATAGCGGTGCCATTTACTTGTTCGAGTTTCGGTGTGATATAATATAATGTAGGACTAACACCAAAAAACTAGGACTCCCCACAAGCGTACGAGTTATCGCCAAGGAAAAATGTGATAAGTGTGGAACTATCATTCCTCAGGGACTACTTGGGGTGTAGTAGATATGCTCAGCTTGTACAAAAGTGTAAAGTTGCAATACAAATATGAAATAAGATATGTTTGTTTGGTTTTCTTACTACAAGGACTAAAATGGAATTAATATAAATAACTAAGTAAAAAAGATGTATAATGGTAAATCCAATCAGAGATGAAAATGTATGGAAATGGGATGTTTGATTATTGTGGGTAATCCTCCTAAATAACTATTATCTTCTTTTGACATAACGGTTAATTGATTTGTTCACATTAATCGGGATTCAAAGCCATTCTACCCCCTATTCAGGCATCTAGAACATCTAGCTTACACACCCTCTAGTTATCCGATGTCCAAGGAACCCACACGTCCAAGGAACATTCTACACAACTGAAAGACTACCTAGCGTGCAAGGAACCCACACGTCCAAGGCATTAGGCGCTCATATCCTATGTCTGAAAGTCAAACCCCCCGCATGGATGTTAATCGGACAGTCTCACACTACCTATGTTTGATAAGGTTATAGATAGGCAATAAGCATACAAATATAAACAATGAAAATAAATTATTAAATTCAATTGAACAATAATTATGTTGTCCCAAATCATCAAAACTCAATAATAATCATAAAGGGTTCATACCCGATTCAAGAATCAAACATACAAGTGCTTAGCTCATACTAAAAGAAATAAAACTGAAATAAAATACTAATTGAATCATGTTTAAATACTGAAATAAAATGAAATCTGAAAATTGAATTGATATTGTGATACATGATGAAGAAATTAGAAAGAATGGTGTTGAACCCTCATTCTCTCTTCTCCAGGCGATTGCTTTCTTTTCTTCTCTCTGGATAATGTTGGAATCGAATATGGCTTGAAAATGAGATTTTTTGCCTTCTAATCTCGTTGGGCCGATTTAGGAAATAAGAAATTAGTTTTAGAAGGGGCTCAACCAGTTTTTATGCAGCAAATCACAATTTTGGCCTTCAAAACGTTTTTTTGCATAACTTCTTCATCTTAACTCCGAATCGACTTCTGTCCCTTGCTACACGACTGTGACTTCAACATCTTTCCAACCAACTAGGGGTCGGGTCTAGATTTCCTCATCAAAATATTGTGGTAACTCCATCTTTACGGTGCAAGACTTCTCTAATAATCGCTCTATCTTCCCATAGTAGCTTTATGCTCAATTTTTGCTTTGACTTAGAGTTTCTCTTGATTTATTGACCTCTTATCTTAAACTTGGACCCTTGTATTAAGAATGTACCTAAACTACACACTAAACACACAACTAACGCACAAAAATCAATATAAATATCAATTAATCCAAGAGTAGAGGCAAAAGTACAATATAAAAAATAACAAGGAAAAATCCCTCATTAGGCCCAATAAACTCCTAAAACAATGTCTCAGATGTAGATTTATTCGTCACAAAAAGAGAGACATCTGATATTCAAACAAAATCGAAGTTGGATTCTTAGCACAGATCTCCCACAAATGATCGGTCCTTCCACAACCTGGACATCTAGATATTGTGTTTATGTTATTCATATGAGTTGTGAAAACATTCTCCATACGTGTATGTAATTCTTGTAGATGTTGGATGCACAGTTCAAACTTTGCTTCAGGTGAGGTTTCTTTTGGAACTGACTCTTCTAGTAATTGCCAACTTCTTTCAATTTTAACAACTCTCTCCATGGTAATCTTTGCTTCCTCGGGGTTTATTAACAAAACACTTTCAACTCTGAGGTTGTATACTCTAGCTTTAGACTCATTGTTAAGTCCTCTATAAAACATGGTCAACTGATATTATAGTGAGTATACATGGAATGGACACCTCGTTTTCTTCTCATTAAACCTCAACCATGCTTCACCAACATTTTTTCCCACTTCTTGCATGAAATTTTCGAATACCAACATATCTTTTAAACGCCTACATATTAGATAAAATCGATCAAGGAATCTCTATTGGAGCTTATCCCAGCATGGGATTGATACACGGCATTGGTCATGATATCAATCTCTTGCACTTTTTTTTTGGACATTGGGAGGGTGCCTAAGCACCCAAAATAAACAGACCAATCATCCTATCCCTATCTTACTAAAAGCCGAAGACAAATCGAAAATACTAAATGTATTTCGATTGACAAAAGTTGCCGCGTGCCTAGCCTCCTTCGCCAACTTATCCGCATTTCTATTGAGCTTTCTACTGATGTGTTTGAAAGAAACTTGCCCAAGCTCTTCAGCGTTGTGGATAATTTTTTGTAGGATGGGTTGGATATTCCAACGAGCTGCTGACACCTGCTTTATACCTTGAATAATCTCAAGGTTGTCTGAGTAGATAGTTATTCTTTCCCCCGGGAAGTAAGCTCCAATCTGTGTTGCTTTAAGAACTGCCTCTGCTTCTCCTTCCACGGCCGCATTGCAATCAATGCTAGTGCTTTGTTTGATGGGCATTCTTTGTTTCTTTTGAAATCCAACAACTGCAATTCCCGTAGGTTCCCATTTGTTTGAAAAAGATGCATCACAGAAAAAATAATATCCTGCTCCTGTTCATCATTAATTGTGTTCCTATTTGGTTCTTCTCTGTTATTGAGTCCTTTATAACCTTCTCTGAGCCAACTAATCCCGTGAATTTCTTGCATAAGTTTCTTTGATGCAATATTAATCCCCATTCCGTCAGCTGCAATTCCCTCATGTATAGCTTTCATCTTTGCCTTCCATATATTCCACAGATTTATCATTAAAAAATCTCGTACCACATTCTCATCCCATCCCCCTTTTGTGTATGATTTAATGACCTTCAGAAACCAATCTTCAATCTTATCGTCTTGTTTATCCAGTATTTTAATCTGTAGAATAGATCCTGCCCAAATGTCTTTGCACATCGTACAATGAAGAAGAATATGTTCAACATCTTCTTTCTCGTGATTACACCATAGGCAGTTTGTAGCATCCGCGCATTTCCTTTTATACAAATTAACTCTGGTCGGGATTGCGTTGTTAATTAGTCGCCACATAAATAATTTTATTTTCTTTGGAATGTTTGATTTCCATATAGTTTTCCATATTTCCGATTCTTGCATTGCTCTAGTTTCTATTGTTGTGGCTTTATTATTGTTTTGCTCCTCTATCATTACTTTGTAACCTGTTTTCGTAGCGTAATTTCCATCTTTGGAGAAAGGACAAATAAACTTGTCATATATACCATATTCTTTAATTTTTGTTTTCTTGATGAGATGAATTATAGGTGTTGGGAAAAGGTTATCCAGTGTTTCCATATCCCATTCATCTTTATCTTTCTTCATTAGTTCATTGACTTTCATAATACATGATCCTGTCGGTTTCTCTAATTCCCATTTTGTATCTATCCACCTTTCATTTCATATGTTTGTATCCTTTCCATTCCCTATCATCTTTATTCCGTGTTTCTTAATAAAGTCTCTACCTTCTATAATACTTGCCCAGCTCCATGTCCTACTTTGTCTGAGTTTACAATTCATAAAGTTAGACTTATTGAAATAAATACCTTTAAGTAATTTTGCTGCTAAATTATCTGGGTTGTTCATTAGTCTCCATGCTTGAGCTGCTAGTAGGACCGTATTCATTTTTTTGAAATCTTTGAATCCCAATCCTCCTATGAGTTTGCTTACTGCAATCTTTTCCCAAGCAACCCAATGTATCCTGTTTCTTTCACCTGAACTCCACCAGAAATTAGAGATGGATGAAACTAGTTTATTACAAAAATTAATAGGAAAAGAGAAAATAGACATGTAATAATTAGGTATGGCTTGAAGTATGGCTTTAATAAGTACTTCTTTGCCGCCTTCTGAAAGTAGTTTCGCTTTCCATCCTTCCGTATTTTGAAACACTCTCTTTGCTATCCATTCCAGAGATTCTACATTCGATCTTTTATGGCACAGTGGAATCCCTAGATAGTATCCCAAATCCTCTGTTTCTGAAATGTCCATTATTGTAGTTATTTCATTCTTAATATCATCTGGTGTTTCTTTGCTGAAAAGAATGGCTGATTTATGCAAATTAATTTGTTGACCAGAACCCGAACAATATATATCTAAACATTCTTTGAAATGGTTCATATTCATGTCCTCCAGTTCAAGAAAGAAAAGAGAATCATCTGCAAATAGAAGGTGAGAAATCGTCGGGCAATTCCTATTAATTTTTATACCTTTGATCAAATTGTTGTCTATGTAATGGTCGATAATACAAATAAGGGATTCGGTCATAATAGAGAAAAGAAAGGGTGAAAGGGGGTCACCTTGTCTAAGACCCCTACCAGGTTTAAAGTTTTCGAGTCTTTCTCCATTCAAATTTATATTAAAAGAAACTGAGGTGATACAATTCCTAATCCAGTTAATCCAAGTTTCGCTAAAACCTAATTTATCCAATACTTTAAAAAGAAAATCCCATCTTACTTGATCGTAAGCCTTTGCCATATATATTTTTATTGCTGCCATATGTTTTTTGTTTTTCCGTTTCCTGCTCATAAAAAACGATATCTCTTGCGCTATAATAATGTTATCCTGAATCGCCCGACCTTTAATGAAAGCCGATTGCGTAGAGGATATTATACTATTCATAATCTCTCTTAAGCGATTTGATAGAATTTTGGTAATGATTTTATAGATAAAGTTAACCCATGATATCGGTCTAAAGTCTCCTAAATTTTCTTGTATCACTCCTTTCGGAATCAATGTAATCAATGTATCGTTAATCGTTTCAACCGAACAGTTATTTTCAAAAAAATCCTCAATAATCTGTAGCACATCTACCTTAATAATATCCCAAAATTCTTTGTAAAACTTACCGTTGAATCCATTTGGTCCAGGTGCTTTTGAAGCTGATAATTCCATAATAGCTCTTGCACTTCCGATCAAAAAGAATTAGAACATGACATAGTACATCTGTTCCATTGTAACGCCTTCAGTGGTGGAGGCATCACAAATTTGCATAAATTTCTGAACATACAAACCGGATCTTGTTGTCTAGCGCCACTAAATCACCAATAACTCGAAAGTTGATTCAACATGCCTGGATAAGGCCTGCATAGAGCGGCTTGAATATCTGGAGTGCGAATTCCCTAGGTTACACTCTATATGAGAGCGGAAGTCGTAAACTTTATTAACACACTAAGTAAAACACACTAAACTAACGATGTAGTCCCTAGCAGCGGCTTCAAGAAATTTGTAGTGGCAAAGGTGTGATAAAATAACAAATTAAATAAAATACTAACACCCTCTACCAATAAGATAAACTATCCACAAGTGAACAGATCGTTTACAAGTAATGTGCAAGTAAAACAGATATCGATCTTAGGGACTGGTGGGTCCTGGTGTGTTATAAAAATAAAGCAATAAATCTGAAAATAGAGGAACCACAATACCGCAAGTGAATGGTTGTCCAAGTAATATCCGATAAATCGGGTTTCATTCTCAGGGACGGATTAGGTACAACTCTAGTATTAATCTGATAGTAGAATTTCTTGACAAAAAAATAAAATAAAGATTTTCGTTTAGTTTTCTTAGATTAAAAGATGCAATAAAATAAATTACTGAAATAAAATAAAGCAAGTAAATAAGATTTAAACTTAAGAAGAGAAGGAGTACTTGATCCTCGCAAGGGTTTCACCTAACCTATCTAATTAATGCTTCTGTTTAAGGGCTAAACTGGTATTATTGTGCTAGTCGGGACTCTAATATCTCGTAACCCCTGTCATGGTGGACTTAGGAGCTATCCTACGGTATTACAAACCCCGCCAGGGTGATTATAAGCTACTTTCAGATGATTAATATTTTTACCTCATTGGCTGCATGGTTAGTTAAGCCCGTCAGGGTCATACCGAATAATACGCGTCTATTATCTGTGTCTGTAATTAAACCCCCCGTCAAGGTGATCACTTTGCCACTTAAGTGAATAGCCTAATTACTATGAGCTTAGTTTGATTCATGACTTCAAAATTAGTGATTAAAACAAAATAGTAGTCAAACAAAATACCTAGTCTAATTCAAACATTTAAATCCCAAATTCAGAAAACATAAATTAAATAGAATTGGGTTCGGCCCATATAGCGATTCTCAATTACTAAAGGAATTTGTTCATAACGTAATTAAAACTGAAATCAAATAAATAAAAGACATCATATTCAATTACATAAAAGAAATAGATAACCTAAATGTTTGGTTGGCTGTTGTTGGAGGAACAGAATTCCTCCAGCTCTAACTACTCTTCTGCCTTCTTGTTCTGACTTGAAAAAATGAAGTCTTTGATGTAATTCTCTTAAGTGTGTCTAAAAAAGAGGCTAAAGTGTCTATTTATACTTGTAAAGACGGATTAGGAATTAGGTTATGAGGATTAGGTCAAATTATAAAAAGCCCAAGCCCATCTTTTCTTTTAATCCCGTAACAGGTGTACTTTTTTTTTCAAAGATCCCGTAACTGGTGTACAGCCTTTAGTAAAACGGGTGTAACTTTTGCATCTCAACTCCAAATGGGCTGATTCAACTTGGAGAATCTTCCTATCTCAATAAGGTATCAAACCATGTTTCACAGCCCAAGGCTAAATCTGCTCCTAAGTAACCCAAAAACAGCAATATTTAACAGCCTTTCAAATCTGCAACTTCTTTAGTTAAGTTCTTGGAAATTCTGTTCTTGCCTTTAGCTCCTCCACTCGATCTAAGACTTTAATTCTCACATCTCCTCCTTGTAGTGGTTCTTCATGAATTCGTAAACCTACTAACTTTGCACTAAAAAAAACAAATTAATGCACAAAATCTCTAAAAATGCAAATAGTCTAATTCCAAGGGGAGAAAGTGCAATATGACGAAATAAGCATAAAAGTGTATCAAATAAGTCAAATATTCACCTAAAATGATGTCTCCTCAGGGCTAATATTTAGAACAAATAGGGAGACATCAGGGACTACAAAAGTAAGCTATAAATAATGCAATTACGAAGTTTAATAAAAGAAGTTGATGAGATAATACGCTAATCACCAAAAAAGTTAGTGATATACTTACGTTTCATTTTGTTTTTAAGATAATTAATCGTAGTTCTGTTTTGTTCAATTTTGACTCGACAATTAATGTCGAAAGTATGGACTGATTTAATAAGGACGGAAACATACATTAGCAACGAAAACATCGTCGCAAAAGGATGGTTAACTTCGTCGCCAATGAGGTCATCTTTGGTGACTAAATTAATCGTCCCTATTAAAGATCTCACTAGTGAAGAAAATATTAGTCCCTAAAGAGAATCTCATCAGAGACAAAACTATTTGTCACTAATGAGATCCTTAATAGGGATAACAAATTTTTCGCTAACAAATACCTCATTAAAGACGACATAATTCATCGTTAAAGAATAACTCGATCGGTCCATGATGAAAATTCAGTGTCTTTGTTAAAAATAAGTTGCACAATCATGGTGAAACTTCATATTTTTTCGTTAATCATCTTTAACAATTATAAACTAACAGTGAATCAGTAGCAATGATATTCTGTCACTAATGATAAACCTTCATCATTAACGACAATATTTAGTATCATAAGAGACGACCATTGTAATCGTTAATGATAGATTCTATAGTAATGTAAACTGGATCCTTTCGTACAAAAAGAAATGTAGAAAACCGAGTACTCAATAATTATTAATTTTTTATTTAATTATATATAAATTTTAAGTCATTAATCTACCTAATAAAATAAAAATAATAACATTTTTTGGGTAACGGAATCATTAATAGAAAAAGGTTGAAAAATATTAAAAATATATCATTGAAAAGTAAAGGAAAAGTTTTGGTAGGGATTCATTATTTTTCTTTTTATTTTGTACCTATGCGTCTAACTTCAGATTTAATAAATTTATATGATATTCATTACAAACCAATATGTATGAAAGATGAATAAGTTTTTTTTCCTTCTCATCTCGAGAAAAGGATTATGTCATTTCGTTACTTGGGCATACCTCTTGGTGCTTTGATTTAGCTTTCAAGAGATTACAAGCCACTTATTGATAAATTGGAGGGCTATGTTAGATCTTGGAACTCTCATTTACTTTCATATGTAGGTCAATTTGGAACTCATTATGTCAATGCTTTAAGGGGTAATATGTTTTTTGTTGTTGATCTTTATGGTCCCGGTTATTTACGTGAACGTATTACGTGTATTTGTAGAAACTTTTATTGGGATGGTAAATCTCCACAAATTAAGTGGATTCTTGTGTTACTCCCAAACATGAAATCATTGTATGGATTGCGATACAAGAGAAGCTTATAACTAAAGATAGGATGATATACATAAAATTGGAACCAAATTATGAGTTGTGTTGTGAAGACTTTGAATCGAATAAGCATATATTCTTTCAATATAGCTTTGCACGAGACATTTGGAATGATGTAAAAAAATAGTTGGGTATTGAGAAAGATATTAGTGTGATCTCGAGTACACTTAAATGACTTAAGAAACATAAGGCACGTGAGAACTGGAGGAGCAAATCATGTAGTGTTGCTTTTGGAGCCACAATTTATCATACTTGGAGAGTTTGGAACATTTTGTTATGAGAGGAGAATCACCCGATAAGGAGCAGATTTAAAGGAGATTAGAGTGTGCACGTTTTTTATGTTATTCACGTTGTACCTAATAAGGCCTTCTTGGATAATGATACGTTTAATTGTAACTCACTAAAGCATAAAAGAGTATATAAATACATACTAATGTAAGCTTCGGGCCTAGGTAGGATAAACTTGTATATAGTGCATAATTCCTTTATACTGAATGAAATCGTTTACCTAACCAAAAAAATTCTTTGACTTATATTTTTGGTAAAAGAAGAATAATATGCACTAAGGAACTATACAAATATTTAACTAAATTAAATCACATTAGAAGATTAAAACAATTGCCTTGTTAAAAATATAAATGATTAATTGTTTGAAATTCATATTCCGGAAAGTAAAAGCTGATAAAGTATTATGGACTTAAATATAAAATAAGAAGATATAAACGAGGTGGAAAGATAATAATATTATTGAGAGACGGAGAATATAAAATATAGACATGCCTATATAGAGAGAATATGTAAATCGTAGGGCTTAGTGCCCGTTTGGGATTGCTTTTCAAAATAATCACTTAAAGTGATTTTATATCCATAGCACTATTTTAGACTCTTAAAATCACTTTTAAAAAAAGCACTAGATTAGTGATTATTAAAATAATCACTTAAAGTGATTTTAGATGTCAAAATATTTTTTAATATTTTTTACAAATAATTTAATTTTAATCAAAAAGCACTTTTAGCTTCAAAATAATCAATCCCAAACGGGCTCTTAGTCATCTTGAGCAAGGCCAGTTATGGGAGACCAAGTAAACCATCTAATCCATAAAGATACCGTTATGACTCGTTTGACTCCTACAAATAAATTATATTGCATGAAATAAAATCAAACAGTGAATGAATCCAAATTTTCACAATGGAATTGGAATTTAACCAACCTTTTCATTGGAATCAATGTAGTTATGTAAGGGTTTACACATAAATTTGAACACTGTATGTGAAAGTAGAGAAATAATAAAAAATCATTGAAATTATTATCACTTGAAGTCCAAAGGTGTTAAGTAGAGAAATAATAATAACTTTTAAACCAACCTTCTATTGATCGCCAACCACCACTAATCTTCCGTCCTCCGTCGTCGTGGCGAAAGAAATTTGCAGTGATAAAAAAATGAATTATGATCTCGCTCTCTCCACCATAGACAACGGTTATTGGAAAAGAGGGTGTACACACATATTTTTATCAATAACGGCATTTAGTGATGGAGATAGGATATCTAGAGTGAGGAGTGTTAGTGGTTGGTGGTGGCAGTGGTTTGTTGGGGGTATCCTAAGACAAGAGGAGGTAGATGGGGTGGGGGAGTGGCGAGAGGGGAGGGGTTTATTTTGGATTCGATTATTTTTGTTATATATAAATGGATCCGTTCATACAGAGAAGAGGAATCCGACAATGAGACCCAAGTTCCTCATATTTGTTTGTGATTTGTATGGTGCGGTTATCCCTACTTATTCAAACCTTTTTGTGAATGGGGAATGGTTACCGATTCAGGTGCAAAGACAGGGGTCGCCGATCTCTCATTTGTTCTATGTGGAAGACTTAATTTTATTTGCGGAAGCATCGGAAAAACATATGGATTTGATGAAGAAGGTTATGAGATCATTTTGTGATTAAGTCCGTCAAACCTTAAGTAAAGAAAAAAATATAATTCTTTTCTTCAAGAATGTTCAACACGAGAGGAAAGTGAAATTAGCTTCTAGAAGTGGTTTTGTGCTTAGAGACTCCTTGGGTTTGTACATGGGAATGACTGTTTGTTCAATTCATCTCCTGATGGGTTTCTATAGAAGAACAATTAGGACAATAAAAGATAAATTACCCAACTAGAAGTCGCAAAATTTGTCATTGCGGGAAGAATAACCTTGGTGAAGGCTATTTTGAGTGCTATTCCAATGTACGCTATGCAAACCAAGCAAATTTTGAATTATGTATGTGGTGAAATTGATAGAATTATCCGAGAATTCATCTGAAGTATAGAGGGCATGGCGAGGAAGATACACTAGTTATCTTGGGAGAAGCTATGTGTAGGAAGAAAGATGTCATATTAGGTTTTCACGATGCAAAAAGCTTTAACATTGCCTTTCTTGCATAGTTAAGGTGGAAGATACTTAGAGGTGATCAATCTTTGTGAGTTGCGACACTAAAACACAAATATTTTGATGAATATTTTATGAATCAGGATCTTGAACAATCTGACTCGAAAATATATAAAAGTATTCTTGCATGGCACGAGGCACTTACGAATGGGGCTGTAAAAATGCGAAATGACCAAGGATGCTCATATAAATAGAGTTTGGATGCATCGGGTGTGTTTTCGGTAAAGTCAGCCTATAAAGCTTTCAAGGCATGTCCTTATACAGGGATGTTTGATTGGGATAAATTGTTGTCAATCAAATGTCTGCAAAAAGTCTGGTTTCTCCTTTGGAGGGCGATTTGGGATCGTCTGTAAACCACGGATAATCTTTAGAAACGCGGATTGTCTGTGTCACCAATATGTAAAGGGTGTAGGACTGTGCATGAAACCGATGTGAATCTATTCCCTGACTGTAAAAATTTGATGAAATTTGGGAAGGTTCGCCGGAACTCGCAATGTTGAGAAATATATCACGCGAAAGAGCTGCAACAAACGGTCTACTACAACATGACACGTGGAACTCAAATTTTTAATTGTAGTGTCTCTATCACAATTTGTGCTTGGAGGATATTATAGAAGGGGGTCTGTGATGGGACAGTACAGGTACACAAGAATTCAGAGTCTGTTCTGCAATTACTATGGGCCTGGCGAAGCATAAAATAATCGAAGTAGACGTGTTGTGATGATTTTTATGGTTCATTGACCTGGAAGAAGATCCGGCCAGAACAGAGAGTCCAGAACTGAAACCGAGGGAGTAGGCGCCGATTTTTTGACAGAAAAGACAGTTACTCTAGATTTGTGGAATGATCGGCTACAAGGTTGTATTTAATGGCATGAAATTGGGGATGGTTGTTGTAGCTATTTGTTGGAAAATATGGATTAATCAAAATGAGAATTAATTTGAAGAGAACGCGAAAGTATTCAATGAAAGTGTTAAGATTTGTGGTAAAAAAAATGCAGCTGCAAATTACATTTGTGCTTGGGGGAAGAAAATTGATTGGGGAGTGGTTGTCTCGGCAAGAAGTACGTTAGTCAATTGGATAAAACCGTCATTGGGGATCAAGCTTAACATCGAGGGGTTTTTAGCGAACGAGACTAATAGATCGGGTGTTATAGGACTTTTCTAAGATAGCAAAGGAGAATATGTTGGAGGCTTTGCGGGCTCTTGTGAGGTTAAATTGGCATTCCAAGCCAAAAATTTTGTCGTATATTTTGGACTATTCATGGCAATCAATCGGAGTTATGAGACACTAATTATTGAGACTGGCTGGCTTGAGTTACGCGCGCTAGTGAAGGGCGGTAAGAAAAAGTGAAATTGGTCGGATGAAATAATTGCTGATTGTAGGAGATAACTTGATCAACATAGGAACTTTGATATTATTCACGTTTATCGAGAGGTTAACTTATGTGCGGATTGGCTGGTAAAGAAGGGAGCATCAATGGGGGGTGCACAGAGATTCTGTATATAAAACCGTAAAACGTGACAGAAGCGGGTGGACGACACTACGTACTATAAGCATTGCTTCATCGAAAGTTCAGTAATTTTTAATCAGACTAACTGTTTTTGTTTAGACCTCAGTTGTATTTAAAAAAAAATCCTAAATTATCTAGCTTGATATATATTTTTTATTTTTTTTTATTTCTTAAAATTATTTTTTTCTTTAAAATTCTCTCTATTTAGTGTTTGTTTTAGGATAAAAGTCAAATTTGAACTTGTAATTTAGACAACAAATCTATAGATTGAATTGAAATTTATATAATTTTTATAAACATCTTTTAACTGTACTAACCAGGTGCGGAAACCCTTTGAGGCCTAGAGGGGGCTCAAACCCCCCCCCCCCCCCTAAACCCAGAAATTTTATAATACGTTAGTGTAATTTTGTCCCGAAAAATAATTAGCCCCTTCTGAACATTTATGTAAAACGTGTATACTCTAAAAAACACATAAGGTATTATGGCTTAGTGGTTTAGAAACTTTATATTTTAGCATTTAAAAAGGAGGTTAGATGTTCGAATCTTAGCCATTAATTTATTATTTTTCTAAATAGAGATATATGTTATAAATTTGTCAATTTTTATAAAGCCTATATATTTATTATTTGTATTACTCCATTAAAATTAGGGGCAACGCCCAATTAATTACGCGGAGAAGGTAAATATTCCCTATTAATTACAACTTCAACTTAATTCCCAATTAAATACAAAATATTACCCAATTACCAAAATATCCTTCCACCTATTATTAATTACTTTAATTATATATTTTATTAAGGGAAAATGCCCAATTAAATCATAGATCACATTGTCTATGCCCAAATGTTGACAGGTGATTGATTCTTCCCAAATAAATTAGGTTGTTTCCCATTTAAATCAAATTTCTGTTATACAATTACATTGGTACCCTTCTAGTCAAAGTCTTCATTTAGTTGTCAAAGTTAGAATTTTTTTTAAAATTTCTCTCGGCCGTCGGCCTTAAATACCCATTTCCTTCATGAATTTTAAACCCATTTACTTACAATGAAGATCTTCCACATTAATATACCTTCCTTCATTAATTCATCACTAATAACTGCATTAATTTCCAATTGATGAAGATTCACTCCATTAATACGATCGAGATTCACTCCATTAATATACTTGTTCGTCGTCTTCGTCGCAGAGGAGATTTCTTCTTCAATTTTTCGTTTTTTTATTCTGTAATTTCATTCTCTATCTTCATTTCTCCAGGTTCGTTCTTCTCTATCTTCAGTGTTTCTGTTCTTCAATGTTTTTTCAATTCATAAATTTTACGAATTGTTAGGGTCCTGTGTTAGTTGATGTTAGTTTTTGCATATTTTAATATATTTAGCTGTTTGATTGGACATTTTATGTGTTTTTTGCTTCATTCATGTTTGATTCTTACCTGCTCTGCAATTTTTTGATCATGATTGTTTATTCATGTTTGATTCTTACCTGCGCTGCAATTTTTTGATCATGATTGTTTATTCATGTTTGATTCTTACCTGCGCTGCAATTTTTTTACTATGATTGTTTATTCATGATCTGCGCTGCAATTTTTTTTAATTTTTTGATTCTTACCTCAGTTTCTAGATTGATATGCGAGTTCCTTCTCTAGGTTTAGTGTTACTTAGCTTCAATCCTTTAATGTTTTCTTCAGTTTATAGATGGGACGAATTTGTTTTTCAGTTTATTCATAGATGGGATTATTGCTTTATTCATGTTTTTGTGTGTTATTGTTTCCAGGTTTTGTATTATGGCATCAAATGCTATTGTTGAATTTAAATATGGTGATCAACTTGCTCTGTATCCCTTTGATTTTTTCGATTCATTCCATTCGATCAAGGATTATGTTATAGGCCGGTGGGACAAACCAGATATGGGACAAATCTCATCTTAAATTTTGTACTTCGCTAAACTCACATCACCATCTCCAACACATTATACCTTTAATTAGTTTTATAATAGAGATAGGGTAAATCCCATCTTAGTTAAACAATAGAGATGGGACAAATCTCATTTCAGTTGTAGAATGAAGATGAGACAAATTCATCATAATCTTAAAATTAGAGATGGGACAAAATCCCATTTAAAAAAATCGAAAAATAAAAATCAAAAAATTCAAAAATTCAAAAAAAAATCAAAAAAATCATGGACGTAGATATTATTTTGTCTCATCTAAAAATGTATTTTTTTTTAATTTTTTTAATTTGTTTAGAATTAGTTATGATGATTTTAAAAAAAAATCCCGGACGCGTGCGTACGATGAAATTAGTAGTAGGTGGATTTTCACATCTATGATAATGTTTGATTTAAATGGGAATATATATTTGGTCAAAGACAACAACTAGAGTAAGGGTATTATTGTAATCTTTTCATTTAAATTAAGGTGTAATTTAAATGGGAAGTTGGTTTGTAATTTTCTTTTTTTTTTTTGGTCGAAAGAAGCATAAATTAAAAACTTCAAAATATTACATCATCCTATCCCCGTAGGGTTAAAGTCAGCTGCGAGAAGTAAGGCAAGTTTGGGAGGTGGAAAAAATTTCCAAAGGCTAAACAAGGAGTTGTTAATCTCCTGTTTAGCCACCCAATCTGCACACCTGTTTTTAGATCTCCTAACAAAGGAGATTTTAATATTACAATCCTTCTTAATTTTACTAATACAATTCACAAAACCTCTAATATTACAAAAAGATTTTACATTTTTAGAAAATTGTAAAACTAAAGCTTGACAGTCAGATTCAATTTCAGCTTTGCCATTTGGAATTCTTGATGCAATCTCGCAAGCCTTCACTAATCCTCTAGCCTCTGCTTCCATTGGAGAGTTAGCAATAAATTTTCTTGAGCAACCATCTACTAAATTACCTCCTGAGTCCCTGAGAATACAAGCATATGAGGCAACATTAGTATTATGTTCAAAAGATGCATCACAATTTAATTTGAAACATCCTGATAATGGTGGAGTCCAACTCTCTTTATTGCCCTCTCTCAAGGTTTCCACCTGAGTTGCAATATTATTGGTAGAGTTTGGACTTAAAACATTTCTTTCTCCTGAGTTATTGACTTTGAAAGCCTCTGAATAAATTCTTTTTGATAATAAGAAATCATCATAGGCTTTTGTAGCTTCAGATAAAACTTTCAACGGGTCAGGGACTGAGCCTCTAAAGATAGCTTCGTTTCTTGCTTTCCAAATTGCCCAAACAATGTAAAATGCCAGTTCACCAAGTCCTCTTTTGTTAAACTCAGTCTCAACAAGACTTAGTCTAATAAAATTTATCCATTTCCTGAAATTGAAAGAAGGAGCAGTTAAAGAATAAAAGTTAAGAGGGCTAGCTAACCACACAGCCCTAGCCCATGAACAATGAAAAATCATATGCTCCACATTTTCTGAATCCTCTTCACAAATAGAACACAAGTCAGTGTCACAAGATTTCCTCATTTTTCTATTCTCATTAGTTGGTAAAGCATTTTCACAACATTTCCAAATAAAGTTTTTAACCTTTGGAGCCACATTCATACCCCAAACAGTTCTCCAGTCCTTGGACTGAAGCATAAAAGATTGTTCTCCTTTGTCTTTACCACATTTCTTATCCTTCTCCACCTGAGCCTTCCATAACCTATTATACATTTCTTTCACAGAAACCCTTCCATGAGAAGAGAAAGGCCAGAAAGGCACATCCTCATGGTTAAGCTTTGATAAAAAAATGGAGGTTATGGTTGCTACAGATGCAGGAGGCAAAAACTCATTTAACAACTCTACATTCCAAGAAAAAGAATTAAGATCAATAAAATCCGCCACACTATTAAATGGACAGTCATTAGGTTTAACAAGAATAGTAGCTGAGGGGATCCAATTATCTCCCCAAAAATCCAGTGTCTTACCATCTCCTACATTCCATTTCAAGTCTTTTAAAAAACAGTTTCTTCCTTCTATAAGGCTTTTCCATCCCCAAGAACAATTGCTACTGATCTGAGCTTTGAAAAAATCATTGTTAGGGAAATACTTCCCTTTAAACAGTTTATAAAGTAAAGAATTTTTATTTAAATTGAATTTCCAAGCATTTGAAGCCAATAGTGCGAGATTATGACAGTCAAATTCTTTAAAACCAAGACCTCCATCATCCTTACTGTTCATGAGTGTTTGCCATTTAATCCAGTGGCACCTACTCTCACCTTGGTTATCCCAATAGAAATTGGAGATAAGAGATGTGAGGTGAGAAGTAACTTTCTTTGGAATAAGAAAAACTGACATAATGTAGTTAGGGATTGCCCCTACCACTACCTTTATAAGTATTTCTTTCCCACTTTTGGTAAGCATTTTAGTGTCCCATCTATCCATATTTTTCATAACTCTTTCAATCAACCATTCAAGGGACTTCACCTTAGATTTACCCCAAGAAGAGGGTATACCAAGATATTTACCCAAATGTTCAATTTTATTCATCCTCAGAATAGAAGAGAAATTACCTCTCAGGTGTTGTGGTGTGTTCTTAGAGAAAAACACACCACTTTTATTAAGATTCAACTTCTGTCCTGAGGCAAAAGTGTACCAATGCAAAATATTATTGAATATATCAATATTATTTTCACTTGCTTCAAGAAAAAACAAGCTATCATCTGCAAACAGAATATGAGCAACCATAGGAGCACCTCTAGAGATAGTAATACCTTTAAACAATCCCATTTACACATAAAATTCAATAAGATGTGTTAATGCTTGTGTAACAATACAGAACAGGTAAGGGGATAGTGGGTCCCCCTGCCTTAAACCTTTCTGAGGTCTATCAATATCAAATAGAGTTCCATTTATTTGAACTTTATAAGAAACAGTAGTGACACAATTCATTATCCATCCAATCCAAATATGGTGAAAACCCATACATTTAAGAACATCTTTCAAAAAGTCCCACTCAATATTTTCATAAGCTTTACTCATGTCAGCTTTAATAGCTAAAGAGTATTTTTTTGTATCCCTCTTGTTATTCAGAAAGTGAGAGACTTCCTGAGCAATCAGAACATTCTCAAAGATAGACCTATTTGGAATGAAGGCAGTTTGAGTCTCAGAAATCAAACTACCAATCCATTCCTGGAGTCTAAGAGTTAAAATATTAGAAATTACTTTATAAATAAAGTTTGCACAACTGATTGGTCTAAAAGAGGCAACTGTATTTGGATTTTCACACTTTGGGATAAGTGCTATTATAGTACTATTGATATCTTCCAAGGAAGAATTATTCAATATAAAATCTGATATTAGTGCAACTAAATCAAACTTGAGGAGATCCCAAAATTTTTTGAAGAAAAAACCCCCAAAACCATCTGGTCCAGGAGACGTATCACTTCCAAGGGACCAAATAGCTTGTTTAACTTCATCCATATCCACACTTTTAATCAATGAATTATTCATTTCATCTGAGACAACCTTCTTGACTTTATCAAGAATTGGTTGATAATTTCTATAGCCCACAGTTTTGAATATATTGTTATAGTATCCCACAAATTCTTTTGAGATAACATTATAATCTGAGGACCAAATTCCATTATCATCTTTAATTTTAGAGATTCTATTTCTAGATCTCTTTATTTTAGTTGAAGCATGGAAAAACTTAGAGTTTTTATCTCCTAGCCTCAACCAATTATTTTTTGATCTCAAGGACCAAAGATTTCCTCCTTTTTCCAATATTCTTCAAGCTCCATACTCAGAGAATGAAAAAGAGAATCATTTTCATCACTGTATGGTTTGTTGAATAAAATTTCCAACTGATCTAGATTCTTTTTGATTAGAATCCTGTTATTTAGGATTCTTTTCCTAGCCCACAAAGATATATGTTTTTGAATTTGAGATAATTTGTACTTCATAGATGAAATACCTCTCAAATCCATAATGTTACCTTTTTTCCATTTCTCAATAATAATTTTACACAGATTCTTATCCAAAATCCATCCTTTTTCCAAAATGAATCTTTTCTTATGACAATTAGTGTAAATACCAAAATTTAGAATAATAGGTGAATGGTCAGATCCAAGAGGAGGTAGCACTTCAGTCCAAGAATTTGGATAGAGTGCCATCCAATCCTCATTAACAAGAATTCTGTCAAGTCTTTGCTTAATCAGCTGGTTGCCATTTCTCTTGTTGGACCAAGAGAAATTACATCCTGAAGCTGGTAAGTCAAACAAGACATTAGATTCAATAAAAGCATTGAATAAAGCCATATTTCTTTTATGAACTGAGTTCACATTACCACCCAATTTTTCTGTAGGATATCTAATCAAATTAAAGTCTCCCATTATACACCAATGTTTCTCAACATGTACAAGATCATTCAGTTTTCTCAGAAATGAGCTTTTATCCTCATCTGCAGTAGGGCCATAAATGAAATTAATCTCACACATTTCAATATTAGAACTGAAGTAAGTGCATTGAATTAAACTCTTGTCAAAGCTAACAAGTTTAAAGTTGTCTACCTCTTTCACAAATACTGCTAATCCCCCAGACAAACCAATTGGGTCCACTTGAGCCACAAGTGTCAATTTAAGTTTATAACATAAGGAAATTAAAAAATCAAGTTTTTGCTTAGTTTCAGATAGAAAAAGTACCTCTAAATGATGAGTCTTGATCATGTCAATCAAGCTCATTTCTGTCAAGGCTTTGCCCATGCCTTGACAGTTCCAAGCTTGTATCATTGAGGGTTTTGGGGTTGATATGGGTCAACCCCGCAAACCTCTTCAGCTTCCATCTCCTCTTGTAGACCTTCATCATACCAATTCTCAATATTATCATCATTTTCATTTTTTCCAAGCTCAAAAGTGTCAACCATCTCATCATCACCCCCAGAAATGGGAGCAACAAGAGTTGCTGGCACTTGAGAGCTCAGTTCATCATCAATTGAGAGTCCCAGATCCTCTCTAACTTGCTTAGTCCTTGTCTTATTTCTTTCAAGAGAACCAAAGCAGATAGATTGGTCTGAGTTATCTGTTATTGATGAGTCTATTTTCACTTTCTCTTCTAGCTCAGTCAAAGGACTTAGCTTAACATTAGCCTCATTTTCACCACACAGCTTAAGAATCTCATCATTTTTCAGTGGTCTTAATTCAGATTTAAAAGAAGCACCTTGAATAGTAGTTTGATCCAGCTTAATAGAAAGGATAATAAGTGAGTTTTGAATAGAATTCCTTCCTTTGTTCTTCTCCACATATCCTTTCTTAGTATTAATTTCTCCTTCTTCAAGCATCTCAGCTTTCTTTTTGAATTTATTTTTCAAAGGTTTTTTAGTCCTTTGAGTAATATTGTTATTCTTAACTGCTTTAAAGACAAACTCCTTCTCTTTTCTCAGATTTTCTGAGTACTTAATCCAATTTCCCAGCCTATTAGTTAATAGATTTGGATTATCACAGTCTTTCTCTTCATGAGATATGATCCCACACTTAAAACAAAAGTCAAACAATTTCTCATACTTAAAAGAAACCCACACACTTTGACCTTTAGAAATCTTAAAATTACATCCTTCCAACAGAGGTGAGAGGATAGACCTTTCAATTCTAGCTCTAATGCTAGGATCCTCTTTATATTTCAGAGGATCTGGTAAGCATATCTCAGTAACCCTTCCTACCTTAGAAGCAATCTTACTGACATTGGATTCCTTAATAAACAGAGGAGGGACACCATAAATTCTAATCCAGAAGGAAGTCTCATCTAGAAGAGATGGATTGATAATAGTATCCTCATGCTTTTGAACTAAAACATGAAAGCCAAATATGTGATAAGGTCTGTTATTCCACACATTCTCATAATCTTTTTCTTTATCGAATTGAACCGTACAGAGATTAATACCTTTCTTAACCAAAGTTATCCTACCTGAGATTCCCCAATGTTGAATAATAATTTTCTTCAAGTAGCTTTGGTTAACAGTACCAGTAGCTATAATTCGAAGTATAAGTTTGGGCTCATCAAACTTAGAATACACAACATCTTTATCTGGTGATAAACAAAGTTCATCGTCTTCTTCTTCTTTGTTCCTCTCATTGATGCTCAACAAAGAAGACATCTCGAGAGGGTTAGAAGATAATAGTAAAGGTGATCTCAATAAAGCACTTGAAAGTGACCTTGAGATAATGGAAACTCGCTATCGAGAAGTAGATGAGATTTAGTTTCATAGATCTGAAAAGATCTTAAATCGAAGCTAAATCCGAGGGAGAGGGAGAGGGAAACCACTTAAGCAGAGCTCAAATGAAGAAAAGGAGGAGAGAGGGAGAGATTTAGGGTAACGAAAGTTAGAAACGGGGAAGATACGCGGTGGAAACCGGCGTTTCAGTGGTGGTTTAGGGTGGGGGATCGGGTTTCAGATGGAAGGTTGGGGTTTTTTGGGAAGTGTGCCTGAGAGGGTTTTGTTTACCACACCCGACATGCACGTGTTGGAACTTTGGTTTGTTGTTTTCGATTTAAGAGGGAATTAACCGTTTTATTAATTATAATTTAATGTTTATTTATTTTTTTCAGATTTTTTTTTTAAAAATATTTATTTTTTCGAAATATTTTTTTTCAAAAAATATTTTTTTTCAAAATTTTTTTTTCGGAATTTTTTTCCAAATTTTTTTTTCCAATGTTTTTTTTTCGAAATTTTTTTTTTTCGTTTTTTTTTTCGAATTTTACCCCGAATTTTTTTCCCATGATAACATGATGTAAGATTAGTAAATATGATAATTGTGTGTTAAAGTAACACAAAATCATATGTGTTGTGTGTTGCATGAACACCCAATATGTATAATATTGAGTTGCTTAAACACACATAAATAACAAATTGTGTGATACATGAACACAAAATCAGACAGACAGAATATTTGTACACAAAGGTATAGAATAATGTATATGAAGGCTGATTATGTGTTCATGCAACACGCAATTGCTGGAAGTATGTGTTACAGTAACACACAACAGTATGGGTTTTGTGTTGGTAAGACACACAATGCGTTTATCATTTACAGTTTTGCGTTGCTTAAACACACACAAATAACAATTGTGTGTTGCAGGAACACAGAATAAGATATACAGAATATTTGTACACAGTAATAGATAATAGTGTACAGATAGTCTGAACATCTGATTGTGTGTTAATGTAACACACAATTGCTTGATGTGTGAGTTACTACAGTAACACAAAACAGTATGGACGTGTGTGTCATTTACAGTTTTGCGTTGCTTAAACACACACAAATAACAATTGTGTGTTGCAGGAACACAGAATAAGATATACAGAATATTTGTACACAGAAATAGATAATAGTGTACAGATAGTCTGAACATCTGATTGTGTGTTAATGTAACACACAATCGCTTGATGTATGAGTTACAGTAACACAAAATAGTATGGACTTGTGTGTTAATGAAAAAATATTCGAAAAAAAAATTCGGGAAATAAAATTTCGAAAAAAAAAATTCCGAAAAAAAAAATATTTTTCGAAAAAAAAAATCCAAAAAAAAATTCCGAAAAAAAAATATTTTTCGAATTTTTTTTTAAAAAAAAAATCGAAAAAAAAATTATTTAAAAAAATGAAAAAATAAATTCAAATATTAAATATAAATATATTATAAAATAAAAAACCATATAAGGGCAATAATGGAAGATAAATATGACCATATGCTTAATTGAGAATTAAGTTGAAAATTTGTGAGTAAGTAGGAAGTAATTTCCTCCTTCCATTTTTTTGAGAATGAAAAGTGAGCAAGTGTAATTAATTGGGAATTATCTCTTATAGTGTTTATTTTTTATAAATGATTTATTTCTTTTATATATATATATATATATATATATATATATATATATATATATATATATATATATATATATAAAAACATTAAAATATTAGTATAACATATAGCATATTAATATAGTAGTAATGATATTATATAAATTAAGTGTATATAATGATATTGGTTTACATATTTTTGGGGTAACTAGGAACGGGTGAACTCATCAATTTAAAAAAAAAAACATAATGACGTTGGATTCTCATAGTTACATTTTGACATTGCTAATTATATGTTTATGTGTCATATTTTTACCTTAAAAAATTTCGGAAAACATTGACTTTCGAATTTTCAAAGATTTCAATCCCCCCTCAAATTAGTTTCTGGATCCCCCCGTGTACTAACAGTAAATTTATTTCTATAATAATAATATAATTTTTCTTACACTGTGTATAAACTATTCATTTTGTCACCCTTCTAATTTTAGATTGTAATTTTGTTGGGATTGATTAAAATTTTAGTTATATTTTTATAATAAATGAGGAGTATATATTTTTGAGATTATTACCCAAATGGTCTTGAAAACACCACCTCGTGACCTAACAAGACCGCCTCTATATCATCTTTTTACTAAAGACCACAAACTAATTTTTACACTATAAGTTGAAAAACCAATTACCTTCTTACCCTCTTTTGTTTTTTATTTACCTATATATACTATCTTTTATCAAATAAAAATGAAAATCCAAAAGACGCTTAATCTCTCCACTCTCCTCTCTCCTCTCTCATCTCTTCTCTCTCTTTGAAGCTCAACCCTCTCCTCCGAAAATTCATGGAGCTCAAAATCAGGGTTTGAGTTCCGGCAATAGAAGTGAAACAACTGCTTATTGAAGAACAACACCCATATGGGTCTTCTAAATTAGATGCGCCTAAGGTTTTAGAAGCGTTGAATGTTAGCGAAAATGGGTTTCTTTTAGTGATGATGATGAAGAAGCTAACTCCAAATCACAGCCCATAAGTCCAAATCGTGATGAAGATGCTGGTTCTTTCAAGCCCTAAAACTGCAGCTCCTAAATCATAACCGTGAGGAAGAATTGCAGGGTGCAAACTTTGTTATTGAAGGTAATAATAGCTTGAATTGCACATCTTCATTAGATAAATGTTTTGGAAACGATTTATTAGTTAATTTTGCTAGTACTAGCTGTTGCTCTTTTGAATTCTAGGATTTAGCTGTTATGCTCAGAACTTTTGCGCTCAGAATTGTTGGCGATTACAAATCTGGCAATGGAACTTTTGCGCTCAGAATTGTTGGCGATTACAAATCTGGCAATGTAACTTTTGCGCTCAGAATTGTTGGCGATTACAAATCTGGCAATGGAACTTTTTCGCTCAGAAGTTTCTAGAAGCATGCGCTCAGAAGTTTCCACATCGTTAAGCTAGATTAGATTACTTTTTTTCCAGAAATGTCATGAAATGTCGTATTTGTGTTTTGCTCAGAATTTTTGTTAAATGCTCAGAAGTTTTGTGGGGATGTTGATTTTTTGTGTTGAATCAAAAAAATATTTAAACTCAATAACTTTTGTATAAATGCTCAGCAGTTTACTGATTATACGAGAAATGCTCAGGAAGTTTACTGATTATACGAGAAACGATCAACAAGTTATTGAGCATGCCCAATACCCCATGCTCAGAACTATTTTCTACGCTCAGAACTATTTTCCACGCTCAGAACTATTTTTCAGACTCAGAATTATTTTTCACGCTCAGAACTATTTTTCAGACCCAGAACTATTTTCCAGACTCAGAACTATTTTTCAGACTCAGAACTTTTTTCCACGCTCAGAACTTTTTCCGGCGGTGGCCAGCAGTGGTTGGCGGTGATCGGTGGTTGTGGTCGGAGCTGGAAATTATTTGATAATTAATGAAGAAAGAGAGAGAAAAATGATAAAGGACGAGAGAGTGTAATGGTAGTGGAGGAGAGAGAAATCTATTTTTTTTTGTCTTATATAAACTATAAGGGTAGTTATGACATTGAACATCTTACTGGCCTCTAAGTAGGAGAGAGGAATCACTTGGTTCCTATATGGCACGTTGATTCTTCTCAAGTCTCTTTGGGTAATTCACCTTATATTTTTATGTGTATGTGTATATAGAATGTGATGTTAATTTAATAAATAAATTAAAAAAATAAAAAAGAATTATTGAAAAGTTCGGTGAAGTTTTAAGTATTAATAGATAGAGTTACGTTTATTATGCTATTTTATTATAGATATTTATTTATTTTTGAAAAGAATAAAAAGAGTCCAAAGTGGCAAAGTGGCTGCCAGTGAAAACATTATTCAGTTTGAAGCAATAAGTAAGGTCTTTGGTCATCATATTTCATCAACGTCAACAAAACACTGAAAAATCAAATTGAAAAAAAAAAAACAATTTTAAAATTTCAAAATTAAATAAAATCCCCACATCAACAACAAATATATAAATAGCAACCTTGACATTTTCAAACATAGATGATAATTATTAATTTCTTGTCCAGAAGCTAATAAAGGTAAAAAGTCTTTGCTTCTCTGTTCCTTCTATTCTTTCTAGTCAAATTCTTCTATATTTTTGGTCCAAGTAGTCAAGTTGAATTCGAGTTACATATATAAATATAAGCTAATATAAATATAAGCTATATTTCTTTTATATTTACACAAACACTTAGCAAAAAGTTCCTTTTTAACTTGTTAAACTTTTGTGGCTAAATTTTGCTATACAAGTTGAATCATCAAATTAGCTTTCCTAATCAGTAACGAAAAGTCCTTTTTTTTGAAATTCCGGTGAACCCTTATGGATTCTTAATTGTATACTAACAAGAATTTAGCGGTCTAATTGTTTTTTAGGCAATTGAGTTTTGATCATATTAGCTGAGAAAAAGGGCAATTTTGTTGGAAATCTTAATTTATTGGTATTTACAAGAAGGTCCTTTTTGTGGTGTTGATCTTATAAATAGATCTATTGCTTTAATAATGGATGGATCTCAAGGAGGATCTGGTACAGCAGCTCCATTTCTGGTAAAGACATATGAGATGATAGATGATAATTACACAAACTCTGTTGTTTCATGGAGTGATACTGGTAAGAGTTTCGTAGTATGGGACCCACCTGAGTTTGCTAAAGATTTGTTACCCAAATACTTTAAACATAATAACTTCAACAGTTTCATCAGACAATTGAACACATATGTAAGTTGATAAATTTAGTTAACTTTTTTCTATATAATTGATTCTTCTTTTGCTCAAATTTCGTAATAATTTACAGGGTTTTCGAAAGATTGATCCAGAACAATGGGAGTTTGCTAACGAAGAGTTTATGCGAGGGAAAAAATATCTTTTAAAGAATATTTATAGACGTAAACCAATACATAGTCATTCTATTACAAAGAATGTTACAGTTCCATTGACAGATTTAGAAAGGGAGGAATTTATGAAGGAGATCGAGAGATTAAAACGTGATAATCTGTTGCTTCAAACAGATTTAGAAAAGCATAAAGAAGAGAATCAAGCGTATGAGCAACGTATATTGGAAATTGACCAGAGGCAGAAGCAATTAGTTACGTTAATGGCTCAGCAATTAAATAAACGTGAATTCACTTCAACAATCATGCAAGTTTCCGAAACTCACAACAAAAAGCGAAAGTTGGTAGATTCAAGATTCGAGACAATCGAGAAATTGGATTATTCGGTAAGTTTTTGGGAAAATTTCTTGCAAGAAACTAATCAAACTCCAACTACAGTGGAAGATGTATATGAATTTGGTGTTCTTCCACAACAATCTTCACGAGATTCAGAGCCACAAATCTCGAGTCCAGAGACTTCATCGATCTGTATAGATGTAATTCATAAGCCCAAGTCTTCAATAGATGTGAATTCAAGCCCATCGATAAATCAAGTTGTGCCTGCAGGAGCTAATGATGTATTTTGGCAACAGTTTTTCACAGAGACTCCTCGTGCTTTGGATGCTCAGGAAGTTTTATCAGAGAGAAAAGAGACTTGGTGGAATATGGATAGTCTCGCTAAACAAATGGGTCATCTATCTCCAGCTGGGAAAAACCTGATAAATTGATTATCAAGTTACTGATAAATTGCCTGTGAGAGTATAGTCTCTCTGATAATTCTCTCAATGAAGATGAATGACTAAAGAAGCTTCAAGTTTAGTTTGCAGCGAAAACAGAGATAGGTGAGGAATGAAAGTTTACAAAGTTTTTCAAGTAATAAAGTTTATATAGTTTGAGTTTAGTTAGATATATAGCAATTAGGTCCTTAATTGTAATATATCTTGTTTTTAGCTTTTAACTTTGGACATAGTTTGTAAGTCCTTAGTTTGAGTTAAACTATGTATGTCTTGTTTTTAGCTTTGGACATACTATTGTAAGTCCTTAGTTTGAGTTAAACTATGTAAACTTAAAGTTTGAGCTTAGTACAATTGCACTTGTCACAAAAAAAAAAAAAAAAAAAAAACTACTTGTAAATATAGAAGAACTTCTCTACTCTAGGTAAAGTCCCTAATGCTCAATTTGTTATATATTTAACTCTTTAATCTTAAACCCTTTTTTCATTTGAACAATTTTAACTAAAACTAAAAGTAAACAAAACCCTATACGTGTTCTATGTTTGTGCTTTTTTTTTTCTATGTTTGTGCTTAGTTTCCTCCAATATATGTTATTAGTTGAATTTGTTTTATCAAGAATCCATTGACGATAGAAAAATATAGCCATTACCAATTTGCATCCTCGTGTAAGCATAGGTGTCCATCTATGTATGCCATGTTCATGTTCAGATAACAAGGGAATATATGGAAGGTAGTGAAGACATTTTATACAAGGGTGGTGAAGAAATGTAGTAGTTTGAAACAAACTTAGACATACTTGGTAGTGATTGTTAAGAGTAGTGATTGTTAAGAGTGTGTTTAAGAGAAAGAAGAAGAATGTCTATTTTTGTTATATTGATTTCATACTTTTACATTGTTTATATAGATGAGTAAGAGGTGTTACTTTACATTGCATTACAACCTATATATATCTAAGTAACAGATTTTGTCTTTTGTGTGAGTTATATATTATCCCTTTAACTCACACAATGTGTGTTGTTTATCATCCTCCTTCAAGTTAAGTATGTAAAACAGATTAAGCTTGGAGATTAAATTAATACGGAGCTGATGCAAGGCCTTTGTGAAGATATCATCAAGTTGCAGAGAAGAAGGAATATTTACCAAGTTGAGGAGCTTGGCATTGACTATTTCTTGAACAAAATGGAAATCGACGTTTATATGATAGGTCCTTGTGTGAAAAACAACTAGCAAGACCCTTGTGAAGATATCATTAAGTTGCAGAGAAGAAGGAATATGAACCAAGTTGAGGAGCTTGGCATTGACTTTTTTTTTTTTTTTATCGGCAAATCAAACTTTTATTAAAATGAAGACCACAACTGTCAAGAACTTTACAACTTTGACCCATATCATATGGACATTAACCTACTCAACTTTTACCTAACTATTACAATCATACGAATATAATAGAGACATTACAAAACTCATTTAGAAATAAATACATAATGCCTATCTATTACATGAACTTTTGAATTATACTCTTCACTTTGCTATTTTTGAATCTCCTTTCTTTAAGTTTAACAGCTGCATAAGTAACAATTTTGTTGTAAATCCTCTCCTCATTAGCTGCATATTCTCCATGCTCCCTCCTATTTCTTTCAATCCATATAAAATATATATAAGTTGTTACACTTACACCAATAACCTCCAAAGTTTCTGGACTAGCACCATCCTTCAGATTTACTACTAGGTCCTCCACATTTCTAATATTAATGTTACAACCACAAATTGCCAATAAGCGGTTTAGTATCGGTTTTGAGAACTTACAAGTAGTAAACAGATGATCATGACTTTCATCTTCACTATTACATAATAGACAAACAGGATCAACACTTAATCCCCAACTCAACATCCTATCTTTAGTAGGAAGCCTGCTCATTGCAACTTGCCAAGAAACAAATGAACACCTAGGAATACAGGCTTTTGCCCACACAAGTTCAAACCAGTCAACTTTAGGGTCATGAACTGATATCTTAATCAGAGTTTTCTTAAAAGAAAACTTATTTTTTATACTCTCAGTCCATGTAATTTTATCATTGGCATCACCGAGTATTATATCTTGAATTTTAGGGACGATTTGCGCAATTTTTGGTGGTATTCTCCACCTACCTCTTCCAAAACAGTCCTTAACTGTTTTATTACAGCTAATATCATGTTCCTCAATTTTTATACCCAAAATTTCCTGAATATTCTTTTTATGCAACCATTTATCCCACATTATATAAGTCAAATCACCATTACCTACCTCATGGTATATAAGATCAGAAGCCTCCTTTCTGACTTTTAAAATTTGTTTCCACATCCAGGAGTGATATTTTTTATGACTAATACTCCAAATACATCTATTTTTTAGAATGTTTACTTTAACCCATTTACACCATAGATTTTGCTCAAGACAGTAAAATCTCCAAAAATTATAAAGTAAGCAAACTTTGTTTAGATTCTCAATATTAGGAATATTTAGCCCACCTTCCTCTTTGGGACAACAAATTTTAGCCCAAGATACTCTCGCACCATGAGCATTCTCACTATAGCCCCAAAGAAACATTGATAATTTTTTATTAAGTTTATAAATAACCTGTTTGGGCAATAAGAAAACTCTACACCAGAACATAATTTTACTAATAAGCACAACTCTTATTAATTCAACTTTACCTGCATATGATAGCATTTTAGAACTCCATTGAGTGATACTTTGCCAAATCCTCCCAATTAGTTTGTTACCATCAGTAACACTCATTTTTTTTGAGTTTAGAGGAATGCCTAAGTATCTAACAGGCAAATTGCCTATTTTAATATTAAGTATCTGAGATATATCATTTTTAACTTTATCCTTTACTCCTCCACTAAAGTATAATTCACTTTTAGCAAAGTTAATATTTAAACCAGAACATCTGGAGAATAGATTGAGAGCTTCTTTAACCACTTCAGTAGACTCAGTGTTGCTTTTCATAAATATTAATATATCATCAGCAAACACTAAGTGATTGAGATTAATCTCTTTACATCTAGGGTGAAATGCAAATTCTCTCTTCTGGGCAACATTGTAAAGTAACATAGAGAATACCTCCATGCATATAGCAAATAAGTAGGGTGAGAGAGGGTCACCTTGTCTTAACCCTCTCTTCCCCTTAAAGTATCCACAAGAGTCTCCATTTATACAAATAGAGTAATAG
Organism: Nemophila menziesii; assembly: GCA_029959085.1. Classification (NCBI taxonomy): domain Eukaryota; kingdom Viridiplantae; phylum Streptophyta; class Magnoliopsida; order Boraginales; family Hydrophyllaceae; genus Nemophila; species Nemophila menziesii. Next base: position 10,926,977 of record JARWIR010000014.1, on the reverse strand, counting down.
GGAGTACTTATACACATGTGAATCCATTTAATAAACTTTTCAGGAAACCTTAGAGCATAAAGAGTATTGATTAAAAATTGCCAATTAACACTATCATAGGGCTTTTGTAGGTCCAAGTTAATAGTACAGGATGCCTTCATAGATTTTTTCTCATAACCAGTTACTATTTCCTGTGCTACAAGTATATTATCAGTAATATTTCTCCCACTTACATAGGCACCTTGATTCGGAGATATTATATAACTCATCACTTTCTTAAGCCTGTTCATAATAACTCTAGATATGGTTTTGTATATGATATTAGTACAAGCTATGGGCCTAAATTTCTTTACACAGGATGGATTTTTCTCTTTAGGTATTAAGACAATATTTGTGGCATTAATCTGAGTAAGTAACTTACTTGATTCAAAGGTTTGCTTAATAGCAGAGCATAAGCTATCTCCAATAATATCCCAAGTTTGTTTAAAGGAACACGCAGTATACCCATCAGGTCCCGGGCTTTTCGCATCACCCATAGCAAATAAGGCTATTTTAATTTCCTTATCAGTTATGGGGGCAATCAAGCCCTCAAGTAGATTTTCAGGGACTCTTTTATTTAATATAGCTGCAATAGTACTTATAGAGCATATTTCTTGGTTAGATTCTTCAGTACCAAGTAAGGACTTATAATATCCCACAAATTCATTTTCGATCTCTTCTTGTTCAGTAAGAATTCTACCATCATCACAAGTTATAGTAGACACAAAGTTCTTTGCCACTCTTCCTTTAATCATTCTATAATAATAGGCTGTGCTTATATCATAATCATTAATAAACAGAGCCCTAGATTTTTGCTTCAGAACCTCATGATGTGTAATAACAGTCTCTTCTAATTGATGTATTAGAATTTTTTCTTCAGAAATATCAGCATCATTACCATTACCCATCATAATTCTCAGTTGTACAGTCTCAAGTTGAGCTTTGAGATTCTCAATATCTTTAGAATTTCTCCTGAAGTATTTGTTATTAATCTTTTTCAGTTCCCCTTTGACTAACTTTAGCTTCATACAGAGTTGAAACATCAGATTGCCTTTCACATCTATATCCCACATTTTTTTTATAATATCTTTAAAGCCCACATGTTTAGTCCAAATATTTAAAAAATTAAAGGGGCAAGGCCCTAATTTCTCCTTTTCATCAATCAATACCTTTGCACAGTGGTCAGAGGTAGAGGGAGGCACAAGGATAGCATTAGATTGAAATATATTCATCCATTTAGTATTGATGAACACTCTATCAATCTTACTTGCGCGCAAATTCCCACTATCATTTTTATTAGTCCAAGTAAAGTATTGTCCTGCATACTGATGTTCAAAAAGATTAGCATCTTCAATACAATTAGAGAACAAAATAGAACTAATAGGAAAAGTATCACAATTTAGTCTATCTTCAATTCTTAGTATCTCATTAAAGTCACCAGTGTAACATATGCAATGATCATCATAATCATTACTTAATTTCACAATATCATTCCATAATGTCTTTCTATCATCATCATCATTACTCGCATAAACATAACCAACACAGAACATGATATTTGATTGTAATACTTTAACTTTGATAAAGATCAGTTGAGAAGTTTCAAATAACTTTAATACCTCAACATAGTTATTATCCCACATTATCCAAATTCTCCCACTATCACCTTTATTATAGTTGTGAATCATTCCCAAGTGAGAGAAATGATCACTTATTATTTTTAAGCTATTTTGAATCCTGACTTTAGTTTCCAGGAGTCCAATAAGCTTAATCTTATTCCTAATCAGAAAATCTTTAACATCTAACTACCTAAGAAGGCTGTTAAGCCCTCTTACATTCCATGAAGCTAGACTCATATATTAGGTGGTCTAGTAATTTCACCTTTTCCACCATTACCAATGAATTTCAATACATCTATATCAATATCAGTAACCACAGTTTCCTGTAGCTTGTCAAATGTGTTAGAACAGGATACTTCATTTGAGGAATGATCATATTCTTTCCTACTCTGAGTTTTACTTCCCACAACTTTCCATTCTCTATCATTTACTTTTTCCTTCCCTTTATCCTTCTTTTCATTATTATCAGCTTTTTGAACCCACACTTTAGTAATATTATTACACTTATTTTCTAAGTGCCCAATTTTATTGCACTTAGTACAGATTTTAGGCTTCCAATCATATTCCACTTTAACAATTTGTAAATCATCTAACCCAATATCAACATAAAGTTCATCAGGCAACTCTTCTTTAGTATCAATTTCGACACAAACTCTAGCATAACCCAGCCTAGTCATAGACTCAGTCATACTATCCATCTGTAATGGTACACCAATACCACTAGCAATATAACTCAAACCTTTCTTAGTCCACATGACCATAGGTATATTAATTAACTTGGCCCAGATTGGGATTTTAGCAACATCTAATTTCTCAAACTGCATACCAATTTTCCATGGCCTTAATAATAAAGGAGAACCATTAATATGCCACATCTATTCCAAAACCTTAGCATACATCTGTTCATTCTCAAATTTAAAGATAAACGTACCATTACTACTAGATTTAATATCAACCTTACCAAATTTTGACCACTGAAACTTAACAAAGTTAACAATATTGTAAAATAAAGGGGGAGAATCAAGGAATTGACCAATTAAACAGTTTTCCCAATGCGCATAGCCCTCATCTAAGACTTCCTTATCAGGAATTATAATACATTTACCTTCCTTACGCATCGGGACATGATACTCCAGATTCAGAGCTGGGTTATCATTTTTACCAAACAATTTTGACCATACCTTAGGTTTCGGCTCTACCCCAGCTTGATTTTCATCAATCTGGGCAACTACTACCGAGTCTTTACTTTGAGCAACCGCTTTTCGTGAGTCTTCCTCCTCGCTGTTTGAATCCTTAGTACAAGGACTCATCGTAGGAATGACAACACTACTATTACTTTGGGGTGAGAACATCATCTTAGTGATATTAGTATATTTCGTTTTTGCTTTCGATTTTATGTTTGTACCACTAAGACGATTTGAGTTAATCATTTTCGTCATTCTACCGATCTAAGATTCAACTTAGAAAGAGAAAAATAAAAGGAAACGGGTCGGAAACGAGATGAAAGGTTTAGAAATAGGTGGATTAGGGTTTATCTAAGGGTAGAGAGAGAAAAATCAGATGAATGTTAGATCCCAGATTTGGGAAATAACACACAATGTGAAGAAATAAAAAGCTAAAAACGTGATAAAAGAGGGTTTTAGGTTGTGTATAGGATTTTTAGAGATGGAATAAGGTTAGAGGTTATGAATGAGTTGAGAGAGAATTTTTTAAGTTGACTCTCATTTGACCGGAAAGCAAGCCCCGGCTTGGCATTGACTTGTTCTCGAACAAAATGGAAATCAACGTCTATATGAAGGATTCTTGTGTGAAAAACAATATTAGTTGCTGGTGTCTTCTTGTGTGTTCTAAATTAACACACCAAAAAAGGCAAGACACGTACCGTAAGTGTACGCGTCGTCCAAGTAATATCCGGTAAACGAGATTTTGATCTCAGGCACGGATTGGATATGACTTTAGATGTTATGCTATAAGTGTAGATAATTGTTATATGATGCGGAAAAATAAATGATATACAGATTTGTTTTGATTTTTGATTAAGGACTAAAATGAAATTAAAATAAAATACTAAATTAATTAATGCAAATAAATAAGACGCAAGTAAATAAAAATGAGTAGACGCAAATATTTAAAGGCAATACTTGAGTTTCGCAAGGGTTTCACCTAAATCTATTAAATCAATGTTTCCGTTTAAGGGATGAATCGGGATTAAGTACTAGTCGGGATTCTATAGTCTCCTAACCCCGTCAGGGTTGACTTAGGAGCTATTCTTAGGTGTTACAAACCCCGTCAGGGTGATTATAATCCACATTCGAATGGTCAAGTATTCTACCCAATTGACTATAAGGTTAAGTAAGCCCGCCGGGGTCAATAATTTCTACCTTACGTCTATTATTTAAGTCCGTAATTAAACCCCCCGTCAAGGCGATCACTTCCCACCAAAGTGAATAGCTTAATTACTAATTCCTATATTTGATTCATGACTTCAAAGACAGTATTTAAATGCGAAATAATAGTCAATACGAAATTACCCAATTCAATTTAAATTAAATAATCCCAAATCCAAAAACATAAATTCAATAAGATTGTGTTCAACCCATTAATGCGATTCTCAAGCACTTAAGAAATTTAGCTCATGCTAATGTTAAAAACTACTAAATTAAAATAAAAAGTGTTCATAATGAATTACAGAAATAGAAAAACCTAATTAAAGGGTTGATAATTGCTGTTGTTGGAAGAAAGAATTTTCTAACTTCAGCTTTCTCTCTCCTTTTTGCTTCTATGACTTCTCCTAGCGTTGCTTTTTTCTCTAATGTGAATTGTGTATCTAAAAACTAAAGTTAAAAGCCTTTTTGTAGTGGTAAAAACGGATTGGACTATTAAAAAGAAGGATTAGGTTAATTAGAATAAAAGCCCAATCCATTTAATGAAATACTGTAACTGGTGACTAGCTGTTACTAAAACAGCTGTAACTTTTGCGTCTGGACTCGGAATCACTTCGTTCAACTTGGAAAATCTTCCTGACTTCAATCTCTATCTACCTCATTTTATGCTCCAAGGCTGAATCAGTGGCTAAGATACTCCAAAACAGTGATTTGTGACAGCATTCCAGATTTCATTCTCCACTAATCACTTCTTCGAATCAATTATTCTTGCCTTTGACTTCAACGCTTAATCCAAGACTTTAATTCGCGTTTCTTCTCCTCGTCTTGATATCCATCATATAATAAACCTAAGAACTTTACACTAAAAATAAACGAATTAACGCATAAAAGCTCTAAAACACAAATAATCCAAATCCAATGGAAGAAATCGTAATATGACCAAATAAGCTTAAAAGTCTAGTAAATAAGTCAAATAATCACCTAATTTGATGTCTCCTAAGGGCATATAATTAGAAAAAAAAAAAAAAGACATCGAGACCCCAAACTCAAACCTTTGTCGTCCCAACAAAGCAAAATAAAAACAAGGGTTCAAGGTGATACGCGAAAAGGTAGAGTCTAATGAATAAAACCCAAATCATGACTTAAAATAAATCTCATATAGTATGATTCTATGAATTAATATACACATACAAATGTCATGCAAAATCAAACACAAATAATTAATTAAAAATTAACTTCACAATGTTAGAAGGTTACGCTTGTACTTATCTCAAGATGATGGCTATAGGGTGTTCATCGATCCTCACTAACTTTGAACGCTCCACTTAGCATACTCCCTATTAGCTGAATTACAAATACACTACATAACTAGGAATTAGGAGGACTTTATGGTTATAGCGTAGGCTTAGGGACGTTATGGAATGTATATTTGGTAAATTTGAAGTGAGCTTTTGGCTCTATCCTCACTTACCATCAACAAACTATCCTTGAGCTTGAGTTTACACTCGAATATCGTTCTCGCTCACCCCATTTGACGCACTAATGTATCATCCCCAAAATTACCCAATAAGCACTAAAGATGATTTCTAAAATCCCACTTTGCCGGTTACTTTATTTTTTTCTTTATTTTCTTCTTTTTAATTCAATTTTTCTTATTTTTTTTGTACAAGATACCCATGACCATCATTTTGATGTGAAAGGTCATGTCTCTTATAATTTTTTTCTTTTCTTTTCTTCCTTTTTTTTCAAAGACCCCGGTAAAGGGTTACAGATAATACATCATCAACAATTGCGCATAAATACAAACGCATACAAATTCCCTCCCAACGTAATCTCCCATTAATGAAACCCACCACCCCAAACTCAAGCTCAAGACATGAAGTCTCAGGATTGTGATTCAAGTGCGGGTCATATGGTAATGCCTATTAATCTAAGGGGATATGAGCTTATTTCGTGGCGACAAAAGAAAGGCTTAAAGGTTAAAAATGGGGCTAAGGCGGATAATATTATATTCAGGGATAGAAGGCCAAAAAGGATTCAAAGGGCTAACGAACAACTGCCTCTATCATCTTCCTAATTACATAGCTTGCCTCTAGTTCATACCTAAGTGGGTTCTCTATCACTTTAGATCTCGCGTTCTACACACCAAACATTTTCTTTAAGTACAAGTTTACTTCTTTTGCTTTGTTTATTAATTCTACCTATTAATTACCTATGTTTGCATGAAATCTAACTACGTTTTATACTAATTCCTAAAGTCTACTATTTTCTATCATAAATTCATAAAACGTTTGCTTAATGGGGACAATTAAATTTCTCTACAGTCAAACGCAACCCTAAAGTTAGTTTTATAGAAAGCAAATAAAACAAATAACACATAAAAATTGGGATGAGGCAACGAACCCCACCCCAAACTAAAAAATGAATCGTGTCCCCACGACTCGAAAAGACTCAATATAGCAAATAAATTATTATACACTACTAAATGAGAGAGTTAGGAAAACGTATCTCAACCAGCATTAGGCTGGTTTTCGGTGTTGCGTCCAAGTTTGATCATCGTCTTAAGCATATTAAAGATGGTTTGTTGGGAATCAACCAACACAACCACTGTATCTTTCATCGAGACCAACTCTTGTTTTACGCTTCCTATAGCTTTCAACACGTCTTCATGTTTCTCCTCTAACACTTTCATTCTTTCAATAACCTCATGATCTTTGGAAACTTTAGCTTTGCGTGTAGGAGGACGCGCTTTATTCTATTCTCCAAAAGGCTTGTCTAACTCAATCCCATTGCCTCACTATGAATATTTTTAATTGAAATCTCTTTAAGAGGTGTACCTTTTTTGGCCGGTTTATCCTCAACGTTCCGAAGTGGCACCCATGCGGTAAAATAGAGTTTTGTGATGGTGCATGGGAACTTGAGGTTGTGTTCACTAATGGGACTTTTCGTATAAGCCATAATGGAGGTATAAATTATTCTACGGGTTTCAACTGAGAAAGGAATAATCTTCTTACGGATTTCTATAGCATTACCATATGCAAAGATTAATTCTTCATAAAATTCTCGAACCAAGGTCAGAATAAAGCTCAAATCTCTTTCTCTCAATTCTTTCCATCCCAATTCATCACATGCAACCGCATAATCTTTGAATTCACCGTCCATTATGTTCAACGAAAATCCTTTCTCAACACCAAAAGAAATACTACCAAACCTCTCAAGGACTTTATCTTTCCAAGGAACAAATGGCTTCTTAGGTTTAGGTTTCATAGCCATTCTCTTTATTCTCACCGAACGTGGAGGGATAGCTGACTCACTTACCTCTTTTTATTCATCTTTGTCTTCAGTCATGATAGGCTCTTCAGGAACAACAGTACTTGGGTTCTTTTTTCTCTTCCTCGTCTTCTCAACTTTCTCACTAGGAACCTTAGGACGCGAATCCGGAATATCAATGGCATTAGCTGGAGTAGCTCCAATTGTGTTAGGATTAACTCTCCCTCTTCGGTTATAGCACAAGGAACCAGTCATGTTCGTCATCTTCAATGAACCCCAAAATCAAAACTTCAAAAATTGAAAAACTTGGAACTTTTCTGTTTTGAGGTTTAAGAAATATGGGTTAAGGTGTTATATGATATGGGTAATGAATATCTACTGGAAAAGATGAGGTTTAATGGGTAGGATTGAAGATTGGATGATATAAAAGTAAGGATTTTGGTGTTTGGTGGAAGGATTTGATGATGATTATGTGTTTGGAGTGGTTTAGAAAAAAGATTTGATGTGTTTTGGTGGTTTGGTGGTTTGATGATGAATAGAAGGTATATAATGATAGGAGGCTTGTCAAAAGTGGTGTCTTTTTTGAGAAGTTGTGTCTAAGAGGAGAAAATAAGGTAATATATACATTAGGGTTTTGAAGCGGCGGCTGCACCGGCATACCGGTGGGCGATTTTGCAAAACAGCACCGTCTCGGCAAAATGCCCGAGTCAAGAACCTGAGGGCTCGCGTTTTTTTTATTGGACGCAAAAAATAGTTGCGTGGAACTCCTCAAAGACAGCAGCTCTCGCTTCCTTTGGTCGGCATACCGGTAAGGTGAACGACAATGCCGGTGGCTTGTTCTCGGCAAAATACACGAGTCCTGAATCCAAGGCATCGTGTTTTCAATTGGCTGGCATACCGGTCAGGTGACCGGCGTGCTGGTGCGCGAACGGTTTTTTTCGGCGATGCACTGTATAGGTGCGTGTAATGGTCTCCAGGTCAGAAAGTTCGACCCTCGTTGATTGGCATACCGGTCAGATGACCGGCTTGCCGGTGCGAGTGGCTAATCTTATGATCAAAACACGTTTTTTCTCACGTCTCACACCTGTTAACCCCAAACTCATAGATTAAGTACCTGTAATCATCAAAACACCAGTCCTTTCTCATTTATTTTTTAGAGTATACACTAATAAACAACACTTAGCTAATCTACATTACAAAATTGAAAGACTTTTGACTGAAATAAACTAATATACATACGAAATGGATTTTGTTTAACATCGTTAAGCTCGACGGGTTACCTCTTGCTTCTAAGGAGCTTCGAGGAGGTACATGACCTCTCTGGTATGTGGATCTTCCGAGCCATTGGTATCCTCGCCTCCATGGTAAATTTTCAATCGATGACCATTCACCATAAAGGTGCGGTGCTCGATTGGATGTTCAATCTCTATAGCTCCATGAGGCGTGACTTTTGTTACTACGTAGGGTCCCGACCATTTTAACCTCAACTTACCCGGATAATTGCTGAACCTGGAGTTATATTTTAGGACCCTTTGTCCAACTTCAAACCTTTTCGCACAAATACGATTATCATGCCATCTCTTGGTGTTTTCTTTGTAGAGTTTAGCATTCTCATAGGCATGTAATCGAAACTCATCAAGTTCATTTAACTTCATCATACGGTTCTCACTGGCTAAGGTAGGATCAAGATTCAACTGCGCTATAGCCCAATATGCACCTAATTCAAGTTTAAGAGGTAAGTGACAAGCCTTACCATATACCATACGATATAGAGATGCACCAACTGGAGTCTTGAACGCAGTACGATATGCCCACAATGCATCATCTAACTTCATGGACCAATCTTTTCTTGTGGGACCAACAGTCTTCTCTAAAATAGATTTTACCTCTCGATTAGATACTTCAGCTTGACCATTGTCTTGAGGATGATAAGTAGTAGATACGAGATGTCTTATCCCATTCTTCTCTAGAACTGTCTTCAGATACTTGTTCACAAAGTGTGAACCTCCATTACTAATTATAACTCTGGGTGTGCCATGTCTAGTAAAAATATGAGATTTCAAAATTTTGATCACTACTCGCGAATAATTGGTTGGTAGAGTTACAACCTCTACCCACTTAGACACGTAATCAACAACTAATAGGATGTATTGATTTCCATTGGATGGTACAAAGGTACCCATGAAATCAATACCCCAAACATCGAATATTTCTACACTAAGAACATTGTTACGTGGCATCTCATCCATCTTGGATATATTCCTAGTAAACTGGCATCTGTGACACTTCTTAACATACTCATGACAATCTTTATGTAACGTAGGCCAATAAAAACAAGATTGCAATACCTTAGCAACCGTGCGGTCACCCATGAAATGTCCTCCATATGGTGAATCGTGACAACCTGCAACTACTAAATAAATTTCACTCTCAGGTATGCATCTTCTTACCATTTGGTCGCCACATACTTTGTAGAGGAAAGGATCCTCCCAAAATAATTGTTTAGCACAAATGATTAGCCTCTTCTTGTCTTGTGAAGTAGCACCTTCAAGAAAAGAACCACTTACCACAAGGTTTGCAATATCTGCATACCAAGGAGCTCCATTATAAATCGCAAATAAACTCTAATCTGGGAACTCCTCTCTAACTAATTCAGGACTGCTATTCGATTCAGAACCTTCAAGACGGGACAAATGATCTGCAACCTGATTCTCACAACCTTTACGATCTCAAATCTCTAAATCAAACTCTTGAAGCAATAAAACCCATCTGATTAACCTTGACTTCGCATCTTTCTTCTCCATAAGGTACTTAATAGCGGAATGGTCGGTGAATACAACATATTTCGCCCCTAGAAGATAGGAACGAAACTTGTCAAAGGCATAAACAACCGCTTAAAGTTCCTTCTCAGTCACTGTATAATTAACTTGAGCACTAGTGAAGGTCTTACTCACATAATAGATAGAATGAAATACCTTGTCTTTTCTCTGACCCAACACAGCACCCATAGCTGAATCACTAGTGTCACACATCACTTCAAATGGAATCTTCCAATCAGGAGGTAGTACAATAGGCGCAGTGATAAGTTTCTCCTTTAACTCTAAAAATTCCTTCATGCAAGCTTCATCAAAGGAATTTTGTGTCCTTTTCGAGTAAGTTACATAAAGGTTTTGTGATCTTTAAAAAATATTTGATAAATCGTCAATAAAACCCAGCATGGCCTAAAAAGCTTCTCACCCCTTTTACTGAAATGGGAGGGGAAGAGTCTTTATTACCTCAATCTTAGCACGATCAACTTCTAAGCATGCACTCGAAACTTTGTGTCCCAACACTATACATTCACGCACCATAAAATGACATTTCTCCCAATTTAACACTAAATTAGTTTTGTTGCATTTAATCAACAACTTCTCCAAGTTCTGTAAACACTCATCAAATTTATCACCAAACACAGAAAAGTCATCCATAAATACCTCAAGGAAATTATCAATCATATCCCAGAAAATTGCCATCATACATCTCTGAAAAGTAGCAGGTGCATTACATAATCCAAATGGCATCCTTCGATAGGCAAAGGTACCAAAAGGACATGTAAAGGTGGTTTTGTGTTGGTCAGCTGGATCTTCATAAATTTGATTGTACCCTGAATAACTATCCAAAAAGCAATAATACTCCCTACCGGCCACTTTATCCAACATCTGATCTATGCACGGAAGGGGGAAGTGATCTTTTCTCGTAGCCTTGTTCAACTTGCGATAGTCCATACACACTCTCCAACCAACAACAGTTCTCGTGGAAATGGCTTCATTCTGAGCATTTAGGACGGTAGTGATACCACCCTTCTTTGGTACGCATTGAACCGGAGTCACCCACTCACTACTAGCTATGGGATAGACTGTTCCCGCATCTAGTAGCTTGATAACTTCTTTCTTCACCACTTCTTTCATTGCTGGCATTAGTCTCCTTTGGCCTTCAATTGAGCGTGCACTATCGTCTTCAAGAATGATTTTGTATTGGCAATAGGAAGGACTAATACCTTTGATGTCAGCAATAGTCCAACCAATCGCCTCTTTATTTGCCCTTAGTACACGCATCAGTTTATCTTCTTGAGGACCTGTTAAATTTGCTAAAACAATAACAGGTAAAGTATCATTAGTACCCAAATACGCATACCTCAAGTGTGCTGGAAATGGTTTTTCTTCTAACTTCGGAGGAGATTCAATGGATGGTTTACTTCTAACGACCATCTCCCCCGGTTCTCTCACAGGTTCATAGGCTGGGCGCCTATATTTTGGATTCTCAGAATTAAGAGCTGCCACCGTTTCGGCAAGCTCTTCCATCAACTCATGCAAGTCAAGTGTCAAAGCAGCCTGCAAGATATCATCATAATTAAAACAATCAAATACCTCTTGTGTGGCATGTTCGGTTACATCCATTCCGAAACAATCTCCAGGTACATCTGGAAACTTCATGGCTCTGAACACATTAAACTTTACCTCCTCGTCTTGGATTCTCATGGTTAATTCTCCTTTTTCTACATCAATTAAAGTACGCCCCATGGTGGTGGTCCTTTGTGTGTTCTAAAATAAAATGCAAATAAGGATAAGAGAACCACAACTGCAAGTGTACATCCCAAGTAATATATGTGATAAAAAGATTCGCTCTCAGGGACGGATTGGTTGACTCTAATGCTTATCGAATAGTGGTTAGTTGCACGTGAAAGTAAGTAAATGATTTTAAGATTGTTTGTTTTGGTTTTCTATAACTAAAAAAATAATTTAAAAGACTAAATTAATGCAAATATTAAACTAGACGCAAGTAAATAAGATAACTAGATGCGAGGTATGAAAGACAGTATTTGAGAGACGCAAGAATTTCACCTAATTTTCATTCATTTCATGTAATGTTTAAGGGACAAATCGGTAAATATGTAATGGTCGGGATTCGGAATTCTCCTTACCCCCGCCAGGAAGGACTAATGAGCTACTCTTAGGTGCTACAAACCCCGTCAGGGTGATTATAGTCCACCTTCAAGTTATTAAGTCTATTTATACCAAATTGGCCATAGGATTAATAAGCTCGTCAAAGTCTATAATTTCTATCCTACATTCATTAACTAGGTCCGTATCTAAACCCCCCGTCAAGGTGATTCATATGCCACTTTATGAAATAACCTAGATACTAATTCCTATGATTGATTAATTACGTCAATAATAGTAAATAAAAGCAAATTAATGAAAAATACAATTTAGTAATTTACCCAATTTGATTTTAATTATAATAATCCCAAATCCAAACACATGAAACGAAATCAAATTGGGATTAACCCATTATGCGTTCTCAAGCACTTATTAAGTTTAGCTCATACTAATACGAAAAACTAAAACTAAAGAAATAAATACGTTCATCATGTTTTACAAAATAAAATAAAAGAACCTAATTACGGAGTTGAATTGGCTGAGAATTGGAGATATAGACAGTCTCCAGCTCTTGCTTCTTCTCTTCCTTGCTCTAGCTTCTTCTCTGGTGTTCTGACTCTTAAGCGTATGAACTATGAATGGATGTATGAATGGTGTGAGAAAAATAGAAGTCTAAAGTCCTTTTATAAGCTAAAATTAGGACTAGGGCTTTTCTTAAGGATTAAATGAAAATTAGAAAGGCCCAAGTTCATAATTAAGCCCAAATCCCGTAACTGCTGCACCACCTTCACTAAATCAGCTCTAACCGGCTCGTTTCAACTCGGATTGACCCCATTCCAGTTGCTAAATTTCCTTAACTCAATGGGGAACAGATTCTCTTCACAAGTCAGAGGCTAAATCCACACTTAGATAGCTCGAAATCAGAAATCTTTATCAACTTTCCAGATTTGCAGCTTGAAATTATCAATTCTTTCAGGATATTTCTTCTTACTTTGAATTCATTACACAATCTTTGACTTTATTCTTGGATTCCTCTCCTAGCTAGTATTCAAAACCTACAACTTTTCAGTCAAAACAAACCATATTACGCGCAAAAGTTTAATAAATGAAAACTACTAGAACTAAAAGAGGAAAATCGATTTATTGCATATTAACACCAAAAGTCTATCTAAATAGTCGAATAAACACCAAAAATGATGTCTCCCAAGGGAATAAAATTAGAAAATTTAGGGAGACATCACGTGGCTAGGAATGTTCGTCCCAAAATGATGGGGACATTCCTATCCGCGTCGTATTCAAGAATAACAAAATCAGCGTGAAAAACTAAAGTACCTGCCTTGACGAGGACATCTTTGATTCGCCCCTCAGGATGTACGAGGGATCGATTAGCCATTTGTAAGACCATAGAGGTAGGTCTCACATATTCCATCTTCAACTTATCAAAAATTGATCTGGGCATGAGATTAATACTCGCACCCAAATCACATAGAGCTTTTCCTTTCCACTCATTACTAATTGCAATCGGAATTGTAAAACTCCCAGGGTCAAGCAACTTAGGTGGCAACTTACTTTGACAAATGGCGCTACACTCTTCAGGCAACCCAATCATCTCATTATCACAATATGGTATCTTGTTGGTGAGGTCTCTCTTCAAAAACTTCACGTATTTTGGTATGTCTTTAATGGCTTCTAACAACGGAATGTTGATGTTAAGACCTTTCACCCTATTCAAAAATCTCTGATACTCAGCCATATCTCCTTTTTTCTGAACACTCGAAGGAAAAGGTGGAGGAGGACGATTTTCTACGATATCTTTCTTTTTCTGAACTTCGGGAATTTTCTCCACTTCTATCACTTCAGGTTCATCTTCTTTCTCTTTCAAAACCGAAAAGGGAGGTGGAGGAAGCTTCTTACCACTTCTTAACGCAATGGCATTACAATCTTCGGTTTGTCTTGGGACTTCAGTATCATTAGGGAGTCTTCCTTGTGGACGCTGATTTAACTGTTTTGATATCTGATCAATTTGAATTTCCCAATAATTTAAGTGCAGCCTCATTAGCTTGCTGACTCTGAATAGATTGTGCCTGAAGTGCCATTAATTTGTCTACAGTTATACGAAGATCTTCTGTACCTTCTTGAGGTTGAGCAGGTAAGGCCTTTTGATTCATGGTGTCATCATAATTATTCTGAGGAGGTTGTCTCTAAGCATTGTTTCCATAATTTTGTTCTCCCTGATGATTACTTTATGGTATAGGTTGATAAGTGTTACCTTGGGGACGCGGTTGATAAGAATATGTAGGATTAGCTGCCCCATTAGGATTCGAATATTGGAAACCCGGATGGTTTCTGTTGGGTTGGTATCCTTGACCACTCGAATTGTAATTCCCTCTATTAGAAACAAACATTACAACTTCGGGATTACATTCACAATGTTCCCAATCATGGTCTTGAACACCACAATTCGAACACCCATATACCTCTTGAGTCACATTAACACTTGCCTTCTTACTTGATAAACCTTCTTTAACAGCTATCTCGAGTTGTTTCATTTGCTGTTCTAAAGTACTCTTCAATTTATCCTCCAAAGAGGAGAATTTATTATCAATACCCATATTACTTTGTTTTCTACCTCGGATAGGTGTTCTTACTGTACTCCAACCTTGCTCATTCGTTACCGTTCTATTTAAAATAATCTTCGCATGGACTGGAGCTACCTGTAAAAATCCACCACCACATAATAAATCGAGGTCTTTTCTTGATCCTCCATATAAGCCTTTATAAAATATTTTTAACTGTTGTTGTTCACTAAGGCCATGGTCAGGAACTCTACTCAAACATGATTGAAATCTTGTCCAACATCTTCCCAAAGATTCATCTTGCTCTTGGATAAACGATGTCAAATCTATCTGTGCATCTAATCTCATATTCATCGGATAATAGCGATCCGAAAATTCTGTCTTTAGCTCATCCCAAGTATTGATTGTTCCAGGTTCTTGCGAATCGTGCCACTCACTAGCTGCGTCTATCATGAAAACTCTGAAATTAGCAAAGTACATATGCTCTTTGGTCACTCCTTATGTTATATACGAATCAAAGATTTGCATAAACTTTTGAACTGCACGAATAGGGTCTTCTCCAAGTGTTCCTCGAAAGTTTCCAAAATTTTGAAATTGGGATAGCATACCAGGATCAGGTCTATAACGTGCAACGTTGATATTTGCAGGACCAATACTGAGAGCAGGAGCGCGATAGGGAGCTTGCTCTGGACCATGTACGAACCATGGATCATAATACATAGGGTGTTGATCTTGTTGCATAGGTAGATGATTTTGTTGATTGTTGAGAACTGGATTCAGAACGATTGGGGGATTCGGAATGATTGGTGGTATTATTGGTTGACCATTTACATCCAACTGAACATCAAGATTGTCAACATGATGAATGTTCAAATCCTCCATTTCTTCTTCTAACCTCGCTTTTTCTTTTGCTTCCATGTCTCTCTTGTTCTTAGCTCAGTCTAGTCTCTCGGGATTCGAGAGCATACACCAAACCTGTAAAACCTGCGAAGTGGCAAAACAAAGAAAATTGTAAAACTGAAAAAATAAAAAATAAAAAATAACAACTAAAACACTTACAGTTACCACCATGGTCAGACGCTACCGTCCCCGGCAACTGCGCCAAAAACTTGGTGTCTCCTTGTGTGTTCTAAAATAACACACCTAAATAGGCAAGACACGTACCGCAGGTGTACGGGTCGTCCAAGTAATATCCGGTAAACGAGACTTCGATATCAGGGACGGATTGGATATGACTTTAGATGTTACGTTATAAGTTGGTGGGGCCTAGGGTGTGATAAAATAAGATGTAAATAAAGTGCAAATAACATCCTAAATCTACACGGTTCTGCAAGTATACAGATCGTATGCAAGTTTTAGTTAAATAATTAAGATTCGTTCCGCAGAGACTACGAAGGTTAGGGGAATTTAATGCAATAATCAAGTGCAATAAATTAAAGCTAGATCAACTAAACCCAGATATAAGTAAAGACAAATAGATGTTTGTTTGATTTTCTAATTAAACTAGATTAAACTAAGAATTAAAAGACAGAAAATAAATACGAAGAGAAGTAATATGAGAATATAGCTCGAGTTATTAGCATGTAATCCCCACTAGTTTTGCCGTTCTAAACATGTAAGGGTGAATTATGTAGTATTTCAATAATCGGTTCCAATTCGCAATCGGTAGTTTAAAATAGGATTTACCTGTGTCAATAAGGCTTCCTATGCAATCTTTTCCTGTATTTGGTAAATAGTCACAAGAACTAAACCATAGTGATTATCTAGTTAGGTTGATTTGTCAGATCTAAACCGGATACTAGACGCTATGTGCTAAACATGTAATTAAACACCGTTGTCAATGGTGACCTAACTACTAGATGGTAATTCTATATGGTCGCGATCCACAAGAACACAGAATATAAATCCAAACACATAAACAGAGAATAAAAACTATAATTCAATTTAAAACATTAAATTCCCAAATTAGATAGATGTCAATCAAAACTAGGGTTCATACATATATGCTAAAAACTCAAGCTAAAGAAATTTAGTTCATGAAAGAAAAGAAAGAAATTACAAATTTAAAGGTAGAAGAAGACATTGTGATGAACAGCTCCTTCCAGACTTCTCTCTTGTGTTGTAAGCTTCCTCTTGGCTTAAGGTTTCACCAAGGATGATTTAAGAGTGTTAAGAGGCTGTATTTAGAGTGTATAGGTTGACCTAATTCGTTTCTTAGAGATAAGGCCAAGTGATGGACTCCAAGCCCAACTCAAATTCGTATGGATAATTACTGCTGAACTGTTTTGGGTATATCTTCTTCATTATTGGTCGGTTTTTGCTCCATAATATACCAAAAGAATCCTCAGAGAATTATCTATGTCCCTATGAAAGGGATTTACCAAAATCGGCTTATTTCTTGGAGTAATCACCACTTCTTTAGGCGTTGTTGCAGAAATTCAGATTTAGGCAGCTTTTCCTTTTCCATGTTTTTAGCCTTTGTTTCCTTTATCTCTAATTTCCATGTAAATCTCTTTCCATAAGTTGTAGTCTTTGACTTGGACGCTAATTAATCTCCATAATTATCTTTAAAGCTTCACACTAAATAAAGAATTAAACCCAATATGCTCTAAAAATATTATGTTTCTAAATCAAGACTCAAAATAGGAAAGTGCACTGAACTAAGCTAAAATCAACCTATAAACTAATAAATAAGCCTAAAATGATGTCTCATGAATAGATTTTATTATCACAAATGAGGAGACATCAAGACCCCCAACTCAAAGTTGTATCGTCCCGATACAATAAAAGTAAAGAACAGTAGGGTAGTCAAAATAAATAAGAAGAAGAAGTCGGAGGAGAATAAGAACAGAATATAATGAATGATCCTAAAGCAAAATATCTAAAACGTCTCATGTAGTAATGCTCAAGAAATAATGCACAAGTATGCTTAATACACATGTAATCAACAATCCATAAATTCAAGTTAAGATTAATTTCGCAATGCCAGAAGGAGAGGATGATAAATTTGTTCAGGTTAATGGCTATAGGTTGTTCATAGGTCCCAAATACAGCATCCAATGGTCCACTTACCTACCACCTAATAGCTCAATTGTTTCTCCACCTAGTAGTTAGAAATCCTAAGGTCTTTGGTTATAACTTGGATTAAGGACTGGTGTGGTATATTTGGATAATGAAAAGTGAGCTTTTGGCTCTCTCCTCACTAGCCATCAACGAATCGCCCTAGAGCTTGAGTTTTCACTCGAAGATGTTCTCACTCAACCGAATTAATTGATTCTTTTTATGTGCATCCGCAATAATCCCAATAAAAACCCTTGATGATATAAAATCCACTATGCCGGTCCGAATATATATTTTCTTTTTAAATCAATTTTTTTTTCTTTTGTATAGCTATGATTCTCTTTTGATGTTGAGATATCACACTATTTTTTCATATATATTCTTTTTATGCCCTTGTTGGCAAATTTAGCTCGTAGCTTCTTTTCCATTCACTATTACCCCGACAAAGGGTTACAATAATAACAATTTCATCATCAATAAAATCACAAAGATAATTCCCAAATCCCCCAAAGTTCCCTAATTATGTAACCCACCACCCCAAACTCAAGCTCTAAAACGAGTTGTCTCAGGTTTTGCGATTCGAGCGCGGGTCATATAGATAAGTCTTACAAACTAAGGGTATGGATTATAATGTGTTTCAATAAAAAGGTTTTAGAAAGGATCAGAGGGGCTAAGACGGATAAATAACAATAATATCAAACAAAAGGGTGAGAAAGTATAAAGGCTTCAAGTGTTTTATCATGAAAGATCTGCCTTATTCATTTTTCTAACTACCGGATTCGTTACGTTTTCATTATTAGTTCATAGACAAGTGGGTTTTCAACTAATTTTAAACCTCACGTTCTACACACCAAATAACTATTCTTACGTTTCAACGTGAATTCTTAGCATTGCTCATTAACTATTCTATCCTTTATTTCTTGTTTTCATACATGAATCCTAAACAATTTTGTTGCATTTTTCAAAAACATACTACTTACTATCATTGACCTAATAAAATCATGCTCAAATAGGTGCATTCAAAGATATTCTATGCCTTAATTCAACCTAAAATTTTTAATTTTTATGCAAAAACGAAAAGAAGATGAGGACAACGAATCCCCACCCCCAACTCAAAAGTGAGCCGTGTCCCCACGACTCGAAAAAGACTCAGGAATGGAATAAAATTTAAAATAAAAACTAACTAAACTACCTAATGCATACAAGCTATTTAAGAAAAATTAGAATGACCTACCTGGCTGGCCATAGAGATCCATTATATCCTCATCCTCTTCCGAAGCAGAGGGATCGGTATAGCTATCAATATCCCTGTCCAAGGTCAAATTTTCTATCTGTGATTCCATCTGTATGACTTCTGTCCAAAGTTCTCTGTTATCTTCTCGCAATCTTTCTATTTCGTTCTGTAACTTGAGAGCCCAAGGAGGAAGATCATGAACAATTTCAGAGGAAGAGGTAGAAGAACCTTGGTCTTGAATTTTTATCTTCTTCAAAGGCCTCCTTGATGGTATGGACATTCTAGCAGTTAACTTCTTTGGTAGTGGTTGTGCTGGTGCCTTTTCTTTTGATTCTTCAGTAACCTCATCAAGATTGATGGGTTTTTCAATGGTGGCTCCAGGAAATTTCTTATTCTTCCCAAGGATAGAGCACTTTCTCTTGTATTCCATAGCTTAGATCTGTTAGTCATGCTTGATTTACCCACAACTCAAGTTATACCAAGGATGGATTAAAAGTTTAAGGAAAATTGGTTTAGCTTGATGTTGTTGCTTGGAATTGATGAAAGAGAAAGGTTTCTTGATGGATCTTGGAAGAAATCTTTAAAGCTTGATGAATTTGATGGTGTTTAATGGTGCAGTGTGATGAATTTGATGAAGAGATTGTGTTTATGGAAGATGGAGGAGAGGATTTGAGGAGTTGTTGTGTTAATTGTGAAGGTTTGTACAAGCTTTAAGATGTATATATAGGGTTTGGGTCTGAAAAATTCGTATGGGAGAGGCTAGGGCTTATCTTGTTAAGGTAAGAAGTTGATTAGGAAAGAACTTCTTCACAAACCGCCTGGCGCGGTACATGTCTGCGGTATATGGGTACCCCGCGAGGGTACACTGCACGCTGTAGCTCCAAAAAATTTTGCCTCGGTAATATACCCGTGCTAGCACCTCGTGGCACGCGTTTTGTGCTTGCGGTTTAGGGGTGCGGTGCATGGGTAGTCCGCGCCTACTCCGTGAAAAAAACCCGCGGTACATCACCCTGTGGCATGTGTTTTGGACGTGCGGTATAGGGGTGCGGTGTACCGCGCCTATCAGCTTTTCTTTTTCTCGTCTCGGTAGAAAACCCATGGTGCTCGACCCGTGGTACGGGTTTTCAAGGCATGGTACATCCCTGCGCTATAGGGGTATACCTCATGGGTAGTCCGCACCAGCCTCTGAATTTTTCCAACTTTTTCCTTTTGACCCCAAACTCGTTTCCTGCACAATAGCACACTACCTTTCTCTCCTATTAGCTTGTAAACATAATTAAAAATATACACTAACTTAAAATTATACACTACAAAGTAAAAACAACTAATCTAAAAAGCAATTTAAAATAAGGGGTGTCTCCCAAGAGCACTTTTGTTTAACGTCTTTGAGTTAGACGTGTACCTCAGGCTAAGCGCATTCAACGAGATGGATTGTCTCCTCTCGCCCAAAGTACTCACTGTCATGGTATCTTTTCAAACGCTGGCCATTCACCATGAATGTCCGGTGCTCGGTTGGATGTTCAATTTCAATCGCTCCAAGAGATGTGACTTTAGTAACAATGTAAGGTCCTCCCCAACGGGATTTTAGCTTTCCTGGGTAGTTTGAAAATCGAGAGTTGTATATTAAAACTTTTTGTCCTCTCTCGAAAAGCTTTGGACGGAGTCGTTTATCATGCCATGCTTTGTTTTCTCCTTGTAGAGGCGTGAATTTTCATAGGCAAGATAACGAAACTCCTCCAACTGCATCATCCTTTGTTTCCCGGACAATTCTGGGTCTAGATTTAGAGTTTTAATAGCCTAGTAGGCTCGAGCTTCAAGTTCAATCGGTAGATGACATGCTTTGTCGTAGACCATGCGATATGGAGATGCCCCAACTGGTGTTTTAAATGCTGTTCTGTAAGCCCAAAGAGCATCATCTAGCTTTAAAGACCAATCTTTCCTCGATTTATTCACGGTCTTCTCAAGAATAGATTTGATTTCCCGGTTGGAAACTTCAGCTTGACCGTTAGTTTGTGGGTGATAACCGGTTGAAGTACGGTGTCTCACTCCAAACTTACGAAGATGATTTCTCAGGGGAGCATTAAGAAAATGGGTACCTTTATCACTGATGAGAACACGTGGCGTACCATGTCTTGAAAAGATGTTTGATTTTAAGAACTTAATCACAGTTTGAGCATCGTTCCTTGGTGTTGCCACTGCTTCTACCCATTTTGATACATAATCTACCGCAAGCAAAATATAAAGATTTCCATGGGAAGTGATGAAAGGTCCCATGAAATCTATTCCCCATACATCAAAGATTTCAACTTCGAGAATATTATTAAGCGGCATCGCGTCTCTTTTTGATATATTGCCAGTGAATTGGCATCTTTGACATGACTGGACGAAACGATGACAATCTTTGTGTATGGTAGGCCAATAGAACCCGGATTGAAGAATTTTAGCTGCGGTTCTATCGCCCTTAAAGTGACCTCCATAAGGTGAACTATGACAACCTTCAATGATTTTCTCCATTTCACCTTCATGCACACATCTTCTAACCACTTGGTCACTACAAATCTTCCAAAGGTATGGTTCATCCCAATAATATTGTTTGGCCTGGTGAGTTAATCTTTGTCTTTGTTGTGGGTGGATATCTTTGGGAAAGACACCCCTCACAATGAGGTTGACTAGATCTGCATACCATGGCACAAATGCATGTGTAATAGCAAAAAGTTGTTCAGCAGGGAATACCTCTTTAACCAACAATGGTTCTTTGTTCGCATCAGATTCTTCGAGCCTTGACAAATGATCAGCAACTTGATTCTCACATCCTTTTCGGTCTCGAATATCTATGTCGAATTCTTGGAGAAACGATACCCATCTAATAAGACGCGGCTTAGCGTCCTTTTTCTCCATAAGGTATCTGATAGCTGAATGGTCCGTGAATACAACAGTTTTCTTTCCAATCAAATAGGAACGAAATTGATCAAAAGCATAAACCACGGCCAACATCTCTTTCTCCGTCACTGTATAATTCATCTGGGCAGCGTTGAAAGTCTTACTTGCATAATAAATCGTGTGGAAGATCTTGTCTTTCCTCTGTCCCAACACAACACCCATAGCGTGATCACTAGCATCGCACATAAGTTCAAACGGAGCTTTCCAGTCAGGAGGTAAAACAATAGGTGTAGAGATCAGTTTTTCTTTAATCGTCAAGAACGCTTGAAGACACTCTTCAGTAAAATTAAAAGGAGTATCCTTTTCAAGTAAAGAGCAAAGCGGTTTGGCGATCTTGGAGAAATCTTTAATAAACCTTCGATAAAATCCTGCGTGACCCAAGAAACTTCTCACTCCTTTAACAGAAACTGGAGGTGGTAATGTTTTGATAACTACAATTTTAGCACGATCAACCTCCATCCCTACCTTCGAAACTTTATGTCCCAACACAATTTCCTCTTGAACCATGAAGTGGCATTTTTCCCAATTAAGCACAAGATCTTTTTCTTTACATCTCACAAGGACTTTTTCAAGATTATTCAAACAACCATCAAAACTGTCTCCAAACACCGAAAAATCATCCATAAAAACCTCCAAATATTTATCAATCATGTCCCAAAATATAGCCATCATGCACCTCTGGAACGTGGCAGGTGCATTGCATAAACCAAACGGCATTCTTCTATAAGCAAAAGTTCCAAACGGACAAGTAAAAGTTGTTTTGTGTTGATCAAGGGGATCCACACAAATCTGATTATAGCCCGAATATCCGTCAAGGAAACAATAATATTCTCTCCCTGCAAGTTTGTCTAGCATCTGATCATTGAATGGTAGTGGGAAGTGATCTTTCTTCGTAGCTTTGTTCAGTCTTCGGTAATCCATGCACACTCGCCACCCCACAACTGGTCTTGATGGTATGGCTTCACCTTGATCATTAAGGATGGTAGTGATACCTCCTTTCTTCGGAACACATTGCCCTGGACTAACCCAATCACTGCTAGCAATCGGATAGATAATTCCTGCGTCTAACAACTTAATAACTTCCTTCCTCACCACTTCTTTCATAGCTGGCATGAGTCTTCTTTGTCCTTCTATAGATCGCCCACCTTCGTTCTCTAGAATGATTTTGTGTTTGCAAACGGAAGGACTAATTCCCTTGATGTCGGCAATAGTCCATCCGATTGCTTCTTTGTTTGCGCAAAGTACTTGAAGTAGCTTCTCCTCTTGAGGATCTGAAAGGTTAGCAGAAATAATAATAGGCAAAGTTTTGTTCGTACCTAGATATGCATAGCGTAGGTGTCCTGGAAGTTGTTTTTCTTCGAGAACAGGTGGACATATTATAGATGGTTGTTTCATTGGTTCAATGTCACCTGGTTCTTGAAGTAGTTCTCGTACATTTGATCATAATGCAGCAACATCTTCAGGGGGAATCTCGAGTTCCTCTGGCGATTCAAGTGCTAAGGCTTCGTCAAGATCATCATCTAAGCTTGCTTCATTGAAGACTTCTTGTGCAATTTTTCCGATGACATCTATTTTGAAACAATCATCTTTTGAATTTGGTAACTTCATAGCCTGAAACACATTGAATCGTATCTGTTCGCCTTGTACTCTCATGATCAACTCACCATTCTCAACATCAATTAGTGTACGCCCCGTGGCTAAGAATGGTCTACCCAAAATGATGGGGACATTCTTATCCGCGTCGTAGTCAAGAATAATAAAATCACAAGGAAAAATAAAAGAGCCAGCTTTAACTAAAACATCTTCAATTTTACTTATTGGTCGTGAGAGGGAGCTATCCGCCATTTGTAATACCATAGATGTGGGTACTACTTCTCCAATATTAAGCTTTTCGAACAGAGATCTAGGCATGAGATTGATGCTCGCGCCTAAATCACATAATGCTTTCCCGGTCCAACTATCTCCAATGCCGATGGGAATTGTAAAACTTCCAGGATCTTCTAGATTTGGTGGCAACTTACTTTGACATATAGCACTGCACTCCCTGGGTAATCCAATTGTTTCCCCAGTTTCTATACTTCTCTTGTTGGAGAGAATGTCTTTCATGAATTTAAGATAGGTTGGCATTCTCTTGAGAGCTTCAACAAGAGGTATATTAACTTCCAATTTCTTCAACATGTCAACGAACTTCTTGAATTCCAGGTCATTGTCCTTCTTTCTGACACGTGAAGGGTATGGTGGTGGAGGGCGTGTATTAAGTTCCACTGGTTTTCTTGTCTGGTTAGGTGTATCGGCTTGAATACTCTTTGGTTTAACTACCTCCTCAACTGTATCTTTGATTGTTTCTTCCCCCTGGTTTCTGGAATAGGGATTGGTTCTGGTCGTGGTGGAGGTAGTTGTTTTCCACTTCGCAATTCAACTGCATAGCAAGAATCATCTTTAGGAGCAATAGTATCACTTAGAAGTTGCCCTTTTGGCCGATTTTGTAATGTACTCGCCATCTGTGATAAAGTATGCTCTAGTTGCTTGATAATCTTCTACTGGGCTCGAAATTTCTGTTGGCTATGACTCATTTTCTCAGCTGCTTGCATTAATTTAGCCATACTCGAATTCAAGCTTGGGATTAGTTCCTTTCTTGCCAGTTGCGTTGATTGTTTAGGTGGATCTTTCTTTGGTTCTTGACAAGCTTTTTCAACAATGGGTGCCTTTTTCTGAATAGGCTGTGGT
The DNA here is from genome assembly GCA_029959085.1 of Nemophila menziesii. Lineage (NCBI taxonomy): Eukaryota > Viridiplantae > Streptophyta > Magnoliopsida > Boraginales > Hydrophyllaceae > Nemophila > Nemophila menziesii. Next base: position 10,902,230 of record JARWIR010000014.1, on the reverse strand, counting down.
GGATTATAAGATTGAGGTTGGGGTTGATGATACGTTTCTTTCTTTCTGACCCAACTTTTTTGCTGTGGAGGTTGTTGATAATTAGTGTAGCTTTCTTGAGGATAAGTATAACTATTAAAGTAATAGGTATCTTGAGGATATGTAACAGAAGCTACTGCTGGATTATTCATACACCCTTCCCACACGTGATTTCTTGATCCATAACCAGGAGACGAAGTAATTGCGCGTACTGTATTCACCTGAGCAATTGTTCGGGCTTGTTCTTGTAGTTCTTCGAGTTGTTTAGCCAATTCTTTAAGCTTCAAAGATTCTGAAGTGTTTTCTTTTTCTGATCTCTTTGGCCAACTTCTCTCGTTCTCAAGAATTCTTTCCATCCCCAACTCAGCCTCTTCAGGATCTAGCAACACAAAACCTGCGTTTCCCAACGAATCTGCTTTCTCTCTTGATTTATCATTAAAGCCTCCATAAAACAAGGTTAAATAATATTCCGGCGAGGTCTATGATATGGACATCTCGCTTTCTTTTCCGCAAATCGTAACCATGCTTCACCCAAACTCTCTCCGTCTTTCTGTATAAATTGCTCAAGCTCCAACATATCTTTTAAACGTCTACTAACCTGATAGAAACGGTCTAGGAATCTTGCTTGAAACTTGTCCCAATCTGGAATAACATGAGGGTATTGGGTATCATACCAATCGCTTGCACATCCGTTCAAGAAGAACTGGAACATCAGGTAGTACACTTGTTCCCTAGTAACTCCTCTTATGATATAAGCATCACAGATCTGAATGAATTTCTGAATATATCGGATCGGATCTTGATGTGCAGCTCCGCTGAATAATCCATGAGATGCAAACTGAGTTAGCATCCCTAGATCAGGTTTAAATTTTGCGGCTTGGATTTCTGGAGCGCGAATTCCTCGTGGCTCCACTCTGAATTCGATGGGTAGCTCAAGTCTCCTTGGGTTCTCCATCTGTAACTAAATCTGAAAAACAAAAACTAAAAGACAAAAGCGTAAAATAGAACTAACTAAAAATAAAAGCACAAGATATATGCACAAGGACTAACGATGTAGTCCCCGGCAGCGGCGCCAAAAACTTGGTGGGGCCTAAGGTGTGATAAAATAAGATGTAAATAAAGTGCAAATAACACCCTAAAGCTACACGGTTCTGCAAGTATACAGATCGTATGCAAGTTTTAGTTAAATAATTAAGATTCGTTCCGCAGAGACTACGAAGGTTAGGGGAATCTTATGCAATAATCAAGTGCAATAAATTAAAGCTAGATCAACTAAAAGCAGATAAAAGTAAAGACAAATAGATGTTCGTTTGATTTTCTAATTAAACTAGATTAAACTAAGAATTAAAAGACAGAAAATAAATACGAAGAGACGTAATATGAGAATATAGCTCGAGTTATTAGCATGTAATCCCCACTAGTTTTGCCGTTCTAAACATGTAAGGGTGAATTATGTAGTATTTCAATAATCGGTTCCAATTCGCTATCGGTAGTTTAAAATAGGATTTACCTGTGTCAATAAGGCTTCCTATGCAATCTTTTCCTGTAATTGGTAAATAGTCACAAGAACTAAACCATAGTGATTATCTAGTTAGGTTGATTTGTCAGATCTAAACCGGATACTAGACGCTATGTGCTAAACATGTAATTAAACACCGTTGTCAATGGTGACCTAACTACTAGATGGTAATTCTATATGGTCGCGATCCACAAGAACACAGAATATAAATCCAAACACATAAACAGAGAATAAAAACTATAATTCAATTTAAAACATTAAATTCCCAAATTAGATAGATGTCAGTCAAAACTAGGGTTCATACATATATGCTAAAAACTCAAGCTAAAGAAATTTAGTTCATGAAAGAAAAGAAAGAAATTACAAATTTAAAGGTAGAAGAAGACATTGTGATGAACAGCTCCTTCCAGACTTCTCTCTTGTGTTGTAAGCTTCCTCTTGGCTTAAGGTTTCACCAAGGATGATTTAAGAGTGTTAAGAGGCTGTATTTAGAGTGTATAGGTTGACCTAATTCGTTTCTTAGAGATAAGGCCAAGTGATGGACTCCAAGCCCAACTCAAATTCGTATGGATAATTACTGCTGAACTGTTTTGGGTATATCTTCTTCATTATTGGTCGGTTTTTGCTCCATAATATACCAAAAGAATCCTCAGAGAATTATCTATGTCCCTATGAAAGGGATTTACCAAAATCGGCTTATTTCTTGGAGTAATCACCACTTCTTTAGGCGTTGTTGCAGAAATTCAGATTTAGGCAGCTTTTTCTTTTCCATGTTTTTAGCCTTTGTTTCCTTTATCTCTAATTTCCATGTAAATCTCTTTCCATAAGTTGTAGTCTTTGACTTGGACGCTAATTAATCTCCATAATTATCTTTAAAGCTTCACACTAAATAAACAATTAAACCCAATATGCTCTAAAAATATTATGTTTCTAAATCAAGACTCAAAATAGGAAAGTGCACTAAACTAAGCTAAAATCAACCTATAAACTTATAAATAAGCCTAAAATGATGTCTCATGAATAGATTTTATTATCACAAATGAGGAGACATCATAAGTGTAGATAATTGTTATATGATGCGGAAAAATAAATGATGTAAAGATTTGTTTTGGTTTTTGATTAAGGACTAAAATGCAATTAAAATAAAATAATAAATTAACTAATGCAAATAAATAAGACGCAAGTAAATAAAAATGAGCAGCCGCAAAGATTTAAAGGCAGTACTTGAGTTTCGCAAGCGTTTCACCTGAATCTATTAAATCAATGCTTCTGTTTAAGGGATGAATCGGGATTAAGTAATAGTCGGGATTCTATAGTCTCCTAACCCCCGTCAGGGTGGACTTAGGAGCTATTCTTAGGTGTTACAAACCCCGTCAGGGTGATTATAATCAACCTTACGTCTATTATTTAATTTCGTAATTAAAGCCCCCGTCAAGGCGATCACTTTCCTACCAAAGTGAATAGCTTGATTACTGATTCCTATATTTGATTCATGACTTCAAAGACAATATTTAAATGTGAAATAATAGTCAATACGAAATTACCCAGTTTAATTTAAATTAAATAATCCCAAATCCAAAAACATAAATTAAATAAGATTGGGTTCAACCCATTAATGCGATTCTCAAGCACTTAAGGAATTCAGCTCATGCTAATGTTAAAACCTACTAAATTAAAATAAAAAGTGTTCATAATGAATTACAGAAATAGAAAAACCCTAATTAAAGAGTTGATAATTGCTGTTGTTGGAAGAAAGAATTCTCCAGCTTCAGCTTTCTCTCTCCATTTTGCTTCTCTGACTTCTCCAAGCGTTGCTTTTTTCTCTAATGTGAATTGTGTATCTAAAAGGTGAAGTTAAAAGCCTTTTTATAGTGGAAAAAATGGACTGGGCTATTAAAAAGAAGGATTAGGATAATTAGAATAAAAGCCCAATCCATTTAATGAAATCCCGTAACTGGTGACTAGCTGTTACTAAAACAGTTGTAACTTTTGCGTCCGGACTCGGAATCACTTCGTTCAACTTGGAAAATCTTCTTGAATTCAAGCTTTATCTACCTAAGTTTATGCTCCAAGGCTGAATCAGTGGCTAAGATACTCAAAAACAGTGATTTGTGACATCATTCCAGATTTCATTCTCCACTAATTACTTCTTCGAATCAATTATTCTTGCCTTTGACTTCAACGCTTAATCCAAGACTTTAATTCTCGTTTCTTCTCCTCGTCTTGATATTCCATCAAATAATAAAACTAAGAACTTTACACTAAAAATAAACGAATTAACGCATAAAAGCTCTAAAACACAAATAATCCAAATCCAAGGGAAGAAATCGTAATATGACCAAATAAGCTTAAAAGTCTAGTAAATAAGTCAAATAATCACCTAATTTGATGTCTCCTAAGGGCATAAAATTAGAACAAAAAGGGAGACATCAGTTGCCAAAGCTATAACTGATTGGTTGTCACAAGCTAGAATAGGTGTATTAAATTTAATGTGTAAGCTATTTAATAGAAATGTAAGCCACTTAATTTCGGTGGAAACAAACGCCATGGCATGAAACTATGCTTCCATAGAACAACGGGAAACCGTTGACTGTTTCTTGAATCCCCCTGATATGAGTTCGAACCCAAGAAAATGCAGTAACATGTGGTTGAGCATCGATCGATGGTGCTGCTGGCCCAATCGGAGTTAGAGAACAGTTTAAGAGTTGATGAAGAAGCGTAAAAAGATAAGCCATGATTTATAGTTTCTTTAACATATCAAAGTAAACGTTTCAAAGCTTCATAATCTGAGTTTGAAGGTTTGTGCATAGCTTGACAAAGCTGATTTACAGCAAACGCAATATCTGGACGTGAATTATAAGATATTTCAACGCGCCAACCTAACTTCGAAACAAGAATGAGTTTTCATAAGACGATCAGAAACCACCATATATTTGTTTAGTGATGGCGTCGGAGAGGTTATGAATTCGCTAAGCCCAGCTTTGTGAAGAATGGACAAAGCATATGTGGCTTGACTGATAACAAGCCTAGAAGAAGAACGCGTAATATCAAGTCCTAAAAAATAAGCTAAATTTCCAAAGTCTTTCATTTGAAATCTTGACTTCAAAGCATGAATTATTGATTAAATGAGAATAGAATAAGAACTAGTGATGTTTCGTTGTTTGTGATAAATAAATACCGTTAGGGGATATCATTTTAGGTAGAAATTGGTCTTCGTTGATAGATTTATAGGCATCTTTTGCTATATCGCACTTTCTTCCTTCGTTTTATACTTATTATTAATTTTAGAGCTTTTGTGCGTTAATTTGTTTGTTTAATGTGAAGTTTCTAGGTACATAGATTCTAGGAGGCATTAATATGAAGAGAAGAAGTGAATTTCAAAGTCCAAGATCAAAAGGAAGTGTTAAAGAAGCAAAATACATCACTTTAGTGAAGGTGGAAGAGCATTAGAAACTGGAAAGTCGTCACTTCTAGCCCTTTCGGAGGCTAAACAGTGTAGAATCGAACTACTCGTTCAAGTAAAAAAAGATGCGCCTCTGAGATAGAAATATTTGAGAAGTGGTTTCCTTTGATTTTGACTTATGATGCGAAGTTACACTTGTTTTACAAAAGTGTGTACAGTAGATGCGGGAATATAAAACAGATTTGGGCCCTTAAATCAAACATGGCCCTAACCCATATTAAGCACTATAAAGGCTTCTTAGACCTTGTCAGTACGCTTAATTTTATAACAAAATTCTGAGAGAGAGAGAGAGAGAGAGAGAGAGAGAGAGAGAGAGAGAGAGAGACACACAGAAGAGCACTTGGAAGCAAAAAGGCAGGAGTTGGTGAAGACTTTCGTCTTCCAACAATAGTCAAATCATTCCAACCCGTAGGTTATTTTCAATTCAATTTAGGAATTATTTATTTCATTAGTTTTGTTTCTTTTCTACATTTAATTATGAGCTAAATTATTCATAGTCAAGGATCATAATATAGGATGAACCCTAGGTTATTTATTTAATGTATTACAATTAGGGATTATTTCAATTTAATTTAAGTTGGGTATATCATATTGGATATTATTTCATGCTTGTTTACTATTTTTAATTTGGACAATTAGAAATAGGTATTAGTAATTAAGCTATTCACTAGTGGCGGTGATCGTCCGGAGGCGGAGGGGGGGGGGGAGGTTTAATTACTGAACTAGATAATAGACGTGTGGTATTCATCATTGATCCTGGTGAGCTTGACTAACCGCGTAGCCAATTGGGTAATTTCTTAATCATCTGAATGTGGCTTATAATTTCCCTAACGGGGTTTGTAATACTGTAGAATAGTTCACATGTCTACTCTGATAGGAGTTAGGAAATATTAGAGTCCCGACTAATATAGAAATACCAACTTGACCTTAAATTAATGCATTAGATATATGAATTTAGGCGATTCCCTAGCGAGACTCAAGTATATCCCTCTCATCTTAACTGATCTTCGTAATATATTTTTAGTTTAATTTCATTTACTTTATATTCTTTCTTTTAGTCCTTTCATATTTAAAAACAAAATAAATATCTATTTTAGTTTTGTATTGCAATTAATTCTACCTTTCATCTAAACACATTCTTCTTACCTCGCAATCCCTATGCAGACGATTATCCCGTTTGTACTCATTTAATACTTGGACGACCCGTATACTTGCGGTAGTCGCTTCTTTTCTTTAATGTTGATTTTTATCACAGTCTAGAAGCGACCAAGTTTTTAGCGCAATTAATAGTACCTTTAACGTATCGAAGTAAAGGCTTCAAAGCTTCATAATCGGAGTTTGAAGGTTTGTGCATAGCTTGACAAAGCTTATTTACAACAAACACAATAACCGGACGGGATATTGTAAGATATTGCAGCGTGCCAACTAAACTTCGAAAGAAGAATGAGTTTCCATAAGGCAACAAAGCTTGATCAGTAACCACCATATATTTGTTTATTGATGGTGTTAGAGAGGTTCCGTATTTGCTAAGTCCAGCTTTTTGAATAATGGACAAAGCATATATGGCTTGACTGATAACAAACCTAGAAGAAGAACACGTAATATCAAGTCCCAAAAAATAAGCTAAATTTTTCAGGTCTTTCATGTGAAATCTTGACTTCAAAGCATGAATTATTGATGAAATGAGATTAGAATTAGCACCAGTCACTAATATAACATCAATGTATATTAGGATGATAGCGAGTGTAGCATCATGACCTCGTGTCACGCACCGAAAAACAAGTCGATTCTATATAATTTAAAATAATTAAAAGTACATTTTATTACAATAAATGACTATTTATTACATTACATAATTTAAAATAAATAATTACAAACTAACAAATACAAAAATCTATTCTTGTTCTGCAACGTGCTTCTGTATTACTGACCACTACCCAAATTCTTAAGTTATCTAGTACCTGAAAGGTTGGGGTAAAAGGGGGGTGAGCTTCCACTAGCTCAGTGAGAAAATAAATAATGGTCATATGCAGACTTTAACCTAGGGGCAGTAATTATATTTGAGACGTTGTCATTGAACTGGTAAAGGTCAAAATATAAAATAAGCATTCGAAAAGCGATAAATAAATAAATCTGTATATATCCAACCAGGCAGCCCATACTACCTAGCAAGCTATACACAATAGCAAATAATAATCACGTTGCAAAGGATACTGTGGTCTTGCCCTTATGACTCCCGCCACAACTCTCGATCCCTTATCACTCCCATTGGTAATACCTCGGGTAAACCGAAACTACGACCCACTGGCCAAGGAACTCTCCGTCACATGCGCCAGGTGGGAATAGATCATGATAGTCGTGTTAACCCTGGCAAGCCCGCTGCCGCCCAGTGCAACACGATTTTATCATGTCGAATGATCGATCGATAGATATATCAAATATCAAATATGAAACGACTAAGTAGGTCGATTCAACAACGATAACAATTAACAATTAATGGATAGACGGCGAAGTAGGTTGTGCTATCCCAAATATACAATTAATCATATAATAACGAAATAATACAATTAATCCAATAAATAAATAGACAATATAATTCAGACAAATAACAAATAGAGTCTAAAATCAACGAATTAAATATATTACTGTATAATTTAAAATAGGGTTAAAGATAAACATATTAAAGATTATTTAAACTCTCACCTTAAAAGAGGCTATTGTGCGTAATCAAGTAATTGCATTATTAACCGGGACTGCCATAACTTTCCGTATTTAGCTCTATCTATTTATGATTTATAATTAAATATATATATAACTTTTGTTTATGTTTCTATTTAAGTCGTGATATGTATTTCTGCTCATATATGTTAACTCCTATTACATGCGTATATATAGATATACTAAATAGGCTTAGTCAAATATTTAAAGTCTCATGCAAGGACACGTTAATAGTTACAATGCAGAAATTAAGTGAGTCATTAGCTAAGTTGTTTTAAGCATGAGGTGGAAGAGAAGATAAGATAGTAATTAGTGAGTGGATTGGTAAAGGTAAGTTTATATGTTATTTCTTTTCTTTTATCTTTCTCTTTTAACGTTATAAAATACTAACTTTTTTTTTTTTTTTTTTTATGTTCGATCTTTTACTGCTTTCAGTGAAAAAAAAAAAAAAACTAATTTTTTTATTTCTTTAATAATTTAAATCTTTTAATTAATTATTAATATCAAATAAGTAGTTTAATTCCTATATTGATAATTTAATTCTGATTAATATATTTAAATTAAATCATTTATTTTACGGGGCATCACACCTCGAACAAACATCGAAGAACCTTGCAGCACTTACAACAAAGTTACGAGAGATTAAGAAAAGGTGAGTAGTTGATACAAAGCTCTAGGCGTTTGTTTGAGGTCATATAGCGATTTATTTAGTTTGCATACGTAAGTAGGATGAAGCTTGTCCATAAACTCAATAGGTTGATGCATTTAAACTTCTTCAGTGAGATTGCCATGAAGAAAGGCATTTAAGACATCAAGCTGGCGAATATCCTAGTTAGAAGAGGCAGCTATAGCAAGAATTATACATACAATCTGTTATTTAACAACAGGACTAAAGGTTTTCGTGTAATCTACATCATACTCTTGAAAAATAACCACAAGCTACCAAAATGATCTTTATAGACCGCTATAGCACCATCTGCATTTTGTTTAACCCTATATATCCATTTACATGTTATAAAGATGCGATTACATGGTAAAGGAACAAGTACCCACGTATTTGGACTTAGTAAAGCATTGTATTCCTCTACCATAACTAATTTACAATAAGGAAACTTAGAAGCCTCTTTATAGGAAGTAGGTGCAGAGAATTTGAAAGAGAGAAGAGTGTTTTGACACTTATAAGTAGGTTTTGAGGATCCTGTTCAAAGACGAGTTTTCATGTGGTATTTGGGTGGTAATGGAGGTGGTAGAGGAGAGGAAGGTATAGGTATTATAGTAGTAGTAAATGGTGGAGTAGGTGAGGGTATATTAGATGATGAAGACGCATAACTAGTTAGAGCAGAGTCAAAAGGATGAGAAATTGGGTGGGGATTGATAGTAAAGATAAACAAATCAAAATAGGTTGAGCGGGAAGAATCGATGGTTGACTGAGGTGAAGGCACAACAGACTTAAATGGAAATGTGTGTTCATAAAATAAAACATGTCGAGAGATAAACAATTTGTGAGATGAAAGGGATTACATTTATAACCTTTAGTGAAGTTACAATAACCTAAAATGACACACTTCTCATATTTCAGAGAGAGTGTATATGGTGCGTATGGTTTTAACCATGGATAACATATGAGCCGAAAATATTGAGATGAGAATAAGAAGGAGAAGTGTTAAATAATTTGTGGAATGGACTGAAATTGGACAAACTGGAGTAGGAAGTAAATTTATTTAATAAACAGTACTTGATAGTGCATCAAGACAATATTTGGTGGGAAGAGATACATGATTAAGAAGAGACACTTTAGTTTCAATGAGATGATCATGTTTATGTTCTGAGATACCATTTTGTGCAGGGGTACGTGGGTAAGCGGTGTGGTGAATATTCCTATGAGCTTTGAGAAAAGATTGAAAAATCTGACTCAAGTATTCAAAACCATTATCAGTGCGAATTACTTTGATTTTGGTATCAAACTAAGTAAAACCATAGAATAGAAGGTTTGAAAATTGTCACATACACCAGATTTAAGTTTGAGTGGATATATCCAAGTATAACGGCTAAAATCGTCAATACAAACAAGATAATATTTAAACATTGGGCAAGAGTTAAAGGGTGATGGTCCCCAAACATAACTATGAATGAGATCACAGTTAATAGAAGAAGAAAATGGGAGTTTATGTGCTTTTAAAACTGCACAATCAGTACAAATTACACCATGAAAGTCTAATCTAGTTTGCAAGATGGAAGATAAATGAGTTGAGTCGTTTATTGATGGATGACTGATGTCTCCCCATTTGTCATGATTTAATCTTAGTTGGAGACATCATTTTAGGTGTATTTATTAGAGTATAGGTCGATTTTCTCATGATTTAGTACATTTTCCTATTTCGTGTCTTGATTTAATTATTTATTATTTTTATAGCATATTGGGTTTAATTGTTTATTTAGTGTCAAACTTTAAAGATATATGGTAATTAATTACAGGCCAAGTTAATTCTAAGAGATAAAGGAAAGAGGATAAACATGGAAATTAGAGATAAAGGTAAGAAATATGAAAAAGGAAAAGATAAAGTTGTCAAATAAATCTGAATTCCAGCAGCTAAGACCACAAAAGGGCTTATATCTCAAGATTTGCTAGGAATTTGGAAGAATGGTCTAAAGCAAAGTTAAAGAGCTTTCCGAGACGATCAGTTTCGACTATTGAACGCGTCAAACAGATAAGTATTGAATCAGTTATGGCCAAAACAAAACAGCATCAAAATTTTACCTTTTCTATATTCTAGGGTTACGAATTTGCGTTGGGCTTGGAGTCCAATGCCTATCTTATACTCCAAGAAACGTTTTATGGTTTCCTATACCCTATAAATACACCATTTAATCAAAATAAATACATCCTTGGCCAGTCCTTAGGCCAGGAGGAAGCCACAACACAAGAAGAGAAGTCTGGAAGGAGTTGTGCATCAATTATGTATTCTTCAACCTTCAATTCTGTAATTGTTTTCTTTTGTTTTCTTAGTATGAATTAAATAAATTTAGCTTGAGTTTTAGCATATATGTATGAACCCTATATTTGGTCGACATCTATCTAATTTGGGAATTATATGTTTTAAATTGAACTCATGTTTTATTTCTCTGTTTATGTGTTCTGATTTATTGTCTGTTTTCTTTGCGGATTGAACCATATATGATTACTCTAATAATAGTTAGATATTCAATAGCTAAGTCATATTTAACTATTGGAAACAACACATAGCGTCTAGTGTAAGGTTTAGACCTGACAAATCAACCTAACTAGATAGTCATTATGGTTTGGTGTTAGCATCATTAATCAATTGTAGGAAAAGTTTGCTTAGGACCCCTTATTGACACAAGTTAGCCCTAATTTAAACTACCTAGCAATGCTAAGAAGTCATGTTGAAACTTAGGGAGAGTTGTTTGGTGTGTAGAACGTGAGGTTTGAAATTAGTTGAAACTCCGCTTATCTATGAACTAGTAGTGAAAAAGTAACAAAATCCGGTAGTTAGAAAAGTGAATAAGGTAGTTCTTTAATATTGAAGCCACTTGAAGCCTTTTTAACCTTCTCACCCTTTTTATTTAATTATTGTTATTATTTATCCGTCTTAGCCCCTTTGAGCCTTTCTAAAGCCTTTTATTTAACCATATTTCCATACCCTTAGTTTGTAGGACTTATCTATATGACCCGCACTCGAATCGCAAAACCTAAGACAAGTCGTTTTTAGAGCTTGAGTTTGGGGTGGTGGTTTCATCAATAGGGAACATTGGGTTTGGGAAATTGTAATTGTTATTTTATTGATGATGAAAAAGTTATTATTGTAACCCTTTGCCGGGGTAATAGTGAATGAAAAAAGCTGAAAAGCATGAATTGAAAAGAAAAAAAATTAAAAAAATTGGCGTGATATCTCGAACGTCAAAAAGAGAGTCATAGCTATACAAAAGAAAAAAATTGATATGAAAAGAATATATATTCGGACCGGCAAAGTGGAATTTATATATCATCATGAAAGGTTTTATTTGGGATTATTGGGGATGCACATCAAAAGCATCAAAAATTGGGTTCAGTGAGAACATCTTCGAGTGAAAACTCAAGCTCTATGGCGATTCGTTGATGGAATGTGAGGAGAGAGCCAAAAGCTCACTTTTCATTATCCAAATATACCACGCCGTCCCTAAGCCCTGTTATAATCGTAAAGGCCTTAGGATTTTTAGCTACATGATGGAGAAACAATTGAGCTATTAGGTTGTAGGTAAGTGGACCATTGGATGATATATTAGGACCTATGAACAACATATAGCCATTAGCACAAACTGAGTTAAGACCTCTCCTTCTGGCATTGCAAAATTAATCTGGACTTGAATTTATGAATTGTTGATTATGTGTATATTAAGCATACGTAGGGATTTTTCTCTTGAGAACTACTACATCAGACTTTTTGGATATTTTGCTCTAGGATCATTCATTGTGTTATGTTCTTATTCTCCTCCTACTTCTTCTTCTTGTTTATTTGACTACCCTACTGTTTTTTATTTTTATTGTATCGGGACGATACAACTTTGAGTTGGGGGTCTTGATGTCTCCCCATTTGTCATGATTTAATCTTAGTTGGAGACATCATTTTAGGTGTATTTATTAGAGTATAGGTCGATTTTCTCATGATTAAGTACACTTTCCTATTTCGTGTCTTGATTTAATTATTTACTATTTTTAGAGCATATTGGGTTTAATTGTTTATTTAGTGTCAAACTTTAAAGATATATGGTAATTAATTAGAGGCCAAGTTAATTCTAAGAGATAAAGGAAAGAGGATAAACATGGAAATTTGAGATAAAGGCAAGAAATATGAAAAAGGAAAAGATAAAGTTGCCAAATAAATCTGAATTCCACCAACTATGACCACAAAAGGACTTATATCTCAAGCTGTGCTATGAATTTGGAAGAATGGTATAAAGCAAAGTTAAAGAGCTTTTCGAGACGATCAATTTCGACTATTGGAATGCGTCAAACGGATATGTATTGAATCCGTTACGGCCAAAACAAAACAACATCAAATTCTTACCTTTTCTATATTCTAGGGTTACGAATTTGAGTTGGGCTTGGAGTCCAATACCTATCTTATAATCCAAGAAACATTTTAAGGTTTCCTATACCATATAAATACACCCTCTAATCAGAAGAAACACATCCTTGGTCAGTCCTTAGGCCAAGAGGAAGCCACAACGCAATAAGAGAAGTCTAGAAGGAGATGTGCATCAATTATGTCTTCTTCAACCTTCAGTTCTGTAATTGCTTTATTTTCTTTTCTTAGTATGAATCAAGTAAATTTAGCTTGAGTTTTAGCATATATGTATGAACCCTAGATTTGGTCGACATCTATCTGATTTGGAAATTATATGTTTTTAATTGAATTCATGTTTTATTTCTCTGTTTATGTGTTCTGATTTATTGTCCGTTTTCTTTGCGGATTGCAACCATATAGGATTACTTTAATAATAGTTAGATAGTCAATAGCTAAGGCATATTTAATTATTGGAAACTACACATAGCGTCTAGTGTAAGGTTTAGACCTGACAAATAAACCTAACTAGATAGTCATTATGGTTTGGTGTTAGCATCATTAATCAATTGTAGGAAAAGTTTGCTTAGGACCCCTTATTGACACAGGTTAACCCTAATTTAAACTACCTAGCACTATTGAAACCGATTATTGGAAAACTACATGATTCACTCTTACATGTTTAGAACAACAAGACTAGTGGGGATTACTTGCTAATTACTCAGGCTAAACTATCATACTATCTATTCTTTCCTTTTATTTAATTTTCTATCTTTAATTTATTACTTTAGTTTTCTTATTCAAAAAACAAATAAAAATCTATCTATCTCTTCTTTCTACTTGCGTATTATTATTTCTGGCTGAATAGTTGCACTTGATAAATTGCATAAGTTCTTCCTACAATTTCTTAGATCCATACCAATCCATCAAGAATCCATCTTATCCACATAGAGAATCATCATCAAAACACCTTTCCTAACCACAAATAAATCTTGTTCAAACAATAATCAAGAGTTTCAAATTTCAAGAATGGTTAAAGCTTTGAGTTGGGGGTCAATTGAGATGATTAAGAGAACATAAACAATATCTACTGTAAGGATGACTTTACAAAGGTTTAAGGGTGTATTATAGGTGTTTAGAAGACCTAATTCGTTTTCTTGGAGTGAAAGACAAGTAATGGACTCCAACCCCAACTCAAATTCGTAACCCTAAAATATAGAAAAGGTAATAATCAGCCATTGTTTTGTTTTGGCCATAACTGCTTCAATACTTATCTGTTTGATACATTTTGAATAGTCTAAACTGATAGTCTCGGAAATATCTTTAACTTTGCTTCAAACCATTCTTCCAAATTCCTAGCCAATCTTGAGTTATGAACCCTTTTTGGGTCGTGGGTGCTGGAATTCAGATTTATTTGTTAACTTTATCTTTCTATATCCTAACTTTTCCTTTCTTTTCTCCAATTTCCATGTTTATCTTCTTTCCTTTATCTCTTAGAATTGACTTGGCATCTAGTTAATCCTCCATATATATCTTTAAAGTTTCACACTAAATAAATAATTAAACCCAATATGCTCTAAAAATAATAATTCATTAAATCAAGACAAGAAATAGGAAAGTGCACTATCACGTGAAAATCAAGTATTTAGACTTCTAAAACACTAAAAATGATGTCTCCAACTACTATTAAATCATCACAAATGGGGAGACATCAAGACCCCCAACTCAAATTTGTATCGTCCCGATACAATAAAGATAAAAACAAAGGGAAGTCTCTCAATACACACTTAGGTCAATTAAGAACAATGGGAAAGAAGATAGCAGAATATATAGAATAGACATAAAGCAACTACTCAGAAAATTTGATGTAATAACATCTACAAACTACATACCTGTACACTTCCTATATCCACAATCAACACGGCTTGAATTCAAGATTAGATTAGATTTGCAATGTAAGAAGGATAGGAACTTTACTCAGTTCACCAAGGAGGCTATAGATTGTTTATCGAACCCAATCAAAGCATAAAGATGTTCACTTAAAAATTCCACTTTGCCGGTCTAAATATATATATATATTCTTATCAAATCAATTTTTTTTCTTTTCTATAGCTATGACTCTCCTTTTTATGTTGACATATCACACTATTTTCTCATTGATTGTTTCTGTTCTTTTCATGCTTTTTAGCTTTTTTCATTCACTCTTAACCCGACAAAGGGTTACAATATAAACCTGTGAATCATCATCAATATATAGAACAGAGCACAATTAATAAGCTCAAAAATTTCAACCCAATAAAAATTCCCATAATGGTGGATCCACCATCCCAAACTCAAGCTCTAAAAAAACTGTGTATGCATCGTGGTTCGAGTGCGGGTCATATGGAAAAGTCCTATAATCTAAAGGGATATGTCTTATAACGTGTTTCAATAAAAAGCTTTAGAAAGGCTAGAAGGGGCTGAGAAGGATATAGCATATAAAATCGAAAATCACAAGGTGAGCAGGTATAAAAAGGCGTCAAAGGCTTCAAATATGAAAGAACTGCCTTAATCACTTTCTACACTACGTAATTTCGTTATTTTCTTACCTTTAGCACTTTCTTAAAGATCAACTGTGCTGGTGGGGCCTAGGGTGTGATAAAATAAGATGTAAAATAAGTGCAAAAACACCCTAGAACTACACGGTTCTACAAGTATACAGATCGTATGCAAGTTTTAGATAAAGATTCGTTCCGCAGAGACTACAGAGGTTAGGAGAATCTTATGCAAATAGCAAGTGCAAATAATTAAAGCTAGAACAAATAAATGCAAGTAAAAGTAAAGATAAATAGATTTTTGTTTGGTTTTCTAATAACTAAGTTAAACTAAAACTAAGAATTAAAAGACAGAAAATAATTAAATATGAAAGAGAAGTAAGATGAGAAGATAACTTAAGTTATTAGCATGTAATCCCCACTAGTTTTGCCGTTCTAAACATGTAAGGGTGAATTATGTAGTATTTCCCTAATCGGTCCCAATATGCTATCGGTAGTTTCAAATAGGATTTACCTGTGTCAATAAGGCTTCCTAAGCAAACTTTTCCTGTAATTGGTAAATAGTCACAAAGACTAAACCATAGTGATTATCTAGCTAGGTTGGGTTGTCAGATCAAACCTAATACTAGACGTTATGTGCTAAACATGCAATTAAACACCGTTGTCAATGGTATCCTAATTACTAGATGGTAATTCTAATGGCGGCCGTCCACAAGAACACAGAATATAAATCCAAACACATAAACAGAGAATAAAAACTATAATTCTATTTAAAACATTAAATTCCCAAATTAGATAGATGTCAATCAAAACTAGGGTTCATACATATATGCTAAAACTTAAGCTAAAGAAATTTAGTTCATGAAAGAAAAGAAAGAAATCACAAAATTAAAGGTAGAAGAAGACATTGTTGATGACAGCTCCTTCCGGACTTCTCTCTTGTGTTCTATGCTTCCTCTTGGTTTAAGGTTTCACCCAGGATGATTTAAGAGTGATAAGAGGCTGTATTTATAGTGTAGAGGTTAACCTAATTCGTTTTGGTGGAGATAACTTCAAGTAATGGACTCCTGGCCAAACTCAAATTCGTAAGGAAAACACTGCTGCGTTGTTTTGAGTGTATCTTCTTCGTTATTGGTCGGATTTTGCTCCACAAGATACCAAAAGAATCGCAACAGAATTATCTAGGCCCATTAGAAGGAAATTACCAAATTCGGCCTATTTCTTAGGTAAAAACACCAATCTTCAGACGTGTGTGCAGAATCCCAGATTTAGGCAGCTTTTCCTTTTCCATCTTTTTAGCAATTGTTTCCTTATCTCCAATTTCCATGCATATCTCCTTCCATAAGTTGTTGTCTTTGACTTGGACTCTAATTAATCTCCATAATTATCTTTAAAGCTTCACACTAAATAAACAATTAAACCCAATATGCTCTAAAAATAATAATTCTACAAATCAAGACCCAAAATAGGAAAGTGCACTAAAATAAGCTAAAATCAACCTATAAACTAATAAATAAGCCTAAAATGATGTCTCATGAGTGTATTTTACTATCACAAATGAGGAGACATCAAGACCCCCAACTCAAAGTTATATCGTCCCGATACAATAAAAGTAAAGAACAGTAGGGTAGTCAAATAAAAAAGAAGAAGTCGGAGGAGAACAAGAACAAAATATAATGAATGATCCTAGAGCATAAATTCCACAAATATCATGTAGTAATGCTCAAGAAATAATGCATAAATATGCCTAATACACATGTAATCAACAATCCATAAATTCAAGTTAAGATTAATTTCGCAATGCCAGAAGGAGAGGATGATAACTTAGTTCAGGTTAATGGCTATAGGTTGTTCATAGGTCCCAAATACAGCATCCAATGATCCACTTACCTATTACCTAATAGCTCAATTGTTTCTCCACCTAATAGTTAGAAATCCTAAGGTCTTGGTTATAACTTGGCTTAAGGACGGGTGTGGTATATTTGGATAATGAAAAGTGAGCTTTTGGCTCTCTCCGCACTAGCCATCAACGAATCGCCCTAGAGCTTGAGTTGTTCACTCAAAGATGTTCTCACTCAACCCAATTTATTGATGCTTTTTAATATGCATCCCCAATAATCCCAATTAAAACCTTTGATGATATAAAATCCACTTTGCCGGTCCGAATATATATATTTTTTTCAATTCAATTTTTTTCATTTGTATAGCTATGATTCTCTTTTTATGTTGAGATATCACACTTTTTTTCCATATATATATTCTTTCTTTTTATGCCCTTGTTGGCAAAATTAGCTCGTAGCTTCTTTTTCATTCACTATTACCCCGGCAAAGGGTTACAATAATAACAATTTCATCATCAATAAAATCACAAATATAATTCCCAAATCCCAAAGTTCCCTAATGATGAAACCCACCACCCCAAACTCAAGCTCTAAAACGAGTGTCTCAGGTTTTGCGATTCGAGTGCGGGTCATATAGATAGGTCCTAAAAACTAAGGTATGGATTATAATGTGTTTCAATAAAGGCTTTAGAAAGGCTCAGAGGGGCTAAGACAGATAAATAACAATAATATCAAACAAAAGGGTGAGAAAGTATAAAGGCTTCAAGTGTTTTATCATGAAAGAACTGCCTTAGTAATTTTTCTAACTACCGGATTTCGTTACGTTTTCATTATCAGTTCATAGACAAGTGGGTTTTCAACTAATTTTAAACCTCACGTTCTACACACCAAATAACTATCCCTAAGTTTCAACGTGATTTCTTAGCATTGCTCATTAACTTTTCTATCCTTCATTTCCTGTTTTCATGCATGCATCTAAACAAATTTGTTACATCTTTCAAAAACATACTACCTACTATCATTGACCTAATAAAATCATGCTCACATAGGTACATTCAAGATATTCTATGCCTTAATTCAACCTAAAAATTTTAAATTTTATGCAAAAAACCGAAAAGGAAGATGAGGACAACGAATCCCCACCCCCAACTCAAAAGTGAGCCGTGTCCCCACGACTCGAAAAAGACTCAAGAATGGAATAAAATTTAAAAAGAAAACTAACTAAACTACCTAATGCATACAAGCTATTGAGAAAAAAATTAGAATGACCTACCTGGTTGGCCATAGAGATCCATCATGTCATCCTCATCTTCTGAAGCTGAGGGATCGGTGTAATCATCTATATCCGTGTACAAGGTCGAATTCTCTACCTTTGTTTCCAATTGCATGATTTCTACCCAAAGGTCTTTGTTATCTTCACGTAATATTTCAACTTCGTTCTGTAACTGAATAACCCAAGGAGGAAGATCATAAACAATTTCAGAGGAAGAGGTAGCAGAACCTTGGTCTTGGATTTTTACTTTCTCTAAAGGCCTCCTTGATGGTGTGGACATTTTAGCTGTTAATCTCTTCTTTGGTAGTGGTTGTTCAGGTGCCTGCTCTTTTGATTCTTCAGAAACCTCATCAAGATTGATGGGTTTTTCAATGGTGGCTCCAGGCAATTTCTTATTCTTCCCAAGGATTGAACACTTTCTCTTGTATTCCATAGCTTCAGATCTGTTAGTCATGCTTGTTTCACCCACTACTCAAGTTATACCAAGGATGGATTAAAAGTTTAAGGAAAATTGGTGTAGCTTGATGTTGTTGCTTGGAATTGGTTAAAGAGAAAGGTTATTTGATTGATCTTGGAAGAAATCTTTAAAGCTTGTTGAATTTAATGGTGTTTTGATGGTGTAGTGTGATGATGTTGATGAAGGATTGTGTTTATGGAAGATGTAGGAGAGGATTTGATGAGTTGTTGTGTTAATTGTGAAGGTTTGCACAAGCTTTAAGGTGTATATATAGGGTTTGGGTCTGAAAATTTCGTGTATGGAAGGATAGGGTTAATCTCATAAGGTAAGAATTTGATTAGGAAAAGAATTCCTTCACAAACCGCCTCCCTACGGTGCACCGGACGAAACCCGCGGTGTACCGCACCTTCTGTTGCTCCAAATTTTTGCCCACTGGATAATACCCGAGCTAGCACCCCGTGGCACGTGTTTTGTGCGTGCGGACCAGGGGTGCGGTGCAGGGGATGGTCCGCGGCATGTCTGTCAAAAAACCCGTGGTACCCGACCCCGTGGCACGTGTTTTGAGCGTGCGGACCAGGGTCCGGTGTACCGCGCCTGTCCCTCAAATTTTTTTTTACTTTCTGGATGAAACCCGTGGTACCCGACCCGTGGTACGGGTTTTCTAGGGCGCGGTGCATCCCTGCGGACCATGGGGTAGTCCGCGGGGTAGTCCGTGCCAGGCTTGAAGTTCCTCCAGATTTTTCCTTTTGACCCCAAACTCATTTCCTGCACAATAACACACTACCTTTCTCTCCCATTAGCTTGAAAACACAATTAAAAATATACACTAACTTAGAATTCTACACTACAAAGTAAAAACAACTAATCTAGAAAGCAATTAAAACAAGGGGTGTCTCCCAAGAGCACTTTTGTTTAACGTCTTTGAGTTAGACGTGTACCTCAGGCTAAGCGCATTCTACAAGGTAGATTTTCTCCCCTTGCTCAAAGTCTTCACTGTCATAGTATCTCTTCAAACGCTGGCCATTCACCATGAATGTCCGTTGCTCGGCTGGATTTTCAATCTCAATCGCTCCATGCGGTGTGACTTTGGTAACAATGTAAGGTCCTCCCCGACGGGATTTAAGCTTTCCTGGGTAGTTCGAAAATCGAGAGTTGTATAATAAAACCTTCTGTCCAATCTCGAAATGCTTTGGACGGAGTCGTTTATCATGCCATCGCTTTGTTTTCTCCTTATAGAGACGTGAATTTTCATAGGCAAGATAACGAAGCTCCTCCAATTCGTTCAACTGCATCATCCTTTGCTTCCCGGCCAAGTCTGGGTCTAGATTCAGAGTTTTAATAGCCCAGTAGGCTCGAGCTTCAAGTTCAATTGGTAGATGACACGCTTTGCCGTAGACCATGCGATATGGAGATGCCCCAACTGGTGTTTTAAATGCTGTTCTGTATGCCCAGAGAGCATCATCTAGCTTTAAAGAGCAGTCTTTCCTCGATTTGTTCACGGTCTTCTCAAGAATAGATTTGATTTCCCGGTTGGAAACTTCAGCTTGACCGTTAGTTTGTGGGTGATAACCGGTTGAAGTACGGTGTTTCACTCCAAACTTTTTAAGAAAATGTCTCAAGGGAGCATTAAGAAAGTGGGTACCTTTATCACTGATTAGCACACGTGGCGTACCATGTCTTGAAAAGATGTTTGATTTTAAGAATTTAATCACAGTTTGAGCATCGTTCTTTGGTGTTGCCACTGCTTCTACCCATTTTGATACATAATCTACCGCAAGCAAAATATAAAGATTTCCATAGGAAGTGATGAAAGGTCCCATGAAATCTATTCCCCATACATCAAAGATTTCAACTTCAAGAATATTATTAAGCGGCATCGCGTCTCTTTTTGATATATTGCCAGTGTGCTGGCATATGTCACATGACTGGACGAAACAATGACAATCTTTGTGTATGGTGGGCCAATAGAATCCGGATTGAAGAATTTTAGCTGCGGTTCTATCGCCTTTAAAGTGACCTCCATAAGGTGAACTATGACATCCTTCAATGATTTTCTCCATCTCACCTTCATGTACACATCTTCTAACCACTTGGTCACTACATATCTTCCAGAGGTACGGTTCATCCCAATAATACTGTTTGGCCTGGTGGCTCAATCTTTGTCTTTGTTGTGGGTGGAAATCTTTGGGAAAGACACCACTCACAATGAGGTTGATTAGATCTGCATACCATGGCACAAAAGCACGTTTAATAGCAAAAAGTTGTTCATCAGGGAATACCTCTTTAACCAACAATGGTTCTTTGTTCGCATTAGATCCTTCGAGCCTTGATAAGTGATCGGCAACTTGATTATCGCATCCTTTTCGGTCTCGAATATCTATGTCGAATTCTTGAAGTAACAGTACCCATCTAATGAGACGCGGCTTAGCGTCCTTTTTCTCCATGAGGTACCTAATAGCTGAATGGTCCGTGTATACAATAGTTTTCTTCCTAACCAGATAGGGACGAAATTTATCGAAAGCATAAACTACGGCCAACATCTCCTTCTCCGTCACTGTATAATTCATCTGGGCAGCGTTGAAAGTCTTACTTGCATAATAAATCGTGTGGAAAATCTTGTCTTTCCTCTGCCCCAACACAACACCCATGGCGTGATCACTAGCATCGCACATAAGTTCAAACGGAGCTTTCCAATCAGGAGGTATAGCAATAGGCGTAGAGATTAGTTTTTCCTTAATCATCAAAAACGCTTGAAGACATTCTTCAGTAAAATTAAAAGGAGTATCCTTTTCAAGTAAAGAGCAAAGCGGTTTGGCGATCTTGGAGAAATCTTTAATAAATCTTCGATAAAATCCTGCGTGACCCAAGAAACTTCTCACTCCTTTAACAGAAACTGGAGGTGGTAGTGTTTTGATAACCTCAATTTTAGCACGATCAACCTCCATCCCTGCCTTCGAAACTTTATGTCCCAACACAATCCCCTCTTGAACCATGAAGTGGCATTTTTCCCAATTAAGCACAAGATCTTTTTCTCTACATCTTACAAGGACTTTCTCAAGATTACTCAAACAATCATCAAAACTGTCTCCAAACACCGAAAAATCATCCATTAAAACCTCCAAGTATTTATCAATCATGTCCCAAAATATAGCCATCATGCACCTCTGGAACGTGGCAGGTGCATTGCATAAATCAAACGGCATTCTTCTATAAGCAAAAGTTCCAAACGGACATGTAAAAGTTGTTTTGTGTTGATCGAGGGGATCCACACAAATCTGATTATAACCCGAATATCCGTCTAGGAAACAATAATATTCTCTCCCTGCAAGTTTGTCTAGCATTTGATCAATGAATGGTAGCGGGAAGTGATCCTTCTTTGTTTCTTTGTTCAGTCTTCGGTAATCCATGCACACTCGCCACCCCACAACCGGTCTTGATGGTATGGCTTCGCCTTGATCATTAAGGATGGTAGTTATACCTCCTTTCTTCGGAACACATTGCACTGGACTAACCCAATCACTGCTAGCAATCGGATAGATAATTCCTGCGTCTAACAACTTGATAACTTCCTTCCTCACTACTTATTTCATAGCTGGCATGAGTCTTCTCTGTCCTTCTATAGATCGCCCACCTTCGTTCTCAAGAATGATTTTGTGTTTGCAAACGGAAGGACTAATTCCCTTGATGTCGGTAATAGTGCATCCGATTGCTTCTTTGTTTGCGCGAAGTACTTGAAGTAGCTTCTCCTCTTGAGGACCTGAAAGGTTAGCAGAAATAATAACAGGCAAAGTTTTGTTCGTACCTAGATATGCATAGCGTAGGTGATCTAGAAGTGGTTTTTCTTCGAGAACAGGTGGACATATTATAGATGGTAGTTTCATTGGTTCAATGTCACCTGGTTCTCGAAGTAGTTCTCGCACGTTTAATCCTAATGCAGCAACATCTTCAAGGGGAATCTCGAGTTCTGGTGTTTCAGGTGCTAATGCTTCGTCAAGATCATCATCTAAGTTTTCTTCATTGAAGACTTCTTGCGTAATTTTTTCGATGACATCTACTTTGAAGCACTCGTCTTTCGCTTTAGGATATTTCATTGCCTGAAACACATTAAATCGTATCTGTTCGCCTTGTACTCTCATGATCAACTCACCATTCTCAACATCAATTAGTGTACGCCCCGTGGCTAAGAATGCTCTACCCAAAATGATGGGGACATTCTTATCCGCGTCGTAGTCAAGGATAATAAAATCACAAGGAAAAATAAAAGAGCCAGCCTTAACTAAAACATCTTCAATTTTACCTATTGGTCGTGAGAGGGAGCGATCCGCCATTTGTAATACCACAGATGTAGGTACTACTTCTCCGATATCAAGCTTCTCGAACAGGGATCTAGGCATGAGATTGATGCTCGCACCTAAATCACATAGTGCTTTCCCGGTCCAACTTTCTCCAATGCCGATGGGAATTTTAAAACTTCCGGGGTCTTCTAGTTTCGGTGGTAACTCACTCTGACATATAGCACTGCACTCCCTAGGTAGTCCAATTGGTTCCCCAGTCTCTATACTTCGCTTGTTGGAGAGAATGTCTTTCATAAATTTCATGTAGGTTGGCATCCTCTTGAGAGCTTCAACAAGTGGTATGTTAACTTCCAATTTCTTCAACATGTCAATGAACTTCTTGAATTCCAGGTCATTGTTCTTCTTTCTGACACGTGAAGGGTATGGTGGCGGAGGGCGCGTATTGAGTTCCACTGGTTTTCTTGGCGCTTCAGGTGTCTCGGCTTGGACACTCTTTGGTTTAACTACCTCCTTGACTGTATCTTTGATTGTTTCTTCCCCCCTTTGTTCTGGAATAGGGATAGGTTCTGGTTCTGGTCTCGGTGGAGGTAGTTGTTTTCCACTTCGCAATTCAACTGCATGGCAAGAATCATCTCTAGGAGCAATAGTATCACTTGGGAGTTGCCCTTTCGGCCTAGTTTGTAATGTACTCGCCATCTGTGATATAGTATGCTCTAGTTGCTTTATAATCTTCTCCTGGGTTCGAACTTTCTGTTGGCTATGACTTATTTTCTTCTCAACTGTTTGCATTAATTCAGTCATACTCGAAGTCAAACTCTGGAGTTGTTCTTGTTTTGCCAATTGCATTGATTGTTTAGGTGGATCTTTCTTCGGTTCTTGACAAGTTTTCTTAACAATGGGTGCCTTTTTCTGAATAGGTTGTGGAGGATTAGAAGGTTGAAGTTGGGATTGCTGATGAGTTTCTTGTTTTCTGTCCCAACTCTTTTGTTGTGGAGGTTGTTGATAATTAGCGTAGCTTTCTTGAGGATAATTATAACCATTAGAGTAATGGTTATCTTGAGGATATTGAACGGAAGCTACTGTTGGATTATTCATACATCCTGCCCACACATGATTTCTTGATCCACAACCAAGACATGAAGGAATTGTGCGTACCGTATTCACCTGAGCAAGTGTTCGGGCTTGTTCTTTGAGTTCTTCGAGTTGTTTAGCCAAATCTTCAAGTTTCAGAGATGCTGAAGTGTCTTCTTTTATTACTCTTTTTGGCCAACTTCTCTCGTTCTCAAGAATTCTCTCCATCCCCAACTCAGCTTCTACAGGATCTAGCAACACAAAACCTGCGTTTCCCAACGAATCTGCTTTTTCTCTTGATCTATCATTAAGGCCCCCATAAAACAAGGTTAAATAATATTCCGGCGAGGATCTATGATAGGGACATCTCGCCTTTTTCTCTGTGAATCGTAACCATGCTTCACCCAAACTCTCTTCCTCTTTCTGTATAAATTGTTCAAGCTCCAACATATCTTTTAAACGTCTACTAACCGGATAAAAACGGTCTAGGAATCTTGCTTGAAGCTTGTCCCAATCTGGAATAACATGAGGGTATTGGGTGTCATACCAATTGCTTGCACATCCGGTCAAGAAGAACTGGAACATCAGGTAATATACTTGCTCCCTAGTAACTCCTCTTACGATATAAGCATCACAGATCTGCATGAATTTCTGAATATATCGGATCAGATCTTGATGTGCATCTCCGCTGAATAATCCATGAGATGCAAATTGAGTTAGCATCCCAGGATCAGGTTTAAATTTAGCGGCTTGGATTTCCGGAGCTCGAATTCCTCGTGGCTCCACTCTGAACTCGATGGGTAGCTCAAGTCTCCTTGGGTTCTCCATCTGTAACTAAATCTGAAAAACAAAAACTAAAAACAAAAAGCGTAAAATAGAACTAACTAAAAATAAAAACACAAGATATATGCACAAGGACTAACGATGTAGTCCCCGGCAGCGGCGCCAAAAACTTGGTGGGGCCTAGGGTGTGATAAAATAAGATGTAAAATAAGTGCAAAAACACCCTAGAACTACACGGTTCTGCAAGTATACAGATCGTATGCAAGTTTTAGATAAAGATTCGTTCCGCAGAGACTACAGAGGTTAGGAGAATCTTATGCAAATAGCAAGTGCAAATAATTAAAGCTAGAACAAATAAATGCAAGTAAAAGTAAAGATAAATAGATTTTTGCTTGGTTTTCTAATAACTAAGTTAAACTAAAACTAAGAATTAAAAGACAGAAAATAATTAAATATGAAAGAGAAGTAAGATGAGAAGATAGCTTAAGTTATTAGCATGTAATCCCCACTAGTTTTGCCGTTCTAAACATGTAAGGGTGAATTATGTAGTATTTCCCTAATCGGTCCCAATATGCTATCGGTAGTTTCAAATAGGATTTACCTGTGTCAATAAGGCTTCCTAAGCAAACTTTTCCTGTAATTGGTAAATAGTCACAAAGACTAAACCATAGTGATTATCTAGCTAGGTTGGGTTGTCAGATCAAACCTAATACTAGACGTTATGTGCTAAACATGCAATTAAACAACGTTGTCAATGGTATCCTAATTACTAGATGGTAATTCTAATGGCGGCCGTCCACAAGAACACAGAATATAAATCCAAACACATAAACAGAGAATAAAAAATATAATTCTATTTAAAACATTAAATTCCCAAATTAGATAGATGTCAATCAAAACTAGGGTTCATACATATATGCTAAAACTTAAGCTAAAGAAATTTAGTTCATGAAAGAAAAGAAAGAAATTACAAAATTAAAGGTAGAAGAAGACATTGTTGATGACAGCTCCTTCCAGACTTCTCTCTTGTGTTCTATGCTTCCTCTTGGTTTAAGGTTTCACCCAGGATGATTTAAGAGTGATAAGAGGCTGTATTTATAGTGTAGAGGTTAACCTAAATCGTTTTGGTGGAGATAACTTCAAGTAATGGACTCCTGGCCCAACTCAAATTCGTAAGGAAAACACTGCTGCGTTGTTTTGAGTGTATCTTCTTCGTTATTGGTCGGATTTTGCTCCACAAGATACCAAAAGAATCACAACAGAATTATCTAGGCCCTAAAGAAGGAAATTACCAAATTCGGCCGATTTCTTAGGTAAAAACACCAATCTTTAGACGTGTGTGCAGAATCCTAGATTTAGGCAGCTTTTCCTTTTCCATCTTTTTAGCAATTGTTTCCTTATCTCCAATTTCCATGCTTATCTCCTTCCATAAGTTGTTGTCTTTGACCTGGACCTAATTAATCTCCATAATTATCTTTAAAGCTTCACACTAAATAAACAATTAAACCCAATATGCTCTAAAAATAATAATTCTACAAATCAAGACCCAAAATAGGAAAGTACACTAAAATAAGCTAAAATCAACCTATAAACTAATAAATAAGCCTAAAATGATGTCTCATGAGTGTATTTTACTATCACAAATGAGGAGACATCATGTGCCACATCCACCTCTTCTCCTCTCAAAATACAATTCAACAAGATAGCGTTCTTTTTACTTACATCCAAAATTCTTGTGTTTCCAAAGACGTTAGGGATAAGGAAATTGTGCCAAATTCTAGCATCCGGTTGAAGTATTTTTGTTAGGCCAAGGTGCCTTCAATTCTCCCTTATGTGATTGCACTTTCTCCTTGTCTAAAACATGCTCAAAAAGTAAATTCCAATCAAATATTCTCTTTCAATCCACCGCTTCTCTATACTTGCATGGTCCAACCAATTTATTAAACTAGAAGTGGTTTCTAATCTCTTCAACTGTAAAAGGAACTAACTTTCCTCTAACTGGAACACAACCTTCACTATCTCGGCTAAAGAGGCCTAAATAGAACTCTGACACTAACTCGTGACATAATTCAGAACGTCTTACCATGAATGTAGACCAACCCAATCTTTCACCAATCGCCATGAATCTCTTGTACTCTCTTTACCAACTTCTTCATCAAATACTCTCTCATAAGAAAAAGGCAGTTCCTTTAATTGTTTCTCTGCAGAAGCTATCATGGCCTTTGAAGATTTCTCTTTCTCTTCGGGTGTAGGACCTTTGAATTGGAGAGGTTGTGTTGTCTTCTTCAAAAAAACTGGAACCTTTTTGCCCATTGAATCAAACACAACTAGCTCACCTCTCTTTACAATATCTATCTTACCCTTTGTGTTGGAACTAGAACTTTTATCACTTGATTTCTTTTCAATAGAACCCAATACCTTTATTTTCTTTATCTCCCTCTTAGTAGATAATGTCTATGTTCTCTTAGTCATCTCAATTAACCTCCAACTCAAAGCTTTAACCACACTTGAAATTTGAAACTCTTGATTATTAGTTGAACAAGCTTTATTTGGGTTAGGAAAGGTGTTTTGATGATGATTCTTTATATGGGTAAGATGGATTCTTGATGGATTTGTACGGATCTAAGAAATTGTAGGATGAATTTTGAAATTTAGGCTTTTGATTCTTGGATTCAATGTGTTTTGGTAAGATTTGGGTGGTTGAATCTTCTATGTAATGATGTGGAGAGAAGATTGGATGTGTTTTTATGGTGATTGGGTAGTGTTTTGATGTTTGGGGAAGGTTTGATGAAGCTTTAATTGAGTTGGGAGAGGTTTGGAGAAGAAAGAGAGGCTTAAGGATTGTAAAATTCGTAATAGACTAACCTTCCTCTTCTTTATACCCTCAAATTCGAAATTTTCTCTCTCCAGCGTAGCGGGCCGGCTTACCGACGGTATGGGCCGGCATACCGGTGCTCCTTGTAAAAAATACATCTTGCTTCGGTAAAAAACCTGATTTGCGAACCCGTGGGCACGTGTTTTGTGTTGACCGGCTTACCGGTGGTGTGACCGGCATACCGGTGCGGCTGGTGGTCCTTTGTGTGTTCTAGAAAAATGCAAATAAGGATAAGAGAACCACAACCACAAGTGTACGGTTGTCCCAAGTAATATAAGTGATAATACAGATTCGTTCTCAGGGACGGAATGATTGACTCTAATGTTTATCAGATAGTATTAATTGCACGTGAAAACAAGTATATTGTTTAAATAATGTTTGTTTTGGTTTTCTAATGCTAAGAAAATAAAGTAAATACTAAATTAAATCAAGAATTAAACTAGACGCAAGAAAATAAAGTGTTTACGCAAGATGAGAAAGGCAGTACTTGAGAGACGCAAGGGTTTCACCTAATTATCATTCATCTCATGTCATGTTTAAGGAACAAATTGGTAAATTTGTAATGGTCGGGTTTCGGAATTCTCCTTACCCCCGTCAGGGTGGACTAAGGAGCTACTCTCAAGTGCTACAAACCCCGTCAGGGTGATTATAGTCCACTCTCAAGTGATTAAGTCTAATTTACCCAATAGGCCGTAGGTTTAATTAAACTCGTCAGAGTCTCTAATTTCTAACCTACATTCATTAACTAGTTCTGTACCCAGACCCCCCGTCAAGGTGATCCAATCGCCACTAATTGGAATAGTCTAGGTACTAAGTCCTAATATTGAGTCGCGAATTCAATAAAAGTAAATAAAAACATATTAATGAAAAATACAATTTACCCAATTTGATTTCAATTATTAAAATCCCAAATCCAAACACATGAAATAAAATCAATTTGGGATTAACCCATTATGCGTTCTCAAGCACTTAATGAAATTAGCTCATACTAATGCGAAAAACGAAATTAAAAGAAATACAAATACTCATATTGTTTTACAGAAAGAAATAAAATAGAAACCTAATTTCGGAATTAGATTAGTTGTGATTTGGAGATATAGACAGTCTCCAGCTCTGTAGCTTTCTCCGCTTCCTTGCCTTGACTTCTCTCTGATGTTCTGACTTGTAAAAAGTGAATTGTATGAAAAATAGAAGTAAAAGCCTTATTCATACTCTAAATATCGGAATTGGACCTTAGGTTAATGTTTAAATGAAATAATAAAGGCCCAAGTCCATTATCTTAGCCAAAAATCCCGTAACTGGTGCACCACATCCACTAAATCAGCTCTAGCCTGTTCGTTTCAACTTGGACTGACCTCATTCTAGTTGCTAAAGTTCGTAACTCAATGGGGCACAATTTCTCTTCAAAGGTCAGCGGCTAAATCTACTCTTAGGTGGCTCGAAATCAGCAATCTTTATCAGTTTTCCAGATTGCAGCTTTAAAATATCAATTCTTTCGGGATTTGTCTTCATGCTTTGACTCCATATCACGATCTTTGACCTTATTCTCGGATTCCTCTCCTAGCTAGTATTTAAAACCTACAAACGTTTCACTAAAATACCCAATATTACGCGCAAAAGTTTAATAAATTAAAAATACTAGAAATTAAAGAGGAAAATCGGATTATTGCATATTTAGTCCAAAAGTCTATCAAAATGGTCGAATAAACACCAAAAATGATGTCTCCCAAGGGCATAAAATTATAACATTTAGGGAGACATCAAGACCCCCAACTCAAACCTTTGTCGTCCCGACAAAGTAAAATTAAAACAAAAGGGTAAGAAGTCATTGCAAGGGAAAGTAGAAGCTAGCAAATAAACCTAAAGCAATTCTCAAAATAAATCTCATATAGAAAAACTCTAGGAACTGGTATACACATACACTTATCTTGCAAAATCAAACACAAATAATCTCAATCATAAAATTAAAGTAGCAATGCTTGAAGGTTACACTTGTACTTATCTCTGTATGATGGCTATAGGGTGTTCCTCAATCCTAACTCGCTTTGAACGCTCCACTTAGTATATTTCCTATTAACAGAATCATAAATTCACTATGCACTTAGGAATCACGAGGACTTTACGGTTTTAGCGTAGGCTTAGGGACGGTGTGGTATGTATATATGGTAAATTTGAAGTGAGCTTTTGGCTCTCTCCTCACCATCAACGACTGTCCACGAGCTTGAGTTTACACTCATATAATGTTCTCACTCAACCCATTTGACGCACTAATATTGCGTCCCCATGTCAACCCAGTATATACTAAGATGATTTCTAAAAAAATTCCACTTTGCCGGTTATTTTATTCTTTTCTTTTGTTTTTTTATTTTCTTTTTTCATTTCTTTTCTTCTTTTTTTTGTACAAGATACCCATGACCCTCGTTTTGATGTGAAAGGTCATGTCTCTTATAATTTTTTTTTCTTTTTTTTAAATCCTGGCAAAGGGTTACAAATAATAATAATATCATCTTTTATTTTTGTGCCTCATTACAAACACATATAACCCCTTCTCAATGTAATTTCCAAAATGTGGACCCTCCACCCCAAACTCAAGCTCGAGACAGGTCTCAGGATCGTGATTCAAGTGCGGGTCATTTGGTCATGCCTAATAATCTAAAGTATAATGGGCTTATATCGTGGCTACAAAAGAAAGGCTTAAGGCTCAAAATTAGGCTAAGACGGATAATATTCATATAAGGGATAGCAAGCTAAAAGGATACAAATGGCTAACAAAGAACTGCCCCTATCATTTTCCTAAGTACATAGCTCTTCTTTAGTTCATATCTAAGTGGGTTCTCTACTAATTAGGATTTCACGTTCTACACACCAAACATATTCCTTAAGTACAAGCTTACTTCATTTGCATTGTTCATTAATTTTTCCTATCCTGACCTATGTTCGCATGCAACTCTAAGTGCGTTTTATACTATTCCCTAAAGTCGACTATTTACTATCATCGATTTATCGAAAGTATGCTTAAAGGGACATTTAAAATCTTCTACAGTCAAACGCAACTCCGAAATTATTTTATTGAAAGCAATTAAAACACATAACACATAAAAAAACTGGGATGAGGCAACGAACCCTACCCCAAACTCAAAAATGAGTCGTGTCCCCACGACTCGAAAAGACTCAACGCCATAAAATAAACTACACTAATGCGAAAGGGATAGAAAACATAGCTCAACCAGCGCGTGGCTGGTCATCGGTGTTGCGTCCATGAACTTTATCCTGCGTAAGTATACCATATGTGGCGTGTTGAATCGTGCTCACCCCAAGTAGCATGTTTCCGATAAGGTCCAGCACTTTTTTAACGTTTCCTAAAGTAGCAATCATCTTCACTTGATTATCTTCCAACACTTTGACTTTCGCTTCCAACTCGTTATCGGTATGTATCTTCTTCTTTGGAGGAGCTCTAGGAGTCCTTACAGCTTGTGTTGCTTCGTCATGGGCATTCTGAATCGAGATTAAAGGTATCGTTTCTCCAACTACGGATGGTTCAGCTTCTTCACATTTACGCGGAATCTTAGCGTCTAGACACAAGGTAGTGATGGTACAAGGAAACTTAAGATTCTGTTACGTAGTAGGAGCTTTCTCGAATTCCATAATATTATCATAAAGCACACGAGCCACATCGATATTTTTCTCCTCAACAATACACTTGATGAATATAATATGTTCCTTTTTCAATTCCGAAGTGTGTGTAATACCAAAGAAGGTAGGGACTATGAAACGGGACCAAACCTTAGCACAAGGCAATAAATTACTAATATAAAACTGTCCATGATAACGCTCTCCTGCTGGAATTGGGCGGGTCCCATGAATAAGTACTTTTCCCCAAAGAGATTCGCAATCGAAAGAAGGATCGGTAAGGGTTTCTTGGTAAGGTCAAGGGCCGGTAAAGGTGGGTAATTTCAAGGATTGACGAATAAGCTCAGCAGAGAGAGGAATTACCTTTTTGCGTACAATAATAGCTTCTTTTGAAAAAGCTAGTCCCTCGTACAAATCACGCACCAATGTAGGAATAAATTCAAGCTTTCTCTCTCTCAACTCTTTCCACCCAAACTTGTCACAAGTAATAGCATAATCCTTAAAAGCACTATCTATAATACCCTTTGGAAGACCCTTCTCAATACCAAATTTCAAGTAATTAATTTTTGTCACGAACCTGGTCATTCCAAGTCATACCAACTCTCTTTAGTTTCTGAGCCCACATCTTTCTTCTTGTTGACCTTGGTTCTTGAACGGGTGCTTGTAAAGTTTCTTCTTCAGATTCTTCCTCACTTTCTGGTTCATCAATTAGTCTACTTTTTGGATTAGCCTTAATCGGATTTTCTTTCCTTTTCGGAGCAGTTGGGATTTCTTCAGTCTTGCGTTTGGATCGCGAATCCAAAATCTCAATTGCTTGTTCTGGGCTAGCACCAACAGTGTTTTTGTTCCTTTGAACGTTTCTTCGATAATTACACATGGAATCGGTTCTGTTAGTCATCTCTTTTCACCCCAAACTCAAAACTTCAAATAGTGAAAAAGCTAGAGAAAAGCTTTGAACTTTGATGTTTTGAGGTTTAAAAATTGAAGAATATGGTGGAATATGAGATGGGTAAAGGCTAATTGAGATGAATTGTGGAGGAATTGGGTTTAATTTGATATTAGGAAGAAGAAATTTCTTGGAGAAAAGTGGGAATTTGATGATGTTTTGGAGAGGATATGAATTGATTGTGTGTTTTTGTGATGAAAGAGGGCTTGTTATGATGATTATATAGTGTTTAGATGATGAATTTCAGAGTAGGTGGAGGCTAGGATTCGTAATAGGAGGTTGGTTTGGGAAAGAAGGTAAAAAACTAGGTTAAAAGCATTAAAAACCGCCTCTCGCAACAGCGGACCGGCTAGCCAGTGGCTGACCGGCATGCCAGTCACGATGGCGGCGCAAAATAAATTTCCAAATTCGATTTTTTTTACCTCAGACGCAAGCCACCTTGCGTCAAACATGACGCACTAAATAGAGAATTTCATCGTCGCGGGCTGGCTAGCCGGTGATATGGGCGGCATGCCGGCGAAGTCTTGCTGACGCAACCTCAGACGTAATGTGTTGCGTCAAACCTGACTCAGTTAGTCAGAATTTTCTCGCCTTGCTGGCCGGCTAGCCGGTGGCTGACCGACATGCCGGCGGAATCTCGCTGGCACAAACGCAGACGCTACGTCGTACGTCAAAGTGGGCGCACTTGTCAGAGAATTTGGGGGTCTTCAGCGCACAGTTTTCAACTCCATATTTTTTCTTTTTCTCGTCGTTCCGACCCCAAACTCATGAATCTTTTACCCCTGAAATCATCAAAAACAACTACCCTTCCTCATTTCTTAATATTAAACACTAATTTAACGAATTATATCTAATTTACACTACTAAAATCAAAATACTTAAACTAATATACAAGGAATTGGCTTTTGTTTAACGTCGTTAAGCTCGACGGTTTACCTCACGCTTCTAAGGAGCTTCGAAGAGATACATGACCTCTCCGGGATGTGGATCTTCCGAGCGATTGGTATCTTCACCTCCATGGTATATTTTTAATCGATGACCGTTCACCATGAATGTACAGTTCTCGAGTGGATGTTCTATCTCTATTGCTCCATGCGGTGTAACCTTGGTCACAACATAAGGACCTGACCACTTCGATCTTAATTTACCCGGATAATTGCTGAACTTTGAGTTATACTTCAATACTTTCTGTCCCATTACAAAGTTCTTTTCACAAATCCGATTATCATGCCACCTCTTAGTATTTTCTTTGTAAAGTTTAACAATTTCATAAGCATGCAATCGAAATTCATCAAGCTCATTGAGTTTCATCATTCGATTCTGACCGGCTAAATTAGGATCTAAGTTTAACTGCGCAATAGCCCAATATGCACCCATTTCAAGCTCAAGAGGTAAGTGACAAGCCTTACCATAAACCATTCGATACGAGGATGCACCAACTGGAGTTTTAAACGCAGTACGATAAGCCCATAATGCATCGTCTAACTTCATTGACCAATCTTTTCTTGCAGGACCAACAGTCTTCTCTAAAATAGATTTTACCTCACGATTTGAGACTTCAGCTTGACCATTGGCTTGTGGATGACAAGCGGTAGATACACGATGTCTCACCCCATACTTCTCTAGAACTATCTTCAAATACTTATTCACGATATGAGAACCTCCATCGCTAATAATTACTCTCAGTGTACCATGTCTAGTGAAGATGTGTGATTTCAGAAACTTAATTACTACTCGCGAATCATTAGTTGGTAGAGCAACAGCCTCTACCCACTTAGACACGTAATCAACAGCTAATAAGATGTAAAGCTTACCATTAGAAAGAACAAACGGACCCATAAAATCTATACCCCATACATCGAATATCTCTACTTCAAGAACATTATTACGTGGCATCTCATCCCTCTTGGATTTATTTCCCGTAAACTGACATCTTTCACATCTCTTAACATATTCATGACAATCTTTCATTATTGAAGGCCAGTAAAAACCTGATTGTAATACCTTACTAGCAGTTCGATCTCCTTTAAAATGTCCACCATAAGGTGAATCATGACACCCAGTTACAATCTCTTTAGTTTCTTCCTTTGGTATACATCTTCTCACCATCTGATCAACACATACTTTGTAGAGGAAAGGATCCTCCCAAAAGAATTGTCTAGCACGGTGAGCTAATCTTTTTCTTTCTTGATAAGTTGAACCTTCAGGGAAAGAACCAATTACAATTAAATTTGCAATATCAGCATACCAAGGCGTATTCTCTAGGTGAATCTCGAATAAGCTCTCATCCGGAAATTCTTCTCTAACTACTTCAGGTCCACCATTTGATTCTGATCCTTCAAGACGAGAGAGATGATTTAGCAACTTGATTCTCACAACCCTTTCTATCTTTAATCCCTAAATCAAATTCTTGAAGAAATAAAACCCATCTTATCAGTCGTGGTTTAGCATCTTTCTTTTCCATAAGATATCTAATAGCAAAATGATTTGTATAAACAACAACTTTCGCTCCAAGGAGATAGGAACGAAACTTATCAAATGAATAAACAACAACTAGCAATTCATTCTCTGTAACAGTATAATTAATTTGAGTACCTGATGTCTCCCTAATTGTTCGTATTTTAGACCCTTGGGAGACATCATTTTTTATGTTTAATTGAATATTTTGATAGACTTTTGAGTTAAAAATGCAATAATCCGGAATTCCTACTTTATTTCTAGTATTTTTGATTTATTAAACTTTTGCGCGTAATCTTGTGTATTTTAGTGAAAAGTTTGCAGGTTTTGAATATTAGCTACGAGAGGAATCCGAGAAAAGAGTCAAAGATCGTGATATGGAGTCAAAGCTTGAACTTAAATCCCGCAAGAATTATATTTTGGAGCTGCAAATCTGGAAAACAGGCCAAAGATTGCTGATTTTGAGGCACTTACGAGTTGATTTAGCCAGTGACCTTTGAAGAGAATATGTTCCTTATCGAGTTACGGAAATTTAGCAAGTGATTTTAGGTCAATCAGAGTTATAACAAATCGGCTAGAGCTGTTTTAGTGGAGGTGGTGCAGCAGTTACGGGATTTTGGGCTTAAAAAATAGACTTGGGCTTTTAATTAGTGATTTAATCTTAAGACCAAGGCCTAATCCGTTTTTCTTAATATAAAAGGAGATTTTGACTTCTATTTTACACACAACTTATTATTCATAAGCAGAAGCATCAGAGAGAAGTCAACAAAGGAAGAAGAAGAAAGCTGTAGAGTTGGAGAGTGTCTATATCTCCATTCTAAGCCAAATCTAATTCCGGAAATTATGTTTTTCTTATTTTTAATTTTGTAAAACACTATGAGTTCTCTTTCTTTTAATTTAGTTTTAATTTCTATTACCATGAGCTAATTTCTTTTGGTACTTGAGAATGCACAACGGGTGAATCCCTATTCTGTTGAATTTCATATGTCTGAATTTGGGTTTTAATAAATTAAATTAAATTGGGTCTTTTACATTTTTATGTAATTTGAGATTATTTATTGTTTTTGGAGTAATTAACTAAGAACAGGTGTTAGTATCTAGGCTATTCCACATATGTGGCGTGTGGATCATCCTGACGGAGGGTTTATTAGGTATGTACTTAATTACTCAATCTAAAATAGAAACTATTTGACTTTGACGAGCGTAGTTAATTTTAGGGCCAATGAGGTAATTTAGCTTAATCATTCGAAAGTGGACCATATTTACCCTGACGGGACTAGTGACACTCTAGAATAGCCTTGTAGTCCACCCTAACGGGGGTACAAGGATTATAGAATCCCGACCAATGTTAATTGACCAAATTTAACCCTTAAACAACATATGTTATGAAATAGAATTAGGAGGATCCCTTGCGTTTCTCAAGTACTGCCTTCTCATATTTGCGTCTTACCTTCATTTACTTGCGTCTTATTATTTATTTGCATTTTTACTCTAGTCTTCCATTACTTAGAATTAATACAAACCAAACAAACAATCATTATATCTTTTATTGCTTTCATAAGTGCAACCAATCATTACTTGATAAGCATTGTAGTTAACCAACCGTCCCTGCGAACGAATCTATTATCACTATTATTACTTGGGACAACCGTACACTTGCGGTTGTGGTTCAATTACTTTTTGCATTTATTTTAGAACACACAAAGGACCACCAAGTTTTTGGCGCCGCTGCCGGGGACGGTAGCGTGTGACCACGGTGTTTATCCTTTAGTGATAGTTGCATATATTTTATTTTTGTTTTTATCAGTTTTACGCTTTTTGTTTGTTCATCTTTTTCAGGTTTTTAGGTTTGGTGTATGCGAAGGAGACTCCTTAAGGATCTAGAGCCATCACCTCCGATCCTTAATAATCCTGAATCATTAATCAGACTTGCTGACAAGAGAAGAAGAGAACAAGAAGCCCGAGAAGTAGAAGATTTAGCGAACAGAATGAATAATATCAATATTAACAATCAAGGGAATCCAGGAGTTCAACTAGACGAAAATTGTCAACCAATAGCGCCTCCTGGAATTCCTAACCTTCCGATTCCACCTGTCATTCCTAATCCTCCGATTCAAGTTCAAATAGCCGATCCATGGTTTCTTACCGGTCCCGCTCAAGAACCATTCCTTGCCCCTCCTCTTGGGATTAGCCCAGCTGATATCGATGTTCCAAGATTCCACACTGATCCAGGTATGCTAGCTCAATTTCAGAATTTCGGAAACTTCCGAGGCAAGCCCGGAGAAGATCCACTTCGCGCGGTACAATAATTCATGCAGATTTGCGATTCATACATCACGCAAGGGGTAACAAGGGAGCAAATGTATTATGATACGTTCAGATTTTTCTTAATAGATGGAGCAAGTGATTGGCATGATTCGCAAGAATCAGGGAAGATTACGAATTGGGAGCAGTTACAGGCTGCGTTTTTCGACAGGTATTATCCATCCAACATGAGGTTAGAAGCTCAACTTGCGTTAACACATTTCAAACAAGAATACGATGAAGCGTTGGGTAGAAGTTGGTCGAGATTTCAGAAATGTTTACGAAGAGTCCCTAATTTTGACCTTACTGAACAACAACAAATGAAGATTTTCTATAATGGTCTTGAGGGGAGTTCGAGGAAAGATTTAGATTTTTTGTGTGGTGGTGCGTTTTTACGAGTTCAACCTACGTATGCGAGAATTATTTTGGATAGAACAGTTGATAATGAAGTTGGTTGGAATACCGTAAGAACACCAGTTAAAGGAGGAGTTAATAATGTCAACATTGAAGAAAAGGTCAACTCCTTAGAGACCAAGATACAAACCACACTAGAACAACAGTTAAGACAACTTACTTTAGCCGTGAAAGAGGGTTTTTCGAATAAGAGAGTTGAGGTAAAGGTTGCGCAAGAAGTGTATGGATGTGAGTTTTGTGGTGTGAATGATCACGATTGGGAGAATTGTCAGATTAATCAAGAGTCCGTGATGTTTGTCTCCAATAGAGGAAACTTTAATTCGAGTGGTAATGGATATCAGCCTAACAGAAACCATCATGGGTTTCAATACTCAAATCCTAGTGGGGCAGCCAATCCTACATACGCATATCAGCCGCGTCCCCAAGGTAACAACTTCAATCCAAGACCAAATAATAATTATCAAGGAGGACGGAATCAAGGAAACTATGTTCAGAGACAAGCTTCTCAAGACACTTATAACGAAACCATGAACCAAAAAGCCTTACCCGCTCAACCACAAGAAGGTGTGCTTAGCCTTCAGAAAACCGTTGAAAACCTAATTGCCATCCAGACGCAAGCTATTCAGAATCAACAAGCGTCTGACACAAACATTAAACTATTAGAGAATCAGCTAGCTCAAATCACAAAACAACTTAATCAGCGTCCAAAAGGGCAACTCCCTAGTGACACTGACATATCCGAGATAACATGAAGATTGCAAAGCTGTTACTCTCAGAAGTGGTAAGAACCTCCCTCCACCTCCTTTTCCAGTTATGAAAGAGAAAGAAGTTCCAAGAAAAGAAAAGGATGTGATTGAGAAAGAGAAAGATGTTGAAGTTGAAGAAATAGAGAGGCCGATTGAGATTCCAAAGAAGAAAGATGATGTTATGAGTAATCGTCCTCCTCCACCATTTCCATCTCGAGTTCAGAAAAAGGGTGATTTGGCCGATTTTCAGAATTTCTTTAATAGAGTGAGAGGCCTTAGTATTAACATCCCGTTGTTGGAAGCCATCCGAGATATTCCCAAGTATACGAAGTTTTTGAAGAGAGCCCTCACTAACAAAAGGCCGTACTGTGATAATGAGATGATTGGTCTTCCTGAAGAATGTAGTGCTATTTGTCAGAGTAAATTGCCTCCAAAGTTACTTGATCCTGGGAGTTTCACAATTCCGATATCGATTGGAGAAGATTGGAAAGGTAAAGCACTATGTGATTTGGGTGCAAGCATTAATCTGATCCCCAAATCGATCTTTGATAAGCTGAAAATTGGAGAAGCAAGACCTACTTCTATGGTCTTGCAAATGGCGGATCGATCCCTCGCACATCCAGAAGGCCGAATTGAAGATGTCCTTGTTAAGGCAGGTACGTTAGTATTTCCCGTCGATTTTGTTATACTTGAATACGACGCGGATGGGAATGTCCCCATTATTTTGGCAAGACCATTCCTAGCCACGGGGCGTACATTGATTGATGTAGAAAACGGTGAATTGACGATGAGAATCCAAGACGAGGATATCAAATTTAATGTGTTCCGAGCTATGAAGTTTCCAGATTCTCAAGAAGATTGCTTTCGAATAGATGTAGCTGAGAAGGCATCGCAAGAGGTATTTGATTGTTTTAATTATGATGTTATCTTGCAGGCCGCTTTGACATTAGACTTACCTGAGATGATGGAAGAGCTTGCCGAAACAGTGGCAGCTCTTAATTCTGAGAATCCGAAGTATAGGCGTCTTGCCTATGAACCTGTGAGAGAACCGGGGGAGATTATTCCTAAAAAGAATCCTTCAATTGAATCTCCTCCGGAATTGGAAGAAAAGCCATTACCAGCACACTTGAGGTATGCGTATTTAGGTACTAATGAAACTCTACCTGTTATTGTTTCAGCAAATTTAACAGGTCCTCAAGAAGATAAACTGTTGCGTGTGTTAAGAGACAACAAAGAGGCAATAGGTTGGACAATTGCTGACAACAAAGGAATTAGTCCATCCTATTGTCAACACAAAATCATACTTGAAGACGATAATGCACGCTCAGTTGAAGGTCAAAGAAGATTAATGCCCGCTATGAAGGAAGTAGTAAAGAAGGAAGTTATCAAGCTGTTAGCCCCGGGGATTATTTATCCCATCTCGAGTAGTGAATGGGTGAGCCCAGTTCAGTGTGTACCGAAGAAAGGAGGAATCACAACAATTCTTAATGATCAAATTGAAGCAATTCCTGCAAGAACGGTAGTTGGTTGGAGAGTTTGTATGGATTATCGTAAACTGAACAAGGGCACCAGAAAGGATCATTTCCCATTTCCTTTCATTGATCAAATGTTAGATAAATTGGCGGGTAGAGAGTACTACTGTTTCTTAAATGGTTATTCTGGGTATAATCAGATCTATGTGGCTCCAGAAGATCAACATAAAACAATATTTACATGCCCCTTTGGTACTTTTTCATATCACAGAATGCCATTTGGGTTGTGTAATGCACCTACTACCTTTCAAAGATGTATGATGGCCATCTTCTAGGATATGATCGATAATTTTCTTGAAGTTTTTATGGACGATTTTTCCGTGTTTGGTGATGATTTTGATAGATGTTTAGATAACTTGGAGAAAGTGTTAATCAGATGCAAGGAAACAGATTTGGTCTTAAACTGGGAGAAGTGTCATTTCATGGTTCGCGAAGGTATAGTGCTGGGTCACAAAGTTTCAAGTGCTGGATTAGAAGTTGATAGAGCGAAGATAGAGGTAATTAAAACTCTTCCCCCTCCTGTTTCTGTTAAAGGGGTAAGAAGTTTTCTTGGCCATGCTGGCTTTTATAGGCGTTTTATTAAAGACTTTTCTAAGATTGCTAAACCGTTATGCAACTTACTTGAGAAGGATTCCAAATTCCTTTTTGATGAAGCTTGTTTAGCGGCTTTTCAAGCAATCAAAGAAAAGCTCATTTCTGCTCCTATAGTATTACCTCCAGATTGGAGTTTGCCTTTTGAATTTATGTGTGATGTGCGTGATTTGTGTATGGGAGCTGTATTGGGACAGAGAAAAGATAAGATATTTCATTCGATTTATTACGCTAGTAAAACTTTCAATGGTGCTCAAGTTAATTGTACAGTTACAGAGAAAGAATTACTAGCAGTTGTGTATTCATTCGATAAGTTTTGCTCTTATCTTCTTGGAGCGAAGGTTATTGTTTATACAGATCATTCAGCGATTAGATTTCTTATGGAGAAGAAAGATGCTAAACCGAGGTTAATCAGATGGGTTTTATTGCTTCAAGCATTCGATTTAGAGATTAAAGATAGAAAGGGTTGTGAGAATCAGGTTGCAGATCATCTATCGCGTCTTGAAGGTTCAGAGATGAATGGTGGAACTGAAGTAGTTAGAGAAGAGTTTCCTAATGAGAATTTGTTTGTTGTTCGTGATTATGAAGCTCCTTGGTATGCAGACATTACGAATTTAGTTGTGAGTGGTTCTTTTCCCGAAGGATCCACTTATCAAGAGAGAAAGAGGTTAGCTCATCGTGCTAGACAATTCTTTTGGGAGGATCCTTTCCTCTACAAGGTATGTGCTGACCAAATGATACGAAGATGTGTAGCCAAGGAAGAAACAGAAGCAATTATAGCAGGATGTCATGATTCACTCTACGGAGGACACTTCAAGGGAGATAGAACTGCTGCTAAGGTATTCCAATCCGGTTTTTACTGGCCTTCTCTTGTAAAAGATTGTAATGATTACGTGAAGAGATGTGCGAGATGCCAGTTTACCGGAAACATATCCAAGAGGGATGAAATGCCACGTAATAATGTGTTAGAAGTGGAAATATTCGATATTTTGGGTATAGATTTTATGGGTCCGTTCGTTCCTTCAAATGGTAACCTCTAAATCTTATTAGCTGTTGATTACGTATCTAAATGGGTAGAAGCTGTGGCTTTACCAACCAATAATTCACGAGTGGTGATTAAGTTCTTAAAATCACATATGTTCACTAGACATGGTACACCTAGAGTGATTATTAGCGATGGAGGATCTCATTTCGTTAATAAATATTTGAAGGCTGTTCTAGAGAAGTATGGAGTAAGACACCGTGTATCTACTGCATATCATCCACAATCCAATTGTCAAGCTGAAGTATCGAATCGTGAAGTAAAATCAATCCTAGAGAAGACTGTTGGTCCTACAAGAAAAGATTGGTCAATGAAGTTAGATGATGCGTTGTGGGCCTATCGTACTGCGTTTAAACCTCTAGTTGGTGCATCTCCGTATCGTATGGTGTATGGTAAGTCTTGTCACTTACCTCTTGGGCTTGAAATGGGTGCCTATTGCGCAATTGCGCAGTTAAACTTAGATCCTACCTTAGCAGGAGAGAATCGTATGATGAAGCGTAACGAACTTGATAAATTCCGATTGAATGCCTATGAAAATGCTAAACTTTACAAAGAAAACACGAAGAAATGGCATGACAATCGGATTCATATGAAGAAATTTGAAGTGGGACAAAAAGTATTGAAGTATAATTCAAAGTTCAGCAATTATCCGGGTAAGTTAAGGTCTAAGTGGTCAGGTCCATACATTGTGACCAAAGTTACACCTCATGGGGCGATAGAAATAGAACATCCACTCGAGAACCGCACCTTCATGGTAAACGGTCATCGATTAAAGATATACCATGGAGGTGAAGATACCAACCGCTTGGAAGATGCACATCCCGGGGAGGTCATGTATCTCTTCGAGACTCCTTTGAAGCGTGAGGTAATCCGTCGAGCTTAACGACGTTAAACAAAAGCCAATTCATTGTATATTAGTTAGATTTTTTAATTTTCGTAGTGTAATTTAGTTTGATTTTCATAATTTTAGTGTTTATTAGTAAGGAATGAGGAAGGGTAGTTGTTTTTGATGATTTCAGGGGTAAAAAGGTCGTGATTTTGGGGTCGAAAGGGCAAAAATTGAAGAAAAAGAGGTTGGTTGTCCAGGAGAATCCGGGAACCCGGTTTCGCACAAACCGGGAACCCGGTTGTGACGCTGATACCAACCTTCCACACGCAAGAAGGTGCGTCTTGGTTCGCGAATTCGACGCAAACCGGGGCCCTGGTTTTCGCAAACCGGGTACCCGGTTTCAAGAGCTGGAAGTCTCGAAGTTTCTGACCCAGCGTGTTGAAGACTAGCCTCTTGTTGCGTGTTGACTCGCGCCATCGACGGAAACCGGGAACCCGGTTTTGGAGCTCACATTTTCGAATTTGGATCCCGCTGTTTGCTGCGTCATCGCTTGCGTGTCCATTCGCGTCAGCGATGCAAACCGGGAACCCGGTTTCGAAGGGCAATTCTCTGACCCAGCGTCTTGGGGTCCAGCCAAAATTTGCGTTTTGAGGTAAAAAAAAAATTAATCAAGTTCTTGTTTTCGCGCCGACACAGCGATGCGAAACCGGGAACCCGGTTTCAACTATGATATGGCGGTTTTATGCCTTTTGACCTAGTTTTTTTTAGCCTATTCTGCAAGTTTTTACCAAAAACGCACCCACACCTTCCCCACCTCCAAAAATCATCATTAAAACCTATAAATACCATAAAATCCTACCCTATTTTATCACAATAATACAAGATCAACTCACCTCCTCTCCAAAATATCACCAAATCCTCAATTTTTCACCAAGATTGTTCTTCACCTAATCCTTAAATTAAACCCAATTCTTTCTTCTCCCACACAAATTAACCATTACCCATCTCATATTACACCTTAATCTTCAATTCCTAAGCCTCAAAACATCAAAGTTCTAAGCTTTTCTCTAGCTTCTTACTATTTGAAGTTTTGAGTTTGGGGTGGAAAGAGATGACTAACAGGACCGGTGATTTCAGAAGAACTGCTCCTAGAAAGAAGACCACCATTGGTGGTACTCAAGAACAAGCTATTGAGATTCCTGATTCGCGTCCTAAACGCAAGATTGAAGAGGTTAAGCTTGCTCCCAAGAGAAAAGAAATCACAGGTCAGAAGAGAAGATTAATTGATGAACCAGAAAGTGAGGAAGAACATGAAGATGAGATTGAGAAATAAATTGAGGATGAGAAAGAACAAGAAGTTCCGGAAGTACCAGTTCAACAGAAACCCCCGCGAAGAAAGATGTGCGTTCACAAGCCAAAGAGGGTTTATACTTCTTGGAATGATCAGGTTCGTGAAATAATTGAATTTTTGAAGTTTGGTGAGGAGATGGATT
Organism: Nemophila menziesii; assembly: GCA_029959085.1. Lineage (NCBI taxonomy): Eukaryota > Viridiplantae > Streptophyta > Magnoliopsida > Boraginales > Hydrophyllaceae > Nemophila > Nemophila menziesii. Next base: position 10,858,336 of record JARWIR010000014.1, on the reverse strand, counting down.
TTCCTAAGGGTATTATGAGTAGTGCTCACACAGAATATGATGTGGCTTGTGACAAGTTTGGTTGGAAAGAATTGCGAGAAAGGAAGCTTGACTTTATTCCTACTTTTATGCGAGAATTTTATGAAGGATTAGCCCTTTCCCGTGAGGTAATTGAAATTCGCAAAAAGGTAGTTCCTTTCTCTATTGAACTTATTCGGAAATCTTTGAAATTACCCAACTTTACTGGGTTATGTGCGTTCCAAGAATCTATTAATGATCCATCCTTTGATTATGAATCCCTTTGGGGAACTGTGCTTATTAATGGGGCTAGCCCAATTCCAGAAGGAGAAAGGTATCCTGGACAGTTTTACAGCAGTAATTTGACACCTCGTGCGATGGGTTGGTCTCGTTTCATAATCCCTACTTTCTTTGGAATTAAACACACATCCGAGTTGAAGAAGGAACATATAATTTTTATCAAGTGTGTTATGGAGGAGAAACCGATGAACGTTGCTAAAATTATTTATGAAACCATCATGGAATTCGCGAGAGCTCCAATGAAACAACAAAATCTCAAGTTTCCTTGTACTATCACTACTTTGTGCTTAGACGCAAAAATTCTGCGTAGGAACGCAGATATTGATGGTGTTTCTGTTGGAGTGAGCATGGAATTGAGTACAATTCAGAATATCCATGATGAAGCAACACGAGCTACGAAGACTCCTAGAGCTCCTCCATCAAAGAAAGCAAAGAGTGCTCCTGAGTTGGAATAAAAAATTAGGGTGTTGGAAGAGAATCAAGAGAAGATGATTGCTACCTTAGGAAACGTTACACGAGAGCTGGACCTTATTCGCAATTTGATCCTTGGCGTGAACACACTTCAAAACGCAATTTATAATGTTCTCACGCAAGACAAAGGTCCAGAACGCAACACCGGTAACCAGCCACGCGCTGGTTAAGATACGTTTTCTAATCCTTCCTTTTTAGTGTAGATTAGTTTAATTTCTTTGAGTCTTTTTCGAGTCATGGGGACACGGCTAATTTTTGAGTTTGGGGTGGGGTTCGTTGCCTCATCCCAGTTTTTTATGTGTTATATGTTTTATTTGCTTTCAATAAAAGAATTTTCGGAGTTGCGTTTGACTGTAGAAGATTTTAAATATCCCTTTAAGCATACTTTTGATGAATCTATGATAGTAAATAGTAAAATTTAGGGATTGATATAAAACGCATTTAGAATTGCATGCAAACATAAGTAATTGATAGGAAAAATTAATGAACAATGCAAATGAAGTAAGCTTGTACTTAAGGAATATGTTTGGTGTGTAAAATGTGAAATCCTAATTAGTAGAGAACCCACCTAGATATAAACTAAAGACGAGCTATGTACTTGAGAAAATGATAAGGGCAGTTCTTTGTTAGCCATTTGTGACCTTTTTAGCCTTTTATCCCTTATATTAATATTATCCGTCTTAGCCCACTTTGAGCCTTTAGCCTTTTCTTTGTAGCCACGATATAAGCCATTATCCCTTAGATTATTAGGCATGACTGGTGTCTCCTAGTATGTTCTAAATAAACACACCTAAAAAGGCAAGACACGTACCGCAAGTGTACGGGTCATCCAAGTAATATCCGGTAAACGAGATCGATCTCATCGACGGATTAGGTATGATTAAAGTGTTATGCAATAAATAGAAATAGTTGCTTGAATGAAAACTAAAAGTAAAGAAATAGATTTTTCTTTTGTTTTTGATTAAAGGATTAAAGTGCAAATAAAGTAGATATTAAACTAAAATTAAAACTAATGCAAGAAAATAAATATGAAGAGACGAAAGGATGAGAGAATAGTACTTGAGTCACGCTAGGTTTTACCAAAATAAACTTAATCAATGCTTCTTCTAAGGGACAAATTAGTAACTAGTAATAGTCGGGATTCTAGATTCTCCTAACCCCCGTCAGGGTGGACTTAGGAGCTATTCTCAGGTGTTACAAACCCCGCCAGGGCGATCATAATCCACCTTCGAATGTCAGGTTCTCTACCCAATTGGCTATAAGATTAACTAAGTCTGTCAGGATCAATAATTTCTATCTTACGTTTATTACCTATGTCAGTAATTAAACCCCCCGTCAAGATGATAACTTCCCCACCAAAGTGAATAGCCTAATTACTCAAACCTATGTCTAATTGGCCAAATTAAATATAGTGAAATTAACTTACGATAACAAACAATACTAAATTACTCAATTCGAATTAAATTATAAAAATCCCAAATCAGAAAGCATTAATTAAATAAATTAAGGTTCAACCCTTATAGCGATTCTCAAGCACTTAAGAAGTTTAGCTCATAACGGAAAATAAAACTAAAACAATGAAATTAAAAGACATAATGTTTTACAGAAAGAAAATAAATAAACCTAATGAAGAGGTTGGGTTTGGCTTTGAATTGGAGATATAGACAGTCTCCAGCTCCTACCTTTCTTCCTTCCTGCTTGCTCTGTCTTGAATCCTTAAGCCTCTTTGATAATTATATGAAAGTGTGTTTGAAAGAGGAGGTTAAGGGATGTATTTATAGTTGTTAGGAACCTCTAGGTCGAATTTACTTGGAGTGGAAGACAAGTCAAGAACTCTTTAATTCGTAACCCTAAAATCTAGGAAAGGTAAGATTTTGCTGCTGATTTGATTTGGTCATATAATTTTCAATACTTATCCGTTTGAGAAGTTCCAATATATGAAACTGCTTGTCTTGGAAAGAGCTTTCTATTGGTGCAGACCACTCATCCAGATTCCTAGCCAATCGTAAGTTATGGACTGATCTTTAAAACGTGGCTGGAATTTCAGATTCATAAGGCAGCTTTATCTTTTCCTTCTTTGCATATATCCTTCCTAAATCTTCTTATTTCCATGTAAATCTCTTTTCTTTTCCTTTTCTAACTCGACTTGGTCTCTAAGTAATTACCATTTATCTTTTAAAGCTTCACATTAAATAAATAATTAAACCGCATATGCTTAAAAAGAATAAATCAATAATTCAAGAAATAGAAATAGGAAAGTGCACTCTAATAATAGAAACTCGAGTAGAAACATTTCCTAACACTCTAAAATACACTAAGACTTTATTCTCACTTCTTCTCATTGGATTGGTATTTCATGAAATTCAAGAACCTATTTAACTTTGCACCAAAAATAGTCAAATTTACGCACAAAAACTCAGAAAATGCAAATAGTTAAATTCCAAGGGGGAAAAGTGTAATATGACAAATTATGCATAAAAGTCTAGCTAATAAGTCAATTATTCACCTAAAACGATGTCTCCAATGGGCTAATAATTAGAACAAATAGGGAGACATCAAGACCCCCAACTCAAACCTTTGTCGTCCCGACAAAGTAAAATTAAAACAAAGGCCCCTTTTAGGTGAATGCAAAAGGTAGAATCTCGAAAATATTCCCAAAGTACCACTTAAAATAAATCTCATATAGTGTAATCTATGAATTAATATACACATACACTTATCATAAAATACAAAATAATATCAATCCAAAATTAATTTCTCAATGCTAGAAGGTTACGCTTATTACTTATCTCAAGATGGTGGCTATAGGGTGTTCCTCAATCTTTACTTGCTTTGAACGCTCCACTTAGCATACTCCCTATCAACTCACTATGCATTTAGGAATCACGAGGTCTTTACGATTTTAGCGTAGGCTGAAGGACGGTATGGTATGTATATTTGGTAAATTTGAAATGAGCTTTTGGCTGTCTCTTCACTTACCATCAACAAACTGTCCAAGAGCTTGAGTTTACACTTGGATAACGTTCTCACTCAACCCATTTGATGTGCTTAATTTAGCGTCCCCAAATTAACCCAATAAGCACTAAGGATGATTCATCTAAAAATTTCCACTTTGCCGGTCCGAATATATATTCTTTTCAAATCATTTATTCAATTATTTTTTACTCTCTTTTTGATGTTGAGATATCATGCTATTTTTCAATAGTTATGCCTTTTCATAACTTTAGCTCGTAGCTTCTTTTCCATTCACTATTACCCCGGCAAAGGGTTACAATATACTAAAACTGTGAATCATCATCATGTATAGCACAAAGCATCATTGATAAGCTCAAAAATCCCAACCCAATGTAAATTATCATATAGTGGACCCACCACCCCAAACTCAAGCTCAAGACAGGAAGTCTCAGGATCGTGATTCAAGTGCGGCTCATATGGTCATGCCTAACAATCTAGAGGGATATTGGCTTATAATGTGGCGACAAAAGAAAGGCTTAAAGGCTTAAAGGCTAAAAATTTGGCTAAGAAGGATAAAATTAATTCAGGGATAGACGGCCAAAAAGGATTCAAAGGGCTAACAAAGAACTGCCTCTATCATTTTCCTATCTACACAACTTGCATCTAGTTCATACCTAACTGGGTTCTCTACTCATTTAGATCTTACGTTCTACAAACCACCCATTATCCTTAAGCACAAGTTTACTTCTTTTGCATTGTTCGTTAATTCTTCCTATCAATTATCTCATGTTTGCATGCAATCAAAGTGCGTTTTATACTAACTCCTAAAGTCAACTATTTTCTATCATAAATTCATAAAAATCATGCTTGATGGGGGCATTTAAAACACTCTACAGTCAAACACAACCCTAAAAAAAATTTCTTCCTGAAAAGCATGTAAAACACAAAAAATTGGGATGAGGCAACGAACCCCACCCCAAAATCAAAAGTGAGTCGTGTCCCCACGACTCGAAAAAGACTCAATAAAGCAATTAAAATAAAAACTAAACTACCTAGTACCTACCATCAATTAAGAAGAAGAATTAGAACGAGGTACCTGGCCATAAAGATCCATCATATCCTCCTCCGAAGAAGAAGAATTATTATCAATATCCATGTTCAAAGTTACCTTACTCCTTGTTGAATTTATCTTGGCAATTTCCTCCCAAAGTGCTATGATTTGCTTTCTTAGATGATCGATTTGTTGTTGAAATTTGATAGCCCACGGGGGTGTGTAAGAATTATTCGGAGAAGAAGAAGAACCTTGATCTTGGATTGGTGTCTTTTCTTTAGGCTTTGATGGTACCTTCATCCTAGCTGTGAATTTCTTGTGTAGTGGTTGTGCAGGTGCCTCTTCTTGTTGTTTCTCTTCAATAGGCTCATCAAGATTGATGGCCTTTTCAATTGTAAAACCAGGCAAATTCTTGTTCGTCCCTAGAGTATAACACTTCCTCTTGTAATCCATAGCATCTGTTCTGTTTGTCATGATTGATTTGACCCCAAACTCAAGTTACACCAAGGATAGATTAAAGTTAAGAAATATTTGTGTAGCTTGAGTTTCTAGCTTGGATTTGATGAATAAAGAAGGTGGTGTCTTGATTAATCTTGGAAGAATCATTGAAAGCTTGATGATCTTGATGGTGTTTTGTGATGAATTTGATGAAGAGGATGTGTTTATGGAGGATGGAGGAGAGAATTATTGATGTTAATGTGTTTGTTGTGGAGGTTTAATCAAGCTTCAAGGTGTTTTTATAAGGTTGGGAGCTGGAAAATTCGTATGGGAAAGGCTAGGGTTTGCTTTGTGTTAAGGTAAGAGCTGTATTAGGTAACAATCTCTTCAAAACCGACATAGCTGCGGTATACCGGAGATATGGCCCGGTATACCGGACCGCGCATCGACAAATTTTTTTCTCTCGGCAAGAAACCCGAGCTTCATACCCGTGTCACAGGTTTTTCCACCTGCGGTATACCGGAGCCCGGTATACCGGACCGCGCATCGACAAATTTTTTTTCTCTCGGCAATAAACCCGAGCTTACTAACCCGTGGCACGGGTTTTCTTCCTGCGGTATACCGGGGGTCTTGAGCGGTATACCGGACCTCGCGCCTATTTTTCCCATGTGTTCTTTCCTTCGTTTCCTAGCACCCCAAACTCAATTCCTGCACCATTAACACACTACCTTTCTCATTTCTTTTAAAAGTAGACACTAAAACTCAACACTAACTTAGAATTATACACTAGGAATTGAAAAACTTAAAGCAATAAACTAATATACAAGTAACTAGCTTTTTTTTAACGTCGTTAAGCTCGACGGGTTACCGCTCGCATCATTTTTTCACATAACCTCCCCAGCAGTGAGTAAGGTCATCAACATTTGCTACATTGAACTTGCATCCCTTAGCTTTTATTACCACCAATTGATCAGAGATAACCCTTGTGACCTTGAACGGTCCTTGCCAAGAACTCTTGGCTTTGCGCGCTTTCGGAGGGGGATCAGGCTTCTTCATTGCAACCTCTTCGCCTACACTGAATGCCCTCCTCTTTCTTTCTTTCTTAGGTTCTTTTGGAACCTTCATAGTACGCCCTTTTTCTTTCTTTTTAGCATGGTCAAGGTGTGGATTTTTCTTAGCATATGGAGGATTTATGTTAGGTGGTTTCTTTCTGAGCTCTTTTTCCTCCATTCCTAAGGTTCCCACAACCTTAGTTGGCTCTTGTTCAATCACATCTATCCGGAAGCACTCCTCCTTGGATTCCGGAAACTTCATTGGTCTGAACATGTTAAACTTCACTTCCTCGTCTTGGATTCGCATAGTCAATTTTCCATTCTCTACATCAATTATAGTACGCCCCGTGGCTAGGAATGGTCTTCCCAAAATAATGGGGACATTCCTATCCGCGTCGTAGTCAATTATAACAAAATCAACTAGAAAAATTAACGTACATGCCTTGACGAGGACATTTTCTACTCTTCCCTCTGGATGCACGAGGGATCTGTCAGCCATTTGCAAGACCATAGAGTTTGGTCTTGCGTCTCCTATCTTCAAAATTTCAAAAATTGATTTGGGCATAAGATTAATAATCGCTCCCAAATCGCATAAAGCTTTTGCTTGCCACTCATTACCAATAGAGATGGGAATCGTAAAACTCCCAGGATCAAGTAACTTCGGTGGTAACTTACTCTGACATATCGCACTGCATTCTTCCGGCAAGCCTACCATTTCATTCTCAAGATACCGGCGTTTGTTTGTGAGAGCTCTTTCAGGAATTTCAAATATTTTGGTACCCCCTTGATAGCCTCTAAGAAAGGTATATTAATATTGAGCTTACTCACCATGTTCATGAATCTTTCATATTCAGCCGCATCTCCTTTCTTCTGAACTCTGGAAGGGAATGGTGGAGGAGGACGGGTTTCTATAATATCTTTCTTCTTTGTCTTTTCCGGAGTCTTCTCCACTTCTACCATTTCAGGTTCTTCTTTTTCTTCCACCTCCTCTAACGGTTTTTCTTTTCTAGTTACTTCCTTTACTTTCATAACCGGGAAAGGTGGTGGTGGAAGCTTCTTCCCACTTCTGAGTGTGATCGCGTTACAACTTTCAAATTGCTTAGGAACCTCCGTATCACTTGAAAGTTGGCCTTGACCTCGAACATTCAAACTATTGGCGATCTTTGATATTTGAGTCTCTAAGACTTTTAACGAAGCGGAATGTGATTTTAATGTTTCATTCATCTTATTTTCTCTCACGTGGGTGTCATCTATGAATCGAGATAGCTGGTTTTCAATTTTATCTGCTCTCTTTTCAGCATTAGTCATGTATTGCGTTACAGTAAGTGCTAATTCACTTGCGGTAATTTCGCCTTCTTGAGGTCGAGAAGGAAGCGCTTTTTGAGCTAATGTGTCGGCATACGAGTCTTGATCGGCTCTAGGTTGATTTCCTTGGTATTGGTTTTGCATCCGAAACTGATAGTTGTTCCCTTGAGGCCTTTGTTGATATGTTCCAGGATTGGCTGCCCCTTGTGGATTCGAATACTGAAAGCCTGGATGATTTCTGTTTTGATTCCCATACCCTTGACCACCTGAATAGTTACCTCGCTGATTAACGAAGTATACGGATTCTGGGTTGTTGGCACATTCCTCCCAGCCATGATCATCTCCTCCACAACTAGAACATAAATCTGGTTCATTAACAACATTTACCACAACTTTATTTGATATAGATAGTTGTTTCAACTTGTTCTCAAGTGCGGTAATCTTAGCGTTCAAAGCAGTTTCTGTATCCAAATTCAAAGTACCTCTTTCAGAAGCTCTAACCGATGACTTCGAGGATTGCCAACTCATTTCATTCTTCACAATTCGGTCCATGATAATCAGAGCTTGATTAGTTGTGACCATCATGAGACCACCTTGGCACATAGTATCGATTTTGTCTTTCATAACATCACCTAAACTTCGATAAAATATTCCAAGCTGTAATTCAATAGAGTACCCATGTAATGGGAACTTGCGTAATAATGATTGAAAACGAGTCCATGCAGCACCTACAGTTTCTCCTGGCTCTTGGCGAAAACTAACAATATCTAATTGCCCACTAAGTCGAACACTTTGAGGATAGTACCTATTGAAAAAGGCTGTCTGAAGTTGATCCCAAGTCACAATCGCGTTGTGTGGCTGTTGGTCATACCACTCACTAGCTCTTCCGGTGAGGAAGAATGGAAACATATGAAAGTACATTTGTTCTTGGGTTACTCCAGGGGTGACATATGCATCACAGATTTGCATAAACTTGTACATTGCACGAAAAGATCTTCACGAGCTGCACCACTATACTGTCCAACGGTTGTAAACTGATTAATCATCCTTGCGTCTGGTCTGAATCGAATTCCTTGAATCGCGGGAGGACGGAGTCCTAGTGGTTGTATACAAAAAGGTCCATGGTTGTTTGGTTGGAAGATCTGCGGTCCATGATCTTGAGGTACTCCACCATTATTGTTGACTTGTTGTTGATTTCCGGGAGGAACTGGTAATTGGACTCCTACCGGTGGAACTGGTAATACTGGTGGAACTATTGGAAGACCGTTTTCATCCAACTGAATTACGGGATCTTGAAGGACGGGATCTTGAGCATTCAATGCTGCCATTGCTTCTTTTAGCCTTGCTTGTTCTCTTGCTTCTTTATCTCTTTTGTTTTTCTCTCGAGCTAGGCTTTCGGGATTATCAAGGATCACGATATCTCCAAGCATATACCAAAACCTGTAAATCTGAGAAAGCAAGAACAACCCAAAGCGTAAAACTGAAAAATAAAAATTAAAACTAAACTAAAAACTAGCAACTAAAACACTTACGGCTAACACCGTGGTCACACGCTACCGTCCCCGGCAGCGGCGCCAAAAACTTGGTGTCTCCTAGTATGTTCTAAATAAACACACCTAAAAAGGCAAGACACGTACCGCAAGTGTACGGATCGTCCAAGTAATATCCGGTAAACGAGATCGATCTCAGAGACGGATTAGGTATGATTAAAGTGTTATGCAATAAATAGAAATAGTTGCTTGAATGAAAACTAAAAGTAAAGAAATAGATTTTTATTTTATTTTTTATTAAAGGACTAAAGTGCAAATAAAGTAAATATTAAACTAAAATTAAAACTAATGCAAGAAAATAAATATGAAGAGACGAAAGGATGAGAGAATAGTACTTGAGTCAAGCTAGGTTTTACCAAAATAAACTTAATCAATGCTTCTAAGGGACAAATTAGTAACTAGTAATAGTCGGGATTCTAGATTCTCCTAACCCCCGTCAGGGTGGACTTAGGAGCTATTCTCAGGTGTTACAAACCCCGCCAGGGCGATCATAATCCACCTTCGCATGTCAGGTTCTCTACCCAATTGGCTATAAGATTAACTAAGTCCGCCAGGATCAATAATTTCTATCTTACGTTTATTACCTATGTCAGTAATTAAACCCCCCGTCAAGATGATAACTTCCCTACCAAAGTGAATAGCCTAATTACTCAAACCTATGTCTAATTGGCCAAATTAAATATAGTGAAATTAACTTACGATAACAAGCAATACTAAATTACTCAATTCGAATTAAATTATAAAAATCCCAAATCAGAAAGCATTAATTAAATAAATTAAGGTTCAACCCTTATAGCGATTCTCAAGCACTTAAGAAGTTTAGCTCATAACGGAAAATAAAACTAAAACAATGAAATTAAAAGTCATAATGTTTTACAGAAAGAAAATAAATAAACCTAATGAAGAGGTTGGGTTTGGCTTTGAATTGGAGATATAGACAGTCTCTAGCTCCTAGCTTTCTTCCTTCCTGCTTGCTCTATCTTGAATCCTTAAGCCTCTTTGATAATTATATGAAGTGTGTTTGAAAGAGGAGGTTAATAGGTGTATTTATATGTGTTAGGAACCTCTAGGTCGAATTTACTTGGAGTGGAAGACAAGTCAAGAACTCTTTAATTCGTAACCCTAAAATCTAGGAAAGGTAAGATTTTGCTGCTGATTTGATTTGGTCATATCTTTTTCAATACTTATCCGTTTGAGAAGTTCCAATATATGAAACTTCTTGTCTTGGAAAGTGCTTTCTATTGGTGCAGACCTCTCGTCCAGATTCCTAGCCAATCGTAAGTTATGGACTGATCTTTAAAACGTGGCTGGAATTTCAGATTCATAAGGCAGCTTTATCTTTTCCTTCTTTGCATATATCCTTCCTAAATTTTCTTATTTCCATGTAAATCTGTTTTCTTTTCCTTTTCTAACTCGACTTGGTCTCTAAGTAATTACCATTTATCTTTTAAAGCTTCACATCAAATAAATAATTAAACCGCATATGATTAAAAAGAATAAATCAATAATTCAAGAAATAGAAATAGGAAAGTGCACTCTAAAAATAGAAACTCGAGTAGAAACATTTCCTAACACTCTAAAATACACTAAGACTTTATTCTCACTTCTTCTCCTTGGATTGGTCTTTCATGAAATTCAAGAACCTGTTTAACTTTCCACTAAAAATAGTCAAATTTACGCACAAAAGCTCAGAAAATGCAAATAGTTAAATTCCAAGGGGGAAAAGTGTAATATGACAAAGTATGCATAAAAGTCTAGCTAATAAGTCAATTATTCACCTAAAATGATGTCTCCATAGGGCTAATAATTAGAACAAATAGGGAGACATCAATGACCATGTGACCCGCACTTGAATCACAATCATGAGACATGTCTCGAGCTTGAGTTTGGGGTGGTGGGTCCACTTATGGGGAATTTAATGGGTAGGGATCGATGTGCTTTGTATTGTAGCACAATTGCAGATGATATATACTTGTAACCCTTTGCCGGGAATGAGAAAAAATGAAAAAGAAAGAAAAAATAAAAAAATTCGAAAAACCCATTACATTAGAAACCGGGAACCCGGTTTGCAACTGTACAAAATAAAAAAAGAGAAAAGAAAAGAAAAAGAAATATATGAAAGAATAAACATCCGGCAAAGTGGAATTTTTCTGAAAATCATCTTATTTGTAATGGGTAGACATGGGATGCTAAATTGTTGCGTAAATGGGTGAGTGAGAACATTTTTTAGCGTAAACTCAAGCTCGAGGACATTTGTTGATGGTAAGTGAGGAGAGAGCCAAATCACGAGGTCTTTATGGTTTTAATATTGGCTTAAGGACGATGTAGATGTATATTTGGTAAATTTGAAGTGAGCTTCCTAAGTGCATAGTGAATTTATGATTCTGTTGATAGGGAAAATACTAGGTGGAGCGTTCAAAGCGATTTAGGATTGAGGAACACCCTATAGCCATCATACAGAGATGAGTACAAGTGTAATCTTCAAGCATTGCTACTTTAATTTTATGATTGAGATTATTTGTGTTTGATTTTACAGTATAGATGTATGTGTATATTAGTTTCTAGAGTTTGCTATATGAGATTTATCTTGAGAATTGCTTTAGGTGTATTTGCTAGATTCTATTTGTTCTTGCGTTTACTTCTACCCCTTTTTTTTAGTTTATTTTACTTTGTCGGGACGACAAAGATTTGAGTTGGGGGTCTTGATGTCTCCCTAATTGTTCGTATTTTAGACCCTTGGGAGACATCATTTTTTTTGTTTAATGGAATATTTTGATAGACTTTTGAGTTAAAAATGCAATAATCCGGAATTCCTACTTTATTTCTAGTATTTTTGATTTATTAAACTTTTGCGCGTAATATTGGGCATAAAATTAGAACATTTAGGGAGACATCAGCGGCAAGCTTCGAAAATTCATCCCTCGGCAAAGAACCTGTGGGTACCCCTTTTGAACCCACCGGCTTTCATATGGCCGGCATACCGGTGGGCAGGACAGAATATGCCTAAAAATTTCGTTTTTCCTCCCTATCTCGATTTCTTTAATTCCTGAACATCAAAAACACTAATAACTTTCTCAAATATGCAATATCAAGTAAAAAGAACTAAACTAAACATGAATTAAAAACATAAAAAAAATTGTGGGTTGTCTCCCGTACAACACTTCTATTTAACGTCTTTCAAAGTTAGACGCGTTACCTCTATCAAGATTTGCGAATATAGCCTCCCCAGCAACGACGAAGGCTATGAACGTCAACTAATCTCCGCTTAATGCCCTTCTTGGGCCTGATCTCTATCACCTTAGCTGAAACAACTTTAGTGACTATGAATGGTCCCATCCACGAGTCTTGATAACCTTGTCGCCTATTCTCTGGTTTGTGGGCTTTCCATAGAACTTCATGGCCGACTCCAAACTCAATGTTTGGCTCAGTATCCACAGGTTTTTCATGGATCTTCTCTTTGAGGACTTTGTGATGTGAAAGGTTGTGGATGATAGGAACGGTGGGATCTGACTTCCTTGGTTTCTTACCCCGGACATAGAATGTCTCGGATATATTTTTTGCATGAAAGGTAATGGTCCCTTCTTGGAAGTTGATTATGCTCCGACTTGTGCCATGAAAGGCCTTCCCAGTATGATAGGAACCTTCTTATCTGCATCGAAATCAAGTATAACAAAGTCAGTAGGGATGGTGATATTACCTGATCGGACAAGAACATCATCCAATATTCCCCATGTCTTGGTAACCGAGTTGTCAGCAAACTGCAACTTCACTAGAGCTTTCTCTGATTTCTGAATTCCAAGCCTCTCGAACATGGACTTTGGCATAAGTTTCACACCTGATCCCACATCACACATAGTTTTCACCTTGAGCATACCATTTATTTGGATAGGAAGATTAAAACTTCCAAGATCTTTGAGCTTCAATGGTAATTCCTTCTCTACTCTTCTTGTGACTCTCACAATCTCTTTCTTGGCTTCTACACTCGCTTCTTTCTCAGGAATAACTTGTGTAAAAACTTGTTGCGGTGTAAGCCTTTTCTTCGCAGTCTCAAGCATTTGGGCGTTGATATTCTCAGCAGTGTACGACTCTACAAATGTCTTGATTTCAGTGTCACCCTTTGAATTTGTATCAGGAATGGTTGATGAAACTGTTTGAACAACTGGTGGAGATTCCACCTTCTCTTCTTCTTTCTTTTCTTGCACAGCAGGTGCAACTTCTACTTTCTCTTGTGAGGCTTCTTCCTCTTTCTCTTTAGCTCTCTCAGCTTGTAACTCCATAACCGATCTAATCTCTTCTTGCATATCTTTCAGAAGTTGTATAAATTCAGATTTTTCTGAATCTTTATCCTCATCATCTTCACAACAGTTAGAGTCCACGGGGCTAGACTTGGTTGGTTCTTCTTCGGTACTAGGAACTTCCACGACACTTTCGGCAGCATGCGGCACTTCCTTATTTTCTTCAATCTCAAGGAAAATAGCCTTGCAAGCTTCGAACCCAACATTGGCATCACCTCCTTCGATAACCTTCAATTCTTTTGCTTCCATAATATTAGTAAGAACTTTATTCATTTGTTCTACTTGCGTACCAAAAATTTGAATTCAAGCTTCTTGTTCTCTTAACTTATCGTTCTGCGAATGCATGTTAGTGGTCATAAGATCCATAAAATTATTCAATTGTTGATCACCCACAGCTCCTTCTTGAGGATACTGTGGTAGAGCCTTCTGAGCTAAAGTATCGGTATATGCATCATTAACAGGTTGTTGTGGAGGAGCAGGTCGATTATAATTCTAGTTTCCTTGATATGGAACTTGACCTCTTGGTTGGAAAGAGTTATTCTGGGGATGATGTTGATAATGACCTGGATTAGCGGCCCCTTGTGGATTTGAGTACTGCATACCCGGATAATTCATGTTACCAAATTGCTAATTTCCTCGGTTGGATATGAAATAAAAAGATGCTAGATTTCCTTCGCACTCTTCCCATGTATGATTTGTGACCCCACACTTTTGACAACCTTGTGCTTCTTGCACTACGTTTTTTGTGACTAAATTTCTCTGTATCTCAAGCTTAAGTTCTTTGATTTGATTTTCTAATGCGGACAATTGAGCTGAGTTTGCAGTTTCTACATCTAATCGAAGCCTACCTTTGGAATTTGTAATAGGATCTCGCAAAAGTGGCTAACTCCTTTCAGTTTCAATAATATTTTCCAAACCTTCGGGGCCTTCTGTAGGATCCATGGACACGAAATTTCCTTTTCCAAGATTATTTACCCTCAGTCTACTTTCTCTATTGATACCCTGATAAAATATAGCTAACTGTAAAGACGGGGTTTAACCATGGAGTGGACATCTAGCTAACTTCTGTTGAACCTTGTCCATGCGTCTCCTACTTCTTCTCCATTCTCTTGACAAAACTTTGCAAGCTCGCTTTGATCTTTGAGTCTCATACTCTTCGGATAAAAATGGTTAAGAATGCGGCTTGAAGTTCTGCCCATGTATTAATAGTACCTGGTGGTTGCCTATCTAGCCACTCACCAGCTTTACCGGTCAGGAAGAACGGAAACATGTGACAATATAGTTTCTCGCGTGTAATACCTGGAGTAACATAGGCATCACAAATCTGCATGAACTTCTGAATCGCGCTTACCGGATCTTGAACTGCAACACCACTATAGAGTCCGAAATTCTGAAATTGACTGAGCATGCCCGGATCGGGCCTAAATTTGATATTCTGGATCTCTAGAGGACGATAACCTAATGGTTGAACATGAAACGGTACTCCCAGCCCTGGGAGGTCTTCCTCAACTCTATTCTGATTATTGTTATTTCCGTTACCTCCTAGTGGTATTTTTTGTTGTCCCATAGGTCCAAGTGGTGGAACTATAGGAATAATTGCTGGATCTACTGGATCTTGTTGTCCTGCCATAGCTCTCCTTAAGGCTCTTTCTTCTCTGATATGTCTGTTATAAGTTGTGAAGCTCCTTTCGAGCTCCGGGAGAGGAGGCCAAAGATGAAACACTGTTTAAACCTGAAAAAGACTAAAGCAAACCAATAAGCGAGTAGTTGAAAATAACAAGACATAACAAGACCTCCAAATATATGAACTGCCTTGCTTGGAATGCCAGAGGTCTTAATAATGTATAAGACAGTTAGATGTCATGGATTTTATAGTTGAAAATAAGATTAGAGTAGTTGGGTTACTTGAAACAAAAGTTAAAGTTAACAACTACTCTGAGATAGTGAATAAACATTTCCCTACTATTGAGATGATTCATAATTATAGTTATGATGCTAGTGGAAGAACTTGGCTACTATGGGATAATACGTTTTGGGATATTAAAGTTATTTCACAGTCTTCTCAAGCTATTCTGGTGCATATGAAAATTATTGAAAATCAAGATGACTTATATATAGTTATGGTGTATACGAGTAATGATAGTGGAGATAGGAAGAAACTATGGCAAGACATGAAAGATTGGAGCAAAAAATTTGAGAAAGAAAGGTTATGTATCATGGGTGACTTCAATGAAATACTCAAGATACAAGATAGACTTAATTGTACAGTTTTAGATAAAGGAGCCACTGAATTAAATGAATGTATTGAGGATACTGAGTTATTAGAGCATGGATATAGAGGACACTATTTTACTTGGACAAACAAGAGTGATGCACTTAATATTAGAGCAAGCAAGATAGATAGAGTCTTTGTAAATGCAAAGTGGTTAGATACTCTGACCTCAAGTGTAATGATACACTCACCTTCAACCTCTGATCACTGCCCAATTAAATTAAACTTAGCAAGTAAAAAGAGACTGATTGCGAGTCAATTCAAGTTTTTTGATGCTTGGGTTCAACATGAAAAATGTACTGATATAGTGAAACAAGCATGGAGTATTAAAGTAGATGGGAATTACATGTTCTCTTTATGTATGAAGCAAAAAAATACAAAAGCTGCTTTGAAGAAATTTAATAATATGTATTTTAAAAGAAATTCAACAAATATTGAACTTATTAAAGATCAGCTGAATATAGTACAGATAAAGATAATGAGTGGCATCTTTGATACAAGTAATATTAATGAAGAAAGAATACTAAGTACAGAACTGGAAGAGGCTATGTTAACTCAGCACAAAATCTTGAGGCAAAAGACTAAGGTTATATTTAATAATGAGATGGATAGTAATACTTCCTATTATCACAGAATTATTAAGGGGAGAATTGCTAGAAATAATATATCTCTTTTGATCAAAGATGATGGTGAGATAATTGAAGATCCAAATCAAATTAAAGAAGAGTTTGTTAAATTCTATAAACAATTATTGGGAACAAGAGATGATAAATAAGAGATTTGCTCAAGTAATATACTTAAACTGTTAATTGGGAAACAACTAAGTGAGGATCAACAAGAATCACTTATTGCTCCCATTACTGATATAGAGATAAAAAATGCTCTATTTTCAATTAATCCCTAGAAGAGCCCTGGTCCAGATGGTTTGAATTTAACTTTTTACAAAGAATCATGGGAAATAGTTGGTGATGATTTTACTAAGGCAATAAAACAGAGTTTTGAGAACTATAAGTTACTTAAACAAGTCAATGCGACAAATATTGTATTGATTCCTAAGGAGAAAAAGCCTTCTAATGTTAAGAAGTTCAGGCCCATATCTTGTACCAACACCACGTATAAAACTCTAGCAAAGATTATGAGTAAAAGGTTAAAGAAAATTATGAATTCCATTATTTTTTTGAACTAAGCAGCTTATGTGGAAGGGAGATATATAGGAGATAATATATTGGTTGCGCAAGATGTTATGTTGGGATATGATAAAAGAAGTACCAACTCAAATTGCACTATCAATTTAGACCTTCAAAAGGCCTATGATAGTGTAAACTGAAATTTCTTACTTAATATTCTTGAAGCTCTCAATTTCCCAACAAAATTTATAAAGTGGATTAAGATGTGTGTTTGTTCACCTACCTATTCAGTTTGTGTGAATGGAGAGGCATGTGGATTTTTTGAAGGGAAGAGGGGGTTGAGACAGGGGGACCCCCTCTCACCCTATTTATTCGCAATGTGCATGGAGGTTTTTACAGGATTGTTCACACACATGGCTATGAAGAGAGAATTTAACTATCATCAAAAGTGTGAGATTATGAAGCTTAACCACATCATCTTTGCAGATGATTTATTAGTGTTCTTCAAGGCTAAGATTGAAACTACAGAGATTGTAAGAGAAGGCTTAAATTTATTTTCTAGGCTCTCAGGGTTACAAATTAACTATCAGAAGAGTGAAATTTATATAAGTGGGAATAATACAATGATTGAAGAAAGAATATCTCAGATTCTAAACATCAAAATTGGCAAATTGCCAGTTAGATACTTGGGGGTTCCTCTACACTCTAAAAAACTAAGTGTAGAGGAAGGAAACAAGTTAGTAGACAAGATATACAGTACAATCAATCAATGGACTTCAAAAAAACTGTCTTACTCGGGTAGAATTGAATTAATAAAAAGTATAATTATAAACAAAATTCTCTACTGGTGTAGAGTATTCCTTCTACCCAAACAAGTTATTTACAAGCTCAACCAACTTATGAACAACTTTCTATGGAAACGTAATATGGAAGGGGCACAGGGTGCCAAAATTGCTTGGTAAAATGTTTGTAAAAGTAAAGAAAAAGGTGGTTTAGGCATACCTAGTGTGGAGAATTTAAATCTTGTATGTCTCTTATTTACATTTTGGAGAATGTATTCACAGGAAAACAACTTGTGGAGCAGGTGGGTGAACTATAATATAGTTAAAGGTAAATGTATCTGGAGTATGGAGGAAAAACAGGGCTATACTTGGATTTGGAGAAAGTTAATGAAGGTTAGAAGTCTTGCGTATAATTTTATTACTCATAAAGTACACAATGGTAAGAATACTTACCTTATATGGGATAGATGGCTTAATGGTAAGAGTATTCAAGAAATTTTGGGTATACAGTTAGAAAAAGACAATTTAAACAGTGATAAAACAATTTATGATTTCTATGGAAAAGATAGGAGGAGGACTCCATGTGTAGGTAAGATTCTGCCTCAATTAATTGATTTTTAACTTGGAAATAGAAGTGATAAAAAAATATGGAGTGAGAGTGATAAAAGGGGTTTTTCTTTTAGAAAGACTCTGTTTAATATCAACAATATTACAAGTATAGAAGATGTTAAATGGAGTAGCGTGATTTGGGGTAAAGCAAATATACCGAGATGTTCCTTTATCTCTTGGTTAGCCATACAAAACAGGTTGAATACTAAACAAAGGATGTTAGAATGGGGTTGTCAAGTTAACCCATTATGCAGCTTATGTAAGGCAGGTAGTGAAGATAATATACATTTATTCGTCTTCTGTTCATTTTCTAAAAGAATACTTAGTAGAATTTTGAGAATTTGTGATATTACATGGATTCCGAGCGAGTTTGATGAACTCAATGATAAAATGACGGACTTGAAGTGCAAAGAGATGAAGATGCTAATTAGTTTGCTAATTACTACTTATATCTATAATATATGGTGGCTAAGGAATGAAATTGAGCATGTAGGGGCTATTTTGAATGAAGAACAAGTATTTGGGCGAATATGCGATATGACTAAAATGAAGATTAAAGAAAGGAGGTTGAAGAAAAGTGTAGTTAGTGGAATAGTTGAGAAGTTAGTGTTATTATTTTGATATGTATTTCACTTGTTATAATAGTAGCTTTTTTTTTTTGTAATAGTTCAATAGTAGTAGTCCACTAGTTAGTGGGCCGATGTAAGGTTTTAATTTTAAAAGGTTTGTAATGATTTTTTTAAGGTAGTGGGCTTACAAGGTATAATCTCCCATGTTGGGCCTTATGCTTGTAAATGCCACATATGGTTGTAATGACTATGAAGTTGTTTTTTAATGGAAAAGTTTGATTTGATGATAAAAAAAAACCAACAAGCGTAAATCTGGAAAAATAAAAATTAACTAAAACCTACTACTCTAAATAGATAACCCACACGCTAACGAGACACAAGTCCCCGGCAGCGGCGCCAAAAACTTGGTGTTGCCTAGGGTGTGATAAAATAATATAATAAAAGATAGATAAACGATGCACAAATCACGCTAGACTTGCACGGTACTGCAATTATTACAGGACGTATGCAAGTTTTAATGATAAGAAGAATTCGTACTCAGGGACTTAGTGTGTTATACGAATGAGCAAATAATTAAGAGTAGCAAGTAATTAATTAAAAGACAGAAAGTAAATACGATTGATTAAGAGATGATTAATTAAACTAAATAAAATAAATACGAAGAATATGAGATGAGAGATATACCTTAGGTTTTGCTAGTATGCACTAATCCTTCTAATTCTTTCTCAAATTCTACTTAATAAGGGAGATAATAGCTCCTAGATACTTAGTCAGGATTCTAAATTCCCATACCTTAGACCTTGAGAGCGACTAAGGGGGCTACGACACAATCACGAGGCAGTCTAAAATTAGGGTTATCAAGCGCTACCAAGGCCCTAAGCAATACAATTCCTTCAATTGGTGATATGGTGATTAAAACAAACCCTAATGCCTATCTAGTTAGAATCAGTGTTGTCAGGATCAATATCGGACACTAGACGTTATGTGGTGTTTCAATAATTAGACACCCCTTCCGGGCGAACATCTAACTACTAATAAGAAAGCCTAAAGTGATCAGGTTTAGGACAGACAATAATTCAAAACACATAAACAAATATATGGGTAAGCAGCTAATATAAAATTGTAACATATAATTCACAAAGAAACTTAGATAGAAAGAAAATAGAATTCATAGATTATACTTAATGCAAAACCCAAGCTATGGGAAAATTAGTTCATACCTGAAAGAAATAAACTAAAAGAATCAAAGATGTCATCTTACTCTCTTCAATAACTCTAATGATAATACACCTAAGGACTAATTAATGGGAGGCAAGGATGACTTTACAAAGGTTTAAGGGTGTATTTATAGGTGTTTAGAAGACCTAATTCGTTTTCTTGGACTGGAAGACAAGTAATGGACTCCAAGCCGAACTCAAATTCGTAACCCTAAAATATAGAAAAGGTAATAATCAACCACTGTTTTGTTTTGGCCATAACTGCTTCAATACATATTTGTTTGATGCGTTCCAATAGTAGAAACTGATCGTCTCTGAAAGATCTTTAACTTTGCATCAGACCACTCTTCCAAATTCCTAGCCAATATTGAGTTATGAACGCTTTTGGGGTCGTGGGTGTTGGAATTCAGATTTATTTGGCAACTTTATCTTTCCATATCCTAGCTTTTCCTTTCTTTTCTCTAATTTCCATGTATATCTTCTTTCCTTTATCTCTTAGAATTTACTTGGCATCTAATTAATCTCCATATATATCTTTAAAGCTTCACACTAAATAAATAATTAAACCCAATATGCTCTAAAAATAAATAATTCATCAAATCAAGACAAGAAATAGGAAAGTGCACTATATCATGTGAAAATTGAGTATTTAGATTTCTAAAACACTAAAAATGATGTCTCTGACTACTATTAAATCATCACAAATGGGGAGACATCACGTACATCAGGTGTGAGCATCAAAAATAGACACCGAGTTAGGCGTGAAAGAGATGACACAATTGTTATCTAAGGTGAACTTGAGTATAGACAACAAATTTGAAGAAATGTGAGGAACATGTAAAATAGAGTTCAATTTGAAAGTGTGAGAGGAAGTAGAGAACTTACTATTTCCGATAATTAACAATTGGAAAGGAATTTCCATTACCTACTGAGTCAGTATTAACACCGTGATAAGGAGATGATTGTTGAACAAGATTAGCATCATTTGTAATGTGACTGTTAGCACCGGAGTCAAGGTACCATACCTCAGGATCATACGCAAGTGAGGATGATTGATGAATAATACTGAGCTGCAAACGCCACACGTTGTTGTTGTTGAGCTCGAGGAGATGGATAAGTAGCAAAATCACCACGATACCAGCAATCAAGCGCAGAATGTCCAAAGTACTTGAGTTGATGAGCGTAAGTTTGACACTGAGAGGCAAAGAGCTCTTCAAGCTTTTTCCTGACACCAAAGGCGTGAGTTAATTTGACAATCTACGAACTATGCTGTAGATCTCGG
Source organism: Nemophila menziesii (assembly GCA_029959085.1). Taxonomy (NCBI): domain Eukaryota; kingdom Viridiplantae; phylum Streptophyta; class Magnoliopsida; order Boraginales; family Hydrophyllaceae; genus Nemophila; species Nemophila menziesii. The sequence continues at coordinate 10,837,064 of JARWIR010000014.1, read as the reverse complement.
TTTTGTGGACTAGGCGGTCGACCAGGGACTACCGCCTAGGCGGGATTACACGGGGCGTAGGCGGAATTATACGGGTTTGAATCCTGCTGTATAATTTTGTATGTTTAGTAATATATATGTAGTAATTATAGCAATATTAACTTTTAAGTCATAAAATTAATCTAACAACACTATATTAAAGATAAAAATACTAAAAATAATAAAGAATTCTCATGAATAATAAAAATAACAAGAAGCCTATGAGAGCATGTTTTGCCATTAATCGGTGCCTAGGCGGCAATTTGTTGTCATTCATCGGCGCCTAGACAAGATAGGCGCCTATTCCGCGACGATTAAGGCACTAGTCAATAACGCCTAGAATTTTAACTAGGCGTAAGAGACTGAGGAGTGAGTTGGCGCCTAGGTGGGGAGATCTACAACATAGCCACGAAATGATTGATGGAATCATAGATGCAAGAAGAGAGATTTTGAGTTGTTGATCTTCGATTAATCACGTAAGATATAGTGGAGCAGAAGACAAAGGTTGCTGAGATGAACCATAAATATGGCTTAGATAGCCATGAGCTTCAAGCATGGCTTCGAGCTAAGCTTGCCACTAGAATAGTTTGTCGAATCAAGCTTAATTTGGACCAAAATAGACCAATTTTGGCAAAGCAATAAGAGCGTAGCTCGAATTGCTGCACTAGAGCTGATTAGAGGGGTACTTTAGGAAGATGGCGTCATGAGAAGAGAGGAAGTGGACCGAGAGCAGGGATTGAAGCAAAATAAGCTGTAGAAAAGACTTTAACGACGAAATTTTTTGCTTCAATTGAGTATATACCTTATGCCTCTTGATACCATGTTAAGGGTGTGTTTAAGAGAAAGAAGAAGAATTTGTATTTATCCTATATATACTTCTACATTGTGTATATAGATGAGTGAGAGGTCTCACTTTACATTGCATTATACATACATATACATACATATCTAAGTAACAGATGTTGTTACTTGTGTGAGTTATATATTTTTCCTTTAGCTCACATAATGTGTGTTTCTTATCAATGATAACATCATGAAATGAATATTTTGAGAAAAGCAGTCCAGTCACCATTTGTAACTAAAGAACTTGTAGAGTTAAATTTCAGAGGGAACTTAACATGCGACCAAATGAGGATGACGTGATACAACATAATAAGAAACCGAACAATATTTAAAGTAATGTGAAGCTCAAGATAACATGTTTGTTTAAAATTACAGATATGTGATTTTTTTGTGTTCTATGGAAAGGTAGATACTCACATAAGCAAAATATAAAATTGACACTTTGGGATATAAATATTAGGAGTGATTATCAACAATTTTGAATTGAACATATATCTTAATTCAAAATATTTTTTCTAGATTGATTAATGGCAGGGTACCATCAAAATAGAAGTTATTATTTTAGGTGGATAACTTCTAACAATAGAATTTTTTTTAGGTTGCATGAAACTATTTATTTCGATTTGTTTAGTAGATTCAAGGTTCATCACTATGGATTTTCTAAAAAATTAAGCTTCAACATAAGCATTTATAAATATAAAGATCATAGTCTTGCAAGTTCTTGATGATGATGTCTACCAGACACGAGTCCCGAGATGACCACCGAAACCCGATCTAGATCGAGAAACACCTTCAACCACCACAAAACCCTTACCTCCTCCGTCTCTTAAATCTTATCTCAACCCAACCTTATCTCGATCTACCATCTCTCTCTTTTTCACGAATCTTATTAACGCTTCAAACCCTAATTTTATTAGGGTTCTTATGAGGATTGATATTCTTTTTATTTCTATTGCTCGAATCAGATTTCTACGAATCTCTATCTCGTGCTTCATTAACTTCTCCTTCACCTTTGTCTTCTAGCTTGTGGGTCTAACCTATCTAGCATTTATGGCAGCATTTAAGGGTGAAGAGACGGAAGACTTTGATGATTCATTATCACTTTCACCTGACAAGGACGCTGTCTATGCTCAGTTTGAAGAGCCTAAATTATTCTTACGCATTATTGCTACTGGTAATATTAATCTCAACTACCTTAAACGTATTATTATACAACATTGGGGTGTAAAAGGTAGGATTACTATTGATAAAAGAGGTAAAAACCTTTGTGTTATTCAGTTTGAAAAAGCTGAAGATCTTGAAATTGTTTGGAAAAATCGCCCATATCATGTATTTGGGTTTCATATTCTTGTTCAGAAGTTTGATGAATGTACTGCTAACCCTAATCTTCTTGAGGAAACAGCTCTTTGGGTTAGATTTGAAGGAATACCTCCCTTGTTTATTAAGGAAAGGAATGTTAGGAAAATTGCATCATTATTAGGTAAAGTGATTGATTTGGCCCTTCCAGATCCTGAGAATTATAAAGCTAATTCTACTGTTAAAGCTAGAATTACTTGGAACATTAACAAACCTTTGAAAGCTGGCTGTATGTTCAAATTGAGAGACAGTCACTCTGTTTGGGTTGCTTTTAAGTTTGAAAAATTATTTGACTTCTGTTTTATCTGTGGTATTTTATCTCATGAAGAAAGGTATTGTGATAATTCAGATAAACTTACTACTAAGCTTGGAAACTGGGTTAGATTTATTGACAGTGAAAGAGGGAACCAAGCTTTTGTTTTCTCTGCTACTAAACAAGATAATCAAAGTAAGAAATCTCAGAATAAGCGTACTAAGCGCCCTTTGAAAAGAAAGAATAAGACTGATAAGAACAGTGCTATGGTTAAAACTGAAGAAGTGGGTAATATAGTACAAAACATGTTGGCCCTTCCAACTGTTAACTTGGGAAACAAAATTCTGAAAGGAATTAAAACATCTTCTGAGGTTAGGCCTTTATCTGAAGAGGAGTATAACAAACTTTGTGGCCAGAACAACACAAGCCCATTAACTGAGAAAGGCCCATTATCTATAATCAGCCCAAATGTGAAATTTGACCCTTCAATCACATCTAACTCGGGTAAAAATATTTTATTTGGCTCTTTGGAGAGAACTAAACAAGTCAGGAAGGACTTAGGGTTACCCTCTGAGGATGAGCTAGCTTCTTTAGTCCCTGCAACTCTTACTGAAGGTGAGGATGATAATACAAAAGCTGAGAGTGAAGATAATGAGATGGCAGAGGATATGGAGCTGGATAAATTCAATGAGGAGGAAGATGGAGAAGAAAAATGGGAAGAAGCTATTTGTCTTGATAATCTTGAAGTGGTTTGCGGGGTTGACCCAAATCAACCCCAAAAAATTTCAATGATTCTTGCTTGGAACTGTCAAGGCATTGGCACAGCCTTGACAGAGCTGAGCTTAACTAATATGGTTAAAGCTCACAACATTCAGGTACTATTTCTTTCTGAGACTAAGAATAAATCTGATATTCTTGAGACTATTAGCTCCAAACTGAACATGACTCTAGCTACTGTTATTGATCCTGTGGGTATTGCTGGTGGGTTAGCTGTCTTTGTTAGAAATTTGAACCTGTATACACATATAAATTCTTCCAAGAATTTAGTCCATTGTTCTTATATTCACCCAATAGCTGGACTAATCTATATTTCTTTTGTTTATGGTCCTACAGATGATGGATTAAAAATGATTTTTCTTAATGAAATTTCATTATTAAACAATTCTCAGAATTGTTGGTGTATACTTGGGGACTTCAACCTCATTAGATTTCCCTCAGAAAAGTTAGGAGGCAATATTGATGGTACTAAGAGAAGGAGTATGGAACTCTTTAATAACTTTATAAACTCTAATGAATTGATAGAATTACAATTAAAAGGATGTAATTTCTCTTGGTCCAACAAGAGAAATGGCAATCTTTTGATTAAACAAATTCTTGACAGGATTTTAGTGAATAAAGTTTGGTTCAACTCTTTTCCCAACTCTTGGTGCTCTTTATTGCCACCAACTGGTTCTGACCATACTCCATTACTGCTCAACTTTGGAATTCAAGCAACAAACCAGAAAAATAAGAGATTTATTCTCGAAAAAGGTTGGCTCTTTGATAAATCTTGTTGTGAGTTGATTATAAGTAAGTGGAAGGATAAAAACTTTGATTTCATGAGAGGAATTCAAAGGTTCAATTTTAAGATCAAAAGTATACAGAAATGTGTATCTTTGTGGGCTAGAAAAAGAATGTTGAATAATAGAAAGTTAATTTCAAAAACCCTCGAAAAATTAGAGGAGATTTTCAATGCTCCTTACTCAACTGATAATGAGAGGGTTTTTGAAAAACTAAATTCTAATCTTGAATTACATTGGAAAAAGGAGGAACTTTATTGGGCTATTAGATCAAAAAAAACTTGGCTCAAACTCGGTGATAAAAATACTAAGTATTACCATGCGATTACTAAAGTCAAAAGAGTTAGAAATAAAATCTTGAGACTAAAGAAATTGAATGGTAACTGGATTGAGTGTGAACAAGAAATTGCTGAGGAGGTAACTTCTTATTATAACAATATTTTTACCTCAGTTGGGCCTAGAAATTATGACCCAATAATACAATGTGTCAAAAAAGTGGTAACAAATGAGATGAATGAGGATTTGATAAAACCAGTTAATGAAAAAGAACTCAAAGAAGCAGTCTGGTCCTTAGGGAGTCACAAATCCCCTGGACCAGATGGGTTCAGTGGGTTCTTTTTCAAGAAATTTTGGAAGGAAATTAAAATTGATCTTATAAGATTGGTTTCAGATTTTATTATGAATAATTCATCTCTTGAAGAGATTAATGGTACTATTGTTGCATTAATTCCTAAGTGTACTAATCCAGAATTTATTACATCTTTCAGGCCTATCAGCTGCGCAAACTTCATTTATAAAGTTATATCTAAGATCCTTGCTGACTAAATTAATTTCAAATACTCAAACTGCCTTTATTCCAGGCAGGTCAATATTTGAAAATATTATAATAGCCCAAGAGGTTACACATTATCTCAAAAATAAGAGAACTTCAAAAAAATATAGCCTAGCAATCAAAGCTGATATGAGCAAGGCATATGAGAATATTGAATGAGATTTTTTATTAGATCTTCTTAATAAAATGGGATTTCACAATAGATGGATCAAGTGGATACAAAATTGTATCACTACTGTTACTTACAAAATTCAATTGAATGGTAAACTTCATGATATTAATAATCCTATGAAAGGGATTAGACAAGGTGATCCATTATCACCTTATTTATTTTGCTTGGTAACACAAGCTCTTACTTCAATTATTGATCACTATGTTCAAAAGAATTTATTAAAAGGGATTAGAATTGCGAGAGGGGCTCCTATGATTACTCACATTCTCTTTGCTGATGACAGCCTCTTCTTTATGGAAGCTGATGAAAATAACATTGATATCTTTATTAATATATTGATCTGGTATTCTTTTGGATCAGGGCAGTGTATAAATCTTAACAAGAGTGGTATTCTTTTTAGTAAAAATACACCTCTTGAAGACAGAAATAAATATTCATCTCTTCTTAGGATGAATAAACTTGAGGATTTAGGGAAATATTTAGGAATTCCCTCCAATTGGGGAAAATCTAAAGTTAAAGCGCTTGAATGGCTTGTGGAAATGGTCATAAAAAAGATGGACAGTTGGGAGATTAAGATGCTCTCAAAAAGTGGGAAGGAAATACTGATTAAATCAATCATTGGTGCTATACCAAACTATATTATGACTGTCTTCTTGATTCCTAAAAAGGTAACAAGTCATCTTACTTCACTCATTTCAAACTTTTATTGGAATAACCAAGGTGAATCTAGATGTCACTGGGTAAAGTGGCAAACACTTATGAGAAATAAGACAGATGGAGGATTGGGATTTAAAGAATTTCATACACAAAATGAAGCTTTACTAGCTTCTAATGCGTGGAGAATATACAGTAATCAAGATTCTCTTCTTTTTAGAATTTTAAAAGGGAAATACTTCCCTAAGTCAAACTTTTTAGATGTCTCAGATAACAATAATTGTTCTTGGGCATGGAGAAGTATTGTTACAGGTAGAAATTGTTTCAAAAATAAATTAAAATGGACTGTGGGTGATGGGAAGTCGATCAATATTTGGAAGGATTCTTGGATACCTAAGATAAACAAATTTACTAGACCTGATCAGTGTAAGGTTGAAAAGGTGAATGAACTTTTTTCACCAAATAAAAAGGAATGGAATATGTCCCTTGTTAAATCTCTATTTCCAGAAGACATTGCAGCAACCATTAGTGAAATTAACATACCCCTTTACTACTGTATAGATACACCATATTGGACTGAGTCCATTAATGGTGAAGTCACAGTAAGGGAGATGTACACTTCACTATGGAAGGCTCAAATAGAACTGGAAAAGAAAAAGAATAAAAAGAGGGTGAGACCTCTTTACTGATGGATGAGAAGGATTGGAAATTTCTTTGGCAGGTTAAATCTTATCCTAAAATCAAAAACTTCATCTGGAAATGTTGTAACAAGGGGCTAGCAACTAATGAAAATAGGTATCTGAGAAAATCAATCAAAAGCCCCTTATGCAATATTTGTGGAGAGGCAAATGAAAACATTGAGCATTTACTTTTTCACTGCTCATGGGCTAGAGCTGTGTGGATTGCTAGCCCTCTGAGCTTTAATTCTCTCTCTGAGCCTACAGCTAATGTAAGAAAATGGATACAATTTGTGAGGCTAAGTAAGGAAGAAAAGAATGAAGGAAAAACAATGGGAGATTTAGCTTTTTTCATAGCTTGGTTTATTTGGAAAACTAGAAATGACTATATATTTAAGGGAAAACCCCTTGACCCTATGAATACGTTTAAAAATGCTTTAAGTGCCTATGATGAATACAACTCAGCAACTGAGCAATCTTCTGAGGCTCTAAATTATTCAAACTCGTTTGAGAATGAAATGGATGGAAAATATGTTGAAAATAATATTCATGGCTTTAATACTCACATGAATAATAGAGAAGGCAGTTTAGCTAAGGGTAGATGCTCTGTTTACTTCAATAAATGGAAACCACCCCCTTTAGGCAAATTAAAAATTAACTGTGATGCCTCGTTTGATTGTAAAACTAACAAGGCTGCTATTGCGTGTATATTGCGTGATTCTACAGGTACATTTTTGGAAGGTAAAGCTAAGATTATTAGAGCACATTCAATACTTGAAGCTGAAGCTCAGGGCATCCTGGAGGCTTGTGAGATGGCAAACAAGAAACCTAGAGGGATAGTTCAAGTGGAGAATGATTGTCTTGTAGCTGTTAATCAAGTTAATTTAACTGAATGTAATAATTTTAGTTGTTTTAAACTTGTAGTAAACAATATTCGTTTTTGTGCGCTTCGAAGTAATACATGTATCTCCTTTACTAGGAGAGAAAACAATAGAAGTGCAGATTGGGTGGCTAAACAAATGCTTAGAGGCAAGTTGTTTAGCCTTTGGAGTATATCTCCACCTCCCCAATTAGCCAACTTGCTTAGAGATGACTTTGATGCTATAGGAGTAGGCTGACTATGTAATTTTTGTGACTTTTATTTATGAAATTTCGACTAAAAAAAAAAAAGTTCTTGATGATGTAAAGTTGCAAATAATGTAAATTTTATAGAATATCTACTTCTTTAAACAACATAACATCACACCATCAGTGAGATCTTATATGTGTTTGTTTGGGGTGTAAATGAGTGTTAGGGAGACAAAAGTATAGAGAATGAAAAACAGATATAAGAATGATAGTAATAATATAATCAGTAAATGAAGAAAAAAGGTTGAAAAAATGTATAGAATAAGACCCTTTGAAGCATTATTTTATTGATAGCTCTTATAATACAATATAATGATGGCGATTTGGGGAAATCAAAACCCTAAATACACCAAGCACCGAAAATTGAAGAAGAATTTCAGAATCCCTTTTTCACGTTCTGATTCCTTATAGCATAAATCTCCATTTCAACTCTCTAGTGAATACTGACAGAAACTTTATGTTCAGTACTTCCCTAAATTAGAGTTTTTTACCCTAAGCCTTTGCATGTTATTGATGATTCTAGGCTAAAAGGTTGGTTTGGAAGTACTACTGGCCTCTTTGATGTATCGTTCTTTTGTGGGAGATTAGCTCAATCGCTTTGAACTGATAAATGGTTATGGTCCTTGTGGGTAAATGTCTTTTCTAAAGATTGTTTGGTTTCTTGTAAGAATCATGATGTGTTATTAAGTTATTGTAAGAATATTATCAAAGCACTTAATGGAGGAAAGATATATATATATTAATGATGAAGTGTTGGATCTTTGGCTTTATTTTGAAAATGGATACTTATACACTGAGTTTATCAAGTTTATTTTTTAACTTATTAGACAATATTTTCCCTACCATTATTCTTTGACATTCCCTTACATCTCCATACTGTATTTAGTCCTTGTGTTATGAACATTCCTCGTCGTATCCTATTAAATTTGAGCATGTTTCATGTGGATCTTGTGAAACATCTATCTAATAATTTTGGTATGAGCTTCTGCTGGACTTGGAATAGATTTGGATTTAGTGGTAACACTTCATTTATCAAGAACTAAAGCGATTTCCCAGTTACTGTTTCTAGCTTTTTCTTTCACTTTAATCTTATAATGCTAAACTTCATGTATTCAGTCCAAAAACATTGAATAAATTGGGGGATTCTCTTTTTACTGGAGGATTCTTTTGTCTTGGAATGCAATCCATCATGGATCATCTCGAAGAAAAGGATTTGTTTATGTTTTTCTTCACCTATTGCCTAATAGGCTGGATGCTAGCTTTATCTTTGAAGATTTTCTTGAGATCTTTTTGGTTATTCAGCCAATTTCTGCTTTGGTTTGGCGAATGGTGCAGTGCAACTACCACTAGCACTGATCTTTCTTTTAATCCCTAACATAAAGACGTGTGAAGAGTGTTTTCTTCTAGTTTCTATCTTCAAAAGAGTGGGGTTTGTCATCTTAATTATACTTGTGGTCTTGGCTAATTTTCAGTCAAATAAATATCCGGATATGGCTATTAGCCAGAATCATTATGTTGCTCGAGATGAAAATTAAGAGTGTTATCCAAGAGGCTTTTTGGATTTTTATGAGTGTCCCTTTTTCTACTCATACTTTGAATAGTTATAGAGACCTCATTATATTATTATTATGCTCTAAGACAATTCTCCTCCCTGAATCTGATTGGATGTTGTTATATCTAGCATATCCTATTACTGGACTAAAGGCAACATGGGAAAAGAAAAAGGCAACATGCAAAGATTCTTTGTGTATCATATAACTCAATTGGATTTGAAGGGGAGTGGTACATGGTGGACTATTTCATCAAGTGATTACAATCTCTTACATACTCTCTTAAGATCATTGTTGATTTTTTAGGGCATTGGTGTTATTGGAAATTTCTTTTTCCATTTCCCAAGACATTATATATCATTATCTAACCAACCAGAGCAAGTTATATCTTCATTTTCTCGAGATAATTTTGAATACTATTTATGAGGTTGTCTCACAACTAAAACTCCATCAAACTACACTCAATAAATCTTTCAGTTGTCTTTAATTATTATCACTATCCACTCTCCATCGTCTCTCAACAATAACCTCATTCAATACCCACTCTCTCCTATTGTCTAAAGGGCCAATCAACAATCTCAATCTTGATGTATTAGATATAGGGGTCAAAGTGGCGGGCATCACCTTCGCTAATGAGGAATTTGTCATTCTTGCAAAAGTATTAGCAAAAAAGACTTATCATATCAATACATTGAAGAAATAGGTCATAAAACGTTGTGCAATTCAACATTATGTTAGGATAAAGGAAATTTCCCAAATCACTTTAAACTGTTATTTCGTATGAGTAGGATTTCATCAATGTTTGGAAGTATAGGCCATATATTTTCCTTAGAAATTTCCCAAATCACTTCAAACTGTTATTTAATGAGGTTGATTTCTACCACTCAACCACCTGTTTTAGTTGGAAGGCTTTGCTTTTATGCAAAATATTATGGAACTCATTGAAGAACTCAACTTTTCTATCAGGGGTTTGTGTGAAGTGGATTTCTCTAGTTCCAGGTCTACTAGAGAAATTAAGATTTTGAGCTTTAGGATGAATTTCAAGGTTGATAGGCAACTACTGTGTGGCAGTTTCATTGGTCAAGTAGAAGGAGCAGTGTGGAAAGCATTCCAATATGTAAATATTAGAATTGTCTATTACATATGTGGAATTGTAGGTCATTTCAGGAACAAATGCGACACTATGCTTATTGAACTACACATATTTGATGATTTTAAGGAGGTATAACAACTAGAATAACATGTTGTTCATCAATAGGCCTATTTCTACCAAGCATACTAGCCACACTTTTACTAGAATGAGCATTAGCGAATTAGAAGAATTTGAAGAAGAAGCTCAAGGTTAGAAGGAGAAAATGATGGTGAAAAGGTCAACCATAAACTGTTAAACAATTCTAGGAACACCAACATTTCTGATACAACAGATAAACACAATCAGGTGGTATATTTTGAGCAATGTAATCTTAATTTTGGGGGAAAATATAACATGCTCAACAATGGTGAGTGGCGGGTCCTAGTGTGTTATAAAATTAAGTACTGAAAATAAAGGAACCACAATACCGCAAGTGTACGGTTGTCCAAGTAATACTCCGATAAATCGGGTTTCGTTCTCAGAGATTGAACTGCTATTACCCAAGTGTTCAATAGATAGATAGTAGTAATTGCTAATACAGGAAATAAAATATAAAATATATATGTTTTGTTTCGAGTTATTAAACTACTCGACGCAATTAAATAAAATAACTAAAAGTAAGTACTAAAAGATTAGAGAGAAAGAAGTCTCGAAAGAGAAAGTAGAAGTTGCACCTGCTGTGCAAGAAAATAAAGAAGAAGTACAGGTGGAATCTCCACCAGTTGTTCAAACAGTGTCACCGATTATTCCTCATACAGATCCGAAGGTTGACATTGAACTCAAGACATTTGTAGAGGCGTATACTCTTGAAAATATCAACGCCCAGATGCTTGAGATTGCAAATAAAGGGCTTACACCGCAACAAGTATTCACGCAAATTATTCCAAAGAAAGAAGCAAGTGTAAAAGCCAAGAAAGAGTCTGTGAGAGTCTCGAGAAAAGTAGAGAAAGAGTTTCCATTGAAGCTCAAAGATCCAGGAAGCTTTAATCTTCCTATTCAAATAAATGGTACGCTCAAGGTGAAAGCTAGTGATGTGGGTTCAGGTGTGAATCTTATGCCAAAGTCCGTGTACGATAGACTTGGACTTCAGAAATCAGAGAAAGCTCCAGTGAAGTTGCAGTTTGCTGACAACTTAGTTACCAAGACATAGGAAACAGTGGAGGACGCTCATGTCCAATCAGGTAATATCTATCCCTACTGACTTTGTTATACTTGATTTCAACGCATATAAGCAGGTTCCAATCATACTTGGAAGGCCTTTCATGGCTACAAGTTAGAGCATAATCAACTTCCACGAAGGAACAGTTACCCTTCATGCTAAAAACGTATCTGAGACATTCTATGTCTGGGGTAAGAAACCAAGGAAGTCAGATCCCACCGTTCCTGTCATCCACAACCTTTCACATCACAAAGTCCCTAAAGAAAAGATTCACGCAAAGCCTGTGGATACTGAACCAAATATTGAGTTTAGGGTCGGCCATGAAGTTCTATGGAAAGCCCACAAACCAGATAATACGCCACGAGGTCACAAAGACTCGTGGATGGGACCATTTGTAGTCACTGAAGTTGTTTCAGCTAAGGTGATAGAGATCAGGCCCAAGAGGGGCACTCAACAAAGATTAGTAGACGTTCATAAACTTGCTCGTTGTTGGGGAGGCTATATTCGCAAATCTTGATAGAGGTATTGCGTCTAATTTTAAAAGACGTTAAATAAAAGTGTTGTACGGGAGACAACCCGCAATTTTTTTCTATTTTTATGTCTTTAAATTTTGTTTAGTTTAGCTGTTATCAATTGATATTGCATTATTGAGAAAGGTATGAGTGTTTTTGATGTTCAGGTACTTAAGAAATCGAGTTAAGAAAAGAAAAACAAAAATTCGGCAAAAATACCGCAGGTCAAAATATCGTGGCGACGGTTTTCGCTACGGTATATTGCCGAGAAGAAGCTCCGAAAACCGTATCGCGTATCGCGACCACAGTATGAAGATCAGGTAGCTGCGGTACACCGCAGGAGAGATCCGGTACACTGCACCAACAAAAACGTGGCCACGGTTTCCACCATGGTACATGTACGAGAGGAAAAAGACCATCTCTTCAAAACCGTATCGACAATTCGGGAACACGGTTTTCAAAACCTCAGGTCTGGTACACCACAGCCCACCTCCGACGCACCGCATGGCACCGACATATCCAATGAGAGAAGGTTATATTACGGGAATTGTAAAAGAAGAGGTTAGTTTCTACACGAAATTTTCAATCCTTAAGCCTCTCTTTCTTCCCCAAACCTACCCTAACTCCATTAAAGCTTCATCCAACATCCACCAAATATCGAAACACTACCCAATCACCATAAAAACACATCCAAGCCTTTCTCCACATCATTACAGAGAAAATTCAACCACCCATATCATATCAAAACACTTTGAATCCAAGAATCAAAAGATGAAATTTAAAAAATTCATCCTACAAATTCTTAGATCCCACCAATCATAGAAGATTTCATCCTACACATATAGAGAATCGTCATCATAACACCTTTCCTATCCCAAATAAAGCTTGTTCAACCTATAATCAAGGGTTTCAAATTTCAAGAGTGGTTAAAACTTTGAGTTGGAGGTCAATTGTAATGACAAAAAGAACAGAAACATTATCTACTGTCAGGGAGATAAAGAAGAATCAAAATAAAGTGTTGGATCATAGTGAGAAGAAATCAATTGAGAAAAGTTCAAGTTCCAATTTGAAAGGTAAAGCATGTTCAGATATTAAAGGAAAGCTAGCTGTGGTAAGATAAAAAAGCCTAAAAGTTTCAACTTTAATAATGAAGATACCACAACCGTTACAAATTGAGAATCCTGTGATCAAGATCAATGAAGCTTCCAAGGCCATGTTAGCTTCAGTAGAAAAACACTTAACATATCTTCCTTTGGATTATGAGAGAGTATTTAAAGAAGAAGTTGAAGAAGGTGAGTACAAGAGATTCATAGAGATGGGTGATAGATTGGGTTGGTATACATTCATGTTGCGAAGATCGAATTTATGTAGAGAGTTAGTTTTCTATTTCTATTTAGGCCTCTTTAGCCGAGATAATAATGGTTGTGTTCCAGTAAGAGGCAAGTTCGTTCCTTTCACAGTTGAAGAGATTCGAAACCACTTCCGGTTTAAGAAATGGGTTGGACCATGTAAGTATAGAGAAGTGGTGGAAAATATCAAGACTATCGATTGGAATCTACTTTTTGAGAATGTGTTAGACAAGGAGAAAGTGCAAGCAAATAACGGGAGAATTGAAGGCACCTTGGCCTTACAAATATCTCCAAGGAGATACAAAAGTGTGGCACCATATCCTTACAGCAAATGTATTTGGAACCCTAAGAAACTCGGAGGTAACTAAGAAGAACGCAATCTTGTTGAATTGTATTTTAAGGGGAGAAGAAGTGGATGTGGCACAAGTGATCTTTGAGGAGGTGATGCGATTTTTGGTCTCTCCCACTCCGTTGTTTAGTTTGAAATATCCTACTATGATCATGTGCCTTGTGCGAAAAGCAAATGTGATTCCGGGTAAAGAAGAGAAGCTAATGTATAATATGATGAACAATATTGACAACAATTGGATGAAAACAATTTTGAGAGTAACGAGAGTTACACAACTTTCAAAAGAAGAAAAGGATCTTATTTGGTAAGAGAAGGTAGAAGAGAGATTAAATAAAGTCGAAGCAGCTCAAACTTCCTTAGCCAAAGATGTGGCACAAATCAAAGCTAATTAAGTGCACATCATGACACTCCTAGAGCAATTAAAGAAAGATCCAGCAAATCCTATATTGGATGTCGATAATGCGAGGCAATAGCCTCGAGAGTATGTTCTCTTTTTTCCTTACCATTTATGAATATTCTTTATCTGCTAATTTTAATTTCTTTTTAGAGTCTTTTTCGAGTCGTGGGGACACGTCTCATTTTTGAGTTGGGGTGTGTGGGGATCTGTTGTCTCTCATCTCCATTTTTCTGTTTTTAGGTAGAAATTATATTTTTCGATACATGGGATTTAGATGTAGAGTTTGTTTAATAGCTTGAAAGCATAGGCTTGTTAAGTTAATGATAGAAAGTAATATGTTTAGGAGCTGCTTTACTTTGTATGCTTTGAGTATTTGCAGGAAAACATACATTGATAGTAAAGAAAAGATTAGTAAGCAATGCGATAGAAAGTACGTTCGATCTCAGGGAGCCATGATTGATGTGTAGGCCGTGAGATCCAAGCTAGTTGACAAACCCGTTTGATGAACGTGCTAAAGGTAGAGAATAACGAAATTGCATAGTTTAGAAAGTGATTAAGGCGGTTCTTTCATAAGCCCCTTGTTGCCTTTTAGCTTGTTGTCCAACTTATTATTTTATATCCTTCTCATCCCCTTCTAGCCTTTCTAAAGCCTTTTTATATAACCACATTATAAGCCATATCCCTTTATATTATAGACCTTTTCCATATAACCCGCACTCGAATCGCGATGCATAGACAATTGTTTTAGAGCTTGAGTTTGGGGTGGTGGGTCCACTATTATGGGAATTGTTATTGGTTTGGGATTTTTGAGCGTATTAATTGTGCTCTGTTCTATATCGATGATGATTCACATGTTTATATTGTAACCCTTTTTTGGGGTGAGAGTAAATGAAAAGGGCTGAAAAGCATGAAAAGAAAAGAAAAAAATATGAGAAAAAATAGCATGATATCTCAACATCAAAAAGAGAGTCATAGCTATACAAAAGAGAAAAAAATTGATTTGAAAAGAATATATATATATATATATATATATATATATTTGGACTGGCAAAGTGGAATTTGTATGTGAACATCTTATGCTTTATTGGGTTATTGGGGATGCTACCTTGTGCATCAAGAAAAATCATTGGGTTGAGTGAGAAACGTTTTATGAGAGTAACTCAAACTCTAGGGTGATTCTTTGATGGCTAGTGAGGAGAGAGCCAAAAGCTCACTCTAAATTATCCAAATATACTTATCATACCGTCCCTAAGCCAACATTACAACCTAAAAGACCTTATGATTCTTTCTATGTAATCTGGAAGTGATTGAGCCAATAGAGAGTAGTTAAGTGGATCGTTGGGTACTAGTGAAGTTCGATGAACAATCTATAGCCTCCTTGGTGAACTGAGTAAAGATCCTCTCCTTCTTACATTGCGAAGCTAATATAATCTTTAATTCAAGTTGTGTTGATTGTGAATATGAGAAGTATGCAGGTATGTAGTATGTAAATATTATTACATGAAATTTTCTGAGTAGTTGCTTTATGTCTATTCTATATATTCTGCTATCTTCTTTCCACTATGCTTATTTGACCTAGGCGTGTATTTAGAGACTTCCCTTTGTTTTTATCTTTATTGTATTAGGACGATACAAATTTGAGTTGGGGGTCTTGATGTCTCCCTATTTGTGATGAATTAATCTTAGTTGGAGACATCATTTTTAGTGTTTTAGGGAGTCTAGTAGTCGATTTTTCCATGATTTATTGCACTTTCCTATTTCTTGTCTTGTTTTAATGAATTATTATTTTTAGAGCATATTTGGTTTAATTTATTTATTTAGTGTGAAGCTTTAAAGATATATACAAATCAATTAGATGCCAAATCAAGTCTAAAGAGATAAAGGAAAGAACATATGCATGGAAATTGGAGATAAAGGAAAGAAAAGATAAGATATGGAAAGATAAGGTTGTCAAGTAAATCTGAATTCCAGCACCCACGTTACTCAAGATTGGTTAGGAATTTAGAAGAATGCTATGAAGCAAAGTTATAGAGCTTTCCGAGACGATCAGTTTCGATAAAAAAAGACATCAATCGAAGTTGAAACGAAGAAGTTATGGCTAAAACAAAACAGTGGCAGATTATTACCTTTTTTATATTTAGGGTTACGAGTTTGAGTTGGGCTAGGAGTCCAAGTTACTTGTCTTCCACTCCAAGAAAACGAATTAGGTCTTCTGATGTCTCCTCATTTGTGATAATAAAATATACTCATGAGACATCATTTTAGGCTTATTTATTAGTTTATATGTTGATTTTAGCTTAGTTTAGTGCACTTTCCTATTTTGAGTCTTGATTTAGTAACATAATATTTTTAGAGCATATTGGGTTTAATTGTTTATTTAGTGTGAAGCTTTAAAGATAATTATGGAGATTAATTAGAGTCCAAGTCAAAGACTACAACTTATGGAAAGAGATTTGCATGGAAATTGGAGATAAAGGAAACAAAGGCTAAAAACATGGAAAATGAAAAGCTGCCTAATCTAGGATTCTGCAGTACACGCCTAAAGAAGTGCTATTTTACCCAAGAAATAGGCCGATTTTGGTAATTTCCTTTCACAGGGCTAGAGATAATTCTGTTACGATTCTTTTGGTATCTTATGGAGCTCAATCCGACCAATAACGAAGAAGATATGCTCAAAACGGTCCAGCAGTGTTTATCTTTATTTCCTTACGAATTTGAGTTGGGCTAGGAGTCCATTACTTAACTTATCTCTAAAGAAACGAATTAGGTCAACCTATATACTATAAATACAGCCTCTTAACACTCTTAAATGATCCTTGGTGAAAACTGAAGCCAAGAGGAAGCTTACAACACAAGAGAGAAGTCTGGAAAGAGCTGTTCATCATTATGTCTTCTTCTACCTTTAATTTTGTAATTTCTTTCTTTTCTTTCATGAACTAAATTTCTTTAGCTTGAGTTTTAGCATTAATGTATGAACCCTAGTTTTGAGTTGACATCTATCTAATTTGGGAATTTAATGTTTTGAATTGAATTATAGTTTTTATTCTCTGTTTATGTGTTTGGAATTATATTTTGTGTTCTTGTGGAACCGCGGCCATATAGAATTACCATCTAGTAATTAGGTCACCATTGACAACGGTGTTTGATTGCATGTTTAGCACATAACGTCTAGTCTTAGGTCTGATTTGACAACCCAACCTAGCTAGATAATCACTATGGTTTAGTTCTTGTGACTATATACCAATTACAGGAAAAGTTTGCTTAGGAAGCCTTATTGACACAGGTAAATCCTATTTGAAACTACCGATAGCGAATTGGGACCGATTAGGGAAATACTACATAATTCACCCTTACATGCTAATAACTTAAGCTATATTCTCATATCACTTCTCTTTCATATTTATTTTCTGTCTTTCAATTCTTAGTTTAACTTAGTTAATCATTGTCTCGAATCTATCTTTATTTGTCTTTACTTTTATTTGTGTTTAGTTGTTCTATCTTTAATTGATTTGCACTAGGTATTTGCATAAGATTCTCCTAACCTCTGTAGTCTCTGCGGAACGAATCTTAATCTTTTAACTAAAACTTGCATACGATCTGTATACTTGCAGAACCGTGTAGTCTAGGGTGTTATTTGCACGTTAATTGTATCTTATTTTATCACACCCTAGGCCCCACCAAGTTTTTGGCGCCGCTGCCGGGGACTACATCGTTAGTCCTTGTGCATATATCTTGTGTTTTTAATTTTAGTTAGTTCTATTTTACGCTTTTGTTTTTAGTTTTAGTTTTTCAGATTTAGTTACAGATGGAGAACCCAAGGAGACTTGAGCTACCCATCGAGTTCAGAGTGGAGCCACGAGGAATTCGCGCTCCAGAAATCCAAGCCGCTAAATTTAAACCTGATCCAGGGATGCTAACTCAATTTGCATCTCATGGATTATTCAGCGGAGTTGCACATCAAGATCCGATCCGATATATTCAGAAATTCATGCAGATCTGTGATGCTTATATCGTAAGAGGAGTTACTAGGGAGCAAGTGTATTACCTGATGTTCCAGTTCTTCTTGACCGGATGTGCAAGCGATTGGTATGATACCCAATACCCTCATGTTATTCCAGATTGGGACAAGCTTCAAGCAAGATTCCTAGACCGTTTCTATCTGGTTAGTAGACGTTTAAAAGATATGTTGGAGCTTGAACAATTTATACAGAAAGATGAAGAGCATACTATATCACATCTGGCGAGCTCATTACAAAATCGGCCTAAAGGGCAACTCCCAAGTGATACTATTGCTCCTAGAGACGATTCTTGCCATGCAGTTGAGTTGCGAAGTGGAAAATAACTACCTCCACCAAGACCAGAACAAGAACCAATCCCTATTCCAGAACAAAGGGGGGAAGAAATAACCAAAGATACAGTTGAGGAGGTAGTTAAACCAAAGAGTGTTCAAGCCGAGACACCTGAAAAGACAAAAAAACCAGTGGAACTCAATACACGCCCTCCACCACCATACCCTTCACGTGTCAGAAAGAAGGACAATGACCTGGAATTCAAGAAGTTCGTTGACATGTTGAAGAAGTTGGAAGTTAATATACCCCTTGTTGAAGCTCTCAAGAGAATGCCAACCTATCTTAAATTCATGAAAGACATTCTCTCCAACAAGCGAAGTATAGAAACTGGGGAAACAATTGGATTACCTAGGGAGTGCAGTGCTATTTGTCAAAGTGAGTTGCCACAAAAATTAGAAGACCCCGGAAGTTTTACAATTCCTATCGGCATTGGAGACAGTTGGACGGGGAAAGCATTATGTGATCTAGGCGCGAGCATCAATCTCATGCCTAGATCTCTGTTCGAGAAGCTTAATATCGGAGAAGTAGTACCCACATCTGTGGTATTACAAATGGCGGATCGCTCCCTCTCACGACCAATAGGTAAAATTGAAGATGTTTTAGATAAAGCTGGCTCTTTTATTTTTCCTTGTGATTTTATTATTCTTGACTACGACGCGGATAAGAATGTCCTCATCATTTTGGGTAGACCATTCTTAGCCACGGGGCGTACACTAATTGATGTTGAGAATGGTGAGTTGATCATGAGAGTACAAGGCGAACAAATACGATTAAATGTGTTTCAGGCTATGAAGTTACCAATGCCAAAAGATGAGTGCTTCAAAATAGATATCATCGGAAAAATGGCGCAAGAAGTCTTCAATGAAGCAAGCTTAGATGATGATCTTGACAAAGCCTTAGCACTTGAATCACCAGAGGAATTCGAGATTCCCCCTGAAGATGTTGCTGCATTAGGATCAAATGTGCGAGAACTACTTCGAGAACCAGGTGAAATTGAACCAATGAAACAGCCATTTATAATATGTCCACCTGTTCTCGAAGAAAAACCACTTCCAGAGCATCTACGCTATGCATATCTAGGTACGAATAAAACTTTTCCTGTTATTATTTCTGCTAACCTTTCAGGTCCTCAAGAGGAGAAGCTACTTCAAGTACTTCGAGCAAACAAAGAAGCAATTGGATGAACTATTGCCGACATCAAGGGAATTAGTCCTTCCGTTTGCAAACACAAAATTATTCTTGAGAACGAAGGTGGGCGATCTATAGAAGGACAGAGAAGACTCATGCCAGCTACGAAAGAAGTAGTGAGGAAGGAAGTTATCAAGTTGTTAGACGCAGGAATTATCTATCCGATTGCTAGCAGTGATTGGGTTAGTCCAGTACAATGTGTTCCAAAGAAAGGAGGTATCACTACCATCCTTAATGATCAAGGCGAAGCCATACCATCAAGACTAGTTGTGGGGTGGCGAGTGTGCATGGATTACCGAAGACTGAAGAAAGCAACAAAGAAAGATCACTTCCCGCTACCATTCATTGATCAGATGCTAGACAAACTTGCAGAGAGAGAATATTATTGTTTCCTTGACGGATATTCGGGTTATAATCAGATTTGTGTAGATCCCCTCGATCAACACAAAACAACTTTTACATGTCCGTTTGGTACTTTTTCTTATAGAAGAATGCCGTTTGGTTTATGCAATGCACCTGCCACGTTCCAGAGGTGCATGATGGCGATATTTTGGGACATGATTGATAAATATTTGGAGGTTTTTATGGATGATTTTTCGGTGTTCGGAGATAGTTTTGATGATTGTTTAAATTTTCTTGAGAAGGTCCTTGTGAGATGTAGAGAAAAAGATCTTGTGCTTAATTGGGAAAAATGCCACTTCATGGTTCAAGAGGGAATTGTGTTGGGACATAAAGTTTCGAAGGCAGGGATGGAGGTTGATCGTGCTAAAATTGAAGTTATCAAAACACTACCACCTCCAGTTTCTGTTAAAGGAGTGAGAAGTTTCCTGGGTCACGCAGAATTTTATCGAAGATTTATTAAAGATTTCTCCAAGATCGCTAAACCGCTTTGCTCATTACTTGAAAAGGATACTCCTTTTAATTTTACTGAAGAATGTCTTCATGCGTTCTTGACGATTAAAGAAAAACTAATCTCTACACCTATTGTTATACCTCCTGAATGGAAAGCTCCGTTTGAACTTATGTGCGATGCTAGTGATCACGCTATGGGTGTTGTGTTGGGACAGAGGAAAGACAAGATTTTCCACACGATTTATTATGCAAGTAAGACTTTCAACGCTGCCCAGATGAATTATACAGTGACGGAGAAAGAGATGTTGGCCGTGGTTTATGCTTTTGATAAATTTCGATCCTATCTGGTTGGGAAGAAAACTGTTGTATACACGGACCATTCAGCTATTCGGTACCTCATGGAGAAAAAGGACGCTAAGCCGCGTCTTATTAGATGGGTACTGTTACTTCAAGAATTCGACATAGACATTCGAGACCGAAAGGGATGCGAGAATCAAGTTGCTGATCATTTATCAAGGCTCGAAGGATCTGATGCGAACAAAGAACCACTGTTGGTTAAAGAGGTATTCCCTGATGAACAACTTTTTGCTATTAAACATGCTTTTGTGCCATGGTATGCAGATCTGGTCAACCTCATTGTGAGTGGTGTCTTTCCCAAAGATATCCACCCACAACAAAAACACAGATTAAGCCACCAGGCCAAGGAGTATTATTGGGATGAACCGTACCTCTGGAAGATTTGTAGTGACCAAGTGGTTAGAAGATGTGTGCATGAAGGTGAAATGGAGAAAATCATTGAAGGTTGTCATAGTTCACCTTATGGAGGTCACTTTAAAGGCGATAGAACCGCAGCTAAAATTCTTCAATCCGGGTTCTATTGGCCTACCATACACAAAGATTGTCATCGTTATGTCCAGTCATGTCACAGATGCCAGTTCACTGGTAATATATCAAAAAGAGATGCGATGCCGCTTAATAATATTCTTGAAGTTGAAATCTTTGATGTATGGGGAATAGATTTCATGGGACCTTTCATCACTTCCCATGGAAATCTTTATATTTTGCTTGCGGTAGACTATGTATCAAAGTGGCTAGAAGCAGTGGCAACACCAAAGAACGATGCTCAAACTGTGATTAAGTTCTTAAAATCAAACATCTTTTCAAGACATGGTACACCACGTGTTCTTATCAGTGATAAAGGTACCCATTTTCTTAATGCTCCCCTGAGAAATTTTCTTCGAAAGTTTGGAGTGAAACACCGTACTTCAACCGGTTATCACCCACAAACTAACGGTCAAGCGGAAGTTTCCAACCGGGAAATCAAATCTATTCTTGAGAAGACCGTGAGTAAATCGAGGAAAGATTGGTCTTTAAAGCTAGATGATGCTCTCTGGGCTTACAGAACAACATTTAAAACACCAGTTGGGGCATCTCCGTATCGCATGGTCTACGGCAAAGCGTGTCATCTACCGATTGAGCTTGAAGCTCGAGCCTACTGGGCTATTAAAACTCTGAATCTGGACCTAGACTTGGCCGGGAAACAAAGGATGATGCAATTGAATGAATTGGAGGAGTTTCGTTATCTTGCCTATGAAAATTCACGCCTCAATGAAGAGAAAACAAAGCGATGGCATGATAAACGGCTCCGTCCAAAGCATTTCGAGATAGGACAAAAAGTTTTATTATACAACTCTCGATTTTCGAACTACCCAGGAAAGCTTAAATCCCGTTGGGGAGGACCTTACATTATTACTAAAGTCACGCCTCATAGAGCGATTGAAATTGAAAATCCAACCGAGCAACGGACATTCATGGTGAATGGCCAGCGTTTGAAGAGATACCATGACAGTGAGGACTTTGGGCGAGAGGATTCGTTGAATGCGCTTAACCTGAGGTACACGTCTAACTCAAAGACGTTAAACAAAAGTGCTCTTGGGAGACACCCCTCGTTTTAAATTGCTTTTTAGATTAGTTTTATTGCTTTGTAGTGTATAATTTTAAGTTAGTGTATATTTTTAATTGTGTTTACAAGCTAATAGGAGAGAAAGGTAGTGTGCTATTGTGCAGGAAACGAGTTTGGGGTCAAAAGGAAAAAAGCTTGAGAAATTCAAGGCCTGGCGCGGACTACCCCATGGTCCGCAGGGATGCACCGTGCCCAGAAAACCGGTTTTTTGACGGAGTACCCGCAGACTACCCCATGCACCGCACCCTGGTCCGCAGGCAGTAAACACGTGCCACGGGGTGCTAGCTCGGGTATTATCTAGTGGGCAAAAATTTGAAGAGCTGATGAGTCCGGTACACCGCGGGTTTGGTCCGATGCACCGCAGAGAGGCGGTTTGTGAAGGAATTTGTTTCCTAATCAACTTCTTACCTTACAAGATAAACCCTAGCATCTCCCACACAAATTTTTCAGACCCAAACCCTATATATACATCTTAAAGCTTGTGCAAACCTTCACAATTAACACAACAACTCATCAAATCCTCTCCTACATCTTCCATAAACACAAATTCTTCATCAAATTCATCACACTACACCATTTAACACCATCAAATTCATCAAGCTTTAAAGATTTCTTCCAAGATCCATCAACAAACCTCTCTCTTTCATTTATTCCAAGCAACAACATCAAGCTACACCAAATTTTCCTTAAACTTTTAATCCATCCTTGGTATAACTTGAGTTGTGGGTAAATCAAGCATGACTAACAGATCTGAAGGTATGGAATACAAGAGAAAGTGCTCAATCCTTGGGAAGAATAAGAAATTGCCTAGGGCCACCATTGAAAAACCCATCAATCTTGATGAGGTTACTGAAGATTCAAAAGAAAAGGCACCAGCACAATCACTACCAAAGAAGAGATTAACTGCTAGAATGTCCATACCATCAAGGAGGCCATTGAAAAAAATAAAAATCCAAGACCAAGGTTCTTCTACCTCTTCCTCTGAAATTGTTTATGATCTTCCTCCTTGGGCTCTCAAGTTACAGAACGAAGTTGAAAGATTACGCGAAGATAACAGAGATCTTTGGACAGAAGTCATACAGTTGGAGTCACAGATAGAAGATTTGACCTCGGTAAGGGATATTGATAGTTATACCGATCCCTCAGCTTCGGATGAGGAGGATGATATGATGGATCTCTATGGCCAGCCAGGTAGGTCATTCTAATTTTTCTTAATATCTTGTATGCATTAGGTAGTTTAGTAAGTTTTATTTTAAATTTTATTCCATTCTTGAGTTTTTTTTCGAGTCGTGGGGACACGGCTCACTTTTGAGTTGGGGGTGGGGATTCGTTGTCCTCATCTTCTTTTCGTTTTTGCATAAAATTTAAAATTTTTAGGTTGAATTAAGGCATAGAATATCTTGAATGTACCTATTTGAGCATGATTTTATTAGGTTAATGATAGTAAGTAGTATGTTTTTGAAAGATGCAACAAAATTGTTTAGGATGCATGTATGAAAACAGGAAATAAAGGATAGAAAAGTTAATGAGCAATGCTAAGAATTCACGTTGAAACTTAGGAATAGTTATTTGGTGTGTAGAACGTGAGGTTTAAAATTAGTTGAAAACCCACTTGTCTATGAACTAATAATGAAAACGTAACAAAATCCGGTAGTTAGAAAAATGACTAAGGCAGTTCTTTCATGATAAAACACTTGAAGCCTTTAGACTTTATCACCCTTTTGTTTGATATTATTGTTATTTATCCGTCTTAGCCCCTATGAGCCTTTCTAAATCCTTTATTAAAACACATTATAATCCATACCCTAGTTTTTAGGACTTATCTATATGACCCGCACTCGAATCGCAAAACCTGAGACAAACTCGTTTTAGAGCTTGAGTTTGGGGTGGTGGGTTTCATCATTAGGGAACTTTTGGAATTAGGAATTATCTTTGTGATTTTAATGATGATGAAATTGTATTTATTGTAATTCTTTGCCGGGGTAATAGTGAATGAAAAAGAAGCTACGAGCTAATTTTGCCAACAAGGGCATAAAAAGAATATATATAAAAGAAATATAGTGTGATATCTCAACATCAAAAAGAGAATCATAGCTATACAAAAGAAAAAAATTGATGTGAAAAGAAAATATATATTCGGACCGGCAAAGTGGATTTTATATCATCAAATGTTTTAATTGGGATTATTGGGGATGCACATTAAAAAGCATCAATAAATTGGGTTGAGTGAAAACTCAAGCTCTAGGGCGATTCGTTGATGGCTAGTGAGGAGAGAGCCAAAAGCTCACTTTTCATTATCCAAATATACCACACCCGTCCTTAAGCCAAGTTATAACCAAGACCTTAGGATTTCTAACTACTAGATGGAGAAACAATTGAGCTATTAGGTAGTAGGTAAGTGGACCCTTGGATGCTGTATTTGGGACCTATGAATAACCTATATCCATTAACCTGAACTAAGTTATCATCCTCTCCAAAAAAGAAAAAAATCAAATGAGAGTCAACTTAAAAAATTCTCTCTCAACTCATTCATAGCCACTAAATTTATTCCATCTCTAAAAAACCAAAACAAACCAAAAAACCCCCTTTTTTCACCTTTTAGCTTTTTAGGTCATCCGATCGATTGTTATTTCCTAATCTGGGATCTAATATTCATCGGCTCTTCTCTCTCCACTCTTAGATTAACCCTAACCCATCCATTTCTAAACCTCTCATCTCATTTCTTACCCATTTTCCTTTTGATTTTCTCCTTCTAAGTTGCATCTCAGATCGGTAGAATGACGAAAATGATTAACTCGAATCGTCTTAGTGGTACAAGCTCTAAATCGAAAACAAAAATAAAATACACTGATATCACTAAGATGATGTTTTCGCCCCAAAGTGATAGCAGTGTTGTCACTCCTCCGATGAGTCCTTACATCAAGGATTCAAATAGTGAGGAGGAAGACTCACGAAAGTCAGTTGCTCAAAGTATGGATTCGGTAGTGGTTGCCCAGATTGATGAAAATCAAACTGAGGTAGCGCCGAAAACTAAAGAATGGTCAAAATTGTTTGGTAAAAATGATAACCCAGCTCTGAATCTGGAGTATCATGTGCCGATGCGTAAAGAAGGTAAATGTATTATTATTCCTGATAAAGATGTCTTAGATGAGGGCTATGCACAGTGGGAAAACTGTCTAATAGGGCAGTTCCTTGACTCACCTCCTTTATTCTACTATATTGTTAACTTTGTTAAGTTTCAGTGGTCAAAGTTTGGTAAGATTGATGTCAAATCTAGTAGTAATGGCACTTTTATCTTTAAATTTGAGAATGAACAGATGTGTGCTAAAGTTTTAGAACAGATGTGGCATATTAACGGATCTCCTCTATTATTAAGGCCATGGAAAATTGGAATGCAGTTTGAGAAATTAGATGTTGCTAAAATTCCAATATGGGCTAAACTGATTAACATACCTATGGTCATGTGGACTAAGAAAGGTTTAGGCTATATTGCTAGTGGTATTGGTGTACCATTACAGATGGATAGTATGACTCAGTCCATGACTAGATTGGGTTATGCTAGAGTTTGTGTGGAAATTGAAACTAAGGAAGAGTTGCCTGATGAACTTTATGTTGATATTGGGTTAGATGAGTTACAAATTGTTAAAGTGGAATATGATTGGAAACCGAAAATTTGTACTAAGTGCAATAAAATTGGGCACTTAGAAAATATGTGTAATAACACTACTAAATATGGATTCCTAAAGCTGGTAACAATGAAAAGAAGGATAAAGGGAAAGATAAAGTTAATGAAAAGGAATGGAAAGTTGTGGGGAGCAAATCTCACAACAGAAAGGATTATAATCAGTCCTCTAATGAAGTCTCTTGCTCTAATAAATTTGATAATCTTGATGAAAATGTAGGTACTGAGATTGATAGAGATGTACTGAAATTCATTAATAATGGTGGGGAAGGTGAGATTACTAGACCACCTAATATATGAGTCTTGTTTCATGGAATGTAAGAGGGTTTAATAGCCTTCTTAGACAGTTAGATGTTAAAGATTTTATGATTAGGAATAAAATTAAGCTTATTGGACTCCTGGAAACTAAGGTAAGGATTCAAAACAGCTTAAAAATAATAAGTGATCATTTTCCTCACTTGGAAATGATTCACAATTATAATAAATGTGATAGTGGGAGAATTTGGATAATGTGGGACAATAATTATGCTGAGGTAGTGAAGCTGTTTGAAACAGCTCAACTGATTTTTATTAAAGTTAAAATACTTCAATTAAATATTTCTTTCTGTGTTGGTTATGTTTATGCTAGTAATGATGATGATGAGAGGAAAGTCTTATGGAAGGATATGGTGAGGTTAAGTAGTGATTATGATGATCAATGTGTATGCTATACTGGAGATTTTAATGAGATACTTAAAATTTAGGATAGACTTAATTGTGATTCTATCCCTAATAGCTCTATTCTTTTCTCTAATTATATTGAAGATGCTAATCTTTTTGAGCATCAGTATGCAGGACAATACTTTACCTGGACTAACAAAAATGATAGTGGGAATTTGCGCGCAAGTAAGATTGATAGGGTGTTCATCAACACTAAGTGGATGAATACATATCAATCTAATGCTATTCTTGTGCCTCCCTCTACATCCGATCATTGTGCAATTAAGGTGTTGATAGATCATAAAGAGAAATCTGGGCCTTGCTCTTTTAAATTCTTTAATATATGGACTAAACATGAGGGCTTTAATGACATTATAAAAAGAATGTGGGATATAGATGTGAATGGAAATAAGATGTTTCAATTTTGTATGAAACTGAAACTACTAAAAGGTGAGCTGAAAAAGTTTAATAATAAATACTTTAGAAGGAATTCTGAGGATATTGACAATTTAAAAGCTCAACTTGAGATTGTACAAAAAAGAATTATGATGGGAAATGGTACTGATGCTGATATTTCTGAAGAAAAAATTCTTATCCTTCAATTAGAAGAAACTGTAATTACTCATCATGAAGTCTTGAAGCAAAAATCTAGGGCCTTGTTTATCAATGATTATGATATTAGCTCAGCCTACTACTATAGAATGATTAAAGGTAGAGTGGCTAAAAACTTTGTATCTACTCTAACTTGTGATGATGGAAGGATTATTACTGAACAAGATGAGATTAAGAATGAATTTGTGGGATATTATAAGAATTTACTTGGTACTGAGGAAATTAACCAAGAAATGTGTTCTATAAGCACTATTGCAGCTATATTGAATAAATCTGTCCCTGAACATTTAATGGATGGCTTGATTGCCCCCATAACTGATAAGGAGATTAAAAGTGCCTTATTTGCTATGGGTGATGCGAAAAGCCCAGGACCTGATGGATATACTGCTTGTTTCTTTAAACAATCTTGGGATATTATTGGAGACAGTTTATGCTCTGCTATTAGGCAAACCTTTGAGTCAGGTAAAATTCTTACTCAAATCAATGCTACAAATATTGTTTTAATACCTAAAGAGAAAAATCCATCTTGTGTTAAGAAATTTAGGCCTATATCATGTACTAATATCATATACAAAATCATTTCTAGAGTTATTATGAATAGGCTTAAGAAAGTGATAAGTTATATAATATCTCTAAATCAAGGTGCTTATGTTAGTGGGAGGAATATCACTGATAACATACTTGTTGCACAAGAAGTAGTTACTGGTTATGAAAAGAAAGTTATGAAATCTTCTTGTACCATTAATTTAGACCTGCAAAAGGCCTATGATAGTGTCAATTGGAAATTTCTAATCAATATTCTTTATGCTCTTAAGTTTCCTGATAAGTTTATTAAGTGGATTCACATGTGTATAAGTACTCCTTATTACTCTATATGCATAAATGGTGAAGCTTGTGGATATTTTAAGGGTAAAAGAGAGCTTAGGCAAGGTGACCCTCTCTCACCCTACTTATTTGCTATTTGTATGGAAGTTTTTTCCATGCTAATGTATAATGTGGCTCAGAAGAAAGAATTCACATTTCATCCTAAGTGTAATGAGATTAATTTGAATCACTTGGTTTTTGCTGATGATATATTAATTTTTATGAAGAGTAACAAAGAATCTGCTGAGGTAGTTAAAGAAGCTCTTAATCTCTTCTCTAGATGTTCTGGGCTAAACATAAATTTCACTAAGAGTGAATTATACTTTAGTGAGGGAGTAAAAGATAGAATTAAAAATGACATCTCTCAGATACTTAATATTAAAATAGGCTTTATGCCTGTTAGATATCTGGGCATTCCTTTAAACTCAAAAAAAATGAGTGTTACTGATGGTAACAAATTAATTGAGAGGATCTGGCAAAGTGTCACTCAATGGAGTTCTAAAATGCTGTCATATGCAGGAAGAGTAGAACTAATAAGAGTTGTGCTCATTATGTTCTGGTGTAGAGTGTTCTTATTGCCTAAACAGGTTATTTACAAATTGAATCAAAAATTATCAATGTTTCTTTGGGGGTATAGTGAAAATGCTCATGGTGCAAGAGTATCTTGGGCTAGAATATGCTATCCTAAAGAAGAAGGGGGGCTAAACATTCCTAACATTGAGAATTTAAACAAGGTTTGTTTACTTTACAACTTTTGGAGATTTTACTGTCTTGATCAAAATCTATGGTGTAAATGGGTTAAAGTGAACATTCTGAAAAGTAAATGTATTTGGAGTATTAGTCATAAACAATACCACTCTTGGATGTGGAAGCAGATCTTAAAGATTAGAGGTGATGCCTTTGATCTAATATATCATGAAGTGGGTAATGGTGAAAAAAGTTATATAATGTGGGATAAATGGCTTGATAAAAAGAGTATTCAGGAAATTTGGGATATAAAAACTGAGGAACATGATATTAACTGTAATAAAACAGTTAAAGACTGTTATGGCAGAGGAAGGTGGAGAATTCCTCCAAAAATTGCGCAAATAGTCCCTAAAATACAAAATATAATACTCAGTGATGCCAATGATAAGATTACATGGACTGAGAGTATAAAAAATAAGTTTTCCTTTAGGAAAACTCTGATTAAGATTTCAAGTCATGAATCTAAAGTGGATTGGTTTGATATTGTGTGGGAAAAGACTTGTATTCCTAGATGTTCATTTGTTGCTTGGCAAGTTGCAATGAATAGGCTTCCTACTAAAGATAGGATGTTGAGATGGGGATTAAGTATTAATCCAGTTTGCCTATTATGTAATAATGAGAATGAAAGTCATGACCACTTATTTGCTACTTGTGAGTTCTCAGGTGCTATTCTTAATCGATTATTAGCAATATGTAGTTGCAATATTAATATTAGTAATGTGGAGGATCTAGTAGTTAATTTGAAGAATGGTGCAAGTCCAGAAGCTTTAAAGGTCAGTGGTGCTTGTATTACAACTTATATACTTTATATGGACTGAGAGAAACAGGAGGGAACATGGAGAATATGCAGCTAATGAGGAAATGATTTATAACAAGATTCTTGCCTATGTAGCTGTCAAGCTTAGGGAAAGGAACTTTAACAATTGCAAAGTAAAAAATGTAGTTGAAAAGATATGTAATAGATAGGCATTATGCATTTAATTTTATATAAGTTTGTAATGTCTCTATTAAGTTTCAAATGCGTATAATAGTTTAGCTAAGTTAAATAGGTTGAAGCCCATAGAATGTGGGGTAAAGCTGTAATGTTTTGACAGTTGTGGTCTTCATTTTAATAAAAGTTTGATTTGCCTGATCAAAAAAAAAAGTTATCATCCTCTCCTTCTGGCATTGCGAAATTAATCTTAACTTGAATTTATGGATTGTTGATTACAGGTGTATTAAGCATCTTTGTGCATTATTTCTTAAGCATTACTACATGAGATTTTTTGGATTTTATGCTCTAGGATCATTCATTATATTCTGTTCTTGTTTTCCTCTGACTTCTTCTTGTTTATTTTGACTACCCTACTGTTCTTTACTTTTATTGTATCGGGACGATACAACTTTGAGTTGGGGGTCTTGATGTCTCCTCATTTGTGATAATAAAATCTACTCATGAGACATCATTTTAGGCTTATTTATTAGTTTATAGGTTGATTTTAGCTTAGTTTAGTGCACTTTCTTATTTTGAGTCTTGATTTAGTAACATAATATTTTTAGAGCATATTGGGTTTAATTGTTTATTTAGTGTGAAGTTTTAAAGATAATTATGGAGATTAATTAGAGTCCAAGTCAAAGACTACAACTTATGGAAAGAGATTTGCATGGAAATTGGAGATAAAGGAAACAAAGGCTAAAAACATGGAAAATGAAAAGCTGCCTAATCTAGGATTCTGCAGTACACGCCTAAAGAAGTGCTATTTTACCCAAGAAATAGGCCGATTTTGGTAATTTCCTTTCGCAGGGCTAGAGATAATTCTGTTACGATTCTTTTGGTATCTTATGGAGCTCAATCCGACCAATAACGAAGAAGATATGCTCAAAACGGTCCAGCAGTGTTTATCTTTATTTCCTTACGAATTTGAGTTGGGCTAGGAGTCCATTACTTAACTTATCTCTAAAGAAACGAATTAGGTCAACCTATATACTATAAATACAGCCTCTTAACACTCTTAAATGATCCTTGGTGAAACCTGAAGCCAAGAGGAAGCTTACAACACAAGAGAGAAGTCTGGAAAGAGCTGTTCATCATTATCTCTTCTTCTACCTTTAATTTTGTAATTTCTTTCTTTTCTTTCATGAACTAAATTTCTTTAGCTTGAGTTTTAGCATTAATGTATGAACCCTAGTTTTGAGTTGACATCTATCTAATTTGGGAATTTAATGTTTTGAATAGAATTATAGTTTTTATTCTCTGTTTATGTGTTTGGAATTATATTCTGTGTTCTTGTGGAACCGCGGTCATATAGAATTACCATCTAGTAATTAGGTCACCATTGACAACGGTGTTTAATTGCATGTTTAGCACATAACGTCTAGTCTTAGGTCTGATTTGACAACCCAACCTAGCTAGATAATCACTATGGTTTAGTTCTTGTGACTATTTACCAATTACAGGAAAAGTTTGCTTAGGAAGCCTTATTGACACAGGTAAATCCTATTTGAAACTACCGATAGCGAATTGGGACCGATTAGGGAAATACTACATAATTCACCCTTACATGTTTAGAACGGCAAAACTAGTGGGGATTACATGCTAATAACTTAAGCTATATTCTCATATCACTTCTCTTTCATATTTATTTTCTGTCTTTCAATTCTTAGTTTAACTTAGTTAATCATTGTCTCGAATCCATCTTTATTTGTCTTTACTTTTATTTGCGTTTAGTTGTTCTATCTTTAATTGATTTGCACTAGGTATTTGCATAAGATTCTCCTAACCTCTGTAGTCTCTGCGGAACGAATCTTAATCCTTTAACTAAAACTTGCATACGATCTCTATACTTGCAGAACCGTGTAGTCTAGGGTGTTATTTGCACGTTAATTGTATCTTATTTTATCACACCCTAGGCCCCACCATCTTCTAAACACCTACAAATACACCCTTAAACCTTTGTAAATTCATCCCGGCCTCTTATAAATTAGTCCTTAAGTTTTATATCATTAGAGTAATTGAAGAATGCAAGATGAAATTCATGTATCATTCTTTTAGTTTATTTCCTTCATGTATGAACTAATTTTCCCATAACTTGGGTTTTGCATTATGTATAATCTTTGAATTCTATTCTCTTTCTATCTAAATTTCTTTGGGAATTATATGTTTTAATCTGATTCTAGCTAATTAACCATATATTTGATTTATGTGCTTTGATTTATTGTTTGTCTTAAACCTGATCAATTTAGGGCGTTGCTAATAGTAGTTAGATGGTCGCCCGGAAGGGGTGTCTAATTATTGAAAAGACACATAAACGTCTAGTACATGGAATTGGTTCGGACAACACTAGCCTAACTAGATAGTCATCAAGGTTTATTTTCATCACCAAACATCATTAGTATGCAAGACTGCACCTAGGACCCTGGTGGCGCAGGATAACCCTTTTTGAGTCCCCTCGTGATTGTGAGGTTGCCACCCTAGTTCGCTCTCCGGGGATAGGGGGAATTTAGAATCCTGACTACATATCTAAAAGCTATTGTCTCCCTTATAAACTGAAATTGATAGAAAGAATTAGAAGGATTAGTGCATACTAGCAAAATCTAAGCTATACTCTTTCATTTTAATTCTCCCATATTTATTTTATTGTCTTTTAATTTCATTAGTCTAATCATTAATCTCTTAATCAATCTTATTTATTTTTTGTCTTTTAATTATTAATTTCCACTCTGATTTGTTTATCCAGTCGTCTAACACATTTAAGTCCCCGAGGAACGAATCTTCTTATCATTAAAACTTTCATACGTCCTGTAATACTTGCAGAATCATACTGGTCTAGGGTGATTAGTGCATTGTTTCCAGTATTTATTTATCATATTTTTATCACACCCTAGGCAACAATAGTGACCGAGAAGGAGTTATTAGTTGTTGCGTACGCATTTGACAAGTTTCGCTCCTACCTTCTTAGAGCAAAAATTGTTGTGTACACCGATCATTGCGCGATCAAATACCTTATGGAGAAGAAAGATGCAAAACCGTGTTTTGCTATATGGGCATTGTTGTTACAAGATTTTGACTTAAAGGTTCTAGATCAGAAGGGTTGTGATAATCAGGTTGTAGATCATTTGTCGTGTCTTGAAGCAACTGAGTTTAATAGTGGACCAGAGTTGGTCAAGGAAGAGTTTCTTGATGAGAGTCTATTCTCAATACCCACAAAGAGTACTCTTGGTATGCAGATATAGCAAATCTTATTGTGAGTGGTTCTTTTCCTGAAGGAGCTACTTCACAAGAGAGAAAGTGATTGGTTCATCGTGCAAAGCAGTTCTCTTGGGAGGATCCTTTCCTCTAGAAAACATGTAGTGATCAAATTCAGAAGATTCATACCTGAAGGTGAAGTCAGTGATGTAGTTGCTATTTGTCATGATCACCCTATGAAGGACATTACAAGGGTGATCATACAGCTGCAAAGGTAATTAAGTCCGGTTTTTGTTGACATACTTTACATAAAGATTGTCATGAATATGTCAAGGGATGTCACATATGCCAGTTTACCAGTAATATATCTAAGATAGATGAGATGCCACGTAATAATGTGTTGGCCTAA
This sequence comes from Nemophila menziesii, assembly GCA_029959085.1. Taxonomy (NCBI): domain Eukaryota; kingdom Viridiplantae; phylum Streptophyta; class Magnoliopsida; order Boraginales; family Hydrophyllaceae; genus Nemophila; species Nemophila menziesii. The sequence continues at coordinate 10,803,594 of JARWIR010000014.1, read as the reverse complement.
CCTTGTTTTTAATCTCGTTTTAATATTCGACAAATCATTCTTTAACTAAAATTAGGTTACGGGTTATAAATATTCATGTTTTGATGCTTAAAAATGTTTTCTAAAACTCCTAGTAATATAGCTTTTTTAGTAATATCTTTTATATCCATAAAAACCCTTAACTTGAGTGTTTCTAAGGTATGAGTGCGGTACACCGGACTCACTCTGCGGTACACCGGACATAGGGTGCGGACCAAGGCACGGTGCATGGCTAGCCCGTCAGAAACAAGGAAATCAAAACGTTGAGAAGTGCGGTACACCGCACCAGACCCGCGGTGCACCGCAGGTAAGGTTTTTCTGCAACCAAATGAGGACAAAAGGCATATAACCGTTGGGTGTTAAATGTATCTGTTAGACACATGGCATTTGACCGTTGGAGGCTTATTTCAGCTACAAATAAGAGCTCATTGAAGGCACAACTTATCCCTTCCATCTACCAATCTTAAGAGCAATTAATACTATCATTCAAGAAGGTTTCAAAGGAGCTTTCAAGTCATATTTATTCCTCAAGCTTTATAGTTATATCCACTCTTTTAGGAGTCTAGTTACAAGCTATTATATCACCCTTAAACACTTTTCTTTTCCTCTTACTTCTTTGTAATAGATTAAGAGAGTAGTGTGAGTATAGGTTCTATACTTGGTTCCTTGTGTTGGTGATAACACAAGTGGTTTGCTTCAAGGTTGTGAAGTAGTTTTAAAGGGTTTGTAATCTCACCTGGGTTAAAGAGATACGAAGATTATATTGAGAATCTTGCAAATCCTAAGGGGGACTCCTTAGGTAGTGAATGTAGGGAAACCGAACCACTATATATCGTGTGTATCTTTCTATCCCTACACTATTTATTTTCCACACTCTATATGCTTGATAAAATGCTTACATGAATAGTTAACTTATATTGTCTCTTAGTATTATCTAGTTTATAAATATTTAGTCGACTAAAGCAATAGGATTTAAATTAGCCTTTAATTTTATTTACTTGATATAAAATTAGCCGATTAATTTCCATAGTCCTATTCAACCCCCCTTCTAGGACGCATATAGAATATCAATTGGTATCAGAGACTAGCTCTAATTTGTACTTAATCGTTTCTAGAGTTAATACGATATGGACTCTAATCAACCGGAAGGTTCATGTTCTACTAGACCTCCGCTTTTTACAGGAAAAGATTACTTTGGATGGAAAAAGAAAATGGAGATTCATGTCAAAGGAATTGATTACTTTTTGTGGCTTGTTATCAAGTAGGGTCCTTACATTCCTTATGTTGATGGTAGTCAAACGGTTGAAAAAGATGAAGATGACTACAATGCTCCAGACATAGCTAAACTCACCAAAAACAACAAAGCTATGAACATACTCATAAATGGGTTGAGTGTCACGGAATATGCTAGAGTTAGTGAATGCAATTCGGCTCATGAAATGTGGCAACTCTTGGAGCTATCATATCAAGGAACGGAAGATGTCAAGGAAATGGTCTTTTTATCACCAAGTATGAGCTATTTCGAATGGAGCCCGATGAAGCCTTGAATGCTATGCATCAAAGATTTTCCAACATTGTCAACACCTTGAAGACTCTTGGTCAAGAGTACACCAACAAAGAACAATGCCGAAAAATCTTATCTGCTCTTCCAAAGAAATACAAATCAAAAATCAACTCCATAAGAGATACAAAATATCTTTCGAAAATGACGGTTCATGAACTCATTTGTAATCTCATGACGGAGGAACTAGTGCTTGAAGAAGAAAAAATAAGAGATGATGAGGAGAAGAAAATTAAGAAATCCATTTCTTTTCATGCCTTAAGTAGTAAGATGAAAGAAAGAAAGGAAAAGAAGGAAAGTGAAGAAGAAGAAAATTCACATGAAGAAGAAACTAGTGAAGATGAAGGAGTAGCTATGTTGGAAAAAGATATGAAAAGAATTTTGAGATACAAACGCTTTGCCAAGAAAGGAAGCTCTTCCACACCCTACAAAAAGAATGTTAGAGCTATCAAACAAGACGAACCCACTTGCTATCATTGCAAGAAAATAGGTCACATCAAAACCTATTGTCCCCTTCTTCAAAAAGAAAAACCTAAGAGAGCTATGCATGCAAACATTACTTGGGATACTCAAAATTCGGATGAAGAAGATAGTGAAAATGATAATGTTAACCTTGTTGCTTTCATGGGAAATCTTTCAAATGATGAAGATGCTATTTGGGATGATAGTCACTCAATCCAAGAGTTAAGAGATGACGGTTCAACTCACTTTGCATTCATGGCTAATTATGATGAGGTAACTCCTAAATCTAATCTTTCTTTATCAAATGATGATGCTAGTGAGGAATATATTCATGATGCATTTGATTCTCTTTACAATGATTTTTTGAACTCTATTGAAACAAACAAAGTTTTAACAAAAGATTTAGAAATTGAAAGGAATAGAAGTAAAGAGATTTTAAAAGCTTTGGAGGATTGTCAAAATCTTAGTGATGAATGTATAGATGAAAATGAAAAACTTCATCTTATTAAGAAAAATCTTTTGGAAGAAAAAGTTTTGTTAGAGAAAAAGGTTGAAGATTTAAATGCTATTATTTTAAAATTCTCCAAGGGACAAGAAAATTTGGATTTGATTTTATGTTATCAAAGAATGGCTTTTGAAAAAAGTGGTATTGGCTATGATCCTTCAACCAAACAAAAATTCTTGAAAAATGCTTTTGTTAAACCAACCATTTCACATCATATTCCTTCTTCTTCAAAATCTTCAATCACTTGCACATATTGTGAAAAACTTGGTCATGATGCATCTCATTGTTACTATCGTAAATTATTGGATTTGGGGTCTCTTGTACCATCTTGTAAAAAGCCTATATGGGCTATAAAAAGAAAATCCACTAACCCTCACGGACCCAAACCGAATTGGGTACCTAAAGCTTAATCATTTTTGTTTGTAGGGATTGAGCATCAAGAAGCAAAATATATGGATTCTTGATAGTGGATGCTCTAGACATATGACCGGGAACCCTTCATTATTTACACATCTCTATAAAACAAAAGGTGATAAAGTTACTTTTGCCGACAATACTAAAAAACGTGTTTTGGGTAAAGGTAATATTGGTAATATGGATTCCTTACTTATCTCAAATGTTTTGCTTGTTGAGTGTCTATATTTTAACTTGCTTAGTATTAGTCAACTATGTGATGTTGGTTATTTTGTTAAATTTGAAGCATCTAGATGTATTGTGTTTAAAAATGATGAGTTAAATACTACTTTTATTGCTAAGAGATCCGATAATGTTTTTGTAGTTGATCTTGAGAGTCTTAATTGTCAACGTATTAAATGCTTGTCCGTGGTCAATGATAGTTGGCTTTGGCATAGACGTTTAGGACATGCTAGCATGGATTTAATTTCAAAATTGTCTAGAAAAAATCTTGTTGTTGGTTTGCCTATTTATAAGTTTGATAAAGATAAACTTTGTGATGCATGTCAACTTGGTAAACAACATCGTTCATCTTTTAAACTCATAAATAAGGTCATCACCATTAGGCCACTTCAATTATGGCATATGGATCTTTTTGGTCCCGTTGATGTCACTAGTCATGGAGGGTCGAGATATGTTTTTTTTGTTGTTGATGATTACACTAGATTTACATGGGTGATGTTCCTTGCTTTAAAAAATCAAGCCTTCAATGAATTTGCAAATCTTTGTAGAAAGGTGCAAAATGAGAAAGGCTACTCTATTACATGCATTCGTAGTGATAATGGTAGTGAATATGTGAATTCTCCTTTTGTGCATTTTTGTGATGAATTTGGCATTGATCATAATTTTTCGGCTCCTAGAACTCCCCAACAAAATGGGGTAGTGGAAAGGAAAAACCGAACTCTACAAGAAATGGTAATGACAATGTTAAAAGAACATAGCTTGCCTACATACTTTTGGGGTGAAGCCGTTCATACGGCTTGTTATGTTTTAAATAGAGTTCTCATTAGACCTATTATTAAGAAAACCCCTTATGAGCTTTGGAATGGTAGACCACCAACTATTGCATGTTTTCGTGTTTTTGGGTGCAAATGTTTTATCTTAAACACTAGGGATCATTTGGGCAAATTTGATGCCAAATCGGATGAAGGTATTTTTCTTTGCTATTCCACTAAGGGAAAAGCTTATCGTATTTTCAATAAACGCACTCGTACTATTGAAGAATCTATGCATGTTGATTTTGATGAGACTAACCCTTTTTGTATAAAGAAAGTAGTAGAAGATGATCCACATGAAAATATCCCACAAGATCAACCATTAGAATCTCCTACTCAAGAATTGAAAACTCATGATGAATCTATTGAGAAAGATGATCAACCTTCAAATGAAGCTACTCCGGATTTACCAAAATGTTGGAAAAACATCAAAGATCACCCAAGCGAATTAATTTTAGGTGATCCAAATGAAGGGGTAACCACTCGCTCTCGTGTAATTGCTTTATGTGCTCATCATGCCTTCTTATCTCAAATTGAGCCCAAAAATATTAAAGAAGCTTTACTTGATGATCATCGGATAAATGCCATGCATGAGGAGTTGAATCAATTTGAGCGGAGTAAAGTTTGGACCTTAGTTGAGAGACCAATTGGTCCCACTATTATTGGAACTAAATGGGTTTTTCGCAATAAACTAGATGACACCGGAATAATCACAAGGAATAAAGCACGTTTAGTTGCTCAAGGGTATAATCAAGAAGAAGGTATTGATTTTGATGAGACTTTTGCTCCGGTAGCTAGACTTGAGTCTATTCGTATGTTACTTGCTTTTGCTTGTTATATGGATTTTAAACTTTACCAAATGGATGTCAAAAGTGCTTTTCTAAATGGTTTTATAGAAGAAGAAGTTTTTGTTAAACAACCACCGGGTTTTGAAGACCCAAAATTTCCAAATCATGTTTTTAAACTTTCAAAAGCTTTATATGGTTTAAAACAAGCACCACGTGCTTGGTATGATCGTTTAAGCAAATTCTTATTAGAAAATGGTTTTAAACGTGGTAATATTGACTCCACTTTGTTTATAAAAAGATCTTTTAAAGATATTCTTCTTGTTCAAATTTATGTGGATGATATTATATTTGGTGCTACAAATGAAAATCTTTGTCAGAATTTTTCTAAAAGCATGCATAAGGAGTTTGAGATGAGCATAATGGGTGAATTGAACTACTTCCTTGGACTTCAAATAAAGCAAATGAAGGATGGCATCTTTGTAAATCAAGTCAAATACACAAAATAATTAATCAAGAAATTTGGAGTTGAAGATGCAAAGGAAATCGGAACCCCAATGAGCACATCCACAAAGCTAGACAAAGATGAAGATGGTAAGAATGATGATGAAAAAACGTATCGAGGTGTTATTGCGCTTCAAAATGTCAAAAATTGCACTTTAGGCCCTTGATTTAATTCAAAATTGCATTTAGGTCCCTATAATTTTCAAAAATTGCTTTTAGACCCCTATACTTTTCAAACTTCTTTTTAACCTCTAGATTTCTAAAACCTATCAAAGGTTCTTTTTGTTGTTGACAAAGGGGGAGAAATTTTAGTTAAACTTTTTTAAATTAAAACAAAAACTCTATGCATTTTGTGAGGGGGAGTTTTCTTCAATGTAATTATCTTTAAAACTCAAATGCTTAGGTTGAGGGGGAGTTTTTTATTACAATTATGTCTAGGGTCTCTTCAAAAGTTTATGATTTCAAAAAGGGGAAGATTGTTGGCCTAACCTTGTTTTTAATCTCGTTTTAATATTCGACAAATCATTCTTTAACTAAAATTAGGTTACGGGTTATAAATATTCATGTTTTGATGCTTAGAAATGTTTTCTAAAACTCCTAGTAATATAGCTTTTTTAGTAATATCTTTTATATCCATAAAAACCCTTAACTTGAGTGTTTCTAAGGTATGAGTGCGATACACCGGACTCACTCTGCGGTACACCGGACATAGGGTGCGGACCAAGGCACGGTGCATGGCTAGCCCGTCAGAAACAAGGAAATCAAAACGTTGAGAAGTGCGGTACACCGCACCAGACCCGCGGTGCACCGCATGTAAGGTTTTTCTGCAACCAAATGAGGACAAAAGGCATATAACCGTTGGGTGTTAAATGTATCCGTTAGACACATGGCTTTTGACCGTTGGAGGCTTATTTCAGCTACAAATAAGAGCTCATTGAAGGCACAACTTATCCCTTCCATGTACCAATCTTAAGAGCAATTAATACTATCATTCAAGAAGGTTTCAAAGGAGCATTCAAGTCATATTTATTCCTCAAGCTTTATAGTTATATCCACTCTTTTAGGAGTCTAGTTACAAGCAATTATATCACCCTTAAACACTTTTCTTTTCCTCTTAATTCTTTGTAATAGATTAAGAGAGTAGTGTGAGTATAGGTTCTATACTTGGTTCCTTGTGTTGGTGATAACACAAGTGGTTTGCTTCAAGGTTGTGAAGTGGTTGTAAAGGGTTTGTAATCTCACCCGGGTTAAAGAGATACGAAGATTATATTGAGAATCTTGCAAATCCTAAGGGGGACTCCTTAGGTAGTGGATGTAGGGAAACCGAACCACTATATATCGTGTGTATCTTTCTATCCCTACACTATTTATTTTCCGCACTCTATATGCTTGATAAAATGCTTACATGAATAGTTAACTTATATTGTCTCTTAGTATTATCTAGTTTATAACTATTTAGTCGACTAAAGCAATAGGATTTGCATTAGCCTTTAATTTTATTTACTTGAAATAAAATTAGCCGATTAATTTCCATAGTCCTATTCAACCCCCCCTTCTAGGATGCATATAGAATATCATAATGTTCTTAAAGTTGAGATATTTGATGTATGGGGTATTGATTTCATGGGTCCCTTTGTACCATCCAATGGAAATCAATACATCCTACTAGCTGCTGATTACGTGTTTAAATGGGTAGGGGTTGTAGCTTTACCAATGAATGATTCGTGAGTGGTGATAAAATTCTTAAAGTCACACATCTTCACTAGACATGGTACGCCTAGAGTTATTATCAGTGATGCGTGTCTTTTTTTGTGAATAGATACTTGAAGGCAGTTTTAGAGAAGTATAGGGTGAGACATCGTGTATCTACTGCTTATCATCCACAAGAAAATGGTCAAGCTAAGGTCATTAATCGAGAGATCAAATCCATTTTCGAGAAAACTGTTGGCTCCACAAGCAAAGATTGGTCAATGAAATTAGATGATGCGTTATGGGCATATCGTACTTCGTTTAAAACACCTGTTGGTGCATCTCCATATCGCATGGTGTATGGTAAGGCTTGTCACTTACCTCTTGAACTTGAATTAGGTGCACATTGGGAGATAGTAGAGATGAACATGGATCCTACTTTGGTCGGTAAGATTCGTATGATGAAATTGAATGAACTTGATGAGTTTCAATTTCATGCCTATGAGAATGCTACATTGTATAAAGAAAAGACAAAGAGATGGCATGATAATCGTATTCGTGACAAGAAATTTGAAGTTTGACAGAAGGTCCTTAAATACAACTCCAAGTTCAGTAATTATCCTGGTTAGTTGAGATCAAAGTGGTCTGGTCCTTATATTGTGATCAAGGTCACGCCTCATGGAGCTATAGAGATTGAGCACCAAATCGAGCACTACACTTTCACGGTGAATGGTCATCAATTGAAAACCTATCATGGAGGCGAGGATATCAATCGCATAGAAGATCCAATCCTGGGGAGGTCATGTACCTCCTCGAAGCCGCATAAGTGCGTGAGGTAACCCATAGAGCTTAACGACGTTAAATAAAAGGCATTTCAATTGTATATTAGTTCATTTCTTTCATATCTTCTTAATTATTAGTGTAAATTAGAGTAGTTGTTGTTTATTAGTGTTTAATCTTTAAGAAATGAGAAAGGTTGGTATTTTTTATGATTATAGGAGTAAAAGTCTTGAGTTTGGGGTAGGAAGTGTGAAAAAGGAGGAAAATTGGTTGTCAAAACAAGCGACAACCGGGAACCCAGTTAGCAATAACCATAAACCCAATTGATGAATGTTGATAAACCAATTACATGTAAGAAGAGGCGCGTGCGGGATTGCGCATGTCGATACAAACTGGGAACCCGGTTGCTGCGCTGTAGCCCTCAAACTTTCTAACCTATGAGGTGGAGACGCAAGGAACTGGTGCGTGGAGATTCGCGCTCATCGACGCCAACTGGGAACTCAGTTTTTGGAGGCATTTCTCTGACCTGTGCGGTGGAGACGCAACACTATGTTGCGTAAAAAGAAAATCTTTGCGCAAATTAGCGACACGGACCTGGAACCCGGTTTCGTAACATTTAGGCGGTTTTGTGAAGCCTTAAGGGTTTTAACCTCCTTTGTTTGTCTTCCCTCACAAGAAACTCCATATTTCCGTCCCAAAACTCCATATAACTGAGAAAATCATCACTAAAACATCACAGCTTATCAAATCTTCTCCCTAAACACCACATAAACACACAATCAACTCATAATCCTTCCAAAACATCATAAAGATTCAACTTTTACCCAAAAATCCTTCTTCATCAAAACCATAAATTGAGTCATTAAATCTCTCCAAACACACAAAATAGTAATTACCAATCTCATATCTCACCTTAATCCTCCTTTTTCTATCCTCAAAACATTAAATTTCAAAAAAATTATCTAGTTTTTGAATTTTTGAAGTTTTGAGTTTGGGGTGCGTCAAGATGACAAACAGAAAAGATTTGTTGTGCTATAATTGTAAGACAAGAAGTAATCCTAGAACCAGAAACAGTCCTGGAGCCACTTAAGACAAAGATATTGAGATTCCAGATTCAAGTTCTATGCCTAAGATTGGAGAAGTCAAGACTACTATGAAGAGGGAAGAGACCCCAAGTGTGGCTAATCCCAAAAAGCCTAACTTGGAAGAAAAAGAAGTTGAAGAACAAGTCACTAGAAAACCCACTATCACTTGTGACTAGTGTGGTTGGAAAATTGAGAAAAAGAGACATCACGTTTATCCCTAATTTTGTTCCTGAGTTTCATGAAGAACTAGTTTTTGTGAATGGACAGTCACTTATCCTACGCAAAAAGGTATTGCCTTTCTCAGTTGAGCTTATTCAGAAAACATTGAAATTACCAAACTTGACTGGTCCATCCCCATATCACGAAGAAATTAATGATTCATCTTTTGAATGGGAATCTTTTTATGATCAAGTCCTAATTCGTGGGAGACTTTCCATCCCGGTAGGAGAAAGATATGCATGCCAGGTATTTAGTAGCGATTTGCTACCACACGCTAAAGTATGGTCCCGTTTCATAGTTTATACCGTCTTTGGCAACAATCATATTTCAGAGTTAACAAAGGAACGTCTAATTTTTATAAAGTGTATTCTTGAGAAGAAAGAAATTGATGTTGCCCGTGTAATTTATAACCTCATCATGGAATTCGAAAAATTCCCTATTTTACAAAGAAACCTCAAGTTCCCGTGCACCATAACCGTGATTTGTTTAGCCGCAAAAATACCACGCAAAAATGAAGAGGATGAGCCTACAGAAAAAGGGGAAGAGATGACATTAAAAACCAATAGAAAATATCCATGAGGCAGCTCCAAAATTAAAAGAACGGGGTCCTAGACATCTTACACGCAAGAAGAAGACAGTGAATGGAAACAAGTTAGAAGAACGAATTAGAGCTTTAGAGGAGAAAAAGATGAGATGATAACAGCTGTGGTAAAGGTAACAGAAGAATTGGTACTCATAAGGACGATTCTAGAGAATTTGAGATCTACACGGAACACTAGAAACCAGCCTCGTGCTGGTTAAGCTACGTTTCCTTCTATCTTTCTCATTATTAGTGTACATTAGTTTATTTTCTTTACTTAGTCTTTTTGAGTCGTGGGGACGCGAATCATTTTTGAGTTTGAGGTGGGGTTCGTTGCCTCATTCAATTTTTTTCTGTTATTTGTTTTAATGCTTTAAATAAAATTAATTGAGGGTGGCGTTTGATTGTAGAGTATTTTGAATGTCCCCATTAAGCACACTTCTTATGAATTTATGATAGAAAATAGTATACCTTAGGAGTTGATGTAAAATGCACTATAATTGAATGCAAACATTAGGTAATTGATAGGAAATATTAATGAACAATGCAAGAGAAGTAAACTTGTACTTAAGGAAAATGAGTGGTTTGTAGAACGTGAGATCTAAATAAGTAGAGAACCCACTTAGATATGAACAAGAGGCGAGTTATGTAACTAGGAAAATGATAAAGGGAGTTATTTGATAGCCATTTGAGACTTTTTAGCCTTCTATTCCATGATTTAATTATATACATCTTAGCCCCACTTTTAGCCTTTAAGCCTTTCTTTTGTTGCCACGGTATAAGCCCATATACCCTTAGTTTATTAGGCATTTCCATATGACTCGCACTTGAATCACAATCCTGAGACTTCCTGTCTTGAGCTTGAGTTTAGGGTGGTGGGAAACCACATTGGTAGGGAAGTTATATGCGTTTCTATCAATGTGCAATTCGATGATATATTATTAGTAACCCTTTGGCTGGGTCCTTGGAAAAAATGAACGATAAAAGTTGTCAATGTAGAAGACAACTGGGAACCTATTCATCACTAACTAGGAACTCGGTTATCGACTGTACACAAAAAGAGAGAGAGAAAAGAATGAAAAAAGAAAAAAAAGAATAAAGTAACCGGCAAAGTGAAAATTTTGGAAATCATTTTAGTGCTTATTGGGTTAACTAGGGGATGCTAAATTAGTGCGTCAAATGGCTTGAGTGAGAACATATTAGAGTGTAAACTCAAGCTCTTGGACAGTTGTTAATGGTAAGTGAGGAGAGAGCCAAAAGCTCACTTCAAATTTACCAAATATACATACCATACGTCCCTAAGCCAACACTAAAACCATAAAGGCCTCGTGATTCCTAGATACATAATGGATATCCAATTCAGCTAAGAAGAAGTATATTAAGTGGAGCATTCAAAACAAGTAAGGATCAATGAACACCCTATAGCCACGCAATTTGAGATAAGTATAAGTGTAACCTTCTAGCATTGTGAATTTAATTTGGATTGATATTTTATGTGTTTGATTTTGCATGATAGGTATATGTGTATATTAATTCCTAAGTTATACTATATGAGATTTGTTTCAAGTTGTGCTTTGGGTATTATTCACTAGACTCTGCATTTCTGCGTTAACCTTCGGCCTTAATCTTTATTTTACTCTGTCGGAACGACAAAGGTTTGCGTTGGGGGTCTTGATGTCTCACGTTGTGTTCTAAATATTAGCCCTTAGTATACATCATTTTAGGTGAATATTAGACTTATTTTGATAGTCTTTTATTCTTATTTCGTTATATTGCATTTTTTCCCCTTAAAATTATGTTATTTTATTTTTAGAGCTTTTGTACGTTAATTTGTTTGTTTTTAGTGCAAAGTTCTTAAGTCCATGGATGCTATGGAGCACGAATACAAGGAGGAGAAGTGAGAATTAAAGTCCAAGATCAAGCGGAAGAGTTAAAGGCTAGAAAAGAATTTCCGAAGAATTGACTAAAGAAGTTGCAGATCTGGAAGGTTGTTACTAATTGCTGTTTTTGGGCCACTTAGATGCGGATTCAGCCTTTGGGCCGTGAAATAGAAAAGATGTCTATGTGAGTTAGGAAGATTTAGCAACTGGAATGAGTCTATTTGGAAATGAATGCAAAAGTTACAGCCGTTTTACTAAGGGCTGTACGCCAGTTACGGGAATTAAAGAAGAAGATGGGCTTGGTTTTTTTATAATTTGATCTAATGCTCTTAACCTAAGCCCTAATCCGATTTTGAGCACTTTATAAGCTCCTTTAGACATCATTATTCGACACCTCTCAATTTTTCTTCAATTTACAACATCCTTGGAGAGAGAGAGAGTCAGAACCACCTCTCATGAAACCTTAAATCATCCTTTGAGAGAGTGTCAAGAGGCGGAAGCAAGAACAGAAGATGGAGAATCCTTTTCCTCCAACAACGACTCAAGTCAATTCATCTATCTAGGTTCTTATTTTATTTCTGTTATTAGGAACATGTATATTATTGATTTTTTTTTTACTTTTATTATGAGCTAATCCTTACATTCTTGAGAATCGCGTAATGGGATGAACCCTAATTTATTTAATTAATGTATTTTAATTTGGGATTAGTTTCTAGTTTAATTTGAACTGGGTATGTTATATTGGATATTATTTTGTTCTTATTTACTATTTCTGACCTAGCTAATTAGAAATAGGTTATCGTAATTGGGCTATTCACTTTAGTGGCGAAGTGATCATCCGACAAGGGGGGTTTGATTACAGACTTAAATAATATCCGTGTAATGTCTGTTATTGACCGACAAACTTAACTAATAACATAGCCAAAGAGGTAAATACTTCACATCCGAAGAGGCATATTCGCCCATATAGGGGTTTATAGTACTTTAGGATAGCTCCCAGGTTCACCCGACAGGGGTCTAGGAGATATTAGAGTTCCGAGTTATATAGAAATATCATTTCTACCCTTAACGAAAGCATTAATTATGTAAGTTTAGGTGATTCCCTAGCAAGACTCCAGTATAGCTCATATCTGCGTCTTAATCTTTTAGTATTTACTTTCATTAATTTGTTTCTTTGTGTCTAGTAGTTTAATAACTCAAAACCAAACAAATATCTTTTATATTTTATTTTCTGTATTAGCAATTACTACTTCTTATCTATTGAACACTTGAGTTATACTAGTCCAATCCTTGAGAACGAAACCCGATTTATCGGAGTATTACTTGGACAACCGTGCACTTACGGTATTGTGGTTCCTTTATTTTCAGTACTTAATTTTATAACACCGAAGGACCCACCAACTTTTTGGCACCGCTTCCGAGAATTGTTGCGTGTGACTCCAGTGTTTAATATTTAAGTAGTTTTATTTGTTTGTTTATTTTTCAGTTTTATGCTTGTTTTTTGTTTTTGTTTTCTTTTACAGGTTCTTATGTTCAGGTAAAGATCAAGAGATTCAATTAAAGATGTATGGAGGACATTACCCAAATCCTGGTCCATTCGCCGATTTGGAAGATTTCTTTGGGACAACAACAATAGGGTAGTAACTTCTACCAACCACCTTATCAACACCCGCAAGAGCAAGGATGGAACAACCAATGGACTAGGAACAATCAACAACAATCTCCTTATCACTATCAGCAAGAACAAGCATGGAACCACCATTGGGTTGAGAATAATCAACAACAACCATCGTATCACTACCAGCAAGATCAAAGATGGAACATTCAACAACCTCCACAAATAACTCTTTGCCGATTTGAATGAAACACTTGCTAAATACATTCATGAAAACGAGGAAAGAGGTGCCCAAATAGACCAGATGCTAGACGAATATATTTCCCATAGTAGTAAGTCTTATGAAGATTCAACTCCGCCAAGGGATCGAAGAGACCAACTGGAAGAAGTAGTTGCGGATGAAGGGTTGAAAGAAAATAACAGTGATAGTGATAAGACCACTGTGCCAATTACAAATGGAGACCACATAGTGGAAGAAGGAGTAGCAACGCAAATACTAGAAGTTAACATAGAAATTTCTATTCCAATGGTGCGTGCACATGATCAAGATATAGAACACAAAAACGAAGAAGAGGTGATCAAGATTAGAGAGATTCCACAGCAAAAACCTAATGAGGTAATAGTGGAAGATTGGGTTGAAAGCGAAGATGAATGTGAAGTGGTTGGGTGTCAATTGAAGAAATAAAGGTTCACAATACCACAACAAGTTCACCGATCCCCACCACGAATCTTGAATGAAAATAGAGCTAAAGAATCACCTCCACTACCACAAATGATCAATATGTGCTATACAAGAAAGGTGCCTGGTGGTGCCTAGGGTGTGATAAAAATAAGATAAAATTAAGCCGAGAAACTACGCACTCTCACCCGGGTGGTTTCGGTTACCCCATTGATAACCTCCGCGGTTGGATATAAAGTTAACAGATTGTGGATTTGATTCGCACTCTTCCCATGTATGATTGTTAACCCCACATTCTTGACAACCTTGTGCTTCTTGTACTACGTTTGCAGCGGCTAAACTCTTTTGCATCTCTATTTTCAGCTCTTTGATTTGATTTTCTAACGCGGATATTTGGGATGAGTTCGCAGTTTCTGCATCTAAACGAAGCGTTCCTCGGGTCTTTGCTACAGAAGCTCGCGTTGAAGGCCAACTTCTCTCTAGTTCCATAATATTTTCTAACACCTTGGAAGCTTCATTATGATTCATGGACACGAAATTACCCTTTCCAATGTTATCCACTTTCTCTCTACCTTTATCATTAAGACCTTCATAGAACATAGCAAGTTGTAGAGCAGGTGTATAACCATGGAGCGGACATCTAGCTAACTTTTGTTGAAACCTTGTCCATGCTTCTCCCACTGTTTCTCCATCTTCTTGGCAAAATCTTGCAAGCTCGGTTTGATCTTTGAGTCTCATGCTCTTCGGATAAAATCGGTTAAAGAACGCGGCTTGAAGTTCTCTCCAAGAATGAATAGTTCCATGTGGTTGTCTCTCTAGCCATTCGCTAGCTCTACCGGTCAAGAAGAAGGAAAACATATGACAATACAGTTGCTCGCGTGTAATGCCAGGAGTAATGTAGGCATCACAAATCTGCATGAACTTCTGAATCGATCTTACCGGATCCTTAATTGCTGTACCAGTGTAGAGTCCGAAACTTTGAAATTGACTGAGCATACCCGGATCGGGTTTAAATTTAATATTCGGAATCTCTGGAGGGTGGTAACCGATTGGTTGAACATGGAATGGTACATGAAGGCCAGGAAGGTCTTGTTCAACTCGGTTATGTTGGTTATTAAGGTTATTCTGCCCATTACCTCCTCCTACTGGTAGTTGTACACCAGGTGGTGGATTTTGTTGTTGGATCCCTGGTTGATTTTGTTGTAGACCACCAGGTGGTGGTGGACCTCTCGGATTGAGTTGGCCACCAAGTGGTGGATCTTGGGCTGCCATTGCTCTTCTTAAGGCTCTTTCCTCACGAACTCGTTTGTTGTAAGGTCTGAAGCTCCTCTCAGGCTCCGATAAAGGAGGCCAAGAATTAAACACTGTGAAACCTGAAAAAGACTAAAGCAAACCACAAGCGTAAATCTGGAAAAATAAAAACTAAAAACTGAAAAGTCAAAACTAATTAAAAACTACTACTCGAAATAGATAACCCACACGCTAACGACACACAAGTCCCCGGCAGCGGCGCCAAAAACTTGGTGGTGCCTAGGGTGTGATAAAAATAAGATAAAATTAAGCCGAGAAACTACGCACTCTCACCCTAGACAGGCACAGTACTGCAAGTATTACAGGACGTATGCAAGTTTTAATGATTAGTTAAGTTCGTTCTCAGGGACTTAAGTGTGTTAATCGCGTGAGTAAAAATAACGAGTAAAAGTAAATAATTAGAAGACAAATAAATTAAAGAGAGAATTTTGAAATTAACTAATAAAGACAATAAAATAAAAGATAAGAAATATGAGATGAGAAGTATAGCTCAGGTTTTGCTAGTATGCACTAATCCTTCTAATTCTATCTATAAATCTAGTTAATAAGGGAGAATATTAGCTCTTGGTATACTTAGTCAGGATTCTAAATTCCCATACCTTAGACCTGGAGAGCGACTAAGGGGGCTACGGCAGAACCAAGACGTGATTTCAAATAGGGTTATCAAACGCTACTAAGGCCCTAAGCAAATACTGCAATCATTGGTGATATGGTGGTTAAAACAAACCCTAATGACTATCTAGTTAGAATCATGTTTTGTCAGAACTAATATCGACACTAGACATTATGTGGTGGTTCAATAGTTAAACACCCTGTCAAGGAGACCATCTAACTACTCTTAAAACAATCCTAAATTGATCAGTTCTAGGAAAGACATTAAATCAAAACACATAAACAAATATTAAGTAAGAAGCTAATATCAAATTAAAACATATAATTCCCAAAGAAACTTAGATAGAAGAATTAGAATTCATAGATTATACATTATGCAAAACCCAAGCTATGGGGGAGTTTAGTTCATACCTGAAGGAAATAAACTAAAAGAAATTACAAAAGACATCATCTTGCTCTCTACAATAACTAAGAAATAATTATAAGGTTTTTCTAAGCAAGGATGATTTTACAAGTTATATATGGGTGTATTTATAGGTGTTTAGAAGACCTAATTCGTTTTCTTGAGGAAGAGATAAAGTATTGGACTCCTAGCCCAACTCAAATTCGTATGGAAATAAAGATAAACACTGCTGGACCGTTTTGAGCATATCATCTTCGTTATTGGTCGGTTTGAGCTCCATAATATACCAAACGAATCGTAACAGAATTATCTTTGTCCCTATGAAAGAAAATTACCAAAATCGGCCTATTTCTTGGGTAAAATAGCACTTCTTTAGGCGTGTACTGCATAATCCCAGATTAGGCAGCTTTTCCTTTTCCATCTTTTTAGCTTTTGTTTCTTTATCTCCAATTACCATGCAAATCTCTTTCCATAAGTTGTAGTCTTTAACTTGGACTCTAATTAAGCTCCATAATTATCTTTAAAGCTACACACTAAATAAACAATTAAACCCAATATGCTCTAAAAATATTATTTTACTAAATCAAGACTAAAAATAGGAAAGTGCACTATTTCACAAGAAAATCGACATTTATGACTTCTAAATCACTAAAAATGATGTCTCATCTTAACTTAAATCTATCACAAATGAGGTGACATCAAGACCCCCAACTCAAAGTTGTATCGTCCCGATACAATAAAGATAAAAACAAAGGGAAGTCTAAAAATACACACTTATAAAATTCTCAACACAATGGGAAGAACATAGCAAAATATATAGAATAACCTAAAGCAGATAACTCAAAAAATTTCATGCAATAATATTCATAAACTACATACCTATACACTTCTCATATCCACAGTCAACACGGCTTGAATTCAAGATTAGATTAGTTTCGCAATGTAAGAAGGATTGGGACTTTACTCAGTTCCCCAAGAGAGCTATAGATTGTTCATCGATTTTCACTAGTATTCAAAGATCCACTCAACTAATCTCTAATGGCTCAATCACTTCGCAATTACATAGCAAAGATCAAAAGGTCTTTAAGGTTGTAATTTAGGCTTAGGGACGGTGTGATAGTATATTTGGATAATTTGGAGTGAGCTTTTGGCTCTCTCCTCACTAGCCATCAACGAATCGCCCTAGAGCTTGAGTTACTCTCATAAAACGTTTCTCACTCAACCCAATGAATTCTTTGATGCACAATTTAGCATCCCCAATAACCCATGTTAAAGCTTTAAGATGTTCACATAAAAATCCACTTTGCCGGTCCGAATATATATATTTTCTTTTCTTTTTAAATCAATTTCTCAAGCTATGACTCTCTTTTAATGTTGAGATATCATGCTATTTTCTCATATATATATTTTTTTCTTTTAATGCCCTTGTTGGCAAATTTAGCTCGTAGCTTCTTTTTCATTCACTATTACCCCGGCAAAGGGTTACAATAAAAATCTGTGAAACATCATTAATGTAAAGCACAAAGCACAATTAATAAGCTCCAAAAATCCCAACCCAATAACAATTCCGATAATGGTGGACCCACCACCCCAAACTCAAGCTCTAAAACAACTGTCTATGCATCGCGATTCGAGTGCGGGTCATATGGAAAAGTCCTATAATCTAAAGGGATATGGCTTATAACGTGTTTCAATAAAAAGCTTTAGAAAGGCTAGAAGGGGCTGAGAAGGATATAGCATATAAAATCGAAAATCACAAGGTGAGCAGGTATAAAAAGGCGTCAAAGGCTTCAAATATGAAAGAACTGCCTTAATCACTTTCTACACTACGTAATTTCGTTATTTTCTTACCTTTAGCACTTTCATCAAATGGTTTTTCAACTAGCTTGGATCTCACGGCCTACACACTTCTCAAGGTTCCCTGAGATCGAACATACTTTCTATCGCATTGCTCACTAATCTTTTCTTTACTATCAACGTGTGTTTTCCTGCAAATACTCAAAGCATACATACATAGCTCATAAACATATTACTTACTATCATCAATTCACTGAGCTTATGCTTTCAAGCTATTAAACACACTCTACATCTAATTCCCATGTATCAAAAATTTTAATTTCTACCTAAAAACAGAAAAATGGAGATGAGAGACAACGAATCCCCACACCCCCAACTCAAAAATGAGCCGTGTCCCCACGACTCGAAAAAGACTCGAAAAACAGAAATTAAAATTAGCAGATAAACATATTTACAGAAATGGTAAGGAAGAAAGAGAACATACTCTCGAGGCTATTGCCTCGCATCATTGACATCCAATGTTGGATTTGCTGGACCTTTCGTTAATTGCTCGAGGAGTTTCATGATGTGCACTTGATTAGCGTTGATTTGTGCCACATCCTTGACTAAGGAAGTTTGAGCTGCTTCGAATTTTGTTAAACGCTCCTCCATCTTCTCTTGCCAACTTTGCTCCTTTTCTTCTTTCGAGACTTGCGTAGAAACCGCTCTTTGAAAGATATCCTTGATCCAAGCATTATCAATATAACTCGTCTTAAACTCGAGTTTCTCTTCTTCACCCAATGTAACATTCGCTTCTCGCACAAGACACGTGATCATAGTAGGAAATTTAACATTATAAACCGATTTAGGAGAGACCGAGAATCGTATCTAAACTTCTTCTCCTCTCAAAATACAGTCCAAAAGTAGAGCGTACTTCATAGTCACATCCAAAGTTTGTGTGTTCCCAAAAATATTAGGGACAAGGAAATTGTGCCAAATTCTTGCATCCGATTGAAGATATTTGTAAGGCCAGGGTGCCTATAATTCTCCCTTATGTGATTTCACTTTCTCCTTGTCTCATACATGCTCAAAAAGTAATTCCTCATCAAAGATTTTTCGTTTAGCAACCGCTTCTTCAAATTTGCAGTAACCTTTCAATTTCTTAAACTTGAAGTGGTTTCTAATCTCCTCAACTGTGAAAGGAACTAACATTCCTCTAATCGGAACACAACCTTTACTATCTCGGCTAAAGAGGCCTAAATAGAATTCCAAAACTAACTCATGACATAATTCAGAACGTCTTACCATGAACGTAGACCAACCCAATTTCTCACCAAGCTCTAAGAATCTTGCATATTCTCTTATACCAACTTCTTCCTTGAATACTTTCTCATAAGCAAAAGGTAGTTCTTTCAATTGTTTCTCTACAGAAGCTTTCAAGATTTTTAAAGCTTCCTCTTTCTCCTCTTTGGGTGTAGGACCTTGTGGAGGTTGTGTTTTCTCCTTTGCATAAAAGTAAAGCTTTTTACCATTACGATCAAACAAAGGTATTCCACTCTTCTCAACTTTATCTTTACCCTTTGATTTAAAACTATCACCTTTGTCAATTGATTTCTTCTTTTTTAAATCCAATCCCTTGTTACTCTTTACCTCCCTCTTGTTAGCTAAAATTGTTGTTCTATTAGTCATCTTCAATTAACCCCCAACTCAAAGCTTTAGCAACCCTTGAAATTTGAACTTGTGAATTAATGGTTGAACAAGCTTGATTTGGCTTAGGATAGGTGAATTGATGATGAATCTCTATGTGGGTAAGGTGGATTTGTAATGGGTTGGCTTGGATTTAAGAAATTGTAGGATGAATTGTGAAATTTTAAGCTCCTTGATTCTTCAATTTGAATGGATTTGGTGAGGATTGGGTGCTTGAATCTCTCTTGTAATGTGTTGGAGAGAAGGTTTGATGTGTTTTTCTTGATGATTGGGTAGTGTTTTGGTGATTGGTGAAGGTTTTGATGAGCTTCAATGGAGTTGGGAGAGTTTTGGAGAAGAGAAAGAGGCTTTAGGTTTAATAAATTCGGAATAATGGCTTAATACCTCATTTATACACTTGAATCCCTTTCTTTTCTCTCTCTGGCGGCTCGTGCGGACCATGCCTGCGGACCATGGGTGTACCGCGGGGTAGTCCGCGACATCTGATGGTCGAAAAATTTTACCCACTGGATAATACCCGTGGTACGACCCCGTGGCACGCGTTTTTGCTCTGCGGACCATGGCGCGATACACCGCAGGGTACCCCACGCCTTCTTGATGTGTCTTTGTCCAAATACACGTGGACCTACCCCGTGGCACGCGTTTTTGCCCTGCGGACCAGGGCACGGTGCAGGGGGTAGTCCGCGGGTCAATTTTTTCTCGGTTCTGGATAGGACCCGTGGCTCCACCCGTGGTACGGGTTTTTACCCTGCGGTGCATACCTGCGGACTAGGGGTAGTTCGCGGGGGTAGTCCGCGCAGGTCATTCCTTCGCTCCGAAAAATTTTCCTCGCGTCCCTAACTCGGTTTCTCCAATTCCTACACACCAAAAACACTAATACCTTTCTCAAATATGCATTATCAACTAAAAACAACTAAATTAAACATAAATTAAAAACGTAAAAGACATGAAAAATTTAAAAAAACTACGGGTTGTCTCCCGTACAACACTTTTGTTTAACGTCTTTCAAAGTTAGACGTGTTACCTCTGTCGAGATTTGCGAATATAGCCTCCCCAACAACGAGTAAGGCTATGACCGTCAACTAATCTGCGCTTGACCCCAGTTTTGGGGTGAATTTCTATCACCTTGACTGAAACAACCTTAGTGACAATGAATGGTCCCATCCACGAATCTTTGAAACTTCGTGGCCTATTCTCGCGTTTGTGAGCTTTCCATAAAACTTCATGGCCAACCCCAAACTCAATGTTTGGCTCAGTATCCACAGGCTATAAGTGGATCTTCTCAGGAGGGACTTTGTGATGTGAAAGGCTATGGATGACAGGAACTGTGGCATCTAACTTCCTTGGTTTCTTACCCAAGACATAGAAGGTCTCGGATACATTCTTTGCATGAAGGGTACTGGTCCCTTCTTGGAAGTTGATGACACTTTGACTTGTGGCCATGAAAGGCCGTCCAAATATGATTGGAACCTGCTTATCAGCATCAAACTCAAGAATAACAAAGTCAGTAGGGATGGCGATATTACCTGCTCGGACTAAGACGTCATCCACTGTTCCCCATGTCCTTTTAACTGAGTTGTCATCAAACTGCAACTTCACTGGAGTTTTCTCTGATTTCTGAAGTCCAAGTCTCTCGAACACGGACTTAGGCATAAGATTCACACCAGAACCCACATCGTACATCGCTTTCACCTTGAGCATACCATGTAATTGAATAGGAAGGTTGAAACTTCCCGGATCTTTAAGTTTTGTTGGTAGCTCTCTTTCACTTCTTCTTGAAACCCTCAGGTTCTCTCTTCGGATCTCTACACTCGCCTCTTTCTCAGGAATAACTTGCGTAAAAACTTGTTGCGGTGTAAGTCCTCTCTTCGCAATCTCAAGCATTTGGGCGTTGATATTTTCAGGTTGGTACGCCTCTACAAATGTCTTGAGTACAGTGTCATCCTTAGGATTTGTATCAGGAATAGTTGATGATACTGGTTGAACAATAGGTGGCGATTCCACCTTCTCTTCTTCTTTCTCTTCATGCACAGCAGGTGCAACTTCATCTTCTGATCTCTCTTTTGAGGCTTCTTCCTCTTTCTCTTTAGCCAGCTCAGCTGCATAATCCACTACCGATCGAATTTCCTCTTGCATCTTCCTCAGTAGTTGTATAAACTCGGCTTTCTCTTGATCGTCCTCCACATAAACCTCAGAACAGTCAGATTCCACGGGGCTAGACTTGGTTGGTTCTTCTTCGGTACTCGGAACTTCCACGGCACTAATGGCAGCATGCGGTACTTCCTCTTTTGTTTCTTCAATTTCAAGGCATATAGCCTTGCAAGCTTCGAACCCAACATTGTTTTCACCTCCTTCGATTGCCTTTACTTCCTTTTGTTCTACCAAATTTGTTAAAACTTCGTTTAATTGTTTTACTTGAGTACCTAACATATGAAGTATGGCATCGTGTCCTCGGACCTTCTCGTCCTGAGCATTCATAGTCGCGGTCAAACGGTCTAGAGCTTGTGCTATCCATTGATCCTTCTTGAGGATACTGAGGTAAAGCTTTCTGATCTAATGAATCGGTATAGGCATCTTGAGCAGGTTGTTGTGGGGAAGTAGGTCTATTTTGATGTTGATTTTGGTACTGACCTCTCTGTTGGAAAGAGTTGTTCTGGGGGCGCTGTTGATAATAACCAGGATTAGCGGCCCCTTGTGGATTTGAATACTGCATACCCGGATGGTTTCGGTTACCCCATTGATAACCTCCGCGGTTGGATATAAAGTAAACAGATTGTGGATTTGATTCGCACTCTTCCCATGTATGATTGTTAACCCCACATTCTTGACAACCTTGTGCTTCTTGTACTACGTTTGCAGCGGCTAAACTCTTTTGCATCTCTATTTTCAGCTCTTCGATTTGATTTTCTAACGCGGATATTTGGGCTGAGTTCGCAGTTTCTGCATCTAAACGAAGCGTTCCTCGGGTCTTTGCTACAGAAGCTCGCGTTGAAGGCCAACTTCTCTCTTGTTCCATAATATTTTCTAACACCTCGGAAGCTTCATTGTGATTCATGGACACGAAATTACCCTTTCCAATGTTATCCACTTTCTCTCTAC
The DNA here is from genome assembly GCA_029959085.1 of Nemophila menziesii. Taxonomy (NCBI): domain Eukaryota; kingdom Viridiplantae; phylum Streptophyta; class Magnoliopsida; order Boraginales; family Hydrophyllaceae; genus Nemophila; species Nemophila menziesii. The sequence continues at coordinate 10,780,876 of JARWIR010000014.1, read as the reverse complement.
CTTTATCATTAAGACCTTCATAGAATATAGCAAGTTGTAGAGCAGGTGTATAACCATGGAGCGGACATCTAGCTAACTTTTGTTGAAACCTTGTCCATGCTTCTCCCACTATTTCTCTATCTTCTTGGCAAAATCTTGCAAGCTCGGTTTGATCTTTGAGTCTCATGCTCTTCGGATAAAATCGGTTAAAGAACGCGGCTTGAAGTTCTCTCCAAGAATGAATAGTTCCATGTGGTTGTCTCTCTAGCCAATCGCTAGCTCTACCGGTCAAGAAGAACGAAAACATATGACAATACAGTTGCTCGCGTGTAATGCCAGGAGTAATGTAGGCATCACAAATCTGCATAAACTTCTGAATCGATCTTACCGGATCCTTAATTGATGTACCAGTGTAGAGTCCGAAACTTTGAAATTGACTGAGCATACCCGGATCGGGTCTAAATTTAATATTCGGAATCTCTGGAGGGTGGTAACCGATTGGTTGAACATGGAATGGTACATGAAGGATAGGAAGGTCTTGTTCAACTCGGTTCTGTTGGTTATTAAGGTTATTCTGCCCATTACCTCCTCCTACTGGTGGTGGATTTTGTTGTTGGATCCCTGGTTGATTTTGTTGTAGACCACCAGGTGGTGGTGGACCTCTCGGATTGAGTTGGTCACCAAGTGGTGGATCTTGGGCTGCCATTACTCTTCTTAAGGCTCTTTCCTCACAAACTCGTTTGTTGTAAGGTCTGAAGCTCCTCTCGGGCTCCGATAAAGGAGGCCAAGAATTAAACACTGTGAAACCTGAAAAAGACTAAAGCAAACCACAAGCGTAAATCTGGAAAAATAAAAACTAAAAACTGAAAAGTAAAAACTAATTAAAAACTACTACTCGAAATAGATAACCCACACGCTAACAAGACACAAGTCCCCGGCAGCGGCGCCAAAAACTTTGTGGTGCCTAGGGTGTGATAAAAATAAGATAAAATTAAGCCGAGAAACTACGCACTCTCACCCTAGACAGGCACAGTACTGCAAGTATTACAGGACGTATGCAAGTTTTAATGATAAGTTAAGTTCGTTCTCAGGGACTTAAGTGTGTTAATCGCGTGAGTAGAAATAACGAGTAAAATTAAATAATTAGAAGACAAATAAATTAAAGAGAGAATTTTGAAATTAACTAATAAAGACAATAAAATAAAAGATAAGAAATATGAGATGAGAAGTATAGCTCAGGTTTTGCTAGTATGCACTAATCCTTCTAATTCTATCTATAAATCTAGTTAATAAGGGAGAATATTAGCTCTTGGTATACTTAGTCAGGATTCTAAATTCCCATACCTTAGACCTGGAGAGCGACTAAGGGGGCTACGGCACAACAAAGACGTGATTTCAAATAGGGTTATCAAACGCTACTAAGGCCCTAAGCAAATACTGCAATCATTGGTGATATGGTGGTTAAAACAAACCCTAATGACTATCTAGTTAGAATCATGTTTTGTCAGAACTAATATCGACACTAGACATTATGTGGTGGTTCAATAGTTAAACACCCTGTCAAGGAGACCATCTAACTACTCTTAAAACAATCCTAAAGTGATCAGTTCTAGGAAAGACATTAAATCAAAACACATAAACAAATATTAAGTAAGAAGCTAATATCAAATTAAAACATATAATTCCCAAAGAAACTTAGATAGAAGAATTAGAATTCATAGATTATACATTATGCAAAACCCAAGCTATGGGGAGTTTAGTTCACACCTGAAGGAAATAAACTAAACGAAATTACAAAAGACATCATCTTGCTCTCTACAATAACTAAGAAATAATTATAAGGTTTTTCTAAGCAATGATGATTTTACAAGTGATATAAGGGTGTATTTATAGGTGTTTAGAAGACCTAATTCGTTTTCTTGAGGAAGAGATAAAGTATTGGACTCCTAGCCCAACTCAAATTCGTATGGAAATAAAGATAAACACTGCTGGACCGTTTTGAGCATATCTTCTTCGTTATTGGTCGGTTTGAGCTCCATAACATACCAAAAGAATTGTAACAGCATTATCTTTGTCTCTATGAAAGGAAATTACCAAAATCGGCCTATTTTTTTGGGTAAAATAGCACTTCTTTAGGCGTGTACTGCAGAATCCCAGATTAGTCAGCTTTTCCTTTTCCATCTTTTTAGCTTTTGTTTCCTTATCTCCAATTACCATGCAAATCTCTTTCCATAAGTTCTAGTCTTTGACTTGGACTCTAATTAAGCTCCATAATTATCTTTAAAGCTACACACTAAATAAACAATTAAACCCAATATGCTCTAAAAATATTATTTTACTAAATCAAGACTAAAAATAGGAAAGTGCACTATTTCACAAGAAAATCGACATTTATGACTTCTAAATCACTAAAAATGATGTCTCATCTTAACTTAAATCTATCACAAATGAGGAGACATCAGTGCCACACCGCGAGAGCAAAGCGAAAAGGAGGAGCACCTACCCACTACATTTTTAAAGATGAACAGAAGATTGAAACGAAGAATAAAAATGAGCTTATACCGTGGTGAACGGTCATCTACTATCATGTGGTGGAAAATAAGTTTCGTCATGAGAGCAAGGAGGCGAAACGAAGATACTACCCACCCCTTTTTAGAGATCAATTGAATAAAATTCTAAGGGGGAAGGTTCTAAAGCTTTTACATCAAGGGAGAGGCGAGTTTAAGCGGAGGAGAACCGCAAAAGCCTCAATACCATCTTCATGGAAAGTAACGCATCGAACTTAAAGATGTAATAAACAAAAGTGCTCCTTGGGAGACAACCCATGTTTTAATGATTTATGTCTTTAAATTTCATAGTGTATAATTTAGTAGTATTATATAATTTTAAGAAATGAGAAAGGTGGTAGCGTGTTTGATAACTTGCAGGTGTTAAAATCCTTTGAGTTTGGGGTAAGCAGTCGTGTGACGGAGTTTCTGAGTGTTTAAAAGGTGACAAGGAACGAAAAAAAAAATCTGGCATTGGGACCGGCTTACCGGCCAATAACCCCGGTGGGTCAAAACAATGACACGGTTACAAGAATCAAGTACAATGCCGAGGCGAAAAGAAACATTAGAAAGCCTGACCAGTATGCCGGTCAGGTGAGCGGTATGCCGGCGGAAGACAAAACCGTGACACGGTTTTTGAAATCAGGTCCAAAGACAAGAGAAACTAGGAAAAACCGTGGGTGCAAACCTCGACACGGTCTAGGACCAGTATGTCGGCCCGCTACAAAAAATCTGGACAGAATCAGAGCAAACTTCGGCGAGTCATATCTTTGCGCTCGGATGTCGAAATCAGGTGATCTTCGAGTCTAAATTGCATAACTTTTTGAGATCTAGCTGTTGAGGAAATCGTTGTTCGCGACCGGCTTGCCAATCCTGTGGCCATCATGCCACTCATCTCTCGGCTAAAACAATAAAAATTTAATTATAGGATGTTGAATTTTGCGTGTTAGCCTCTCACACCAAAAATAACATGTAATACGAACCCAAGCTTTGAAAAATACCTGCAACCCACCATCAAGACGCCAAAATATCATAAACACTTCCCTCCAAACATCATCCAAATATTCAATCATGCCATAAAAATCCTTCCAAAACACCATAGAATTCACAGTTTAATCCAAATTCTTTCTTCACCAAAGCTTAAAGTTTATCCATCAAAACTTTCCCAAACCTTGAGATATTCATAACCCAACCCATAGTGCACAATAATTCATATCCATACACCTTCAAGAATACCAAAAGTCACAAATATCATCCTACACTTTGGGAGTTCTTGAAACTTTGAGTTTGGGGTCATTCGAGATGACCATGAAGGTCGGAAAAGGTACGAAGAATATGAAGAGAAAAGAAAGTTGGGTGTTGAGGGAAGATTTCTGTAGAGAAGGTGATGATTTAGAGAGCTCGGAGGAGATGATTAATTAGAGGAGACGTGAGCTCGAGTTGATGAAACGTACTTGACAGAAGACGACTTCCACGGTGTACGATCTATACATCGTGACTTAGAAGATTTCACAACCTCGACGCAATACCACATGTAATCGGCCTAGTGCCGATCCTGATATATTTCCTTCTCCCTTTTTCTCATTTAGTTGTGTAGATTATTTTTATTTTCTTTTAGAGTTTTTTGAGTCGTGGGGACACGACTCATTTTTTAGTTTGGGGTGGGGTTCGTTGCCTCATCCTAATTTTATTTGTTGTGTGTTTTTACTATTTTTTCAAAAAATTTAAAAGTCAAATAAACATTAATTTAAGGAATGATTTGACTGTAGAGTTTGTTGAATGACCCCCATAAGCATACTTTTTGTAAATTAATGATATAAAATAGTAGATCTTAGGAGTTAATGTAAAACGCAACTTGAATGCATGCAAACACTAGATGATTGATAGGTAAAATTAATGAACAATGCAAAAGAAGTAAGCTCGTATTTAGTGAGAATGAGTGGCGTAGAACGTGAAATCTAAATGAGTAAGAACCCACTTATTATGAACTAGAGGTGAAAATAGAGTGAAACTATGTAACTAGGAAAATGATAGAGACCGTTCTTTGATAGCCACCTGAGACATTTTTAGCTTTCTAATCTGTGATTAATTATATCCTTCTTGGACCTATTATTTTTTAGCCTTTAAGCCTTTCTTTTGAAGCCACATTATAAACTTATCCTTCAGATTTTAGGACCATACCATATGACCCACACTTGTATCACAATTGCTTAAGACTTGTTGTCCTTGAGCTTGAGTTTGGGGTGAGGGAATCTATTATTACATCTGTTGGGTAGATTTGTGATGTGCTTGAATGATTATACACTTTATTGTAAATTCCTTTGCCGATTTCAGAATAGAAAAAAAAAAGAAAAAAAGAAAAAAAAGAAAAAAAATTGAGAAAATAAGTTAGCATGACAATTCACATTAAAAAGAATGTCATGTTTAACTTACAAAGAAATGGATTGAATAAATGTGAAGAAAAAAAAGAAGCGACAAAGGGTTATTTTATCATAATGATAGGTTTGGGTTTATTTTGGGGACGCTAAATTTGTGCGTCGAGTGAGTGAGATCATATGTGAGTGTAAACTCAAGCTCAAGACAGTTTGTTGAAGGCTAGTGAGGCTCTCCGTCAAAAGCTCACTTTTCATTATCTAAATGTACCATACCGTCCCTAAGTGGAGCGTTCAAAGCAAGTAAGGATTGATGAATACCCTATAGCCACCATCTCGAGCTAAGTATCAAGTGTAACCTTCTAGGATTGTGAAGTTAATTTCGGATTGAAATTATTTATGTGTTTGATTTTATATGATATGTGTATGTGTGAATTAATTCTTAGGTTGTACTATATGAAATTTATTTTGAGTTTTGATTTGGGTTTATTCTTTGGATTCTGCATGTTGCTTCTCACCCAAGACCTATGTCTTGTTTTACTTTGTCGGGACGACAAAGGTTTGAGTTTGGAGTCTTGATGTCTCCCTATTTGTTCTAAATATAAGCCCTTCGGAGACATCATTTTAGGTAGAAAATGGACTTATTAGATAGACTTTTATGCTTAATGTGTCATATTGCACTTTCTCCCCTTAGAATTAGACTATTTGCATTTTTAGAGTTGTGTTAATTTATTTGTTTTTAGGATAAAGTTCTTAGGTTCATGGATTCTATGGAGAATCAAGACAAGTAGGAGAAGTTAGAATTAAAGTCTTAGATCAAGCGGAGGATTTAAAGGCAAGACAAGAATTTTCGAAGAATTGACTAAAGAAGTTGCAGATCTCGAAGGTTGTTGCTAATTTCTGTTTTTGGGCCACTTATATGTGGATTCAGCCTTTTGGCCGTGAAATAAAAAAGATGCCTATGTGAGTTAGGAAGATTTAGCAACTAGAATGAGTCCATTTGGAGTTGATATGAAAACGTTACAACTGTTTTACTAAGAGATGTACACCACTTACGTGAATTAAAGAAGAAGATGGGCTTGGGCTTTTTATAATTTGACCTAATGCTCTTAACCTAAGCCCTAATCCGATTTTGAGCACTATATAAGCTCCTCTAGACCTCATTATTCGACACCTCTCAATTGTTCTTCAATTTACAACATCCTTAAAGAGAGAGTCTGAACCACCTTTCATGAAATTATATCATCCTTAGAGAGAGCGTCAAGAGGCGGAAGCAAGAGCAGGAGATGGAGAATCCTTTTCCTCCAACAACGACTCAAGTCAATTCCTCTATCTAGGTTCTTATTTTATTTATGTTATTAGGAACATGTATATTATTGATTTTTTTTTTACTTTTATTATGAGCTAATCCTTACATTCTTGAGAATCGCGTAATGGGATGAACCCCAATTTATTTAATTAACGTATTTCAATTTGGGAAAAATTTCTAGTTTATTTTGAATTGGGTATTTTATATTGGATATTATTTTGTTCTTATTTACTATTTCGGACCTAGCTAATTAGAAATAAGTTATAGTAATTGGGCTATTCACTTTAGTGGTGAAGTGATTATCCGACAAGGGGTTTGATTACAGACTTAGGTAATGTCTGTTTAATGTCCGTTATTGACCGACAGGCTTAACTAATTACATAGCCAAAGAGGCATATTCTCCCATCCACGGGTTTATAGTACTTTAGGTTAGCTCCTAGGTCCACCAAACAGGGGGCTTGAAGATATTAAAGTCCTGACTAATTGTAAAGTGAGAAGAATGATTTGGCGTGGAGAATAAAGCTTGTATTGATTGAGTATTTATAGTACAATCGTGTGTACAATAAGCTATGTAAAATAAGGAAAGAATCCTAATTATTGACTAATTACAATATCTTGAATATCTTGAATATCTTGACTAATTATTCTCCCAATAATATCCCATATTATCCTCCTAAAATATCTTCATTGTTCTTGTTGAAGCAGCTAGTTAAGATGTTTATTAACCTAGGAAAGAAGAAGCTTCCGCGCTTCTCTATGATCGTTCTGCCTCCCTTAGTAGTTGAAGAAGCTGGTAGTTATAACCGGTGTAACAAAGGAAAGTAGCCCTTGACAGTTGAACTACGGGCACCTTAAAGCTTCAATCTTTAGTGTTACACCTTGTTCTAATAAAGGTAAACTAGAATTGTGAAAGAAGAAAAAGCGTATTCTGAACGAAGTTGTATTATCCATATTATTCTCCCAATAATATCTCATATTATTCTCCCAAAATATCTTCATTATTACCCCCCGTCAAGCGAAGCGTGGGGTGGGGACGCACGCAGAGCTTGGATCGAAGAAGTTCAAACGTAGGGCGAGCCAAACTCTTAGTGAAAATGTCTGCAAGCTGGAGATCGGAAGGAACAAACTGTGTTGCAAGCTTGCCGGAAGAGACAAGTTCTCGGACAAAATGATAATCCAAGTCTATGTGTTTGGCGCGTTTGTGCGCCACCGGGTTCTGACTGAGAAATATAGCACTCTTGTTATCACAGAGCAGCTGAATTTGTGAAGATGGTGCAGATCGAAGCTCAGAAAGTAGATTAAAAAGCCACATCAATTCAGCCGCAGTATTGGCCATAGCCCGATATTCAGATTCGCAACTGGAACGAGCTACTGTAGGTTGCTTTTTAGCGCTCCAAGACACGAGATTACCACCAAGAAAGATAGAATATCCGTAGGTGGAACGCCGTGTGTCGACGCACCTAGCCCAATCGGCATCAGAATAACCGATGAGCGAGGAGTCGGAACGTGAAGTGAAGGTGAGACCAAAATTGATTGTACCTTTGACGTAACGAAGAATACGCTTGACTGCTTGAAAATGGACGTCAGTAGGTGCTTGCATAAATTGACTAACCTGATTCACCGCATAGGAGAGGTCGGGACGGGTAATCGTGAGATATTGCAGTGCCCCAACGAGCGAGCGATAAAATGTGGGATCAGGGAATGACTCACCATCACGAAACAGGCTTTGCATAAAGAAGCTCGGCTCGTTTAACGATGTCACTGGCATACTTTGCTTGACCGAGAAATAAGACACCATTAGTGTATGTGACCTCGAGGCCAAGAAAGTAACTAAGGGGACCAAGATCGGTCAATTTAAACTCCTTGTGTGTACGAGCAATGAACCTTCGAAGAATGGACGGATCGTTGCCAGTGATGATGATATCATCAACGTAGAGAAGCAAATATAGTGTGACACGATTACGGCAAAAATAGAATAATGATGGATCTGATTTGCTTTGTCGAAAACCCAATGTAAGAAGATACGAGCTGAACCGTTGAAACCAGGCTAGAGGGGCCTGGCGAAGACCGTAAAGAGCCTTCTTGAGACGACACACGTGTGATGGAAAACAGAGGTCTACAAAGCCAGGGGGCTGGTCCATGTATACTGGTTTGTCAAGAACGCCATTGAGGAAGGCGTTTTTGACGTCAAGCTGATGAAGAGACCAGTGGTGAGTTGTCGCTAGAGCAAGAATAACACGGACCGTTGCAGACTTGACCACATGGCTGAAGGTATGGTGGAAGTCTGATCCGTAGATTTGCGAGAACCCTTGAGCGACCAGCCGAGCTTTATGTCTATCAATGGAGCCATCGGCTTTGAACTTAGTACGGAAGACCCATTTTGAACCAACCAGATTAGCCCCAGGAGGACGAGGCACCAAATCCCAAGTGTTATTATTCTGGAGAGCGTCTATCTCTTCTTGCATTGCCGATAACCAGATAGGTGATTTAGCCGCAGACTTAAAGCCACGAGGAACATCGGTATTAGCAATAGCAGTTAATAAAGCAGTATGAGTAAGATTAACCTGATACTTGGGATTTGGTTTGATAGTTCCGGCTCGAGCACGAGTGGTCATGGAGTGTTGGGCAGGAGCAGATGGTTCAAGAACGAGTGGTTGTGGTTGAGACGAAGAATCTTGTGATGGCGAATGAAGCGGTGGATCGTCTTCAAAAATAACAGGAGCTATGGAAGTTGAAGCATTGGAGTTGGGCGAATTTGCGCGCGGGAGAGCCGAAGATGCGCCGTTACAGCTTGGCAAAGGGTGCTGCAGCGGCGCTGCTGCATAATGGGGTCCGCTGTTCGGCAATAAATCCCCTGAAGAAATGCTTGATAGAGTCGGAGAAGATAGCGATGGATTCGGGATGTGATCCAAGAACTCAAACACTTCCAATTCGGCTTGAGATAAAGCAGTGGAGTCTTCAGCAAGCGGAAAATAATGCTCATCAAATTGAGCATGACGAGTGATATAAGTCTTGGAAGTGATTGGATCAAAACACCGAAAGCCTTTATGTGAGCTACTATAGCCGAGAAAAATGCACGCCTTACGGCGTGGTTCCAATTTATTAGCCGCATAATCCCGTAAATAAGGAAATACCCTACAACCGAAAGATCTTAACAAGGCATAATTTGGTGCAACCCCAAATAGCACCTTAAACGGCGAAATGTCGTGTAATACAGACGAAGGCAAGCGGTTGATAATAAAGACTGCTGTTGCAAAAGCGTCAAACCAGAAACTACCTGAGAGATGAGCATGAAAGAGCATTGAAAGACCGGCTTCTGTAATATGCCGATGTTTTCTTTCAGCTCGCCCGTTTTGTTGAGGGGTGTAAGGACATGAAATGCGGTGGTGAACACCACACGACGCAAAGAAAGCACGTACCTTGGAGTTTACGAACTCAGTACCCCCGTCACTTTGGAAAACCTTCAATGTACTGGAGAACTGATTGCAAACAAAGCTGTGAAAGTTAAGTAAAATGTCATAAAAATCAGACTTCTTTCGCATAGGATAGAGCCAGGAGAAGCGCGAGAAGTCATCCACAAATACCACATAATATCTATAACCTTCAGAGCTAATAATAGGCGCAGGACCCCATACATCACAGTGAATTAAATCCAAAACTTTTGCGGAACGCTTTTCATTCAAAAAAAAGGACAACCGTTTACTCTTTGCGAGTTGACACGACAAACAAACATGAGGATTCGGTAAAAGCGAGGTGGTCGACAAGTGACCACGTTTATTTAATAAAGAAATAACTGACGAAGGGACATGCCCCAATCGCAGATGCCACAACGAATAACTAGCTTTAGTAAAAAATTTATGAAGCGCCGCAACGAGAGCTGGAACACCGCGATCAAGGACATACAAGCCATCCTTAAGTCGACCCCTGGCTATAATCTGTCTGTTGGACCGAGTCTGTACAGTGAACGAGTCGTTAGACATTAAAATATCAACGGGATAATCTGCCGTAAGCTTACTAACAGACAACAGATTTTTCGTCAATCGAGGAACAACAAGTACATCCAATAGATTAACAGAATCATTAAAAGAAGAAGATCCAATAGAAGAGATTGATAAAGAATTCCCGTTACCGACTATGACTGAACCATTACCATTATAGGGAGCCGAGGTGTCAAGAGTGGCAGGGTTGTTGGTCATGTGCGCAGTAACCCCAGAATCCAAGTACCAATCTGAAGCATTTTGAGATACATTGCAAGTGTCCCTAAAAGTTTGAGCAAGATTGGCAGTTGAGTCATAACTAGAGCCATTAGAATACCTTTGGGGACACTTGTCAGCATAATGCGGACCACGACAGATTTGACAGCGAGTGGACGATTGCCACGCCCACGATTACCACGACCACGGCCACGATTATTGTTGTTGCCGCGATTATTGTTGGGCGAAAACGGAGGCATAGGAGCTGAAGAAGGTGGATGAGCACGACCAGGGTGATTGTGCTGAACCGCAAAAGCAACTGGAGCAGGGGCAGTGTGATCGTTGACAGCTAGCAGGGCCTCATAGTGCTTAGCTTGGCTAAGCAATTCATGAAACGAAGGTGATGGCTTTATTGCAAGGCGGGTGTCAGTAAAAGAGGTGAACTGACTACCAAGGCCACGCAAAAATGAGTGAATCTCATCTGATTCATCAACCGGACGGTTGATGGCAGCAAGTTGGTCGCAGAGATTGCGAAATTGACGCCCATATTCTTCCACAGAGAGCGACCCGCGATGAAGCGAGTACAACTGATCACGAAGCTGATGATAACGTGATTCAGAATTGTCCGAATAGATAGATCGGAGTCGTGTCCAACAAGAAATTGATGTATGGCAGCGGAGAACCTCCTTTAATGTATCTGGTGATAAGGAGTGCCAGATAACTGATAGGAGTTTGCGATCCTTTGTGCTCCAGGCGAGAAAATCCGGATTGGGAGATGTTGACCCATCAGAAGCAGTAACCAATTGAGGTGGTTCAGGAGATGAGCCATCGAGATGGCCAACAAGGTCATAACACTCAGCCATGTGAATGATTTGACACTCCCAGAGAAGATAGGTGGAAGAGTCAAGCTTCACAGGGACCATGTTAATCATGGTTGCAATGGGCAAGGGGTTAGACGAGGCCATGAGAGTGGTGGTGGGAGAGAGAGGACGGAAATTTTGAAGAGGGTGAGGAGGGTTTTGGACGAAAATTATAAGAAGAGGGAGAGGAGAGTTAGGTCAGGAATTTAGGCTGATACCATGTAAAGTGAGAAGAATGATTTGGCGTGGAGAATAAAGCTTGTATTGATTGAGTATTTATAGTACAATGGTGTGTACAATAAGCTATGTAAAATAAGGAAAGAATCCTAATTATTGACTAATTACAATATCTTGAATATCTTGAATATCTTGAATATCTTGAATATCTTGACTAATTATTCTCCCAATAATATCCCATATTATCCTCCTAAAATATCTTCATTATTACCCATATTATTCTCCCAATAATATCTCATATTATTCTCCCAAAATATCTTCATTATTACTAATACAGAAATATCAGTTATGCCCTTAAAGAAAGCAATAATTACATAAGTTTAGGTGATTCCCTAGCGAGAATCAAGTATAGCTCATATTTGCGTCTTAATCTTTTAGTATTTACTTTCAGTAATTTGTTTCATTGCATCTAGTAGTTTAATAACTCAAAACAGAACAAATATCTTTTATATTTTATTTTCCGTATTAGCAATTACTACTTCTTATCTATTGAACACTTGAGTTATACTAGTCCAATCCATGAGAACGAAACCCAACTTATCGGAGTATTACTTGGACAAACGTGCACTTGCGGTATTGTGGTTCCTTTATTTTCAGTACTTAATTTTATAACACCCCAGGACCCACCAATACCAACCAAATCTATCACGCATCTCCATAAATCTCTTGTATTCACCTTTTCAACCTCTTCTTCAAATAATCTCTTATAAGCCAAAGGAAGTTCCGTTAAGTGTTTCTCTGCTGAAGCTATCATTGCCTTGGAAGCTTCATTAATCTTAGGCACAAGACTCTCGATTTGTAAAGGTTGTGGTGTCTTCCTTATTAAAGTTGAAGCCTTTTTGCTTTTTGAATTTACCACAGCTAGCTTCCCTCTACTTTCTGAACCTGTTTTTCCCTTTATACTGGAGCTTGAACTTTTCTCAATGGATTTCTTCTCACTAGAACCCAATACCTTACTTTGATTCTTATTCATCTCCCTAACAGTGGATAATTTTTTTGTTCTTTTTGTCATCTTAATTGACCTCCAACTCAAAGCTTTGATCACTCTTGAAATTTGAAACTCTTGAATATAGGTTGAACAAGCTTTATTTGGGTTAGGAAAGGTGTTATGAAGATTATTCTCTATATGGGTAGGATGAATTCTTCTTTGATTGGTATGGATAAAATTTTGAATTTAGGCTTTTGATTCTTGGATTCAAAGTCTTTTGGTATGATATGGATGGTTGAATCTTCTCTACAATGATGTGGGGAAAGGATTGGACGTAAATTTATGGTGATTGAGTAGTGTTTTGATGTTTGGTAACGGTTTTATGATGTTTTAATGGAGTTAGGAGAGGGCTGTGGAATAAAGAGAGACTTAAGGATTGAATAATTTGTGTAAAAACTAACCTCTTCTTTAAATCCCATCATATAACCCTTCAAAAATGGATCTGTGCGGTGCACCAGACGTGCGGTGGGGTGTACCAGACTTAAGCGTTTAAAAACCGTATTCGCGAGGTGTCCATACGGTTTTGGATAGCTGGTCGTATTCCTCTCATAATTGTACCGTATTAGAAAACTGTCGCCACAAATTTTTAATGGTGCGGTACACCGGAAGGTTGGTGCAGTGCACCAGACCTATCTGACGTTCAGACCGTATTCGCGCTTCGCGATATGGTTTTTGCTTCTTCTCGGAAATATACCGTAGCGAAAACCGTCGCCACGGTTTTTTGACCTGCGGTGCACCAGACCTCTCCTGCGGTGTACCGCAGAAGTGGTCTGGTTTTCGCCGAATTTTCGCCTTTCTTTTCCTAACTCAATTTCTTAAGTACTTGAACATCAAAAACACTCATAACTCTCTCAATAATGCAATACCAACCAAAAAGACTTAAGCTAAACAAAATTTAAAGACATAAAAACGTAAAAAAAAATTGCGGGTTGTCTCCAATACAACACTTTTATTTAACGTCTTTCAAAGTTATAGGTGTTACCTCTATCAAGATTTGCGACTATAGCCTCCTCAGCAACGAGCAAGGCTATGAACGTCTACTAACCTTCGTTTAATGCCCCTCTTGGGCCTTATCTCTATCACCTTAGCTGAAACAACCTTAGTGACTATGTATAGTCCCATCCATGAGTCTTTGTGACTTCGTGGCTTATTTTCTGGTTTGCGGCTTTCCATACAACTTCATGACCAACCCCAAACTAAATCTTTGGCCCAGTATCCATAGAGTTTGCGTGGATATTTTCTGGGACACGGTGATGTGAAAGACTGTGGATGATAGGAAAGGTGGGATCTAACTTCCTCGGTTTCTTTCCCCAGACATGGAATGTCTCGGATATGTTTTTAGCATGAAGGGTAACTGTCCCTTCCTGGAAGTTGATAATGCTCTGGCTTGTGTCCATGAAGGGCCTTCAAATTATAATTGAAACCTGCTTATCTGCATCGAAATCAAGTATAACAAAGTCAGTAGGGATGGTGATACTACCTGTTCGGACGTGTACGTCCTCCACTGTTCCCCAAGTCTTGGTAACTGAGTTGTCAGCAAACTGCAACTTCACTGGAGCTTTTACTTCTTTTTGAAGTCCAAGTCTATACAACACGGACATTGGCATAAGATTCACACCTGAACCCACTAAGACATAGCTTTTATCTTGAGCATACCATTTATTTGAATAGGAAGATTAAAGCTTCCTGGATCTTTGAGCTTTAATGGTAACTGTTTCTCTACTTTTCTCGAGACTCTCTCAGTATGAGCCACAATCTATTTTCTGGCTACTTCACTCGCTTCTTTTTCTGGAATAACTTGCGTGAATACTTGTTGCGGTGTAAGCCCTTTCTTTGCAATCTCAAGCATTTGGGCGTTGATATTTTCTAGAGTATACGCCTCTACAAATGTCTTGAGTTCAATGTCTACCTTTGGATTTGTATCAAGAATAGTTGGTGATATTGTTTGAACAGTAGGTGGAAATTCCACCTTCTCTTCTTCTTTCTTTTCTTGCACAGAAGGTGCAACTTTATTTTTCAGCTCTTTTGTGGCTTCTTCCTCTTTATCTTTAGCTTTAGCAGATTGTAACTCCATAACCGATCTAATCTCTTCTTGCATATCCCTCAGAAGTTGTATAAATTCGGATTTCTTGGATGAATCTTCATCTTCAGAACAGTTAGAGTCTTCGGGGCCAGATTTGGTTGTTTTTCTTTAGTTTCTGGAACTACCACGCCAATTTCTGTAGCATGCGGTAATTCCTTATTCTCTTCAATCTCAAGGCAAATAGCATTGCAAGCTTCGAACCAACAATTGGAATTACCTTCTTCGATAGTTTTCAATTCCTTCGCTTCAACTATATTTGTTAATACTTTACTTAATTGCTCAACTTGCGTACCTAAAATTTGAATTGAAGCTTCTTGTTCTCTCAACTTCTCGTTCTGTGTATTCATGTAGGTTGTCATTGAATGCATGAAATTCGTTAATTTTTTATCACTCACAACTCCCTCTTGAGCATATTGTGGCAAATTGTTTTTGCTAAAGTATTGGTATATGCATCATTGGCAGGTTGTTATGGAGGAGCCAGCAAATTATATTTATGATTCCCTGATAAGGAGCTTGACCTCTTAGTGGGTAAGAGTTATTCTGTGGACAAGGTTGATAGTTACCTGGATTAGCGGCCCCCTGTGGATTTGAATACTACATACCCAGATGATTCCTGTTACCAAATTGATAATTTCCTCGGTTGGGTATGAAATAAACAGATGCTGGATTTCCTTTGCACTCTTCCGATGTATGATTCAGTACCTCACACTTTGTACAACCTTGTGCCTCTTACACTACATTTGTTGCGGCTAAATTCTTTTACATCTCAAGCTTAATCTCTTCGATTTGATTCTCTAATTCTGAAAATTAAGATGAGTTTGCAGTTTTTGCATCTAATCGAAGCGTACCTCTGGTGTTGGTAACAGGAGCTCGCGAAAGTGTCTAACTCCTTTCTGTTTCTATTATACGTTCCATATCTTCGGCGGCTTCTGTAGGATCCATGGACACAAAACCTCCCTTTCCAAGATTATCAACCCTCAGTCTACTTTCGGCATTGTTACCTTGATAAAATATAACTAAATTTAAAGATGGGGTGTAACCATGAAGTGGACATCTAGCTAACTTCTGTTGAAACCTTGTCCACGCGTCTCCTACTTCTTCTCTATTCTCTTGGCAAAACTTATCAACCTCGCTCTGATCTTTGAGTCTCATACTCTTCGGATACGAACGGTTAAAGAATGAGGCTTGAAGTTCTATCCAAGTAGTAATTGTACATGGTGGTTGTCTATCTTGCCAATCACCAGTTTTTCCGGTTAGGAAGAATGTAACCATGTGACAATACAGTTGCTCGCGTGTAATGCCTGGAGTACTGCAGGCATCACAAATCTGCGTAAACTTCTGAATCGCTCTTACCAGATTTTGTATTGCTGCACCACTATAGAGTCCGAAATTCCGAAATTGACTGAGCATACCCGGATCGGGTCTGAACTTGATATTCAGGATCTTTGGAGGATGATAACCTAATGGTTGAACTCGAAAAGGTGCTCCCAAGCCTAGGAGATCTTGTTCAATTCTATTTTTGTTCCTGTTATCTTCCCATGGTGGTGGTAGTGGTATATGTCCTAAAGGACCAAGTGGAGGATTTACTCTTTGTTTTCTTCTGACATCGCTCTTCTTCGTTCTCTATCTTCTCTTAAGCATCTGTTATAACATGTGAAACACCTCTCGGGTTCCGCAAGCATGCACTATAAACCCGAAAGAGACTAAAACAAACCAAAAGCATAAAACTTGAAAAAAATTAAAATAACTAAATACTACTACTACTAAAAATAATAACTCACACGCTAATGAGACACAAGTCCCCGGAAGTGGCGCCAAAAACTTGGTGTCTCCTAGGGTGTGATAAAAATAAGATATAAATAAAGAAGGTAATCACCCAAGACTAAACACGGTATTGCAAGTATTACAAGATGTATGCAAGTTTTAATCATAAGAAGAGTCGTTCCTCAGAGACTTAAGTGTGTTATGCTTATGGGTAAATAGATCAGAGTAGCAATTATTAAGTAAAAGACAGAAAATAAATATGATTGATGGAGAGACTAGTGATTAAACTAAAATTAAAGACAATAAAATAAATATGAAAGAAATAAGATGAGAATATATAGCTCAGGTTTTGCTCGTATGCACTAATCCTTCTATTTCTTCTACTACTTAATAAGGGTGATAATAGCTCATAGAAAAGTAGTCAGGATTCTAAATTCCTCCCTACCCCCGTCAGGGTGGACTAGGGTGGCGACCTCACAATAACGAGGGGACTTAGGGTGCTCCTTTGTCACTAGGTTCCAAAGTGAGACTGACCTTCTAATGATGATCGGTGATTAAATCGAATCCTAGTGACTATCTAGTTAGGCAAGTCTGTCAGGATCACTACCGCACACTAGACGTTTATGTGGTGTTTCAATAATTATACACCCCTCCCAGATGACCATCTAACTACTATTAGCACATCCCTAAACTGATCAGGTTTAAGACAAACAATAAATCAAAGCACAGAAAACAAATATATGGTTAAGCAGCTAGAATCAATTTAAAATAATTCTTCCAAAGAAACATATATATAAGTAAATAGAATTCATAGATTATACATATGCAAAACCCAAGCTATGGGAAAATTATATCATACAAGAAAGAAATAAACTAAAAGAAAGACAAATACTATCAACTTACACGCTTGAATGACTAAGGATTGGACTAAGGTTTAGAACTGAGCAAGGACATGTTTAGAAAAGTTTAAGGGTGTATTTATAGGAGTCTAGGAAGCTCTAACACGTTTTCTTGGAGTGGAAGACAAGTAATTGGACTTTTAGTGCAACTCAAATTCGTAACCCTCAAATATAGAAAAGGTAATAAATTGTTGCTGTTTTATTTTGATCGTAACTTCTACAATATTGCTCCGATTGCGCGTTCTTTATATTGAAACCGATCGTCTTGAAAATCTCTACATCTTCTCTTCAAACCCTTCTTTCAAATTCCAATCCAATCTTGAGTTATGATCACTTTAATGAACATAGCTGCTGGAATTCAGATTTAATTGGCAACTATATTTTTCCATATTTATCTTTTACTTCCTTTATCTCCAATCATCATTATCTTCTTTCCTTTATCTCTTGGAATTGATTTGACATCTAATTAATTTCCATATATCTCTAAAGCTTCACAATTATCAAACAATTTAATTAAATACGCTCCAAAAATAATAAATCATCAAATCAAGACAAGAAATAAGAAAATTCACTAATTCTAATAAAAATCAAGTATAACTTCCTACTAATTCCTAAAAATGATGTCTCTAACTAAGATTAAATCATCACGAATGGGGAGACATCAAGACCCCCAACTCAAAATTGTATCGTCCCGATACAATAAAGATAAGAACAGAGGGAAGTATTTATATACACACCTAGGTCAATTAAGCACAGAGGGAAAGAAGATAGAAGAATATATAAAATAGACTCAAAGAAACTACTCAGAAAATTTCATGTAATATTATTTACAAACTACATACCTGCACCTTGTCGTATCTACCATCAATACGGCTTGAATTCAAGATTAGATTAGCTTCGCAATGTAAAAAGGAAAGGATCTTTACTCAGTTCACCAAGGAGGCTATCAAATTGTTCATCGAACTTCACTAGTATCCAAAGATCCACTTAACTACTCTCTATTGGCTCAATAACTTCTATATTACATAGCAAAGAAGCATAATGTCTTTAAGGTTGTAATGTTGGCTTAGGAACATCGTAATAACTATATTTGGATAATTTAGAGTGAGCTTTTGGCTCTCTCCTCACTAGCCATCGACGAATCGCCCTAGAGCTTGAGTTACTCCCATAAATCGTTTCTCACTCAACCCAATGATTTTTCTTGATGCACAAAGTAGCATCCCAAGTAACCTAATTAAGGCATAAAATTTCCACTTTTCCGGTCCAAATATTTATATTCTTTTCATATTAATTTTTTTGTATATCTATGACTCTCTTTTTGATGTTGAGATATCATGCTATTTCTTTTTCATACTTTTTTTCTTTTCATAACTTTTTTCATTTACTTTTACCCTGGCAAAGGTTTACAATAAAAACATGTGAATTCATTAAATTTAAGAACAGAGCACAATTAATAAGCTCAGAAATTCCCAACCCTAATGACAATTCCCATAGTGTGGACCCACCACCCTAAACTCAAGTTCTAAAACAATTGTCTATGCATCGCGATTCAAGTGCGGGTCATATGGAGAAATCCTAAAATCTAAAGGGATATGTCTTATAATATGCTTAAAAAAGGCTTTAGAAAGGCTAGAAGGGGCTGAGATGGATATAATATAATAATTTGGACGGGAAGCTAAAAGGCAACAAGGGGCTTATAAAAGAACCACCTTAATCACTTTCTAAACTTTGCAATTTCTTTATTCTCTTACCTTTAGCACGTTCATCAAATGGTTTTATCAACTAGTTTGGATCTCACAGCCTACGCACTACTCATGGCTCCCCGAGATTGAACATACTTTCTATCGCATTGCTAACTAATCTTTTCTTTACTATCATTGTTTGTTTTCCTGCAAATACTCAAAGCATACAAAATAAGCAGCTCATAAACATACTACTTTCTATCATTAACTTACCGATCTTATGCTTTTAAGCTATTAAACACACTCTACATCTAATTCCCATGTATCAAAAATTTTAATTTCTACCTAAAAACAGAAAAATCACATAAAAATGGAGATGAGAGACAACGAATCCCCATACCCCAAACTCAAAAATGAGGCGTGTCCTCACGACTCGAAAAAGACTTTAAAAAGAAATTAAAATTAGCAGATAAAGCATATACAGAAATGGTAAGGAAGAAAGAGAACATACTCTCGAGGCTATTGCCTCGCATTATCGACATCCAAGATAGGATTTACTGGATCTTTCTTTAATTGCTCCAGGAGTGTAATGATGTGCACTTGATTAGCTTTGATTTGTGCCACATCATTGGCCAAGAAAGTTTGAGCTACTTCGACTTTATTCATTCGCTCCTCCATCTTTTCTCTCCAACTACGATCCTTTTCATCATTCGAGAGTTTCATAACTTATGCTCCTCTAAAAATAGTCTTGATCCAATTGTTGTCAATATTGTTCATCATATTATACATTAGCTTCTCTTCTTTACCCAGAATCACACTTGCTTTCCGAACAAGGCACGTGATCATAGTAGGATATTTCAAACTAAATAACGAAGTAGGAGAGACCGAGAATCGCATCACCTCCTCAAATATCACCTGCGCCACATCCACTTCTTCACCCATTAAATTACAATTCAACAAGATTGTGTTCTTCTTAGTTACCTCTGAAGTTCTCAGGTTTCCAAAGACATTTGCTGTAAGGAAATGGTGCCAAACTTTAGTATCTGCTTGGAGATATTTGTAAGGCCAAGGCGCCTTTACTTCTACCTTATTTTCTTGCACTTTCTCCCTGTCTAATAAATGCTCAAAAAGTAGATTCCAATCAAAAGTCTTGATATTTTCCACCATTCTCTATACTTACATGGTCCAACCAATTTCTTAAACCAGAATTGGTTTCAAATCTCCTCAACTGTGAAAGGAACTAACTTGCCTCTAATTGGAACACAACTATTACTATCTCGGCTAAAGAGGCCTAAACAGAAATTGAAAGCTAACTCTCTACATAAATTCGATCTTCGCAATATGAATGTATACCAACCCAATCTATCACGCATCTCTATGAATCTCTTGTATTCATCTTCTTCAACCTTTTCTTCAAATACTCTCTTATAAGCCAAAGGAATATCTGTTAAGTGTTTTCTGCTGAAGCTATCATGGTCTTGGAAGATTCATTAATCTTAGGCACAGTACTCTCGATTTATAAAGGTTGTGGTTTCTTCCTTATTAAAGTTGAAACCTTTTTTATTTTTGAATTTACCATAGCTAGCTTCCCTCTACTTTCTGAACCTGTTTTTCCCTTTGTACTGGATCTTGAACTTCTCTCAATGGATTTCTTCTCACTAGAACCCAATACCTTAAGTTGATTCTTCTTTATCTCCCTAACAGTGGATAATGTTTATGTTCTTTTTGTCATCTCAATTGACCTCCAACTCAAAGATTTGAACACTCTTGAATATAGGCTGAACAAGCTTTATTTGGGTTAGGAAAGGTGTTATGAAGATGATTCTCTATATGGGTAGGATGAATTCTTCTTTGATTGGTATGGATCTAAGAAATTGTTGGGTGAATTTTGGATTTAGGCTTTTGATTCTTGGATTCAAAGTGTTCTGGTATGATATGGAAGGTTGAATCTTCTCTATAATGATGTGGGGAAAGGATTGGAAGTAAATTTATGGTGATTAGGTAGTGTTTTGATATTTGGTGAAGGTTTGATGAAGCTTTAATGGAGTTAGGAGAGAGTTGGGGAAGAAAGAGAGGCTTAAGGATTGAATAATTTGAGTAAAAACTAACCTCTTCTTTAAAACCCATCATATAACCCATCAAAACTAGATTTGTCGGCGCCGTGCGGTTCACTAGACGTGTGATGCGGTGTACTAGACTCAAGTGTTTAAAAACCGTATTCGTGAGTTGTCGATACGGTTTTGGATAGTTGGTCTTATACCTCTCGTAATTGTACCGTATTGGGAAACCGTCGCCACGGTTTTTGATGGTGCGGTACACAGGAAGGTTGGTGTAGTGCACCAGACCTAAATGCTGTTCAGACCATATTCGCGCTTCGTGATATGGTTTTTGATTCTTCTTCTCGGTAGTATACCGTAGCGAAAACCGTCGCCGCACCGGAGCTCTCCTGCGGTGTACCTCAGAAGTGGTCTGGTTTTCACCGAATTTCGTCTTTCTTTTCCTAACTCAATTTATTAAGTACCTGAACATTAAACACTCATACCTTTCTCAATAATGAAATATCAACCAAAAAGAACTAAACTAAAAAAAATTTAAAGACATAAAAACGTAAAAAAAATTGTGGGTTGTCTCCAATACAACTCTTTTATTTAACGTCTTTCAACGTTAGACGAGTTACCTCTATCAAGATTTGCGAATATAGCCCCTGCAGCAACGAGCAAGGCTATGAACGTCTACTAACCTTCATTTATTACCCCTCTTGGGCCTGATCTCTATCACCTTAGCTGAAACAACCTCAGTGACAATGAATGGTCCCATCCACGAGTCTTTGTGACTTCGTGGTCTATTCTCTGGTTTGCGGGCTCTCCATACAACTTCATGGCCGACCCCAAACTCAATCTTTGGCTCAGTATCCATAGGCTTTGCGTGGATCTTTTCTAGGACACAGTGACATGAAAGAATGTGGATGATAAGAACGATGGGATCTAACTTCCTCAGTTTCTTTCCCCAGACATGGAATGTCACAGATATGTTTTTAGCATGACGGGTAAATGTCACTTCCTGAAAGTTGACGATGCTCTGGCTTGTGGCCATGAAGGGCCTTCCAAGTATAATTGAAACTTGCTTATCTGCATCGAAATCAAGTATAAAGAAGTCAGTCAGGATGGTGATATTACCTGTTCGGACGTGTACGTCCTCCACTTGTCCCCAAGTCTTGGTAACTGGGATGTCAGCAAACTACAACTTCACTGGAGCTTTTTCTGCTTTCTGAAGTCCAAGTCAATCGAACACGGACTTTTGCATAAGATTCACACCTGATCCCACATAAGACATAGCTTTCATCTTAAGCATACCATTTATTTGAATAGGAAGATTAAAGCTTCCTGGATCTTTGAGATTTAATGGTAACTCTTTCTCTACTTTTCTCAAGACTCCCTCAGTATCAGCCATAGTCTCTTTTCTGGATACTTCACTCGCTTCTTTTTTTGGAATAACTTGCGTGAATACTTGTTGCGGTGTAAGCCCTTTCTTTGCAATCTCAAGCATTTGGGCGTTGATATTTTCTGGAGTATACACCTCTATAAATGTTTTGAGTTCAATTTCTACCTTTGGATTTGTATCAGGAATAGTTGGTGACATTGTTTGAACAATAGGTGGCGATTCCACCTTCTCTTCGATAGAATCCAATTCTTTCGCTTCAACAATATTTGTTAAAACTTTAGTTAAATTCTCGACTTGAGTACCTAAAATTTGAATTGAAGCTTCTTTGTCTCTCAACTTCTCGTTATGTGTATTCCTGTAGGTTGTCATCAGATCCATGCAATTAGTTAATTATTTATCACTCACAACTCCCTCTTGAGGATATTGTGGCAAAGCTTTCTGAGCTAAAGTATCGGTATATGCATCATTGGAAGGTTGTTGTGGAGGAGCATGTCGATTATAATTCTGATTCCCCTGATAAGGAGCTTGACCTCTTGGTGGGTAAGAGTTATTCTGGGGACAAGGTTGAAAGTTACTTGGATTAGCAGCCCCCTGTGGATTTGATTACTGCATACCCGAATGATTCCTGTTACCAAATTGATAATTTCTTCTGTTGGATATGAAATAAAAAGATGCTGGATTTCCTTCGCACTCTTCCCATGTATGATTCGGTACCTCACACTTTGGACAACCTTGTGCCTCTTACACTACATTTGTTGCGGCTAAATTCTTCAGCATCTCAAGCTTAATCTCTTTGATTTGATTCTCAAATGTTGCAAATTGAGCTGATTTTGCAGTTTTTGCAATTAAGCGAAGCACACCTCTGGTGTTTTTAACAGGAGCTCACGAAAGTGGCGAACAAGTTTATGTTTCTATTATACGTTCCGTACCTTCGGCGGCATATGTAGGATCCATGGACACAAAACCTCCCTTTCCAGGATTATCTACCCTCAGCCTACTTTCGGCATTGATACCTTGATAAAATATAGCTAACTGTAATGACGGGGTTTAACCATGAAGTAGACATCTAGCTATCTTCTGTAGAAACCTTGTCCATGCATCTCCTACTTCTTCTCCATTCTCTTGGAAAAACTTAGCAACCTCGCTCTGATCTTTGAGTCTCATACTCTTTGGATAAAAACAGTTTAAGAACGCGGCTTGAAGTTCTAACAAAGTAGTAATTGTACATGGTGGTTGTCTATCTAGCCAATCACCAGTTTTGCCGGTCAAGAAGAACGAAACCATGTGTCAATATAGTTGCTCACGTGTTATGCCTGGAGTACAGTAGGCATCACAAATCTGCGTAAACTTCTAAATCACTCTTACCATATCTTGTTTGTCTGCACCACTATAGAGTCCGAAATTCTGAAATTGATTGAGCATACCCGGATCGGGTTTTAACTTGATTTTCGGATCTTTGTAGGACGATAACCTAATGGTTAAACTCGAAAAGGTGCTCCCAAGCCTGAGAGATCTTGTTCAATTCTATTTTCGTTCCTGTTATCTTCCTGTGGTGGTGGTAGTGGTATATGTCCTAAAGGACCAAGTGGAGGATCTACTCAGTGTTGTTCTTTCGCCATCGCTCTTCTTCGTTCTCTATATTTCCTTAAGCATCTGTTATAAGTTGTGAAACACCTCTCGGGTTCCGCAAGCATGCACTGTAAACCTAAAAGAGACTAAAACTAACCAAAAGCGTAAACCTGTAAAAATAAAAATAAAAATAACTAAAAACTACTAATACTAAAACTAAATAACAAACACGCTAACGAGACACATGTCCCCGGTAGCGCCGCCAAAAACTTGGTGTCGCCTAGGGTGTGATAAAAATAAGATATAAATAAAGCAGGTAATCACCCTACACTAAACACGGTATTGCAAGTATTACAAGACGTATGCAAGTTTTAATGATAAGAAGATTCGTTCCTCGGAGACTTAAGTGAGTTATGCTTATGCGTAAATAGATCAGAGTAGCAATTATTAATTAAAAGACAGAAAATAAATATGATTGATGGAGAGATTAATGATTAAACTAAAATAAAAAGACAATAAAATAAATATGAAAGAAATAAGATGGGAAAATATAGCTCAGGTTTTGCTCGTATGCAATAATCCTTCTATTTCTTCTACTAGTTAATAAGGGTGATAATAGCTCTTAGATAAGTAGTCATGATTCTAAATTCCTCCCTACCCCCGTCAGGGTGGACTAAGGTGGCGACCTCACAATCACGAGCGGACTTAAATAGGGTGCTCCTATGCCACTAAGTTCCTAAGTGAGACTGGTCTTCTAATGAGATTAAATCAAACCCTAATGACTATCTAGTTATGCAAGCCCGTCAGAATCACTACAACACACTAGACGTTTATGTGGTGTTTTAATAATTAGACACCCCTTCCGGATGACCATCAAACTACTATTTGCACAGCCCTAAACTGATCAGGTTTAAGACAGACAATAAATCAAAGCCATAAAGCAAATACATGGTTAAGCAGCTAGAATCAGTTTAAATAATTCTCCCAAAGAAACATAAATAGAAGGAAATAGAATTCACAGATTATACATATGAAAAACCCAAGCTATGGGAAAATTAGTTCATACTATAAAGAAATAAACTAAAAGAAAGATACATACTGTCAACTAGCACTCTTGAATGACGAAGGATTGGACTAGGGTTTAGAACTGAGCAAGTGCATGTTTACAATAGTTTAAGGGTGTATTTATGGGAGTCAAGCCTTAACACGTTTTCTTGGAGTGGAAGACAAGTAATTGGACTTCTAGTCCAACTAAAATGCGTAACCCTAAAATATAGAAAAGGTAATAAACTGGTGTTGTTTTGTTTTGACCGTAACTTCTTCAATATTGATCTGATGGACACGTTCTTTATATCAAAACTGATCGTCTTGGAAAGACCTACAACTTTTCCTCAAACCATTCTTCTAAATTCCCAGCCAATCTTGAGTCATGATCACTTTAATGGACGTAGCTTCTTGAATTCAGATTTACTTGGCAACTTTATATTTCCATATTTATCTTTTACTTCCTTTATCACCAATTTCCATCATTATCTTCTTTCTTTTATCTTTTAGAATTGATTTGGAATCTAATTAATTTCCATATATCTCTAAAGCTTCACAATTATCAAATAATTAAATCAAATATGCTCTAAAATAATAAATCATCAAATAAAGACAAGAAATAAGAAAATACAATAATTCTAATCAAAGTCGAATAAAATATCCTGATAAATTCTAAAAAATGATGTCTCCAACTAAGATTAAATCATCACAAATGGGAGACATCACGACCCCCAACTCAAAGTTGTATCGTCCCGATCAATAAATATAAGAACAAAGGGAAGTCTCTAAATACACACCTAGGTCAATTAAGCTCAGAGGGAATGAAGATAGCAGAATATATAAAATAGACTCAAAGCAAATACTCTGAAAATTTCATGTAATAATATTTACAAACTACATACCTGCACACCTGTCATATCTACCATCAACATGGCTTGAATTCAAAATTAGATTAGCTTTGCAATGTAAGAAGGAGAGGATCTTTACTTAGTTTACCACGGAGGCTAGATTATTCATCGAACTTCACTAGTATCCAAAGATGCACTTAACTACTCTCTATTGGCTCAATCACTTCTAGATTACATAGAAAAGAATCATAACGTCTTTAAGCTTGTAATGTTGGCTTAGGGACGGTATGATAAGTATACTTGGATAATTTAGAGTGAGCTTTTGGCTCTCTCCTCACTAGCCATCAACGAACCTCCCTAGAGCTTGACTTACTCTCATAAAACGTTTCTCACTCAACTCAATGATTTTTCTTGATGAACAAAGTAGCATCCCCAATAACCCAATTAAGGCATAAAGATGTTCACATAAAATTCCACTTTGTCGGTCCATATATTTATATACTTATATATTAATTTTTTTTTCTTTTGTATAGCTATGACTCTCTTTTTGATGTTGAGATATCATGTTATTTCTTTTTCATATTTTTTTTCTTTTCATAACTTTTTTCATTTACTTTTACCCCGTCAAAGGGTTACAATATAAATCTGTGAATCATCATCAAAATACAGAACATAGCACAATTAATAAGCTAAAAAATTCCCAACCCGATAACCATTCCCACAATGGTGGACCCACCACCCCAAATTCAAGCTCTAGAACAATTGTCTATGCATCGCGATTCGAGTGCGGGTCCTATGGAAAAGTCCTAAAATCTAAAGGGATATGGCTTATAATGTGGTTAAAAAAGACTTTAGAAAGGCTAGATGGGGCTGAGAAGGATATAATATAATAATTTGGACAGAAAGCTAAAACGAAACAAGGAGCTTATGAAAGAACTGCCTAATCACTTTCTAAACTATGCAATTTTGTCATTCTTTTACCTTTAACACGTTCATCAAATGGGTTTATAAACTAGCTTGGATCTCACAGCCTATACACCACTCATGGCTCCCTGAGATCGAACATACTTTCTATTGCATTGCTAACTAATCCTTTCTTTACTATTAACGTGTGTTTTCCTGCAAATACTCAAAGCATACAAAATAAAGCAGCTCATAAACATACTACTTTTTATCATTAACTTACTGAGCTTATGCTTTTAAGCTATTAAACACACTCTACATCTAATTCCCATGTATCAAAAATTTTAATTTCTACCTAAAAATAGAAAAATCACATAAAAATGGAGATGAGAGATAACAAATCCCCAGACCCCAAACTCAAAAATGAGGTGTGTCCCCACGACTCGAAAAAGACTTTAAAAATAAATTTAAATTAGCAGATAAAGCATATACAGAAATGGCTAGTAAGAAAGAGAACATGCTCTCGAGTCTATTGCCTTGAATTATCGACATCCAAGATAGGATTTACTGGATGTGTCTTTAATTTCTACAGGATTGTCATGATATGCACTTGATTAGCTTTAAATTGTGCCACATCATTGGCCAAGAAAGTTTGAGCTACTTCGACTTTATTCATTCGCTCCTCCATCTTTTCTCGCCAAATACGATCCTCTTCATCTTTCGAGAGTTTTGTAGCTCCTGCTCCTTTCAAAGCAGTCTTGATCCAATTGTTGTCAATATTGTTCACCATATTATACATTAGCTTCTCTTATTTAACCGGAATCACACTTGCTTTCCGAACAAGGCACGTGGTCATATTAGGATATTTCAAACTAAATAACGAAGTAGGAGAGACTGAGAATCGCATCACCTCCTCAAAAATCAGCTGTGCCACGTCCACTTCTTCTCCCCTTAAAATACAATTCAACAATATTGCGTTCTTCTTAGTTGCCTCCAAAGTTCTCAGGTTTCCAAAGACATTTTCTGTAAGGAAATGGTGCCAAACTTTAGTATCTGCTTGGAGATATTTGTAAGGCCAAGGCGCCTTTACTTCTCTCTTATTTCTTGCACTTTCTCCCTATCTAATACATGCTCAAAAACTAGATTTCAATCGAAAGTCTTGATATTTTCCATGGCTTCTCTATACTTACATGGTCCAACCAATTTCTTAAACTGGAAGTGGTTTCGAATCTCTTCGGCTGAGAAAGAAACTAACTTGCCTCTAACTGGAACACAACCATTACTATCTCGGCTAAAGAGGCCTAAATAGAAATCCAAAGCTAACTCTCTACATAAATTCGATCTTTGCAACATGAATGTATACCAACACAATCTATCACCCATCTCTATGAATCTCTTATATTCGCCTTCTTCAACTTATTCTTAAAATACTCTCTCATAAGCCAAAGGAAGTTCCGTTAAGTGTTTCTCTGTTGAAGATATGATGGCCTTGGAAGCTTTATTAATCTTAGGCACATGACTCTCGATTTGTAAAGGTTGTGGTGTCGTTTTTATTAAGTTGAAACTTTTTTGCTTTTTGAATTTACCACAGCTAGCTTCCGTCTACTTTCTGAACCTGTTTTTCCCTTTATACTAGAGCTTAAATTTTTCTCAATGGATTTCTTCTCACTAAAAACCAATACCTTACTTTGGTTCTTCTTCATCTCCCTAGTACTGGATAATGTTTCTGTTCTTTTCGTCATCTCAATTGACCTCCAACTCAGAGCTTTGAGCACTCTTGAAATTTGAAACTCTTGAATATAGGTTGAACAAGCTTTGTTTGGGTTAGGAAAGGTGTTATGAAGATGATTCTCTATATGGGTAGGACTGATTCTTCTTTGATTAGTATGGATCTAAGAAATTATTGGATGAATTTTGGAATTTAGGCTTTTTATTCTTGGATTCAAATTGTTTTAGTATGATATGAATGGTTGAATCTTCTCTATAATGATGTGGGGAAAGGATTGGGTGTAAATTTATGGTGATTGGGTAGTGTTTTGATGTTTTGTGAAGGTTTGATGAAGTTTTAATGGAGTTAGGAAAGGGTTGGGGAAGAAAGTGAGGCTTTCTTCATTAAACTGACGCCATCGTGGACCATTCTCCACCATCTCTTAATCGTCACTGCTCTCCTACATAAGAAAACCGTCGCCTTCGTGGACCATTCTCCACCACCATCTCTTCAACTCTGGGGTTCTGCTGTAGAAGAAAATCGACGCCATCGTGGACCATTCTTCACCACCATCTCTTCAACTCGGCCACTCTGCTGCATAAGAACATTGTCGCCATTCGTGGGCCATTATCCACCATCATCAAACCAAAACAAAAGAATAATCTCTTTCCCCTAAGATCTAAGCCTAGATCGCAACAAAAAGAAAACAAAATATCTTCAGAACTCACCTTCTCAAGTTCTCCACCAACACTCAGCCTCTCTCATTCACATGAAAACCGTCGTCGCCTCTCTCGTACACAAGAAAACCACCGCCTAGACCATATGAAGAGATTTTTATCATGTTTCATTGTTTTTTTGTTCCAATTCGAAAGTAAAGAGGTTTTATCATGTTTCATTTTTTTAACATTAAAAAAATGTTTCATTGTTTTGTAGTAAAATTTCATTTGGAACAACGGCTAGACATGGAATTTTAACTAGGTACGACTATTTGGTACTGCTACTTGGGTACGGATTTTTTGGGTACTGTATACTTGGTTATGGGCTACTTGGATATAACTTGGGTACAACCACTTAGGTACATCTATTGGACCTTGGCACAACTGCTTATGTGCTTGGTAGTGACATCA
The DNA here is from genome assembly GCA_029959085.1 of Nemophila menziesii. Lineage (NCBI taxonomy): Eukaryota > Viridiplantae > Streptophyta > Magnoliopsida > Boraginales > Hydrophyllaceae > Nemophila > Nemophila menziesii. Next base: position 10,751,324 of record JARWIR010000014.1, on the reverse strand, counting down.
AATGGAAAAAGTAACGAAGGTCTTGGATGCATATTTTTTTTAACACATAGGATTTTCATGACATGTTTTTACCACATGAATTTTCAAAATTAATTTTAGAGACCGAAAAAATATTTGATACCATTAACCATATTATTTTACTAAAACATGAATTAAAAAAAACGTATCGTACAAACAAGAATATTCATGATTAACTAAAAGGGAAAATGTCCCAAAAAATCAAATTAATATTATTTTCAGTCCAATAACATCAAACACAATATTTCTGCCCAATAAAATCATCAATTGAATTATTTTATACATTATTGGACAAAAATATCCCTACTTATTTTCTATATTACAAATTTTTTAATATATATATATATATATATATCTCATAATTATTAAACGATTCATTTTCATTTTTTTACTCTCTCCCATCAGACTTTCTCTCTCATCTCTCTCTTTTCACCGCCAGTTAAGGAAATTGGGTGATATAGATCGGTTACCTAGCTCAGCAATGGGGTCTGCTTCATCGTCTCATCAAAGCAGGAGGCTCAAGAAGATTTTATCTGGTTTGATAGCTGATGGTGAAGAAGGAAAGCAGGAGCTTGCTTTGGAGAATGTTGATGCTATGGATAATGAAATCGCTCGTAAATTAGCTTCTTACACTGCACCGAACAAGTTTCTTAAGGTGCAATTGAAGAAAACGTAAGTTCTATTCTCGTTCAAAAGCCCCAAATCATCACTCCCATCAACTCCCCACCTTCCTTGCGGAGCTGCTGTTCAAAAGCCCCAAATATATCTGATGGGATTTATACGATGTGATAGCTTGCGGAGCTGCTGTTCTTCTTCTTCTTTAGCTACACAGGTGTGTATTTTCGATTAATTCATTGTTTTTAATGTATTTTTGTGAGTTTATTGTTCTGTATATACATATATATGACTATAACCTATAGCTCACTTAAGTCCATTTCTTTTGTAGTTGATTGCACCATGGCAGTGGTGGAGCCAACATCCATCTCAAAGGGCCAATTTTTGCAATTTTTTTTGTTCGATTCTTGGTTAATTGCAATTTTTGGTCCCTGTGCAATTTTTGTTTTTTGGTCCTTGTGCAATTTATATACATTGTAATTCACATGTCACATCCTATGTTTTTCTAAGTAAAGTACAAGTATGTTCACCTAAATGTCCTGCGCAATACAAAGTGAATTAATAAAAGAAAAAAAAAAGCCATACTTTATTTTGTCATTTTTGTTTACTCTACACCAATTTGCATCAGTTTCCTTTGGCCTATGTACTCTTATATCGGTGTGATGACAAATACAGTAATCAGCACATACTCAAACTGCGCTCCTCTATATATTTTTTTTTATTACAAACTTAATCATAGAAAATATGAAGAATAACAAATAACTAAATGCATTTTTAAAACACCATAAAATTCTGGGATTTATATGCGTCATGCGATTTTATACGTTAGTTGATGGGATATAGTTGTATTGGTGGGGTTTTATTTAGTTGATGGGATTTATTTTTGTTATGGGATTATATACGTTAGTTGATGGGATATAGTTTGTATTGGTGGGATTTTTTTTTTTGTCAAAATATTGGTGGAATTCAATACAACTTTGATGGGATTTATATGCGTCATGGGATTTTATACGTTAGTTGATGAGATATAGTTGTATTGGTGGGATTTTTTTTTTTGTCAAAATATTGGTGGAATTCAATACAACTAGTGATGGGATTTATATGCGTAATGACGGGATTCGTCGGTGACGGGAATCGTCGGTGACGGGAATCGTCCTTGACGGGAATCGTCCTTGACGGGAATCGTCCTTTGACGGGAATCGTCCTTGACGGGAATAGTTCTTATGGTGTAAGGGTAAACATGTAATCTTTTAATAGTAAGTTAATGGATGATTCTTTGGGGCAAGTATAATATTATTTTGATTTTTTGGGTCATTGACCCCTAATAACTAAAATAACTAGATATATATTTTAAATTTTAATTTGGATGAGATGGAATTAAAACTATCTATTTGATTTAGGAAGACTAGTTGATGTTTTCCCTAAAAATTTCAAAAATCTGAAACCTCCTCTGGACAAAAATATGTAAATACCCCTCTAAACTATACAAATAATTACTTACACCTCCTCACCATCCATTTTCAACGTCAAGTTCACTACACGCACGTGCTTTTTCCCTATGGATGGATTTTTCTTTTTTTAATGTCTGGATTTACCAATATTCCCCCTTATTTCTTTAATATAAACCACCTCATATCCATACCCTTCTTCTTCAACAGTACTAATTCAATATAAAAAACAAATCAAAGTTGGGGATTTTTAGCTCCATCGAATCTAACATACAAATTAAATGTAAAGGGTATTTTCCAAATTAGTAAAGGTATAGTAAATGGGGTTCTTTCACAAATGAGTTTCAAAATGGGTTTCATAATGGGTTAAAAACTCTTTCTTTTATTTGTGATTAGGATAATGAATTTTGAATAGGTTATACTTTAATTTTATTTATGTTTAGCGTTAATTTAATGTATTTTTAAAAGGATTTGTGGTAAGCACAATATGATTATGGTATTAGTGTAGTGTTACTTACGAATAGGGTTAGTGGTAAGCACAACATAATTGTTGTCAGTTTTAAGAAAATGGGATTAGTGGTTACCTTTAATTGGTGATAAATTGTCAATAATAAATGGTTTAAGTGATATTCTATGTTAATTTCACATGTAAAATGTCATGTTTTAGTGGAAATTGGTACGGTATTGATAGGAATAATAAGGGTGTAAATTATATCTGGTTTGAAAAACAGATATATCGCATATTGGTGTCTCCTGGTTTGTTATAAAATAACACCCATAAAATGGAGGGACACGAACAGCAAGTGTACGGGTCGTCCAAATAATAATCCGGTAAACAGGAATCGATCTCAGGGACAGATGGATATGACTAATGATGTTATGCAATAAGTGATGATAGTTGTTATAAGACAAGAAAATAAATGATAAAATATTTGTCGGGTTTTGTTTTAAGAGTAAGACGCAAATAATTAAAGTACTAAATTAACGCAAGTAAATGGACGCAAGTAAAATAAATCCAAGTGAATTAAATATGAATAGACGCAAGAGTGAGAAGGTGTACTTGAGTCCCGCAAGGGGTCTGCCTAATCAATTTAATTAACGTTTCTGTTTAAGGGTAGAATCGGTATTTTAATACTAGTAGGGTATCTGATATCTCCTAGCCCCCTGTTGGGTGGACCTAGGAGCTATCCTAAAATGCTATAAACACCGATCAACCGAATATGCCTCTTCGTATGTGAAGTTCTTACAACCGAATAGTTCCGTATTCGACCCCCCCGGTCGGATGATCACTTTTGCCACTTAAAGTGAATAGCCCAAATACTAATACCTAATTCTAGTTGTACCAAAAATAATTAGTAAATAACAACAAAGTAATAACAAATATTAAATACCCAATTCAATTTAAATTAAGGAAATCCCAAATTCAGAAACATGAATAAACTAATTAGGGTTCATCCCATTATTACGATTCTCAAGCACTTAAAGTATTTAGCTCATAATAAAATGAAAAACTGAAATAAAAGATAATACTCATGTTCAATTAAAAAATGAAATGGGTAACCTAATTAAAGGATTGATTGTGACTGTCGATGGAAAAAATTCTTCTAGCTTCAGTTTCTTCTCTCCTTTTGCTTCTGACTTCTTCTCTGGCGTTCTGACTTGTGTAATATGAGTTGTGTCCGTTTAAAATGAAGTCGAAGGATGATATATGATGGGAAAACGGACTGGGCTCCACTCTTAAAAGGAAATAGGTTAAATGAAATAAAAGTCCAATCCTAAAATGAAATCCTGTAACTGATGTACAGCTGTTACTAAAACAGCTGTAACTTTTGTGTCCGGACTCGGAATCACTTTGTTCAACTTGCAAAATCTTCCTGACTCAAAGATGCAAATTCCTTATTCCACGACTCTAAGGCTGAATCAGTGGCTAAGTGGCTCAAAAACTGTGATTTGTAACAGCCTTCCAAATTTCATTCTCATCTAATAACTTCTTCGAATCAACTTTTCTCACCTTTGACTTCTACACACGATCTATGAGTTTAATTCCCATTTCTCCTCACTATCTTGGTGCTCCATCTAATCCATGGACCTAAGAACTTTACACTAAAAACTAACAATTACCGCACAAAAGCTCTAAAACGCAAATAATACAAATCCAAGGGGAGAAAACGCAATATAATCAAATAAGCTTAAAATTCTATCAAATAAGTCAATTAATCACCTAAAATAATGTCTCCTAGGGGCTAATATTTAGAATAAAACGGGAGACATCAAGACCCCCAACTCAAACCTTTTTCGTCCCAACAAAGTATAATAAAAACCAGGGCCTTAGGTGAAACACAAAAATGTAGACTCTAGCAAATAACACCCAAAGCAATACGTAAAACAAATCCCATATAGTATGACCTAGGAATTAATATACACATACACATGTCATGCAAAATAAAATACAGATAATCAATCAAAAATTAACTTCACAATGCTAGAAGGTTACGCTTGTACTTATCTCAAGATGATGGTTATAGGGTGTTCATCAATCCTCACTAATTTTGAACACTCCACTTAGCATACTCCCTATTAGCTGAATTATAAATCCACTATATATCTAGGAATTACGAGGACTTTATGGTCATAGCGTAGGCTTAGGGACGGTATGAAATGTATATTCGGTAAATTTGAAGTGAGCTTTTGGCTCTCTCCTCACTTACCATCAACAAACTGTCCACAAGCTTCTGTTTGCACTCGAATATTGTTCTCACTCAACCCATATGACGCACTAATGTAGCGTCCCAAAATTACCCAATAAGCACTAAAGATGATTTTCAAAAACTCTACTTTGTCGGTTACTTTATTTTTTCATGTATATATATATATATATATATATATATATATATATATATATCAAAGACCCCGACGAAGGGTTACAAATAATACATCATCAACAATTGCGCATAAATAAAACACATACAAATTCCCTCCCAATGTTATATGCCAATGATGAAACCCACCACCCCAAACTCAAGCTCAAGACAGGAAGTCTCAGGATTGTGATTCAAGTGCGGGTCATATGGAAATGCCTAATAAACTAAGGTGATATGGGCTTATATTGTGGCGACAAAAGAAAGGCTTAAAGGCTAAAAATGGGGCTAAGACAGATAATATTAAATTAAGGGACAAAATGCTTAAAAGTCTCAAAGGGATAACAAAGAACTACCTTTATCATTTTCCTAGTTACATAGCTTGTCTATAGTTTATACCTAAGTGGGTTCTCTACTAATTTGGATCTCACATTCTACAAACCAAAAAATTTCCTTAAGTACAAGTTTACTTCTTTTTGCACTGTTCATTAATTTCTCCTATCAAATACCTATATTTGCATGCAATTTAAGTGCGTTATATACTAACTCCTAAGGTCTACTATTTTCTATCATAAATTAATAAAAACATTGGTTAATGGGGTCATTTAATATGCTCTACAGTCAAACCTAACCCTAAAATTAATTTTATTGAAAGCAAATAAAACAAATAACACAAAAAAAATTGGGATGAGGCAACGAACCTCACTCCAAACTAAAAAATGAGTCGTGTCCCCACGACTCGAGAAGACTCGATAAAGAAATTAAACTAATATACACTACTAAATGAGATAAGGTTAGGAAACGTATCTTAACCAGCACTAGGCTGGTTATCAGTGTTGCGTCCAGGTTGGGTCATCTTCTTAAGCATCGTATAAACGGCATGTTGTGAGTCGCCCAACCTATCCAATTTGTTTTTCATAAATACTAACTCTCTTGTAACTCTTCCTATAGCCTTCAAGACCTTTTCATGTCTCTCCTCGAAAGCTTTCATCCTTTCAATAATCTCATGATCTTTGGCAACTCTAACTCTGCGTTGACGAGGTCTATCTTTTCTTTGTCCGAACGGCTTGTCTAACTCAATCCCATTCTTTTTTACCTCATTATGAATATTTGCAATTGAAATCGTTTTGAGATTAACACCTTTTTCTACTGGTTCATCCTCAATGTTCTTAAGTGGCACATTAATGTCAATACAAATTTTTGTGATAGTGTATGGGAACTCGAGGTTGCGTGCATCAATGGGAGCTTTTGTGTAATCCATAATGGAGTTATATATTACACGAGCTACATCAATATCCTTCTTCTCGATAATACATTTAATGAAGATAAGTTGTTCACGTGTTACCTCAGATATGTGATTGTTACCAAAGAAGGTAGGAATACTCTAGCACGCGGCAATAAATGACTACTAAAGGCATGACCTTCGTATGGGTATGGGCGAAATCCCAGGAATCAAAACACTTTGATAAAATGAATCCCATTCGAATGCCGAATAATTAAGCTCTTCTTGATATTAGCATGGACCGTTCAAGTTTGGTAAGTTAAATACCTTACGAATATGCTCAACTGAGAAAGGAATAATCTTCTTACGGAGTTCAATAGCATTACCATTCGCAAAGATTAATTCTTCATAAAACTCTTGAACTAAGGTCGGAATATAATTCAACTCTCTTTCTCACAACTCTTTTCATCCAAACTCGTCAAATGCAACCGCATAATCTTTGAATTCACCGTCCATTATATTCATCGGAAATCCTTTCTCAACACCAAAAGAAATACTAGCAAATCTCTCACGAACTTGTTCTTTCCAAGGTACGAATGGCTTCTTAGGTTTAGGTTTCAAAACCATTGCTTTTCTTCTAACAGAATGAGGAGGGTTAATCGGTTCACTTACCTCTTGTTCTTCATCGTTTTCTTCATCTACGATAGGCTTTTCTAGAACAATAGTACGTGGTTTCTCTTTCCTCTTCATATTATTCTCAACTTCTCCATTATTCGGCTTAGAACTTGAATCTGGAATATCAATGGCATTAGCTGGAGTAGCCCCAAGAGTGTTGGGATTAACTCTATTTCTTCGGTTTTTGATGTCTCCCTTTTTGGTCTAAATATAAGCCCTTAGGAGATATCATTTTAGGTTAAAAATGGTCTTTTTATATTGACTTTTGTGCTTATTTCGTAATATTCCTATTTCTTGTCTTGATTTGATAAATTATTATTTTTAGAGCATATTTGGTTTAATTTGTGTGTTAATGTGAAGCTTTAAAGATATGTAAAAATAAATTAGATGCCAAATCAATTATAAGAAGATAAGGAAAGAAGATCTTGAAGAAATCAGGAATTGGAAGAAGGAAAGGATAAACTAGGAAAGGAAAAGTTGCCAAATAAATTTGAATTTCACCAGCTACGTCCACAAAAGTGATCATAACTCAAGATTGTCTAGGAATTTGGAAGAATAGTCTAAAGAAAAGTTGTAGAGCTTTCCGAGACGATCAGTTTCGATACATAGAACGTGTCAATCGAAGTTGAAACAAAGAAGTTACGACCAAAACAATACAGAAACATTTTCTTACCTTTTCTATATATTAGGGTTACGAATTTGAGTTGGACTCTTTTTTACTTGACCCCTACTCCAAGATTTCGACCTAACACCTATATATATATATATCAGTAGCGGTTCTAAACCTTAGAAAATCATCCCTTGGTTGCATAAGCTTAATATACATACATAAATCATCATAGAAGCAATCAGGAGGATCTAGAGGAGGAAGAAGGATTATTGTTTTTCTGTTTTAATTTGAATCTGGGATTTTAGTATTTAAATGAATTGGTTCTTAATTTCAATTGACTATATTCTTGTGCTTGTTTACTATCATTGACGTCGCGAATCAGGGGTAGATTTTTGTAATTAGGCTATTCACTTAGTGGCGAGTGATCACCTTGACGGGGGGTTTAATTACAAAACTATGGTATAGACGCGTGGTGTCCGTTATTTACTGACAGGCTTGACTAACCACGTAGCCAAAGAGGTCAAAGATCTCAATCATCTAAACGTAGCTTATAATCGCCCTGACGGGGGTTAGGAGAATATAGAGTCCCGACTATTATGAAATTTACCATCCACCCTTATTCTTAGGAATCATAAATTCAATAGGACAGATTCATACTTGCATCTCCTTATCTTATTTGCATAATTGTTTATTATTTATTATTTATTTTATTAGAAAAGAAAATACTTCATTGCTATATTTTTAATTAAGACAATTAAAACTATCTATTCTAATATTGAGCACGAATTTAGAATAACTACTTAAATCCCTGTGCAGACGATAATCCCGATTTTACTTATCTATTACTTGGAACGGCCCGTACACTTATGGTCTGTGGATCCTTTATTCCTTTGCTTTTATTCCATTATTTTATAACACACTAGGACCCCACCAGTTATAACACAAGGAATCAATCCTATTTGTCATCTCAATGAACCCCAAACTCAAAACTTCAAAAATTCAAAAACTAGAGAAAAGTTTTGAACTTTGATGTTTTGAGAATATAGAAAGATGTTTGAAGGTGTGATATGAGATGGTTAATGAATATATAGTGTAGTAGGAGAGGTTTAATGGGTAGGCTTGAAGCTTTAATGAAGAAAGAAGAAGGATTAAAGGGAAGAATTTTTGTGTTTTGTGGAAGGATTTGATGTTGTGTATGTGTTAGGAGTGGATTATAAAGAAGGATTTGAAGTTTTTGGTTGTTTTAATGGTGTTTTGCAGGTACTTGCTGGGTTTTGGTTCGTCAACAATGGTGTCTTGTGTGAGAGGCTGTGTCCAAGAGAAGAAAATATGGTAATATAGGCATTAGGTTTTTAAGTCGGCGGCCGCATCGGTATACCGGTGGATTGGTCGACATACCGCTCCAATTTCTCGTTCATCTCATGGACTCAAAACGAATTTGCGTGTATCGTGCCCCATTACAGTGAGTTTTAGCGGCATACCGCTCAAATGACCGGCATACCAGTCGCAAAGTGAATTTGTCGACATGACTTTTTTTTTTGAAGACACAAAACGAAGCTGCGTGTAAGTGGCTTCTGAGCAGTAGCTCGTGTTGTTGCAAGTAGTCTTGACCGGCTAGCCGGTCGCGACCTTCGGAATTTTGGCGACACAGTTTGAAGCTGCGTGCAATTGCTCCACAAACAGTAGCTCGCGCTATGACGAATTTTCTTGGCCGGTATACCAGTCATGGTAGAGACATACCGGTCGTGCAACTCGAAATTTCGGCGATGCAGTTTGAAGCTGCGTGTAATTGGTCAACCAACAGTAAGTTGGCGCTGTGATGATCCTCGTTGACCGGCATACTAGTCAGCTGCGGCTAGCCGGTGCGAGTGATCAAACTTTTGACCAAAAACACACAATCTCTTGCGTCTCACACCTGTTAACCCCAAACTCAAGGATTAAGTACCAAAATCATCAAAAATACTCCACCTTTCTCATTTCTTTTTAAAAGTATACACTAACAAACATAAATTAAGCTATTATACACTACGAAATTTAAAGACATGAATAAAATAAACTATTATATAAATGAAATGGATTTTGTTTAACGTTGTTAAGCTCGACGGGTTACCTCTCGCACCTATTCAGATTCAAGGAGGTACATGACCTCCCCAGGAGGTGGATCCACCATGCGATTAGTATCCTCGCCTACATGATAAATATTTAACCTATGTCCATTCACCATAAAGGTGTGTTGTTTAGCGGGGTTTTAATTTCTATCGCTCTATAAGGCGTTATCTTGGTCACCACAAAAGGACCAAACCATTTGGATCTCAACTTACCCGGATAATTACTGAACTTGGAGTTATACTTAAGGACCAACTGTCCAACCTTAAACTTCTTTTCACGAATACGATTATCATGCCATCTCTTTTTTTTCTTTATAAAGCTTAGCATTCTCATAGGAATGAAATCAAAACACATCAAGTTCATTTAGTTTCATCATACGATTCTTACCGGATAGAGGTATCCATGTTCATCTCCTTGATCGCCCAATATGCACCTAATTCAAGTTCAAGAGGTAAGTGACAAGCCTTACCATAGAAGATGCGATGTGGAGATGCACCAACGGGTATTTTGAAGGCAGTACGATATGCCCACAGTGCTTCATCTAACTTTGTTGACCAATCTTTGCATGTGGGACAACCTGTCTTCTCTAGAATGGATTTGATCTCTCGATTAAAGACCTCCTCTTGACCATATTCTTATGGATGATACGCAATAGATACACGATGTCTCACCCCATACTTCTCCAAGACCGCCTTCAAGTATCTGTTAACAAAATGAGAACCTCCATCACTAATAATAACTCGAGGCGTACTGTGTCTAGTGAAGATGTGTGACTTCAAGAATTTTATCACTACTCGTGAATCATTGGTTGGTAGAGCTATAGCCTCTACCCATTTGGACACGTAATCAACAACTAATAGGATGTAAATATTTCTGTTAGATGGTACAAAGGGACCATGAAATCAATACCCCAAACATCAAATATTTCAACTTCAAGAACGTTGTTACGTGGCATTTCATCTCTCTTAGATATGTTCCGGTAAATTGTCATCTATGACACTTCTTAAGATATTCATGACAATCTTTGTGTATAGTGGGCCAATAAAAACCAGATTGAAGAACCTTTGCGGCTGTGCGATCACCTTTGAAGTGTCCCCCGTAGGGTGAATCATGACAACTAGCAACTACTGACTGAATATCACTCTCGAGTATGCATCTTCTCACCTTCTGATCACTACATGTTTTGTAGAGGAAAGGATCCTCCCAAAAAAATTGTCTAGCATGGCGACTCAATCTTTTCCTCTCTTGTGAAGTGGGTCCTTGTGGGAAAGAACCACTTACAATGAGATTCGCAATGTTTGCATACCACGGAATACCATTTGCATATATCGAAAATAAACTCTCATCAAGAAACTCTTCTTTAACCAATTCGGGACCACTATTGAACTCGGAACCTTCAAGACATGACAAATGATCAGCTACCTGATTATCACAACCTTTTCTATCTTGAACTTCCAAATCAAACTCTTGTAACAACAAGACCCATCTGATCAAACGCGGCTTTGCAACTTTCTTCTCCATTAGGTATTTGATAGTGGAATGATCGGTGTATACGATATTTTTCGCTCCAAGGAGATAGGAACGAAATTTGTCAAATGCGTACACCACAACTAGTAACTCTTTCTTTGTCACGGTATAATTAATTTGAACACTTGTAAAGACTTTACTAGCGTAATAAATCGAGTGAAATACCTTATCTTTCCTTTGGCCCAAAACGGCACCCATAGCAAGGTCACTAGCATCACACATGACTTCAAATAGTATATTCCAATCATGATGTAATACAATGGGGCTGAAATGAGTTTCTCCTTGATTTTTTTAAATGTCGCCATGCAAGCTTCATCAAAAGTAATTTGGCATCCTTCTCGAGTAAGTTACACAACGGCTTAGAAATCTTAGAGAAGTCTTTAATAAAACAACGGTAAACCCCAGCATGTCCCAAGAAACTTTTGACCCCTTTCACGGAAATAGGAGGGAGAAGAGTCTATAATACCTCTATCTTAGCACGATCAACTTCTAAACTTGTACTAGAAACCTTGTGTCCTAGGACTATTCCTTCACGAACCATGAAATGATACTTCTCCCAATTAAGAACTAAGTCGGTTTCCTTGCATCTAATTAATACCTTCTCTAAATTCTGCAAACAATCATCAAAGTTATCACAAAAAACAGAGAAGTCATCCATAAATACCGCAAGGAATTGATCGATCATATCTCCAAATATTGCCATCATGCAACGTTGGAAAGTGGCAGGTGCGTTACATAATCCAAATGGAATCCTTCGGAATGCGAAGGTACCAAAAGGACATGTAAATGTAGTTTTGTGCTGGTCATTTAGATCTACGCATATTTGGTTGTAACTTGAATAACCATATAGAAAACAAAAATATTCCCTCCCTGCTAATTTGTCCAACATTTTGTCTATGAAGGCGAGTGGAAAATGATCCTTTCTAGTAGCCTTGTTCATCTTACGATAGTCCGTACACACTCTCCAACCAACTACGATTCTCGAGGGTATGGCTTCATTCTAATCATTAAGGACAGTAGTGATACCACCCTTCTTTGGAACGCATTGAACCAGACTTACCCAATCACTACTAGCTATGGGAAAGATAATTCCCGCGTCTAGTATCTTTATTACTTCCTTCTTGACCACCTCCTTCATGGCTGGCATTAATCTTCTTTTACCTTCAACTGAGCATGCACTTGTATCCTCCAAGATGATTTTATGTTGGCAAACAGATGGACTAATACCTTAGATATCAGCAATGGTCCATCCAATTTCCTCTTTCTGAGCTCGGAGTACACACAACAATTTATCTTCTTGAGAACCCGTTAAATGAGCAGACACAATAATAGGCAAAGTTTCATTAGTACCTAAATACACATACCTCAAATGTGACGGTAATAGTTTTGTCTTCTAGCTTCGGAGGAGACTCAATAGATGGTTTCTTTTGAGGTTCGATCTCCCACGCGTCTTGTAATGGTTCATAAGCTAGACGCCTAGGCTTTGCATTTTCTGAATTTAGAGCTGCCACTGTTTCGGGTAAGCTCTTCCATCATCTCTGGTAAGTCAAGTACTAGGGCTGCTTGCAAGATATCATCAAAATTCATATCCTTAAATACCTCTTACGTTGACCGTTCAATCACGTCTACCCGGTGACACTCCTCCATGGGGCCCGGGAACTTCATTTCCCTAAATACATTGAACTTCACCTCCTCGTTTTGGATATGCAAAGCTAGTTCTCCGTTTTCTACATCAATAAGAGTACGCCCCGTGGCTAGGAATGGTCTTCCCAAAATAATGGGGACATTCCTATCTGCGTCGTATTCAAGTATAACAAAATCAGTAGGAAAAATTAAAGTACATGCCTTAATGAGGACATCTTCTATGCGTCCCTCTGGATGTGCGATGGATCTATCAGCCATTTGCAAGACCATAGAGGCCGATCCTGCGTTTCCTATCTTTAACTTCTCAAAAATCGACTTAGGTATGAGATTAATACTCGCACCCAAATCACATATAGCTTTTCTTCTCCACTCATCCCCAATAGAAATAGGGATTGTAAAACTACCGGGATCAAGCAATTTAGGTGGTAGCTTACTTTGACAAATCTCACTGCATTCTTCAGGTAAGCCAATCATTTCATTCTCCAAGTAAGGGCGTTTATTGGAGATGGCACTTTTCAAGAATTTTACGTATTTTGGTGCATCTCTAATAGTATCCAAGAATGGTACATTAACATTAAGCTTGTTTACCATATTTATTAATTTCTGATAGTATGCCATATCTCCTTTCTTTTGAACTCTTGAAGGAAAAGGTGGAGGAGGGTGCTTCTCTTCTACAACAATATCTTTCTTCTTAAGCTTTTTTGGGATTTTCTCAACTTCTACTTCCTCTACTTCCGGTTCACTCTCTTTCTCAACCACATCTTCCACTGTTTTCTCTTTTACTGTTGTTTCTTTCTCTTTCATAACCGGAAAAGGTGGTGGTTGCAATTGCTTACCGCTTCTCGTTCTAATCGCGTTACAATCCTTCCTTTGTTTCGGAACCTCTGTGTCACTTGGGAGTTGTCCTTGGCCTCGAACATTCAAGGAATTAACGATCTTTGATATTTTACTCTCTAAGATCTTCAACGAAGCGGAATGCGAGTTTAAAATTTCTTCCATCTTATTCTCTTTAATGGCTGTAGTGTTCATGAATCTAGATAACTGATCTTCAAGTTGGGCTAACCAACTATCGGCGGATGCCATGTATTGCGTTAAGTTAAGGGCTAAACCAGCTGCGGTGAGCACACTTTCTTGAGGTCGAGACGGAAGTACCTTTTAAGCTCGCGTTTCGAAATAAGCTTCATGATCATCTCTAGGTTGATTTCATTGGTATTGGTTTTGTGGCTTGAATTGATAATTGTTTCTTTGGAGCCTCAATTGATAATTGCCTGGATTAGAAGACCCTTGTGGATTTGAGTATTGCCAGCCTGGATGATTCCTGTGTTGATTACCATACCCTTGACCACCTGAATAATTATTACCTCGATTATTGACGAAAAACACAGATTCTGGGTTATTAGCACATGCTTCGCAACTATGATGAATTTCCCCACAACTAGGACATATCTCTGGTTCTTGTACCACATTCATAATAGCTTGCTTATTCAACATAGATAGCTGTTTAATTTATTCTCAAGTGCGGAAGTCTTAGCGTTCAAGGCTGTTTCTGCGTCTACATTCAAAGTACCTTTTTCAGAAACTTTAACCGATGATCTCGAAGGTTGCCAACTCATTTCATTCTTCACAATTATATCCATAATAGCCAAAGTTTGATTGGTTGTGACCATCATGAGGCCACCTTGACACATAGTATCTACCTTCTCTTTAGAAGCTTCATATAAACTCCGATAAAATATTCCCAGCTACAATTCAAGTGAGTACCCATGTAATGGGCATTCTCGTAACAAAGATTGGAAACGAGTCTACGCTACCCCTACAACTTCTCCTTGTTCATGACGGAAACTTGCAACATCAAGTTGCCCACTAAGTCTAACACTTTGAGGATAATACCTGTCGAAAAATGCCGTCTGAAGTTGATCCCAAGTTAAGATATCATCGTGTTGTTTTTTATCATACCATTCACTAGCTCCTCCGTTGAGGTAGAATGGAAACATATAAAAGTACATTTGTTCTTGGGTTACTCCAGAAGTGACATATGCATCACATATTTGCATAAATATATACATGGCTCGAATAGGATCTTCACGAGCCGCACCACTATATTGTCCAATATTGATAAACTGATTAATCATACCCCGCGTTTGGTCTGAATTGGATTCCTTGAATTCCGGGTGGACGGGGTCCTAGTGGTGGTAGACGAAAAGTTCTATAGTCGTTAGGTTGGATGAATCGTAACACCTCTTCTTGAATTCTTGCACCATTATTATTGAGTGGTTGTTGACCTACCGGAGGAATTTGTAATTGAGCGTTTTGGATTCCTACTGGTGGATCTTGCGCAATCGGTGGCACTATTGGGTTACCATTTTCATCAAACCGAATTCCGGGATCTTCAACATTAGGAATTTTCAAGTTCTCCATTTCTCCTTCTCTCTTTACTCTTTCCCTTGCTTCCTTTTCTCTCTTGTTCTTAGCTCGGACTAGTCTCCTGGATTCGAGAGTGAAAGCAATTAATTAGATATTAAAAACAAGAGGATTTATTAGGAATACCTCTTGAAGAGCAGCGGAATCAAATCGAATGAAAACTGGATAATCTTGTGGCCGTGGATCTTCTTACTGGAAAATAGACCTTTGTAATCACCACCTAAGAGCCTCAGATTCTTTTGATTTTGTGTGTAGAACTTTTTAGCAGAGAACAGAGAGAGAAGTTATATGGCGTAGAATGATATGGGATATCAGAGTTGTGTTTGACTTACAACTCCCTTATATGTGGTGGGTGGTTATAAAATAAATAACTCCCAGATTGAATTTAAATGTTTAAATTCAAAAAACAATTCTGTAACTAAATATTGGCGGACAAAGAAATTAAATAAATAAATATATATAATATTTATTTATTTTAATTAATTCTTTCAGAGAGCATACACCAAACTTGTAAACTTGAGAAGAAACAAAACAAAGAAAAGCGTAAAACCAAAAAATAAAATAAAAATAAGAAGTAAATCACTTACGGATAACACCGTGGTCACATGCTACCGTCTCCGGTAGCGGCGCCAAACACTTGGTGTCTCCTGGTGTGTTATAAAATAAAACCTCTAAAATGGAGGGACACGAACCGCAAGTGTACGGGTCGTCCAAGTAATAATATGGTAAACGGGAATCGATCTCATGGACAGATGGATATGACTAATGATGTTATGCAATAATGAGGATAGTTGTTATATGACAAGAAAACAAATGATAAAATATTTGTTGAGTATTGTTTTAAGACTAAGACGCAATTAATTAAAGTACTAAATTAACGTAAGTGGTGTCGCCTAGGGTGTGATAAAATAAGATAAATAATAAGTCAGAAAACAACGCACTCACACCCTAGACAGGCACAGTACTGCAAGTATTACAGGACGAATGCAAGTTTTAATGATAGGTTGAGTTCGTTCTCAGGGACTTAGTATGTTAATCGAATGGGTAAATAATAACGAGTAAGAAGTAATTAATTAAAAGACAGGAAAATAAAGAGATAAATTCGAAATAATTAAATTAAACTGAGGAAATTAAAGACAGTAAATTAAATACGAAGAAATATGAGATGAGAAGTATAGCTTAGGTTTGCTAGTATGCACTAATCCTTCTAATTATTTCTATCAAACCTAGTTAATAAGGGAGATAATTAGCTCTTAAATATTTAGTCAGGATTCTAAATTCTCATACCTTAGACCTTGAGAGCGACTAAGGGGCTACAGACACACCACGAAGCTGGTTCAAATAGGGTTTACAAGCGCTACCAAGGCCCTAATCAATCGATTTCCATACATAGTGCTAGTGATTAAATTATACCCTAATGACTATCTAGTTAGAATTAGTGTTGTCAAGACCAATATCGACACTAGACGTTATGTGGTGTTTCAATAATTAGACACCCAGCTAAGGCGATCATCTAACTACTATTAAGGTAATCCTATACTCGTGCACTAGCAAGGAAAACAGTCATTAAATCAAAACACATAAACAAATATATAGGTAAGCAGCTAATATCAGATTAAATCATGTAATTTCCAAAGAAACTTAGATAGAAAGAAATTAGAATTCATAGTTTATACATGATTCAAAACCCAAGCTATGGGAAGTTTAGTTCATACCTGAAGGAAATAAACTAAATAAAAAAATAAAAGACATCAGCTTGCTCTCTACAATAACTTTGATGAATAAAACCTTAAGAACTAATTACTATGAGGCAAGGATGGTTTACAAGTGATATAAGGGTGTATTTATAGGTGTTTATAAGACCTAATTCGTTTTCTTGAAGGAGAAGGTAAGTAGTGGACTCCAAGCCCAACTCAAATTTGTAACCCTAAACCATGAAATCAGACCCGTTTTTGTTTTGGTCCTAACAGCTTCAATACTCATCCGTTTGACGCGTATGAGTAGTCGAAATTCATCGTCTTGGAAAGATCTTCAACTTTGCTTTGACCTTTTCTCCAAATTCCACACCGATCTTGAAATATTAACTTATTTGTGGTCGTAGGTGCAGAAATTCAGGATTAAGGCAGCTTTTCCTTTTTCATGTTTTTAGCTTTTCTTTCCTTATCTCCAATTACCATGCTTATCTCTTTCCATATCTCTTAGTCTTTGACTTGGACTCTAATTAATCTCCATAATTATATTTAAAGCTTCACACTAAATAAATAATTAAACCCAATATGCTCTAAAAATATTATTTTACTAAATCAAGACTCAAAATAGGAAAGTGTACTATTTCTCAAGAAAAACGATTAGAAAGACTTCTAAATCACTAAAAATGATGTCTCATCTTAATATAAATCTATCACAAATGAGGAGACATCAAGACCCCCAACTCAAAGTTGTATCGTCCCGATACAATAAAGATAAAAACAAAGGGAAGTCTATAAATACACACTTAGGTAATTTTAACACAATGGGATGAACATAGCAGAATATATAGAATAGACATAGAGCAACTACTCAGAAAATTTCATGCAGTAATATTCATAAACTACATACATGTACACTTCTCATATCCATAGTCAACACGGTTTGAATTCAAGATCAGATTAGTTTCGCAGTGTAAGAAGGATTGGGACTTTACTCAGTTTACCAAGGAAGCTATAGATTGTTCATCGAACTTCACTAGTATCCAAAGATCCACTTAACTACTCTCTAATGGCTCAATCACTTCTTGATTACATAGCAAAGAATCAAAAGGTCTTTAAGGTTGTAATTTAGGCTTAGGGACGGTATGGTAGTATATTTGGATAATTTAGAGTGAGTTTTTGGCTCTCTCCTCACTAGCCATCAACGAATCGCCCTAGAGCTTGAGTTACTCTCATAGAACGTTTCTCACTCAACCCGATGAATTCTTTGATGCATAATTTAGCATCCCCAATAACCCAATTAAAGCATAAGATGTTCACATAAAAATTCCACTTTGCCGGTTCGATTATATATATTTTCTTTTCAAATCAATTTCTTCAGCTATGACTCTCTTTTTAATGTTGAGATATCACATTATTTTTTCATATATATATTTTTTCTTTTCTTTTTATGCCCTTGTTAGCAAATTTAGCTCGTATCTTCTTTTCCATTCACTATTACCCCGGCAAAGGATTACAATAGAACTTGTGAATCATCATTAATATAAAGAACATAGCACAATTAATAAGCTCAAAAATCCCATCCCAATAACACTTCCCATAATGGTGGACCCACCACCCCAAACTCAAGCTCTAAAATAATTGTCTATGCATCGCGATTCGAGTGCGGGTCATATGGAAAAGTCCTATAATCTAAAGGGAGATGGCTTATAACGTGTTTCAACATATAAAATCAAATAACAAGGTGAGAAGGTATATAAAGGCTTCAAGTGGCTACAATATGAAAGAACTGCCTTAATCACTTTCTACACAATGTAATTTCGTTATTTTCTTACCTTTAACACTTTCATCAAATGGGTTTGTCAACTAGCTTGAATCTCACGGCCTACACACTACTCAAGGTTCCCTGAGATCGAACATACTTTCTATCGCATTGCTTACTAATCTTTTCTTTACTATCAATGTGTGTTTTCCTGCAAATACTCAAAGTATACAAAATAACATAGCTCATAAACATATTACTTACTATCATTAATCCATTGAGCTTATGCTTTCAAACTATTAAACACACTCTACATCTAATTCCCATGTATCAAAAATTTTAATTTTTACCTAAAAACAGAAAAATGGGGATGAGAGACAACGAATCCCCACACCCCCAACTCAAAAATGAGCCGTGTCCCCACGACTCGAAAAAGACTCAAAACAGTAATTAAAATTAGCAGATAAAAGCATTTACAGAAATGGTAAGGGAGAAAGAGAACATACTCTCGAGGCCATTGCCTCGCATTATTGACATCCAAGGTAGGATTTGCTTGATCTTTCGTTAATTGCTCAAGGAGTTTCATGATGTACACTTGATTTACTTTGATTTGTGCCACATCATTGGCTAAGGAAGTTTGAGCTGCTTTGAAGTTGTTTAACCGCTCCTCCATCTTCTCTTGCCAACTTTGCTCCTTTTCCTCTTTTGAGATTTGCGTAGAAACCGCTCCTCTCAAGACTTTCATGATCCAAGCATTATCAATAATACTCTTCTTAAATTCGAATTTCTCTTCTTCACCCAATATAACATTCGCTTTTCGCACAAGACACGTGATCATAGTAGGAAATTTAACATTATAAACTAATTTAGGAGAGACCAAAAATCGTATCACCTCCTCATAGATCAACTGTGCCACATCCACTTCTTCTCCTCTCAAAATACAATCCAAAAGTAGAGCGTTCTTTTTAGTCACATCCCAAGTTCGTGTGTTTCCAAAGACATTAGGAATAAGGAATTGTGCCAAACTCTCGCATCCGGTTGAAGATATTTGTAAGGCCAAGGTGCCTTTAATTCTCCCTTATGTAATTGCACTTTTTCCTTGTCTAAAACATGCTCAAAAAGTAATTCCTCATCAAAGATTTTTCGTTTAGCAACCGCTTCACTATACTTGCAATGTCCAATTAATTTCTTAAACTGGAAGTGGTTTCTAACCTCATCAACTGTGAAAGGAACTAACTTTCCTTTAATCGGAACACAACCTTCACTATCTCGGCTAAAGAGGCCTGAATAGAACTCTAAAACTAACTCATGACATAATTCAGAACGTCTTACCATGAATGTTGACCAACCCAATCTTTCACCAAGCTCCAAGAATCTCTTATATTATCATGTACCAACTTCTTCAGCAAATACTTTCTCATAAGCAAAAGGTAGTTCCTTTAATTGTTTTTCTGCAGAAGCTATCAAGGCCTTTGAAGCTTCCTCTTTATCTATGGGTGTAGGACCTTTGAAAAGAAGAGTTTGTGTTTTCTCCTTTGATTAAAATTAAATTCTTTTTCCCATTAAATCAAACATAGCTAGCTTACCTCCATCTTCAACATCGATTTTACCCTTAGCTTTGGAACTAGAACCTTTGTTAGTTGATTTCTTCTCAATTGAACCCAATACCTTGCTTTTAATCACCTACCTCTTGTTAGATAATGCTTCTATTCTCTTAGTTATCTCAATTGACCCCCAACTTAAAGCTTTAACAACTCTTGAAATTTGAACTTTTGAATTTTTGGTTGAACAAGCTTGATTTGGTGTAGGAAAAGTGAATTGATGATGAATCTCTATGTGGGTAAGTTGAATTCTTGATGGATTGGTATGGATTTAAGAAATTGTAGGATGAATTTTGAAAATTTAAGATTTTGATTCTTCAATCTAATGTGTTTGGTGAGGATAGAGTGTTTGAATCTCCTTTGTAATGATGTGGAGAGAAGATTTGATGTGTTTTTACGATGATTGGTAGTGGTTTTGATGTTTGGGGAAGGTTTGAATGAGCTTTAATGTAGTTAGGAGAGGTTTGGAGAAGAAAGAGGGGCTCAAGGATTAATAATTTCGGAATAATACCAATCCTCTTTCTTTTATAAGCTAAAAATGAAGTTTATTTCTCTCTCAAGCGGCGCGGTGCGGTGTACCGGAGCTATGGCCCGATGTACCAGACTGAAGCTCTTAAAATTTTGAGTTACAGCAGAAAACCCGAGTCTTTACCCCGTGGCCACGGGTTTTTGATCTTGCGGTGTACCGGATGTATGGTCTGGTGTACCAGACCTGAAGCTCTGATTTTTTTCTTCTCGGCCAAAAACCCGAGTCTTACCCCGTGGGCATTGGTTTTCTGCTCTCCGGTGTACCGGAGAGGTAGTCTAAATTTTCCGTAAAATTGCGTTTCTCCTCCCGAACTCGATTTCTCCAACACCTAAGCTTCAAAAACACTAATACCTTTCTCAAATATGCAATATCAACTAAAAACAACTAAACTAAACACAAACCAAGAACGTAAAAAACATAAAAACATAAAAAATTGCGGGTTGTCTCTCGTACAGCACTTTTATTTAACGTCTTTTAAAGTTAGATGCGTTACCTCTATCAAGATTTGCGAATATAGCCTCCCCAACAACGAGTTAGGCTATGAAAGTCAACTAATTTGCGCTTGATCCCCTTCTTGGGTCAGATTTCTATCACCTTGGCTGAAACAACCTTAGTGATAGTGAATGGTCCCATCCACGAGTCTTTGAAACTTCGTGGCCTATTTTCGCGTTTGTGAGCTTTCCATAGTACTTCATGGCCAACCCCAAACTCAATGTTTGGCTCAGTATCCACAGGTTTTAAGTGGATCTTCTCTGGAGGAACTTTGTATGTGAAAGGCTGTGGATGACAGGAACGATGGGATCTAACTTCCTTGGTTTCTTGCCCAAGACATAGAAGGTCTCGGCTATGTTCTAATCATGAAGGGTAATGGTCCCTTCTTGGAAGTTGATGACACTTTGACCTGTGGCCATAAAAGGACGTCCAAGTATGATTGGAACCTGCTTATCTGCATCAAACTCAAGTATAACAAAGTCAGTAGGGATGGCGATTTTACCTGCTCGGACTAGGACGTCCTCCACTGTTCCCCATGTCTTGGTAACTGAGTTGTCAGCGAACTGCAACTTCACTGGAGCTTTCTCTGATTTCTGAAGTCCAAGTCTCTCAAACACGGACTTAGGCATAAGATTCACACCAGAACCCACATCGTACATAGCTTTCACCTTGAGCATACCATTTATTTTAATAGGAAGGTTAAAACTTCCCGGATCTTTGAGTTTCAATGGTAACTCTCTTTCACTTCTTCTTGAGACTCTCAAGTTCTCTCTTGGGGCTTCTACACTTGCTTCTTTCTCAGGAATAACTTGCATGAAAACTTGTTGCGGTGTATGCCCTTTCTTCGCAATCTCAAGCATTTGGGCGTTGATATTTTCGGGAGTGTACGCCTCTACAAATGTCTTGAGTTCAATGTCATCCCTTGGATTTGTATCAGGAATAGTTGATGACACTGTTTGAACAACAGGTGGTGATTCCACCTTCTCTTCCTCTTTCTCTTCTTGCACAGCAGGTGCAACTTCGATTTCAACTCTTGGTTCCTCTTTTGAGGCTTCTTCCTCTTTATCTTTAGCCAGCTCAGCTTGAAAATCCATCACCGATCTAATCTCCTCTTGCATATCCTTTAAGAGCTGTATAAATTTGGATTTTTCCGAATCGTCCTCCACATCACTCTCAGAACAGTTAGATTCCACGGGGCTAGACTTGGTTGATTCGTCCTTGGTACTCGGAACCTCCACGGCACTAACGGCAGCATGTGGTACTTCCTTCTTTTCTTCTTCAATTTCAAGGCAAATAGCCTTACAAGCTTCGAACCCAACATTGTCATCACCTCATTCGATAGCCTTCAATTCTTTTTGTTCCATAATGTTTGTTAGAACTTGATTCATTTGTTCTACTTGAGTACCTAAAATCTGAATTGCGGCTTCTTGTCCTCGTAACTTTTCGCCCTGAGCATTCATATTCGTGGTCAAACGGTCCAAGACTTTTGCTAATTGTTGATTATCCATAGTTCCTTCTTGAGGATTCTGTGGTAAGGCTTTCTGATCTAATCAATCGGCATAGGCATCTGGAACAGGTTGTTGTGGGGGAGCAGGTCTATTCTGATATTGATTTTGATACTGACCTCTTGGTTGGAAAAAGTTGTTCTGGGG
The DNA here is from genome assembly GCA_029959085.1 of Nemophila menziesii. Classification (NCBI taxonomy): domain Eukaryota; kingdom Viridiplantae; phylum Streptophyta; class Magnoliopsida; order Boraginales; family Hydrophyllaceae; genus Nemophila; species Nemophila menziesii. The sequence continues at coordinate 10,728,453 of JARWIR010000014.1, read as the reverse complement.
ACGTGGTTGATAATGACTAGGATTAGCGGCCCCCTGAGGATTTGAATAATACATACCCGAATGGTTTCGGTTACCAAATTGATAACCTCCTCGGTTGGATATTAAATAAACAGATTGTGGATTTCCTTCGCACTCTTCCCAAGTATGATTATTAACCCCACATTGTTGACAACCTTGTGTCTATTGCACTACATTTGCTGTGGCTAAATTTCTCTGCATCTCAAGCTTAAGTTCTTTGATTTGATTCTCTAATGCGGATATTTGAGCTGAGTTTGCAGTTTCTGCGTCTAAACGAAGCGTACCTCGGGTCTTTGTAACAGGAGCTCGCAAAGATGGCCAACTCCTTTCTTGTTCAATAATATTTTCGAAAACCTTGGTAGCTTCAGCAGGATCCATGGACACAAAATTCCCTTTCCCAATGTTATCCACCTTCAGTCTACTTGATTCGTTGATACCTTCATAATAAATAGCTAACTGTAGGGAGGGGGTATAACCATGGAGCGGACATCTAGCTAACTTCTGTTGAAACCTTGTCCATGCTTCTCCTATTGCTTCACCATCTTCTTGACAAAACTTTGCAAGCTCGCTTTGGTCTTTGAGTCTCATGCTCTTCGGATAAAAACGGTTAAAGAAAGCGGCTTGAAGTTCTGTCCATGAATTAATTGTCCCTCGTGGTTGCCTATCTAGCCACTCACCAGCTCTCCCGGTCAGAAAGAACGAAAACATATGACAATACAGTTGCTCGCGCGTAATGCCTGGAGTAACGTAAGCATCACAAATATGCATAAACTTCTGAATCGCTCTTACCAGATCTTGAATTGATGTACCACTGAAGAGTCCAAAACTTTGAGATTGACTGAGCATACCCGGATCGGGTCTAAATTTGATATTTTGGATCTCCGGAGGATGGTAACCTATCGGTTGAACATGAAACGACACTCGGAGGCCAGGAAGGTCTTGTTCAACTCAGTTGATTAACATTGTTTTTCCCATTTCCTCTTCCTAGTGGGTGTTGTCCTTGTTGTTGTCCTTGTTGTTGTCCACCAGGTGGGACAAGTGAAGGTGGTCCTCCTGGCGGAACGAATGCTAATCCTCCAGGTGGGATTACAAGTGGTGGATCTAGCTTCTCTTGTACGCCTGCCATAGCTCTTCTTAGGGCTCTTTCCTCAGGAACACGTTTATTATAAGGTCTAAAGCTCCTCTCAGGCTCCGGTAATAGAGGCCAAGAATTAAACACTGTGAAACCTGAAAAAGACTAAAGCAAACCACAAGCGTAAATCCGGAAAAACAAAAACTAAATACTGAAAACTAAAAATTAACTAAAAACTACTACTCGAAATAGATAACCCACATGCTAACGAGACACAAGTCCCCAGAAGCGGCGCCAAAAACATGGTATCGCGTAAGGTGTGATAAAAAAAGATAAATAATAAGTCAGAAAACAACGCACTCTCACCCTAGACAGGCACAACACTGCAAGTATTACAGGATGAATGCAAGTTTTAATGATAATTTGAGTTCGTTCTCAGGGACTTAGTGTGTTAATCGAATGCGTAAATAATAACGAGTAAGAAGTAATTAATTAAAAGACAGGAAAATAAAGAGATAAATTAGAAATAATTAAATTAAACTAAGGAAATTAAAGACAGTAAATTAAATACGAATAAATATGAGATGAGAAGTATAGCTTAGTGGTGTCGCCTAGGGTGTGATAAAAATAAGATAAAATTAAGTCTAGAAAACTACGCACTCTCACCCTAGACAGGCACAGTACTGCAAGTATTACAGGACGTATGCAAGTTTTAGTTGATAAGTTGAATTCGTTCTCAGGGACTTAGTGTGCTAGTCAAATGGGTAGCAATAACGAGTAAGGAGTAAATAATTAAAAGACAGAAAATAAATAAAGATTGAATTCGAAAATAACTAATTGAAACTAGGAAATAAAGACAATAAAATAAATACGAAGAATATGAGATGAGAGATATAGCTTAGGTTTTGCTAGTATTCACTAATCCTTATACTTCTTTCTATTAGATCTAGTTAATAAGGGAGAATATTAGCTCTTGTATACTTAGTCAGGATTCTAAATTCCCATTCCTTAGACCTTGAGAGCGACTAAGGGGGCTACAGACACACCACGAGGCTGGTTCAAATAGGGTTATCAAGCGCTACCAAGGCCCTAAGCAATCAATTTCTATACATGGTGATACTGATTAAATTATACCCTAATGACTATCTAGTTAGAATCAGTTTTGTCAGGACTAATATCGACACTAGACGTTATGTGGTGTTTCAATAATTAGACACCCAGTTAAGGTGACCATCTAATTACTATTAAGAAAGCCTAAAGTGATCAGTTCTAGGACAGACAATAAATCAAAACACATAAACAAATATAAAGGTAAGAAGCTAATATCAGATTAAAACATGTAATTCCCAAAGAAACTTAGATAGAAAGAAATTAGAATTCATAGATTATACATGATGCAAAACCCAAGCTATGGGAAGTTTAGTTCATACCTGAAGGAAATAAACTAAAAGAAATAATGAAAGACATCATCTTGCTCTCTACAATAACTTGGAAGAATAAAACATTAAGAACTAATTACTATGAGGCAAGGATGATTTACAAGTGATATAAGGTGTATTTATAGGTGTTTAGAACACCTAATTCGTTTTCTTGAAGGAAAAGGTAAGTAATGGACTCCAAGCCCAACTCAAATTCGTAACCCTAAAAACATGAAATCAGGCCCGTTTTTCTTTTGGTCCTAGCAGCTTCAATTTTCATCCGTTTGATGCGTATGAATATAGAAAATTCATATTCTCGGAAAGATCTTCAAGTTTGCTCTTGACTGTTTCTCCAAATTCCACACCGTTTTTTAGATATATGCTGATTTGTGGTCGTAGGTGCAGAAATTCAGGATTAAGGCAGGTTTTCCTTTTCCATGTTTTTAGCTTTTCTTTCCTTTATCTCCAATTACCATGCTTATCTCTTTCCATATCTTGTAGTATTTGACTTGGACTCTAATTAATCTCCATAATTATCTTTAAAGCTTCACACTAAATAAATTATTAAACCCAATATGCTCTAAAAATATTATTTTACTAAATCAAGACTCAAAATAGAAAAGTGCACTATTTCTCAAGAAAATCGACTATTATGACTTCTAAATCACTAAAAATGATGTCTCATCCTAATATAAATCTATCACAAATGAGGAGACATCAAGACCCCCATCTCAAAGTTGTATCGTCCCGATACAATAACAAAGGGAAGTCTATAAATACACACTTATGGAATTTTCAACACAATGGGAAGAACATAGCAGAATATATAGAATAAACCTAAAGCAACAACTCAGAAAATTTCATGCAATAATATTTATAAACTACATACCTTTACACTTCTCATATCCACAGTCAACACGACATGAATTCAAGATCAGATTAGTTTCGCAATGTAAGAAGGATTGGGACTTTACTCAGTTCCCCAATAAAACTATAGATTGTTCATCGAACTTCACTAGTATCCAAAGATCCACTTAACTACTCTCTAATGGCTCAGTCACTTCTCAATCACATAGCAAAGAATCACAAGGTCTTTAAGGTTGTAATTTAGGCTTAGGGACGGTATGATAGTATATTTGGATAATTTAGAGTGAGCTTTGGCTCTCTCCTCACTAGCCATCAACGAATCGCCCTAGAGCTTGAGTTACTTTCATAAAAAATTTCTCACTCAACCCAATGAATTCCTTGATGCATAATTTAGCATCCCAAATAACCCAATTAAAGCATAAGATGTTCACATAAAAATTCCATTTTGCCGGTTTGAATATATATATATATATATATATATATATATATTCAAATCAATTTCTTTAGATATGACTCTCTTTTTATGTTGAGATATCACGCTATTCTCTCATATATATATTTTTTCTTTTAATGCCCTTGTTGGCAAATTCAGCTCGTAGCTTCTTTTTCATTCACTATTACACCGGCAAAGGGTTACAATAAAAATCTGTGAATCATCATCAATATAAAGAACAGAGCACAATTAATAAGCTCAAAATCCCATCCCAATAACAATTCCCATAATGGTGGACCCACCACTCCAAACTCAAGCTCTAAAACAACTGTCTATGCATCGCGATTCGAGTGCGGGTCATATGGAAAAGTCCTATAATCTAAAGGGATATGGCTTACAATGTGGCTAAATAAAAAGCTTTAGAAAGGATAGAAGGGGCTGAGAAGGATATAGCATATAATATCAAAATAACAAGGTGAGAAGGTATAAAAAGGCTTCAAGTGGCTTCAATTATGAAAGAACCGCCTTAATCACTTTCTACACTATGTAATTTCGTTATTTTCTTACCTTTAGCACTTTCATCAAATGGGTTTGTTAACTAGCTTGGATCTCACAGCCTACACACTTCTCAAGGTTCCCTGAGATCGAACATACTTTCTATCGCATTGCTCACTAATCTTTTCTTTACTATCAACGTGTGTTTTCCTGCAAATACTCAAAGCATACAAATAACATAGCTCATAAACATATTACTTACTATCATCAATTCACTGAGCTTATGCTTTCAAGCTATTAAACACTCTCTACATCTAATTACCATGTATCAAAAATTTTAATTTCTACCTAAAAACAGAAAAATGGAGATGAGAGACAACGAATCCCCACACCCCCAACTCAAAAATGAGTCGTGTCCCCACGACTCGAAAAAGACTCGAAACAGAAATTAAAATTAGCAGATAAAGCATTTACAGAAATGGTAAGGAAGAAAGATAACATACTCTCGAGGCTTATTTCCTCGCATTATTGACATCCAAGGTAGGATTTGCTCGATCTTTCGTTAATTTCTCAAGGAGTTTCATGATGTGCACTTGATTGGTATTGATTTGTGCCACATCATTGACTAAGGAAGTTTGAGCTGCTTCGAATTTGTTTAAACTCTCCTCCATCTTCTCTTTCCAACTTTGCTCTTTTTCTTCTTTCGAGACTTGCGTAGCACCCGCTCTTCGAAAGATATCCTTGATCCAAGCATTATCAATATAAGTCTCCTTAAATTCGAGTTTCTCTTTTTCACCCAATGTAATATTCGCTTTTCGCACAAGACACGTGATCATAGTAGGAAATTTAACATTATAAACCGATTTGGGAGACACCGAAAATCGCATCATCTCCTCATAGATCAACTATGCCACATCTACTTCTTCTCCTTTCAAAATACTATCCAAAAGTAGAGCGTTCTTTTTAGTCACATCCAAAGTTCGTGTGTTTCCAAAGACATTAGGAATAAGGAAATTGTGCCAAACTCTCGCATCCGGTTGAAGATATTTGTAAGGACAAGGTGCCTTTAATTCTCCCTTATGTGATTTCACTTTCTCCTTGTCTAAAACATGCTCAAAAAGTAATTCCTCATCAAAGATTTTTTGTTTAGCAACCGCTTCATCATACTTGCAATATCCAATTAATTTCTTAAACTTGAAGTGGTTTCTAATCTCATTAACTGTGAAAGGAACTACCTTTCCTCTAATCGGAACACAACCTTTACTATCTCGGCTAAAGAGGCCTAAATAGAATTCCAAAACTAACTCATGACATAATTAAGAACGTCTTACCATGAAAGTAGACCAACCCAATTTCGCACCAAGCTCCAAGAATCTCTTGTATTCCCCTGTACCAACTTCTTCCTTGAATACTTTCTCATAAGCAAAAGGTAGCTCTTGTAATTGTTTCTCTGTAGAAGCTATCAAGGCCTTTGAAGCTTCCTCTTTTTCCTTGGGTGTAGGACCTTTGAAGGGTAGAGTTTGTGTTTTCTCCTTTGAATAAAAGTAGAGCCTTTTACCATTATGATCAAACATAGCAAGCTTACCTCCATCTTCAACATCTTTTTTACCCTTAGCTTTAAAACTAGAACCTTTGTTATTTGTTTTCTTCGCAATTGAACCCAATACCTTTCCTTTCTTCACCTCCCTCCTGTTAGCTAATATTTCTGTTCTATTAGTCATCCTCAATTGACCCCCAACTCAAAGCTTTAACAACTCTTGAAATTTGAACTTGTGAATTTTTGGTTGAACAAGCTTGATTTGGTTTAGGTAAGGTGAATTGATGATGAATCTCTATGTGGGTATGGTGAATTCTTGATGGATTGGCTTGGATCTAAGAAATTGTAGGATGAATCTTGAAAATTTGAGCTCTTGATTCTTCAATTTAATGTGTTTGGTGAGAATTGGGTGCTTGAATCTCCTTTGTAGTGAGGTGGAGAGAATATTTGATGTGTTTTCCTTGATGATTGGTGAAGGTTTTTATGAGCTTTAATGGAGTTGGGAGAGGTTTGGAGAAGAAAGAGAGGCTTAAGGATTTGTAAATTCGGAATTGTACCCACCTTTTGCTTCTTATAACCTAAAAACGCAGCTTTTTCTCACTTCAGTCGGTGACCTGCGGTGTTCCGGAACAGGGGCACGGTGTACCGCAGCTTCTGTTCCTCGAATTTTTTAATCCTCGTCAAAATACCAGCAGCTCCTACCCGTGGCACGGGTTTTTGGTCCTGCAGTGCACCGTACTTTGAGGCGCGGTATACCGGACCTGAGGTCCATATTTTTTTCTTCTCGGCGCAAAACCCGAGGTACCTACACGTGGTACGGGTTTTTCTCTCCGCGGTGTACCGGAAAGGTAGTCCGGTGTACCGTACTGCTGGTCAGAATTCTACGAAAATTTTTGTTTTCTCCTCTCGAACTCGATTTCTCCAATACCTAAGCATCAAAAACACTAATACCTTTCTCAAATATGAAATAGCAACTAAAAACAACTAAACTAAACATAAACTAAAAACGTAAAAGACATAAAAACTTAAAAATTTGCGGGTTGTCTCCCGTACAGCACTTTTGTTTAACGTCTTTCAAAGTTAGACGTGTTACCTCTATCAAGATTTGCGAATATAGCCTCCCCAACAACGAGTTAGGCTATGAACGTCACCTAATCTGCGCTTGATCCCCTTATTGGGTCGGATTTCTATCACCTTGGCGGAAACAACCATTGTGACAATGAATGGTCCCATCCACAAGTCTTTGAAACTACGTGCCCTATTCTCGCGTTTGTGAGCTTTCCATAGAACTTCATGGCCAAACCCAAAATCAATGTTTGGCTCATTATCCACAGGCTTTAAGTGGATCTTTTCAGGAGGGACTTTGTGATGTGAAAGGCTGTGGATGACAGGATCGGTGGGATCTAACTTCCTCGGTTTCTTACCCAAGACATAGAAGGTCTCGGTTACATTCTTTGCATGAAGGGTAATGGTCCCTTCGCGGAAGTTGATGACACTTTGACTTGTGGCCATGAAAGGCCGTCCAAGTATGATTGGAACCTGCTTATCTGCATCAAACTCAGGTATAACAAAGTGAGTAGGGATGGCGATACTACCTTCACGGACTAAGACGTCCTCCACTGTTCCCCATGTCCTGGTAACTGAGTTGTCAGCGAACTGCAACTTTACTGGAGTTTTCTCTGATTTCTGAAGTCCAAGTCTCTCGAACACGGACTTAGGCATACGATTCACACCAGAACCCACATCGTACATAGATTTCACCTTAAGCATACCATTAATTTGGATAGGAAGGTTAAAACTTCCCGGATCTTTAAGCTTTGTTGGTAGCTCTCGTTCACTTCTTCTTGAGACTCTCGAGTTCTCTCTTCGGATCTCTACACTCGCTTCTTTCTCAGGAATAACTTGCGTAAAAACTTGTTGCGGTGTAAGTCCTTTCTTCTCAATCTCAAGCATTTGGGCGTTGATATTTTCAGGTGTATACGCCTCTACAAATGTCTTGAGTTCAGTGTCATCCCTAGGATTTGTATCAGGAATAGTTGGTAACACTGTTTGAACAACAGGTGGCGGTTCCACCTTCTCTTCTTCTTTCTCGTTTTGCACAGCAGGTGCAACTTCATCTTCAACTTTTGATTCCTCCTTTGAGGTTTCTTTCTCTTTCTCTTTCTCTTTAGCCAGCTCAGCTTGATAATCCATAACCGATCGAATTTCTTCTTGCATATCCTTCGGAAGCTGTATAAATTTGGCTTTTTCTGAATCGTCCTCCACATCAACCTCAGAACAGTCAGATTCCACGGGGCTAGACTTGGTTGGTTCTTCTTCGGTACTCAGAACTTCCACGACACTAATGGTAGCATGTGGTATTTCCTTCTTTTCTTCTTCAATTTCAAGGCAAATAACCTTACAAGCTTCGAACCCAACATTTTCATCACCTCCTTCGATAGCCTTCAATTATTTTTGTTCCATTAAATTCGTTAGAACTTTGTTTAATTGTTCTACTTGAGTACCTAAAATCTAAATTGCGGCATCTTGTCCTCGTAAGTTTTCTTCCTGAGTGTTCATATTCGTTTTCAAACGGTCCAAGACTTTTACTAACTGTTGATAATCCATAGATCCCTCTTGAGGATACTGTGGTAAAGCTTTCTGATCTAACGCATCGGTATAGGCATCTTCAATAGGTTGTTGAGGGGAGCAGGTCTATTTTGATGTTGATTTTGATACTGACCTCTTGGTTGGAAAAAGTTGTTCTAGGGGAGCGGTTGATAATGACCAGGATTAGCGGCCCCCCGAGGATTTGAATATTGCATACCCGGATGGTTTCAGTTACCAAATTTATAGCCTCCTCCGTTGGATATGAAATAAACAAATTGTGGATTTCCTTCGCACTCTTCCCATGTATGATTATTAACCCCACATTGTTGACAACCTTGTGCTTCTTGTACTACGTTTGCTGCGGCTAAATTTTTCTGCATCTCTAGCTTAAGCTCTTTGATTTGATTCTCTAATGCGGATATTTGAGCTGAGTTCGCAGTTTCTGCATCTAAACGAAGCGTACCTCGGGTCTTTGCTACAGGAGCTCGCGTGGAAGGCCAACTCCTTTCTTGTTTAATAATGTTTTCCAAGACCTCGGATGCTTCATTATGATTCATGGACAAAAAATTACCCTTTCCGATGTTATCCACCTTCTCTCTACCTTTATCATTAAGACCTTCATAGAATATAGCAAGTTGTAAAGAGGGGGTATAACCATGGAGCAGACATCTAGCTAATTTATGTTGAAATCTTGTCCATGATTCTCCTACTGTTTCTCCATCTTCTTGACAAAATCTTGCAAGATCGCTTTGATCTTTGAGTCTCATACTCTTCGGATGAAAACGGTTAAAGAATGCGGCTTGAAGTTCTGTCCATGAATTGATTGTCCCAGGTGGCTGCCTATTTAGCCACTCACTAGCTCTACCGGTCAAGAAGAACGAAAACATATGACAATACAGTTGCTCACGTGTAATGCCTGGAGTAACATAAGCATCACAAATCTGCATAAACTCCTGAATCGACCTTACCAGATCTTGAATAGTTGTACCACTGTAGAGTCCATGACTTTGAAATTGACTGAGCATACCCGGATCGGGTTGAAATTTAATAATTTGGATCTCTGGAGGACGGTAACCTATTGGTTGAACGTGAAACGGCACATGGAGACCAGGAAGGTCTTGTTCAACTTGATTTTGCCCATTACCTCGTCCTTGTGGTTGTTGCACACCAGGTGGAATAGGTGGTGGTGTCTCTTGGTAATCCTCCAGGTAGGACTCCAAGTGGTGGATCTAACTAACCTTGTACGCCTGCCATAGTTCTTCTCAAGGCTCTTTCCTCACGAACTCGTTTGTTATAAGGTCTAAAGCTCATCTCAGGCTCCGATAACGGAGGCCAAGAATTACACACTGTGAAACCTGAAATAGACTAAAGCAAACCACAAGCGTAAATCCGGAAAAACAAAAACTAAATACTGAAAAATAAAAATTAATTAAAAACCACTACTCGAAATAGATATCCCACACGCTAATGAGACACAAGTCCCCGGCAGCGGTGCCAAAAACTTGGTGTCGCCTAGGGTGTGATAAAAATAAGATAAAATTAAGTCTAGAAAACTACGCACTCTCACCCTAGACAGGCACAGTACTGCAAGTATTACAGGACGTATGCAAGTTATAGTTGATAAGTTGAATTCGTTCTCAGGGACTTAGTGTGCTAGTCGAATGGGTAGCAATAACGAGTAAGGAGTAAATAATTAAAAGACAGAAAATAAATAAAGATTGAATTCGAAAATAACTAATTGAAACTAGGAAATAAAGACAATAAAATAAATACGAAGAATATGAGATGAGAGATATAGCTTAGGTTTTGCTAGTATGCACTAATCCTTCTAATTCTTTCTATTAGATCTAGTTAATAAGGGAGAATATAACTCTTGTATACTTAGTCAGGATTCTAAATTCCCATTCCTTAGACCTTGGGAGCGACTAAGGGGGCTACAGACACACCACGAGGCTAGTTCAAATAGGGTTATCAAGCGCTACCAAGGCCCTAAGCAATCAATTTCCATACATGGTGATAGTGATTAAATTATACCCTAATGACTATCTAGTTAGAATCAGTTTTGTCAGGACTAATATCGACACTAGACGTTATGTGGTGTTTCAATAATTAGACACCCAGTTAAGGTGACCATCTAATTACTATTAAGAAAGCCTAAAGTGATCAGTTCTAGGACAGACAATAAATCAAAACACATAAACACATATAAAGGTAAGAAGCTAATAACAGATTAAAACATGTAATTCCCAAAGAAACATAGATAGAAAGAAATTAGAATTCATAGATTATACATGATGCAAAACCCAAGCTATGTGAAGTTTAGTTCATACCTGAAGGAAATAAACTAAAAGAAATAATGAAAGACATCATCTTGCTCTCTATAATAACTTGGAAGAATAAAACCTTAAGAACTAATTACTATGAGGCAAGGATGATTTACAAGTGATATAAGGGTGTATTTATAGGTGTTTAGAAGACCTAATTCGTTTTCTTGAAGGAAAAGGTAAGTAATGGACTCCAAACCCAACTCAAATTCGTAACCCTAAAAACATGAAATCAAGCCCGTTTTTGTTTTGGTCCTAGTAGTTTCAATTTTCATCCGTTTGATGCGTATGAATATACCAAATTCATCGTCTCGGAAAGATATTCAACTTTGCTCTTGACCGTTTCTCCAAATTCCACACTGGTTTTGAGATATAATCTGATTTGTGGTCGTAGGTGCAGAAATTCAGGATTAAGGCACGTTTTCCTTTTCCATGTTTTTAGCTTTTCTTTTCTTTATCTCCAATTACCATGCTTATCTCTTTACATATCTTGTATTATTTGACTTGGACAATAATTAATCTCCATAATTATCTTTAACGTTTCACACTAAATAAATAATTAAACCCAATATGCTCTAAAAATATTATTTTACTAAATCAAGACTCAAAATAGGAAAGTGCACTATTTCTCAAGAAAATTGACTATTATGACTTCTAAATCACTAAAAATGATGTATCATCCTAATATAAATGTATCACAAATGAGGAGTCATCACTTAGGTTTGCTAGTATGCACTAATCCTTCTAATTCTTTCTATCAAATTTAGTTAATAAGGGAGATAATTAGCTCTTAAATATTTAGTCAGGATTCTAAATTCCCGTACCTTAGACCTTGAGAGCGACAAAGGGGGCTACAGACACACCACGAGGCTGGTTCAAATAGGGTTTACAAGCGTTACCAAGGCCCTAAGCAATCAATTTCCATACATGGTGATAGTGATTAAATTATACCCTAATGACTATCTAGTTAGAATTAGTGTTGTCAAGACCAATATCGACACTAGACGTTATGTGGTGTTTCAATAATTAGACACCCAGCTAAGGCGATCATCTAACTACTATTAACGTAATCCTATACTCGTGCACTAGCAAGGAAAACAGTCATTAGATCAAAACACCTAAACAAACATATAGGTAAGCAGCTAATATCAGATTAAAACATGTAATTCCCAAAGAAACTTAGATAGAAAGAAATTAGAATTCATAGTTTATACATGATGCAAAACCCAAGCTATGAGAAGTTTAGTTCATACCTGAAGGAAATAAACTAAAGGAAATTATAAAAGATATCATCTTGCTCTCTACAATAACTTTGATGAATAAAACCTTAAGAACTAATTACTATGAGGCAAGGATGGTTTACAAGTGATATAAGGGTGTATTTATTGGTGTTTAGAAGACCTAATCCGTTCTCTTGAAGGAGAAGCTAAGTAGTGGACTCCAAGCCCAACTCAAATTCGAAACCCTAAAACATGAAATCAGACCCGGTTTTGTTTTGGTCCTAGCAGCTTCAATACTCATCTGTTTGGCGCGTATGAGTAGGCGAAATTCATCGTCTCGGAAAGATATTCAACTTTGCTCTTTACCGTTCTCCAAATTCCACACCGATCTTGAGATATAAACTGATTTGTGGTCGTTGGTGCAGAAATTTAGGATTAAGGTAGCTTTTCCTTTTCCATGTTTTTAGCTTTTCTTTCCTTATCTCCAATTACCATGCTTATCTCTTTTCATATCTCTTAGTCTTTGACTTGGACTTTAATTAATCTCCATAATTATCTTTAAAACTTCACACTAAATAAATAATTAAACCCAATATGCTCTAAAAATATTATTTTACTAAATCAAGACTCAAAATAGGAAAGTGTACTATTTCTAAAGAAAAACGATTAGAAAGACTTCTAAATCACTAAAAATGATGTCTCATCTTAACATAAATCTATCACAAATGAGGAAACATCAGTAAGTAAATGGACACTAGTTAAATAAATGCAAGTGAAGTAAATATGAATCAACGCAAGAGTGAGAAGGTGTACTTGAGTCTCGCAAGGGGTCCGCCTAATCAATTTAATTAACGTTTCTGTTTAAGGGTAGAATTGGTATTTTAATACTAGTCGGGATTCTAATATCAGCCCCATGTCGGGCGGACTTAGGAGCTATCCTAAAATGCTATAAACACCGATCGGCCGAATATGCCTCTTCGGATGTGAAGTTCTTACCTCATTGGCTATGTAACTAGTCAAGCATGTCGGTCAATGACGAACATTCCACTGTGATTACCTAGTTCCGTATTCAAACCCCCCTCCCCTCGAATGATCACTTTTCCCATTAAAGTGAATTGCCCAAATACTAATACCTAATTCTAGTTGTATCGAAAAGAATTAGTAAATAACAACAAAGTAATAACCAGTATAACATACCCAATTCATTTTAAATTAAAGAAGTCCCAAATTCTGAAACATGAATAAGCTAATTAGGGTTCATCCCTTTATTAAGATTCTCAAGCACTTAAAGTATGTAGCTCATAATGAAATGAAAATCTGAAATAAAAGATAAAATACTCATGGTCAATTACATAAATGAAATGGGTAACCTAATTAAAGGATTGGTTTTGATTGTTGATGGAAGAATTGCGATTCTCCGGCTTCAGTTTCTTCTCTCCTTTTGCTTCTAACTTCTTCTCTGGCATTCAGGCTGATATATGATGGGAAAAACGGATTGGGCTCCACTCTTAAAAGGAAATAGGTTAAATGAAATAAAAGACCAATCCTTAAATGAAATTCCGTAACTGATGTACAATTGTTACTAAAACAGCTGTAACTTTTGCGTCTGAACTTAGAATCACTCTGTTCAACTTGCAAAATCTTCCTAACTCATAGATGAAAATTCCTTATTTCACGTCTCTAAGGTTGAATAGGTGGCTAAGTGGCTCAAAAACCTTGATTTGTAACAGTCTTCCAGATTTCATTCTCATTTAATAACTTCTTCGAATCAACTTTTCTCGCCTTTGACTTCTACACACAATCTATGACTTTAATTCACGTTTCTCCTCCCTATCTTGGTGCTCCATCTAATCCATGGAACTAAGAACTTTACACTAAAAACAAACAAATTAACGCACAAAAGCTCTAAAACACGAATAATACAAATCCAATGGGAAAAACGCAATATAATCAAATAAGTTTAAAAGTCTATTAAATAAGTCAATTAATCACCTAAAATGATGTCTCCTAAGGGCTAATATTTAGAACAAAATAGGAGACATCACATATTCAAAATTACACAACTTAAGGTCACAAAGACGAACGAGAAAGGAAATCAAGGGTGTATTTATATAAGTGTGAGTGTTTCTTAGATATATACTGGCAGACCAATTTTTTTTGGAATTGGTGAAGACTCAAGTTTTACTAGTTGGGTAAGTGAATATGTTCGCAAAAAGGAGGTGGTTAGGCATGAGTCTATAGAAAGGGCATACCCGAGGTGTTTAGGCATGAGACTAGAGAGAGGGCACACCCCAACATGTTGTTGACAAATATCTTACTCGGTTTGATTGTACTTGTTTTTTTTTTGGAGGTTGTTTGCTTTTGTTTTTATCAAATAACCTTCTATGAACGAATGAAAGAGTATTGATTTTATTGTGTATGAATAAATTTCATTGTTCTTATCATTAATATGGGTGTGTAAGATTTATGAATGAATTTTATTTCTTTTTATCATGCCTTTGTTGATGGTAGATTGCTTGTTTTTATCAAGCTTGCTTGATAGCTAATGGATTGATGTATATATGGAGTTTTTTAAAAAAATGGCATGAGTTGAACCAAAAGAGACTCTTTTTGTGTCAAAAGTACTTGTGTATATGAGTAAAATAGAAGGGTTAGTTACCTAAGAGGACCACACACCACCCTTTTTGGCTCAAAGGGTCCAAACCAACATAGTGACCCAAATACCCCTAAATTACACTTTCATTTTTTAACACACTAGACTAATAAAAAAATAGTGAAACCCACGCGTCCAACCGTAGAAGCTCTAAGGGTGAATTACGTGCAAATCGATCTATAGAGTAAAAGGAACAAATATTTTCATCTCTACGAATCATGCGATCCCACCAAAAATAGGCCATAGATCCTCCGACTTTTTTGAGTGGAGGTCTTCATAGTATTGTCGGGTCTAAGGAAGGTAAATGGTGAGACCTTCGTTGAAGAGCAAGGTGAAGAAAAAATCTAAAGGTTAGTTTTTTGTTAATTCTACTTGTGATAATTCGAAATAACTTGAAGAATTATATTTGGCTGAGTCAAAATATTTATTTGGGTTTGATTAATGGTGTGTAGTATTCGATGTTTAGTTTTACTCAATTTCAAAAGGAATGTAAATATGAGTCAGAACAAGCATCCAATTAGGTAAATGTTGATTTAGGGGATTATATGGAAATACCATCATCTGTTACCACACTAATCTGATTGCAAATATTGGGGTGGTTGGAATTTCCTTTTCAAATGAGTGATATATCATAAAATGAGTAGCGTTTTGTTAATTAGTGAGAAATAAATGTCAATATTGCATACAAGGATGACACACATATTCTAGTGGACTACTCAGATTTATTTGTTTAGTATTTCAGTATGATTTTTATATTGAATTTTTTTCATGAAAGCTAGAGTTATTAGATACTTGGGGGTGGTTCTTGATTGGTTTGTTATAACGTGTGGCTATCAACTTGATATAGCGTGTAATGATTATGTAATGGTTCTATAAACTTGTTATAGCCACAGTTATTATCAACTTTGTTTCTTGATGATTGTCTGCTTATGTACTTTTGCTATCAACTTGTTATAGCTTGTTGCTATCAACTTGTTATAGCTTGTTGCTATCAAATTTTATTGACGGGTTTTCTTGGTTTGCTTATTTACTGCTGGATGTTTTGGAACTAAATTGGTTCCCATCTAGGAAAAATTGTTGCTTCACTTTAGAGATTAGACAGTAGGTCTGACCAAAGGGTGGAATTTATTAGCAAGGACTAGGAAATAAAAGTGACTAGATCTGATTTGGAATGGGACTTAATTTGTCTTATTTGTCCAGGTATGGAAAAAATTACATCCCGATCGTCGATGGAGGCCATTCTTTCCGTTCTTTCTGGTACGAGGGTAACAGATGATCATGTGTTGGCTTGTAAAATATTGCCCTTCTACATGCTAATAAGGGGTGTTTATGAAATATAAGCCAATAAAGAAGGATTCAGGAAAGGAGTGAATATATTTACGATATACTGAGAAAATTTTCTTCGAATGATGGTTTTTTTGTTATGGAACATAAGTGTCTCGAGCTCAGGCCCCATATGATGTGCGGCTTATTCTGGGATAAGAAGGTGAACATAAAGATCTACATGTGATGAAAACAACATAAAATGTCAAGAATTTAGCCTGATTCGATCTCAACTTCCCAAATGTAAAAGGACAACTCGACGATTTAGACATCAAAAAACGTATAACAGCGGTGCTAGACGTGGATCTGCAAACTGATAAAACAAAAAATACTTTTGTGATTATGTTGCTGGATATGATGCCTCATGATGTTATGTTCAATTTTGACCAAATATTTTGTTATGTTTCTAATATTTTTAAACTAAAAATTATTTGTATGTATTGTGGAACAATTTATGAATTCAAATTTTGCGGCAGGTTTTGGACATCTAGTTTTTGGTTTACTTTGCAATGTAGGTTATAAGAAAGGTGTTTCTAGATATTGCAATGGGCAATATACCATGTTGTTCCACACTTATTTTATTGATGGACTTATAATTTAACATCAATGGTGTGTCTTGTAAATATTTGGGTTGCATGTGTTAAAACGGTAATAAATCAAAATGTTACATAAAAATAGATGTTGTTGGTATTCTAGTTCAACACTAGTTGTGTGTCTTTATAAGTATATAAGTCGAGTTTGTGTATTTTTGACTTAGTGATTTTCGTTTGCGAAAATATGTGTAATGAGGTGTATTTGGTTAGTGGATCATGCATGTTAAAACAGTGGTATGCTAGCTAATATTATTGGGTAATGAAAACTCCTTTGTCAATATCTAGTGTTGTTAATGGGTTTTCATTTAAACATTAGAGGTGTATTTCTAAATGAGTGGGATGGTGTGGATATTAAACAATACAGGGCGATTTGTTTTTCCCAATGCTTTGATGTTTGATTAGTCATAACATTGAACAAGAACATGGCGTTAACCAAAACATTAAGTAATTGTTATTCAAATATAAAACATAACAACAAATATTGGTGTCCTATGGTGCATATTAATACCACTTATTGGATATAAAACTAGCTAAAGAGTGTCAAGGAAATTAAAAAACAAAAAAGGGCCAGATTATTAAACAAACAAAACAATAGTTGACCGCCATGATCATCGACGAGGCTTGGGTCAAGTAGCACGGTCATGGTATCCGTAAGTGTGACAGTTGCTGCACATTGTACGTTGCATTGAATCAACCAAAAAACTCATAATGGAATCAAAGGACTCAAAGAACCGAAACAATCTCAGTGCTTTCATGTTGGTATATCAAAACATAACCATGACATTTGAATCCATATCTTAGCTTGTAATAAACACATAAACCAATAGAATCTAGTTATACTACACGTTTAGATTGATTATGTAGTAAAATTGAAACAAAATAATGAATGGAGTTTTTCGTGAGATGATGATGTGGGTAATGTGTGAATTTGTCAACAAAGACATTCACAATTCATGAAAATTATTTTGGAAAATACCAAATCAAACAACCCAGCTAAGAAATCAAATAAATGATGCATGTTAATTGTTGTATCATATCCAAATCGAGATTTTAACAACGAGGATTGAATGACTACATTGTGGGTAAAATTTAAATAAAGTAAGAGCAAATCTAATTCATCTCATAACTAAATCACCAACAAATCAAACATGACTAACTCTGAGTTACAATCATTAATCAAGTTTTACATATATTGATTTCAAAAAATATTCAATTCTATAAAAAAAAAAAGATGTTTTCTACTTCAAAATAATAAAATATTGTCAAGCAAAAGCACACTAACCTTACAAATAAATATCACCAATAAATTCTTGCTTGAAATTCTTCTGAAAATCTTGAGTTGTGAGTGTTGAACCAAATAAGTAGGGCTTAGTGGCCAAGTTGGGTTGCTAGTGGTGGATATTAGTTTCCCATTGGCGGTGGCTTTCTTGTGCGGAAGAGCAGCGGGTCTGGTTTTTATTTTTGTTTCTTGTGTGCAAATATGAAGAGATGAGTTTTAGGTTCTATGTTTTATTGTTTTTTTTTTCAACGTTTACATTCTTTTTGTCTATGCTTCATTGTTATTCAAAGTTGACTTTCTTTTTTCTTTATTTTGAAATTAATATTCTTAAATTGGTGCTAAAAAGGGTGTGTTTGTTTAGTAATAAAAAAATTTATTAATCGACTCGTCAATCCTTACCTTTTATATCAAACAATATAATAAAAGAATTATTTAACGGAAAATACAGGAAATCTTGATATACTTAAAATATTTTGGACCTTATAGGGGGATAAACAAAAGATGGACTTGGTGAGAAGTGGTGTGTGGGTATTTGGTCTTTATAACTTACTAACTCAAAATAGAATTGCTTTAACCAAAAAAATCAATATTAAAAATATAAAAACCTGTCTTCCATTAAACAAAACACAGAATTCTATAACATCAAATATTACCCATCTACACACAATATTAACCAAACCAAAACAACTAGTCTAATAGTCACTTTGCAAAATCTTAACATGTTAAGAACTTCCTAAAAAATTCAAAACATCTAATAACCACTTCCCAAAATATAACATGTTAAAAACTTACCAAAACATTAATAAATTTTTCATATATGGAATTCACAAAACCAAACTTATACCATACTTAAATTCATTTTTTGATATGTGTTGTCTTTTTGTAAACATTCTTTCCTGAGGCTTTCTTTTCTTGGAACACTTTCCGACCTATATTGTTTGTGCATTTTTAAATTTGGAACTGGTTGGTAAATGCATTACTCCCCCAGCATTTGTATACCCTTCCTTCGTCAACCTCGAGTGGTACTTTTTCTTCCCCTTAGGCCTTTCTATCTTGTCAAACATACTCAGGTGTTAAGGTGATTGTTGAGGTGCAATATTTGGAAGCTTCATGGGGGGGGGGTTACAAGGTTGTTTAGTGGCTTAGAACTTCCTGAAATGGTAGCTCTATAATCCCTTCTTCGGAGAAGGGAGGAGGAGGCCTTTATTTGGTCATTCTATGATTACACCTCTTTCAATTCCCCTGCCTCCTAGAACTCCATTTCTTCTTGTACCTCTTACACCTATGTTCCCTCCGTTGACCTCATTGTTGACCCTTTGTTGAGCATGTGGATGGAAAATAACATGTTCATATGTAAACATAAAAAAATAGTTGGTAATATAAACATGCACATGTCAAATTTTGTCGCATCAATAACTAGTGGAGAATCAACATGAAGGTGACTTTCATTGGCCCCTACCTTACATCTATATTCATTACCTCCAACCACAGGACTTCCATTGGTCCATTTCTTACCTCCAACCAAAGGTTTCTTGTCAAATGTCCCCTAAAATAATAAGCAAGTAATTACCTTTCTAAAATTAAATGAATATTAAAATAAATAAATTTAAGTGCATAAGTTAGCTCATAAATTTATCCAAAATTAACAGATTCCATAGCATTTTCCACTGGACCTTTCTTTAATTTTTAAAGTTTAGGACAATATGATTAAAATTTCATGCTAACAAACACTACATAGTTAGGAATTGTTAAAATATATTTATACAGGAGAGGAGGCCATTGGTTTTTGCATTTCGTCATGTTGTACACTTCTTTTAGACATCTCCTATTATGAATCACTAAGCATACTCTAGTGGAAGTTACAGGCCCCTCAGCATCCCCTTTTCTTCTACTTTTTCTGGGCCTCCTAAGATTTTTTTATATGCAGGTGGTATTAGGATGGTTAATTCACTTTAAATGAAATCTAGATACCACGAGTAGGATGGATTATATATAATTTTATACAAATTAATGTAAAGCTCTGTCTTATAGACAATATTCACATAGGAACTCTGATACTTTTCATAAGAAATAATACAAGACATAGCATGATGGTGGTCCTTTGTGTGTTCTAAAATAAATGCAATAAGGAAAAGAGAACAACAACTACAAGTGTACAGTTGTCCCAAGTAATATATGTGATAAAACAGATTCGTTCTCAGGGACGGATTGGTTGACTCTAATGCTTACCAAATAGTGATTAATTGCACGTAGAAACAAGTAAATGATTTTTAGAATGTTTGTTTTGGTTTTCTATGACTATGACAAAGAATTAAAATACTAAATTAATGCAAAGATTAAACTAGACGCGAGATAATAAAGTAGTTTACGCAAGGTATGAAAGGCAGTACTTGAGAGACGCAAGGATTTCACCTAATTATCATTCATTTCATGTATTGTTTAAGAGACAAATTGGTAAATGTGTATTAGTTGGGATTCGGAATTCTCCTTACCCCCGTCAGGGTGGACTAAGGAGCTACTCTTAGGTGCTACAAACCCCGTCAGGGTGATTGTAGTCCACATTCAAGTGATTAAGTCTATTCTACCCAATTGGACATAGGATTAATTATGCTCGTCAGAGTCTATAATTTCTATCCTACATTCATTAATTGATTTCGTACCCAAACCCCCACGTCAAGGTGATCCATTCGCCACTAAATGGAATAGACTAGATACTAAGTCCTATGATTGGTTAATTACGTCAATAAAGTAAATAAAAGCAAATTAATGAAAAATACAATTTACCCAATTTGATTTCAATTATAAAAATTCCAAATCCAAACACATGAAACAAAATCAAATTGGGATTAACCCATTATGCGTTCTCAAGCACTATTTAAGTTTAGCTCATAATAATTGAAAAGAAAAAAACTAAAGAAATAATTGAGTTCATCATGTTTTACAGAATAAAATAGAAGAACCTAATTACGGAGTTGAATTGGCTGAGAATTGGAGATATAGACAGTCTCCCGCTATTGCTTCTTCTCTTCCTTGCTCTAGCTTTCTCTCTGGTGTTCTGACTCTTTTTTTTTTCTTTTTTTTTTCTTTTTTTTTTCGATGTATGGGTGTCCGGGCCAGCTTACGCGCACCACGACTAATCCCATAGGAAATATACACGCCTCCTCATGCATACTCCCACTTAATCAGAACTAGGTTACCCATGTTCAGGGAGGAGACTCGAACAATGCACCCCTTGCTTACCCCTTTAAGGGCTCAAGAAATAACACTGCTGAGGGGATTCGAACCCTGTACCTCCTAGTTGAGAGACAGGGTCCTTGCCACTGAGCTAGTCCTAGTGGTTCTCTTTTCTTTTCTTAAGTGTATGAATTGGTGTGTAAAAATAAGAGTCCAAAGCCTATTTATACAATTAAAATCGAATTAGGGCTTTTCTTTAAAGATTAAGTAAAAATAAAAAAAGCCCAAATCCATAATTAAGCCCAAATTCCGTAACAGCTGCACCACCTCCACTAAAACAGCTCTAACCGGCTCGTTTCAACTCGGATTGACCTCATTCCAGTTGCTAAATTTCCGTAACTCAATGGGCAACAATTTCTTTCACAAGTCAGAGGCTAAATCCACTCTTAGATGGCTCGGAATCAGCAATATATCAACTTTCCAGATTTGCAGCTTCAAATTATCAATTCTTTCAGGATATTTCTTCGTACTTTGACTTCATTACACGATATTTGACTTTATTCTTGGATTCCTCTCCTAGCTAGTATTCAAAACCTACAACTTTTCACTCAAAACAAACCATATTACGCGCAAAAGTTTAATAAATGAAAAATACTAGAATTAAAAGAGGAAAATCGATTTATTGCATATTAACACTAAAAGTCTATCTAAATAGTCGAATAAACACCAAAAATGATGTCTCCCAAGGGCATAAAATTAGAACATTTAGGGAGACATCAAGAACCCCAACTCAAACCTTTGTCGTCCCGACAAAGCATAACTAAAAACAAGGGGAATGAAGTAGATGCAAGAGAAAATAGAAGCTAGTAAATACACCCTAAAGCAATTCTTAAAATAAACCTCATATAGCAAATCTTAAGAACTAACATACACATACACTAATCATGCAACATCAAACACAAACAACTTCAATCATAAAATTAACTTCGCAATGCTAGAAGGTTACACTTGTACTTCTCTCAATATGATGGTTATAGGTTGTTCCTCGATCCTTACTCGCTTTGAACGCTCCACTTAGTATATTCCTTATTAACTTACCATGCACCTAGGAATCACGAGGACTTTACGGTTTTAGCGTAGGCTTAGGGACGGTGTGGTATGTATATTTGGTAAATTTGAAGTGAACTTTTGGCTCTCTCCTCACTTACCATCAACAACTGTCCACAAGCTTGAGTTTACACTCATATAATATTCTCACTCAACCCATTTGACGCGCTAATGTTGCTTCCCCAGCGTCAACCCAATTAATCTAAGATGATTTTTCAAAATATTCCACTTTGCCGGTTATTTTATTCTTTTTTTTCCAATCCCGACAAAGGGTTACAAATAATAATATCATCTAACTTTTTGTGCCTCAATACAAACACATCATTTCCCACCCAATGAAATTTCCCAAATATGGAACCCCACCCTAAACTCAAGCTCGAGACAGGTCTCAGGATCGTGATTCAAGTGAGGGTCATTTGGTCATGCCTAATAATCTAACGGATAATGGCTTATATCGTGGCTACAAAAGAAAAGGCTTAGGGCTCAAAATTGGGCTAAGACGGATAATATTAATACAAGAGATAGGAGGCTAAAAAGCTTCAAATGGCTAACAAAGAACTGCCCCTATCATTTTCCTAGTTACATGGTTCATCTCTAGTTCATATCTAAGTGGGTTCTCTACTAATTTGGATCTCGCGTTCTACAAACCAAACATTTTCCTTAAGTACAAGCTTACTTCTTTTGCATTGTTTATTAGTTTTTCATATCCATTATCTATGTTTGCATGCAATTAAAGCGCGTTTTATGTTATTCCCTAAAGTCCACTATTTACTATCATAGATTCATCAAAAGTATGCTTAAAAGGGACATTTAAATACTTCTACAGTCAAACAAATAACACATAAAAATTGGGATAAGGCAACGAACCCCACCCCAAACTCAAAAATGAGTCGTGTCCCACGACTCGAAAAAACGCAAAGCAATTAAAATCTACACTAAAACACGAAAGGGATAGAAAACGTAGCTTAACCATCACGTGGCTGGTCATCGGTGTTGCGTCCATGGACTTTATCCTTCGTAAGTAGACCATAGGTGGCGTGTTGAATGGTGCTCACCCCAAGTAGCATGTTTCGGATAAGGTCCAGCTCTTTTGTAACGTTCCCTAAAGTAGCAATCATCTTCACTTGATTCTCTTCCAACACTTTGATTTTCGATTCCAACTCGTTATCGGTATGTATCTTCTTCTTTAGAGGAGGAGCTCTAGGAGACCTTACAGCTTGTGTGGCTTCGTCATGGGCATTCTGAATCGAGATTAAAGTTAACTGTTCCCCAACCACGGTTGGTTCAGCTTCTTCACATTTACGCGGAATCTTAGCGTCTAGACACAAGGTAGTGATGGTACATGGAAATTTAAGATTCGGCTGAGTAGTAGGAGCTTTCTCGAATTCCATAATATTGTCATAAACCACACGAGCCACATCCATATGTTTGTTCTCAACAATACACTTGATGAATATAATATGTTTCTTTTTCAATTCTAAAGTGTGTGTAATACCAAAGAAGGTAGGGACAATGAAACGGGACCAAACCTTGGCACAAGGCAATAAATTGCTGATATAAATCTATCCATAATAACGCTCTTCTGTTGGAATTGGGTGGGTCCCAGGAATAAGTAGTTTTCTCCAAAGAGATTCGAAATCGAATGAGGGATCGGTAAGGGTTTCTTGGTAAGGACAAGGGTCAGTGAAGTTGGGAAATTTCAATGATTATCGAATAAGCTCAGCAGAGAGAGGTATTACCTTTTTGCGTACAATAATGGCTTCTTTTGAAAAAGCTAGTCCCTCGTAAAAATCACGCACCAAGGTAGGAATATATTCAAGCTTTTTTCTCTCAACTCTTTCCACCCAAACTTATCACAAGTAGTAGCATAATCCTTAAAATCACTATTCAATATACCCTTTGGAAGACCCTTCTCTACACCAAATTTCAAGTAATTAATTCTGTCACGAACCTGATCATTCCAAGTCATAGCAACTCTCTTCAGTTTATGAGCAAACATCTTTCTTCTTGTTGATCTTTGTTCTTGAACGGGTGCTTGCGGAGTTTCTTCTTCTTCAGATTCTTCCTCACTTTCTGGTTCATCAATTAGTCTTCTTTTCGGATTAGCCTTAATCGGATTCTCTTTCCTTTTCAAAGCAGCTGGGATTTCTTCAGTCTTGCGTTTGGAACGGGAATCCGGAATCTCAATTGCTTGTTTTGGACTAGCACCAACAGTGTTTCTGATTCTTGGAGTTCCTTCGATAAGTACACATGGAATCGAATCTGTTAGTCATCTCTTTTCACCTCAAACTCAAAACTTCAAATAGTGAAAAAGCTAGAGAAAAGCTTAGAACTTTGATGTTTTGTGGTTTAAATCTTGAAGAATATGGTGGAATATGAGATGGGTAAAGGCTAATTGAGAAGAATTAGGGAGGAATTTGGTTTAATTTGATATTAGGAAGAAGAAAATTTAGAAAAGTGGGAATTTAATTGTGTTTTGGAGAGGATATGTGTTGATTGTATGTTTTTCTGATGGAAGAAGGCTTGTGTAGATGATTTTATAGTGTTTTGATGAAGATTTTCGGAGTAGGTGGGGGATAGGATTCGTTGGTGGAGGCTAACTTGAGAAAGAAGCTAAAAAAGTAGGGTTTTAACCCAATAAACCGCCTCTCGCAACAGCGGACCGGCTAGCCGGTGGCTGACCGGCATGCCGGTCGCTGTGTCGGCGAAAAAAATATTACTAAATTGATTTTTTCTTACCTCTGACGCAAGCCTCCTTGTGTCATACCTAACGCACTAACCAGAGAATCCATCATTGCGGGCCGGCAAGCCGGTAAGATGGCTGGCATGCCGGTCGCGTCTCGCTGGCGCACCCTCAGACGCAACGCGTTGCGTCAAACTCGACGAACTAATCAGAACTTTTCCTCCTTGCTGGCCGGCAAGCCGGTCAGTCACCGGCATGCCGGTGGTGTCTCGCTGTCGCAAACGTGGACGCTACATCGTGCGTCAAAGTGGACGCACTAGTAAGAGTTTGGGGAGGTCTTCAGCGTGTTTGACTGGCTAGCCGGTCAGATGACCGGCATGCCGGCGAGCACAGTTATTGACTCAAATTTTTTTCGTTTTTTCATCGTTTCGACCCCAAACTTATGACCTTTTTACCCCTGAAATCATCAAAAACAACTACCCTTCCTCATTTCTTAATAACAAACACTAAATTAACGAAATTTATCTACGATACACTACGACAATTAAAAGACTTAACTAATATACAATGAATTGGCTTTTGTTTAACGTCGTTAAGCTCGACGGGTTACCTCACGCTTCTAAGGAGCTTCAAAGAGATACATGACCTCCCCAGGATGTGGATCTTCCGAGCGATTGGTATCTTCACCTCCATGGTATATCTTTAATCGATGACCGTGCACCATGAAAGTGCGATTCTCGAGTGGATGTTCTATTTCTATCGCCCCATGAGGTGTAACTTTGGTCACAACATAAGGACCTGACCACTTCGATCTTAATTTACCCGGATAATTGCTAAACTTTGAGTTATACTTCAATACCTTTTGTCCGACTACAAAGTTCTTTTCACGAATACGATTATCATGCCACCTCTTAGTGTTTTCTTTGTAAAGTTTAGCATTTTCATAAGCATGTAATCGGAATTTATCAAGTTCATTAAGTTTCATCATTCGATTCCGACCGGCTAAAGTATGATCTAAGTTTAACTGCGCAATAGCCCAATATGCACCCATTTCAAGCTCAAGAGGTAAGTGACAAGCCTTACCATAAACCATTCGATACGGGGATGCACCAACTGGAGTTTTGAATGCAGTACGATAAGCCCATAATGCATCGTCTAACTTCATTGACCAATCTTTTCTTGTAGGACCAACAGTCTTCTCTAAAATAGATTTTACCTCACGATTTGAGACTTCGGCTTGACCATTGGCTTGTGGATGATAAGCTGTAGATACACGATGTCTCACTCCATACTTCTCTAAAACTGTCTTCAAGTATTTATTCACGAAATGAGAACCTCCATCGCTAATAATTACTCTTCGTGTACCATGTCTAGTGAAGATGTGTAATTTCAGAAACTTAATTACTACTCGTGAATCATTAGTTGGTAGAGCAATGGCCTCTACCCACTTAGACACGTAATCAACATCTAATAAGATGTAAAGGTTACCATTAGAAGGAACAAACGGACCCATAACATCTATACTACATACATCGAATATCTCTACTTCAAGAACATTATTACGTGGAATCTCATCTCTCTTGGATATATTTCCCGTAAATTGACATCTTTCACATCTCTTAACATATTCATGACGATCTTTCATTATTGAAGGCCAGTAAAAACCTGATTGTAATACCTTATCAGCAGTTCAATCTCCTTTAAAATGTCCTCCATAAGGTGAGTCATGATAACTAGCTATAATCGCTTCAGTTTCTTCTTTTGGTATACATCTTCTCACCATTTGATCGGCACATACTTTGTAGAGGAAAGGATCATCCCAAAAGAATTGTCTAGCACGGTGAGCTAACCTATTCCTCTCTTGATAAGTAGAACCTTAAGGGAAAGAACCACTTACAATTAAATTTTCAATATCAGCATACCAAGGAGTAGTTTCTAGGTGAATCGCGAATAAGCTCTCATCAGGAAATTCTTCTCTAACTACTTCAGGTACACCATTTGATTCTGAACCTTCAAGACGAGATTGATGATCTGCAACTTGATTCTCACAACCCTTACGATCTTTAATCTCTAAATCAAACTTTTGTAGCAATATAACCCATCTTATCAACCGTGGTTTAGCATCTCTATTCTCCATAAGATATCTAATAGTAGATTGATCTGTATAAACAACAACTTTTGCTCCAAGGAGATAGGAGCGAAACTTATCGAATGAATAAACAACAACTAGCAATTCTTTCTCTGTAACAGTATAATTAATTTGAGCACCATTGAAAGTCTTGCTCGCATAATTGATCGAATGAAATATCTTATCTTTTCTTTGGTCTAAAACAACTCCCATAGCTAAATCACTAGCATCACACATAAATTTGAACGGCATATTCCAATCATGTGGTAATACAATAGAAGCGGTAATGAGTTTTTCTTTGATTGCCTTGAAGGCCATCATGCAAGCTTCATCGAAAAGGAATTTGGTGTCCTTCTCAAGTAATTTACATAGTGGTTTAGCAATCTTAGAAAAATATTTAATGAACCTCCTATAAAAGCCAGCATGGCCAAGAAAACTTCTCACCCTTTTAACAGAAACAGGAAGAAGTGTTTTTATTACCTCTATCTTTGCGCGATCAACCTCTAAACCAGCACTCGAAACCTTGTGACCTAATACGATACCTTCTCGAACCATAAAATGACACTTCTCCCAATTAAAAACCAAATCACTTACCTTTCATCTAACTAACACTCTCTCTAAATTCTGTAAACACTTATCAAAGTCATCAGCAAATACAGAGAAATCATCCATAAATACCTCAAGGAAGTTATCGATCATATCCCAGAAGATTGCCATCATACATCTTTGAAACGTAGCAGGTGTGTTACACAACCCAGATGGAATCCTGCGATATGCATACGTACCAAAGGGACATGTAAAGGTTGTCTTATGTTGATCTTCTGGTGCCACGTAAATTTGATTATATCCTGAATATCCATTTAAAAAGCAGCAATACTCTCTACCAGCTAACTTGTCTAACATTTGATCTATGAAGGGAAGCGCGAAGTGATCTTTTCTGGTGGCCTTGTTCAATTTGCGGTAGTCCATACAAACTCTCCAACCAACAACAGTTCTTGAGGAAATAGCTTCGTTTTGATCGTTAAGAACTGTAGTGATTCCTCCTTTCTTCGGCACACACTGAACCAGGCTCACCATTCACTACTCGAAATGGGATAGATAATCCCTACGTCTAACAGCTTAATAACCTCCTTCTTTACAACTTCCTTCATGGTTGGCATTAATCTCCTTTGACCTTCAACTGAGCGTGTGTTATTATCTTCAAGAATGATGTTGTGTTGACAATAGGAGGGGCTAATGCCTTTGATATCGGTAATAGTCCACCCTATCGCCTCTTTGTTAGCTCTTAACACATGCAACAGTTTATCTTCTTGAGGACCTGTTAAATTTGCTGAAACAATAACAGGTAGAGTTTCATTAGTACCTAAATACGCAAACCTCAAGTGTGATGGCAAAGGATTTCTTCCAACTGCGGAGGAGATTCGATTGAAGGTTTCTTTTTGTTTACAATCTCCCCCGATTCTCTCATAGGTTCATAGGCTAGACGCCTATACTTTGGATTCTCAGAGTTAAGAGCTGCCACTGTTTCGGCAAGCTCTTCCATCAATTCAGGTATATCAAGTATCAAGGCTGCCTGCAAAACATCATCATAAGTAAATTCATTATATACCTCTTGCGTGGCATGCTCAATTACATCCATTCGGAAACAATCATCTTGAGAATCTGGAAACTTCATAGCTCGGAACACGTTGAACTTCACTTCCTCGTCTTGGATTCGCATCGTTAATTCTTCGTTTTCTTCATCAATTAAAGTACGCCCCGTGGCTAGGAATGGTCTTCCCAAAATAATGGGGACATTCCTATCCGCGTCGTATTCAAGAATAACAAAATCAACAGGAAATACTAAATTACCTGCCTTGACGAGGACATCTTCTATTCGACCCTCAGGATGTGCAAGGGATCGATCCGCCATTTGCAAGACCATAGAAGTGGGTCTTGCTACTCCAATTTTCAATTTTTCAAAGATTGACTTGGGCATAAGATTAATGCTTGCACCCAAATCACATAGTGCTTTACCTTTCCATTCTTCTCCAATCGATATAGGAATTGTGAAACTCCCAGGATCAAGTAACTTCGGAGGTAGCTTACTTTGACAAATAGCACTACATTCTTCCGGTGAACCAATCATTTCATTATCGCAATATGACTTTTTGTTGGTGAGAGCTCTTTTCAAAAACTTCGTATACTTGGGTATATCTCTGATGGCTTCTAATAACGGAATATTGATGCTAAGACCTTTCACTCTATTAAAGAACTTTTGATATTCAGCTATATCACCTTTTTTTTGAACTCTTGACGGAAATGGTGGAGAAGGACGACTTACAACATCATCTTTCTTTTTCGGAATTTCAATAAGCCTCTCCACTTCTTCTACTTCATCATCTTTATTTTTGTCCACCACATCATTTTCTTTTCTAGTAACTTCTTTCTCTTTCATGACAGGAAAAGGAGGTGGAGGAAGGTTTTTACCACTTCTGAGAGTCACATCATTGCAATCTTCTTTCTGTATAGGATTTTCTGTGTCACTAGGGAGTTGCCCTTGTGGATGCTGATTCAGTTGTTTTGACATTTGCGAAACTTGATTCTCTAACATCTGAATGCGTGGTTCAGAAGCTTGTTGCCTTTGGATTGACTGTGCATGAAGTGCAATCAAATTTTTTACGGTTTTCTGAAGTTTATTAGCACCTTCTTGTGGTTGCGCAGGTAAGGCTTTCTGGTTCATGGTGTCATTATAATTGTCTTGAGGAGGTTGTCTCTGAACGTAATTTCCATGGTGTTGTCCCCCTTGATAATTATTCTGCGGTCTTTGATTATAGTTGTTACCTTAGGGATGCGACTGATATGCGTAAGTCGGATTTGCTGCCCCATTAGAATTTGAATACTGAAACCCAGGATGGTTTCTGTTAGGTTTATATCCTTGACCATTCGAATTGTAATTTCCTCGGTTAGAAACAAACATCACGGACTCTTGATTATTCTGACAATTCTCCCATTCATGATCATTCACACCACAATATGAACATCCATAAACTTCCTGCGTATAGCTAATGTAAGTTGCTTCAATTGTTGTTCCAATGTGGTTTGTATTTTGTTCTCTAAGGAGGTGAACCTTTCTTCAATATTGACGTTATTGACTCCCCCTTTAGCAGGAGTTCTTACACTATTCCACCCCACTTCATTAGTTACCGTTCTATCCAAAATAATCCTTGCGTGAACGGGTAGAACCTGTAAAAATGCACCACCACATAGTAAATCCAAATATTTTCTTGATTTCCCATCGATGCCTTTGTAAAAAAAGTTCATTTATTGTTGTTCTGAAAGGCCATGATCGGGACTCTTCGCAAACACTGCTGAAATCTCGACCAACTTTTACCCAAACCTTCGTCATACTCTTGCTGGAAATGAGTTAATTCGAGTTGAGCATCTAATCTCATGTTGGACGGATAATATCTGTCGGAAAACGCAGCCTGTAAATGTTCCCAATTCGTAATCTTTCCAGGCTCTTGTAAATCATGCCAATCACTCGCTCCATCTATCACGAAAAATCTGAACATAGCAAAATACATTTGCTCTTTTGTTACTCCTTGAGTGATGTACGAATCGCAGATTTGCATAAATTTTTGTGCCGCGCGAATAGGATCTTCTCCAGGCTTGCCATGAAAATGTTCGAAATTGTGAAATTGAGCTAACATACCCGAATCAGGACGGAATCTCAGAACATCAATATTAGCTGGGCCAATCCGAAGAGGAGGAGCAAGGAATGGTTCTTGTGTTGGACTATTAACAAACCATGGATCGGCTACTTGGGCTTGAACTGGAGGATTAGAAAGATTAAGAGGTGGGACTAGGCCGTTCTGCCCATCCTGACCATTGCTCTCAACTGGAAGGTCAACCATCTCTCTAGCTAATCTCTCTTCTAACTCTTGTGCTTCTTGTTCTCTCATTTTCTTGTTACCAAGTCTGACTAATGATTCAGGAATATCAAGGATCGAAGGTAATGTCTCAAGATCCTTAAATAACCTCCTTCGCATACACCAACCTAAAAACCTGAAAAAATGAGCAAACAAAGCATAAAACTGAAAAATAAAAATGCAACTAACACTAAAGGATAAACACCGGGGTCACACGCTACCGTCCCCGGCAGCGGCGCCAAAAACTTGGTGGTCCTTTGTGTGTTCTAAAATAAATGCAATAAGGAAAAGAGAACCACAACTGCAAGTGTACAGTTGTCCTAAGTAATATGTGTGATAAAACAGATTTGTTCTCAGGGACGGATTGGTTGACTCTAATGCTTACCAAATAGTGATTAATTGCGCGTAGAAACAAGTAAATGATTTTTAGAATGTTTGTTTTGGTTTTCTATGACTAAGACAAAGAATTAAAATACTAAATTAATGCAAAGATTAAACTAGACTTGAGAAAATAAAGTAGTTTAGGCAAGGTATGAAAGGCAGTACTTGAGAGACGCAAGGATTTCACCTAATTATCATTCATTTCATGTATTGTTTAAGAGACAAATTGGTAAATGTGTATTAGTCGGGATTCGGAATTCTCCTTACCCCCGTCAGGGTGGACTAAGGAGTTACTCTTAGGTGCTACAAACCCCGTCAGGGTGATTGTAGTCCACATTCAAGTGATTAAGTCTATTCTACCCAATTGGACATAGAATTAATTATGCTCGTCAGAGTCTATAATTTCTATCCTACATTCATTAATTGATTTCGTACCCAAACCCCCACGTCAAGGTGATCCATTCGCCACTAAATGGAATAGACTAGATACTAAGTCCTATGATTGGTTAATTACGTCAATAAAGTAAATAAAAGCAAATTAATGAAAAATACAATTTTCCCAATTTGATTTCAATTATAAAAATCTCAAATCCAAACACATGAAACAAAATTAAATTGGGATTAACCCATTATGCGTTCTCAAGCACTATTTATGTTTAGCTCATAATAATTGAAAAGACAAAACTAAAGAAATAATTGAGTTCATCATGTTTTACAGAATAAAATAGAAGAACCTAATTACGGAGTTGAATTGATTGAGAATTGGAGATATAGACAGTCTCCAGCTCTTGCTTCTTCTCTTCCTTACTCTAGCTTCCTCTCTGGTGTTCTGACTCTTTTCTTTTCTTAAGCGTATGAATTGGTGTGTAAAAATAAGAGTCCAAAGCCTATTTATACTATTAAAATCGGATTAGGGCTTTTCTTTAAAGATTAAGTAAAAATAAAAAAAGCCCAAATCCCGTAACAGATGCACCACCTCCACTAAAACAGCTCTAACTGGCTCGTTTCAACTCGGATTGACCTCATTCCAGTTGCTAAATTTCCGTAACTCAATGGGCAACAATTTCTCTTCACCAGTCAGAGGCTAAATCCACTCTTAGATGGCTCGGAATCAGAAATATTTATAAACTTTCCAGATTTGCAACTTCAAATTATCAATTCTTTCAGGATATTTCTTCTTGCTTTGACTTCATTACACGATCTTTGACTTTATTCTTGGATTCCTCTCCTAGCTATTATTCAAAACCTATAACTTTTCACTCAAAACAAACCATATTACGCGCAAAAGTTTAATAAATGAAAAATACTAAAATTAAAAGAGGAAAATCGATTTATTGCATATTAACACTAAAAGTCAATCTAAATAGTTGAATAAACACCAAAAATTATGTCTCCCAAGGGCATAAAATTAGAACATTTAGGGAGATATCACATGCACAAAAGGACAACAACATATTTAAAATCCTCGACATGTGCAAAAACTAGAAGCCAAATTAACCACATGCTTCTTTTACGAGTTACTAAATGGTGGGGCTAAGAGTGTGATAAAATAAGGATAAATAAAGATAATGATTCAAACCCTTAACAACCACATAAACTCACTGCAAGTATCACAAATAGTTCGCAAGTTTAGTTGATAAGTATGATTTGTTCGCGGGGATTAAGCATGTTAGCTTAGACTTGTGTTTAGGAAAGAAAGCGTAGTAGATATTAATTTCTAAAACTAAAAGACAAATAATTAGAGAGATATATAATTTGGAAAGATAACTAATAACTACTAAAGCAATAAATAAAACTAAATAAAATGTAGATGAGAGATATAGCTTAGGTTTGCTAGTATGCACCTATCATTCTAAATCTATATTTCAGTTATAAGGGTGATTAAAGCTCTTAGAGAAAGTAGTCAGGATTCTATATTCCACATAACCCCCTTCAGGGTGGACTTAGGTGGCAACCTAAAAATTACCAGGGGACTTGGGTAAGGGTACCCTGCTCAATGATCGGTGGTTAATCTCAAACCCTAGTAACTATCTAGTTAGGCAAGTCCGTTAGGATCACTACCGCACACTAGAAGTTTATGTGGTGTTTCAATAGTTGAACACCACTTCCGGGTTACCATCCAAATACTATTGATGGGGTAGTCTATACTCGTGCACTAGCAAGAACTACGGTCGATCAAAGCACATAAAACAAATATACGAAATAGATAAGAAGCTTAATAAATTTAAAGGTTAATCCCAAATAACAAAAATATAAGAAATAGAATTCAAAGATTATAAATGTGTGGAAAAATTATTTCATACTAGAAAGAAATAAAGTAAACTTAGTTACATACTTGTCGACTTGTTTCTAAGGATCTCTAAGAGTAATATTAATTAAAGACTAAGCAAGGACATGTTTACAATGATAAGTAGGTATGTTTATAGGAGTTATCTAACCCTAGGTCAAAATATTGGAGTGCAAGGAAAGTTATTGGAGTTCTTTTCCAATACAAATTTGTTTCTAAAAATATAGGACATGGTAAACACTACTTCAATGATTTGGCCATATCTCCTTCATTACTTGGCCAAATTTAATGTACGACCTATCAAAACGACCGAAATTCAAAGATATATCTATTGGATTAATATCTCATCCAAATTCTTAATAGATGTTTACAATATTCAAAACACTGGACGACTTTTTAGCTTGGCATATGTATTTGGCAGCTTTTCCTTTCCTAATTCAACTTTGTTTCCTTTTATCCTTAAATTCACCTTGGATCTTTTTTCCTTAACTCCTTGACATTCATTTTGTCTCTAAATATTTTCTTTTACTTAAGATATTCACATTAACACACAAATTATTCCAAAAACGCTATAAAAGTAATAAATCTCCAAATCAAGACACGAATTAAAAAATTATCTAATAACGGGGAAAAATCCCTTAAAAATTAACAAAATACACCTAAAATGATGTCTCAAACTTAGATTAATACATAAAAATATGGAGACATCAAGACCCCCAACTCAAAGTTGTATTGTCCCGATACAATAAAGAATAAGAAAATAGGGTAGTCTCTAAAATACACCAAAGTCAATTAAGCAGAAATGGAAAAAAGATAAAAACAAATATGAATAATAATCTCAAAGAAACTACTTGAAAGTTTCATGTAATAATTTTAACAAACTAAATTAAATATATACTTATCATACAAACAATCGTCACGGTTCAAATTCAAGATCGGAATAGCTTTGCAATGCACGAAGGAGAGCTTCTTCACTTATTTCAACATGGAGGCTGTAGATTGTTCATCGAGTCTAACTAGTATCTAATGATCCATCTAATAGGTTCAATTGCTTCTAAATCACATAGAAAATAATCATAAGGTCTTTAAGGTTGTAATGTTGGCTTAGGGACGGTATGATTGTATATTTAGATAATTTAGAGTGAGCTTTTGGCTCTCTCCTCTTAGCCATTACCCTAGAGTTTGAGTTAATGTCAGAAGGTTCTCACTCAATTGATGATTTGATGCACTAATAAGCATCCCCAATAACCCAATAATAAAGCTCTAAAGATGATCACACAAAAATTCCACTTTCCCGGTTCAAAACATATATTCTTCTCATATTAATTTTTTCTTTTGTAATATAGCTATGACTCCCTTTTTTATGTGAGATATCATGCTACTTCTTTTTTGCATTTCTTCTTCTTTTCGATTCTTTTCTCATTTACTTTTACCCCGGCAAAGGGTTACAATAATAAACAGTGAATCATTAACAAGAGCAAAAATAAATAAGTTCAAAAATACCCAACCCAATACTGTTTCCCATAATTTGAAACCACCACCCCAAACTCAAGCTCTAAAACGATTGTCTATGCATCGCGATTCGAGTGCGAGTCTAATGTCCCCCTATTTGTGATATAATAATATAGGTTGGAGACATCATTTTAGGTGTATTTGATTAATTAGTTATGGTTTTTTGCCCGTTATTTGATACTTTCTTATTTCTTGTCTTGATTTGATGGTTTTTTACTTTTAGAGCATATTTGGTATAATTTGTGTATAAATGTGAGTCTCTTAAGGTTTATGGAATATAAATAGATGAAAAATCAATTTTAAGAAGATAAGAAAAGAAGATATGGAAGGAATCAAGAGATAAAAGGAAGTAGAGTTGAATTAGGAAAGGAAAGGTTGTCAAGTAAATCTGAATTTCTACAACTACGCCTACTAAGAAGATAACTTCAAATCATGTAGCAAATTTGGATGAGCCTTTACATATTTAGATAGATCTTTCTGCTGCAATCGTTTTGATATAATGTGGGTGAAAATCTGCCCAATAACAAGGGAGATATGATCAAAACAGTGAGATGTGTTTATCATGTCCTATATTTTAGGAAACGAATTTGAGATGGACTCGGACTCAAATTACTTGCCTTCCACTCAATATTTCGACCTAGGGTCTTATCAAAACCTATAAATACACCCTATTATTATTGTAAACGTGTCCTTGCTTAATTATTAGTCTTTAGTCTCAAGAAACATCATCAGGAGAAGCAAGTTGATAGTATGTATCATTCTATTAGTTTATTTCTTTCCAGCATGAACTAATTTTCCCATAGCTTGGGTTTTTCATATGTATAATCTTTGAATTCTATTTTCTTCTATCTAATTTTGTTTTGAAAAAACCTTTTTAAGTTAGTTCTAGCTTTTTAACCTTTATATTTGTTTTATGTGCTTTGATTTATTGATTGTAGTTCTTGCTAGTGCATGAGTATAGACTACCCCATTAATAGCAGTTGGATGGTCACCTGGAAGGGGTGTCTAATTGTTGAAACACCACATAAACGTCTACTGTACAGTAGTGATCCGGAAGGGCATGCCTAACTAGATAGTCATTAGGTTTTAAGATTAACAACCGATCATTGTGTAGGGTCCCTTTACCCAAGTCACCTGGTAATTGATAGGTTGTCACCTAAGTCCACCCAAAAGAGGGTTGGGAGGAATATAGAATCCTAGCTACTTACTCTAATAGCTTTAATCATCCTTATTAACTAGTATAAGAAATAGAAGGATAAGTGCATACTAGCAAACTTAAGCTATATTTCTCATCTAAATTTTACATCTTTATTTTACAGTTTTGTCTTTAGTTTAATCATTATTCTCCACCATTATTCATCTTTATATTATTGTCTATAATCCCTTGCTACTAAATCTTACTACGCTTTCTTGTAATCCACTCGTATAACACACTAGGTCCCTTAGAACGGTCTAACTTATCATTACAACTTGCTTACGACCTGTGACACTTGTAGTGAGTAACGTGATTGGTAGGGTGATTGGTAGAACAACAATTTTTTTTATGTTTTTAAGTCTTTAGATTGTATTTAGAGTAGTTGTTTTTAGTAAATATTCCAGTATTGAGGAAGGTAGTAGGGTTTTTGATGTGCATGTACTTAAGAAATCAAGTTAGGAAGAAGAAACGCAAAAAATTGGCAAAAAATAGATGTACCATGCGGTACATCGCACCATCAGTGCGGTGCATTGCACCCCAAAAAGAGTCATGACGGTTGGAGAAATCATGTACAATACCGAAGCAAAGGTGTCATTCAGAGCTTTCATGCGGTATACCGCACGGGTGCTCCGGTGCACCGCACGACGAAAACCATCACCACTGTTCAAAAATACGGTCCAGCGCCGAGAACAAGCCACGAGACCATGTTGTCACTCACCCTAGATCGTGACACGGTCCTGAACAGCACTTCCATGCGGTATACTGCATGACCCGTCTGGTGCACCGCACGACAGAAAAACTATGACAACGGTATATGAATTTAGGGTCCTTACGGAGACCCCCATGACCTAAACCATATTGTCGAGACCATGGCACAGGGTCCAACAGAAAATGCCTATGGTACACTGCACCTCACTTGTAGTGCACCGTACGGCCAGCCAGAGAAAGAAAATAAAAGGAGAAGGTTAGTTATACCTACAAATTTCTAAACCTTAAGCCTCTCTTTCTTCCCCAAAGTTTTCCCAACTCCATTAAAGCTTCTACAAACCTTCACTACACATCAAAACACTCCCCGATCACCATAAATTCACATCCAATTCCTTTCCTACATCATTATAATTGAGAAAGTAAGGTAATGGATACTATTGAGAAGAAAACAAAGTAAGGGAGATGAATAGAACAAAACATTATGTACAGTTAGGGAGATGAAGAAAAATCAAAGTAAGCTATTGTGTACTATTGAGAAGAAAACAACTGAGAAAGGTTCAAGTTCTAGTAAAATAGGAAAGTGTAAAACAGGTCAAGAAAGTAGAGTAAAGGCGGTTT
The DNA here is from genome assembly GCA_029959085.1 of Nemophila menziesii. Taxonomy (NCBI): domain Eukaryota; kingdom Viridiplantae; phylum Streptophyta; class Magnoliopsida; order Boraginales; family Hydrophyllaceae; genus Nemophila; species Nemophila menziesii. The sequence continues at coordinate 10,690,928 of JARWIR010000014.1, read as the reverse complement.
TGGTCAATTAAAACAGCAAAAAGAGTATAACTTTCAAGGAAAAGACACCACAACCTCTCCGAATCGAGATTCCTATGCCTAAGATGAATGAAGCTTTAAAGGTCTTGTTAGATATTTAAAAAATAAGTTGGAGAAGGTGATTATAAGATATTTCTAGAAATTGAAGAGAGATTGGGTTGGACTACATTAATGATGAGATGTTCAAGTTTATGTATGGAGTTAGTTTTCGTGTTCTATTCAGGCCTCTTTAGCCGAGATAGTGAAGGTCCTATTCTAGTTAGAGGAAAGTTAGTTCAGTTTATAGTTGAAGATATCAGAAAGCACTTCCAGTTCAAGAAATTGGTTGGACCATGTAAGTACAGAGAAGCGGTGGAGAATATCAAGACTTTTGATTGGAATCAACTTTTTGAGAATGTATTAGATAAAGAAAAAGTGAAGTCACGCAAGGGATAATTGAAGGCACCTTGGCATTACAAATATCTCCAACCTGAGAATTTGTCACAATTTCCTCACATCCATAAGAGTCATGCCATCTTTTTGAATGGTCTTTTAAGAGGGGAAGAAGTAGATGTGGAAAGTTGATTGAGGAGGTGAAGCGATTTCCGGTCTCTCGATTTTCATTATTTAATGTGAAATATCCTACTATGATCACGAGCCTTGTACGAAAAGAGAATGTGGTTCCAGGTGATTGCATGGCCTATTCTTTGGTTTGCGGGCTTTCCATACAACTTCATGGCCAATCCCAAACTCACCCATTGGTCTAGTATCCACAGTATTTGCATGGATTTCTTCCGGGACTCTCTTCCTTGTAGCAATGTGGATAACAGGAACTGTGGGATCTAACTTCCTTTGTTTCTTACCCCAGACATATAATTTCTCGAATACATTTTTAGCACGGAGGGTAACTGTTCCCTCCTGGAAGTTGATGATGCTTTGACTAGTGGCCAATAACGGCCTTCCAAGTATGGTTAGAAGAATCAAGAATAACAAAGTTAGTAGGGATGGTTATATTACCTGTTTGGACATGACTGCCCTCCACTATTCCCCATGTCTTTGTGACTGAGCTATCCGCAAATTGTAAGTTCACGAGATCTTTTTCCACCTTCTTGATGTCAATCATATCGAATACGGACTTGGGTATAAGATTCACACTCGAACCCACATCACACATGGCCTTCACTTTTAGCTTACCACTAATTTCAATTGGAAGATTAAAGCTTCCTGGATCTTTGATGTGAGTGGTACCTCATTCTCCACTTTTCTCGAGGCTCTCTTAGTATGAGCCACAGTCTCTTTACTAGCTTCTACACTCGCATCTTTCTCTTGAATACTTTGCGTAAATACCTATGTAGTGAAATCTCTTTCTTCGTAATCTCAAGCATTTGGGCGTTGATTTTCTATGGACTATACACCTCTACAAATGCTTTGATTTCATGAGTTTGTCTTTGGAATGGATTGTGACATTTTTGGAATAATTGGTGGAAATCCCACCTTCTCTTCTTCTTTCTTTTCTTGCATAGTAGGTGCGACTTCTTCTTTCGGCTCTTTTGAGGATTCTTCCTCTTTCTCTAATTCTCTACTAGCTTGTATTTTAATGACCGATCTAACCTCTTCTTGCATGTCCTTGAGAAGATTTACAAAGTCAGATTCTTTGGAGGAATCAGAATCATTGGGGCTAGGCTTGGTTGATTTTTCTTCAGTTTCTGGAACTTCCACGGTAATTTCTGCAGTAGGTCGTAATTCCTCTTTCTTTTCTATTTCAAGGAAAATTGCCTTACATGCCTCTAACCCAACAACCATCACCTCCTTCAATGGCTTTCAATTCTCTTGCTTCTACCAGATTATTCATAGTTTTCTTGTGGTTCATCTATGTGCTTAAGATCTGAATTGTAGCCTCTTGTACTCTGAACTTCTCATGATGTGTTAGAATATCATTTTTAATTAAATCCATGAAGTCTTGCTTCTCTGACACTATTCCTTCTTGAGGATGTTGTGGTAAAGCTTTCTGAGCTAGATCATTGGTGTAAGCATCATGGGCTGGTTGTTGTGGAGGAGATGGTTTATTATAAATTTGATTTCTTTGGTAAGGACCTTGACCTCTTTGTTGGTAAGTGTTAGTCTACGGACGTGGTTGATAGTTACCATAATTTGCGGTCCCTTGAGGATTTGAATACTGCATATCCGAATGATTTATATTACCAAATTGGGAATTTCCTCAATTTTATATGAAGTATATAGATGCTGGATTTCCTTCACACTCTTCCCGTGTATGATTCGGTACCTCACACCGTGCACAACCTTGTGCTTCTTACACCATATTTATTGTAACTAAATTTTGACATTTTTTCCATCTCAAGCTTTATCTGTTTGACTTGATTTTCTAATGCTACTAATTTAGCTGAATGAGAAGTTTCTGTACCTAATCGAAGCATGTATTTTGTATTTGTGATAGGATTTGGTGCAATTGGTCAACTCCATTCTGTTTCTATAATACGTCCCATACCTTATGCAGCTTTTGTAGGATCCATGGACACAAATCCTCTTCTTCTAAGATTATCGACCCTCAATCTACTTTCCGCATTAATAACTTGATTAGACATTGCTAACTGTAAATATGGGGTGTAACTTTGGAGTGGACATCTTTCTAACTTTTGTTGAAACCTTGTCCATGTGTCTCCTACTTATTCATCATTCTCTTGGCGAAACTAGCAAGCTTTTGATCTTTTAATCTCATACTCTTCGGACAAAACGGTTAAAGAATTCGGCTTGTAGTTCATCCCAAGGGTTAATTGTATTTGGTGGTTGTCTATCTAGCCAATCACTAGTATTGGTGGTCAAGAAGAACAAAAGCATATGACAATCCTGTTGCTCACATGTAATGCCTGGAGTAATGTAGGCATCACAAAACTACATACACTTCTAAATCGCTCTTACCGGATATTGAATCGCTGCACCACTATAGTTTACATAACTCGTAAGTTGACTGAGCATACCCGGATCGGGCCTGAACTTTATATTATGGATCATTGGGGGACGATACCATAATGGTTGAACTCGAAAAGGTGCTCCCAAGCCTGGGAGACCTTGTTCATGACGTTGATTATTTCTGAGTTGTCCTCCTAGTGGTTATATTACTTGAGGAATAGGTAATACCTGAGGAATTGGTATTTTTTTATTGTTGTTATTGTTAAGGTTTATTTTCCTCAGGTGGAACTAAATTATTCTCTACGTTAGACATGGCTTCTTGTTGCTCCTTCTCTTCTCATAAGCGTTTGTTGTAAGTCCTGAATAAACTTTCAGCATTCTCGAGCATACACTATAACCTGCAAGAGACAAAAAAAAAAGAACACGTAAATTTGAAAAAATAACTAAAACTACTACACTAAAAATTAAACCCACACACTAACGAGGCACAAGTCCCCGGCAGCGGCGCCAAAAACTTGGTGGGGATAAAGGTGTGATAAATAAACAAATACATAAGATAATAATAAATGACACACACCTTTGACTACCATGAGAAACTCACTGCAAGTATTGCAGATCGTTTGCAAGTTTAGTTAGTAAGTAAAGTTCGTTCGTAGAGATTTAATCCATTATATATACTTGTATTCAATAAGCGTAGGCGAATTTAGATGTTTAGATTAAAATAGAATAAGATTAATAATTATCTGATATGAATAAATAAATAAGAATACTGATAAATAAGTATGAATATAAGTTAGATACATTAAAATTACTAATATGAGCCTATTAATAAGTTGTTATCCTAATCTTGAAGGTGAATTGAGAATTATATATTAATCGGGATTTTAAATTCTTCCTGACCCCCGTCAAGATGGACATAGGAGCAACCTCACCACTACCAGGAGACTTGGGTAAGGGGAACCTGCGCAATGATCGGTAGTTAAATCAAACATTTATGGCTATCTAGCTAGGCAAGCCCGTCAGGATCACTACCGCACACTAGACGATTATGTGGTGTTGTCAATAATTGAATCCCCCATCCGGGTGTTAAATCAATTACTAAATATAGTCCTAAGATTGACTAAATCTAGGGATGGAAACAATAAGTCAAATCATACAATACAGATATACACCAAGCTCAAATCAATTAAAATAGCAAACAGTATTATGGAATTTAGACAAAATAATAACCCAAACAATTTATTATAAAACTTATAGAATAAAAGTTTAGAAATAAGTTTAAGACAAAAATTTATATCTAATTACCCTAAATATATAGAAGGAGAGATGTAGAAGAGGAGTTTGTCACTCTCCTGCTTCGTGCTTCTTGTCTTCCTCTACAAGTCATATTACTTCTTTGGATGAATTCTAAGTGTAATATTGAAGAATAATTGAGCAAGGACATGTTTACAATGATAAGAGGGTGTATTTTGTAATTGTTTTTCTAACCCTAGGTCAAAATATTGGAGAAGATGGCAAGTAATTTGAGTCTAAGTCCAACTCAAATTCGTTTACTAAAATATAGGACACGATAAACACTACTCGCTGTTTTGGTCATATCTCCTTCGTTATTTGGCCGATTTTCACCCACTTTATATCAAAACGACCGTAGCAGAAAGATTTATTTAAAACTTTAAAAGCTCGTCCAAAATCGATGCAGATTTGAAGTTATGTTCACTTTAGTGGACGTAGCTGTAAATTTCCATATTTATTTGGCAGCTTTTTCTTTCGTAATTCAACTTTACTTCCTTTCATCTCTTGATTTCTCCTGGATCTTCTTTCCTTAACTCCTTAGAATTGATTTGGCATCTAAATGTATTCCATAAACCTCAAGAGTTTTAAATTAACACATAAATAACTCAAATATTCTTTAAAAGTAATTAATCATCAAATCAATTCCCTTATGTAGAGCCTATACTATTATCTACACCAACGTCATTGTGATACCTAGATTGTATGTAAGCATAGTAGTCCATATTGTCTTATAAACATGACAACTGAGTCTCCATCTATCTTTGACAAAAAAAAAAAAAAAAAAAGTCTCCATCTATCATTTGTAGGAAAGATTTTTTGTCCCTCGTCATCGTTTGTTTAGTCACCGACACCTTAATCTTTTTGTAGATTTTCTTTCTCAATAAAGGTATGGGAATATCCCTATCATTTTATATTGCATTCCTCCACCTATCTTCAAGTTATGCATAAATGGCCACAGAATATATATATATATATATATATATATGGAAAAAAGACATACTATGGTGTCCTAGAGGGTCTTAATATGGTAAGTATACATCATGCCTCTAGAATATGAATGTTCTCCAAGTGAATTTCTTCTCTTGATGTTTCACGGAAATTGTAGTTACTCTTACCTTCTCATTATTCAAAAATTTGGGTACCTTTCACTTCCTAACTCACCAAGATTAAAGTTTCTTCATGAACTGAGTAATGTTGGTGAATGTAATACCTTCATCTAATTCAAAAGTGGAATCATTGGTCTCAACATACACTTTCCATACACAGCCTTTACCCCCATTTAGATAATCAATTATAACCTTGTCAAGATCACTCATCTTCTCAAGTTCATCATTTTAATTATGCTCATTTCTTTACAAGATCTAGCTATGTTTTTTTTTGCTTGATACTTTTAGAAGGTGAGGGGCCAGTTGTCTTCTAGTCCCAATTTGTAGCTTGGAGATTTAGTGGGTTGGTGAGTATTGGTCAAAGTGTTGTGGTGAACATACTAGCAGTATGTTTTTCTTTCCATTTCCATTTTTTTGCAGGGGACATATTCTTTCATTTTATAGATTTTATTTATTTAAATAGTATTTAGAGTACTCTAAACAAATTGTAGAATGGGGTTCCTTGTCTAAGGATCTATATTATATTTATTACATATCATATTTATTTTGATCTCCTTGGGATGTCTCCTCCCATTACTTTAGTTTGAATCCCAATCCTCACTTTACTTTACAAGCTTCAACTTAGAAGAGAAAATTTGGTTATGGATGCTTGAATGTTGGTGTTGGGAATTCGCGCCAGGGTTTGGAAATAATGGTAGTCTATGTAGCTCTTCTTTCTGATTAATTTTCTAAACAAGTTTCCATGAGGCCTTTAGAGGAATTCAAATTAACCCATGTTAAGACTTTCTGTGCGACAAGGGTCATTAAACAAAGTACATCTATGTTAAGAAAAAGGAAAACCTCCAACATTTCTTTCTATTTTCCTACAACTACTGATATGGTTAAGCCTCCCTTCTCTGCGATGTCTCCGACATCTAAGCCTTGTTAATCTTGTTATCGTGTATGGTCTTCTACTTATAGGAAAATTGGTAATATCCAGGAACCATTGATAGTATGAATAGAAATGGGCACCACTTCGTCCCAAGATACTCTAGACCTTCATTTTTTTTCCCTAGGTATGTCTCAGAAATTCTAAATAAATCTATGAGATTTATACCTAAAGGGTCTTGAAGACCACTCATCAAGACCCAAGCAACCCATAATAAGAAAACTTTCTACTTAGGCTAATTAGAATAAAAAAATTAATTCTAATTATTTTTCCTACCTTTATTACACCCATATATATTCTTTATTACCCATTTTAAAACATAAACTTAAAACGAAACCCCTAAGTTTTGAAAATTCTCCCTATTCCTCCCCCTTCTCCACCAAACATCCCTTGTGGTAGTGCTTTATGGTGGAGCAAAGGGGCAGAACCATAGCAACACATAAAGGTGTAAGGTAGTGGTCATGTTGTGTAGCAGCGGCATGCTGATACAACGATGGTGTATCTATGTATTCGAATGGAGGAGGAGCCAGATTGGCTATTTACATATTTGAGAAGGATATATCAAGGAAATTTTTTAATGGAAGCATCCATGGTGTACGGAGGAGGTACGAATAGATTTGCTCGCTTCACCGAGGAGGTACGATCACGGTGATGGTCATGGAGTTCAAACTTTTCCTACAACATCCATGGAGTTAGCTATTTTTTATGTAACCGAGCTTTCTCGACAACCCATCCATGGAGGAGGAGCTTTAATAGACATGCGCTTAAGTTCCAGATCCTCCAAGCTTTACCACGACCTTACATGTCTGTAACTTTTGAAAAAATTATAGATTTATTCAGGGACGATGATGATGACAGTTACGTCGTCATGCTCGTGTCAGTGTCAACTTGATTCCTTTTTTCTTATTCAAATGTTAGTCTTCTTTTAATTAAAATGTGTAGTTTTTATTAGGCTCCATATATACAAAAATTACATGTAAATTAAGTGTAATATATACATTTTTTTTATCATCAAATCAATTTTATATCATTAAAAACTCAACTTCATATGTCTTTACAATTATGATCCTTTAAGCATTAATCCCAAGCATGGGTATAATACCTTAAAGGCCCATTACACAATACACCATTAACATAACATCAAAATAAGAACAACTTGACCCACTACCTATATAGTCAAGCCACATTACAAATAAATAAGAGATAATAACAAATACTAGCTCAAATCTAGTCTACCAATAATCTCCACCATTCCTTTCTTTTTAAACCTCCTGTAATTTAACTTCATACTAGCCATATTGCATATTTTAGCAATGATTTGATCTTCATTTAATCCTGTACCACCATGCTCTCTATTGTTTCTTTCCCACCATATCACACACACACACACATATATATATATATATATATATATATATATATATATATATGTGTGTGTGTGTGTGTGTGTGTGTGTGTGTGTGTGTGTGTGTGTGTGTGGTGATCAACACACTAGCCACTCTTCTCATTTCATTACAAGACATAACATTAATAATATCAATTAAACTCGTAAAATCACCTATTACATTTATAATTTCGCATTTACTCAATACACTACTAAGGAATCTTTTCGAAAAGGAGCAAGTGAAGAAGATATGTGTATTATCTTCAATTACAGCTTTGCAAAAGCCACACAAAGGATTTATTTTGATACCCCACTCAATCATTATACTTTTGTTACTCAATCTGTCTTGTATAGCTAACCAAGAAATAAAGGCACATCTAGGAATGTTTGATTTATCCCAAATGATCTCACTCCAGTTTACATCCTCTGTTTCTAAGGTAATGTGAATTAGAGTTTTCTTGAAATAAAACCTTTTTTTTATTACTCACACTCCAAACCTTTATTTCATCTCCTAGTTTCAGTTTATACTTACTAATTCTAGGTAGAATTTTCGCAATGCAAGGTGGTAGTCTCCACCTCTCTCTTCCATAACAAGTTTCTACTGTTCTGTTACTATAATTATTGTCTTTGCTTAGCTCAATCCCAATACTTTCTTGAATATTCATACCCTCAATCCATTTGACCCACAATATATATATGTATTTTTTCCATTATATACTTTGTGGTGTATAAAAGTATAGGCCAATTCTCTAACCTTTAGCAACTTCTTCCAAATCCACGTATGACTTTGTTTCTCTTCTAAACTCCAAATACACTTCTCCTTAATTATATTTATCTTCACCCACTTACTCCATAAATTTTGTTTTTGAGAGTACATCCTCCAAAATGTGAATAAAAGACATACCAAATTTAAATCTTCTATCCTTGGAATTCCAAGCCCACCTATTTGTTTGCTCCTACACACTTTTTCCCATGCAATTTTCGCTCCTTGTGCTCCATCAGTAATCCCTTTCCATATAAAGATACTCATCAACTGATTTAGCTTATATATCACCTGTTTTGCTAACATAAATACTCTACACCAATATAGAAATTTTCTTATTAGTATGCTCTTAATCAACTCTACCCTTCCAGCGTAAGATAATAACTTTGAAGACCATTGATTAATGATACTATATATCTTCTCTACAAGTTTGTTACCCTCATCAACACTCAATTTTTTCGAGTGCAATGGGACCCCCAAAGACCTAACAGGTATATTTCCAATATTTATATTCAATACGCTTGATATACTCTCTTTAATATCCATGTCTATTCCACTAAAATACAGTTCACTTTTCTGGTAATTAATATTTAAACCAGAAATTCTAGTAAATAGATTAAGCCCTTATAACATAGCAGGTTGAATATTAGCTTTGAAGAAGATCAACAAGTCATCAGCGAATATAATATGATTCAGTTTCATTTCCTTACACTTCTGATGATAATTAAACCCATTCTTCATAGCCAAATTGTTGAACAGACTTGTAAAAACTATCATACAGATAGCAAATAAAAAGGGAGAGATAGGGTCTCCTTGTCTTAACCCTCTCTTTCCTTAGAAAAACCCACATGCTTCTCCATTAATGCACACAGAGTAAGTAGGTGAACACACGCACATCCTAATCCAATCAATGAACTGGGCTGGAAAATCAAAGGCTATCATAGTGTTTATTAAAAAATTCCAATTCACACTATCATAAGCCTTCTGTAAATCTAGGTTTATTTTGCATTTAGGATCAGAGTTCTTTTTATCATAGACTAACACTATATCTTGAGCTACTAATATATTATCACTGATGAATCTACCACCTACATATGCGGCTTGGTTTAAAGAAATTATAGAGCTCATTACTTTTTTCAGCCTTGTACACATAATTCTTGAGATTGTCTTATATATTGTGTTTGTGCAAGATATAGGTCATAATTTCTTAACATTTGAAGGTTTCTTCTCTTTAGGAATCAGAACAATATTTGTTGCATTGACTTGTTTGAGTAAACTTCCATTTACGAAACACTACTTAACTTCCTTTGTGAAGTCTTCTCCAATTATTCTCCAACAGGCTTTATAAAAAGTAGAATTTAGCCCATCAGGCCCTGGGACTTAATCTCATTAATGGAGAATAAAGCATCCTTAACTTCTTTGTCAGTTATAGGTACAGTAAGTTCCTTCTTTTGTTCATCAGATAATTGTGCTCCAATTATATTCTTTATGACATAACTGGAACAAATCTCTTCATTAGCATCTTCTTGACCAAGTAGTTTCTTATAGAAGTTAACAAATTCTTCTTTAATAAGCTTAGGATCTGTAATTGCCTCCCCTGCATCATTAAATAATATACAAACATTATTTTTAGTTATCCTTCCTTTAATAACCTTATAATAATACGCAGAATTACAATCCATATCATTATTAAACTGCACTTTAGCTTTTTGTTAAGAATTTTGTGTTGTATCATCATAGCCTCTTCAAGATTTGTGCTTAGTATTGTTTCTTCATTTATAGTGCATAAATCGGTGTCTCACTTCATAATCTTCATCTGAATTGTATTGAGTTGAGCTTTATCTGATTATGTGACTGTAGAGTTTCTTTTAAAGAATACATTATTAAATTTCTTCAGAGCTATTTTAGTATTCTTTTGCGTCATACATAATTTGAACATATAATTTCCCTCAATCAGTGTTCCATTGCTTCACAATATCTAGAAATTTATCATGATTTACCTAAGCATTGAAGAATTTAAATTGGCTTCGAACATAACTATTTTTACCTCCCAAACTTAGCATTATAGCGCAATGATCTGAGGTTGATGGTGGGTGAACCATAACAATAGAAGTCATAGTATCCAACCACCGAATATTAATAAATACTCTATCTATTTTACTCGCTCTAATTTGCCCAATGCTACTCTTATTAGTCCCATGTATAGAACTGACCCCCATAGTTGTGTTCAAGAAGATTTGCATCATCTATACACTCTATAAATTCCTTAGCATCTTTATCCAGACTTGTATAATTTAACCTGTCTTGAATTCTCAGAATTTCATTAAAATCTCCCATTATACATAATTTCTCTGAATCATATTTCATGCTCCAATCTACCATATCCTTCCATAATAGTTTCCTCTCAATATCCATACTACTCGCATAAACCATTGCTATATAAAATATACTATTATTTTCATTAACTTTCAACTCCACCAGAATAGCTTGTGAAGATCGATATATTAGCTTTATATCTGCATATCTCTTATCCCATAAAATCCATACATGTCCACTCTCATCATTATTATAGTTGTGAAGCATTTCTAGATGAGAGAAATGCTCACTTATTATAGTAGGGTAATTTTTAACCTTTACTTTAGTTTCCAGTAAACCAATTACCTTGACATTATTCCTAGCTATAAAATCTTTACCATCTAATTACCTCAACAGCTTATTGAACCCCCTCATATTCCATACTGCTATGTTGATATATTTGGCTGTCTTGTTATCTCTTCCCCTCCATTATGATTGATAAAAACTAGAACATCCTGATCAATCCCACTCTCCTTAACACTTTGTAGTTTCTCATATTTATTATTTGTAGTTAATAAGCTAGATTCTCCTCTCTTGTTTTCTCTTTTCTTGTTGTTTTTAATGATACTCCATTCTTCTACCACTTATTTCCATTATCTGATTTGTTATTGTTTGATTCCACTGTTTTCTTTGGCATCCATATTTTCTTAACATTATTGAATTTACTTTCTACATGTCCAAATCTATTACATTTCAAACATATTATCGGCCTCCACTCATATTCAACTTTACCACTTGTAATTCATCTAACCCAATATCCTCATATATATCTTCAGGTAACTCTTCTTTTGTGTCTATCTCTGCACAAACTCTAGCGTATACTAAACTGGTTTTTGACTCGGTGATGGAATCTATCTGTAAAGGAACCCCAACACCACTTGCAACATATCCAAGGCCTCTTTGCGTCCACAGATTCATCGGCACATTAATCAGTTTTATCCATATCGGTATTTTTGATACATCAATCTTATCAAATTGCATACCCGGTTTCCAAGGCCTGAGAAGTAGTAGCTTACCATTTATATGCCATATTTGCTCTAGAAATTTACTATAACAATGTTGATTTTCAAACTTGAAGACAAAACTTTCTTTTGCACTAGATTTAATCTCTACCTTCCCCAATTTACTCCATTGATACTTAACAAAATTCTCTATCACAAAGAATGGGGGAGGTGTATCTATAAATTACCCTATTAAGTTGTTAACCCATTGATCTGAGCCTTCATCCAACATATCTTGAGGCGGTTTTATAATCTTTCAGGCCTCTTTACTCAGAGGAGGGTGATGTTCGAGTTTCATTGACTTACTTGCGCATTTACCAAATAGGTTTGACCATGGAACACATGTATATTCCTTTTTTGACTCAGTAGCACCTCGATCTGGACTTAGTATCTCAGTCTCTGTAACTTTGTTTACTGAATCATTCATCTCATGATTTATCTCACTCACCTCGACATCGCGTTTGAAAGACTCTGGAGTGTTCATCAATTCCATATTTGGAGATACCATTTCTCTTGTAATGTCACGATACTTCATTTTAGCTCTTGATGTTTCTGAGATTCTTCCAGATCCGTTTGTAACCTTATTGACTTTTGCATAATTCAACATCTTGGTCATTTTGAGAGATCAACTAAACTAAAAAAAGAAATAAAGAAAAAGGAAAAGTGATGAAGTGAGTCCGTGGGTGGGATGAAGAGAATGTGTGGTGGAAAGGGAAAAATGAAATGTTGTTAGATCCCAGAAATTCAAGGAATAACAACAAATCAGGAAAGAGAAAAAGCAAAAAAGTGTAATATATACATTATAATATATTTAATTAATAAAATATATTTTTTGTTTAAATTGTGCAATTACACTGTGACTTTTTTTAACATGCTTAGTTATTTTTCAAACATACTTAGAGACTTACCGATTATACTCACAGACGTTTGAGTTGATTGTGAGATTTTTCGAGTTGACTTAGTGACTTAACAAGACGACTCATATATTTTTTGGGCATACTCATCGACTCTCATACTCATATATTCATTGAGTCCACCCCGACGGCGGTGCCAGTGGTGGTCGGTGATCAAAGGTCAACGGTGAATAATGTCGGTTCTTAGTGACTCTCTGAGTTATCGGTATATGATCATCTGTCACTTATTTTTGTCTTTATGTGGTTTTGTTTTATTTGATGGTATTTTAGTATTTGACGACACATTAAAAAATTGCTGGTCTGTAAAAAGATGATTTTTCCCTTCTTTCCTTATATGTAGTTAAATATTCGATCAAGACACCATGAGTCAATCACTCTAAATATATTTTCCCTAGTTTTATGACTCCTTCCCTCAAATGCGATGGATGGAAGATGGAATTTTTTTGTTTGATCATGGTTTCTTGGGAATATGTCGAAAAATTTGTTAGTCATGCACCTAGAAGAGATCCAGAACCAACCTCTATTCCTGAAAAAGTGGTTGAAGAAATAGTAGAAAATAAGGTCGAAGAGGTAGTTGAACCAATGAGTGTCCAAGAGAAGACACCAGAAAAGAAGAAAAGCTTAGTGGAAACCAATACACGCCCTCCTCCACCATACCTATCACGTGTCAAGAAAAAGGACAATGAAAAAAAATTCAAGAAGTTCCTTGACATGGTGAGCACTAGATATTAATATTCCGTTTGTAGAAGCTCTCAAGAGAATGCCAAAATATATGAAATTCATGAAGGACGTTCTCTCTAACAAACGAAGTTTAGAAACTGGGGAAACAGTTGGATTGCCAGAGGAGTGTAGTGCTATTTGTCAAAACAAGTTACCACCGAAGCTACAAAGATCCCGGAAGTTTTTTCGATTCCATTGGTATTGGAGAAAGTTGGACCGGGAAAGCATTATGTGATTTAGGCGCGAGTATCAATCTCATGCCGAAGTCCCTGTTCGAGAATCTTAATATAGGAGAGGTAGTACCCACTTTTGTGGTATTACAAATGGCGAATCGCTCCCTCTCCCAACTAGTAGGTAAAATTGAAGATGTTTTAGTTGAAGCTGGTACTTTTATATTTCCTTGTGACTTTATTATTATTGACAACGACGCGGATAAGAATGTCCCCATAATCTTCGGTAGACCATTCTTAGCCAGGGGGCGTACACTAATAGATGTTGAGAATGGTGAATTGATCATGAGGGTCCAAGACAAACAGGTACGATTCAACGTGTTTAAGGCTATGAAATTTCCAGATTCAAAAGATGAATGTTTAACGATAGATGTCATCGAATTTTTTTTCACAAGAAGTCTTTAATGAAGCAAGCATAAATGAGGATCTAGACGAAGCCTTAGCACTTGAATCGCCAGAGATAAACAATGATACCACTGACGAAGTTGCTGCATTAGGATCAAATATACGAGAACAACTTTGAGAATCAGGTGACATTGAACCAATAAAGAAACCATCTATTTTTATGTCCACATGTTCTCGAAGAGAAACCACGTCCCGACCATCTACGCTATGCATATTTAGGTATGAACAATACTTTACATGTTATTATTTCTGCTAACCTTTCAGGTTCTGAAGAGGATAAGCTGTTATGTGTGCTTCGTGCTAACAAAGAAGCAATTGGGTGGACTATTGCCGATATCAAGGGAATTAGTCCGTCCATTTGCAAACATAAGATTATTCTTGAGAACGAAGGAGAGAGATCTATAGAAGAGAAAAGAAGACTCATGTCAGCTATGAAAGAGGTGGTAAGGAAGGAGGTAATCAAGTTATTAGATGCGGGTATTATCTTTCCGATTGCAAGCAGTGATTGGGTTAGTCCAGTGCAATGTGTTCCAAAGAAAGGAGGTATCACTACCGTCCTTAATGATCAAGGTGAAGCCATTCCATCAAGAACAGTTGTGGGGTGGAGAGTATGTTACTGGTGTGGCCTAGGGTGTGATAAAAAGATGTATAAATTAGATGCAAATAAACACCCTAAGCTGAGCACGGTTTTACAAGTATACAGATCGTATGCAAGTTTTAATAAATAAGTAAGATTCGTTCCGCAGAGACTACGAAGGTTAGGGGAATCTTATGCAATAATTAAGTGCAAATACTAAAAGCTAGAACAAATAAAACACAAAAAAAGTAAAGACAAATAGATTTTTATTTGGTTTTTCAATTAACTAAATTAAACTAATAAAGCAAAGACAGAATTTTAATTGCACGAGAAGAAGTAGTATGAGAGTTTAGCTTGAGTAAATAGCATATAGTCCCAACTAGTTTTGCCGTTCTAAACATGTAAGGGTGAATTATGTAGTATTTCAATAATCAGTTCCAATTGCGCTAGGTAGTTTTAAATAGGGTTACCTGTGTCAATAAGGAGTCCTAAGCAAACTGTTCCTGCAATTGGTAAATAGCAATACACTAAACCATGGTGATTATCTAGTTAGGTTGATTTGTCAGATCTAAACCGTACACTAGACGTTATGTGCTAAACATGTAATTAAACACCGTTGTCAATGCTGACCTAACTACTAGATGGTAATTCTACATGCTCGCGATCCACAAGAACACAGAATATAAAACCAAGCACATAAACAGAGAATCAAAACAATAATTCAATTTAAAACATAGAATTCCCAAATTAGATAGATGTCAATCAAAACTAGGGTTCATACATATATGCTAAAAACTCAAGCTAATGGAAATTTAGTTCATACTAATGGAAGAAAAGAAAGAAATTACAAATTCAAAGGTTGAAGAAGACATTATTGATGCACAGCTACTTCCAGACTTCTTTTCTTGTGTTGTAAGCTTCCTCTTGGCTCAAGGTTTCACCAAGGATGATTTTCTAGTGTTAAGAGGCTGTATTTATAGTGTATGGGTTGACCTAATCGTTTTCTTGAAGGAAAAAGTAAATATTGGGCTCCTAGCCAACTCAAATTCGTAGCCCAAAAACATGGAATCAGCCCCGTTTTTGTTTTGGTCCTAGCAGCTTCAATACTCATATGTTTGATGCATATGAGTAGTCTAAATTCATCGTCTCAGAAAGATATTCAACTTTGCTCTTGACCGTGTCTCCAGATTTCTCACCGATTCTAAGATATAAGCTGATTTATGGTCGTAGGTGCAGAAATTCAGGATTTATGCCAGCTTTTCCTTTTCCATATTTTTAGCTTTTACTTCCTTATCTTCAATTCCCATGTTTATATTCTTTCCTTTAGCTCTTTGAACCAACTTGGACTCTAATTAATTACCATATATCTCTAAAGCTTCACACTAAATAAATAATTAAACCCAATATGCTCTAAAAATAATAAATAATTAATTCAAGACCCAAAATAGGAAAGTGCACTAAATCATGAGGAAATCGACCTATAAATTAATAAATACGCCTAAAATGATGTCTCGGAAATAGATTTTAGTATCACAAATGAGGAGACATCAAGACCCCCAACTCAAAGTTGTATCGTCCCGATACAATAAAAGTAAAGAACAATAGGGTAGTCAAATAAACAATAAGAAGAAGCCGGAAGAGAATAAGAACGGAACATAATGAATGATCCTAGAGAAAAAATATCTAAAAAGTCTCATGTAGCAATGCTTAAGAAATAATGCACAAGTATGCTTAGTATACACGTAATCAACACTCCATAATTCAAGTCCAGATTAATTTCACAATGCCAGAAGGAGGGGTTGATAACTTAGTTCATGCTAATGGCTATAGGTTGTTCACAGGCCCTAATATAGCATTCAATGGTCCACTTACCTACTACCTAATAGCTCAATTGTTTCTCCACCAAGAAGTTAAAAATCCTAAGGTCTTTGGTTATAACTTGGCTTAGGGACGGTGTGGTATATTTGGGTAATGAAAAGTGAGCTTTTGGCTCTCTCCTCACTAGCCATCATTGAATCGCCCAAGAGCTTGAGTTTTCACTCGAAGTTGTTCTCACTCAACCCAATTTACTGATGCTTTTAATGTGCATCCCCAATAAACCCAAATAAACCTTTTATGATGATATACAATTCCACTTTGCCGGTCCGAATATATATATTCTTTTCATATCAATTTTACCTTTTGTATAACCATGATTCTCTTTTTAATGTTCGAGATATCACGCTATTTTTCATATATATATTTTCTTTTCATGCCCTTGTTGGCAAATTTTAGCTCGTAGCTTCTTTTTCATTCACTATTACCCCGGCAAAGGGTCACAATATTAACTTTTTCATCATCAATAAAATCACAATTACAATTCCCAAATCCCAATGTTCCCTAATGATGAAACCCACCACCCCAAACTCAAGCTCTAAAACGACTTGTTTCAGGTTTTGCGATTCGAGTGCGGGTCATATAGATAAGTCCTACAAACTAAGGGTATGGATTATAATGTGATTCAATAAAAGGCTTTAGAAAGGCTCAGAGGGGCTAAGACGGATAAATAACAATAATCAAACAAAAGGGTGAGAAGGTATAAAAGGCTTCAAGTGGCTTCAATAGGAACGAACTGCCTTATTCATTTTTCTAACTACCAGATTTTGTTATTTTTTCATTATTAGTTCATAGATAAGCGGGTTTTCAACTAACTTCAAACCTCACGTTCTACACACCAAATAACTCTCCCTAAGTTTCAACGTGACTTCTTAGCATTGCTCATTAACTTTCCTATCTTTTATTTCCTGTTTTCATACATGCATGCTAAACAAATTTATGACATCTTTCAAAAACATACTACTTACTATCATTGACCTAATTTTTTCATGCTCAAATAGGTACATTCAACATATTCTATGCCTTAATTCAACCTAAAAAATTTAATTTTTATGCAAAAACGAAAAGAAGATAAGGACAACGAATCCCCACCCCCAACTCAAAGTGAGCCGTGTCCCCACGACTCGAAAAAGACTCAAGAAAGAAATAAAATTTAAAATTAAAACTAATACAGCATCCAATGAATTAGGTAGTTTAGTTAGTTTTATTTTAAATTTTATTCCATTCTTGAGTCTTTTTCGAGTCGTGGGGACACGGCTCACTTTTGAGTTGGGGGTGGGGATTCGTTGTCCTTATCTTCTTTTCGTTTTTGCATAAAATTTAAAAATTTTAGGTTGAATTAAGGCATAGAATATCTTGAATGTACCTATTTGAGCATGATTTTATTAGGTCAATGATAGTAAGTAGTATGTTTTTGAAAGATGCAACAAACTTGTTTAGATGCATGTATGAAAACAGGAAATAAAGGATAAAAAAGTTAATGAGCAATGCTAAGAATTCACGTTGAAACTTAGGAATAGTTATTTGGTGTGTAGAACGTGAGGTTTAAAATTAGTTGAAAACCCACTTGTCTATGAACTAATAATGAAAACGTAACGAAATCCGGTAGTTAGAAAAATGACTAAGGCAGCTCTATCATGATAAAACACTTGAAGCCTTTAGACTTTCTCACCCTTTTGTTTGATATTATTGTTATTTATCCGTCTTAACCCCTCCGAGCCTTTCTAAAGCCTTTTATTTAAAACACATTATAATCCATACCCTAGTTTTTAGGACTTATCTATATGACCCGCACTCGAATCGCAAAACCTGAGACAAACTCGTTTTAGAGCTTGAGTTTGGGGTGGTGGGTTTCATAATTAGGGAATTTTGGGAAGTCGGGAATTATCTTTGTGATTGTATTGATGATGAAATTGTTATTATTGTAACCCTTTGCCGGGGTAATAGTGAATGAAAAAGAAGCTACGAGCTAATTTTGCCAACAAGGGCATAAAAAGAATATATATATATGAAAAAAAATAGTGTGATATCTCAACATCAGAGGAGATTCATAGGTATACAAAAGAAAAAAATTGATGTGAAAAGAGAATATATATTCGGACCGGCAAAGTGGATTTTATATCATCAAAAGGTTTTAATTGGGATTATTGGGGATGCACATCAAAGGCATCAATAAATTGGGTTGAGTGAGAACATCTTCGAGTGAAAACTCAAGATCTAGGGCGATTCGTTGATGGCTAGTGAGGAGAGAGCCAAAAGCTCACTTTTCATTATCCAAATATACCACACCCGTCCTTAAGCCAAGTTATAATTAAGACCTTAGGATTCCTAACTGCTAGATGGACAAACAATTGAGATATTAGGTAGTAGGTAAGTGGACCATTGGATGATGTATTTGGGACCTATGAACAACCTATAGCCATTAACCTGAACTAAGTTATCATCCTCTCCTTCTGGCATTGCGAAATTAATCTTAACTTGAATTTATGGAGTGTTGATTACATGTATATTAGATATATTTGTGCATTATTTCTTGAGCATTACTACATGTGATTTTTTGGATTTTATGCTCTAGGATCATTCATTATATTCTGTCTTGTTCTCCTCCGACTTCTTCTTGTTTATTTTGACTACCCTTCTGTTCTTTACTTTTATTGTATCGGTACGATACAACTTTGAGTTGGGGGTCTTGATGTCTCCTCATTTGTGATAATAAAATATACTTTCGAGACATCATTTTAGGCTTATTTATTAATTTATAAGTTGATTTTAGCTTAGTTTAGTGCACTTTCCTATTTTGGGTCTTGATTTAGGAACATAATATTTTTTATAGCATATTGGGTTTAATTGTTTATTTAGTGTGAAGCTTTAAAGATAATTATTGAGATTAATTAGAGTCCAAGTCAAAGACTACAACTTACGGAAAGAGATTTTCATGGAAATTGGAGATAAAGGAAACAAAGGCTAAAAACATCCAAAAGGAAAAGCTGCCTAATCTGAATTTCTGCAGCACACGCCTAAAGAAGTGGAAATTAATCCCACAAGGGAGCCGATTTTGGAAGATTCCTTTCATAGGGACAAAGATAATTCTGTTACGATTCTTTTGGTATCTTATGGAGCTCAAACCGACCAATAACGAAGAAGATATACTCAAAACGGTCCAGCAGTGTTTATCTTTATTTCCTAACGAATTTGAGTTGGGCTAGGAGTCCATTACTTAACTTATCTCTAAAGAAACGAATTAGGTCAACCTATACACTATAAATACAGCCGCTTAACACTCTTAAATCATCCTTGGTGAAACCTTAAACCAAGAGGAAGATTACAACACAAGAGAGAAGTCTGGAAGGAGCTGTTCATCAACAATGTCTTCTTCTACCTTTAAATTTGTAATTTCTTTTTTTTCTTTCATGAACTAAATTTCTTTAGCTTGAGTTTTAGCATATATGTATGAACCCTAGTTTTGATTGACATCTATCTAATTTGGGAACTTAATGTTTTAAATTGAATTATAGTTTTTATTCTCTGTTTATGTGTTTGGATTTATATTCTGTGTTCTTGTGGACGGCCGCCATATAAAATTACCATCTAGTAATTAGGTCACCATTGACAACGGTGTTTAATTACATGTTTAGCACATAACATCTAGTATTAGGTCTGATCTGACAACCCAACCTAGCTAGATAATCACTATGGTTTAGTTCTTGTGACTATTTACCAATTACAGGACAAGTTTGCTTAGAAAGCCTTATTGACACAGGTAAATCCTATTTGAAACTACCGATAGCGAATTGGGACCGATTAGGGAAATACTACATAATTCACCCTTACATGTTTAGAACGGCAAAACTAGTGGGGATTGCATGCTAATAACTCGAGCTATATTCTCATATCACTTCTCTTCCATATTTACTTTTCTGTCTTTTAAATTCTTAGTTTTAATTTAGTTAATTAGAAAACCAACAAAAATCTATTTGTCTTTACTTTTATTAGCGTTTAGTTGTTCTAACTTTAATTTGTTGCACTTGATATTTGCATAAGATTCCATTAACCTTCGTAGTCTCTGCGGAACGAATCTTAATCTTTTAACTAAAACTTGCATACAATCTGTATACTTGCAGAACCGTGTAGCTTTAGGGTGTTATTTTGCACGTTAATTATATCTTATTTTATCACACCCTAGGCCCCACCAAGTTTTTGGCGCCGCTGCCGGGGACTACATTGTTAGTCCTTGTGCATATATCTTGTGCTTTTAATTTCAGTTAGTTCTATTTTACGCTTTTGTTTTTAGTTTTTGTTTTTCAGATTTAGTTACAGATGGAGAACCCGAGGAGACTTGAGCTACCCATCGAGTTCAGAGTGGAGCCACGAGGAATTCGCGCTCCGGAAATCCAAGCCGCAAAATTTAAACCTGATCCAGGGATGCTAACTCAATTTGCATCTCATGGATTATTCAGCGGAGTTGCACATCAAGATCCGATTCGATATATTCAGAAATTCATGCAGATTTGTGATGCTTATATCGTAAGAGGAGTTACTAGGGAGCAAGTATATTACCTGATGTTCCAGTTCTTCTTAACCGGATGTGCAAGCGATTGGTATGATACCCAATACCCTCATGTTATTCCAGATTGGGACAAGCTTCAAACAAGATTCCTAGACCGCTTCTATCCGGTTAGTAAACGTTTAAAAGATATGTTGGAGCTTGAACAATTTATACAGAAAGACGAAGAGAGTTTGGGTGAAGCATGGTTACGATTTACAGAGAAGAAGGCGAGATGTCCCTATCATAGATCCTCGCCGGAATATTATTTAACCTTGTTTTATGGAGGCCTTATTGAAAATTCAAGAGTGAAAGCAGATTCGTTAGGAAACGCAGGTTTTGTGTTGCTAGATCCTGAAGAAGCTGAGTTGGGGATGGAAAGAATTCTTGAGAACGAGAGAAGTTGGCCAAAGAGAACAGAAAAAGAAAACAATTCAGAATCTCTGAAGCTTAAAGAATTGGCTAAACAACTCGAAGAACTACAAGAACAAGCCCGAACAATTGCTCAGGTGAATACGGTATGCGCAATTCCTTCGTGTCCTGGTTGTGGATCAAGAAATCACGTGTGGGAAGGATGTATGAATAATCCAGCAGTAGCTTCCGTTCAATATCCTCAAGATAACTATTATGGTTATACTAATCCTCAACAAATCTACACTAATTATCAACAACCTTCACAGCAAAAGAGTTGGGTCAGAAAGCAAGAGACTTATCATAAACCCCAACTTCAATCTTATAATCCACCACAACCTATTCAGAAAAAGGCACCCATTGTTGAGAAAGCTTGTCAAGAACCAAAGAAAGATCCACCTAAACAATCAACGCAACTTGCAAAGAAGGAACTACTCCCAAGCTTGAAGTCAAGTATGGCTAAATTAATGCAAGCAGCTGAGAAAATGAATCATAGCCAACAGAAAGTTCGAACCCAGGAGAAGATTATCAAGCAACTAGAGCATATTATATCACATCTGGCGAGTACATTACAAAATTGGCCAAAAGGGCAACTCCCAAGTGATACTATTGCTCCTAGAGACGATTCTTGCCATGCAGTTGAATTGCGAAGTGGAAAACAACTACCTCCACCAAGACCAGAACCAGAACCAATCCCTATTCCAGAACAAAGGGGGGAAGAAACAATCAAAGATACAGTTGAGGAGGTAGTTAAACCAAAGAGTGTCCAAACCGAGACACCTGAAAAGACAAGAAAACCAGTGGAACTCAATACACGCCCTCCACCACCATACCCTTCACGTGTCAGAAAGAAGGACAATGACCTGGAATTCAAGAAGTTCATTGACATGTTGAAGAAATTGGAAGTTAATATACCCCTTGTTGAAGCTCTCAAGAGAATGCCAACCTATCTTAAATTCATGAAAGACATTCTCTCCAACAAGCGAAGTATAGAAACTGGGGAAACAATTGGATTACCTAGGGAGTGCAGTGCTATATGTCAAAGTGAGTTGCCACCAAAATTAGAAGATCCCGGAAGTTTCACAATTCCTATCGGCATTGGAGATAGTTGGACCGGGAAAGCATTATGTGATCTAGGGGCGAGCATCAATCTCATGCCTAGATCTCTGTTCGAGAAGCTTAACATTGGAGAAGTAGTACCCACATCTGTGGTATTACAAATGGCGGACCGCTCCCTTTCACGACCAATAGGTAAAATTGAAGATGTTTTAGTTAAAGCTGGCTCTTTTATTTTTCCTTGTGATTTTATTATTCTTGACTACGACGCAGATAAGAATGTCCCCATCATTTTGGGTAGACCATTCTTAGCCACGGGGCGTACAATAATCGATGTTGAGAATGGTGAGTTGATCATGAGAGTACAAGGCGAACAGATACGATTCAATGTGTTTCAGGCTATGAAATTACCAATGTCCAAAGATGAATGCTTTAAAATAGATGTCATTGGAAAAATGGCGCAAGAAGTCTTTAATGAAGCAAGCATAGATGATGATCTTGACGAGGCCTTAGCACTTGAATCACTAGAGGAACTCGAGACTCCCCCTGAAGATGTTGCTGCATTAGGGTCAAATGTGCGAGAACTACTTCGAGAACCAGGTGACATCGAACCAATGAAACAACCATCTATAATATGTCCTCCTGTTCTCGAAGAAAAACCACTTCCAGATCATCTACGCTATGCATATCTAGGTACGAACAAAACTTTGCCTGTTATTATTTCTGCTAACCTTTCAGGACCTCAAGAGGAGAAGCTACTTCAAGTACTTCGAGCAAACAAAGAAGCAATCGGATGGACTATTGCCGACATCAAGGGAATTAGTCCTTCCGTTTGCAAACACAAAATCATTCTTGAGAACGAAGGTGGGCGATCTATAGAAGGACAAAGAAGACTCATGCCAGATATGAAAGAAGTAGTGAGGAAGGAAGTTATCAAGTTGTTAGACGCAGGAATTATCTATCTGATTGCTAGCAGTGATTAAGTTATGTTCCGAAGAAAGGAGGTATCACTACCATCCTTAATGATCAAGGCGAAGCCATACCATCAAGACCAGTTGTGGGGTGGCGAGTGTGCATGGATTACCGAAGACTGAACAAAGCTACAAAGAAAGATCACTTCCCGCTACCGTTCATTGATCAGATGCTAGACAAACTTGCAGGGAGAGAATATTATTGTTTCCTTGACGGATATTCGGGTTATAATCAGATTTGTGTGGATCCCCTCGATCAACACAAAACAACTTTTACATGTCCGTTTGGTACTTTTGCTTATAGAAGAATGCCGTTTGGTTTATGCAATGCACCTGCCACGTTCCAGAGGTGCATGATGGCTATATTTTGGGACATGATTGATAAATACTTGGAGGTTTTTATGGATGATTTTTCGGTGATGGAGACAGTTTTGATGATTGTTTGAGTAATCTTGAGAAAGTCCTTGTGAGATGTAGAGAAAAAGATCTTGTGCTTAATTGGGAAAAATGCCACTTCATGGTTCAAGAGGGAATTGTGTTGGGACATAAAGTTTCGAAGGCAGGGATGGAGGTTGATCGTGCTAAAATTGAAGTTATCAAAACACTACCACCTCCAGTTTCTGTTAAAGGAGTGAGAAGTTTCTTGGGTCACGCAGGATTTTATCGAAGATTTATTAAAGATTTCTCCAAGATCGCCAAACCGCTTTGCTCTTTACTTGAAAAGGATACTCCTTTTAATTTCAATGAAGAATGTCTTCAAGCATTTTTTACGATTAAAGAGAAACTGATCTCTACACCTATTGTTATACCTCCTGATTGGAAAGCTCTGTTTGAACTTATGTGCGATGCCAGTGATCACGCTATGGGTGTTGTGTTGGGACAGAGGAAAGGCAAAATTTTCCACACGATTTATTATGCAAGTAAGACCTTCAACGCTGCCCAGATGAATTATACAGTGACGGAGAAAGAGATGTTGGCCGTGGTTTATGCTTTTGATAAATTTCGTTCCTATCTGGTTAGGAAGAAAACTGTTGTATACACGGACCATTCAGCTATTAGGTACCTCATGGAGAAGAAGGACGCTAAGCCGCGTCTTATTAGATGGGTACTATTACTTCAAGAATTCGACATAGATATTCGAGACCGAAAGGGATGCGAAAATCAAGTTGCTGATCATTTATCAAGGCTCGAAGGATCTGATGCGAACAAAGAACCATTATTGGTTAAAGAGGTATTCCCTGATGAACAACTTTTTGCTATTAAACATGCTTTTGTGCCATGGTATGAGATCTGGTCAACCTCATTGTGAGTGGTGTTTTTCCCAAAGATATCCACCCACAACAAAAACACAGATTAAGCCACCAGGCCAAGGAGTACTATTGGGATGAACCGTACCTCTGGAAGATTTGTAGTGACCAAGTGGTTAGAAGATGTGTGCATGAAGGTGAAATGGAGAAGATCATTGAAGGCTGTCATAGTTCACCTTATGGAGGTCACTTTAAGGGCGATAGAACCGCAGCTAATATTCTTCAATCCGGGTTCTATTGGCCTACCATACACAAAGATTGTCATCGTTATGTCCAGTCATGTCAAAGATGCCAGTTCACTGGCAATATATCAAAAAGAGACGCGATGCCACTTAATAATATTCTTGAAGTTGAAATCTTTGATGTATGGGGAATAGATTTCATGGGACCTTTCATCACCTCCCATGGAAATCTTTATATTTTGCTTGCGATAGATTATGTATCAAAATGGGTAGAAGCTGTGGCAACACCAGAGAACGATGCTCAAAATGTAATTAAGTTCTTAAAATCAAACATCTTTTCAAGACATGGTACGCCACGTGTTCTCATCAGTGATAAAGGTACCCATTTTCTTAATGCTCCTCTGAGAAATTATCTTCGGAAGTTTGGAGTGAGACACCGTACTTCAACCAGTTATCACCCACAAACTAACGGTCAAGCTGAAGTTTCTAACCAGGAAATCAAATCTATTCTTGAGAAGACTGTGAATAAATCAAGGAAAGATTGGTCTTTAAAGCTAGATGATGCTCTCTGGGCTTACAGAACAGCATTTAAAACACCAGTTGGGCCATCTCCATATCGCATGGTCTACGGAAAAGCGTGTCATCTACCGATTGAACTTGAAGCTTGAGCCTACTGGGCTATTAAAACTCTAAATCTAGACCCAGACTTGGCCGGGAAACAAAGGATGATGCAGTTGAATGAGTTGGAGGAGTTTTGTTATCTTGCCTATGAAAATTCACGCCTCTATAAAGAGAAAACAAAGCGATGTCATGATAAACGACTCCGTCCAAAGCATTTCGAGATAGGACAAAAAGTTTTATTATACAACTCTCGATTTTCGAACTACCCAGGAAAGCTTAAATCCCGTCTGGGAGGACCTTACATTGTTACTAAAGTCACACATCATGGAGCGATTGAAATTGAAAATCCAACCGAGCAACGAAAATTCATGGTCAATGGCCAGCGTTTGAAGAGATACCATGACAGTGAGGAATTTGGGCGAGAGGAGACAATCCATCTCGTTGAATGCGCTTAGCCTGAGGTACACGTCTAACTCAAAGACGTTAAACAAAGTGCTTTTCGGAGACACCCCTTGTTTTAATTAGTTTTTAGATTAGTTGTTTTTGCTTTGTAGTGTATAATATTAAGTTAGTGTATATTTTTAATTGTGTTTAAAAGCTAATAGGAGAGAAAGGTAGTGTCCTATTGTGCAGGAAACGAGTTTGGGGTCGAAAGGAAAAAGTTGGAAAAATTCTGAGCCTGGCGCGGACTACCCCCGTGGACTACCCATGGTCCGCAGGGATGCACCGTGCCCAGAAAACCCGTACCACGGGTCGGGTACCACGGGTTTATCCAGAAGCGCGAAAAAGGAGACCTGATAGGCGCGGTGCACCGCATCCCTGGTCCGCATGCACAAACGCGTGCCATGGGGTGATGCACCACGGATTTTTTGACGGAACACCCGCGGACTACCCATGCAACGCACCCCTATACCGCAGGCACAAAACACGTGCCACGGGGTGCAAGCTCGGGTATTATCCAGTGGACAAAAATTTGAAGAGCTGATGGGTCCGGTACACCGCGGACTTGGTCCGGTATACCGCACAGAGGCGGTTTGTGAAGGAAGTTCTTTCCTAATCAACTTCTTACCATAACAAGATAAACCCTAGCCTCTCCCATATGAATTTTTCAGACCCAAACCCTATATATACATCTTAAAGCTTGTGCAAACCTTCACAACTAACACAACAACTCATCAAATCCTCTCCTCCGTCTTCCATAAACACAAATTCTTCATCAAATTCATCACACTACACCATTAAACACCATCAATTTCATCAAGCTTTAAAGATTTCTTCCAAGATCCATCAAGAAACTTTTCTCTTTCATCAATTCCAAGCAACAACATCAAGCTAAACCAAATTTTCAGTAAACTTTTAATCCATCCTTGGTATAACTTGAGTTGTGGGTAAATCAAGCATGACTAACAGATCTGAAGCTATGGAATACAAGAGAAAGTGCTCAATCCTTGGGAAGAATAAGAAATTGCCTGGGGCCACCATTGAAAACCCCATCAATCTTGATGAGGTTACTGAAGAATCAAAAGGAAAGGCACCAGCACAACCACTACCAAAGAAGTTAACTGCTAGAATGTCCATACTATCAAGGAGGCCTTTGAAGAAAATAAAAATCCAAGACCAAAGTTCTTCTACCTCTTCCTCTGAAATTGTTTATGATCTTCCTCCTTGGGCTCTCAAGTTACAGAACGAAGTTCAAAGATTACGTGAAGATAACAGAGAACTTTGGACAGAAGTCATACAGATGGAATCACAGATAGAAGATTTGACCTTGACAAGGTATATTGATAGTTATACCGATCCTTCAGCTTCGGATGAGGAGGATGATATGATGGATCTCTATGGCCTGCCAGGTAGGTCATTCTAATTTTTCTTAATAGCTTGTATGCATTAGGTAGTTTAGTTAGTTTTGTTTTAAATTTTATTCCATTCTTGAGTCTTTTTCGAGTCGTGGGGACACGGCTCACTTTTGAGTTGGGGGTGGGGATTCGTTGTCCTCATCTTCTTTTCGTTTTTGCATAAAATATAAATTTTTTAGGTTGAATTAAGGCATAGAATATCTTGAATGTACCTATTTGAGCATGATTTTATTAGGTCAATGATAGTAAGTAGTATGTTTTTGAAAGATGCAACAAACTTGTTTAGATGCATGTATGAAAACAAGAAATAAAGGATAGAAAAGTTAATGAGCAATGCTAAGAATTCACGTTGAAACTTAGGAATAGTTATTTGGTGTGAGAACGTGAGGTTTAAAATTAGTTGAAAACCCACTTGTCTATGAACTAATAATAAAAACGTAACGAAATCCGGTAGTTAGAAAAATGACTAAGGCAGTTCTTTCATGATAAAACACTTGAAGCCTTTAGACTTTCTCACCCTTTTGTTTGATATTATTGTTATTTATCCGTCTTAACCCCTCTGAGCCTTTCTAAAGCCTTTTATTTGAAACACATTATAATCCATACCCTAGTTTTTAGGACTTATCTATATGACCAGCACTCGAATTGCAAAACCTGAGACAAACTCGTTTTAGATCTTGAGTTTGGGGTGGTGGGTTTCATAATTAGGGAATTTTGGGAAGTTGGGAATTATCTTTGTGATTGTATTGATGATTAAATTGTTATTATTGTAACCCTTTGCCGGGGTATTAGTGAATGAAAAAGAAGCTACGATCTAATTTTGCCAACAAGGGCATAAAAAGAATATATATATGAAAAACAATAGTGTGATATCTCAACATCAAAGGAGAATCATAGCTATACAAAAGAAAAAAATTGATGTGAAAAGAGAATATATATTCGGACCGGCAAAGTGGATTTTATATCATCAAAAGGTTTTAATTGGGATTATTGGGGATGCACATCAAAGGCATCAATAAATTGGGTTGAGTGAGAACATCTTCGAGTGAAAACTCAAGCTCTAGGGCGATTCGTTGATAGCTAGTGAGGAGAGAGCCAAAAGCTCACTTTTCATTATCCAAATATACCACACCCATCCTTAAGCCAAGTTATAATTAAGACCTTAGGATTCCTAACTGCTAGATGGAGAAACAATTGAGATATTAGGTAGTAGGTAAGTGGACCATTGGATGATGTATTTGGGACCTATGAACAACCTATAGCCATTAACCTGAACTAAGTTATCATCCTCTCCTTCTGGCATTGCGAAATTAATCTTAACTTGAATTTATGGAGTGTTGATTACATGTATATTAGATATATTTGTGCATTATTTCTTGAGCATTACTACATGAGATTTTTTGGATTTTATGCTCTAGGATCATTCATTATATTCTGTCTTGTTCTCCTCCGATTTTGGAAGATTCCTTTCATAGGGACAAAGATAATTCTGTTACGATTCTTTTGGTATCTTATGGAGCTCAAACTTACCAATAACGAAGAAGATATACTCAAAACGGTCCAGCAGTGTTTATCTTTATTTCCTTACGAATTTGAGTTTGGCTAGGAGTCCATTACTTAACTTATCTCTAAAGAAACGAATTAGGTCAACCTATACACTATAAATACAGCCGCTTAACACTCTTAAATCATCCTTGGTGAAACCTTAAACCAAGAGGAAGATTACAACACAAGAGAGAAGTCTGGAAGGAGCTGTTCATCAACAATGTCTTCTTCTACCTTTAAATTTGTAATTTCTTTCTTTTCTTTCATGAACTAAATTTCTTTAGCTTGAGTTTTAGCATATATGTATGAACCCTAGTTTTGATTGACATCTATCTAATTTGGGAACTTAATGTTTTAAATTGAATTATAGTTTTTATTCTCTGTTTATGTGTTTGGATTTATATTCTGTGTTCTTGTGGACGGCCGCCATATAAAATTACCATCTAGTAATTAGGTCACCATTGACAACGGTGTTTAATTACATGTTTAGCACATAACATCTAGTATTAGGTCTGATCTGACAACCCAACCTAGCTAGATAATCACTATGGTTTAGTTCTTGTGACTATTTACCAATTACAGGAAAAGTTTGCTTAGGAAGCCTTATTGACACAAGTAAATCCTATTTGAAACTACCGATAGCGAATTGGGACCGTTTAGGGAAATGCTACATAATTCACCCTTACATGTTTAGAACGGCAAAACTAGTGGGGATTGCATGCTAATAACTCGAGCTATATTCTCATATCACTTCTCTTCCATATTTACTTTTCTGTCTTTTAAATTCTTAGTTTTAATTTAGTTAATTAGAAAACCAACAAAAATCTATTTGTCTTTACTTTTATTAGCGTTTAGTTGTTCTAACTTTAATTTGTTGCACTTGATATTTGCATAAGATTCCATTAACCTTCGTAGTCTCTGCGGAACGAATCTTAATCTTTTAACTAAAACTTGCATACGATCTGTATACTTGCAGAACCGTGTAGCTTTAGGGTGTTATTTTGCACGTTAATTATATCTTATTTTATCACACCCTAGGCCCCACGAGAGACCCGCTATCCCCTTTTCTTTTCACTATGATGACAGAGTTGCTCACTAGCATTATGGAGGACCGAATATCGAAAGGAAAAATTAAAGGGGTATACATGTCTAGGGTCTGCCCAGTACTAACCCACCTTCTCTTTGCAAACAATTCTATTTTCTTTCTAGACATCAGTGAAGAGGAGATCATGGATTTCCAAAAAAGGATCGATTTGTATTGCAAAGCTTTTGGACATCAAATCAATATTTTCAAATCGGTCATGTGTTTCTGCAAGGATACACCCCTCGAAGTTAAAGAGTGGGTGTGCAAGGAAATTAGCATAGCAGGAACTGAAGACTTGGGTAATTATCTTGGCATCTCCCTGTGGCACAAAAGATCAAAGATTGATTCCATGTCCAGGATAGCTGAAATGATCTTCAACCAAATGGATAATAATAAATCACAATTACTCTACGAGGGTGAAAAGAAGTTCTCATCAAGGTTGTTATTCAAGCCATGCCAGTCTATACCATGACAATTTTCTCTAACCCATTTACGTTCTGCAAGATACTGATGTAAGACATCTCTAACTTATCGTAGAGCTCTAGGGAGAGGAATTGAACACACTGGCTAACCTGGGAGAAGCTTGAAGTAGGGAAACTCTTGGGTGATTTGGGATATAAGGACTTTAAAAGAATGAACACATCTTTATTGGCAGCCTAGGCTTGGAGGATTCTAAATCATCCTGAGACACTCGCAACAAAACTTTTGAAAGGTATATACTATTCAAAATAAAATTTTATGCATATAAAACTTAGACAAAGCCGAACATGGTTGTGGGCTTGCATCATTGAAGGAAGATATTTACTGAAGGAACAAATAATCAACTAGATATGGAAATAGGTAACCTTAACATATGTGAAGATAGATGGATCAAAATGTCTTGGAAACTTGATAGACCACCTAATTGCAAGCTTGAGACTATCTCACAACTCTGGTTTAGTGACTCAAAATAATGGAATTACAAATTACTAGACGAAATTATACCACAACCTCTAATCACACTTGTCAAAAGAATCAAAGTACCATACATAGATACCAAGGACAAATTTATCTTGTGGCATTCAACAAATGTGGAATATACCAAAAAAAACAGGATACAACGTACTTACAAAAATTGAAGTAAACAATGCACCTCAGGGCTCATCAACAATGGAAACAATAAAACCAGACGTTTAGAAAATATCTGAAGCACAAATATTCCAACCAAGGTAAGGATTTTTCTTTGGAAAGCCTGCAACAATGCCATAGCTACTAACGAAAACCTTTTCAGAAGGAAGTGTGTGGATTCAATAGAATGTAGGTGGTGCCATTAAAGCGCAGAGACAGTGCAACACCTTCTTCTTAGTTACAAAGTCTGCCAAGTCATCTGGGCGGTTCCTGACTTTAGATCAAAATCCTAGAGCAATAGACAATAGAGTTGGGAGATTGGATCATGATCATTTTCAAGATATACACAGAATGGGGATGGGATAAAAATGTTGTGTCGGCCCTAGTATACCTACGTATATAGAATATATGGATGGAAAATATGAAAGATATCCATGAAAACAAACACATTGAGGTTGATTAATTAATCAACATAATCAATACATCAATGAATGAACTTTTTAAGACAAATGGTAGGAGTCAAACATATTATATACATACCAACATCGTAAGGGGCGCAAAGAAAAGAAGGCAACTGACTGTGACTTAGATATTGTGTTCTTCTACGATGCCATCATTCAACAAACCATATTATCCACCAGGAATAGGCATCATTTAGGTCATTAAGGAATCCGGGAAAAGGGACGGGCTCTTTAAAATGTCATTGGTTGAGAATCCGATCGAAGGAGAAGCCGATGCAGTTCTGGAAGAAATAAAGGTTTATAGGAAATTCCTTAATAAGGAGAAGACCATCTTCTCAAATAACCTTACAGTTTTTCAGGGAACCAAGTGATTGTTAGTAGCAAACTAGAGGTCCACCCGAGGCTCAGGGTACTAAAGAAACTAGCAAGCTCTTGCTACCAATGACCCTTAGGCACTTCCCCTGGAAAAAACACAACAGAGGAGTCGACAGGCTTGCAAAAATGGATAGACATAGACCCATGCACTATCTGCCAGTCACAATAACAACCTTACTCAATTCATTAAGCAAAACGGGCATCATATGACCAAAGGGATCCCGATACCTTATTTTCGCTTTCTTTTTCTTTCTTTTTTTTGTCGCACTATTAAAAATTGATTTGTTAATTCATTATATTAAGATATCTTTTCTTATTGTTTCAAATATTATTATTATTTTAATTTTATATTTATTTATTTAATATATATATATATATACTTCCTTCATTTATAAATAGTTATCACTGATTTTAGAAATAATTTATTTTAGAAAAGTATGATGTTTTTCAATTTTGATATCACTTTTATCCCTCTTTAGTTATTACAATTTATATTTTTGATAAATATTTAAATTATCAAAATGCTTTGTGATCATAAAGATGTTTTAGTAATTACATGATTAATTTTCTTAATCGATCATAAAAATATTTTAGTAATTACATGATTAATTTTCTTAATTTGTATGCGAAATGTGTAACTTTTGTATGAACAAATATAGTATTACAGTAAATAAATTTTAAAACTTTTTAAAATAAATGTATTTTTTAAATATTAAGGTCATTCAATATTTTTCTTAATATATACATAAAAAATAAATAGAACTGTACAGTGAAAATATATACGTATAAAAAAAGAGACATGCACATTTGTCATTCCAAACTTAAAATAGTTGAAAGGTAAATTATTTCTCTCTCTCTTTATTATGGCAAAGAGTGATTTTTTTAAATTTCGACATTTATGCCTATAGTCAAAAGAATCAATGCGAATTTAAGGATTTGTTTTAAGAAAAAAGTACAAACAATGCTCTCATGCACGTTTCTCGAGAAACACCTAACCCTCACCTGAAACTCGATCCGACACCTCCCTCCACCATTAAACACCGTAAGAAAACCCTAAATCTTACCTCTCTCACTAAAATCTTTAACCTCTCTCACTCAAATCATTACCTCTCCTCCATTTGCTTCCTTCTCCTCTCTCACTCCCACCGTTACCCTCTTCGCCGGAGTTTACTTTTCGCTCTACTTTTAGTTTCAACTTAAGATCGGCTTCGATCTATGAAACTAAGTATCCTCTTTATCACTTTCGCAAGGATCCATTATCTAAAAGTTACTTTTAAGTGCTTTTTAGAGTTTTCTTTTACTATTATCTTCTAAGCATACCTCAACGATGTCTTCACTCTTGAACATCAATGAGGGAAAGCAAGAAGAGGAAGACGATGAACTTTGTCTATCTCCCGACAAAGATGCGGTATATTCTAAGTTTGATGAACCTAAACTTATACTTCGTATTATAGCTACAGGTTCTGTTAATCAAAGCTATTTGAAGAAAATAATTTTACAACATTGGGGTATAACAGGTAGGATTACGCTTGTTAAGAAAGGTATTAACCTCTGTACTGTTCAATTTGCAAAAGAGAACGACTATGATATTGTTTGGAACAATAAGCCTTATCACATATTTGGTTTTCATGTGCTGGTACAAAAGCATGAGGATACAATTATCAATCCATCTCTTCTAGATGAAACTGCTTTCTGGATTAGAATTTATGGTGTTCCTCCACTCTTTATTAAGGAGTCGAATGTTTATAAGATTGCTTCTAAGGTCGGTAGAGTCATTGAAGTTTGTTTACCTGACCCTCTGAAATATAAAGAGGACCCAAGCATAAGAGCTAGAGTAGAGCGCTCTATTCTTACTCCTCTTTTGGAAGGATTCAACTTTAAAATATCTAAAGGGCAGACTGTCTGGATCTCCTTTAAGTTTGAAAAGCTTTTTGACTTTTGCTTCAAATGTGGCATTATCTCTCATTAAGAGAAAAACTGTGATAATCCTAATACTCTCACTATCATATTGGGTAACTGGATCAAATTTTCTGAGAATGGTAAAAGGGAGAAAGAATTTGTATTTAAGGCTGAAAAGAACAACAGCATTATTCAAAGAACTAAAAAACCTTTGAAAAACAAGCTCAAAAAGAAAACTGAAGTGCTTGAAGATGGAGAAATAGGCACTAATGAAGGTTATGTAGCTATGAACAAAGGGGTAATGAATTCTATTCAAAACTCTCTTCTTTTACCTACAGTTAAATTAGATCAAACTCTTATTCAAGGTGTTACATTTAAATCTGAAATGAGGCCTCTGAAAGAAAATGAATTGTTGAGCCTGTGTGGTACTAATGAGTCTAATGTTAAGCTCAGTCCTTTGATTGAATTGGAAGAGAAAGTGAAAATTGACCCTTCTATTACAGATAACTCTGATCAAACTATTTGTTTTGGCTCTCTTGAAAGGAATAGAACTAGAACTAAACAAGTTAGAGAGGACCTTGGTCTCTCAACTGATGATGATGATCTATGCTCTCAAGTATCAGCAACTCTTGTTGCCCCAATCTCTGGTGGTGATGATGAGATGGCTGATACTCTAGAGCTAGAAAAAATTGATACACAGGAGAATATTGAAAATTGGTATGAGGAAGAGATTCAAGAAGAAATGGAAGCTGAAGAGGTTTGCGGGGTTGACCCATATCAACCCCAAAACCCTCAATGATACAAGCTTGGAACTGTCAAGGCATGGGATCAACCTTGACAGAAATGAGCTTGGTGGATTTAATCAAGGCTCATCATATAGAGGTACTTTTTCTATCTGAAACTAAACAAAAACTTGATTTTCTAATTTCTCTTAGTAATAAACTTAATATGACACTTGTTTCACAAGTGGACCCTATTGGTTTATTTGGGGGTTTAGCAGTTTTTGTGAAAGAATCAGGTAACTTCAAACTTGTAAGCTCTGATAAGAACTTAATACAATGCACCTATTTCAGTTCTAAGATTGAACTATGTGAGTTTAACTTTATCTATGGCCCAACTGCAGATGAGGATAAAAGTTTATTTTTGAGGAAATTACATGATTTGGTTCATGTTGAGAAACTCTGGTGTTATCTTGGGGATTTTAATTTGATAAGATTTCCATCAGAGAAGCTTGGAGGCAATATTAATGCAATACATAAGAGAAATATGGCCCTTTTTAATGCTTTCATTGATTCTAATGTCTTGCTTGACCTCCTAGCTTTTGGATGTAATTTCTCTTGGTCTAACAAGAGAAATGGCAACCAGCTGATCAAGCAAAGACTTGATAGAATCTTGGTTAATCAGGTTTGGTTGACACTTTACCCAAATTCTTGGAATGAGGTGTTACCCCCTCTAGGGTCTGATCACTCTCCTATTATTCTGAACTTTGGTATTCATACTGAAAAACACAGAAAAAGATTTATATTGGAAAAGGTTGGATATATGATACAAATCTTTGTAATATTATCACTGAGAAATGGAAAAAAGGGTATATTATGGATTTAAGAGGTATTTCAGCAATGAAATACAAATTATCTCAAATTCAAAAACATATCTCAATGTGGGCTCGGAAAAGAATCCTTAACAATAGGATTCTAATTAAAAAGAATATAGCTAGGCTGGAAATTATCTTCAATGAACCATACAATGAAGAAAATGATGCTCTTTTTCATTCTCTGAGTATGGAACTTGAAGAATTTTGGAAAAAAGAGGAGTTATATTGGTCTTTGAGATCAAAAAATAATTGGTTGAGGCTAGGAGATAAAAATACCAAGTACTTTCATGCCTCAACTAAAGTTAAGAGAACTAGAAATAGAATCTCTAAAATAAAAAATGAACATGGAGTCTGGACTTCAGATTCAAAAGAAATTTCTAAAGAAATTGTGGGATATTACAATAATATTTTCAAAACTGTGGGACAGAGGAATTATACTCCTATACTTAACAAAGTAAAGAAAGTAGTTACTGATGAGATGAATTGTGCTTTAACTAAAAATGTGGAGTTGGAAGAGGTCAAACAAGCTATATGGTCCTTGGGAAGTGATAAATCCCCAAGACCAGATGGTTTTGGGGGATTTTTCTTCAAAAAATTTTGGGAGATTCTCAAATTTGATGTTGTTGCCTTAGTCTCAGATTTCATATTGAATAACTCTTCTCTGGAAAAGATCAATAGTACTATTATAGCACTTATTCCAAAGTGTGAGAATCCTGAAACTGTTGCCTCCTTTAGACCTATAAGTTGTGAAAACTTTATCTATAAGGTTATATCAAAAAATTTGACCCCCAGGCTTCAGGAGTGGATTGGTAGTTTGATATCTGAAACTCAAACTGCCTTCATTCTAAACAGGTCAATTTTTGAAAATGTTCTTATTGCTCAGGAAGTCTCTCATTTCTTGAATAATAAAAGAGACACTAAAAAATACTCTTTAGCTATTAAGGCTGATATGAGTAAAGCCTATGAAAATATAGAGTGGGATTTTCTTAAAGATGTTTTGACTCAAATGGGATTCAAATCTTCTTGGGTGGGATGGATTATGAACTGTGTAACTTCTGTTACATATAAAGTACAAATTAATGGAGTACTTCATGAGGTTGAAAAGCCGCAAAAAGGATTAAGGCAGGGGGACCCTCTTTCCCCTTACCTATTCTGCATAGTAACCCAAGCTCTTACTCACCTTATTGACTTTTATGTTGAAATGGGATTATTCAAAGGTATTTCAATATCTAGAAAAGCACCTATGGTTACTCATGTCCTCTTTGCAGATGACAACTTATTTTTTCTTGAAGCAAGTGAGAATAACATAGATATATTCAATAACATCATGAATTGGTATACCTTTGCCTCAGGTCAGAAATTAAATCTCAATAAAAGTGGGGTTTTCTTCAGTAAAAATACTCCACATGATGAGAGGGTTAAGTTCTCATCTCTTCTGAGAATCAATAAAATTGATCACTTGGGGAAATATCTTGGTATACCTTCTTCCTGGGGTAAATCTAAGGTGAAATCTCTTGAATGGCTAGTAGAAATGGTCATGAAAAACATGGAAAGATGGGACACAAAAATGCTCACTAAGAGTGGGAAAGAAGTTCTTATTAAGGCAGTGGTTGGGGCTATCCCTAGTTATATTATGTAAGTCTTTCTTATTCCAAAAAAAATCACTTCCCATTTAACTTCACTAATCTCAAATTTTTATTGGGATAACCAAGGTGAAGGAAGATGCCATTGGATCAGATGGCAAACTCTAATGAATAGTAAAGATGAGGGAGGTCTCGGGTTTAAAGAATTTCATTGTCACAACCTGGCTTTATTGGCTTCAAATGCTTGGAAATTTCACTTAAATAAAGAATCTTTACTTTTCAAATTGTTTAAAGGGAAATACTTCCCTTCAACTGAATTTTTTAAAGCTGAAACTGGATGTAATTGTTCATGGGGCTGGAAAAGCCTCATTGAAGGTAGAAACTGTTTCTTAAAGGTTTGAAATGGAATGTGGATAATGGTAAGACTTTGAATATCTGGGAGGACAATTGGACTCCTAGGGAAGAGATTCTTGTTAAACCAGCTAATTGTACTATGAATAAGGTAAATGAGCTTATAGATCCAGTGACTTTCTCTTGGAAACTAGATTTGCTTAACTTATACTTGCCTTCTAAAGCTGTAGCAACCATAGCCTCAATTTTTTTACCTAAATACAACCTAGAAGATGTGCCTTTTTGGCCTTTCTCTTCTAATGGTAGGGTATCTGTAAAAGAAATGTACCAGAGGCTATGGATGGCTCAGCAAAAGAAGGATAGGAATCATGGGAAGAATAAAGGTCAACAATCTTTTATGTTACAGTCTAAGGACTGGAGAGCTGTTTGGGATATGAAGGTGGCTCCCAAAGTCAAAAAATTTATTTGGAAATGCTGTGAGAATGCATTACCAACAAATGAAAATAAAAAAGCTAGAAAATCTTGTGACTCAGATTTGTGTTCTATTTGTGAGATGGAAATTGAAAATGTGGAACATATAATTTTCCACTGCTCTTGGGCCAGGGTAGTTTGGTTAGCTTGTCCCTTGAATTTTTGCTCTTTAACTACTCCTTCTTTTAATTTTAAAAAATGGATTAACTTTATTAGGCTTAGCCTCTCTGAGACTGAGTTTAATAAAAGAGGCCTTGGAGAATTGGCTTTTTATATTGTTTGGAGTATTTGGAAAGGGAGAAATGAGGCTATTTTTAGAGGCACTGACCCTGATCCTTTGAGAATTTTAACAGATGCTATTTCAGCCAATGATGAATTTCTTTCTTCTGTTAGAAAAATCTCTGAGGCTAATAAAGATAACAGATTTATTGTGAGAAATGAGGCAGATTCAAATCAAAATTTCACACAAGATTATGCAACTCAGGTGCAAACCTTGAGAGAGGGCAGAAGTACAAATTGGATTCCACCATTATCAGGATGTTTCAAAGTTAATTGTGATGCATCTTTTGAAATTAATACTAATGTTGCCTCATATGCTTGTATTCTCAGGGATTCTAGAGGAAGATTAGTTGATGGTTGCTCTAAGAATTTTTTGCTAACTCCCCACTTGAAGAAGAGGCTAGAGGACTTCTACAAGCTTGTGAGATAGCTTCAAGACTTCCTAGAGGCAAAGTTGAAGTGGAGAGTGACTGCCAAGCCCTTGTTCTTCAATTTTCTAAAAATGTTAAGTCTTTTTGTAATATTAGAGGGTTTGTAATCTGTATTAGTAGAATTAAGAAGGTTTGTAATTTTAAAATCTCCTTTATAAGGAGGTCAAAAAACTCTTGTGCAGACTGGGTGGCTAAACAGGAAATTAAAAATTCCTTGTTTAGCCTTTGGAACTGTTTTCCACCTCCCAAGCTTGCCTCTCTTCTAGC
Source organism: Nemophila menziesii (assembly GCA_029959085.1). NCBI lineage: Eukaryota > Viridiplantae > Streptophyta > Magnoliopsida > Boraginales > Hydrophyllaceae > Nemophila > Nemophila menziesii. Next base: position 10,652,058 of record JARWIR010000014.1, on the reverse strand, counting down.
TCGTGACTATGACCCTACGGGGATAGGATAATTTGTATTTTTGAAGTTTTTTATGTTATGCTTCTTTCAAAAAAAAAAAAAAATTTATTTCTCTCCATTCTTTTTAGTCAAGATCTACTAATTTTTGTGTCCAAGTAGTCTCATGAGTGTCCTTCTTTCCAGAAAGAGATGTTGCTCAAGTTGAATTCGAGTTTTTTTTTCGTCCACAAGTTGAATTCGAGTTACAAATATTAATATCACCTTTATCTCTTTTATATTTAACACAAATACTTTGTAAAAAGTTCAGAAATTAAATATATTGTGGGGTATTAGCTAGGACAAAGGGTTCAATTTGATGGTAATTTTAGTAAAAAAACTTAATTCATTAGTACTTACAAGAATGTCCCTTTTTTGTATTGATTTTATAGATAGAATCGGTGATTTAATAATGGATGGGTCTCAAGGAGATTATGGTGCAGTAGCGTCATTCCTTGTAAAGACATATGAGATGATAGATGATGATTACACAAACTTTGTTATCTCATGGAGTGACACTGGCAAAAGCTTTATAGTGTGGGATCCAACTATATTTGCCAAATATTTGCTGCCCAAGTACTTCAAGCATAATAACTTCAACAATTTCATCAGACAACTTAATGCATATGTAAGCTCTCGTGTTAAACAATAGTAACTCTACTTTAGTTCTCAACAAGGGGTACAGTAGAAAGTCCCTTATATATTTATTAAATTGCACAGTATATCCTTAAATATTCCAAAATTATATTGCATGTCCTTCTATTATACAAAGATTGCATAATGGGTCCCTATATTATAAAAAAATGCATTAGCCTTGATACTAAATTATTCAAAATTAATTGCACTATAAATCCCTTTTTTTGTTATAATAAATACCTATATTATAAAAAATAATATAAATTTTATTACTAGAAAAACAAAAAATTATTACAAATTGAAATAGATCAAAAAGCTAAAATTGTAAAATTGGACAGGTGGTCCTAAGGGTTGGTCCGGCCTAGGGTGCATTTTTGTCTAAAAATATTATTTAATGGAATTCTTTTTATTAAAAAACCCTTATTAGGAAACATTATAAAAATTTCAACAAATTTTTTGCCCCCTATTTTAAATATTAAGTTCCACAATTTAAGTAACCCTTTCCCGTTTAAATATTATATGTTCAACCTATTCTAAACTAAATATTATCCCAATTTTTTTTTGTTACATAGGAGAGCCACTTTGGATTCGGAGTCATTGACTCGGTTCGAACCTACACCACTAGATTGGTAGACCAAGGCCCTGGCCAGTGAGCTAATCCCATCTGGTTATTATCCCAATTTTTACTTTTGATCTCGGTTGCATAAGATTTTAAAAATTTTAAGAGTTCAAAATTTATAACAATTTTTTTCACATTGTAACAATTGCTATGGCTAGAAATTTGGCCAAACCAATTACGAAGTAAAATTTAGTCAAAAAATACATTACTTGGCCATGAGCCTAAATATTTTCCCCTGACTAAATTTTTTAACCATTCTTAGATTATAAATTAATCCAATTTTTGTATAACCCCGTTAAATATTTTAATTTTTATCCCCCAAGAAAAAATAAAATTCCTGGCTCCCAGTCATGTCCCTCAAGGATTGTGTAGCTCTGCATGTGGTTCTCGTTCTTCGACTGTTTGTACTTTTGCTAAAACTTTGTAATAATTTACAGGGTTTTATTAAGATTGATCAGAAACAATGGGAGTTTGCTAATGAAGAATTTAAACGTGGGGAGAAACATATTTTAAAGAACATCTATCGACGCAAATCAATGCATAGGAATTTTACCCCGATAAATACTATCATTCCATTAACTGATTCGGAAAGAGAAGAATTCAAAAAGAAGATCAAGAGCCTCAAATGTGATAACATGTTGCTTCAAACTGATTTAGAGATGCTTACAAAAGAGGAACAGTCGTATGAGCAACGTATAATGGAAATTAATCAGAGGCAGAAGCAACTAACTTCCTTTGTGGCTCAGCAAGTAAATAAAGGTGAATCTACTTCAAGGATCATGCAACTTTTCGAAACAAATAACAAGAAGAGAAAGTTGGTAGATTTAAGAATAAAATCTTTGACTTCGATAAACTCAGAGATAATAGAGAATGTGGATTCTTCACTTACATTCTGGGAGAATTTCATGCAAGAAATTAATCAAACTCCAAATCCAATCGAAGATAATTATGAGATGGGTGTGCTTCCGCAGCTATTAGCACGAGATTTAGAGCCAAAATTTACAAGCCCGGAGACTTCATCTATTTGTATCGATGTGGATCATACGGAGAAGTTGTTAAGCATAGATGTGAATTCAACCCCGGATAATGGTGTGCATGTTGATCCATTAGGAAATCAAGTTGCTGGCTCAGGTGCTAATGATGCATTTTGGCAACAGTTCTTCACATAGACTATTAGAGTTTAGGTGAGGCTAGACACCTATGATGGTTTAACTCGTATTTATGTCTTATTTAGTTTTTAGGAGGAAACAAATATTTCATCTAAAATGAAATAACCGTTGTTCAATACCCCACCCCTGCACCCCACCCACCCCCTAAATATTTCTCTTCATGGATATGTGACAATTTTTTGGTCAAAATCTAGTAATATGACTATGATTTGTATTAGATAAATGGATTTCCTGCATGTGAATCGGTTAGTTGTATAGGTGTCTTTGCTTTGAACAAAGATAAAGTTACTAATTAAATTCCCCCTAATGTTCAAAGCAAGCCATATAGTACAAGTTACTTTTACTATGTGACCATTTGTCGAAATTAAGCCCTATCTATCTTCTTGAATTTGAATTTTTTTCTCTTCATTGCCTTCTTTAATTTTGCTTTTGGGATCAAGCTAAATTTTATAAGTGACTCTTCAATTTTTCAATTATTTGAAGTCTTAAACGAAAATAGTCGTGGAGGTCCATGTAATCTGCATAATTAAGTTCAAAAACATGTCTAGTAAAAAAAAATAACTCTTGTGTTCAAATATATAGCGACATGCAGGCATGCAACCCCAGTGATTAACCCCACTAGATTTTATTAATGGTAATGAGAAAAACCCAAAGTAACCTAGGCCACTAAAAAACCTTTATGCTCCACAAAAATCCCTTGGGCATGACAAATATATACACTATGAAAAGTTCCTATTGTTCCATCTATAATAAAAATCACTCTTTACTTTCCAACCCAACCTTCCACCCATTTTAACAAAAATCAACACAAACATATATGTTTGTGCTTGATTTTCCTCTAATGTATATGATAAGTTGAATTTGTTGTACCAAGAATTCATTGCCATACAGCTTCACAAAAATTAGCTTACATTCGTGGATAATGACATTATCGATAACTTACAATTTAGAGATGAGTAGTCTAGCCATTACCTATTGCATACACATGGACATCATCGATATCTTACAATTTAGAGATAATTAATCTAGTAATTTCCTATTGCATACAAATAGACAAGATCGATATCATACAACTTAGAGACGATTAATCTATCCATTACCTAATGCATGCACATGTAACCAAAGGTGTCCATTGGCCAATGCCCCATTCAAACAACAAGAGAAAATGGAAGGTAGTGAAGATATTTCATACAATTGGGTAAATATAGGTAGTAGATTGTAACTAACTTATGAAATAATATCTTGAGAAAAGCTATTCAATCACCATTTATACATAATGAACTTGGATAGTTGAAAGTCTGAGGAAACACAACAAGCCAGCATGATGTAATTTAACACAATAGAAACTAGACAATATTTAAACTAACGAGACACTAACAAAGCTCAAGATAGCATGTTTGTTCAAGATTTTAGAAATGTGATTTTCTGTTTTTCACGTAAAGGTAGATACTGCATCACTCCACAAAAGAAAAACATTGAATGGGAAGTCAGTGTATGATGGTTGGATTATTGCTATCAATTTCGAAATACAAGTATATAGCAATTTAGTATATTGTCTCTAGATTTATTAGTGAAAATTTGTAAATTGGGTATATAAAAATGAAAGCAATCATTCTAGGTGGATAGCTTCTAAGAAGGGAGTTTTTAGGTTCCATGAAACTATATTTTTTGAATTGGAAAGTTGATTGTGTTTCATCATTAACGAAGTTCTGAAAATACAAAGATTAAGCATAAGCATGTAACAACATAAGGTTTAAATCTTCCTAGTTCTTGATGATGTAAAGTTGCAAAATAAGGTAATTTTTCGAATATCTACTTCTTCACAAAACTATACCATCACATATATCTTATATGGTTTGATTTGGACATGAAGGATAAGAGTTGGGAGGAGAAGCAAAAAAGAATAAAAAATGTTAAAAAATTAAAATAAAAAACTATGCGGTCTCAAAGAGTCCTCCTATCCATGTAAATAAAAAATAAATCTTAATCAATATCTAAAATTTTCATAGCGTATTATACCTTCCCCCGTCATTCCATATATATTATTACTAACCTATTCAAACTATAAGCTTACATACCTAATTTTTAAGAAAAAATTGATAACCCCCCCCCCCTCCCCCACCATACTTGAAATTCTTTCACAAAAATAGGTGAAGGTGGGGTGTTTTTTCAGAAACTAAAACAAAAAGGTACTATTTTAGAGGATGGTGGTGTGTTTGGGCATCCATGGTCATAGTGATGGTGAGCGAAAACAGACTGGTTTGGGTGGTGGTGCAACACCGGCATCATTGGTAACCAGGTAGCTAGGATTTCAAATCGAGGTTCATGGTTGGTTGGCGGAGCCATGTCGAGTTTTGTGGTAGAGTCAGAGCTTTCTGTTTTTATAAATTGGAGCTCAAATTTGTCATGAAGGACATAGGGTCATGTTCTTATGCAAAGAACACGAATCTCATATGGAGGTTTCAGCCGATAATAGCTTTTAGATCAAGCTTGTTGGTGAGTTTAGTAATGGGTTGCTCGGGTGATGGTGACGGGCTACTCAGCGATGGATAGTGGTGAGTTTGGTGGTGGTTGTAGTGGAGGTGTGGGTGTAATGGTTTATGGATTTGATCTCGGCCATGTTAGTTTAGGATTAGGAAAAAGATGATAAAGTCGTCAGATGACATTATCTGTGAGTTTATGTTTTTTTTCGTTTAGCATGTTTAAATATACTTAGTTGTAATTATTTGTAATAAGTTATACTTTTTAATTAAGATTTTTTTAATATAATAACAATAGTGCAATAATGTTATTTATATTTGTTTATTATTTTATTTTGTTAAAGTTCAACCTATGAACATGTTTCTGAAAATAAATCTCAATAAAAAAACATGTTCATATATTTTCTGTGTATACTCAAATATTTTTTTACACGTTAAAAAACTCTTCAAACCTACTCAAAGCCTTTAAGAGCCGGCTAAGACAATTTTAAGGCTTGCTTAGATATGATTCAAACCTACTCAGAAACATGTGTGCTTGCTCATAGACTTTTTCATGCTCATTGTCCTTTTCCTACTCAGTGATATGTTGCTCAGACTCTCTGAACCCGGCTCCTAAGGCTGGTGTCGGTTGTGGCGCACTAGGGGTGGTAAATAGTGTCAGTGCTCAGTGACACTCTAAGTATATGTGCTAAGTGCACATTTTGTCACTTGTTCTTTTCTTTATTTGTTTATATCTTATTTGAGGGTATTTTAGTATTTCACCACATGTAGTTTATTTTGTGTTCTCTAACAATAAAGAAAAATTCTTCCTTCTTTATTAATAATTAAATCTATCTCCAAACCCCATTGGGTTTTATAATATATGAATATTTTAGTTTTCTTTGATGTGTTAATAATCAGATAAATATGTTATAAATATCTCAAACTGTGTTTTTAATTTAATACAAGTAGAGTAATAATAGTCATTCTTCTAAGGCCATGTCCCTTAACCGAGAAAAAGATTTCTCCAACCGACTCCTTATTTTGATTTTGTCAGAATAAGGAGTTCAAAGAGTAAGGATTTTTAGATAAATTTAGCTAAACAATTTTTTTTATTAACAAGTATTTTATTCCATCAACCAAAAGATGTACACAACAACCCCCAATTTTACCTAATGACTCAAAAGGTCAAACTCGGCAATTAAAACAAACGTCTACAACAATTGCTAAACTAGCCAGCTACAAAACAAAATAGCCTAAATGATAACAACATTATCACAAAACTGGAAACTTACTATTTTGGGGAACTTTCCAAAAATAGAAACTTTCTAAATTTTGAAACTTTTCGAAATAGAAACAAACATAACCTATACTAAAAAAACACAAACTAGTCTAGTCCAGCTCTAGCCAAGCAGCATCCTCTTCATTCCTCAACAGCAGCATCAAACAAAACTCGAAAACACAAACCTCAAAACCTAACTCAACCAATCCAAAAGCTAAACAAACTCGCTAACTCACCAAGCTCAATCAGTAATTTCAGAAATCCACACAGCATGAAGATTCCAACTCAATCTAATCATCTCATTATCTTTAGAAGTTATAAACTTCCTTTTCTTCCACAGGTTGTACCTAACATCATCTTGAATCATCCTCACAACCACAGTCTTGGCAAAATTAATACCTTTAAATCCCTTCTTATTTCTAGTGTCCCACACATTGTACACAAAATTAGCAAAACTCAAACAATACACTGTATCTCTAAGAGAATTACTCTTGTGATTCTTCAAAAATCCAGTCTTTCCTCCCAAGTAACACCTTTACTATTATGCCAACCATTCATATCACACCACTCCTTCCAAATTTATAGAGTAACCACATAATTTACAAATAGATGCTCTTTAACTTCAAGCTCATAAACACACAAATTACATGCACCATTTACATCCATACCCCCACCTTAAAATCCCATATTTAGTGTTTAATCTATTTTTACAAACCAACCAAACATAAAAAAAATTGTTTAGGTTGAATCCGTTTGTGCTAAACCACTTCATACCAGTCAACTTTCTGAGTATCACCCTTAAAACGTCCATAATCTCACTATTTTTGAAGCCTTTAACACCCCAACTAATCACATAAGTTCTACCCAAAAATTTATGTTCTCTAATCAAATGAATGACCACATTCAAACTTTTAGGCACTCTCCACCTACCATTAACCAAATATTGTTCCACCTTTTTATTGATACTTAATTTCCCAAAGAAGCACTATCATTGGAATAAATATCAGCTACACTCCTCCAATCTATCCATCTATCAGTAAGCATATATGTATACTTTATATCCTAGACTTTGTGCACTATATAATAATAAGCAATATACGTAACATTTAGCATAGCTCTCCAAGTCCATGATAAAGTACTATTATACTCAATACTACAATTTTTTTTGTTATCTAGCCAATTTGAGTAAACCCAAGTAGAGCAAATATTGTTCTTCCTCTCATACATTCTCCAAAAGGCTCTAAGAATAGCATCTTGATTGATATGAATAAGCCTTTTTAGTTATACCTAAACCATCCTCCTTTTTTCTCTTAGACAAATCATCCCATGAAACTTTAGCTCCATGAAAATCCACTGTATTATCTCTCCAAATTAATCTACTCAGATTAGACTCAATCTTCCTTACAACACCTGTAGGTAAGAACATCACTGTACACCAATACCTAGCTTTACTTTGAAGTACACTTTTAATAAGATGAACTCTTCCTGCAAACGTGAGAACCTTGTGCATCCAACTCTCCATACTTCCAAAAATATTATTAATAAGATCACTACACAAATAACTATTAGGACCCCTAGTGGTTAGTGGAGCTCCAAGATATCTAACAGGCAATACACCACACTTTACATTTAGAATTATACTTCAATCCTTCCAGATGTGCTTATCTCTACCCGTAAAACATAGCTCACTCTTTTCAAGACTAATACTTAAGCCATAGATTATTGAATACAATTCCAAACCAATATTAAGACTAGAAACTGAGTTCTTGTCACCATTCAAAAATATGAGGCATCATCAAAAAAAATTAAATGATTAAGTTTCATCTTAGAACATTTAGGGTGAATCATCTTAGAACATTTAGGAAGAAAAGTGATGATTTATGCTTCACTTCATGATCAATAGTTGTAGTGAAAGCCTGCAAACGTATTAAAAAAAGGTAGGGAGACATAGGATCTCCCTGCCTGACACCTCTTTATCCCTTGAAAAAACCATTAATTGCAACATTCACACACAGAGAGAAAATAGGTGTTGCAATGCACATTTTAACCCAACCTATGAACTTCTCATAACGTCCATCATCTTCACCAAAAAAACTTCAATTTATAGTGGCATAAGCCTTTTGTAAGTCTATATTAAGTGTGTGTCTTGGACTTATATTCTTCCTATCGTAAACATGAACCACACTCTGAGCAACTAAAATGTTATCAGATATACATATACCTCCCACAAAGGTAGCCTGATTTTATGAGATCAAATCACTTAAGATTTTTCTCATTTTATTGCAATGACCTTTGATATAGCCTTGTAAAAAATATTACAACAAGCTATAGGTTTAAAGTTCTTCAAAGAGGTTGGGTTTTTCAATTTAGGAATAAGTACCAAATTAGTAACATTAACTTATTTTAGCAGATATCCATCATGAACACATCTTTTATAGAATCACATATGTCTTGACCAATGATTTCCTTGGCACATTTATATAATGCATTAGTAAAACTATACATGCTAGGAGCTTTACCACTATCAATTAAAAAAATCATTTTGAATCCCCTAAGATTTTATATCCTCCACCATTTGCTGGGAAATATTATGATCTATTTCTTCTTTATAAGCCCATTCAGGCACTCATTTGATATATATTTTTCATTCACATATTTAGTACCATTAAGTTTTTTATAATAGTCAATGAATTCCACTATCATCCACAGTAATACTCTCATCATCCTTAACAAGGGAAGAAACTATGTTTTGTTTAGTTCTAGCCTTAATACTATTATGATATAATTCAGTCCCACAATCACTCTTATTAATCCAATTGATTCTAGATTGTTGTTTAAAATAAGCTTCCTTAACTTCTAACAAGTTAATTAACTTCTCCCTCAAATCTTTTTCCCTAATCAGCTCAATAATATCACCATTCATAATAGACAATTGAATAGCACTCAATTCATTCTTCACTTTGTCGATTTTTTCTATAGAATGATTGAAATATTTCTTATTGAAAATTTTAAGAACTCTTTTAACTTCCTTAGCTTCATGACTACTTGATACATAATGCTATTGGACTGCGAAGTGAAAAGATAGTAGCACCACCTAAGTATGAGACCCTGAAAATATTAGTGAAAAAATCTCTAAAAAATTAAATATAACATTTTAACGAAATTTAAAGTATGATTTACAAATATTTGTAGAAAAAAAATTAAGATTTAGCTATAGGATTATATTGTAGGTAACAATTAGTCAATTTTATATTAAGATATTAGTAGTAGTTAATTGTACAAGAATTGTAAAACCTTTAGAAAATATATCATTTAATAAATATATGTAATCCCGTCCGAAAATAATAATAATAATAATAATAATAATAATAATAATAATAAGTAATTCTATTAACACGAGTCCTTTTTGCGTTAGAATTTCTTGACTTCTCTGCCTTCTCTCTAGAAACTTCTTTCTAAAAAAAAAAGATCGATGGCCTAAAAATTTCTTGCAAAATTCCTATCAATTACCATTGTCAATCACTCTTGTCCCTTTCATTCTGTAAACAATTACGTATCTAATTTAGAACTCTTAATTCTTCTAATCACATGAAATCCATTTCTCCTTGGGGTTTCATATTCTTATGTTCTGTTTTGATCCTGGACCAAATAGTATAACAATCAAAGAGTGTAAAGCTCCCTTTACAATCCAAATGGCTTTGATTGAGGGTTTCTATAACATGCAGACCTTGACTGTCTGTATGGCCTTGGTTTTACTCTACTTTTTGATCGATGATGATTTATTTGATGGATCTGTTTTCTCTGCTGTGCCTTTGTGCTGTCTGATGGTGTTGGGTAAGTTATGTAATTGGTGTAATGGAAATTCTGACTATGGAAAGATTTCTTGGCTTCGAATCTTAACGTGCATGGTCTTGTATTGGCCATTGATGATTAAAATAGGTATATTTATAATATCTAGAGACGGCGGCTGCAGACTTATTACCAAGCGTGATAAAAAAACGAGTTTCGAAATCTGTTTTCTTGGACAACGGACTAGAAGATGGAAGAGCAGGAACTTTTTGTTTGGGGTTGGTTACTATGATTCAAGCTATTATCTAATTGGTTTTCTTTTTATCTGTGGTATTAATTATATCAACAGTTTAACTGAGTTTATTCATCTAAGGTTGAAAAGAATATGTCGAATTCTTATGACCATGTTTAATATGGTATTTAAGGTTTTCACTGAAGATCATGCTGAAGGTTATAATCCGCATTTATCGGCCTATTTTATATATTATTGTTTAAAAGATGTTAACATTCTTCAAGTGTATGGGGAACTAAAACACAGAAATGACATTTTTAGATCCATTGCGTGTGTTAGAAGGCCTAAAACCCGTTGGCAGTATTGGAAAGACAAACATGCACTGGCTGCGGTGAGTCCCAAGATTATTTCACACAGTTCCAAAGGAAGTTGGATCAATTTTTTAGCCATGCGTGAACACTTGGCAGACATGCAATACTATCTCTGCATATTCTATTTTGTCTCATTCTGTGGTGATGACTGTGATGGACATATGGAAGATGGTTCGTCAGAATCTAGTAGATCTGATGAGGGGGGGAGTTCTCAAGGGTATCCAGTGAAGGACAACCCTCCTCCTGTATCGATTGCGGACGTCAGCCGGTCCTACAAAGCGGCTGGGCGTAATGGATAGTTTTATGGTTTGGAATTGTCAGGGGATTAGGGCTCCCCTGACAAGAAGCTCTTTTAAGTCCTTGGTTAGGAAAAATAACGTGTCTTTAGCCTGCTTGCTTGAAAGTCGATTGAGGATGAAAGATTTTAAATCGTGTTCTCACCTCAAAGCTTTTGATAATAAATTAGTTATCGACCCCGGAGGAAGAGCATTTAGGTCCGGGGGGATTGTAGTTGTTTGGAAGGAGTCTATTTCTATTTCTATTTTGTTTAAGTCATCTAATATTGTAATCCTTGAAGTTAATGAATCGAATGAAATTTCTTGGGTTTTGTGTTGTGTTTATGCTCCGAGTAAAGAGGAGGAGAAGATGAAATTTTGGCACACACTTAATGCAAAGATTAAAAGGTTGGATAAGCCGTACGTCGTTATCGGGGATTTCAATGATATAGCTAACTTTGAAGAAAAAAAAGGTAAGAAAAATGCAAACCTTGAACGGGTTATCAAGTTTAATGATTTTATCAATGGGAACCACCTTATAGACATCCCAAGTAAAGGATGTTATTATACTTGGGATAATCACAGGAAAGGGAATGAAAACATTAAAGAAAAATTAGACCGTGCTCTTGCTAGTATGGATTGGTGTGCGACCTTTCCGGATGCCTCTATCAATGTTCCCCCAGCCATCGGATCAGACCACTCACCACTTATCCTTAAAAGATTCAAGAAGAGTGATAAATATGAAAGATACTTCATGTTCGAAACTAGATGGATCGAGCACTCTCAATGTAAAGACATTATTAGAGAAAATTGGAAGTCAAACAACAATCATGATAGTATTATGAATTTTTGCAACAAAAGAGATGCTACTTGTCTTGCTCTTCATGGATGGAGTAGGAAAACATTCTATAACAATAGAAGAAGGATTGAAAATTTACAAAAAGAACTTATTGAACTTAATAATTCTAGAAGTCGGGATGATACGGCAGAGAAAGAACAGTTGTTAAGGGATGAAATTGAAGAATTATGGAAAATTGAAGAAACGTATTGGGAAGATAGAGCAAGAGATTTACACATTAAAAAAGGTGATAAGAACACTAGATATTTCTTTGCTAAGACAATGTGTAGAAGGAAAATTAATAGAATCGATATGATAAAGAATGCAAATGGGAATTGGACCGAGAAGCCGAAGGAAATCAAGAAGACCATTAATTCTTATTATCAAAATTTGTTTAAAGAAAATCCGACAGAAGATACGGAAAATATTACACAATACATACCAACGAAAGTCACTTATAAAATGAATGAGGACCTCACTAAAATGCCTTCTATGGAAGAAATCACCAATGCGGCTTTCAGCATGTCGGGTTCTAAGGCGCCGGGACCAGATGGATTACCGGGTAAATTCTATCATGAATTCTGGGAAACTATAAAAAATGATATCTTTAACCTGGTGAAGGATTTTTTTGATTCAAATTTGAATCTACGGAAGATTAATGATTCGGTTATTACACTTATTCCGAAGGGCACAACACAAGAAAATGTGAAAGACTATAGACCTATTGCGTGTGCAAATTTCTGTTACAAAATTATCGCAAAGATTCTTGCTCTTAGGTTACAAAGTTATATGGATGAGTTGGTTTCCCCTACACAAACAGCCTTTATCAAGGGACGATGTATTCAAGATAATATTATGATTGCTCAAGAAATTGCGTTTTTTCTTAATAACAAAAGAAATACAAAGAAATATTATGCAGCAATCAAACTGGATATGGAGAAAGCATACGACCAAGTTAATTGGAAATTTTTGGCAAAAACATTAATTGCTTTGGGATTTTGTGAGAAGTGGGTTTTGTGGATTATGAACTGCGTAACCTCGGTATCCTTTCAAGTTAAGGTCAACGGTCAAAGACTTAAAAAATTTGTTCCTTCTCAAGGTTTAAGACAAGGAGATCCGTTATCGCCGCTTCTTTTCTCTCTTCTTACGGAGAGTCTTATTAGTCTTATTAATTTTCACTGCCGTGAAGGAGATATTAAAGGTATTAATATTACTAGACAGTGCCCGACTATTACTCATCTTTTATTTGCGGATGATGCTCTATTTTTTATTAATGTTAATCCAAAAGAAATCGAAACTTTTAAGGAAGTTATGAAGATATATTGCACAGCTTCTGGACAACGGATTAATTTTCATAAGTCATCAATATTTTTTAGCAAGAACACGCCTAATGATGTGCGGAATAACATCTCTAACATGCTCAATATTGAAAATACTAATGACCTGGGTAAATACTTGGGAATTCCGTTATCGATTAAAAGGGCGAAAACTCAGAACTTAAATTACATCAAAGATCGACTCCTTAATAAATCTAGAAGCTGGATGGCGAGCCTTTTATCTGATGGTGGTAAGGAAGTTCTAATCAAAGCAGTGTTGCAAGCTATCCCTAACTATGCAATGTCGATATTTGAATTCCCTAAAACTCTCTGTAAGAAAATGTCAAGCATTGTGGCAAATTTTTGGTGGGATAGCCCATACAAGAAAAGAATTCATTGGGTATCTTGGAGTAAAATAGCGAGATCCAAAAAACTAGGCGGTCTTGGCTTCAGGGATTTTCACAAAATGAATATGGCAATGCTAGCTGCGCAAGCATGGAGAATATTGCACAAACCTGAATCGTTCGCATTTAGAATCTTGAAAGCTATTTATTTTCCGGATTGCGAATTATGGGATGCGAAATTACATAAAAAAAGATCATGGAGTTGGTGTAGCATCTACAAAGGTCTTCAATTTCTTAAAAAACATTGTATATGGCAAATTTGGAATGGTGCACATACTAACATATGGAACCACTGTTGGATTAAAGAAGGGTTTTATGCTCAAAGACCACCTACTTGTTTAACAGAAAAGGTTAGTGAATTGATTAAATATGATGGGTATGAATGGGATGTTGAGAAAATAAGATCATTATTCTCCAGTGATGTAGTATCTGCTATTCAAGAAATTCCAATTTTTAAAGATAATAGGGTGGATAGGATTATTTGGCCATATTCCAAGAATGGAGAATACTGTACTAAGTCGGGATACCATACCATGGTTAATGATGAGATTACTAATGATGCACAAACATCGAGAAATGGCGAGGTGTTAAAAACCGAACTTTGGAATATTATTTGGGGTGCGAATGTACAATCGAAGATCAAAAATTTTGGATGGAAAGTTTGTTGTAACGCAATTCCTACAAAAAACAACTTGGTAAGGAAAAGATGCTTAGCTGAAGATACTTGTGAATGGTGTGAGATGGAAGGGGATAACGTAACCCACCTTATTCTTCGATGCCCATTTAGTAGAGAGGTTTGGGCTAAATCACCATTGCAAATCAGAATCGAGGTGTCTAATAATGATAGTATAGCGGAATGGTTACCTAAAACTGTTGAAAGTTTCTCAAAGAATGGCTGGGATAAGAAAGTTGTTACAGCATATATTTTAACAATTATGTGGAATATTTGGAAAGAGAGAATGAGATGTTTTCATGAGAAAAAAGTATGGTCCATTAATGATATCTTCTACAGAGTGAAAGAATTAATGTGGAGGCTTTTTGGGGAAAAAATTAAATCATGGGATAATAAAAGGGATGTAGGAAATGATGATGTCGAAAATATTATTAATCCTGAGGTTGAAGACACTGCAGACATAATTTGGAAGTGTGATACGTCCTTTGTGGACAAGAATAATCTGGCAGGAATAGCGGGAGTTGAAATTAATAATAATAATAGAAGAGTTGAGCGTGTAATATGTGAAAGAAGGAAAGTTAAGAGTGTCATTGAAGGAGAAGCATGGGCGAACAAGATTTTGTTCGCTATGAGATCATCTCACGATCTCACCAGTCAGAGAGTTTCCTTTTTCTCTGACAACCTTGAATTAATTCAAGGAATTAATAAGAAGACCGGGCTGCACTGGAGCCTTAAACCCATTCTTTCGGAGATCGAAAGTTGGATTGGTCGTTACCCTAGATGGGAGATGAAGCATATTAGTAGACGTTTTAATTTATCGGCGGATATGCTAGCTAGATACACTAGAAAGAATAACAGTATGCCTAGCTATAACAACTTGTCATTAGTAGATTTCAATAGGAATTTAGAAAAACTTTGTAATAGGTAGTTGGTTCTTGTTTATGTTATTGACAAAAAAAAAAAAATAATAATAATAATAATAATAAATGTATGAATTTTTTTTGAGTACGTGGGTGATCTGGGGTAGTTTGCGCGTACCACGACTAATCCTACGGAGATATACACGCCTCCTCATGTATATTCCCAGGTAAATCAGAATTAGATTACCCATGTTCAGGGAGGGATTCGAGTCTCGTATCTTTTACTTTACACCTGTTAAGGAGGGGACTCAAACTATACACCTCCCTTTTAAGTAATGAAGAAATAGGAAAGTTTTGGCAAGTTAAACTAACCCAATAAATATATGTAATTACTTTCATATGTTTGTCAAAGTGGAGAATTTATTTGTCAAAGTGGAGAATTTATTCCTATAATGCATCATCCTTTCTCTGAAGTAGGAAAGTGAACACATAATCAAAATGGTGACTAATAAAATGAAACCCAAAGAGAAAACCGTAGCAGGCCACTAATCACCTTGCATGAATAAGGTGTCTAATAGATAAACACGTAGTTTCCAAATTTTCTATATATACCTTAATTTATTAAGACTTAAGATATATGCATATATAAGTTCAACAACTTTATTAATTATTATAACGAATTTATATAATAAAATCAAATGAAATATAAATATTAGAATTATATATTTGGAGAAGGTTAATAGATAACCATAGAAAAATTAAGCACTCGTGCTAGAGAATAATAAGAGGGTTAACTATAGGGGTAAAAAGTAGGCTACTTGATAAATTATTCACAATAACATTTTTTAAGGTGAAAATTTAAATAATGTTTAATATGTTTATCTTTAATCCTATTTTAAATTATACGGTAATATATTTAATTCGGTGATTTTAGACTTTATGTGTTATTATTTATCTGAATTATATTGTCTCGTTATTATTATATTAATTGTATTATTTCGTTTATTTCGTTATCATATGATTAGTTGTGTATTTGGGATAGCACGGTGATGTCTCCTCATTTGTGATAATAAAATCTATCTTTGAGACATCATTTTAGGCGTATTTATTAGTTTATAGGTCGAATTTTGCATGATTTAGTACACTTTCCTATTTTGGGTCTTGAATTAATTAATTATTATTTTTAGAACATATTGGGTTTAATTAATTATTTAGTGTGAAGCTTTAGAGATATATGGTAATTAATTAGAGTCCAAGTTGGTTCAAAGAGCTAAAGGAAAGAAGATAAACATGGGAATTGAAGATAAGGAAGTAAAAGCTAAAAACATGGAAAAGGAAAAGCTACCTTAAATCTGAATTTCTGCACCTACGATCACAAATCAGCTTATATCTTAAAAACGGTGAGAAATTTGGAGAAACGGTCAAGAGCAAAGTTGAATATCTTTCCGAGACGATGAATTTCGACTACTCATACGCGTCAAACGGATAAATATTGAAGCTGCTAGGACCAAAACAAAAGCGGGGCTGATTGCATTTTTTTGGGCTACGAATTTGAGCTGGGCTTGGAAATATATTTACCTTTTCCTTTAAGAAAACGTGTAGGTCAACATATACACTATAAATATAGCCTCTTAACATTAGAAAATCATCCTTGGTGAAACCTTAAACCAAGAGGAAGCTTACAACACAAGAAAAGAAGTCTGGAATGAGCTGTTTTTATTCTCTGTTTATGTGTTTGGATTTATATTCTGTGTTCTTGTGGAAGCGCGCCCATATAGAATTACCATCTTGTTTTTTTTTTTTTTGGTTACATGGGTTCCGGGCTAGCTTGCGCGCACCCGACTAATCCCACGGAGATATACATGCCTCCCCATATATATTCTCATGGTAAATCAGAACTAGGTTGCCCATGTTCAGGGAGGGGTTCGAGCCCTGTACCTCTTACTTTACACTCGTTAGGGAGGGGATTCGAACCATGGACCTCCCCTTTAAGTGCTGAAGAAATAGCAAGGCTCTGGCCAGTTGAGTACCATCTAGTAGTTAGGTCACCATTGATAACGGTGTTTAATTACATGTTTAGCACATAACGTCTAGTATTCGGTTTAGACCTGACAAATCAACCTAACTAGATAATCATCATGATTTAGTGTATTGCTAATTACCAATTGCAGGAACAGTTTGCTTAGGACTGCTTATTGACACGGGTAAACCCTATTTAAAACTACCTAGCGCAATTGGAACTGGTTATTGAAATACTACATAATTCACCCTTACATGTTTAGAACGGCAAAACTAGTGGGGATTACATGCTATTGACTCAAACTATATTCTCATACTACTTCTTCTCTTGCATTTAAATTTCTGTCTTTACTTTCTTAGTTTAATTTAATTAATTAAAAACCAAATAAAAATTTATTTGTCTTTACTTTTTCTGTGTTTTATTTGTTCTAGCTTTTAGTATTTGCACTTGATTATTGCCTAAGATTCCACTAACCTTCGTAGTCTCTGCGGAACGAATCTTACTTAATCATTAAAACTTGCATACGATCTGTATACTTGCAGAACAGTGCTCAGCTTAGGGTGTTTATTTGCATCTAATTTATACATCTTTTTATCACACCCTAGGCCATACCAAGTTTTTGGCGCCGCTGCCGGGGACTACATCGTTAATCCTTGTGCATATATCTTGTGCTTTTATTTCAGTTAGTTCTATTTTACGCTTTTGTCTTTTTAGTTTTTGTTTTATAGATAGTTACAGATGGAGAATCCTAGGAGAATTGAGTTACCCATCGAGTTTAGAGTGCAACCACGAGGAATTCGCGCTCCAGAAATCCAAGCCGCTAAATTTAGACCTAATCCAGGGATGTTAACTCAGTTTGCAACTCATGGACTATTTAGCGGTGCTGCACAACAAGATCTGATCCGATATATTCAGAAATTCATGCAAATCTGTGATGCTTATATCGTAAGAGGAGTTACTGGGGAGCAGGTGTATTATGTCATGTTCCAGTTCTTCTTGACCGGATGTGCAAGCAATTGGTACGATACCCAATATCCTCATGTTATTCCAGATTGGGACAAGCTTCAAGAAAAGATTCCTAGACCAATTCTATCCGGTTGGTAGACGATTAAAAGATATGTTGGAGCTTGAACAATTTATACAAAAAGACAGAGAAAGTTTGGGTGGAGCATGGTTACGATTTAATGAATAGAAGGCGAGATGTCCATACCATAAATCATCGCCAGAATATTATTTAACCTTGTTCTATGGAGGACTTAATAGCAAGTCAAGGGCAAAAGCAGATTCGTTAGGAAACAAAGGTTTTGTGTTACTAGATCCTGAAGAAGCCGAAATTTGTATGGAGAGAATTCTTGAGAACGAGAGAAGTTGGCCATGGAAATCAGAAAAAGAAGACAATTCAGAATCTCTGAAGCTCAAGGAATTGGCCCAACAACTCGAAGAACTACATGAACAAGCTCGAATAATTGCTCAGGTGAATCTAGTACGTACAATACCCTCGTGTCCTGGTTGTGGATCAAGAAATCATGTGTGGGAAAGGTGTATGAATAATCCAGCTTCAGCTTCCGTTACATATCCTCAAGGTAATCATTATTCTAATGGTTATGATTGTCCGAAAGAAAGCTACGCTAATTATCAACAACCTCCACAACAATGAAGTTGGGTCAGAAATCAAGAGACTTATCATCAACCCCAACCTCAATCTTACTATCAACCACAACCTATACATCAAAAGGTGCCCGCTGTTGAAAAAGCTTATCAAGAACCACCAAAACAATCAAGGCAACTGGCAAAGAAAGAACAAACCTTGAGCTTGAATTCAAGTATGGCTAAATTGATGCAAGCAATTGAAAACAATATGAGTCGTAGCCAACAGAAAATTCAAGCCCAGCAAAAGGTAATCAAGAAACTCGAGCATACTCTATCACACATGGTGAGTACATTACAAAACAAGCCGAAAGGGCAACTCCCAAGTGATACTATTGCTCCTATAGATGATTCTTGTCATGCAGTTGAATTGCAAAGTGGAAAACAACTACCTCCACCAAGACCAGAACCAGAACCAATCCCTATTCCAGAAAAGGGGGGAGAAGAAACAACAGAAGATACAGTGGAAGAGGTAGTTGAACCAAAGAGTGTCCAAGCCAAGACACCTGAAAAACGAAAAATTCAGTGGAACTTAATACACGCCCTCCACCACCATACCCTTCACGTGTCAGGAAAAAGGACAATGACCTGGAATTCAAGAAGTTCGTTGACATAGTGAGCAAGTTAGAGATTAATATGCCGTTTGTAGAAGCTCTCAAGAGAATGTCCAAATATCTGAAATTCATGAAGGACATTCTTTCTAACAAACGAAGATTCGAAACTGAGGATATGAGTGGATCACCAGAGGAGTGTAAAGCTATCGAGTTACCACCAGAAACACCCCTTCCCACGAAATCTTGGATGGCACCATCCATGATTATGAAGAATCGAGCTGAAAAGTTCATGGGGATTAGAGGAAAGGGGTGGAAATTTCGTCATTCTTAATCGAGGTAACACGTCTAACTCAAAGACGTTAAACAAAAGTGCTCTTGGGAGACACCCATTATTCTTAATTACTTTTTAATTTATTTCTTTGTAGTGTATAATTTTAAGTTAGTGTAGATTTTTAATTGTGTTTACAAGCTAATAGGAGAGAAAGGTAATGTGTTATTGTGCAGCAAACGAGTTTGGGGTCAAAAGAAATCAGTTGGAAAATTTCGCAGGTCAGTCCGGTATACCGCAGGATATCCCCGGTATACTGCGTCAGGAAAAACCCGTAATACGGGTATGTGACTCGGGTTTTCTGCCGAGAGTTCGAAAAAATGGAGCTGATGGGTCCAGTATACCGCAGGATATGCCCGGTATACCACAGGAGGAAAAACCCGTAATACGGGTAGGAGACTCGGGTTTTTTGCCGAGAAGTAAAAAAAAAGACACGCAGGTCCGGTATACCGGACCATATGGATGGTATACCGCACCATGTCGGTTTTGAGGAATTTTATTCCTATTCAAACTCTTACCTTATCAAACTTAACCCTAGCCCCTCCCACACGAAATTTTCAGACCCAAACACTATAAATACACCTTGAAGCTTGTACAAACCTCCACAATTAACACAACAACATCAATTATTCTCTCCTCCATCCTCCATAAACACAATTTCTTCATCAAATTCATCACACTACACCATTAAAACACCATCAAGAACATCAAGCTTTCAAGAATTCTTCCAAGATTCATGAAGTAACCTTTCTCTTTTATCAATTCCAAGCAACAACCTCAAGCTACTCCAATTTCTCTTAAACTTTTAATTCATCCTTGGTTTAACTTGAGTTGTGGGTAAATCAAACATGACTAATAGATCTGATGCTATGGAATACAAGAGAAAGTGCACCATCCTTGGGAAGAATAAGAAATTGCCTGGAGCCACCATTGAAAAGCCTATCAACCTTGATGAGGCTACTGAAGAATCAAAAGAAAAGGCACTCGCACAACCACTACCAAAGAAATCAACTGCTAGAATGTCTGTACCAGCAAGGCCTTTGAAAAAGATTAAGATTCATGATCAAGGTTCTTCTACTTCTTCCTCTAAAGTTGATCATGATATTCCCTCATGGGCTCTTAAATTACAACATGAAGTTGAACGTTTACAAGAAGAAAACAGAGAATTTTGGGTGGAAATTACACAGATTAATTCACAGCTGGAAGATATCACAATGGACCGGGATATTGATAATTATTCTTCTCCATCTTCTTCAGAGAAGGAGGACATGATGGATCTCTATGGCCAGCCAAGTAAGCCACTCTAATCCTCTTTCTTAATAGCTTGTATGCATTAGGTAGTTTAGTCAGTTTTAATTTTAAATTTTATTTCTTTCTTGAGTCTTTTTTCGAGTCGTGGGGACACGACTCACTTTTGAGTTGGGGGTGGGGATTCGTTGTCCTCATCTTCTTTTCGTTTTTGCATAAAATTTAAAATTTTTAGGTTAAATTAAGGCATAGAAAATTTTGAATGTACCTTTTTGAGCATGATTTAATTAGGTCAATGATAGTAAGTAGTCTATTTTTGAAAGATGTTACAAATTTGTTTAGCATGCATGTATGAAAGCAGTAAATAAAAGATAGAAAAGTTAATGAGCAATGCTGAGAATTCACGTTGAAACTTAGGGAGCGTTATTTGGTGTGTAGAACGTGAGGTTTGAAATTAGTTGAAAACCCGCTTATCTATGAACTAATAATGAAAACGTAACGAAATCAGGTAGTTAGAAAATGAGTAAGGCAG
This sequence comes from Nemophila menziesii, assembly GCA_029959085.1. Classification (NCBI taxonomy): domain Eukaryota; kingdom Viridiplantae; phylum Streptophyta; class Magnoliopsida; order Boraginales; family Hydrophyllaceae; genus Nemophila; species Nemophila menziesii. Next base: position 10,630,791 of record JARWIR010000014.1, on the reverse strand, counting down.
TTCTTTCATGTTAAAACCACTTGAAGCCTTTTATACCTTCTCACCCTTTTATTTAATTATTGTTATTATTTATCCGTCTTAGCCCCTCTGAGCCTTTCTAAAGCCTTTTATTTAAACACATTATAATCCATACCCTTAGTTTATAGGACTTATCTATATGACCCGCACTCGAATCGCAAAACCTGAAACAAGTCATTTTTAGAGCTTGAGTTTAGGGTGGTGGGTTTCATCTTTAGGGTACATTGGGGTTTGGGGAATTATATTTGTGATTTTATTGATGATGAAAAAGTTATTATTGTAACCCTTTGGCGGGGTAATAGTGAATGAAAAAGAAGCTACGAGCTAAATTTGCCAACAAGGGCATAAATATATATATATATATATATATATATATATATATATATATATATATATATATATATATATATATATATGAAAAATAGCGTGATATCTCAAACATCAAGAAGAGAGTCATAGCTATACAAAAGAAAAAAAATTGATATGAAAAGAATATATATTCGGACCGGCAAAGTGGAATTTGTATATCATCATAAACAGTTTTAATTGGGATTGATTGGGAATGCACATCAAAAGCATCAATAAATTGGGTTGAGTGAGAACATCTTCGAGTGAAAACTCAAGCTCTAGGGCGATTCGTTGATGGTTAGTGAGGAGAGAGCCAAAATCTCACTTTCCATTATCCAAATATACCACACCGCCCCTAAGCCAAGTTATAACCAAAGACCCTAGGATTTCTAACTACTTGGTGGAGAAACAATTGAGCTATTAGGTAATAGGTAAGTGGACCATTGCATGTTATATTAAGAACCTATGAACAACCTATAGCCATTAACATGAACTAAGTTATCATCCTCTCCTTCTGGCATTGCGAAATTAATCTTGACTTGAATTTATGGATTGTTGATTATGTATATATTAAGCATACTTGTGCATTATTTCTTGAGCATTGCTACATGAGACTTTTTAGGTACTATGCTCTAGGATCATTCATTATGTTTAGTTCTTATTCTCCTCCGACTTCTTCTTCTTGTTTAATTGACTAACCTTCTGTTCTTTATTTTTATTGTATCGGGACGATACAACTTTGAGTTGGGGGTCTTGATGTCTCCTCATTTGTGATAATAAAATCTATCTCTGAGACATCATTTTAGGCGTATTTATTAGTTTATAGGTCGAATTTTGCATGATTTATTACACTTTCCTATTTTGGGTCTTGAATTAATTAATTATTATTTTTAGAGCATATTGGGTTTAATTATTTATTTAGTGTGAAGATTTAGAGATATATGGTAATTAACTAGAGTCCAAGTTGGTTCAAAGAGATAAAGGAAAGAAGATAAACATGAGAATTGAAGATAAGGAAGTAAAAGCTAAAAACATGGAAAAGGAAAAGCTGCCTTAAATCTGAATTTCTGCACCTACAACCATGAATCAGCTTATATCTTAAAAACGGTGAGGAATTTGGAGAGATGGTCAAGAGAAAAGTTGAAGATCATTCGGAGAAAATAAATTTCGACTACTCATACGTGTCAAACGAATAAATATTGAAGCTGCTAGGACCAAAACAAAAGCAGGGTTGATTGCATGTTTTTGGGCTACGAATTTGAGCTGGGCTTGGAGCCCATATTTACCTTTTCCTTCAAGAAAACGTGTAGGTCAACCTATACACTATAAATACAGCCTCTTAACATTATAAAATCATCCTTGGTGAAACCTTAAACCAAGAGGAAGCTTACAACACAAGAAAAGAAGTCTGGAAGGAGCTGTGCATCAATAATGTCTTCTTCTACCTTTGAATTTGTAATTTCTTTCTTTTCTTCCATTAGTATGAACTAAATTTCTATTAGCTTGAGTTTTAGCATATATGTATGAACCCTAGTTTTGGTTGACATCTATCTAATTTGGTAATTTTATGTTTTAAATTGAATTATTGTTTTTATTCTCTGTTTATGTGTTTGGATTTATATTACGTGTTCTTGTGGAAGCGCGCCCATATAGAATTGTCATCTAGTAGTTAGGTCACCATTGATAATTTTTAATTACATGTTTAGCACATAACGTCTAGTATTCGGTTTAGACCTGACAAATCAACCTAACTAGATTATCACCATGGTTTAGTGTAGTTAGGTCACCTCAGCTTAGGGTGTTTATTTGCATCTAATTTATACATCTTTTTATCACACCATAGGCCACACCACACGGCCTACTTCGTCGTCTATCCATTAATTGTTAATTGATATCGTTGTTGGATTGACCTATTTAGTCATTTTATATTTGATACTTGCTATCACTATCGATCGATCGTTCGACATGATACAATCGTGTGGCACTGGGCGCTAGTGGGCTTGCCAGGGTTAACAACACGACTATCATGATCTATTCACACCTGACACATGAGACGGAGAGATCCTTGGCCAGTGGGTTGTAGGTTCAGTTTAGCCGGGTATTACAAGTGGGAGTGATAAGGGATCGAGAGTTGTGGCGGGAGTCATAAGGGGAAGTCCAATGTATCCTTTGCAACATGTTTATTACTTGCTAGTGTATATAACTTGCTGGGTAGTATGGGATGCCTAGGTTGCTATATACACTAGTCTGATTTATTTATTTATTGTTTTATGAATGTTTAACTTATATTCAGACTTATACTAGTTCAATGACAACGTCTTAAATATAATTACATATAATTACTACCCCTAGATTACAGTCTACATATGACCATTATTTACTTTCTCACTGAGCTAGTGGAAGCTCACCCCCTTTACCCCACCTTTTCAGGTACTAACTTAAGAATTTGGGTAGTAAATCCATAAAACCAAGATAGGTTGCAAAGGAAGATTAAATGATTGTATTTATTAGTTGTATTTAATTTAATCAATGAAATGTAATAAAATGTGCTTTTACTTATTTTACATTAGATATAATAGTCGCGTTTTTTAGAGCGTGACACTAAGTGTGTGCCCAACACAGAGAAAGATCCTTTCAAGCCAGATCTAGATGAGGTAATAGTTGAAGATTGGTTGGATGAGGTAGAAGAATAAGTAGTCAAGAGAATCCAAGAATGGAATTGCCACCACAAGATAGTCGTCCACCACCCTTATTTCCATCAAGGGTAGCAAAAAAGAATGATGACTCCGAGTACAAGAAATTCATCGAGATATTGAGGCGGCTCAAATCGAATTCCCTTTTCTAAAGCTATTAATAAAGTTCCAAAATATCATAGATTCTTCAAGGATACACTGTCCAAGAAAAAAATTGCAGAGTTTGTGACTGGGGCATTGACTGAGGAAATATCCCCCAATGTGCAAATGAAATTGCCACCTAAACTAAAATATCTAGGGGGTTTAACCTTCCAATCATCCGTACACAACAATTTTGCTTGTATATGTGGTTTGGAGAAGGGGTATTTGGGCTTTATTTTTCTAGTTGTTTTGTGTTAGTGTTCTTTTAAAGTGTAGTTTTGGTTCATCATGGTAGTTTAGGGTTGTCTTGTTTGATTGGTTTTTGGGATTTTCTAGCCAAGTGTGTTCTCTCTATGATTTCCTAGATTTGTGCTCGTGTAGGGTGTTATCTTTAGTGTTTTTTTGTATTCCATACCTTTCCCTCTTATTTTCTGGTCTTCATGTTGTTGTTTGGACTATGATCTCTCCCAATGGCTCGAAGGAGGTAGCATTGAGTGTTTGTCGTTTAACTGAACCCTAGATCATTATTTTAATGTTTTTCTTATAATTTGGGATTTTTACGTTTAAATACATGAGTGTTATTTATGTAAAATATAAACTTGATAATTGTGTGAACCTATTGTCTTGGCCAATTAATAGGTTAGTATAGAAACTTGACTATCATTCGAAAGGGGTGTTGGGATGTGGAGCATATTTTATATTTGTTTGATGTGCGTTATTAAACTAGGAGGTCTTAACTAGTCAAATAGCCAATATGGTAAGATTTTTATCATCCTAATACTTGGTAATGTAACTCGGAAGAGGTTGTTAGAGAACCAAGGGCAGCCCTCTATCTACCTGGGAGGGATTCAGGAAGATAGTTGACTCCCATTTAGCTGTTAAATACCAAATTTTCCCTTACATCGAGAAAAGATTATAGCGTGTCTAGCGGAGATTACTAGCAATTATCAAGTCTGTCCTTATTTTGCCAACTCATTCACTTAATGTTCTTTTTATTTAATCATTAGTATAACTTCATTGATTTAGTAGTCCTTAATTGAAAACCAAAATAAAAATATTTACTTTTTTGTATTATTTTCCCAATGAACAACTCAATGTGAAACGAAATCTGTAATAACTAATTTAATACATATGGAGAGGAACTCACTAGCACCCTTTATTACTTACCAACACTCGTACACTTGTGAGTTTTCCATCATTCAATTGTTGATTTTATATCACACCTCAGAGGACACCACTTGGGTTGGTGTTGAGGTCATGAGCAATTATGGTTAGGAGACTCTTGGGTTCTTTGTTGAATTTTGTGTGGATATTTCCCATCCGGTGTTTGTATTGTTCAATTGATCCTTAATCTATGGTGCTACTGGTTTATGGGCTCTCAACTCTGTTTTATTATAAGTGGGTGTTTTTTGTTCACCCATAGGATATTATCCTCCGTTCTTGATCACTCGCTATTTTGGTAGCTTTGTTGGGTCTATGGTTGGTTAATCCTTATTATGGGATCGATCCCTCTTGTTCCTGGTCTCATCTGTATCACCTTTCATGGTGATAAATTTTAAGATATGGGGGTTACCACATTTCACCTTATCCTTGCAGGATACGCTAGAATCTTTTTAGATTCCTAGAATAGTATCATTTTCGATTGGCTTGCTTTCTATGGACACTAAAATGATAGTGATCTTTTTCCCCTCTTTCTGAGACATGTAGTAGTCTTTACAATGGATCATTGGTTTTGGTCTCTTTGACATGTTTGTTTGTTTATTTATGGTGTTTGTTTGTCTATTTATGGTGTTGGTTGGTTGGTATGTTAGGTGTAGGGTTGTCATTCCAATTTGCGGTTTTCAGTTTTAGATTACTTTTTTGTTTGTTATCTTTGTTTTATGTTTTGTTTTGGGTTTATTGATGAACTCGTGTAATAGTTATTTTTAACTTAATATATATTTTATTATTTTGATAAAGACTACAAATTACTTTTTAGCGGAAAACTCCATAGTATAGTAGAAATGATTGCCTTTTTATTAATCTAATAAATTCACTAACAACTCAAAGTCAATAACAAATTAGCCAAAACCTACGGGAATGGCTCTCCCCCTAGTAAAAAAAGCTAGTTGGGTTGGACAAGGCTAGAACCAGTCCCAAGAACATTGTCATATAACGTATGCTTGACTACCCAATCGACTACTCTATTCCTATCTCTTTTCGAAAACAAAAAATAGGTTCACCAGATTCAGCTACACGGTAGATACTATTAATAACAATACATATGTTTGAATTACTTAGAAGCTCATTATAAACTAAAGGGTTCATAAAATTGAGACAATCATTTCCAGTGATATATTTCTTACCTCTTTGGTCTTTAGCTATAAGATATACCTTGAGTACTCCTAATGCTTCAAACTCAAGAAAAGAGTCGGATTCATCTAATCTTTAGCTATAATCTTATCAAATTCTACAAGTCTCACTAATTTAGTTGGAATGGGATTCATCTATTCTTCAAGACAATTTTCCGGTAGCATGTACTTGGCTACCTAATCGGCGACTACGTTCTTTTTCTCGTAATAAAAGTGAAATTAGGATTACATGTTTCAGAAATAAAATAAATACTACGTATAATATTACACATACTTGGGACAATAATACTAAGATTGTTTGCGAGAGGGTCCATTAAGACTTTGCAATCATTCTCTATAATGCATTTGGTATCTTTTTTATCTCTCGCCCATAGACATGCCTTCAAGATACCAAGAGTTTCAACCTCCATAGAACTCTCAACATCTATCTCTCAAGCATTTCATTTAATAACTACTCCTCTAGTGTCCCTGATAATACAAGACATAGTAAATTTATTAATTTTAGAGAATGCATTATAATTAATATTAAGATAGTTCATAGGGGATGGGGACCGCTTAATAATCACATTGTTATTATTGCTAGAAGAACCCATAGTAGTGCCAATTGAAGACCTCTCAGTCACAAGGGTATGAGGTGTAGTCAAGTATCTACCAAGAGATTTATGTTTTACTATATCATTCTTTAAGGACTTCTCAATTTCCACCTCATGACACACTTTACTTTTAGTGGGACCAATCCTCTTCTCCTTCAGACACTCATTGTCATCCTTAGGAAACATAATTTTCAAAATGTTTTTACCATTGACTTCCTTCAAACTTTTGTAGTCATCCTTAACATAGATTATATTATTTTTGTTCTTTCCATAGGGACATAGCTTTATGGAGTGTTAACAATGGGAAAGGGGCGGTGATATTGAACACAAAACCATTCCTATCCTTTTTTATTTTCCAAGCAATTATACATGCTTGTTCAATAAGCATACTATCTTTCTCAACACTTTTACTAGCCTCTTTTAATACTTTTTCTATCCAAATATCTACCTCAGTAAAGTATTGGTTGCCAGACTATGGGGTGAAGCAAACCACATAGGTTTAGCCAAGGAAATTCAAAAAGTATGTGTTCAGTATTTTCAGCCTCATTGTTGCATATTGCAACAACTTATTATCAGTTACTCTCCTCAGGTAATAATTTTCATTTGTGGGGAGTAAGTTTATAATGGATTTCCACATAAAGTAACTGACTTTAGGAGGTGTTTTCATTTTTTATATCATTTTTCAGACCTCAGGGTCAATTAAGTGAGAAGAGGAGAATTTCCAATGAATCAGTGATTCAGTTTTCTCTTGATCGTATTTTAAATTATGGTAAGCAATCTTAAATGAATATATCTCATGTTTATTAAGAGTCCAGAATATACTATCAAAAGAGTGGATCATAGGTATAAATGTTTTAACTATTTCCTCATAGTGATTAGAGGAAAATTATCTTTAATAGACTTTAAATCCCATCTCTTTTCTCCTACAATCATTAAATTACTTACTTTGATTATTTCAAGAGTTTGATATCCCATCACAGTTAGTGATCCAAACATCTTTGTGGAGGTTTATTTTCATTCCATTTTCAACTTTCTATTTAATATATTTATTCATAACCTCTCTCCCAGCTATGAGACTTCTCCAACCCCATGAGGATGAGTTTCCAAATAAATCTTCATTGAAGGAGAAAGTATTTTCCTTTAATTAATTTATACATAAGAGTTTCAAGTGTTAGACATTAAGTTCGAAGCCTGCTTACCAAGTAAGGACAAGTTCATAAGGTTCAAGTCCCTAAACCATTAAACCACTGATGTCTCCCGATTTGTTCTAATTATTAGCCCCTTGGAGACATCCTTTTAGATGAATAAATGACTTATTTGATAGAATTTTGGGCTTATTTGATCATATTACACTTTCTCCCCTTGGAAATTAACTATTTGCAGAATCTGAGCTTTTGTGCGTAAATTTGACTATTTTTAATGCAAAGTTAATTGGTTCTCGAATCTTATGAAAGACCAATCCAAGGAGAAAAAGTGAGAATAAAGTCTTAGTGTATTTGAGAGTGTTAGGAAATGATTTTAAGTCGAGTTTCTATTTTTAGAGTGCACTTTCGTATTTCTATTTCTTGATTTATTGATGTATTCTTTTTAAGCATATGCGGTTTAATTATTTATTTAATGTGAAGCTTTAAGAGATAAATGGTAATTACTTAGAGACCAGGTCGAGATAAAGATGAAAGGAAAGAAGATTTACATGGAAACAAGAAGATTTAGGAAAGATTTATTCAAAGAAGGAAAAGATAAAGCTGCCTTTTGAAATCTGAAATTCCAGCCACGTTTTAAAGATTAATTCATAATTAAATATTGGCATGGATTCTGGACGAGTGGTTTACACCAGTAGAAAGCTCTTTCGAAGACAAGTGGTTTCATATATTGGAACTTCTCAAACGGATAAGTATTGAAAAAGATATGACCAAATCAAATCAGCAGCAAAATCTTACGTTTCCTAGAAATTAGAGCTACGAATTTGAGAGTCCTTGACTTGTCTTCCACTCCAAGCAAATTATACCTAGGGTCCTCCAACACCTATAAATACACCCCTTAACCTCCTACTTTCACACACTTCATAGAATTAAACAAGAGGCTTAAGGTTTTCAAGTCAGAGCACGAAGGAGAGAATAAGCTAGAAGCTGGAGGAATCCTGTTCTTCCAACAATAGTCATTCAACCCTTTAGGTTATTTATTTCTTTCTTGTAATTGAACATGAATTCCTTTTATTTTATGTTAGTCTTTAGTTTCATTATGAGCTAAATTTCTTTATACTTGAGAATCGCATTAAAGGGATGAACCTTAATTAATGAATCTATGTTTTGAATTTGGGATTGTTTAGATTTAAATTGAATTTAGTTTTAGGTATTGGATATTACTTTGTTTTCATTACTAATTCTTTTAGGAACAAATAGAATTAGCTTTTAGTATTTGGGCTATTCACTTTAGTGGCGAAGTGATCATCCGACAGGGGGGTTTTAATACAGATCTAGGTAATACCCGTGTAATATCCGTTATTGACCGACAGGCTTAACTAGTTACATAGCCAAAGAGGTAAAATCATATTATCCGAAAAGCCATATTCGACCATACAGGTGTTTATGATACTTTAGGATAGCTTCTAGGTCCACCCGACAGGGGGATAGGAGATATTAGAGTCCCGACTAATATTATAATTCCAATTCTACCCTTAGACATAGCATAGATTATACTGATTAAGTGGATCCCTTGCGAGACTCAAGTATCTCTCTTATCTGAAGTTAGTCGTTTATTTGCTTTATTTCCTTTCTGTTAATTTAATTTTAGTCTTTATTTTATTTGCATCTTGTAAGTTTTAAAAAAACCAAACAAAAATTCTTATCTTTTATTTTCTGTTTAGCAATTATTCCTACTACTTGATTAATATTTCGGTTGAACCTAATCCGTCCCTGAGAACGAACTTGATTATCATATATTACTTGGGACAACCGTACACTTGCGGTTAAGTGGTTCCTTTATTTTGCACTTAATTTTATAACACCCTAGGACCCACCAAGTTTTTTGCGCCGCTGCCGGGGACGGTAGCGTGTGACCCCGGTGTTAATCTTTTAGTAGTTTAATTGTTAGTTTTGTTTTAGTTTTATTTTTCAGTTTTACGCTTTGGGTTGTTTTTCTTTCTCAGGTTTACAGGTTTTGGTTTATGCGTGAAGATATCGTGATTCTTGCAAATCCCGAAAACCTAGTTCGTGAAGCAAACAAAAGAAAGAGAGACGCTAAGGCAAAAGAGTTAGAGGAGCAATTAGCAGAAGAAACAATGGCTGAAGACCAAGTTGAAGATCAACAACTCAACCCTGTTGTTCCTGCTGCTCCCCAAGCTCAAAACAATGATCTGTGGTTCATCAATGGCCCTGAAGAAGCTCCGTTTCGAGCTCCTGCCCTCGGAATTGGCCCTGCAGATATTAATGTCGCGAGATACAGACCCGATCTTGGTATGCTATCTCAGTTTCAAAGTTACGGAAATTTCCGAGGAGCACCTAGCGAAGATCCGATCCGTGCTGTACAAAAGTTCATGCAAATTTGTGATTCTTATATTACGCAAGGAGTAACTAAAGAGCAAATGTATTTTGCTAATTTTAGATACTTCGTTATTGATGGAGCAAGTGAGTGGCATGATTCTCAAGAACCCAGAACAATTACAACATGGGGCGCATTACAAACCGCGTTCTTCGATAGATACTACCCAACGAATATGAGATTAGATGCGCAAGTTGAAATAACGTCATTCAAATAAGATGAAGACGAGACTTTGGGTAGAAGTTGGAAGAGATTTCAGATTTGCTTAAGAAGAGTCCCTGATCATGGCCTCACAGAAGTTCAACAGATGAAGATATTTTACCGTTGGCTCTTCAAGAAAGGATCTAGACTTGCTTTGTGGTGGTGCATTTTTACGGGTACAACCAGTCCATGCTAAGATTATTCTGAATAGAACTGTAACGAATGAACTAGGTTGGAATACCATAAGAACACCTGTCCGAGGTGGAAATATTGCACTAATTGAAGAAAAATTCACCGCCATGGAAACAAAACTCGAACAACAACTGAAACAGCTTGCTCTAGCTGTTACGAAAAGTGTTACCGGTAGAAGAGCAGATGTTAATGTTACACAAGAAGTTTATGGATGTTCTAACTGTGGTACACAAGATCATGATTGGGAGACCTGTCAAAACAATCCAGAATCCGTAATGTTCGTATCCAACCGAGGAAATTACAATTCAAGTGGTCAAGGCTATCAACCAAATAGAAACCATCCGGGTTTCCAATATTCAAATCCAAATGGGGCTGCTAATCCTACTTATGCATATCAACCACGTCCCCAAGGAAATAACTTTCAACCAAGACCTCAGAACAACTACCAAGGTGGACAAGCATACGGAAATCAACCTCAGAGACACCCTCCTCAAGATGCTTATGCCGAAACCATGAACCAAAAAGCTCTACCTGCTCAACCTCAAGAAGGTGCTTTAGATGTTCAGCAAACTATAACAACACTAATCAACATTCAACAATCTACAGCCGCATCACTTAAATTGATGGAAACTCAGATGGCTCAGATAAATAAGCAATTGAATCAACGTCAGCAAGGATAGCTACCGAGTGACACTGAAGAACCTAAGCAAAGAGAAGATTGTAATGCAGTGACACTTCGAAGTGGTAAGAAGCTCGCTCCACCTCCTTTTCCCGTGATGAAAGAAAAAGAAACAACTGTGAAAGAGAAACCGGTAAAAGATGTGGAAGAGAAAGAAGATGAGCCTGAGATAATTGAAGTGGAGAAGATTCCGGAAAAGCCAAAATCCAAAGATGTTACAGAAACCTGTCCTCCTCCACCTTTTCCCTCCAGAGTTCAGAAGAAATGAGACATGGCAGAATATCAGAAGTTCTTGAATATGGTATGTGGTCTCAATATTAACGTTCCATTCTTAGATGCTATACGCGATGTTCCGAAGTACGTTAAATTTCTGAAGAGAGCCATTACCAACAAGAGACCATACCGTGAGAATGAGATGATTTCCAAAAGAATGCAGCGCTATATGCCAAAGTAAGTTGCCACCTAAACTACTTGATCCTGGGAGTTTCACGATTCCTATTTCTATTGGTAATGAGTGGCAAGGAAAAGCTTTGTGTGACTTGGGCGCGAGTATCAATTTGATGCCCAAGTCAATTTTCGAAAAATTGAAGATAGGAAACGCTAAACCAACTTCCATGATCCTACAAATGGCTGACAGATCCCTCGCTCATCCAGAGGGACGAATCGAAGATGTCCTCGTTAAGGCAGGTACGTTAATTTTTCCAGTTGATTTCGTTATTCTTGAATACGACGCGGATAGGAATGTCCCTATCATCTTGGGTCGACCATTCCTAGCCACGGGGCGTACTGTTATTGATGTAGAAAACGGCGAATTAACCATGCGAATCCAAGACGAGACGGTAAAGTTCAACGTGTTTAGGGCCATGAAGTTTCAAGATATTCCTGAAGAGTGATTCCGAATGGATGTACTCGATTTGACTACGCAAGAAACGTTTGATTGTATGAATTTTAACGATATCTTGCAAGCAGCCCTAACACTTGACTTATCGGAATTGATGGATGAACTAACCGAAACCGTAGCTGCTTTGAATTCCGGAACCATGAAGCATAGGCATCTCGCCTATGAGCCAGTCCGAGAGCCTGGGGAGATCGCACCTAGAAAGAAACCATCTATCGAATCTCCCCCACAACTAGAAGAAAAGCCGCTTCCATCACACTTGAGGTATGCGTATTTAGGTACTAACAACACTCTACCTGTTATTGTTTCAGCTACTTTAACAGGTCCTCAAGAAGACAAACTGTTGCGCATACTGAGAGCTAATAAAGAGGCGATTGGTTGGACTATTGCTGACATCAAAGGTATTAGTCCTTCCTATTGCCAACACAAAATCATTCTAGACGATTAAAACGCGCGCTTAATTGAAGGACAAAGAAGATTGATGCCAGCTATGAAGGAAGTAGTGAAGAAAGAGGTTATCAAGTTGCTAGATGCGGGAATCATCTATCCCATAGCTAGCAGCGAATGGGTGAGTCCAGTTCAATGTGTACCAAAGAAGGGTGGTATTACTACCATCTTAAACGAGCAGAATGAAGCCATTCCCTCAAGGACCGTTGTTGGTTGGAGAGTGTGTATGGACTATCGAAAGTTGAACAAGGCCACCAGAAAAGATCACTTCCCTCTTCCGTTTATTGATCAGATGTTAGACAAGCTAGCTGGTAGAGAATATTATTGCTTTTTGGATGGATATTCAGGATACAATCAGATTTATGTGGATCCAAAAGACCAACACAAAACAACCTTTACATGTCCTTTTGGTACCTTTGCCTTCCGAAGGATGCCATTCGGATTATGTAATGCACCTGCTACTATTCAAAGATGTATGATGGCAATCTTCTGGGATATGATTGATGACTTCCTTGAGGTATTTATGGATGACTTTTCTGTGTTTGGTGATAACTTTGAGGAGTGTTTACGGAACTTGGAGAAGGTATTTATTAGATGCAAGGAGACGGATTTGGTTTTGAATTGGGAGAAATGTCATTTTATGGTTCGGGAGGGTATAGTGTTGGGTCACAAGGTTTCAAGTGCTGGTTTGGAAGTTGATCGTGCGAAGATTGAGGTAATCAAGACTCTTCCCCCTCCTATTTCTGTAAAAGGGGTAAGAAGCTTCTTGGGTCATGCTGGTTTCTACCGTCGTTTTATCAAGGACTTCTCCAAAATCTCTAAGCCGTTGTGCAACTTACTCGAGAAGGACACCAAATTCCTTTTTGATGAAGCTTGCATAAAGTCATTCAACGAGATCTATTGTATTACCCCCTGATTGGAAGATTCCGTTCGAAATTATGTGTGATGCTAGTGATCTTGCGATGGGTGCTGTTCTGGGTCAAAGAAAAGAAAAGGTATTTCATTCCATCTACTACGCTAGTAAAACCTTCACAAGTTCTCAAATTAATTATACCGTAACTGAGAAGGAATTACTAGATGTCGTGTATGCATTTGACAAATTTCGTTCCTACCTCCTTGGGGTGAAAGTTGTGGTGTTTACCGACCATTCTGCAATTAAATACCTTATGGAGAAGAAAGATGCGAAGCCGATGTTGATTAGATGGGTTTTACTATTACAAGAGTTTGATTTAGAGATTCGGGATAGAAAGGGTTGTGATAATTAGGTTGCTGACCATTTGTCACGTCTTGAAGGTTCTGAATCTAATGGAGGACCTGAGTTGGTTAGAGAAGAGTTTCCTGACGAGAGTTTGTTTTCAATTTATTCATTAGAGACTCCTTGGTAAGCGGATATTGCAAATCTTATTGTGAGTGGTTCTTTTCCTCAAGGAGCTACCTCACAAGAGAAAAAGAGACTAGCCCACCAAGCTAAACAGTTCTTTTGGGAGGATCCTTTCCTCTACAAAACATGCAGTGATCAGATGGTGAGGAGATGCATACCAGATAAAGATATCCTATCCGTTATTATGGGTTGTCATGATTCACCATACGGAGGACACTTCAAGGGTGACCGCACAGCTGCAAAGGTACTACAATCCGGTTTTTATTGGCCTACTTTACATAAGGATTGTCATGAGTATGTCAAGAAATGTCACAGATGCCAGTTTACTGGTAATATATCTAAGAGAGATGAGATGCCACGTAATAATGTTCTGGAAGTTGAGATATTTGATGAATGGGGTATTGATTTCATGGGTCCTTTTGTACCTTCTAACGGAAACCTATACATCCTATTAGCTGTTGATTACGTGTCTAAATGGGTAGAGGCTGTAGCTCTACCAACTAACGATTCGCGAGTAGTGATTAAATTCTTGAAATCACACATCTTCACTAGACATGGTACACCTCGAGTTATTATCAATGATGGAGGTTCACACTTTGTGAACAAATATCTGAAGAAAGTTCTAGAGAAGTATGGTGTGAGACATCGTGTATCTACCGCGTATCATCCACAAGCCAATGGTCAAGCTGAGGTCTCTAATCGAGAGATCAAATCCATTCTTGAGAACACAGTTGGTTCCACACGCAAGGATTGGTCAATGAAATTAGATGATTTGTTGTGGGCATATCGTACCGCGTTCAAGACGCCTGTGGGTGCATCTCCGTATTGTATTGTGTATGGTAAGGCTTTTCACTTACCTCTTGAGCTTGAAATGGGTGCCTATTAGGCAATTGCGGAGATGAATATGGATCCAACCTTAGCTGCGGAGAATCGTATGATGAAGTTGAATGAACTTGACGAGTTTTGATTTCATGCCTATGAGAATGCCAAACTTTACAAAGAAAAAACAAAGAGATGGCATGACAATCGCATTCGTGAGAAGAAATTCAAAGTTCGGACAGATGGTCCTCAAGTATAATTCCAAGTTCAGCAACTATCCGGGCAAGTTGAGATCAAAGTGGTCTGGTCCGTTCGTGGTGACCAAAGTTACGCCTCATGGAGCGATAGAGATCGAGAATCCAGATGAGCAACGCACCTTCATGGTGAATGGGCATCGTCTAAAACTTTACCATGTAGGCGAGCATACCAATCGCAGAGTTGATCCACATCCTGGGGAGGTCATGTACCTCCTTGAAGCTGAATAGATGCGAGAGGTAACCCGTCAAGCTTAACGACGTTAAACAAAAGCCATTTCATTGTATATTAGTTTAATGCTTTCAGTTTTTCAACCTAGTGTATAATTCTAAGTTAGTGTCAAGTTTTAGTGTCTACTTTTAAAGAAATGAGAAGGGTAGTGTGTTAATGGTGCAGGAATCGAATTGGGGTGCTAGGAAACGAAAGAAGAAATTCAAGGGAAAAATTCGGCGCGAGGTCCGATATACCGCCCCAAAACCCCGGTATACCGCAGGAAGAAAACCCGTGTCACGGGTTACTAACGCGGGTTTTATACAGAAAGGAAAAAAATTGTCGATGCGCGGTCCGGTATACCGCGTGATATGTCCGGTATACCGCAGGAAGGAAAAACCCGTACCACGGGTTAGGTACCGCGGGTTTTTGGACGGAGAAGAGATATTGAACAGTAGCAAAAACCCATGCCACGGGTTATATATATCACGGGGTCTTGGCAGAGACGAAAAAAATGAAGACCTGTTGGGTCCGGTATACTGCACACTTCCTCCGGTATACCGCAGTCAAGTCGGTTTTGAAGAGTTTGTTACCTAATACAACTCTTACCTTAACGAGATAAACCCTAGCCTCTTCCATACGAATTTTCCAGCTCCCAACCCTATAAAAACACCTTGAAGCTTGATTAAACCTCCACAATAAACACATTAACACCATTAAATCTCTCCTCCATCCTCCATAAACATAACCTCTTCATCAAATTCATCACAAAACACCATCAAGATCATCAAGCTTTCAAGAGTTCTTCCAAGATTCATCAAGAAAACAACTTACTTCATCTAATCCAAGCAAGAAACTCAAGCTATACCAAGTTTTCTTAACTTTATTCTATCCTTGGTATAAACTTGAGTTTGGGGTCAAATCAACCATGACAAACAGAACAAATGCTTTGGATTATAAGAGGAAGTGTTGTATCCTAGGGAAGAACAAGAATTTGCCTGGTTCCACAATTGAAAAGGCCATCAATCTTGATGAGCCTATTGAAGAAACACAAGAAGAAAAGGCATGTGCACCACCACAACACGGGAAATTAACAGCAAGGATGAGGGTATCATCAAAGCCTAGAGACAAGATACAAATTCAAGTTCAAGGTTCTTCTTCTTCTCAAACTAATCCTGGTATTCCTCCATGGGCTCACAATTTGCAACAAGAATTCGAACTTTTACGACTAGACATCGGAGCACTTTGGAAGGAAATTACACAGATTAAGTCAACATTGGAAGAGGTAACTTTGTACATGGATATTGATAATTATTCTTCCCCTTCGGAGGAGGACACGATGGATCTTCATGGCCAGGTACCCCGTTCTAATTCTTCTTCTTAATTGATGGTAGGCACTAGTTAGGTAGTTTATTTTAATTTCATTTCTTTATTGAGTCTTTTTCTAGTCGTGGGGACACGACTCACTTTTGAGTTTGGGGTGGGGTTCGTTGCCTCATCCCAATTTTTTGTGTTTTACATGCTTTCAATAAAATTAATCTTAGGGTTGCGTTGTCTATAGAGAATTTTAAATGCCCCCATCAAGCATGCTTTTTATCTTGACCCTTTAGAAGGAAATTACCAAAATCGGCCTATTTCTTAGGTAAAACGCCTATCTTTGGACGTGTCTGCAGAATCCCAGATTTAGGCAGCTTTTCCTTTTCCATCTTTTTAGCATTTGTTTCCTTATCTCCAATTACCATGAAAATCTCTTTCCATAAGTTGTAATCTTTGACTTGGACTCTAATTAAGCTCCATAATTATCTTTAAAGCTACACACTAAATAAAAAATTAAACCCAATATGCTCTAAAAATAATAATTCTACAAATCAAGACTCAAAATAGGAAAGTGCACTAAAACTCAAGAAAATCGACATCATTGACTTCTAAATCACTTAAAATGATGTCTCATCCTAGCATAAATCTATCACAAATGAGGAGACATCAAGACCCCCAACTCAATGTTGTATCGTCCCGATACAATAAAGATAAAAACAAAGGGAAGTCTATAAATACACACTTATACAGTTCTCAACACAAGGGAAAAAGCATAGCTGAATATGTAGAATAAACCTAAAGCACATAACTCAGAAAATTTCATGCAATAGTATTGATAAACTACATACCTGTACACTTCTCATATCTACAGTCAACACGGCTTGAATTCAAGATCAGATTAGTTTTGCAATGTAAGAAGGATTGGGACTTTACTCAGTTCCCCAAGAGAGCTATAGATTGTTCATCGATTTTCACTAGTTTCAAAGGTCCACTCAATTAATATCTAATGGCTCAATCACTTCTCAATTACATAGCAAAGAATCAAAAGGTCTTTAAGGTGGTAATGTAGGCTTAGGGATGGTATGATAGTATATTTGGATAATTTGGAGTGAGCTTTTGGCTCTCTCCTCACTAGCCATCAACGAATCGCTTTCTCACTCAACCCAATGAATTCCTTGATGCATAATTTAGCATCCCCAATAACCCAATTAAAGCTTAAGATGTTCACATAAAAATTTCACTTTGCCGGTCCGAATATATATATTTTCTTTTCTTTTCAAATCAATTTCTTAAGCTATGACTCTCTTTTAATGTTGAGATATCATGCTAATTTCTCATATATATTTTTCTTTTAATGCCCTTGTTGGCAATTTCAGCTCGTAGCTTCTTTTTCATTCACTATTACCCCGGCAAAGGGTTACAATAAAAATCTGTGAATCATCATAAATATAAAGCACAAAGCACAATTAATAAGCTCAAAAATCCCAACCCAATAACAATTCCCATAATGGTGGACCCACCACCCCAAACTCAAGCTCTAAGACAACAGTCTATGCATCGCGATTCGAGTGCGGGTCATATGGAAAAGTCCTAAAATCTAAAGGGATATGGCTTATAACGTGTTTCAATAAAAGGCTTTAGAAAGGCTAGAAGGGGCTGAGAAGGATATAGCATATAAAATAAAAAATCACAAGGTGAGAAGGTATAAAAAGGCTTCAAAATATGAAAGAACCGCCTTAATCACTTTCTACACTATGTAATTAACTATTTTCTTACCTTTAGCACTTTCATCAAATGGTTTTTCAACTAGCTTGGATCTCACGGCCTACACACTTTCAAGGTTCCCTGAGATCGAACATACTTTTCGCATTGCTCACTAATCTTTTCTTTACTATCAACGTGTGTTTTCCTGCAAATACTCAAAGCATACAAATACATAGCTCATAAACATATTACTTACTATCATTAATCTACTGAGCTTAAGCTTCCAAGCTATTAAACACACTCTACATCTAATTCCCATGCATCAAAAATTTTAATTTCACCAAAAAAACAGAAAAATGGAGATGAGAGACAACGAATCCCCACACCCCCAACTCAAAAATGAGCCGTGTCCCCACGACTCGAAAAAGACTCGAAAAACAGAAATTAAAATTAGCAGATAGACATATTTACAGAAATGGTAAGGAAGAAAGAGAACATACTCTCGAGGCTATTGCCTCGCATCATTGATATCCAAGGTTGGAATTGCTGGACCTTTCGTTAATTTCTCAAGGAGTTTCATGATGTGCACTTTATTAGCGTTGATTTGTGCCACATCATTGACTAAGGAAGTTTGAGCTGCTTCGAATTTCGCCAAACGCTCCTCCATCTTCTCTTGCAAAATTTGCTCCTTTTCTTCCTTCGAGACTTGCGTAGAACCCGCTCTTCGAAGGATATCCTTGATCCAAGCATTATCAATGTAACTTGTCTTAAACTCGAGTTTCTCTTCTTCACCCAATGTAACATTCGCTTTTCGCACAAGACACGTGATCATAGTTAGAAATTTAACATTATAAACTGATTTAGGAGAGACCGAAAATCGTATCACCTCCTCATAGATCAACTGTGCCACATCAACTTCTTCTCCTCTCAAAATACAGTCCAAAAGTAGCGCGTTCTTCATAGTCAAATCCAAGGTTCGTGTGTTTCCAAAGACATTAGGAATAAGGAAATTATGCCAAATTCGCGCATCTGCTTGAAGATATTTGTAAGGCCAAGGTGCCTTCAATTCTCCCTTATGTGATTGCACTTTCTCTTTGTCTAATACATGCTCAAAAAGCAATTCCTCATCAAAGATTTTTCGTTTAGCAACCGATTCTTCAAATTTGCAAGGACCTTTTAGTTTCTTAAACTTGAAGTGGTTCCTAATCTCCTCAGCTGTGAAAGGAACTAGCTTTCCTCTAATCGGAACACAACCTTTACTATCTCGGCTAAAGAGGCCTAAATAGAATTCCAAAACTAATTCATGACATAATTCAGAACGTCTTACCATGAACGTAGACCAACCCAATTCCTCACCAAGCTCTAAGAATCTCGCGTATTCTCCTATACCAATTTCCTCCTTGAATAATTTCTCATAAGCAAAAGGTAGTTCTTTCAATTGTATTTCTGCATAAGCTTTTAAAGCTACTGCTTTGTCTTGTGGAAGCTGTGTTTTCTCCTTTGCATAAAAGTAAAGCTTTTTACCATGACGATCAAACAAAGGTATTGCAGCATCTTCAACTTTGTCTTTTCCTTTTGATTGAGAACTAGAACCCTTGTTACTTGATTTCTTCTTGGTTACCTCCAATCCCTTGTTACTCTTCTTCACCTCCCTCTTGCTAGCTAAGATTGTTGTTCTATTAGTCATTTTCAATCAACCCCCAACTCAAAGCTTTAGCAACAAATTTAAACTCTTGAATTAACGGTTGAACAAGCTTGATTTGGCTTAGGAAATATGAATTGATGATTAATCTTTATGTGGGTGAGGTGGATTTGTAATGGGTTGGCTTGGGTTTATGAAATTGTAGGATGAATTTGTTAAATTTGAGCTCTTTGATTCTTCAATTTGAATGGATTTTGTGAAGATTGGGTGTTTGATTCTCTCTTGTAATGATGTGGAGAGAAGGTTTGATGTGTTTTTCTTGATGATTGGGTAGTGTTTTGGTGATTGGTGAAGGTTTTGATGAGCTTTAATGGAGTTGGGAGAGTTTTGGAGAAGAGAAAGAGGGTTGAGGTTTAGTAAATTCGGAATAATGGCTTTAATACCTCTTTTATAAGCTCAAACCCGTTTTTCTCTTTTTCCAGCGGCGCTGACAGGTATACCGGGCGTATCCTCCGGTATACCGAAACATCTGTAGCTCCAAAAAATTTTGTCCGTCAAAATACACGTGGTACCCACCCCGTGGTGCGGGTTTTTGTTCCTGGGCGTGTCCTCTGGTATACCGGGCATAACCTCCGGTATACCGGGCATAACCTCCGGTATACCGGGCATAACCTCCGGTATACCGCTCCTATCAGCTCAAAAAATTTCGCCTCGGCATGGACCACGTGGCAGCCACCCCGTGGTACGGGTTTTTGCCTCTGTGGTACTCTCCGGTATACCGGGATTGAGGTCCGGTATACCGCCCATCTGAACAGATTTTTCCGAAAATTTTATTTCTCCTCCCGAACTCGATTTCTCCAATTCCTACACACCAAAAACACTAATACCTTTCTCAAATATGCATTATCAGCTAAAAGCAACTAAACTAAACATAAACTAATAAACGTAAAAGACATAAAAGCATAAAAAAACTACGGGTTGTCTCCCGTACAGCACTTTTGTTTTACGTCTTTCAAAGTTAGACGTGTTACCTCTGTCAAGATTTGCGAATATAGCCTCCCCAACAACGAGTAAGGCTATGAACGTCAACTAATCTGCGCTTGACCCCAGTTTTGGGGCGAATTTCTATCACCTTGGCTGAAACAACCTTAGTGACAATGAATGGTCCCATTCACGAATCTTTGAAACTTCGTGGCCTATTCACTCGTTTGTGAGATTTCCATAGAACTTCATGGCCAACCCCAAACTCAATGTTTGGCTCAGTATCCACAGGTTTTAAGTGGATCTTCTCAGGAGGGACTTTGTGATGTGAAAGGCTGTGGATGATAGGCACGGTGGGATCCAACTTCCTTGGTTTCTTACCCAAGACATAGAAGGTCTCAGATATATTCTTAGCATGAAGGGTGATGGTCCCTTCTTGGAAGTTGATCACACTTTGACTTGTGGCCATGAAAGGCCGTCCAAGTATGATTGGAACCTGCTTATCTGCATCAAACTCAAGAATAACAAAGTCAGTAGGGATGGCGATATTACCTGCTTGGACTAAGACATCCTCCACTGTTCCCCATGTCCTTTTCATTGAGTTGTCAGCAAACTGAAACTTCACTGGAGTCTTCTCTGATTTCTTAAGTCCAAGTCTCTCGAACACGGACTTAGGCATAAGATTCACACCAGAACCCACATCGTACATAGCTTTCACTTTGAGCATACCATGTAACTGAATAGGAAGGTTGAAACTTCCCGGATCTTTAAGCTTGGTAGGTAGCTCTTTCTCACATCTTCTCGAAGCCCTCAGGTTCTCTCTTGGGATCTCTACCCTCGCTTCTTTCTCAGGAACAACTTGCGTAAAAACTTGTTGCGGTGTAAGTCCTCTCTTCGCAATCTCAAGCATTTGGGCGTTGATATTTTCAGGTTGGTACGCCTCTACAAATGTCTTGAGAACAGTGTCATCTTTAGGATTTGTATCAGGAATAGTTGATGACACTGGTTGAACAATAGGTGGCGATTCCACCTTCTCTTCTTCTTTATCTTCTAGCACAGCAGGTGCCACTTCATCTTCTTTCTCTTTTGAGGCTTCTTCCTCTTTCTCTTTAGCCAACTTAGCTGCATAATCCATTACCGATCTAATCTCCTCTTGCACCTTCCTCAGGAACTCTATGAATTCGTCTTTCTCTTGATCGTCCTCCACATAAATAGATTCCTCGGGGCTAGACTTGGTTGGTTCTTCTTCAATACTAGGAACTTCCACGGCACTAATGGCAGCATGTGGTGCTTCCTCTTTCGCTTTTTCAATTTCAAGGCATATAGCCATGCAAGCTTCGAACTCATCCTTGTCTTCGCCTCCTTCGATTGCCTTTACTTCTTTTTGTTCTACTACACTAGTTAACACTTTGTTTAACTATGTTACTTGAGTACTTAGCATCTGAAGTATGGCATCGTGTCCTCTGACCTTCTCTTCTTGAGCGTTTATAGTTGTGTTCAAACGGTCTAGAGCTTGTACTATCTGTGTATTGTCCATAGATCCTTCTTGCGGATACTGAGGTAAAGCTTTCTGCTCTAATGAATCGGTATAGGCGTCTTGAGCAGGTTGTTGTAGAGGAGCAGGTCTATTCTGATATTGATTTTGGTACTGACCTCTCTGTTGGTAAGAGTTGTTCTGGGGTCGCGGTTGATAATGACTAGGATTAGCGGCCCCTTGTGGATTTGAATACTGCATACCCGGGTGGTTGCGATTGCCCCCATCGATTGGATATAAATTAAACAGATTGCGGATTTGATTCGCACTCTTCCCATAAATGATCGTTACCTCCACATTGTTGACAAACTTGTGCTTCTTGTACCACCTTTGTAGCGGCTAAATTCTTCTCCATTGCGATTCTCAGCTCCTTGATCTGATTTTCTAAAGAGGATATTTGAGCTGAGTTCGTAGTGTCTGCATCTAAACAAAGCGTTCCTTGGGTTTTTGCTATAGAAGCTCGCGTTGAAGGCCAACTTCTTTCTTGTTCCATAATATTTTCCAACACCTCGGAAGCTTCATTGTGATTCATGGACACAAAATTACCCTTTCCAATGTTATCCACCTTTTCTCTACCTTTATCATTAAGACCTTCATAGAACATAACAAGTTGTAGAGCAGGTGTATAACCATGGAGAGGACATCTAGTTAGTTTTTGTTGAAACCTTGTCCATGCTTCTCCCACTGTTTCTCCATCTTCTTGAGAAAATCTTGCAAGCTCGGTTTGATCTTTGAGTCTCATGCTCTTTGGATAAAATAGGTTAAAGAATGCGGCTTGAAGTTCTCTCCAAGAGTGAATGGTTCCATGTGGTTGTCTCTCTAGCCAATCGCTAGCTCTTCCGGTCAAGAAAAACGAAAACATATGACAATACAGTTGCTCGCGTGTAATGCCTGGAGTAATGTAGGCATCACAAATCTGCATGAACTTCTGAATCGCTTTTACTGGATCTTTAATAGCTGTACCAGTATAGAGTCCGAAACTTTGAAATTGACTGAGCATACCCGTATCGGGTCTAAATTTGATATTCGGAATCTCATGGGGGCGGTAACCGCTGGGTTGAACATGGAATGGTACATTAAGGCCAGGTAGGTCTTGTTCAACTCGGTTTTGTTGATTATTAAGATTATTCCCATTACCTCCTCCTGCTGGTAGTTGTTGTCCTTCTTGTCCACCAAGTGGTGGATCTTGTTGACCGAGAGGTGGTCCAAGTGGTGGATCTTGTTGCAATCCTCCTCCTGGTAATTGTTGTCCTCCTACTGGTGGGGTTAGTTGGGCTGCCATAACTCTTCTCAAGGCTCTTTCCTCACGAACTCGTTTGTTGTAAGGTCTGAAGCTCCTCTCAGGCTCCGATAAAGGAGGCCAAGAATTAAACACTGTGAAACCTGAAAAAGACTAAAGCAAACCACAAGCGTAAATCTGGAAAAAATAAAAGCTAAACTAGAAACTAAAAAGTAAAAACTAATTAAAAACTAAAACTCGAAATAGATAACCCACACGCTAACGAGACACAAGTCCCCGGCAGCGGCGCCAAAAACTTGGTGTCGCCTAGGGTGTGATAAAATTAATACAAAATAAGACCAAGAAACTACGCACTCTCACCCTAGATAGGCACATTACTGCAAGTATTACAGGACGTACGCAAGTTTTAATGATAAATAGAGTTCGTTCTCAGGGACTTAAGTGTGTTAATCGCGTGAGTAAGAATATCGAGTAAAAGTAAATAATTAGAAAACAGAAAAGTAAAGGGAACAGATTTCGAAATTAAGAAATTAAAACTAAGAAAATAAGACAATAAAATAAAAGATTAAGAATATGAGATGAGAAGTATAGCTCAGGTTTTGCTAGTATGCACTAATCCTTCTAATTCTATCTATAAATCTAGTTCATAAGGGAGAATATTAGCTCTTGGTATACTTAGTCAGGATTCTAAATTCCCCAATCTTAGACCTTGAGAGCGACTAAGGGGGCTACGGCACAACCAAGACGAGGACTCAAATAGGGTTATCAAACGCCACTAAGGCCTTATCCAGCACACTACAATCAATTGGTGATATGGTGATTAAAACAAACCCTAATGACTATCTAGTTAGAAGTATGTTTTGTCAGAACTGCTATCGACACTAGACATTATGTGGTGGTTTAATATAAACACCCTGTCAAGGAGACCATCTAACTACTATTAAAACAATCCTAAAGTGATCAGTTCTAGGAAAGACATTAAATCAAAACACATAAACAAATATAAAGTAAGTAGCTAATATCAGATTAAAACATATAATTTCCAAAGAAACTTAGATAGAAGAATTAGAATTCATAGATTATACATTATGCAAAACCCAGGCTATGGGGAGTTTAGTTCATACCTAAAGGAAATAAACTAAAAGAAACTACAAAAGACATCATCTTGCTCTCTACAATAAACTGGAAGAATAAAACCTTAAGAACTAATTACTATGAGGCAAGGATGATTTACAAGTGATATAAGGGTGTATTTATAGGTGTTTAGAAGACCTAATTCATTTTCTTGAGGAAGAGTTAAGGTAATGGACTTCTAGCCCAACTTAAATTCGTATGGAAATAAAGATAAACAATGCTGCACCGTTTTGAGTATATCTTCTTCGTTATTGGTCGGATTTTGCTCCATAAGATACCAAAAGAATCGCAGCAGAATTATCTTGACCCTTTAGAAGGAAATTACCAAAATCGGCCTATTTCTTATGTAAAAACGCCTATCTTTGGACGTGTATGCAGAATCCCAGATTTAGGCAGCTTTTCCTTTTCCATCTTTTTAGCATTTGTTTCCTTATCTCCAATTACCATGCAAATCTCTTTCCATAAGTTGTAATCTTTGACTTGGACTCTAATTAAGCTTCATAATTATCTTTAAAGCTACACACTAAATAAACAATTAAACCCAATATGCTCTAAAAATAATAATTCTACAAATCAAGACTCAGAATAGGAAAGTGCACTAAAACTCAAGAAAATCGACATTATTGACTTCTAAATCACTTAAAATGATGTCTCATCCTAACATAAATCTATCACAAATGAGGAGACATCATGGGGACACGACTCACTTTTGAGTTTGGGGTGGGGTTCGTTGCCTCATCCCAATTTTTTGTGTTTTACATGCTTTCAATAAAATTAATCTTAGGGTTGCGTTGACTGTAGAGAATGTTAAATGCCCCCATCAAGCATGCTTTTTATGAATTAATGATTGAAAATAGTTGACTTTAGGAGTTAGTATGAAGCTGAACTTTGATTGCATGCAAATATAAGATAATTGATAGGAAAAAATTAATGAACAATGCAAAAGAAGTAAACTTGTACTTAAGGATAATGGGTGGTTTGTAGAACGTGAGATCTAAATGAGTAGAGAACCCACTTAGGTATGAACTAGAGACAATTTGTGTAAATAGGAAGATGATAGAGGTAGTTCTTTGTTAGCCCTTTGAATCCTTTTTGGCTGTCTATCCCTGAAATAAATTTATCCTTCTTAGACAAATTTTTAGCCTTTAAGCCTTTCTTTTGTCGCCACATTATAAGCCAATATCCCTTTAGATTGTTAGGCATGACCATATGACCCGCACTTGCGATCCTGAGACTTCCTGTCTTGAGCTTGAGTTTGGGGTGGTGGGTCCACTATATGGGAATCTACATTGGGTTGGGTTTTTTGAGCTTATCAATGATGCTTTGTGCTATACATGATGATGATTCACAGGTATTATATTGTAACCCTTTGCCGGGGTAATAGTGAATGGAAAAGAAGCTTCGAGCTCAAGTTATGAATAGGCATAACTATGAAAAATAGCATGATATCTCAACATTAAAAGAGAGTCATGGCTATAAGAAAAGAGAAAATGAATGATTTGAAAAAGAAAATATATTCGGACCGGCAAAGTGGAAATTTTTAGGTGAATCATCTTTAGTGCTTATTGGGTTAATTTGGGACGCTAATTAAGCGCGTCAATTGGGTTGAGTGAGAACGTTATTCGAGTATAAACTCAAGCTCTTGGACAGTTTTGTTGATGGTAAGTGAGGAGAGAGCCAAAAGCTCACTTCAAATTTACCAAATATACATACCATACCGTCCTTCAGCCTACGCTAAAACCGTAAAGACCTCGTGATTCCTAGATGCACAGTGAGTTAATAATGAATATTCTAAGTGGAGCATTCAAAGCAAATAAATATCGAGGAACACCCTATAGCCACCATCTTGAGATAAGTAATAAGCGTAACCTTCTAGCATTGTGAAATTAAATTTGGATTGATATTGTTTTGTATTTGATTTTGCATGATAAGTGTAGGTGTATATTAATTCCTAGGTTAGACTACATGAAATTTGTTTTAAGCTTTGCTTTGGGATTATTTTCTAGATTCTACCTTCTGCGTTCACCTAAAAGATCCTTTGTTTTTATTTTACTTTGTCGGGACGACAAAGGTTTGAGTTTGGGGTCTTGATGTCTCCCGATTTGTTCTAATTATTAGCCCCTTGGAGACATCCTTTTAGGTGAATAATTGACTTATTTGATAGACTTTTGGGCTTATTTGATCATATTACACTTTCTCCCCTTGGAAATTAACTATTTGCAGAGTCTGAGCTTTTGTGCGTAAATTTGACTATTTTTAATGCAAAGTTAATTGGTTCTCGAATCTTATGAAAGACCAATCCAAGGAGAAAAAGTGAGTCTTAGTGTATTTGAGAGTGTTAGGAAATGATTTTGAGTCGAGTTTCTATTTTTAGAGTGCACTTTCCTATTTCTATTCCTTGATTTATTGATTTATTCTTTTTAAGCATATGCGGTTTAATTATTTATTTAATGTGAAGCTTTAAGAGATAAATGGTAATTACTTAGAGACCAAGTCAAGATAAAGATGAAAGGAAAGAAGATTTACATGGAAACAAGAAGATTTAGGAAAGATTTATTCAAAGAAGGAAAAGATAAAGCTGCCTTAAGAAATCTGAAATTCCAGCCACGTTTTAAAGATTAACTCATAATTAAAGATTGGCATGGATTCTGGACGAGTGGTCTGCACCAATAGAAAGCTCTTTCCAAGACAAGTGGTTTCATATATTGGAACTTCTCAAACGGATAAGTATTGAAAAAGATATGACCAAATCAAATCAGCAGCAAAATCTTACCTTTCCTAGAATTTAGAGCTACGAATTTGAGAGTCCTTGACTTGTCTT